>CM060677.1:35260000-37660000 GCA_030686995.1 Artemisia argyi | reverse complement strand
ACTGAGTTGGGTTGACTCGATATTATTTATTGATTATCTTGCTATTTTGTGTGTTATTATGCTTTTTATTTGCTAAGTTGCATCTCGTTTATTTGTTTTGATGTATGTCCGAATGGGGTTTCGACCCATGTGTGCTTGTCATGACCTTGTTATGTCATTGTTTGAGTCTTGAGGCTTGATGAGTGCTTAATCACTCATCCTTTTTAGGCTTTATTTTAGACCAAAAACACCAAATACTAATCAAAAATGCCAAGAGAATGCATTTTTTTGTGTTTGTGTATGTGCATGTACGGATATGAGAAAGATGAACAAAAACAAAGCAAAACCGACGAAAACGAGCACGAGATTGGAAAAAGGTCAAAAGCCGAAGCCGGGGAAGTCAAATGGTCAAAGTCCAAGCTTAAAAAGTCAAATTCAACCGAAGAGATTCGTCAAAGTTACATATTTGGTCCCTGGTCAAAGTTTGAGAATTTGGCGAATTCAGTCCCTCAAGATTCTGATAATTACAAAATTGGTCCTTGATGAAATTGTTGAAGAAAAGTCAAAGGAAGTCCCTCAATAATCTTAGAATGGCATAATATTCCCTTGGGAGAAAGTTTCTATGATTTACATATTTGGTCCCTAAGGATTTTCAGAATTACACAATAAGTCCTTGTGATTTTACTACTCTTAATTCACATCCGGATAAATAAAAACAATAATCCTTAGCCCAAAATCCCACTAAGCCCACCACCCTAATCCTTCCCAGCCCACCACTTATACCCAGTCAAACCCAATACCCAAACCCGGTCAACTCTTAACTAAATAAAACACCCCCAAAATCCATTCCCGCCCCCCAATTTTTACACAACCCAGATGAGTTACTGTTTACATGAACCCTAAAATCCCTTCCCACCAAATTACCCGCCTCAAGTAATAATTACCCTATGATTGATATTCTAGAAGGTGTCAGGAGGTGTCAGGGAATGACACGTGGTCCAATAAGCGCGCACACGGAGGATTCAAGGATGTCACATCAATCAATCAAGGGTCAATAATGATTTGAAGTTTCTGGAAGCAATCATACGGTTGAGAGGGCTTAGAAGAAACACAAAACACGCGGATAGATGACCTGGACTCAACCCTAGCACCTTCCCCATTCGTGTATAAATACCCCCCTCCCCCTAGTCATTTAGGTGTGCCATTTTTATGTATTGTTATGCTGTTAAATTTACTTTGTATTGAATCTCTTTTATTAATGAAAAGTTTATTTCAGTTTTATTATTATTTGTCTTAATTCTAGCTTTTCTTATTTACAGCTTATTACAATTTATCTGTTTTTAGCTTATTGTTTCTCTTTAATTATTGCTTTTAAATTCAGTAATACTTTTTAGCTTTATTTACTTATTGTTATTTACAGTTTATAAAAAAAATAAATAAAAAATAAAAAAAAAATCAGAAAATACTAAAAAATTAAAAAAATACAAAGTAGTTATAAAAACAAGCTTCAATAAGCTTGAGTTTTGTTTATTCAGTTTTCATATAAGCTTTTTATAGCTTTTGTGAAACTTTGTTTGGCACTAAATCCTCAAATCTCCCAAAATCTCAAATAGTCAAGAGTGGTCAACTGTAGCAGCTTATTACAATAAGCTGAGCTTGTTTGGGTATAAGGCAGCCAATAAGGTGTCCCATTGGCCTGTCAAAAGACAGGCAAGCTAAGTGAACCCCCTCTTTTCAAGCTGAGGGGGAATTGGTTTTGTGAGTTTTTGTTAGGAATACGATTATTCAGTTAAAGACTCGGTCACCCCAAGTATTGCTAAGCATTACGTAGCTCGTAGAATTATCCTTATTATAGTTAGTACGTAGTTTATTAGTAGTTAAATATGTAAATAGTATTCGTAGAGTGGGTCGGGTCTTTACCCTCTGTCAGCTCACTCTACAGCTCGTTTCATGGAGCACCAAGTAGTTGTAGTATATATACCCTCTCTCACCCAAGGGAGAGGGTTGGACCTTTCATTAGTTTCAAGCTAATATACACATTGTTTCTCTCTCAAAAAGGCTCCCACCTTTCTTTCTACATCTCTCTAATCTCTTCATCTAATTCGATCCATATAATCACAAGAAACCATACGTGTTTAAGATTATGAGTATCCTACAATTGGTATCAAGAGCCATGGTTACATCCTAGGGATTGGTTTGTGCTCGAATTTGGTGTTTGGTTTTGTGACTTTATTTGGTTCGAATGGTTCTTGGCTTGGTTTGATCTTTCATGTGTTATTTGACATGTTAGTGATGTACTTTTATGATCATAGGTGTTAGTTGAACATTGTGTTTCAGTTGGCTATACCATATCTTTAATTTATTTGAAGTTTGGACTTGATTTTGGGCGTATTTCATAGTTGCGTTTAAGTCTACTGTTACATTGCTTATCTGCGTTTAGTTTCTGATTTCTGCGGTTAGTTTGCTGCGATTACTATTTTGGGAATACAAACAAATCGCAAGGAAAGTGACAGATTTGGATTTTTGTGTACTGCGATTAGTTTTTGCGGTTAAGTGGTTTGCGGTTAGTTTTCTGCGGTTAAGTGGTTTGCGGTTAGTTTTCTGCGGTTAAGTTTTCTGCGGTTAAGTGGTTTGCGGTTAGTTTTCTGCGGTTAAGTTTTCTGCGGTTAAGTGGTTTGCGGTTAGTTTTCTGCGGTTAAGTTTCTGCGATTAAGTGGTTTGCGGTTAGATCTTTGTGGTTATCTCTCCTGCGGTTAACTCCCTGCGGTTAGTCACTTCCTGCGGTTATCTCATCTTGTGGTTAACTCACCTTGTGGTTACCTTTCCTGCGGTTACCTTGCCTGGTCCTGCGGTTAACTCTGTTTGACCATAATTGACTTTTTACGTCGAAACTTCAAACGGTCATAACTTTTGAACCGTAACTCCGTTTTCAGCGAATTAGCTGTCAAAACGTCCGGAACAGGCTGAATAAGGTGTCCCATTGGCCTGTCAAAAGACAGGCAAGCTAAGTGAACCCCCTCTTTTCAAGCTGAGGGGGAATTGGTTTTGTGAGTTTTTGTTAGGAATACGATTATTCAGTTAAAGACTCGGTCACCCCAAGTATTGCTAAGCATTACGTAGCTCGTAGAATTATCCTTATTATAGTTAGTACGTAGTTTATTAGTAGTTAAATATGTAAATAGTATTCGTAGAGTGGGTCGGGTCTTTACCCTCTGTCAGCTCACTCTACAGCTCGTTTCATGGAGCACCAAGTAGTTGTAGTATATATACCCTCTCTCACCCAAGGGAGAGGGTTGGACCTTTTATTAGTTTCAAGCTAATATACACATTGTTTCTCTCTCAAAAAGGCTCCCACCTTTCTTTCTACATCTCTCTAATCTCTTCATCTAATTCGATCCATATAATCACAAGAAACCATACGTGTTTAAGATTATGAGTATCCTACAATTGGTATCAAGAGCCATGGTTACATCCTAGGGATTGGTTTGTGCTCGAATTTGGTGTTTGGTTTTGTGACTTTATTTGGTTCGAATGGTTCTTGGCTTGGTTTGATCTTTCATGTGTTATTTGACATGTTAGTGATGTACTTTTATGATCATAGGTGTTAGTTGAACATTGTGTTTCAGTTGGCTATACCATATCTTTAATTTATTTGAAGTTTGGACTTGATTTTGGGCGTATTTCATAGTTGCGTTTAAGTCTACTGTTACATTGCTTATCTGCGTTTAGTTTCTGATTTCTGCGGTTAGTTTGCTGCGATTACTATTTTGGGAATACAAACAAATCGCAAGGAAAGTGACAGATTTGGATTTTTGTGTACTGCGATTAGTTTTTGCGGTTAAGTGGTTTGCGGTTAGTTTTCTGCGGTTAAGTTTTCTGCGGTTAAGTGGTTTGCGGTTAGTTTTCTGCGGTTAAGTTTTCTGCGGTTAAGTGGTTTGCGGTTAGTTTTCTGCGGTTAAGTTTTCTGCGGTTAAGTTTTCTGCGGTTAAGTGGTTTGCGGTTAGTTTTCTGCGGTTAAGTTTCTGCGATTAAGTGGTTTGCGGTTAGATCTTTGTGGTTATCTCTCCTGCGGTTAACTCCCTGCGGTTAGTCACTTCCTGCGGTTATCTCATCTTGTGGTTAACTCACCTTGTGGTTACCTTTCCTGCGGTTACCTTGCCTGGTCCTGCGGTTAACTCTGTTTGACCATAATTGACTTTTTACGTCGAAACTTCAAACGGTCATAACTTTTGAACCGTAACTCCGTTTTCAGCGAATTAGCTGTCAAAACGTCCGGAACAGGCTGAATAAGGTGTCCCATTGGCCTGTCAAAAGACAGGCAAGCTAAGTGAACCCCCTCTTTTCAAGCTGAGGGGGAATTGGTTTTGTGAGTTTTTGTTAGGAATACGATTATTCAGTTAAAGACTCGGTCACCCCAAGTATTGCTAAGCATTACGTAGCTCGTAGAATTATCCTTATTATAGTTAGTACGTAGTTTATTAGTAGTTAAATATGTAAATAGTATTCGTAGAGTGGGTCGGGTCTTTACCCTCTGTCAGCTCACTCTACAGCTCGTTTCATGGAGCACCAAGTAGTTGTAGTATATATACCCTCTCTCACCCAAGGGAGAGGGTTGGACCTTTTATTAGTTTCAAGCTAATATACACATTGTTTCTCTCTCAAAAAGGCTCCCACCTTTCTTTCTACATCTCTCTAATCTCTTCATCTAATTCGATCCATATAATCACAAGAAACCATACGTGTTTAAGATTATGAGTATCCTACAATTGGTATCAAGAGCCATGGTTACATCCTAGGGATTGGTTTGTGCTCGAATTTGGTGTTTGGTTTTGTGACTTTATTTGGTTCGAATGGTTCTTGGCTTGGTTTGATCTTTCATGTGTTATTTGACATGTTAGTGATGTACTTTTATGATCATAGGTGTTAGTTGAACATTGTGTTTCAGTTGGCTATACCATATCTTTAATTTATTTGAAGTTTGGACTTGATTTTGGGCGTATTTCATAGTTGCGTTTAAGTCTACTGTTACATTGCTTATCTGCGTTTAGTTTCTGATTTCTGCGGTTAGTTTGCTGCGATTACTATTTTGGGAATACAAACAAATCGCAAGGAAAGTGACAGATTTGGATTTTTGTGTACTGCGATTAGTTTTTGCGGTTAAGTGGTTTGCGGTTAGTTTTCTGCGGTTAAGTTTTCTGCGGTTAAGTGGTTTGCGGTTAGTTTTCTGCGGTTAAGTTTTCTGCGGTTAAGTGGTTTGCGGTTAGTTTTCTGCGGTTAAGTTTTCTGCGGTTAAGTGGTTTGCGGTTAGTTTTCTGCGGTTAAGTTTCTGCGATTAAGTGGTTTGCGGTTAGATCTTTGTGGTTATCTCTCCTGCGGTTAACTCCCTGCGGTTAGTCACTTCCTGCGGTTATCTCATCTTGTGGTTAACTCACCTTGTGGTTACCTTTCCTGCGGTTACCTTGCCTGGTCCTGCGGTTAACTCTGTTTGACCATAATTGACTTTTTACGTCGAAACTTCAAACGGTCATAACTTTTGAACCGTAACTCCGTTTTCAGCGAATTAGCTGTCAAAACGTCCGGAACAGGCTGAATAAGGTGTCCCATTGGCCTGTCAAAAGACAGGCAAGCTAAGTGAACCCCCTCTTTTCAAGCTGAGGGGGAATTGGTTTTGTGAGTTTTTGTTAGGAATACGATTATTCAGTTAAAGACTCGGTCACCCCAAGTATTGCTAAGCATTACGTAGCTCGTAGAATTATCCTTATTATAGTTAGTACGTAGTTTATTAGTAGTTAAATATGTAAATAGTATTCGTAGAGTGGGTCGGGTCTTTACCCTCTGTCAGCTCACTCTACAGCTCGTTTCATGGAGCACCAAGTAGTTGTAGTATATATACCCTCTCTCACCCAAGGGAGAGGGTTGGACCTTTTATTAGTTTCAAGCTAATATACACATTGTTTCTCTCTCAAAAAGGCTCCCACCTTTCTTTCTACATCTCTCTAATCTCTTCATCTAATTCGATCCATATAATCACAAGAAACCATACGTGTTTAAGATTATGAGTATCCTACAATTGGTATCAAGAGCCATGGTTACATCCTAGGGATTGGTTTGTGCTCGAATTTGGTGTTTGGTTTTGTGACTTTATTTGGTTCGAATGGTTCTTGGCTTGGTTTGATCTTTCATGTGTTATTTGACATGTTAGTGATGTACTTTTATGATCATAGGTGTTAGTTGAACATTGTGTTTCAGTTGGCTATACCATATCTTTAATTTATTTGAAGTTTGGACTTGATTTTGGGCGTATTTCATAGTTGCGTTTAAGTCTACTGTTACATTGCTTATCTGCGTTTAGTTTCTGATTTCTGCGGTTAGTTTGCTGCGATTACTATTTTGGGAATACAAACAAATCGCAAGGAAAGTGACAGATTTGGATTTTTGTGTACTGCGATTAGTTTTTGCGGTTAAGTGGTTTGCGGTTAGTTTTCTGCGGTTAAGTTTTCTGCGGTTAAGTGGTTTGCGGTTAGTTTTCTGCGGTTAAGTTTTCTGCGGTTAAGTGGTTTGCGGTTAGTTTTCTGCGGTTAAGTTTTCTGCGGTTAAGTTTTCTGCGGTTAAGTGGTTTGCGGTTAGTTTTCTGCGGTTAAGTTTCTGCGATTAAGTGGTTTGCGGTTAGATCTTTGTGGTTATCTCTCCTGCGGTTAACTCCCTGCGGTTAGTCACTTCCTGCGGTTATCTCATCTTGTGGTTAACTCACCTTGTGGTTACCTTTCCTGCGGTTACCTTGCCTGGTCCTGCGGTTAACTCTGTTTGACCATAATTGACTTTTTACGTCGAAACTTCAAACGGTCATAACTTTTGAACCGTAACTCCGTTTTCAGCGAATTAGCTGTCAAAACGTCCGGAACAGGCTGAATAAGGTGTCCCATTGGCCTGTCAAAAGACAGGCAAGCTAAGTGAACCCCCTCTTTTCAAGCTGAGGGGGAATTGGTTTTGTGAGTTTTTGTTAGGAATACGATTATTCAGTTAAAGACTCGGTCACCCCAAGTATTGCTAAGCATTACGTAGCTCGTAGAATTATCCTTATTATAGTTAGTACGTAGTTTATTAGTAGTTAAATATGTAAATAGTATTCGTAGAGTGGGTCGGGTCTTTACCCTCTGTCAGCTCACTCTACAGCTCGTTTCATGGAGCACCAAGTAGTTGTAGTATATATACCCTCTCTCACCCAAGGGAGAGGGTTGGACCTTTTATTAGTTTCAAGCTAATATACACATTGTTTCTCTCTCAAAAAGGCTCCCACCTTTCTTTCTACATCTCTCTAATCTCTTCATCTAATTCGATCCATATAATCACAAGAAACCATACGTGTTTAAGATTATGAGTATCCTACAATTGGTATCAAGAGCCATGGTTACATCCTAGGGATTGGTTTGTGCTCGAATTTGGTGTTTGGTTTTGTGACTTTATTTGGTTCGAATGGTTCTTGGCTTGGTTTGATCTTTCATGTGTTATTTGACATGTTAGTGATGTACTTTTATGATCATAGGTGTTAGTTGAACATTGTGTTTCAGTTGGCTATACCATATCTTTAATTTATTTGAAGTTTGGACTTGATTTTGGGCGTATTTCATAGTTGCGTTTAAGTCTACTGTTACATTGCTTATCTGCGTTTAGTTTCTGATTTCTGCGGTTAGTTTGCTGCGATTACTATTTTGGGAATACAAACAAATCGCAAGGAAAGTGACAGATTTGGATTTTTGTGTACTGCGATTAGTTTTTGCGGTTAAGTGGTTTGCGGTTAGTTTTCTGCGGTTAAGTTTTCTGCGGTTAAGTGGTTTGCGGTTAGTTTTCTGCGGTTAAGTTTTCTGCGGTTAAGTGGTTTGCGGTTAGTTTTCTGCGGTTAAGTTTTCTGCGGTTAAGTTTTCTGCGGTTAAGTGGTTTGCGGTTAGTTTTCTGCGGTTAAGTTTCTGCGATTAAGTGGTTTGCGGTTAGATCTTTGTGGTTATCTCTCCTGCGGTTAACTCCCTGCGGTTAGTCACTTCCTGCGGTTATCTCATCTTGTGGTTAACTCACCTTGTGGTTACCTTTCCTGCGGTTACCTTGCCTGGTCCTGCGGTTAACTCTGTTTGACCATAATTGACTTTTTACGTCGAAACTTCAAACGGTCATAACTTTTGAACCGTAACTCCGTTTTCAGCGAATTAGCTGTCAAAACGTCCGGAACAGGCTGAATAAGGTGTCCCATTGGCCTGTCAAAAGACAGGCAAGCTAAGTGAACCCCCTCTTTTCAAGCTGAGGGGGAATTGGTTTTGTGAGTTTTTGTTAGGAATACGATTATTCAGTTAAAGACTCGGTCACCCCAAGTATTGCTAAGCATTACGTAGCTCGTAGAATTATCCTTATTATAGTTAGTACGTAGTTTATTAGTAGTTAAATATGTAAATAGTATTCGTAGAGTGGGTCGGGTCTTTACCCTCTGTCAGCTCACTCTACAGCTCGTTTCATGGAGCACCAAGTAGTTGTAGTATATATACCCTCTCTCACCCAAGGGAGAGGGTTGGACCTTTTATTAGTTTCAAGCTAATATACACATTGTTTCTCTCTCAAAAAGGCTCCCACCTTTCTTTCTACATCTCTCTAATCTCTTCATCTAATTCGATCCATATAATCACAAGAAACCATACGTGTTTAAGATTATGAGTATCCTACAATTGGTATCAAGAGCCATGGTTACATCCTAGGGATTGGTTTGTGCTCGAATTTGGTGTTTGGTTTTGTGACTTTATTTGGTTCGAATGGTTCTTGGCTTGGTTTGATCTTTCATGTGTTATTTGACATGTTAGTGATGTACTTTTATGATCATAGGTGTTAGTTGAACATTGTGTTTCAGTTGGCTATACCATATCTTTAATTTATTTGAAGTTTGGACTTGATTTTGGGCGTATTTCATAGTTGCGTTTAAGTCTACTGTTACATTGCTTATCTGCGTTTAGTTTCTGATTTCTGCGGTTAGTTTGCTGCGATTACTATTTTGGGAATACAAACAAATCGCAAGGAAAGTGACAGATTTGGATTTTTGTGTACTGCTATTAGTTTTTGCGGTTAAGTGGTTTGCGGTTAGTTTTCTGCGGTTAAGTTTTCTGCGGTTAAGTGGTTTGCGGTTAGTTTTCTGCGGTTAAGTTTTCTGCGGTTAAGTGGTTTGCGGTTAGTTTTCTGCGGTTAAGTTTTCTGCGGTTAAGTGGTTTGCGGTTAGTTTTCTGCGGTTAAGTTTCTGCGATTAAGTGGTTTGCGGTTAGATCTTTGTGGTTATCTCTCCTGCGGTTAACTCCCTGCGGTTAGTCACTTCCTGCGGTTATCTCATCTTGTGGTTAACTCACCTTGTGGTTACCTTTCCTGCGGTTACCTTGCCTGGTCCTGCGGTTAACTCTGTTTGACCATAATTGACTTTTTACGTCGAAACTTCAAACGGTCATAACTTTTGAACCGTAACTCCGTTTTCAGCGAATTAGCTGTCAAAACGTCCGGAACAGGCTGAATAAGGTGTCCCATTGGCCTGTCAAAAGACAGGCAAGCTAAGTGAACCCCCTCTTTTCAAGCTGAGGGGGAATTGGTTTTGTGAGTTTTTGTTAGGAATACGATTATTCAGTTAAAGACTCGGTCACCCCAAGTATTGCTAAGCATTACGTAGCTCGTAGAATTATCCTTATTATAGTTAGTACGTAGTTTATTAGTAGTTAAATATGTAAATAGTATTCGTAGAGTGGGTCGGGTCTTTACCCTCTGTCAGCTCACTCTACAGCTCGTTTCATGGAGCACCAAGTAGTTGTAGTATATATACCCTCTCTCACCCAAGGGAGAGGGTTGGACCTTTTATTAGTTTCAAGCTAATATACACATTGTTTCTCTCTCAAAAAGGCTCCCACCTTTCTTTCTACATCTCTCTAATCTCTTCATCTAATTCGATCCATATAATCACAAGAAACCATACGTGTTTAAGATTATGAGTATCCTACAATTGGTATCAAGAGCCATGGTTACATCCTAGGGATTGGTTTGTGCTCGAATTTGGTGTTTGGTTTTGTGACTTTATTTGGTTCGAATGGTTCTTGGCTTGGTTTGATCTTTCATGTGTTATTTGACATGTTAGTGATGTACTTTTATGATCATAGGTGTTAGTTGAACATTGTGTTTCAGTTGGCTATACCATATCTTTAATTTATTTGAAGTTTGGACTTGATTTTGGGCGTATTTCATAGTTGCGTTTAAGTCTACTGTTACATTGCTTATCTGCGTTTAGTTTCTGATTTCTGCGGTTAGTTTGCTGCGATTACTATTTTGGGAATACAAACAAATCGCAAGGAAAGTGACAGATTTGGATTTTTGTGTACTGCGATTAGTTTTTGCGGTTAAGTGGTTTGCGGTTAGTTTTCTGCGGTTAAGTTTTCTGCGGTTAAGTGGTTTGCGGTTAGTTTTCTGCGGTTAAGTTTTCTGCGGTTAAGTGGTTTGCGGTTAGTTTTCTGCGGTTAAGTTTTCTGCGGTTAAGTTTTCTGCGGTTAAGTGGTTTGCGGTTAGTTTTCTGCGGTTAAGTTTTCTGCGATTAAGTGGTTTGCGGTTAGATCTTTGTGGTTATTTCTCCTGCGGTTAACTCCCTGCGGTTAGTCACTTCCTGCGGTTATCTCATCTTGTGGTTAACTCACCTTGTGGTTACCTTTCCTGCGGTTACCTTGCCTGGTCCTGCGGTTAACTCTGTTTGACCATAGTTGACTTTTTACGTCGAAACTTCAAACGGTCATAACTTTTGAACCGTAACTCCGTTTTCAGCGAATTAGCTGTCAAAACGTCCGGAACAGGCTGAATAAGGTGTCCCATTGGCCTGTCAAAAGACAGGCAAGCTAAGTGAACCCCCTCTTTTCAAGCTGAGGGGGAATTGGTTTTGTGAGTTTTTGTTAGGAATACGATTATTCAGTTAAAGACTCGGTCACCCCAAGTATTGCTAAGCATTACGTAGCTCGTAGAATTATCCTTATTATAGTTAGTACGTAGTTTATTAGTAGTTAAATATGTAAATAGTATTCGTAGAGTGGGTCGGGTCTTTACCCTCTGTCAGCTCACTCTACAGCTCGTTTCATGGAGCACCAAGTAGTTGTAGTATATATACCCTCTCTCACCCAAGGGAGAGGGTTGGACCTTTTATTAGTTTCAAGCTAATATACACATTGTTTCTCTCTCAAAAAGGCTCCCACCTTTCTTTCTACATCTCTCTAATCTCTTCATCTAATTCGATCCATATAATCACAAGAAACCATACGTGTTTAAGATTATGAGTATCCTACAATTGGTATCAAGAGCCATGGTTACATCCTAGGGATTGGTTTGTGCTCGAATTTGGTGTTTGGTTTTGTGACTTTATTTGGTTCGAATGGTTCTTGGCTTGGTTTGATCTTTCATGTGTTATTTGACATGTTAGTGATGTACTTTTATGATCATAGGTGTTAGTTGAACATTGTGTTTCAGTTGGCTATACCATATCTTTAATTTATTTGAAGTTTGGACTTGATTTTGGGCGTATTTCATAGTTGCGTTTAAGTCTACTGTTACATTGCTTATCTGCGTTTAGTTTCTGATTTCTGCGGTTAGTTTGCTGCGATTACTATTTTGGGAATACAAACAAATCGCAAGGAAAGTGACAGATTTGGATTTTTGTGTACTGCGATTAGTTTTTGCGGTTAAGTGGTTTGCGGTTAGTTTTCTGCGGTTAAGTTTTCTGCGGTTAAGTGGTTTGCGGTTAGTTTTCTGCGGTTAAGTTTTCTGCGGTTAAGTGGTTTGCGGTTAGTTTTCTGCGGTTAAGTTTTCTGCGGTTAAGTTTTCTGCGGTTAAGTGGTTTGCGGTTAGTTTTCTGCGGTTAAGTTTTCTGCGATTAAGTGGTTTGCGGTTAGATCTTTGTGGTTATTTCTCCTGCGGTTAACTCCCTGCGGTTAGTCACTTCCTGCGGTTATCTCATCTTGTGGTTAACTCACCTTGTGGTTACCTTTCCTGCGGTTACCTTGCCTGGTCCTGCGGTTAACTCTGTTTGACCATAGTTGACTTTTTACGTCGAAACTTCAAACGGTCATAACTTTTGAACCGTAACTCCGTTTTCAGCGAATTAGCTGTCAAAACGTCCGGAACAGGCTGAATATTGTGAGGTTTCACTACAAAGTCGTGAAACGAATTTTTCGAGGCCCAAATCACCTCCGGAGTGAAGTTATTGAGGTTTTAAGTTTTCAGACAAAAAATTTCACCGTAAAAACTTGCATCAACCGAACCAAGATCACAACTAAACAACATATAACCTTGTCAAAACTAACAATCACCACTCTTAACATACAATCACTGCTATGGAATCTTCGTGCTCGAATTCTAATGATAATGTGCTTCATCAGCCAATTAAATTGCCCGATAATGCAAAGAATAGTCGCATTGAATGTTTTCGATCACTCCATACACATCTCAAGGTTCTCTTTGCAAAACCTGGATACTTGGGAGGTTTCAATCGTGCATTCGCAACACTTTTTGGTCAAAATGTTGAGACCTTCACAGTCAAAATGATTCTACACTTAGATCAACTTCATCAACAACTTGATACAGGTGAATTTTCTGAAGCTAGTTCTATGGCTGCATTCTGTGTTATCAACAACCAACTCCAAGCGTTCATTGATTCACGATTCACTGAGGAGTATGATCATGAGTGTCAAATGACGAAAAAGAGCTTTGCGACTCATACGGGAATTGAAGTTGACGTGTTCAGAGTCACACTACTCCAACTCATGGGTAATGTGAAAGAGTACATTATGGAAAGAGCAAAGCACGAGCACAAGTATGAAGACAAAGTGATGGCATGTCGGGGGCAACCATGTGATGGTAGTGTGGATTCGGGCAAAGCATCGAATGCTGGGTTAGTTATCATCGAAGGCAGAGGATCAGAGACTGAAAAGCTTGACACAACGAACAGTTCAATGACTCTTACACGTGATGTGGATGCAGATATCAGACCGGTAAAAGAACATGTGTCATGTGCTAAGGTACTCGAACTGTGTAACATTGTTGATGAACAAAAGATTCCTAACAAAGTACAACTGACAAACAATGTCGATTCAGATGTCGTTGACATGGGAAATAGCAATGTTGACCCATGTGAACAACATATGAAACACAATGAAGTGTCTGTTGTACAATGTAGTGCATCTTCTGTTTTAAAAGATGACTGTGTCGTGCATGAGTACACTGCCTATAACCCTGATGACTCCTTGACCACTAGATTTAATATCCTTAAGGATCAAGTGGCTATGTACGAACAACGTGCTAGATTTGAACTCACTGGACGTGAGCAGAACATGGAATGGCAAATGCGTGCATATATATCTGAAAATAATCTTAAGCGAGAAACATTGAAAAAGGAGTTACAATCTTTGCAAAAACAATTGGATCAAACTGTTAAACAAAAACAAGAGATTCAAAAAGGTTTAAACACACTCAAACATGATTTCAAAGAGAAGGAAACAAAACTCCTAAATGATTTCTCTAGTCTTAAAATGCTGAAAAACAAACTTGAGGATAAGTTATACACGCAAGGCCAAACCATTCAAACTGCTCAAATGATGCATAAACATAGGAAGTTGAGTGATGATCATAGTGAGAAGGATTCTACTAAGCCAAAAGCCAATTTCCTTAGAAGCGGTATAGGTGCTCAACCGGCATTATATGATGCAAACATTATGCTTGAGCCTAATCATGCCCCACCTGATGCTACATCTGATGATGAGGGCAATGAGATAGAAGATAGAACCAGAGAAAAACTTGCTGAGAAATTAAGGGACCCCCAGTGCATAGCTAATAAAATCTTGTACAATTATGATTACTCTGAAGATAATCAATTAGCTATCTTTGTCCCACAAAAGAAATTTACTCCAGAGCAAGTCTTCTGGAACATAGACATAGAAAAATTGAAAGCTGAAAGAGTTGTAGGTAACACACGCACTATGTTTAGAATTGCTCACCCAACTGCTTACCCCCTGAACACACCTATGCACCTTGTACCTTTCACTCTCCCCACGCAAAATAATACACTAATTGCCTTATATGTCCTTGGTCAATTATTCGTTGATTTTGATAAAACATGTAAAAAGAGAATAACACCAACGGGTATTACTGAAGGGGAAAGAGGTTTTGAGCAAACAAAACAATGTTACCTAACTGAAGTCATGCCATTTTTCAAACTTCTCAAAGAACATTTTGAGGGCCTTAAAAATACCATTAATGATGATGTGACTCAAATAAAAAAGGTTTTTAATGATGTGGAAAATGAGGGTAAACAATTGGCAATTGATCTTAAATGCAGTGAAGTTGCGAGGAAAAATATTCTCATCATGAATGAGAATTTGATTACTAAATGTGTTGCTCAGGATGTATTTTATACTGTTACTGATTCTACGTTATCTGCCTGCCAATTTCATGAGATGTCTATTGCATTGACCGCTCTCCAGAATCGTGTTGTTGAGCTTGAGGGGGAGAATTTAAAATTGCGTGAGAAAATTCAAAACGATGACCATGATAACATGGTCAGACATTTGTCAAAACTAGAGGTTGATAATCTTAATTTGCAATTAAAGTATCAACACTTAGAAGAAAGAATTAAAATCTCAAATGCCAAGACATCTTCGGATGCTCCTGAATTTGATGCATATTTTGAATTAGCCAAACGTGATGAAAAGATTCAAGCTCACACTAACACGATTCGGAAACTGAGGGTTCAAATTGCCCAATTGAAGTCTAACGAGAGTGATGTGATTGGCACCCAAAAACCACAGTCTATAGATTCTCAGAGTTTTCACCTTCAAGATACCATCAATAAATTGCAACATGAAAATGATTGGTTTCGTATTGAAAATTCAAAAGTTAAACAACATTACAAAGAGTTATATGATTCAATTAAGATCACACGTGATATAAACAATGAAAAGATAACTTCTTTGCTTAAAGAGATTGAGAATCTAAAGACTCTGGCGAAAGGGAAAATGCCAATCATCAATTGTGATAATATTGTTCAAAAAGTTTCTGCTTGTAAGAAGTATGCTTGTGATGCTGTGTATATTCCTCTTCCCCTTAGGAATAATAAGTTGGTTCATAGTGACTATCTTAAACATCTTAAGGAGTGCCTTGATTTGCTTCGTGAAACCATTGAAGAGGATAGGATAGCAAAACCACTTGATGATGCTATTGTAGGTGCCTGCTTTCTCACTAATAGATCTCAGGAACTCTTAGAATATGCTATTGGTACATGTCCTAAAATTGATAGCAAGCAAGATAGGTCTACTGCATCATCATCTATGACTAAGAACAAGCATGTCACCTTTGAGGTACCCTTGGAAACTTCAGATCCCAACACATCAAAACATGTTCAGCAACCGGAAGTGAAAAAGACTAAAATTCCCATTAGTCCGTCTACAGGAGTAAATAGTAACACTAAAGCTAGAGAGTCTAAACCAAAGAGAAATAGAAGGAATTATAGGACTTCACCTGCTAAAAGTGTTCCTAAAAAGAAAGTAGATGACCACATGAGGAACATTAAGTCCAACTTGAGCAAAATGAGTCATAATTCAAAACCAAATTCACTTTGCAAAACATGTAATGAATGCATGATTTCGAGTAATCATGATAAATGTGTTGAGAAATTTCTGAAGTCGTTTAACAAAACCCCAGTTAAGAAAGTTTGGAGAGCCAAACAAATTAAGCAAATTTGGAAAGCAACAGGAAAACAGTTGGCCAATGTTGGTTATCAATGGAAGCCCACTGGAAGGAAATTCACTTTAGGAGAACAGTGCCCTTTAACTAGGATAACTAACTCTAAAGTAGTGCCTATTAAGGAATGGAAGCCAACTGGTAGAACTTTCCCGTTGAAGACCCAATGTCCTTTAACTAGGCCCAGTGCATCTACTAGTGAAATTTCCACCATTGAAATGAATGCACCTAAGGTCTCAGTGGCTCCAGAACTTGTTTATACTAACCAATTGGAACCCAACTCAAATTGGGGATCCGACACTCCAAATTTTCTGCTCTCGTCTGTTTCCAAATGCAGGTCGTATTTTTCGTCCTTTGATATTTGGACTCAGGCTGCTCTAAACATATGATTGGGGATCGCTCGGGGCTCGAGAATTTCGTGAATAAGTTTATCGAGACAGTTAGATTCGGGAACTACCATTTTGGGGTAATTATGTGTTATGGAGATTATGTTTCTGGTGACAGCTAATTTCCTGGGTATACTACGTGGAAGGACTTGAGTATAATTTGTTCTCTGTTGGTCAATATCTTGAGTCCGATCTTGAAGATTGCCTTCAGAAATTACACATGCGTCATCAGAGAATTGGATGGTGTTGATCTTCTTAAAGGTTTTCATTGCGCCAATTTATACACCATCTCTATTGAAGTCATGATGTGGTCCTCTTCTATTTGCTTGTTGACTAATGCCTCAATGAACAAAACATGGCTATGGCACTGATGTTTAAGTCACTTGAACTTTAGTACCATCGATGCTCTTGCTCGCAGGAATTTGGTGCGAGGTCTACCCAGAGTAAAGTTCAAAAAGGAACTTCATTCGGCTTGTTAACTGGGTAAACGAAAGGAGCATACTCACAAACCTAAAATTGTCAACACCAACATGGATGTTCTTTACACCCTTCACATGGACCCAGGCAGACCAATAAGTGTGAAGAGTATAAATGGGAAGTAATGTGTACTCGTTGTTGTCAACTAATACTCTCGGGTTACATGGGTAAAGTTTTTGAGAACCAAGGATGTGACTCCAGAAGTTATCATAAAACTCATCAAACAACTGCTAGTAAGACTCACATAACCGTCAGAATCATTCGGACAAACAATGGAACGAAGGTTATCAACAAACAACTCGTTCTACTTCTCCAAGGCACCGATGATCCTATGGGCGGAAGCAATATGCTACAGCTTGTTACACCAAAAACCGATACTTGACACATACTCTTCACAACAAAACTCCATATGAGCTGATATATGGCAAGTAACCGGATCTCTCCTCTCTATTTGTGTTTGGTGCTTTATGCTACCCTACAAAATGACAGTCAAGATCTGGGAATGTTATAAGCTAAACCTGGTATTGGATTCTGCATTGGTTATGCTCCAGATAGTAAGGGATACCGAGTCTACAACAAACGAACCCGATAAATCCTGGAAACCGTTCACGTCACATTCGTTGAGCTGACTGAGTAAATGGCTCCTGTACACATCAGTGCAGGACCCGCGTCTAAACTGTTGTCTCCTGAACCATTCAGTTCAGGTCTTGTACAGAATCCCACTCCTGCATGTACCTTATGTACCACCCACAAGTGAGCATTTGAAGATATAGTTTGACCAAACGTTTGATGAATACTTCGAGACACCTACTGATGATTCACCTACACCACCAGCTGCCGCTGCTCCAGTTCTGTACAACTCAAATGGTCCATCAGTGTCTCTTTGAATTGATCAAGATGCTCAATCTGCAAGTTACTCACCATCATCGTCAAACCTTCAATCTCCTTCGGTACATCAAGGCACTGCAGTCGACAATTCTTTTGAAGTAAATTCATTAGCTCCTCTTAAAGATGCCCCGTACTTAAACCTGTTTGCTCATGAATCTTCTTCTGAGACATCCTCTTCAGGGAATACAAACACGGCTTCTTCATGTTCCTACCTACATCCACATGAACATCTCATAAGATGAATATAGGATCATCCGATTGACAACATTATTGGATATCCTTCTCAAACAGTGTTCACACTAAGGAAACTTACCACCCATGCCTTGTGGTGCTGTTATAGTTCCATACTATCCAAATTCGAACCCAAAGATTTCAAGACTGCTATCTCTAAAGACTGTTGGGTTAATGTGATGCAAGATGAAGCTCGCACTTTCGATCGATTTGAAGTATGGGAATTGGTACTACCCCCAGACTGTGCAATGATTATAGCTCTAAGTGGATCTTCAAAGTGAATCTTGATGAGCATTATGTCATTCTGAAAACAAGGCAAGGCTTGCTGCTAAGGGATATCGTCTACAGGAAGGCATTAATTTAGAGGAATCTTTCGCTCTGGTTGTTCGTATTGTAGCTATCTGAATATCTCTTGCCAATGCTGCAAGTCAGAACATGACGGTCTATCAAATGGATATGAAAATTGCATTTCTAAATGGCGAGCTGAATAAAGTTCTTTATTTCAGTCAACCGGAAAGATTTGTATATTTTGATCGTCCTAACCATGTCTATCGTCTGAAAGGGGCTCTCTTTGGCCTAAAACAGACGCCTAGGGCATGGTCTGATACACTGTCAAAGTTTCTCCTGGGAAACGGATTCTCCTAAGATGTGGTAAAATAAGATGTGAATGGGGTTGTGGAACTTTACTTCGTGAGGACAGAATTTTGGCTGGCAGATTTCTTCACTAAGGCTCTCTCAAGAGAACGATTTCAACTTATTCTCCAGCACTTTGGGATGAAGAGTCCCTCGCCAGTATCTCTCAAATGTCTTCAGGAAGAAAATGAGGAGAAATGGTTTTGCTTCACATATCCTTGTATATAACTTATACCATATAGCAAATATATAAATATAAAACCTATAAAACCCATAAAAATTAGAAAAATCATAAAAATCCATAAATATTCTTCTCTCGACATGTCTCTTGTGTAATCAATATTATGTACGTTTCTAGAAATGTCATTCAATAATGACACGGAAACATACATATGCTTGAGCAAGAGTTTTTTCGGTTTCAAATAAAGTTTTTTTTTCTAAAACATGTCGTTTCTCAAAATATTCTTCAAAATTATGGCTTGCAGTCATTTCAGACTGTCACCCGGACTTCAAAACTTTGGCTTGCTATTACTTCAGATAGCAACCCGATTTTCAAAATGAGGAAAACTCGTCGCCAAAAAGACGGTTGTTCCTAGTAAAGGGTGCCGTTCATCCGAGCGTGAATTACTTTATATTCGTGCACCCTCGATCTAATGTACGTTTCAGTGCATTATTTCTTGTTTAAGAAGAGAAGTCTTCTTTTTATCTAAACAAATAATTTTTCTTTCTATGATTCTTCGGAAAATTATTTGTGAGATACATGGTGGTAACGTGTTGCTTGTAACTCAATCAGTCTTAGATACTTCATAAAATTTGTCACTCAATTAATGACAATGGGTCATCAATTGAGGGGGAGAGTGATTTCCAATTTTATATCATCAAACGGATTTCTTGGTTGTCTCATAATTGTTAGAAAAGGTTTTGTTGTTAATGGGGTATTAGTTGAAGAGGAACTTACTAAGCTTTATCTTATATGGACAAATGTGTTAGTTGTTAGAAAGTTTAGGGCATTATGTGATACTTGCGTATAGTTTCCTAGCTTTATGTAACTAGAATCTTTATGTGACTAGAAGGTCCATTTGTCTCACGTTGGTTTCCTCGCTTAATCCCCTAAATACGTTAAAATCTATAATCTTAATGATGTTAGAAAACCATTGTGTTTGATGCTCTTGTTCTCTCCTCTGGCATTCGTATAATCTGATTGATTGTGTTTCGTTTGCTGTTTGCTGATAATTGTTTGAGTGTTGTTGATTATGTGTTCGTGTTCTCAGGATTTGCTTAGGTATGTAGTTACAGGGTTAGAATCTTATTCCTAAGCTCCTAATTTGAATGTTGGAAATATGTGTGAATTACCATGTTAGTGATTGTTGTTTATGTTTGATAGAAACTTGCAATGAATGTTCATGATTGCTAGTTTCTCTTCATGCTAGATAGCATTTTGATGAGTTGCTTGAATGTTCTTTGATCATGATATGAATATGGTATTGTGAGTAGGCTAGCTGCTACGTAGTAGCAATTAATTAAGAGTGAATCTGCATGTATGCATATCTTTGTTGATACTCTTATGCAGATTCCATGGCTGATGTGAATGTGCCTGCTCCTGCTCTAACCATTTGATCAGACGTTCAAACTTCATTGACTGGCTTTGATTTCACCACAACAACATCGGTAGCAACAACGACAACAACTCTTTCACCACCACCACCAGTTATCTTGTGCGTCATAAGTAGTGTGGTATCAAATGTTATGTGTCAGTGCATGATTTTTTATTTCATGAGTTTCTCGTTAAACTTTAAATCATTTATAAACTCATCATAACTGACACTAACATTCTCCCTCATTGATTGAGGGGGAGTAATGAATTGTCTCAATATCAGAATATTTTTAATCAGACCACATCTTGCTCCCAAACTTTTAAACTTATTTAAATCACTTGGGATCACAAATCTCAAATGGTTTGAAATTTTTGATCGGGGGAGAAAATGTGATTTATATATGAAATCTGATATAAAATGTGATTGTTTTGTACTTAAACAAACGCTCCCCTATATGTGCTAAACTCTTTCGTATATCAATGCACACATTAAGGGGGAGCAAAATGGTTTTTGTAAAAGGATCCTTACATCTCATATGAGTGCATCTCAGTCTTGACTCATGAATTGACGAAACACAACCGTCATCAATCGAAAGGACTAGTCCTGGCCGGGTAATAACTTCAAGCTGGGTTAACCAGTGATGTAAGCGTGTCTCGAAGAGGACTTGTCTGAGTAGAGTGTACCGTTTCGAGAAACCTTTGTGGACTTGACCAGGCCGGGTAATAATTTCAAGCTAGTCTAACTAGTGATGTAAGCGTGTCTCGAATGCCTGTTCATGTTTACTAAAGGTGGATCAATTCTAAAGTGCAACTCTTCCCGACATGTGCAAATTCATCATCAAAACATCGGTGCACATGTTAAGGGGGAGCATTTGAAAATGGCAAAACTCTCAATGTGTTAACAAAATGTGTTTCTTAATCATAAACACGTTGAGAGAATTTTCAATGATTGGTGTATGGCAACATAGGATAGTCATGAAGTTATAAGGTGGCTAAGGTTAGGAAAACCGTCCTATGATCCGCCAGAGCCGGAGGGATCTACCCATGGACAATACCCAATAGATAGTATTAGAAAGTCCGTAGGTATGATTATGAAAAAAGGAGAAATGTGAGAATGGAGAAAGAAGGAGTTGAAAAATTAAAAAGAAATGAAATGAGAAAGGGTGAAAAGAAATAGCCCTCCAATTATTCAACCTTAGGGCAGAAACCGGGTTCAATACATATGCTACTGGTGGTTACCAAGGTAACACCGGTATTGAAGACAAGACGTCATGGACCCAGTGACGCACTGCACTAAACCTTCTAGCCACTCAAGTTCTCTCAAAAGGACTTGTTTCATTCTCACGGGGAACCGGTGTAAACTATCAACGTATCTCTTAAGATGGTTGATATTGAAGCAGGAGACCTCTCCCTAATCTCCGCATAGGAAAACCAAATGCACTTATTGAGTCTAGAGCCTCGAGATGCATACCAAGATCTCATAGGAACACGTGATATTTCTACCTTGGTTGTTCAACATTAAGGACACCAGTGGTAAACTTATGAGTCCTACGCAGATCTTAGCAATCTGCCAGAACATTTATGAGGGATGTTGCTTTAGTATCTCCCAGTGATTGAATGGAAATTCCTGCCAGGGTCAACATCAAGCAGCCCTGAAAGCAGGTCACTTAGGTAATTCCTTGTGGATTACGCTTAGTGGTCGCGGCGGTTACCAATGGTCTACAGTCGTGGAGAGTACTCCAGCGACTCACCCAGTCGTTGATTTACTTAGGTAGATCGTGTAAATCCTCACGGGGGTTTGCCGATTGGGAACGGTCTTGGTTAGGATTAGAAGGAGTCATCACACTATGCTGTTGACAATCTCTATTTCCAAACCTATAAGTACCGGATGATTTGTTGCTAACTGTCTACTTGCAGGAATTTCTGACTGTTGCGGTTGATTGCTGAAAAGATGCTGATCCATCAACACATGCTCACACTTTAACTTCACAATCTAAGAAATCATGATCATTGGTTGGGCTTCATTTATGCTTCCACAACTCTGATGCAGAAGATCATGATCTAGAAAAGTGTGAGCATGCCAACACAAAGATGTTCAAATCACATGGAGACATTACCACTCAAAGATGACTTGCAGATACTCAGTTGGATGATGAACTCGAAGTAATGCCAAAGATCATCCAACTCATTGAACAAACAAGTCATCTAGAGCCTGCTGCTGAATGTACAAAGACAAGTTTGAAGAATCAAAGTCTACGAGCTACAAGATTTCATGCATGCAAGAATTCAGTACGTATCTTCTGGGGTGACCTCCCTTAGGGGGAGATTGTTAGGAATACGATTATTCAGTTAAAGACTCGGTCACCCCAAGTATTGCTAAGCATTACGTAGCTCGTAGAATTATCCTTATTATAGTTAGTACGTAGTTTATTAGTAGTTAAATATGTAAATAGTATTCGTAGAGTGGGTCGGGTCTTTACCCTCTGTCAGCTCACTCTACAGCTCGTTTCATGGAGCACCAAGTAGTTGTAGTATATATACCCTCTCTCACCCAAGGGAGAGGGTTGGACCTTTCATTAGTTTCAAGCTAATATACACATTGTTTCTCTCTCAAAAAGGCTCCCACCTTTCTTTCTACATCTCTCTAATCTCTTCATCTAATTCGATCCATATAATCACAAGAAACCATACGTGTTTAAGATTATGAGTATCCTACAGTTTTTCCATTTCAAATTCCTATTGCATTAGTAGAATAATAGTAGCTTAGATCTGTTTTTTATTGCTTATCATTGTTAGTTGCTTAATATTTAGTCTCATTTAATCATTTCATATCTGTTTGTTTGAATTTGGTTAGTTTTTGTTTCATTTTAATTGAGTTCACTGTTTCATTCACTATTTTATGTATCTGTCACTATTTGGCTTATCTGAAATCTGTGTTTCTGAGATATTACTTGGTTTTGAGTTAATATTAGATCATTTTGAGCGCATAGGGTTTGGTATGGACTGAATTGAATCAGATCTGTGGTAGTTTCTAGGTATAAGACAGTTATAAAGGAGTGTTTGGAATATAGCTGTTTGCTGGTTTAGGTTGTATCTCAGAGGTTTAAAGTGGTTTAGAGTGCACACTTAGGTCTAGTTTAGACTAGAACTTGCTTAATATCAGTAGTTCAATTCATAAAAGTCAATTTAGTTTTAAATCTGTCATAACAGTTAGTATATTAAGTATATTAGGTTGCTCTATCAGCATATTAGTTGTAGTTATAGCATAATTAAATCATATTTTAGGTTTATACAACAACATCAGTTAAAATTTGGCAATTAAATCTCATTTTGGTCAAAGTTTAGTTGTAATAAAAAAAAAAGTCAAAAACTTTCAATTGTCTGTTTTGGTCAGATTTTCAAAGAGAAGCACAGATCTCATCTGTGATTCAAAATATTTTTGAAAACCATTTTTGTAGAGTTTGGCAGTAGGAAAATCATAAGCAAAAAGAATTTTGAGATTTGAAGTTGAATTGCTAATTGAAAAAGTACTTGGAAGTTGTCTATTTGCACTAAAATCTGCCCTGCTCCTCAGTCTTTAACCATACTTCTAGGCTACTTTTAGGGGAGTTAATTGGATCTAGAATCTGATTTGCTTGAGTATTTGTGTTCTCAGCTGAGTAGTAAATAGTTTGGACCATTAAGTTTGCTTGTCTCAGCTTATTTGCTCACCTTAATAGCTTATTCAGTTGGTCACTTTGTATCCTAGATATGTCATTTAGTTATAGGGCTGCAAGTGACTTTGCTTGATCATACTTGGAGTTTATTGGTTTCTTTGAGCTTAATATAGCTGCTAGTTGTTGTTTCAATTAAGCTTTTGCATTGTACTTGTCTGTTTTAGCTTTTGGCTTATTTCTTCAAAGCTTATTTGATCTATTTGGTTCCATATCTGTGCTTCTGAGTGAATTTTGGTCTGAGATCTGTTCCAACAAGTCATTTTAGTCTAAAAATCATTTGGGAAAAGTTTTAGGTCAATTGGTCAAGTTTTGCTTATCAATAAGCATTTTTCAATAAGCAGTTTGGATCTAATCAGAACTACCAGTGCTTATTTTTCAATTTTTTTATTTTTCCTAGCTTTTAAACATTATTTTAGAATTTCCCTGAAATTTTCATATTTTTCTGAGCTCATTTGCTATTTTTCTTATTTTATTTTCATTTTTAATTACTTTTTAATTACTAAAAACTACAAAAAAATCAGAAAAACCCTAGAAAATTCCAAAAAAATATTAGAAAATTATTTTTAGTTATTTTAGAATTTTAGAAATTTATTTTGCATTTTTCTCAATTTATTTGCATTTTCTTTTAATTTTTAATTAGTTTAATTAGTTTTTAATTCATAAAAAATAAATAAAAAGTCAAAAAAATATTTTTCTTTTTCTCAAAATTTTCTTTTATCATTTTTAATTTTTGAAAATTATTTTCAAGTTCGTAGGAGTAGCGTAGCTTAAAAGTCGCGTTTTATTTCGTACGTTAACGTTTATTTTCCGTTTTAGCTTACGTTTGTCGTTTATACGTCACGGTTCTAGTTGCTTTACTTGAATTACGTGTTTAGTTGATTAATTGTGACTTATTTGCTATATCATTAGTGTAATCTCATTCAAATCACTTTTTACCACTTTCACGACACGTTTCACGAATCGGGAATTCGAAATTCCGTTCATCCTTCACACGGATTACGACCTCGGGTTATCCATATTTCTTTGCGGATCTCTTGAGCTTATATCTATACTATAATATTGATATTGTGTTTTTCACGAATCAAGGCTTGTGTTGTATTGATGGTTATTGTTCATCCTAGTCTTTGAACCTATTTGGTTATGGTTAACGCCTCGTGGGAGGTGGTTGTGTTGATACTTAGGCTATACGACCACTATGGTCGTGTATGTTGATTATGGATTGATGTTGAAAAGCGACACAGACGATGTGTGCCCGTGATGCGTACCACGACACAAGTAGTATCGTGGTGACTTGACTTGAAAATGGTGTTGGTTATTGTTGTGTTGCTTCGGTTTGGCATTTGAGTCTTTAGCGAGGTTAGGAGACCTCTTGTCGATGTTTGTTGTGTGATAGTGAAACTAACAAGACACCCCGTGTACCTTGTTATGGTTGAATCTTGGCTAAGGAAAACCCACGAAGGGTGAGCCTCGTTGAGTGGTCTAAACCGACTACGTGTGGTCTCGAAGTCGAGCCATACTAGTCGGCATTTTTGTGTCAAAACCTTGATTTGGTATAAAACCAAAATTGTGAGCATTTGTGTTTGTCCATGCGTTTGTGTTTGCGTTATGCTTGGGTTTGGTCATGCATTTGGGCTAATAAGCCCATGAGGAGTCCTTGTTGGATAAACTTGGGCCTTTAAGCCCAAAGTGGGATGTTGAATGTGTTAGCATTGGGCTTTCGAAGCCCAATGTAGTTGTGTTGTAGTTTTATTTTTACTAATTGTTTGCATTTCATTCTTTTACTAACTTATTTATATTTTTGTTTGTCAATGATTGTGTTTCGGATACTCTTTGGGATACTTGGAATCTTTGAAACTAATCTTTTCAACCAATAACACGAGTATTCCATGAAAGATACTTTTATAATCTACTTATGAGGATTATTTTCTAAAACATGTTACATAAATACTAGGTTGTGCGGAGGTTGTTCTGCCGTGCTCTTCTATCTGATTCTATTCTGATATCTTGTTTCCTCTACTCCTAAGATGAATTCATAGCCCTTTTAACTTTTAAATTGTTTATAAACCCATGGGGGAGTGATGACGCTCGATTTATACATATATTATATAGCGTTATTTGTTAGTTTCTAAATGAATTATAAGGACTTTCGATACTTAATTGCATGAAAATACATTTCAGGTCTAATAGACAAAAAACTTCAAGAATCAAGACAAAGTGTTCACTTCCAAGATAATTCTATGTTGAAGCATAAATGTGCGCCGATCTTATTATAATGTACGCCATTTACGGGGGCGTATGAAGTCCTACACAAATCTAAGTCAATCGAATAAAGTGCGGCGATCTTATTCTAAATGTGCGTCGGCCTTCAGCTCTATTAATGACCCTTTGGCGCCAAGTAATCTATTGAAGCCCGCCGTTGTTTCTGATGCAGGATTTACTGACCATGTTTTACATTTATAATTTCTCATCTACCTATGGTCCACCTTATGCACTAACGGTCAGTGTACCCGGTCGCGTGTTGTGTGGGAATGGTAAGACCAAGGTCGTCCCAAGAACGGTTGACTTCTAGTTATCTAATTAAAATGATTGTCACATAATAAAAGGGTTTTCATAGTTGAATATTCATTGTGATTAATTGGAGTGGTTCTGTATGCAAAAAACTAATAGCAAACAACTAATGGAATGATAATTGTTCTAGTTCTAATATTGTATTTACTATCGCAATATATGGGGGTTATATTCATTTAGGATCAGAGGGTTAAATCACCTAAATCTATCTTACACCTCGTCCTATTCCCGCCTATTGTAAAGACGAGAGTTCATCGGTCGGCTTGAACCTACGAAGATGCAAGAGTCATTAAGCACCGCTATAA
This sequence comes from Artemisia argyi, assembly GCA_030686995.1. NCBI lineage: Eukaryota > Viridiplantae > Streptophyta > Magnoliopsida > Asterales > Asteraceae > Artemisia > Artemisia argyi. Next base: position 37,633,449 of record CM060677.1, on the reverse strand, counting down.
TCAAAGACTTATTCTAGTGAAACCCGACATGGTCAGATCTTAGGTTTCCTCTAACTTCTTAAGTATATCCGATTGTTAGGTGGTCATAGGGTTAATTCGCACACAAGGAAAAGTAGTACTATGGCCAATTCTTACCAATCCCCGCAACCTACTCGTCTAAGGTCCTAAGGTTAATTCACCTAGACTAATAAATACTACCAAGCTTCAATAATACCGAAACGAAAAGATCTACAAATAAGTAAGGAAAATATGCATATAGAGCAATAAATAAACTAGTAATAGAAGTCAAACAATTAAACACCAAATAATTGATTAATTAAATGATCAATTATAATTAATTAATTAAGAGATAAAAACAATTAAATAAAACACAATAATCATAGACGCAACGACAAACAAGCAGAATTACAATTATAATTATAAATAATAAAACTGGATTAAATATTGAGTGTCGAAGTAAAATTACATATCGTGCTAGATAAATGTTCTTGATCCCCTAATAGAAGGGTTTGCCCCTTTAATTGCTACGCTCCTACCGCCTCTTTTTGCCTTCTACGGCGTAGCCCCACAGGAACCTTAAACCAAAAGATGAATTGATATCACGTACATCAATTCTATATATAACGAGGCAGGCAGAACCCGTGCTACGCACGGATTGAGAATCTAATTGTTAATCGTGTATTTTTTTCTGTATATTGGCCAGTGTATACTTAAGTATTGTTTAGTATGTTGTATGAAATGTTTTAACTTTCTTGTATAAAAATTTAAAAATGTTTGATGTTGTTTTGGTTTTGTGGTGTTGTATTTTATTAATGGGCTTTTGGTTATTAAGTTGTTATGGTTTTATTTCTTTTGGCCTATTACTGATTTGCATGATAAAAAAATGGCTTTGTTTCTTTTGGTCTATTAATTAGCCCTACAATACTTGTCCATTAGATGGTTTTTGAATGGTAATATGAAGCACACGGGGTCTATCTAACTGGTCATAGTTTAATGTGCGTTAAATATTTTCTTTATTAAGTTTGTAAGTTAAAGTTGTGTAATAATGTATATATAATAATGCCACATAAACTTTATAAAAATCGTTACAAACCTTTTTAGCTTCATCTCATTTTATTGTACAACTAATTTCATTGAGAATTAACATTGAAGTCTAACTAATATTAATAAATTTTATCAATAAACTCAATTCTAAATAGCTAACTAAATGAATATTAATTAATACACTATTAATAATTTCTAAAACCTTTGGACTCTACTATTATTTCTTAAGCTTATAGTTTCTTTAATTTACAAAATGGGTTTGAGCAAAAATTATGTATTTTTTCTTTTATATTCATTATTCAAGTTGCATGCTTACATAAACTAATCATGATAAAAAGTATCATTTAACCATTTAAATGTTTTTTTACATACATGCTCGTACACATTTTCTTGAATCAATTCGCACATGTGAGCTACATCAATAGAAAACAAACATAAATTATTTGTATATGAAAATGCATTAACATAACACATATATCTATATATATTGCATTAGGTTAAATCATCAATTATTCTTGCAACCTTTCAACTTCATCTCAATCAATAACCGACTTTTAATTCTATACTGATTACCAAATATCATGTGATCAATTCCGGCAAGCCTTACACTTCCATTTCGATGTTGTATATATTTCACATTGAATGCACCGGTTTTATTTTTTGATAAAAGTTTGAACTTTTGCTTATGTTTAAAACTCAAATTATGTATTTTTTCCTTTCTATTCATTACTCAATGTGATATTTTTAATATGTCGTATTTTGCTATTATGGAAAACTCATTTAATGGGCGTAAATATTGGTTTCTCACTAATGAGTCTACATATAGAAAAAGAAAAGGTTTTGTGATGCGCGGACCTTCTTCTTTTCAATAATAATTCAGTTGCACACGATAAATTCGTTATAATGTTTCTCAAAGAGCATTCGAAAGCAACTACTTACATAAACTAATCACGCTAAAAAGTATCATTTAACCAATTAAATGTTGCTTTACATACATGCTTGTCCACATTTTCTTGAATCAATTTGCACATGTGAGCTACATCAATAGAAAACGCACATAAATTATTTGTATATGAAAATGCATTAACATAATATATATATATATATATATATATATATATATATATATATATATATATATATATATATATATATATGTTTATCTATAGCAATCACCTAATTATGTAAGAAATAAAGAAAATAGTTGGTATCCCAGTCTTTGGTTCTATTTATCTGAGCATGCATTATCTTGTGTGATTTTCATTGTACCTGCGTATGATAACTAAATTAAGAAAAAAAGAAGACCGAGTTAATTACAAAGATCTAAAAGATGTGTGAATCATCTCCAAAATGTTGCAAAAGAGAATTTGTGTACCGCTACCAACAATTAAAGATCTAAAAGATGTGTGAATCGTCTTCAAATGTACATACTAAATGTGATTTTGGCTGGTTTATATAGGCATAATTAGGTTAAATCATTAATTATTCCTGCAAACTTTCGCAACCCTTGCACTTCATCTAACCGTCTTTTAATTCTATACTAAATGCCATGTGATCAATTCGGGCAACCCTTGCACTTCATCTCCTTTCATGATTGTATTGTTATTATGAGGCTGCATTGATTTCCGAGCATTAGCTAGCTTGTACCCTATGCAATCTTGACGCCTCCACATTAAATTTAGGGACTGAATCTTATAGTGTTATAGATATTCTCATTTTCACTTCAACCTCTTTCTTTCGTTATTTTGCACATTTGGCCCTTGTCTTCTTGTCATCATAATAAACACCAAAATGTGTTTATTATTATATGAAACTTCATATAATCATGTCATTTCAAGTCCCTGTACTTCAACAACTTCGGGCCCAAGTTATTAACTACAACGTAGGTCCATGACAACTACGCCGTAGGTCTTCGTCATCACGTAATTATCCACATGTATATCCACAACTACGGCGTAGCTAAACAATAAGTTACGCCGTAGCCTTCACATTTGGTCACTACGACATAGCCTCAAGGCAAACTACGACCGTAGAACTCTCGTTGACACTTCTACGCCGTAGCCCCATGACTAGCTACGGCGTAATCTTCTTCATGCATGAATCTGGCTAAGTAATAAAATATCTACGGCGTAACTGCAATAACTAAGCTACGCCGCAGTCTTGTGTTTTTCTCCTTTTTGGCTATTTCTTGTGTCTTTTCCGTTCCAACGCCTCAATTAACCTAAAATACAAATATGAACGAATATAAACGAATTGATTATCATATGAATATAAATGAGGCAAGAAACACGGGAATTTGATATATAAAATATCGGTTTTATTTGATGTTCTCATTTTGGATCTAGTCGAGTTCCAAGATTGTAAGTCTCTCCAACCTTTTTCAGTTCCTTTTATAAGCTTTAAATACACTTAAAAATGATAACAATTAGGCTCCAAGTGAAAGGCAAGATCTAAAACCATGGTTTCTTTCTTTTCCTTTCTTTCTGTTTTAACGTGGACAAACAAACACCCTAATTAATTTGTAAACTTGTTTAAGCTTAAAGCTACTGAATTAGACCTTTCAATAAGCTAAATACTCAGTTAACAAGTAATACGTATGAGCCATAAGTCATTATAAGGTTTACACTTGTTTCTTTTCTTTCCTGACTTGTCGCTAAAACACACCAAAACACCCTTTTTGAGCTTGTTTTTCTACAATAAGCTAATACTATTAAGCCCGCCAATAAACTATTTTAATAAGCACCTAAGAGACTCTACAAAACAGTAAAAACCTTTGCAAAAACTCTTAAGGCCTCGCTTAACTTTTTATATTTTCTTTGGCACGAGTAACAAAACCAAATGTCCCTTTATTATAGGTTTTTATTATTTGCAAGATATTAAGATTTAAGCTAGTGGATAAATACTTTAAATGAGCTAGTATACATGTTAACAAGTTACAAAAATTATGTCGTAAGCTTTAGAGTCAAATTTCATCTCGTTTTCCTTTTTTTTTTTTTTTTTTTTTATCAAGCAAACAACCCAAGTGCCCCAATTTGACGAATTAATTCACCCATCAAATAATGGCTTTAGACCCTGAAACTTTGCCCCTTGATAGAGCTCATAGCAAAGAATATAAAGGAACAAAAATTTCGTAAAAACCTTTCAATGCCTCGCTTTTATTTACACTCCTTTTTGGTGTGTCGCGCCTAGAAACAAAACACACCCTTTTATTGTTTTAGCTCATAAGCTAAAAGTATAAGCTGAGGAGCTATCAAAAGATTGTTTAGAAACTTATAGCAACTTATATTAATGAACCATAATGAGTTGTACTTTTTCTAAACTAAAAACGCATATGTTTTAATAATAAGGACGACGTTTGCAATATATCTAATGCGTCAAGGACTAGTTTTGACAAAACTCTATAACTTTATATAGCTTGGACTAAACATGAAATCAGATTAAAGGTTTGAGAGTATAAAAGGTAAATTTGATTTATTAAATTATAAAAATGATCTTTATTTGTAATAAATAAATAACCGAGGGATATGAGTTGTCAATACTTGAAACTGTAAGAGTATAAAGTGTAACTTTTTATAAATTAGTACGGGGAAGTATTTTCAACATATACCTTGACTCGGTTTCGATAAAACTTATATGAGGATAATTCTAATTGTCATAACGATCAAACAAACCTTAAAAATGAAATATGATAAATATTATCATCCACTAACTTTTGAAAAGACTTTATGTTCTCTCGCTCAACACTTAACCACCGACAAAACACTTGTGATACAAATATTAAATCACATATACTTGAATACGAATACTGAAACTTGACATACTAACTCAGGTCGCGTGTCAAAACCGTTTATTCTCACAACTTGATTAGTATTCCAATCAGACTACTGTATCACCAAGGTGAGTCATAGCCCCTACTCTTTTACTTATTTTGAATTCTTTGGGAGAGATACATGCTCATTTTACTTACAGATTTTACTCGTTCATCATAAACATTTAGTCAGTTGATGAAACACTCTATTTGGTTATTGAAACTTATTACACGCTGAACACAAGTACTTTCTGTATGCTATCCTAATTAATATTGCCTAAGTTACCCACTTTTTCCATTAAAAAGTCCCTCATATGATGAACCATTAATCACTTGCAAGTGAATGCGAATTTAATGAATATATCTATTGGCAATTGACGTCCCATTTGTGTTGCTGGATAAGTAACCAAATGCACTTTATTTGAGACTAAACAGGAAGTTGGCAAGCTCTTGCCCGAGGGCCTCGTTACTTACATTTTTATGATGTCAGTAACTTACATCAATAGTTTATTACTATGATGTCCAACTATACATTTGAGTTTCATGAGGCTTAGAGCAATATTATGGTACTGTAATGATACGGTACTACCACTACTGAATTTATGGGTGCAACAATGGGGCCTGCTGTCTATTAAACTTGAAACTTGGGTTTAACTGATTATTTTACAAACAAACTATGGATGTATAACAAGGTAATCCACTACTCACTTTATCGATATTTGTATTTGTAACAATTCACATGTTTGAGTTACTATTCATTTTCACTTTTTACTCTCGATACCCATACCACCTTTTGACTAGTACATTTTAAATTACATTGCCTAATCATATACTTAGTCATCAACTAGATATTATTTAGATAATATCTTACAGAAGTCAAGTTTAAATTCTCTTCTTAAATATCTTAACTAGATATTTAACAATTCTGGTTTTAGGTTTTTACTACTTTAAGCATCCCGATAAAAGTTATCACTCATTTAATAGGCTAATATAGAGTATATTGATAAGATTTAACATATTTACAAGTTTCATATTTTTAGTATATTTCGTGACTTAACGACTTACAGTTAGCGATTAACGGGACCAAAACTCACTCCGTAAACTAGACCTATCCTAAACAAACTAACCTCCTCATTTAAGCTATATGTGACGTTTATGAGGAGCCATAAGGACACTAGTCTTCGTTGAGAATTGATTTGGGTAAGATATATACACATGTAAAGTATTACTTAGTAAGTAAGTATGATATCTAGTTATTTAACCAAGACTTATCACCTACACTTTGCACAACTCATCTCTTTTGTTCTCTCATCATAAGCAACGACCAAACACCCCTTTTCTTTACCATTTTGATCTTGTATTTGCTAATTTCATCCATCACAAATTTAACCTTAAGTTCCTTGTTGATTCCTAAGTCCATTTATACCATAAATCATCATAAACAACACCATAATCCCATCATTGACAACATCAAATAAGTACATTATATTGTTATCATTTGTCCTATATAATTGACTTGTTTTATTATATTTTATATGAGAATCGATACTTAATTTTTTACTTTAGTAATTCTCAGGTAAAAACAAGCAATTAGTGAAACTTTGCGATTTTGGACGAAACATGGAGCAAAATGATCAAGATGGAAAATTCTACTGAAATCCAGGATATACGCCGCATCATTCTAGACAGATGCGCCGTACTATCATACTTAGATGAATTCGAAGACCGTTTCCTGACTTTGAAGAATGCGCCGCATCTTATTATATCATGCACCGCATATAAAACATTGGTCAACGAAGAAGATCCAACTTATTCTACTCCAGACACGCCGCATCACATTATCAACATGCGCCGTATGTATATCAAGACTTCACCAAATACGATTCAAGATACTGAAGGACATGCGCCACATAAAGATTCAAGTTACGTCGCATCTGAAGACGGTGTACGAATATTCCATAATATATTAGTCTTGGACCCCACATGAAGTTAAGCACATGCGCCGCATATACTTATTCGGTGCGCCGCATCGAGCCCTCAGACAGAACCTATAAATACCCCAAGAGTCAGACGAATTTAGTGTGCATAAAAACCCTAAGGATACAAATTCAGACGACTCGGCAACACAAGACACACCACATAAAAAGATCTTAGAGCAGTAAGAAGGTCCTGCATGTATTCAATTCATTAAGTAGTTTTTTTATTTGTAATAGTAAGCTTTAATTTATCAGGGTTGATGGGCTTGTGGCCACCATACTGCTCCCCTTAAAATTGCTTTCCCATCAATTAAAGTTTATATGTTGATGTTTTTGGTGACTTGTATATGTGCATTGATAACTTCTATGTCTAGCCGAGTTTTGCTTGGGCTGCCATACCCCCTCATCGCCTACTTATCTAGTGTCCAGAAAGTGGGATAAGCATAAGTGATCATTAAGAGTTTACTCGCCTATATTTATGATCCAATGAGACAGATTAGATTACGATACACAACATATAAAACTAGCAATAAAACAAATGACAAGCTAGTTAACAATCAGCATAGTCTCTCAGACTATCCTGATTGTTAAGTAGCTTGTCAATCAGGATAGTTTCTCAGACTATCTGTATCTATTATCTATTTTTGTATGTGTTTGCTATTCACTGATTCGTTCTCATTATTTTAATTTACTATTTAACTACCAAATCGTGATAGTCTCTCAGACTAAACCCCCTTCCGTTAGATTAGATTGTAAAACTAACTTAGAATATTAAAATACTAATAGACTAACTAGGAATTACGTTCCACTCTTAGTGATCAACACTCTGCTTACCACTATATACATATTGATTAGATACACTGTCTGTTAGTGTGTGTGTTATAGGATAAGTCGGCTAAATATAAATGTAAAACTTGAAATAGGCAAATCACCCTATACTACACCGTGACACGCTTCACACATCAATCATCAATCCTAGGGTTTTCTTGGAAGATAATCAAGATCATTAGGGTCTGAGTAAATAAGATTCTTACAAGGAATAGATAAAGTCTGACAAAGATTAGCAAGGGTGGTTAAATGTTGGAAGCTAAGGATTTTGTTGAAAGGGTATAGGATTTAGTGATCCTACTTCATGGTTCTAGTTAATTTCATCACAAGGATTGTAAGAAAACTCTTATGTTTACCTTTCATTACTGTAAATATTAGTATTTCATATATGTTATATGTTTTATATGCTTATTATGGTTGATTGTGCTTGGATAATCGGACTAAAACACTAGAAACCATCGAAAGGACTAGCTTTGAAAAACAGAAACTGAACAAGGGCTGTAAACGTTATTTCTGGGTAAAATTCATGAAATAAGAAACTTAGATAATAATATAGGGAGTTAGATCTTTGTCTTATGGTCATTTTGCCGCTTGGCTCACCCCGTAACTCATCCGTATGAATAAACTAGAGTAAAAACGGTAAAATGTGTCAAAAACTGAGTAACAGATTCTAAACGGGTAAAACTCCTAAAAACTTGACTAGAACCCCATGTTGGTCAAAGCATAAAAGTTGTAGCTAACATCCTAACTTAAACGTGGCCAAAAACTGGGCATAAAACGGAGTCGTATAGACCAACTTATGGCCGTTTCCGTGAGACTAAAAGCTGTTGTAACAAACAGCTCATACATCTAAGGGTAAATTAGTAATTTTACATTAGTTAAATAAATTCTAGGGCAGTAGGACCCACAAATCTGTTTAGTACATTCAATTACCTTTCCAAGGAAGTAAAAACCGATTCGTGATCATTTACGGTTTAGAAATGACACAAAAATTAAGTCGGAAATACTAAAATAACTAGGAACCCGTAACGTGACGAATATTAATACTTGACCACTTTTACTTACAAAAGTTAAACATCCAAGCATAAATAATGTAATAACTATATAAGGCATGTTTATATATTTATTTCGTTGTTTTAGAACCTAAGACACGATATCATATTCTAGGTTACGCGTAGAGGTTTTCCCCGGCTTATACATCGATTCCGTTATACTGTTTGATATCATTAGTTCAAGGTGAGTCATAGCCCCACTTTTACTCGTTTTAATACTTTTTTTACAAACTTTTTGATGAGATACATGCTCAACTACTTGCTTTTACTTGTACAAAAACTCAAAACATTTATACTTGATTGCATTATACTTGATTGCATACATACATGATTGTGATAAACTTATTTGCGTATTTCTTGAATGCATTATACTTAATTGCGTTATTCAATTTAGTAGCTAGCAGTAGTCTTTGGGAAGTGGCTCCCAGTTATCTTTGGAAAGTGGCTCCCAGTAGGTCTTTGGGAAGAGGCTCCCAGCATGTGCATTTTAGTGACTAGCAGTAATCTTTGTGAAGAGGCTCCCAGTATGTGCATTTTAGTTTAAAAGTCTCCCAACATAAATGGAGCAACACTAAGTGCAATTATGTGAACTATTCAGACTATTTGTGTGTTTGACTATAATATGTACTATCTTTTATGTTGACATAAATAATGCCTAAAAACATTATTAACATATTATCAATATCTCTATGTTTTAATTATTACAAAACATAAACCCATTTGATCTAAAATTTATGACATAAACAAGTATTTAGTGATTAACATTCTCTTTACATCCAAATCACTTAAGGTATGAATAAACAAAGTGTTTATTGCAATCTATGATCAAAGGGGTATTTAATTAATTTTTACAAAGTTTATTTAATTATATAAACATATTATATATTTTTGAAAAACACTTTTTGGTAATAAAGAAAAATGTTTTAATCATACTAAATATATGAATTCAAATTTTTAACCAAAATCAGTTAGTTTTTCACCAAATAAACTTTCCCCACTAAAAGACAGATTTTTTGGCCGTTACAGCTGGGCGGCCCCCTTAATTATAAGGGGCGGTCCCCTTAAAATTAAGGGGACCGGCACGCTCCTAAACAGTGTTTTCTGTCCTTTTAAATACTGGATCATTCCACATATTTTTTTCACCTTTTGCACTACTAAACTTTCTGTTCTAGATCTCCACTTCTATTCTCTTAATCCTTTCTTTGTTTCAAAGTGATCCAAACATCATCCTCTCAAGTGCAAGAGAAGAATACTTCTATCCCTCAAGACAAGAAGTATTACAACCTGTTGTGATCTCCACATCAAAGTTGTTAGAGCATCATTCATTGTATCTATCTCTTTGTGTAATCAGTTATGAATATTTGATAGAAGATAGTTTATCTAGGTATATAAATAGTGTGATTGGTTAGTAGTTTGTAGTGAAGGAGAAGAGTTAGGAAGTAGATTGTAGTGAAGAAGATTGGTGTGAAGTAGATAGGTGTGAAGTAGCAAGTGGTGAAGTAGATTGGTGTGAAGAAGTTGTGTAGAAGTTGTGATCAAGTTGTGACGAAGTTCTGGTGTGTACATTAGTGTGTAAGGTTTTCTCCGCCATAAGGGAGCTTGTTGACATAGTGAAGAAAACTCTCGAGTTAGGTGCTCGGGGAGTGGAGTAGGGCAAGGAAGGTGTCCTTGTAGCCGAACCACTATAAATCTCGTGTCTCACGGTTCGATCTTTCCATCTCTCATTTATTTCTTTACTTACATTATTATTGCTATATTGTACATATTAATTGTTGTTTATATTGTGCAAGACTTGAGATCGCATATTATCGAATCTAAATTTTTGAAAACAAAGAAAACACTCTAACAATCTTTTACAATAAATTAAAAAGACGTAAAACTATTCAACCCCCCTTCTAGTATTCCACAATTGGTATCAAGAGTCAGGTCTAGCAAGTTTTTTAAAATATATTGTATTTTAAAACTTGTAACGATCTATGGAATCTGAAAAATATTTAGAAGGGCAATCTATGCAAAGACCACCACTATTTGAAAGTGATGGATTTTTATATTTGAAAAATAGATTCGAAACTTATGTGAAATCAAAAGATCTTGATCTTTGGCATGTTATTACCTTTGGTGATTTTCCTCCCACTCAACAAAATCCGGAAACTAAAAAGGATGAAATTGTACCTTTTGAAAAACAAAATGATGATTTGAAAAAGAAACTAGCTAAAAATAATGAAGCTAAAATGGTAATTTATAATGCGTTACCACGCAAAGAATATGAAAGAATTTTTATGTGTAAAACCGCCAAAGAAATTTGGGAATCACTACTTATTACTCACCAAGGTAATAGTCAAGTCAAAGATAATAAAATAGATCTTCTTGTACAACAATATGAACAATTTACGATTCCAGAAGAGGAATCAATTGATAATGCTTTTGCTAAATTTAACACTATTATCACAAGTTTAAAAGCACTTGATGAGACATTTTCTAGTAAAAATTGTGTTAGAAAATTTCTTAGGGCATTGCATCCAAAATGGCGAGCTAAGGTCACGGCAATTGAAGAGTCAAAGAATTTGATGACGTTATCACTTGATGAACTTATTGGCGAAAGAAAACTGTTCCAAAGAGAATTCAAGAAATTCTTCAAGAGACGAGGAAGATTCACTAGATCACCATGAGACGAAAGAAAACCGTTCCAAAGAAATAGAAGTGATAACTACGGGAAAAGAAAGTGCTTTAGATGTGGAAGTCCAAATCATCTCATTGGTGAATGTCTAAAGCCGCCGGGTTATGAAAATCAAGGCGCCTTTGTTAGTGGAACATGGAGTGATAGTGACAAAGAAGAAGTGGAAAAACCAAGAGACGAAAAGTATTTTGTGGCAAAAGCAATTGACGAAATATGTTTAGGATTTGACTTGGGGCCTGACGAATGGATCAAGGATAGCGGATGTTCGAGGCACATGACGGGGAACCGCAAACTATTTTCTACGTATAAGGCATACAATGGAGGTAACGTTATTTTCGGTAGTGACTTGCGTGGAAAAATCATTGGCAAAGGTACGATTTCTCAAGACTCACTTACTATTGAAAATGTTGAGCATGTAGATAATTTAACATATAACTTGCTTAGTATAGGCCAAATATGCGATAATAAATGTAGAGTTACCTTTACCGAAAAGGATAGTGAAATAGTTAAAAAATGGAAAGATTATAGGTATAGGAATTAGGAAAGGAGGCATATATGTTATGAAACTAGGAAACAAACCTGAAGCTAGGATATGCCTAATGACCCTAGACGAAAACTCCACATTGTGGCATAGGAGATTAGGACATGCAAACATGCAACAAATACAATCTTTGGCCTCTAAAGAACTAGTTAGAAACTTACCTAACCTAAAATATGACAAGCATTTTTGTGATGCATGTAAAATTGGTAAACAAGTTCACGCTAGTCACAAAGCTAAGAATATTGTGGCATAGGAGATTAGGACATGCAAACATGAAACAAATACAATCTTTGGCCTCTAAAGAACTAGTTAGAAACTTACCTAACCTAAAATATGACAAGCATTTTTGTGATGCATGTAAAATTGGTAAACAAGTTCATTCTAGTCACAAAGTTAAGAATATAGTATCCACTACTAGGTGCCTAGAATTATTACATATGGATCTTTTTAGTCCATCCGTTGTGCGGAGCTATGGAGGAAACATATATACCTTAGTAATAGTAGATGACTATTCACGATACACGTGGACTAGGTTTTTAAGTGACAATACCCAAGCCTTTGAAAAATTCGAAATATTTAGTAAAATGATTCAAAATAAATTAGGATGCACAATAGTAGCCATTAGGACGGACCATGGTAGAGAATTTGACAACGAAGAACAATTCGGAAAATATTGTGATTTAAATGGAATATCTCACAATTTCTCCGCTCCTCGTACTCCTCAATCAAATGGCGTAGTAGAAAGAAAAAATAGGTCACTACAAGAAATGAGTAAAACAATGTTAAATGAACAATCCATCCCACAAAAATTTTGGTGTCACGCTGTAGATACATCAACATATATTATTAATAGGGTATCAATTAAGAGAATTCTAGGAAAAACTCCTTCTGAGTTACTAAGAGGTAGAAAACCAAACTTGAGCTACTTTAGGGTATTTGAAACCAAACTTGAGAATTCTAGGAAAAACTCCTTCTGATTGATGCTAAACCACCTAACTTATATTGACCAAGGAATGGTCAACAAAGTCAAACAGCCTAGATCAATGCTCCGCGGAATATAGTGTTTCCCCGGGTCGTTATGTCCCAACGAGGTGTGAATTGTTAATAAAACGGTTGTGTGATCGGGTGAATTTGGATGAAAAGGGGTTTGTGAGTTATTAAGCTAAGGAATATACGAAGAGAATAGCTTAAATAAGCTATATAAACAAGACGGGAAAGTTTGAAAACCCATAAACGTTTAAAACTAAAAACGCGTACGTTACGTTTAAATAAAACGTAAACGTACAAAATAAAAAGTGAAAACGGAAATCTGAAAACACCCAGGGGGTGAAAATGACTTTTTTACAAACCTAAAGGTAAAAGAAAATTTTTAGAAAATTAAAATTGATTTTTACACTATTTAATTATTTAATATTAATTAAAAACTATTTATTACTTATTATTAATACTTAAATAACTAAAATACAATACAATATTATTTAAATACTAAAAAGGTGAAAATAAAATTTCTAAAATTATAAAATAACTAAAAATAAGTTTTAAAAATAAAAATAAGTATTTTTGTCTTTTTGTGCTTTTTCTATTAATTAATTACTAATTATCTAATTAACTATTTTAAATTAAGAAAAATAGCAAATGAACAGTAAAAATTCTAATAAAATTTCTAAACTTATTTTATAACATATAAAAGCTATAAAAAATATAAAAACTAGGTTTCACTTAATAAAAACTAATTATGCTATTTAAAACTAATTATTACTTAATAATTAATAAAACTAAGATTAATTCTAATAAATACTAAATAGTAAAATAAAAATCTGAAAAAATTATTATAATTACTTTAATATAAGAGGAATTTAAGAAAAATATAAAATAGCTAAGTACTTAATTAAAATTTAAAAATGAAAATTAAAATTAAATTACATTAAATAGAAACTATCACTTAATATTAAATTGATTTTTCTTGGTTTTTCTTTTAGAAACTTATTTTACAACTAAAAACAACAAACTTTTACAAAAACAACTTTTATGAAAATTAAAAATAAGCACTTGAGGTGCTTATTTGGTCAACTATTGACTTTTGTTGACCAAGGGGCAAAATAAGCTAAAATCAGCTTAGGTGGGGCCCACTCTGGTTTAATCAGGTTTAAATGAGTTAATGTAACATGTTTAAGCATGAAAGAACCAAAACGTCCCACATAATAAGCCAATAAGCCACAAATAAGCACATAGATTCTTGTTTTGGAACTGAAAATGGGACAAAGTCTTTGGCTTGATTCAGGTGGGTCCCAGTGGATCTCAGGTCAACCCAATGGTCAAAACATGCACCCAACCAGGAGGGGGTTGAAATAGGCCAAGTAGTGGTTGTGGGTCCCACTGAGGTGGTCAGGAACCACGACCAAAGTGGTGGTGGTAGAACTGAGCTGCTGCAGCAGGGGAGTGATGCCCCCTGCAGCTGTGTTTGGATGTGAGTGGAGCCCACACAAAAATTCCTAAAAATATAACAAATTTGGGAAAATGAAGTTGAGCTGATATACAACAAGTCCTAAAAAATTCAAACCCTAAAACATCCCACAAAATTCCCTAAAATTCTTGTAACTTTTGACTTTTCAGAAAACTAGAACATTTGACTTTTTGCAAAAACTTAGAACTTTGACTTTTGTGAACTTGTATTTGGGTCTAAATGATCTAAACTGATGTGTTAAGTTATATTATAGCTAAATTAAGCTAGAATGATGACTTTTAACAAAATGTGTGAGATTTGGAAACCAAAACCCTCAACAGTTAACTGTTGGGAGGGTTTTGGTTTGATTTTGACTTTGGTTTGAACAAATACCACTTTTTATGTGCTAACTAACCTAAAACAATCTTTTGGAAAATGATTCAACATGGAACAACCAATGAAACACCCTAAATCCTAGTTGGATCAGTTAATCCAAACACCCCCATTAGTTGACTGTTGTGGTGTTTTTCAAAAGGAAATGACTTTTTAAGCTTGAAAAATGAAAACCAGGTACCAAACCAGTGACAATATGATGAAAGGGGCAGTTAAGTACTGAAAATAAGCAGTTCCTTATAAGCAATAAGCAAAATGCCAAATTATTCTAAACTCACAGTTAAAATAAAAGTTGCATGAAAACACAATCAAACTACAAGATTTAATCTAATGTGCATCTAATAAGCAAGACATGACTAGAATAAGCTGAAACAAACACAGAATAAGCAGTGAAATGGCAATGGCTACAGTAACTGTGCAAAAACTTGAGAATGACTTACAATGTGATCCTGTGAGTCCTAAACAAGGAACCAAGTACTCACACTAGTCCTACTACCTCCCAAGAGACATCTAAACCATTTCCATCCTTGAGCAACCATGTTCCTAGCCTCATCTTTGCTACACACTGATTTATGAATTTCCTACTATTTTTATGAATTTTTGGTATTTTTGGATTTTTCAAACTAGACTTGTTTTAAATGCTCAGGAGCTTGAGGAAGTTTATAAATAAGCTAAATGAGCTTAAACAAGTAAGAAACAACAACTTATAACACTTAAACAAGATTTTGGAATTTTTAGTAAAATGGCAAAATTCTGAAAATGCAAAGGTAAACTGAAAGTAAGCTTACATAAAAGTGGAATTACATTAATAGAACTGAGAACAAACTTTTTAAACTAATTTTAATAACTAGAAACTAAAATTACATAAGTTCGACCTAAAAATTACACTAAAAATTATTCTACTCTCACTACTTTTTTTTCTTCTCTCTTTTTTTTGACTTTTATAGACCCTGGAGGGTTCCTTGACTTTTCCCACATCCATTGGAGCCGTTGGATGAACAAACTTTGATCCTAGCCTTTGAATTAGTTTTGGCGGGAAATGGGGATTTGGCAGAGTGGTGTTGGTGGGAGCATTAAATGAGGAGGGGGGAAGGTGAGGGTGTAGGTGAGTATTTATAGATAGTTGGTGAGTTTGGTGAAGACTTTGGAGGAGGGGGGAGGAACACAAGCCTGGTAATTTGGGATGGTTTAGAGACGATGAACAGTGATTTGAAAGGTTGGGGGTGTTGACTGGTCAAAGACTAGGGAATTATTAGTTTAGGTTGGGTGGGCCGGATTTTTGGTGGGCTTGGGTAAGTGCTTGTGGATCAGGCTTGTTGGTTTGGTATTTAGGTTTAGTTTGTTTATTTTAAGCCTAGGAAACCACAAGGACCTATTGTGTAATTAGGTGAAAGTGAGGGACTGAAAATGTAATATTTCCCAAGCACTCACAAGGACCACTTTTGCCAAACTTTAATGATACAAGGACCCACTCTGCCATAAATGAACATTTTCCATTTTTTTCAAATTCCCGGGGACCATTTATGACAAATTACCAAACTTAAGGGACCAAACATGTAATTTCCACAAAACTTTCACCCAGGGACCATACTGTAAATTTCCAAAACTTTTCAGAATTTTCACCAAAGGACTAAATATGATAACTTATGATTTTAAAATGACCTTTGGTGATAATTTTTCATATTTTGAATATCCAGGGACTAGTTTTGTCATTTTATGAAAGTTGGGGGACTGAAACTGCCAATTTTGTAAACTTTGTACGTTTTTCATTTGTTTTTGCTCATTTTGCATCTAAAACATATAAAACACAATTTTGAAATATTTTTGGTATTTTGATGCATTTCTGAGTGTTTTTGTATGTTTTGCAGTTCATATTAGACCAAAAATGATGAGTGTTTGAGCACTCATCAATCCCCCATACTAAACTATTGCTAGTCCCTAGCAATACTGTTTTGAAAACTTGATGGATTTGAAAAACTCTTTACCAAAAGCCTTCACTTCTGGAGTAGCCAGGTGTAAGAACTGTGGCACACCTGATAACCGTGTGATTTTGAGCAAACCACCAGCTGTAAACGGATTTGATTAGTCTTTACCAAAAGCCGTTTGCTTCTGGACTAGCCAGCTCTTGATGGAATAGTCAACATCTTGGTGAGCTGATTACCAATTATGGATTTTCCACGGCCTTTACCACAAGCCATAATCTTGTGGGCTAGCCAACTCATTTGTTTTCGGGGAGTTGAGGAACCATACAATTTTGGGCAAATTGCAAGCCGTAAACAGATTTGATATGTCTTTACCAAGAGTCGTTTGCTCCTGGACTAGCCAATCCCTTTTGTCGCTTAGACAAGGCGGACTGATTACCACAAAAATTTTGAAGCACCAGTGAAAATTTTTTTTGAAAACTTTTTGAATTTTTGGCTAAAAACGGGGGTATTATATAGTAAAATGTGATAAAATTCGCTAGAATAGCGAATACCCCCCCACACTTAGCATGAATATTGTCCTCAATATTCAAAATCCCGGCTATTATGCCGACATTTTGAACGTAAAAGGGCAACATTACAAGCTAAGCGTGGAAAACACCATTTTGTTTTTTTCACTCTATATGTAACCATAGCATGGGGGACTCCCCCACACTTAGGGTGAAAACCCTATAAGCATGCTACTGTTTTTGTTTACCGAGTCGCTAGCTTGACTCGACCCCTAATTCATTTGTCATTGGGGAAGCATGATGTGGAAGAAACAATCTCAATCGGACTTTCATTCAAAATGTTTGGACAAACATATGAAGCACGTGAAAGTTCCACACCGATGAGATATAGTACCGGCTCAAGAAAATGATACATGAAAATGCCGGGATCAAATATAGTGTCTTCATTCCCGAAGGAATGAAGAGCAGGAGAAGTCACCCTGTTGGTGAAGAAGGGTAGAAAGATCTTGATGACAATCAGGATTGATTCATCATCATCGGAAAGAGAATTCATGATTTGTCTATCATGAATCTCATCAGTAAAGCTCGTGTGATCTAGACATATTATGGGTGGGAGGGTTGGGATTTTAATATCAATCAAATTCTCAGGGTTGAGAATATTTCCCTCCGGAAAACAAAGATTAACTTTGTCTAGATCAAAGTAAAAATTATCATACTCCGGTGGAGATATGATATGAGTGAGTTCACCGGAGAACTCCTCAAAAGTGAATGAATCATAATCGGGGAGAGAAATTTGAGAATGAGAAGTGGTACTGTCACTAATCTTCTCTCCCATATGATCAAAGGTAAAGGCTTCAAACTCCGGAATAGGATCATCGGAGACAATGTCACTATCCTTTATGGGGATAGGAGATGAAATAGGTTTCATTTTGAAAGCCTCGATTTTAGAAATGAGGAGATCAACATTCAATAATGTTGCACGAAGTGCTTCATCCTTGATTTCAGTGTCAATCTCATCATTCTCTTCTCCCCGGCAGCG
Source organism: Artemisia argyi (assembly GCA_030686995.1). Lineage (NCBI taxonomy): Eukaryota > Viridiplantae > Streptophyta > Magnoliopsida > Asterales > Asteraceae > Artemisia > Artemisia argyi. The sequence continues at coordinate 37,615,217 of CM060677.1, read as the reverse complement.
GCGCCATAAGTTGATTGATGCTAAACCACCTAACTTATATTGACCAAGGAATGGTCAACAAAGTCAAACAGCCTAGATCAAAGCTCCGCGGAATATAGTGTTTCCCCGGGTCGTTATGTCCCGACGAGGTGTGAATTGTTAATAAAACGGTTGTGTGATCAGGTGAATTTGGATGAAAAGGGGTTTATGAGTTATTAAGCTAAGGAATATACGAAGAGAATAGCTTAAATAAGCTATATAAACAAGACGGAAAAGTTTGAAAACCCATAAACGTTTAAAACTAAAAACGCGTACGTTACGTTTAAATAAAACGTAAACATACAAAATAAAAAGTGAAAACGGAAATCTGAAAACACCCAGGGGTGAAAATGACTTTTTTACAAACCTAAAGGTAAAAGAAAATTTTTAGAAAATTAAAATTGATTTTTACACTATTTAATTATTTAATATTAATTAAAAACTATTTATTACTTATTATTAATACTTAAATAACTAAAATACAATACAATATTATTTAAATACTAAAAAGGTGAAAATAAAATTTCTAAAATTATAAAATAACTAAAAATAAGTTTTAAAAATAAAAATAAGTATTTTTGCCTTTTTGTGCTTTTTCTATTAATTAATTACTAATTATCTAATTAACTATTTTAAATTAAGAAAAATAGCAAATGAACATTAAAAATTCTAATAAAATTTCTAAAATTATTTTATAACATATAAAAGCTATAAAAAATATAAAAACTAGGTTTCACTTAATAAAAAATAATTATGCTATTTAAAACTAATTATTACTTAATAATTAATAAAACTAAGATTAATTCTAATAAATACTAAATAGTAAAATAAAAATCTGAAAAAATTATTATAATTACTTTAATATAAGAGGAATTTAAGAAAAATATAAAATAGCTAAGTACTTAATTAAAATTTAAAAATGAAAATTAAAATTAAATTACATTAAATAGAAACTATCACTTAATATTAAATTGATTTTTCTTGGTTTTTCTTTTAGAAACTTATTTTACAACTAAAAACAACAAACTTTTACAAAAACAACTTTTTATGAAAATTAAAAATAAGCACTTGAGGTGCTTATTTGGTCAACTGTTGACTTTTGTTGACCAAGGGGCAAAATAAGCTAAAATCAGCTTAGGTGGGGCCCACTCTGGTTGAATCAGGTTTAAATGAGTTAATGTAACATGTTTAAGCATGAAAGAACCAAAAAGTCCCACATAATAAGCCAATAAGCCACAAATAAGCACATGGATTCTTGTTTTGGAACTGAAAATGGGACAAAGTCTTTGGCTTGATTCAGGTGGGTTCCAGTGGATCTCAGGTCAACCCAATGGTCAAAACATGCACCCAACCAGGAGGGGGGTTGAAATAGGCCAAGTAGTGGTTGTGGGTCCCACTGAGGTGGTCAGGAACCACGACCAAAGTGGTGGTGGTAGAACTGAGCTGCTGCAGCAGGGGAGTGATGCCCCCTGCAGCTGTGTTTGGATGTGAGTGGAGCCCACACAAAAATTCCTAAAAATATAACAAATTTGGGAAAATGAAGTTGAGCTGATATACAACAAGTCCTAAAAAATTCAAACCCTAAAACATCCCACAAAATTCCTTAAAATTCTTGTAACTTTTGACTTTTCAGAAAACTAGAACATTTGACTTTTTGCAAAAACTTAGAACTTTGACTTTTGTGAACTTGTATTTGGGTCTAAATGATCTAAACTGATGTGTTAAGTTATATTATAGCTAAATTAAGCTAGAATGATGACTTTTAACAAAATGGGTGAGATTTGGAAACCAAAACCCTCAACAGTTAACTGTTGGGAGGGTTTTGGTTTGATTTTGACTTTGGTTTGAACAAATACCACTTTTTATGTGCTAACTAACCTAAAACAATCTTTTGGAAAATGATTCAACAGGGAACAACCAATGAAACACCCTAAATCCTAGTTGGATCAGTTAATCCAAACACCCCCATTAGTTGACTGTTGTGGTGTTTTTCAAAAGGAAATGACTTTTTAAGCTTGAAAAATGAAAACCAGGTACCAAACCAGTGACAATATGATGAAAGGGGCAGTTAAGTACTGAAAATAAGCAGTTCCTTATAAGCAATAAGCAAAATGCCAAATTATTCTAAACTCACAGTTAAAATAAAAGTTGCATGAAAACACAATCAAACTACAAGATTTAATCTAATGTGCATCTAATAAGCAAGACATGACTAGAATAAGCTGAAACAAACACAGAATAAGCAGTGAAATGGCAATGGCTACAGTAACTGTGCAAAAACTTGAGAATGACTTACAATGTGATCCTGTGAGCCCTAAACAAGGAACCAAGTACTCACACTAGTCCTACTGCCTCCCAAGAGACATCTAAACCATTTCCATCCTTGAGCAACTATGTTCCTAGCCTCATCTTTGCTACACACTGATTTATGAATTTCCCACTATTTTTATGAATTTTTGGTATTTTTGGATTTTTCAAACTAGACTTGTTTTAAATGCTCAGGAGCTTGAGGAAGTTTGTAAATAAGCTAAATGAGCTTAAACAAATAAGAAACAACAACTTATAACACTTAAACAAGATTTTGGAATTTTTAGTAAAATGGCAAAATTCTGAAAATGCAAAGGTAAACTGAAAGTAAGCTTACATAAAAGTGGAATTACATTAATAGAACTGAGAACAAACTTTTTAAACTAATTTTAATAACTAGAAACTAAAATTACATAAGTTCGACCTAAAAATTACACTAAAAATTATTCTACTCTCACTACTTTTTTTTCTTCTCTTTTTTTTTTTTTTTTTGACTTTTATAGACCCTGGAGGGTTCCTTGACTTTTCCCACATCCATTGGAGCCGTTGGATGAAGAAACTTTGATCCTAGCCTTTGAATTAGTTTTGGCGGGAAATGGGGATTTGGCAGAGTGGTGTTGGTGGGAGCATTAAATGAGGAGGGGGGAAGGTGAGGGTGCAGGTGAGTATTTATTGATAGTTGGTGAGTTTGGTGAAGACTTTGGAGGAGGGGGGAGGAACACAAGCCTGGTAATTAGGGATGGTTTAGAGACGATGAACAGTGATTTGAAAGGTTGGGGGTGTTGACTGGTCAAAGACCAGGGAATTATTAGTTTAGGTTGGGTGGGCCGGATTTTTGGTGGGCTTGGGTAAGTGCTTGTGGATCAGGCTTGTTGGTTTGGTATTTAGGTTTAGTTTGTTTATTTTAAGCCTAGGAAACCACAAGGACCTATTGTGTAATTAGGTGAAAGTGAGGGACTGAAAATGTAATATTTCCCAAGCACTCACAAGGACCACTTTTGCCAAACTTTAATAATACAAGGACCCACTATGCCATAAATGAACATTTTCCATTTTTTTCAAATTCCCGGAGACCATTTATGACAAATTACCAAACTTAAGGGACCAAACATGTAATTTCCACAAAACTTTCACCCAGGGACCATACTGTAAATTTCCAAAACTTTTCAGAATTTTCACCAAAGGACTAAATATGATAACTTATGATTTTAAAATGACCTTTGGTGATAATTTTTCATATTTTGAATATCCAGGGACTAGTTTTGTCATTTTATGAAAGTTGGGGGACTGAAACTGCCAATTTTGCAAACTTTGTACGTTTTTCATTTGTTTTTGCTCATTTTGCATCTAAAACATATAAAACACAATTTTGAAATATTTTTGGTATTTTGATGCATTTCTGAGTGTTTTTGTATGTTTTGCAGTTCAGATTAGACCAAAAATGATGAGTGTTTAAGCACTCATCAATTACCTCACAAAGTTTGATCCAAAATCATATGAAGGAATATTTTTAGGATACTCACAAAATAGTAAAGCATACATAATACTTAACAAACACTCTATGAAAGTAGAAGAATCACTAAATGTAACATTTAATGAAACACCACCACTTCCTAAAACATTACCTTTAGAAGATGATGACTTAGTCGAAGATGAAGCTATTAAGGTTAGTAAAACAAAACCCATAGGAAATGATAATGAAGACATTGACTTAGGAAATAACGAAATTGTAAATGTTAAATAATCTAGATCACATCCATTAGATAATATAATTGGACATCTTAACCAAAGAACCCTTAGGTCACAAGCCCAAGATAAAAATAACTTCTTTTGTTTACTCTCAACAATAGAACCTAAGAATATTAATGAGGCTTTAAAAGATGAAAGTTGGGTTATAGCTATGCAAGAAGAATTAAATCAATTTAAGGCAAATGATGTTTGGGAATTAGTCCCAAATCCAATGAATATGACCATCATAGGATCTAAATGGGTATATATGAATAAGTTAGATGAAAATGGAATAGTAACTAGGAATAAAGCTAGGTTAGTTGCCCAAGGTTATAATCAACAAGAAGGAATTGATTATGACGAAACTTATGCCCCCGTAGCTAGATTAGAATCTATTAGAATATTATTTGCCTATGCATGCGCCCTAGATTTTAAGTTATTCCAAATGGAAGTGACAAGTGCATTCCTTAACGGTTTTATCAATGAGGAGGTTTACGTGGCACAACCTCCAGGATTCATTGACTTCGCAAAACCTGATTATGTTTATAAGTTAAAGAAAGCTTTATATGGACTCAAACAAGCTCCCAAAGCTTGGTATGATCGATTAAAAGCTTTCCTTATTAAACATGATTATTCCATGGGAATGGTAGATAACACTCTTTTCACTAAAAAGAAAGACCAAAATCTCATTGATGAGGCGAAAAATGAACCACTTTTAGGGGGTCATTTAAGCCCGGAATTGAATTTATTTGATCAAATATTGCCCTAAATCGTTCCTTTTGTGATTTTAGGTACTTTGGGAGAGAAATCTAGAAAAGGAAGCAATTCGGACGTTTTTGGAGCATAAAAGTGAAGAAAACGCCAAAGTCTTAATTTTCCTTGCTGGGAACAGTAGGTGACAGCGTCAAGAGCATTTTGGTGACGGCGTCAAGAGTAAAAGTGGTAACGGCCCAGAGAGAACGTGAAGGCGTCACCCAAGGCCGTCACGTGTTAACTTGTCAAAACTTGCGCGCGGAGTAGCTGATATTGTTTTGGTCATAACTTTTGCATACGAACTCTGATTTAGGTGATTCAAAAGCCCACGCGAAGAGGACAAAGAGATCTACAATTTGGTGAAAAAATGGTCTTGACGGCATCAAGAGAAACGACCTGATGGCGTCAAGCCTTGCCGACAGAAAACATGCCTATAAATATAACATCATAACTTCACTTTTTGTAAGCCCTAAACCCTAAGGTCGATTCCTGGGTTTAGGTGGGTGTTTTTCCAGCAACTTAGAGGGTTTCAATCACTCCATAAACATTATGTATTGGTTTGATGATTCTATCTTAATTATGTTTTCCATTATCATTGTTGTTTGCTCTTCTTTGATGATGATTTGCTAATTCACCTTGTGTCTACTTATGATTATGTGAAACTTGTATATAATTGATTAGATCTCATTGATTTCTTGTTGATGTTGTGTCTATCTCCATCAATGAGGGGCTTGTTGATGTGTGTGTCTATCTCCATCAATTAAGGCGTGACAAATTCAATAGATCTAGTTGGTTTAGTTTATAATTCTTGTTTCTTATTGATTCTTGTTTTGATTGAATGATTTCGATGTTAGGCTTAAGAAAACTGACAGATCTCCAAATGGTAACATGCTTGAACGTCTTAGGAAACATGAACCGATGTGCACTAGGTTTTATTGGTTGTATTTAATGCATGAGTAAATTCTAATGATCCCATGTTAGGAGCTTCTTAGCCGGCTCAACATAGGAGTGAAGTAGGCACTCATAGGATTGGGGAGTTAAGTGCGACACCCCATGAATGGTATTAAGGAATACAACCCGTCAATTAAAACAAGGTTACAATTCAATAGGTAGGATTGGATAGCTAGCAAGGAATAACATATCATAGGTAGACATGCTTCACTTATCTTGTAGAACCTTAGTTTAGTTTTCTTGTTAATTAGTTTAATTAGTAGCTTTTGGGTTAGTTGATTAGCAACTAATTCCGCCCATTCTCCCAATACCCAAGATTTTTACTTGCTTTTCATAAAATATAAAAATACAAAAAGAATCATCCTTCACCTTTAGACCTAGTTAGATTAATTTCAATCCTAACGACACTATTCCTAGCTGAACGATCAATCCCCCGGTACTTGTCACTATACTATACTACAACGATCAGGTACACTGCCTGGTGGGGGTTGTAAGATTCTCAAGATCCTTTGAGAGGTAAAGCCTGGTGCGATTCCCACGTATCAAGTTTTTGGCGCCGCAGCCCGGGGAAATAGTTATTGTTTAGGTTGAATTTGATTTTTATTAGGTCTACTCATTAGATTCCTATCAAGTGAGATTTTTTCTTTTTACTTTGTAGCTTTCTCGTAGTCTATCTTTTCTTTGTGATTTTGTATGTAATTTGCTTCAAATGGACACTTCACTTAGACTTCTAAGATTGCAAGATATGGTTGAGTGGCTAGAACACCAAGAAATGCAAAATACCTCATTTAGAGACACCTATGAATCATATGAGCCTTCACCTAGGATAGATTCTTATGAACAACCTCCATGTTTAGGATCTCGTTTTAGTGAGGCTAATAGAAAAAGCGACCTAGTTTGCCAAGGAATTATGGATAGAGCCGTATCAATAAACCATAAGTTGGATGAAGCACTAGGTTTGTTATTATCACTACCTAAGGATATAGGTGATCGTGACACGTGGAATGATGAGGTAAGTAACATAAGCCCACAAAATACTCACCCATCATTTGAGGCACACACACCGCCCGTGACTTACCCGGAAGAAGTAGAAGAAACTTTAGGAATTCCGATGGAGGTAGAACCCTTGGACCAGACACCACTTGAGGATATAGGTTTGAACGCTTGTAATGATAACCTTACTCCTAGTTCTAGGGAATTTCCTAGTGTTGATGCACCGGAACCTAAATCTTTACACACCTTTCCATCCTTAGATATATTTCTAAGAGACAAAAGAGGAACCGACCCACCCATCAACCAATATTATCCGGGTAGTTTTAGGATGAAGGAAGCCATTCACTCACCCCCTTCACCTCACGTGGCATATTCACACCCTAAGGGTGTGTATCGCTACTTTCACCCACACTTGATCCTAAGTGTAGGGAAAACCTCCCCTATTTCCGTTAAATAAGGGTAGAGTCAGGCTTGTGACTCGAACAAAAACAAGCGCTTCTTGGGGAGGCAACCCATGTTTTGTGTGTTTTTATTTGTTTGTTTGATTGTTTTTGTTTCCGTATGCATGTTTTATTTTTATTGTTTGTGGCTCATGTTTCAAAGTAAATTGTGAAAATGCTTTATTTTGTTTTTAACTTCGTCTTAATTACATATAAAGGTATTTTTCAAAAGATGAGTGTAAGGGAGATCCAAATTTCTTTATAAGAACGAAATTGAGCATAAGCCACAACAATAATAAATGGACATGTGTATTAGTACTTGTTAGAGTCAAATGCTTGTATCGAGTCATAATGATGTTTTGCAGGATTTTCCAGGAAGTAGGACGAAGTTTTTCCAGAAATTTTCCAGAAACTTAACATAAGAATTTCTGCAGGTCACTTCTGACGACGTCACGAGTTTACTCTTGACGGCGTCATGTGTAAAATTCTGGAAATTTTGCTAGTTTTGTTTATACCGGAGTCTTAAAGTTTTTGTTGATTCTTTAGTTTTATAAACTCCAGGAAATCTGCAAACATTCATTCCACAAGCATTATATCTTTAATTGTTTTGTTTCTATTCCTAAGTCTGGAATTACATCTAGTTGTGAGTTATCTTTGTTCGGGTTGATGCTTTAGGTTTTTGTTTGTTTTCTCAGGATTTACAGGTTATGTTTGACAAGAAGATGATTTATATTCTGGAAGGGAAGCTTTGATTGTTCATTTTCTTGGAGGAAGATTTAACCTGGCCACCTTATTATCCATACCGAGCGAATCAGGGGAGTATTTGATTTCATTCTTTTTACTTATTTCACTTTTACATTCTTTACTTGAACATTGGGGACAATGTTCATCCTAAGTGTAAGGGGAGGGTAAAATGATGATACCTTACAAATACACTTTCGCTTGAGTTTGTTTGTTTGATAGTAGATGTGTAATAAAACTATGAGAAATACTTGTTAGTGTAATTTTAGCGCCAAATTTAAAATTTTTTACAACATTTAGGAGTGAAACTTTAGCCATAGCAAGCGTCTCATGGATAGGAGATTGTATGACTAGCACATAACCGTATATTCAGAAAAATTTTCCACCCAAATATGTGAGGTTCGCCTTTAGATTTGATAGGAAAAGCATTTACTATTAGTGCTTATGAGTGTACCGGTAGCATTTAGATTCTAGAACTTGCGTTAGTGATGCATCCCGAGACCGCTAGTGAGACTACATTCGTGTAGTAGGATTTACTACATGATAAGAGGCATTAGGATCACCCTTGTGTTAAACCCGTATTATAATTACTTGACCGTTTAAGTCATATTAATTGGCTAGTTAAGTTAACTAATTTTTCCCACACCTTAAGCGTTGTACTCATTTTTAGTACACGAAACCCCTAGTACACCCCTCCGAGCCTATCTTTTCGTTTCTAACTTTAAGCATCTTACTTAAAGGAAGAATTTGTTACACCCCACTTAAATGTACACCCAAATCGCCTTAGCCTTCCGTGTATGCACTCATCTTTAGTGCATTATTGTTATTTGTTAAACCCTAAGTTAACTATCTAATTGATTACATGGTTGCTAAGTCGAGTCATATCCTTGTACATATTGTTTTGGGACGATTGGGACTCATGGGTAAAGTACTTATTTATGGAGTAATGGGGAAGAACATCATTTTATTACCCCCATATGTGCGTTAATCTTAAAAGTGCTCCAAGTGTTTTGATTTTCTTAATTTGAGTCATTAGTTTAGTTCATTGTAAAGTATGTAAAAATTCAAGTGTAAGGGGAATGTTCATTCCCTATGATGTATTATTTTGGATGGTAGGGTAAGAGTGTATGCAAAAAAAATAAAAATAAAAAAAATAAAAAATAAAAAATAAAAATCAAGAAAAAGAAAAAAAAATAGAAAAAGAAAAAGAGAAAAAACATACGGACTACCATTCCTTTTTATTCTATGTTTATTTTATGTTTTTGTTATTTTTTCATTTATTAGCTTAAGTCGAGTCGAGTCTTGGCTTAGCAACGCCATATTGTACATGTAATTAACCAAGATTGTTAACTCGCCACCAGTAAAAACTTCCTTTATCCAACAAAACCGTGTATTTCATATCCCTACACCTAACGTTACAACCCTTTAAAAGACCTCTTTGATAGTTTATCCTAGGTGCTTACGCCATGTGGTGGAGGTTTGATCCTTTCCCAAGCCTATGGTAATCTATTTTGCTATGACAGGTAGTGAGAGATATCTTCCGTTTCCATATTGTAATTTATACTTTATTACACCCGAGAGATGTGAGTATCTAAACACTATTTATGAGGTGCTAGTGTATGACCTCCGTGCTTGTCTTTGGTCTTTAGTGGAACGATTATTTGTTGTAATTACTTTTATATTAGTGTTAAATGACCCCTAACTTGTATTTTGATTAGAATAAAAGCGCATTTGCTTGAGGACAAGCAAATCTCAAGTGTAAGGGTATATGATGAGGTGAAAAATGAACCACTTTTAGGGGGTCATTTAAGCCCGAAATTGAATTTATTTGATCAAATATTGCCCTAAATCGTTCCTTTTGTGATTTTAGGTACTTTGGGAGAGAAATCTGGAAAAGGAAGCAATTCGAACGTTTTTGGAGCATAAAAGTGAAGAAAACGCCAAAGTCTTAATTTTCCTTGCTGGGAACAGTAGGTGACGGCGTCAAGAGCATTTTGGTGACGGCGTCAAGAGTAAAAGTGGTGACGGCCCAGAGAGAACCTGAAGGCGTCACCCAAGGCCGTCACGTGTTAACTTGTCAAAACTTGCACGCGGAGTAGCTGATATTGTTTTGGTCATAACTTTTGCATACGAACTCGGATTTAGGTGATTCAAAAGCCCACGCGAAGAGGACGAAGAGATCTACAATTTGGTAAAAAAAAATGGTCTTGACGGCGGCAAGAGAAACGACTTGACGGCGTCAAGCCTTGCCGACAGAAAACATGCCTATAAATATAACATCATAACTTCACTTTTTGTAAGCCCTAAACCCTAAGGTCGATTCCTGGGTTTAGGTGGGTGTTTTTCAAGCAACTTAGAGGGTTTCAATCACTCCATAAACATCATGTATTGGTTTGATGATTCTATCTTAATTATGTTTTCCATTATCATTGTTGTTTGCTCTTCTTTGATGATGATTTGCTAATTCACCTTGTGTCTACTTATGATTATGTGAAACTTGTATATAATTGATTAGATCTCATTGATTTCTTGTTGATGTTGTGTTTATCTCCATCAATGAGGGGCTTGTTGATGTGTGTGTCTATCTCCATCAATTAAGGCGTGACAACTTCAATAGATCTAGTTGGTTTAGTTTATAATTCTTGTTTCCTATTGATTCTTGTTTTGATTGAATGATTTCGATGTTAGGCTTAAGAAAACTGGCAGATCTCCAAATGGTAACATGCTTGAACGTCTTAGGAAACATGAACCGATGTGCACTAGGTTTTATTGGTTGTACTTAATGCATGAGTAAATTCTAATGATCCCATGTTAGGAGCTTCTTAGCCGGCTCGACATAGGAGTGAAGTAGGCACTCATAGGATTGGGGAGTTAAGTGCGACACCCCATGAATGGTATTAAGGAATACAACCCGTCAATTAAAACAAGGTTACAATTCAATAGGTAGGATTGGATAGCTAGCAAGGAATAACATATCATAGGTAGACATGCTTCACTTATCTTGTAGAACCTTAGTTTAGTTTTCTTGTTAATTAGTAGCTTTTGGATTAGTTGATTAGCAACTAATTCCGCCCACTCTCCCAATACCCGAGATTTTTACTTGCTTTTCGTAAAATATAAAAATACAAAAAGAATCATCCTTCACCTTTAGACCTAGTTAGATTAATTTCAATCCTAACGACACTATTCCTAGCTGAACGATCAATCCCCCGGTACTTGTCACTATACTATACTACAACGATCAGGTACACTGCCTGGTGGGGGTTGTAAGCTTCTCAAGATCCCTTGAGAGGTAAAGCCTGGTGCGATTCCCACGTATCACTCATCATTGTTCAAATATATGTTGATGACATTATATTTGGATCGACTTGTCAAGACATGTGTGATGAATTTGCCAAAATCATGCATGATGAGTTTGAGATGAGTATGATGGGTGAACTAAACTTCTTCCTAGGATTACAAATAAAACAATTAGAAGATGGAATATTGTTTAACCAATCTAAGTACATTAAGGAAATGCTTAAGAAATTTGGCCTAGAAGACTCAAAACTCATGAAAACTCCCATGTCTACGGAAGTGAAACTCACAAAGGATGATGAAAGTGAGTCCGTAGATAACACCAAGTATAGAGGAATGATAGGTAGTTTACTATACTTGACGGCATGTAGACCCAATATCATGTTTAATGTCTGCCTTTGTGCCCGTTTTCAAGAGGATCCCAAAACCTCTCACCTAGAAGCGGTTAAGCGTATCTTCCGATACATTAAAGGCACTATACACTTAGGATTATGGTATCCTAAGGGGTCTGGCATAGAAACCATCGTCTATGCGGATTCGGATCATGCGGGAGACTACGTAGATAGAAAAAGCACTAGCGGTATTTGCACGTTTATGGGATGTTGTCTAACATCTTGCTTTTCGAAGAAGCAAACCGCTCTTGCTATTTTTACCACCGAAGCCGAATATGTAAGCTCTGGAAAGGCATGTTAACAAGCACTGTGGATTAAACAAGCTCTCATAGACTATGACATTAGGTTAGAAAATGTTCCCATTATGTGTGATAACAAAGGTGCGATAGATTTAAGTAAAAACCCTGTGCAACACTCTAGGACTAAACATATAGAAATACGCCACCACTTTCTTAGGGATAATGGACAAAAAGGAAACATATCCATAGAAAAGATTGCATCGGAAGATAACATTGCGGATATATTCACTAAACCCCTTAAGCGTGAATTATTCAATCACTTGCGTTTAGGATTAGGAATGATGGAACAAGTTGACTAAATTCTATTGCATTTAGACAAAATTTTTCTTTAAATTTTAATTTTCTTCCACTTCTCCATTTCTGAGTCTAGAAATCTATTTCGCACAAAATTAAAGATTGGGAAACCTCATTTTCATTGCATATACTCTCTTGTAAAACCCAATCAAAGTTTCTTAAAAACTATTCTCACATCTAGGAATTACATGAACATCATTTTCCTTGCATTGTTGACAAATGCTAAAAAACTTTTTTTTTTCCTAAATCATGCATAAACTCTCACATAAATTGTCAACGTATATAATCTAATATATATCATTGACATTCATTAATTGAGCAAAAATCGAATCAAGGAGATTTTGGCTTGTTTCTTAGGAAACTTATTTTTCTTTGCATTTAGGAGTCGAAACAATCACAACTCCACATTTGTTGCATATAGGCACACACTAGGACAAAATCACTCATAATGTTGTCATCTTGTTTCATCACTAGTTTTTGACTCACTAGTTACCTTTGCCTTTGATCTAAGATAGTTGCCCTAGGAAGATTGAGTGCCCTTGCCTTTGCTTGTCTCCTCTAGCTTATTATTAATTGCTTGTTTGCTCTTTTACTTAAGTGTTTTTGCATGCATGCTATATTATGTTTAGATTAGATGCTATATTGCCTCAAGGAATTGAACTTGCTTGAATCCAAATCCAAAAACACAACCTTTCTGCAAATTTTCTGCCAAAAACCCAATTCTAGCAATCTGGGTATCACCAGATGGGCGGCCCCCTTAATTATGTAAGGCGGCCCCCTTAATCATTAAGGGGACCGCCCCCTAATTAAGGGGACCGGCCATCTGATGGTCGGGTTTACAGAATCTTTTATGCTTTTTAGCCCATTTCAACATACATTTCCCAATTTTCTCCAACATATTTTGTCCTAATTTCCCAAACAAAGTTTATCCATCCATAAATACACAAATCTTACACTATGAATATCCCCAACCTTCAACACTCTCCATTCATCCCATCATGACTTCTCCAAAAAAACCAAAACCAAAAACCTCAAGGCTAGCAAGGATGACGGAAAAACCCGTTTGGCGAAGAAAAAGCCCTCGAAACAAATCCATCATAACCAATGAAGTTGGAAATCACTCAACACCTCCAACCACTTACTTCCCAAACTTTACACCAAACCCACAAGGACATTCATTTGATCCTCTTTACAAACCATACAACATTGGCCAAACATCTTCTTTCATGCCAAACTACACATCTCATCCTCCAACCACTTATAATGATCCATACAAGTTTGATCAACCATCAAACTACAATTCCAACTACACAAACCCAATTCATCCATATCAACACAATGATTCTCTCCACATTGCCACGGAAAAGCAAAAGTTCCGTGATGAAATAACCCAAATCCATGATCTTAGTGATCTCCTTGCTATGCATCATGCACAACGCAACAAAGGGCAACCTCTATCATCACCCTATGCAAATTGCCTACCCCACTCTCTCAACTTGGATCAAGTTACTAACCACACTCACTTTTTCCCTTGTTGCATCTTTCTTCAAAAACAAATTCTCTATTGAGTGAAGATATTTCTTGTATTGAATATTTTCTCACTCGTCCTCATCCAATACCACCCTTAACTCGATACAACATCGTAAGATCCACCTCTTCCGCTCCATACCCCACTCCATTTCCCTCTCCATCTAACAACTAAGCTCTATGCTTATGTTTCCCTTCAAGCAAATAAAACACTCAACCGTGGGTTGCAAGCAAGTGCAAGTGCTCTCTTAGGCAATATAGGACTATTTTTTCTCTTTTGTTTTATTGTAATCAATAAGCTTCAAGCATATTGAATGTTGTAATGATAATCTTTTCTATGATTATATCATATATGCTTGAAGGAATCTATTTTTATTTGCATAATTGTTGCTTTGCATATATATGTCTTGTTCTCCTCACATATTTTTTGTAGCCAAGCTTTCTATAGCTCGTTTCCTTGGTGCTCTCAAATGAGGGGGAGCGTACATCAAGGAGGAGCATTCTACCCGTTTAACTTCTTCTATGAAGCTTACTCGGTTTAACCTTTTTGATTTTACAAAAAGGGGAAGAAGAGAATATTAAACTCAAAAATACTTGTCTAAACATAAATTTTAGATCTAATGAGTTTAAGGTTTTGTAATAATCAAAAAGGGGGAGATTGTTGACATAAATAATGCCTAAAAACATTATTAACATATTATCAATATCTCTATGTTTTAATTATTACAAAACATAAACTCATTTGATCTAAAATTTATGACATAAACAAGTATTTAGTGATTAACATTCACTTTACATCCAAATCACTTAAGGTATGAATAAACAAAGTGTTTATTGCAATCTATGATCAAAGGAGTATTTAATTAATTTTTACAAAGTTTATTTAATTATATAAACATATTATATGTTTTTGAAAAACACTTTTGGTAATAAAGAAAAATGTTTTAATCATACTAAATATATGAATTCAAATTTTTAACCAAAATCAGTTAGTTTTTCACCAAATAAACTTTCCCCACTAAAAGACAGATTTTCTGGCCGTTACAGCTGGGCGGCCCCCTTAATTAAAAGGGGCGGTCCCTTTAAAATTAAGGGGACCGGCATGCTCCTAAACAGTGTTTTCTGTCCCTTTAAATACTGGATCATTCCACATATTTTTCTCACCTTTTGCACTCCTAAACTTTCTGTTCTAGATCTCCACTTCTATTCTCTTAATCCTTTGATCATACATTCATAAATCTTTGTTTCAAAGTGATCCAAACATCATCCTCTCAAGTGCAAGAGAATAATACTTCTATCCCTCAAAACAAGAAGTATTACAACTTGTTGTGATCTCCACATCAAAGTTGTTAGAGCATCATTCATTGTATTTATCTCTTTGTGTAATCAGTTGTGAATATTTGATAGAAGATAGTTTAGCTAGGTATATAAATAGTGTGATTGGTTAGTAGTTTGTTGTGAAGGAGAAGAGTTAGGAAGTAGATTGTAGTGAAGAAGATTGGTGTGAAGAAGATTGGTGTGAAGTAGATAGGTGTGAAGTAGCAAGTGGCGAAGTAGATTGGTGTGAAGAAGTTGTGTGGAAGTTGTGATCAAGTTGTGACGAAGTTGTGGTGTGTACATTGGTGTGTAAGTTTTTTTCCGCCATAAGGGAGCTTGTTGACATAGTGAAGAAAACTCTCGAGTTAGGTGCTCGGTTAGTGGAGTAGGGCAAGGAAGGTGTCTTTGTAGCCGAACTACTATAAATCTCGTGTCTCGCGGTTCAATCTTTCCATCTCTCATTTATTTCTTTACTTACATTATTATTGCTATATCGTACATATTAATTGTTGTTTATATTGTGCAAGACTTGAGATCGCATATTATCGAATCTAAATTTTTGAAAACAAAGAAAACACTCTAACAATCTTTTACAATAAATTAAAAAGACGTAAAACTATTCAACCCCCTTCTAGTTTTTCACATTTTAGCAGTGGGTTGTGAACACACAGCTTGCAAGTGTTGTATGGGCGGGATTTGCAAATGAGTGGATTTACAATGCCTTTGTTGTGTGAACATTCTTTAAAGGCTTTTTAACTTATTTAAAACAAACTCTATGAACTCACTAACCATTGTGTTGACACTTTAGCATGTACAGATTAGTAAGGTCATAGCAGGTGCATAGAACCTAGAGTCATAAGGCACGCTTTGGAGACTTATAATTTTATCTTTTCCATTTGATACATTGTAAAAACACTTTGGGATCTCAAGCTTGTAAGTCTGATTTCATTAATCGAATGATAACTTTTCAAAACGTTCATTTAGAGATCGTTTTCTGTAACTTGTACTTTGTATTATGAAGTAGCACCCCAGTGACACAATCTTCCGCTGCGATATTTTGGGGGTGTTACAGTATTTATTACAGTTATTTCTTAAACTTGAAACTATTGAAATCAACTATTTTACTTATAAACTTTATGAAGTCACCAACCTTTGTGTTGACACTTTTAGCATGTTTATCTCAGGTCCATTGAACGAGGATGATACGAAGAGACACAGATACTGATAGAAGGCAAATCTAATTATCATTCGAAACATATTTAACAAACTGTAAAACTACTAGGACCCCATTTTGTAAATTCTGATATTCGAATGATAAATCTTTCAAAATGACTCAATTAGAGATCGTTTTATATTATTACAACTGTTATGCCGTCGAGTAACACCCAATTTGAATTCCGATATGTATCCTAAAATTGGGGGTGTTACAGTACATATGGCCTCCAATTAGTGCTATGCATTCAGTCATGTGAATTTAATATGGAGTATGAATGTGATGAAATAAGGGAATATGAATAATCATGCATTCATCATGCAGTTACAACAAAAAAGAATACAAACAATTTCCCATATATCTCCTCATCTTTTCAGTTATAAGTTTTAAATATGACTTTTCACTTGAAATTTTGAAGTTTATAAATAACCAACTATCATCATCTTCACCATGTGATAACATACCACTGATGTCTCTACAATAACCTCAGTAAATCCATATCTATCCTAATCACGTCACCACCTCACATAAACAACAAACAAATGAAACAAAATACCAAAACCATATTCACAGCACATTCCGAAACTTTTAAAGAAAGAACAATACACAACTGTATCATCCCTTTTCACTTTAGGGTAAAAAATAAACGAAACACATAACAAAATAAACCTTACCCGAGACCTCATTATTGAGACCTTGAAGACGATTTAAACAACACAAAAAAGGTGAATTTGATTTGTGGTTCATTTTTTCAGTGATTCGAGGTATTTTTATGATTCGGCTTATTATTGGTATAATAAAAGTGCTCGGTGTGTATGTTAGATGACTATCAAATAAAGATGAAGCAACTTTGATTCGAGATCCGGTTTGATTAAAAAGATTTATCGACGAAAGAAAGGTTTGTATGAGTTCGTGTTTGGTGACTGCTTTTTGGTTAAAGGGAGAAATGTTTGATAGAAAGAATGCCTATGTTGGTGGCTGCGTGTATTTCATACGAATAAAATTAGGGTATTAGTTTGCTAATTATTAAATCTGGGGGTATTGGAGTAAGGGTGCGTTTCTTTTTTCCCTTAGCAAAGAGAAAGGGACCACATTGGTCAACACAAGCATTTAATAATGTTTATTTTTTATGTGAAGCCCACAAATTTTCACTAATTCCTCTATATCCACAAGCCATGTAATATGTCTCTCTCCCCATATAGAGTCATTAACATGCATGAGCCCACATAGGATCCACATAGTCTCTTAGCTAAAGAAAAAAAGAAACACCCCCTTAGCCAAGTATCCACCGGTCTTTTATTCAGACTACACTTGTTTGCAATTGGATTATAAGAAGGATCGGAAAATTTTGCACAAAACTAGCTATATACGATTAAAGTTCAACAACTTTTATAATAATGAGTAGTAATTTACAATTGTTGTTTGTTAAGACATCCAATAAACATTAGTACATATTATAATTAATGCACACAGATCACATAACTAATGAAGTTACATGCAGAAATTAGTAAATTAACGACAAATAGTTAGAAAGTAGTAGTAATGTCCGATTAGTTTTAACTTGTTTTCCAACACGGGACGACTCATTCTAAGTTATATTACAACTCATTTTTGCGACCACGCCATCTCCTAAGCAAAAAAACACAAAAATACAACGAATCATCCGAATTAAATAATTTGATTAATTATATATGCATACCAAATGAAAGATCCACTATTTACTAACGTGCACGATGAACAATTAGATAAAACCTGTGTGCATCGCACGGGTCTTGAGGCAGCCCAAGTTATGTATGACGAAAATTAGTGCCAAACATTACACTATAAACACTTAGATACAGCTCGTGTACATCGCATGGGTCTGAATATCATTCTGAGTTTTTGATTCAACCTCAACTAAAAGTGACGAAATAAAGGCACTAACAATTTTGATGTCATGCTAACAAAAGTTGTGGTAATAACATAACAACTTAAGAACTTATTGACCAACAAAATTTGATCATCATCAAAAAAATGTGAGTTTCAAACATCACGAAAATTAGTGCTGAAAGTTACACAAGAAAAAATTTGATCAAATCTCAGTGCATTGCACGGGTCTGAATGACTCGTCTTAATTAAAAATAATGTTGAGTCGTTTCCTAAAATAATTGCAATTGGAGAAAAATTACTTGCCTGATTATGTCGTCTTGATAAATAAAAGTTGTTATTGACGAAGATGATTCATTAGGGTGGTGGTAGTTGTCACTCCTAAAATCCCTCTACCTCACAACCAACCAATAATATCATTCCACCTTATTCACACTTTTTTCATACATCCCAACCATTTTTTAATGGCAACCATACTTTTTTCATACCTCCCAACCCACCAACTTTTTATTTTTTTATTTTTTATCTTCATAAATAAATAATTTAATAAAAAGATAATATTTCATTAATAATTAAAATAAAATACATAATACTTGGAAAAAAAAACATAATTAATAGAAAATTACATAATACGTAAAAAAAAGAAAAGAAAAGAAATTACTAGTCATCTAGGTATGTTAAGTTTTGAGCTTCTACGTGCTCCGTAAGATCATATTGGAGACGATAATGGATTTGTTCGTCGAGTAACTCCGGTAGTACACTATCGTCATATACTGGCGCGACCGACGGATCCATTATATGAATCGGTGATATTGCCTCCTCGTCGTCTTTTAAAATCATATTGCACAATATGATACACGTATTAACGATTTGTCGAATCTTTTCGACTGACATAGCATAGAGAGGACGACTGAGAATCATCCATTTTATCTTAAGACGACCAAAAGCTCGCTCGACATCTTTTCTTGCAGACTCTTGTAACTTCTTGAATCTCTTTTCCTTCGGGTAAGTGTGATACTTATATGCTTTAACAAACGTAGAATATGTAGGATAGATTCCATCGGTAAGATAATATCCACGTTTGTAAAGATGTCCATTTACAGAAAATGAACTGTTTGGCACCGTTCCATTTCGCTTCGTAAGATACAATGGAGACTGATTCAAAACATTGATATCGTTGTTTGCACCGGGAGGACCAAAAAACGAATGCCAAATCCACAAATCGTATGAAGTGACGGATTCAAGCATAATAGTCGGATATTGGTGATCACGTCGCTTATATTGGCCTTTCAAATATTTAGGACAATTTCGCCAAACGAAATGTGTACAATCAATGCTACCAAACATTCCAGGAATGTGATGTTGTTCTTCATGTGCCTCGTATAAGCATGCAATGTCATGGGATGATGGCCTACGTAAGTACTCTCATTCAATAACCGCATGGCAACAATGATCAAGGCATTCTCCTACAAAAAAATTATAACGAAAACATTATAAAAAAATTATAACGATAACATTATAAAAATATTATAACGAAAACATTATAAAAAATTATAACGAGAACATTATAAAAATATTATAACAAAAACATTATAAAAAAATATAATGAAAGCTTAAATAACAAAAAATGAGAATGTTAACCTGACGTTCTTCGTGCCATGTTTAAATAGTCATCAAATCTATCCGGAGGTTCACCCGTTGCGAGTTGCCGAATGGCCGATGTGCATTTATGTAATGCCTTGAAACCTTTTTCCCCCTCGCATCATAGCCCTCTTGAAACCATTCGAATCTCGCTTCAATATCACCAACAATTCTTAAAAACAAGTTTTTATTCATACGAAACCTATCACGAAAAATATGGTGGGCAAACTTTGGTCGTTCGACGAAATAGTCATTTTTTAGATTTTCTAAAGCTTTTTCACGAAAACGGGTGACAGACTCCCGTGTTTCGGTAGAGGTTGTCGTGTCCTCAATCGAATCGTACACGGCTAAAAAGGTTGATAGAGTACTACCCGTGGAAAGAATTTGTTCGGAAGACTCGGCGGGAAAATATAAATCATCGGATGAAGAAGATGATGAAAACATTGTAAATGATGAAATATAGAGGATGAA
Source organism: Artemisia argyi (assembly GCA_030686995.1). Lineage (NCBI taxonomy): Eukaryota > Viridiplantae > Streptophyta > Magnoliopsida > Asterales > Asteraceae > Artemisia > Artemisia argyi. The sequence continues at coordinate 37,594,969 of CM060677.1, read as the reverse complement.
GTGGTAATTTGTATTGGATGTGGTATTTGAATTGATATAGTTTTATATTTATAAAGGATTCTATTTTATTTTATTTTTTTGTTCCACATTAAATATCCCAACGTTCCATTTTTGTTTTTGTTTTTGTTTTTGTTTTTGTTTTTACCTCAACGGTCCACTCCAACGTTCATATTAGTTTCAAACCGTGGAAATGAAGATCACCGCTGGACCAAACCATTGGGGTGGCGGCGGTGTTCCCCGGCGATTTGGGGCAAACCGCTGCCCACCCCGCTCCCATGAGTTGAGATCCATGAAGAACCCATAAATGTTATAGAACCTATCAACCAATCATATTAACCCATTTATATTTTCCACTTTTTTTTTTTTTTTTTTTTTTTTTTTTTTTTTTTTTTCAAAACAACATATCTTGCAAACGGTAAATCTTCAAGTTACAAAAAATACCATCGCGACGAGAATTAAATGATCTTTTTTATAGATATGCATTGTTATATACTTTCAAAGAACTTTTTTTTTAGTTTCCACCCAGAAAGAATCATATATGATTCTTAAGAAATCATATATGATTCGTAAAAAATCATATATGATTCAATTCTTACGAATCATATATGATTTCTTAAGAATCATATATGATTCGTAAGAATCATATATGATTTGTTAAAATCGAATCATATATGATTCTTACGAATCGTATATAATTTTTCTGAGCGAAAAAAAAAAGTTTATCGAAAAAAAAGTTCGTCGAAAGTATATAACAATGCATATCTATAGAAAGATAATTTAATTCTCGTCGCGATGGTATTTTTTTTGTAACTTGACGATTTACGGTTTGCGAAATATTTAAGTTTTAAAAAAAGGTGAAAGTTAATATTTTATTTTGATAAAAAAATGAGTGGCTAAAATTGCTTGATGGGTTTTATGATAAAAGTTGATCTATAAAGAACTTTTGGCCCGCTCCCATTGCCACCACCCTTATAAATTATCTTTCAAATAAAAATATAAAACATTAATTACATTAGACTTACGTGAAAACCCCATTAACTTATCCCCATCAATGCGACTAAAGTTAATGCCTCGCGTACGTCTAAAACAATGTATATAAGTAGACCCAATTTTTGTTTAAACTTTTTGCCTACATAGTTAATCCCTATAGAAGTTGCACCAAATTTGCCATCATAGTTGCACCAAATGGCTGAACTAATTGATGATTACTTGGTGTAAGTTGCACAAAATGTTTTTTTAAAGCTCAGGAAACCCTACTGTCTTTATGAGTTTGTTTCACTACGTTTAGGGTGGGGGAGTGCTCCACTCAATCCCTTTCCCTTCACTCACTCACAACCAATCCCATTCCGCCACATCATCTCCTACTTTTTTCTTCACTCACCCTTCACTCACTTCATTTTTGGAGGCGGCACCTTCACTCACTTTTTTTTTTTTTTTTTTTTTTTTTTTTTTTTTTTTTTTTTTTTTTTTAAATGTATTTGAAAACAAAAATTCCATTAGGGGTGATAAGGTTGTGATAGAGACGATGGTTCGGGACCGGGTTGTGATTGAATCCGAAGACGAATTGCGCCTCTCGATCCACCTCTTCTTGGATCTCTATTTTTACCACGTTCCATATTTTTTGAATGAGATTGTTTTTTTTTTTTTTTTTTTTTTTTTTTTTTTTTTTTTTTTTTTTTTTTTTTGTGCTATCTCCCTTTGGTTCTGCTGGTATATAAACAAAAAAAAAAAAAAAAAAAAAAAAAAAAAAAAAAAAAGCCGTTTTTTTTTGCAACGTACACCTCCAACGTCTCTTTTCTTCCTCTCCCCGCATGCGTGATATTTCCCCGATTTTCACCTCCCCGTGCGGGGTTCCCCGCGAGGCGGCGGTGTTCCCGTGCGGGATTCCACCTTCCCCGCATTCTCCACGCACCCACTCCCTCTCCTCTTAACATGTATGAGTACAATTAAAAAAAAAAAAAAAAAAAAAAAAAAAAAAAAAAAAAAACATGGTGGTTAGATTGCTAGGACGTCTCCTCCATGTTTAATGCCTAAAGTCAAATATGCTAGGATAGTTTTATTTTTGCATAGAAAATGGTGTATAAATAAAAGGGTCAATAACTAAAATAATCATTTAACCAACCATGATTGAGTTAAAAAAAGGTTCAACATTTCTTACATTATACATAGTGTCTAATATTTACATATCGCTATACAATCTTGAACACTTTTACAAGTTCGTCTCCTATAATTCCTTATCCATGGTCGCTACACATATCTATCCAATATCTAATACTTACACTATTACATCAATCCAATCAAATATATTATTTACTCACATATTCTCAACAATCACTCATTTATCTGTTAAATGTCTTTACATAATAAAACATTCTCTATCGATTTCACGGTTTTTCATTTAATCCCATAATTTCACTATTTCATGGTTTTCGTTTTAAGTTTGTTAATTTTTCATACACACGTTTTATAGCTTATAAAATTTTATTTCATACACATATTTATCTGTCTTTACATATATATTTTACTTAATAAATTTGAATTAATCACTAATTAAGGAATATATTAAACTTATGAAGGAAGCCTTAGAGCACTAGGTACCATAACACAAGTTATTTAATAACTCAGCGCCACGTCAGCGTCACATCAGCTTTAACCTTTTCACAATAACTTACAAAAAAACACCCCTTACCTTAACTTACCTTTAACTCACAATAACTCAACTTTTATTCAATTATTTTCAAATTCAACCCTTAAAAAAAACATAATACAATATGAAATATATATATATATATATATATATATATATATATATATATATATATATATATATATATATATATATATATATATATATATATTAAAAAAAAAAAAAAAAAAAAAAAAAAAACACAAAAATTGCAACGAATTGTGTAACATGTTTCAGCCCAATATTCGTTTAGTCTCTAAGCCCTTTCCAAGTTAATGTAAATTACTACATTCGTCCCAAAATTTAAGTCAAAGTTGACTTTTTAAATCTAACTTTAACTATAAACATTTTTATTTTTATTATATGATACTTGATGAAAATTATATCATATGAAAATATATTTAAAACTCAATCCAATTATATATTTTGCATCAAGTATTATTTAACACAAGCAAAAATATTTAAGGTCAAAGTTGGATTTAAAAAGTCAAACTGGAAGGAGTAACTGACAACCCATTAACAATCCATGATTTTGATTAAGCCCAAACATACCAACTAGACTTTGACTTAACCCTAATATTTAACCCTAAAATCACACAACACATATCTTGCAGTCACCCTTATCTCTCCTTGCAGTCAACAAACACATCTAGAAAAAAAAAATACGCTCTACCCTTTTTACTGCATAAAACCATATGAGTAACAAGCAAAAACAAACCATCTTCCTTATAACTCCTATAACGCAGCTATAAACCATTCTTGTTACTCCATAACTCACGATTTTAATCACTTAAATTCAATCAGTTTGTGGTTTTCATTTAAGGTCTCTTTAATGAGATCTCAAGTATGTTGTTTCTTAACGTTAAGGGGGTGGAAGTGTATTTTTTTTAAACGCAACGGATACATTGACCGTTAAAAGGGGTGGAAGTGTAAAATGGTTTAGAAAAAGTAGCTTGTTGAAGTAAAATCTTGCTTCTACCTCAGACAAGCAAAATGAATCCTTCGGACTGTGATTGGTCCTTCGGATTCAGGGGGATCCTTGCTAGTGGAGAGTTCCTTCGGATATTTACAAAACAGATACGTTCGTTAGTCTCGCCCCGGGAATGTATCTCAGGACCAACCTCCGGCGTGAGAGTAAGTATGTGTTTTGAGAGAGAAAGTATAAGTAAGCAAAGTTTAGAGAGTGAAAGAATTAGTCTACCTTAAGTGAGAATTCCTTCTCTATTTATAGGCGATATTCGTGAAGTACAAGGTTGATTAGTACTAATATGCTTAGTGGTTACTTGCTTATACTTCACCACCATGTACTTGTGTACTTGTTTGTACTTTCATTTGCTTAGTTATCGCATGTCCAGATGGTCCGTTCATCCGGAGGGGTATGACCATCCGGACATTGTCGTTTAGAGAACATTGATTAGGTTTGTTCTAATGATTCGTTCCGCTTGGCTGTTGGTTCGAGCCCTCCGTCCTATATCCGGAGGGTACATACGCCAACATGTCCCCCCAGTATCATAGTATTGGTCGTGCCAATGGTGTGATACTTCAAAGTTGTCTTTTTGTTGCTTTTCCGGAGCATATACGTTAATTTAAACGCGTGTGCAAGATGCCAAAAGTGAGTAATGTAGAATATTCATAAACATAAACACGTATGGTTTTGTGTAGAATGGATCGAATAGAAGAAGTAATCTAGAGAGAAGTTAGAGAGAGAGAGTAAGAGTGTTGGGAGCCTTTGAGAGAAATATGAAAGTGCATTAGCTTGTAATGAAAGGTCCAACCCTCTCCACTAGTGGAGAGGGGTATTTATACAAACAATACTTGGTGCTCCATGAAACGAGCTGTAGAGTGAGCTGACAGAGGGTAAAGACCCGACCCACTCTACGAATACTATTTACATATATTAACTACTAATGAACTACGTACTAACTATAATAAGGATAATTCTACGAGCTACGTAATGCTTAGCAATACTTGAGGTAACCGAGTCTTTAACTGAATAATCGTATTCCTAAAAATCTCCCCCTAAGGGAGGTCACCCCAGAAGATAAGTACGGAATTCGTGCATCCATGAAATCTTGTAGCTCGCAGACTTAGATTCTTCAAACATGTCTTTATACATTCAGCAGCAGACTCTAGATGGCTTGTTCAATGAGTTGGATGATCTTTGGCATTACTTCGAGTTCATCATCCAAATGAGTATCTGCAAGTCATCTTAGAGTGGTAATGTCTCCATGTGATTTGAACATCTTTGAGTTCACATGCTCACACTTTTCTGGATCATGATCTTCTGTATCAGAGTTGTGGAAGCATAGATGAGGCCTAATCAATGATCATGATTTCTTAGATAGTGATGTTGAAGAGCGAGCATGTGGTAATGGATCAATATCCTTTATGCAATCGACAGCAACCGTCAGAATTTCCTGCAAGCAGACAGTTAGCAATAAATCGTCCGGTACTTATAGGTTTGCAATTAGAGATTGTCAACAGCATAGTGTGAAGAATCATTCTAACCCTTACCAAGACCGTTCCCAAACGGTAAACCCTGAAAGGATTCACACGACCTACCTAAGTAGATCAACGATTGGGTGAGTCACTGGAGATCACTCCACGACTGTTGACCGTTTGTAACCATCGTCACCACTAAGCGTAATCCACAAGGAATTACCTAAGTGACCTGCTTTCAGGGCTGCTTGATGTTGACCCTGGCAGGAATTTCCATTCAATCACTGGGAGTTACAATAGTAACTTCCCTCATAAATGTTCTGGCAGATTGCTAAGATCTACGCAGGACTCATAAGTTTACCACTGGTGTCCTTAATGTTGAACAACCAGGGTAGAAGTATCACGTGTTCCTATGAGATCTTTTTATGTATCTCGAGGCTCTAGACTCAATAAGTGCATTTGGTTTTCCTATGCGGAGATTAGGGAGAGGTCTCATGCTTCAATATCAACCATCTCTAAGAGATATGTCGATAGATTACATCGGTTCCCCCTGAGAATGAAACAAGTTCTTTTAAGAGAACTTGAGTGGCTAGAAGGTTTAGTGCATTGCGTCACTGGGTCCATGACGTCTTGTCTTCAATACCGATGTCGCCTTAGCAACCATCAGTAGATTATGAATTGAACCCGGTTTCTGCCCTAAGGTTGAATAATTGGAGGGCTATTTCTTTTCACCCTTTCTCATTACATTTCTTTTTAATTCTTCAACCCCTTCTTTCTTCATTCTCACATTTCTCCTTTTTTCATAATCATACCTACGGACTTTCTAATACTATCTATTTGGTATTGTCCATGGGTAGGTCCCTCCGGCTTTGGCGGATCATAGGACGGTTTTCCTAACCTTAGCCACCTTATAACTTCATGACTATCCTATGTTTCCATTTACTAAATCATTGAAAATTCTCTCAACGTGTTTATGATTGAGAAACACATTTTGTCAACACGTTGAGAGTTTTGCCATTTTCAAATGCTCCCCCTTAACATGTGCTCATATGTTTGATTGAAAATTTACACATGTCGGGAAGAGTTTGCACTTTTGAATTGATCCACCTAGAGTGAATATGAACGGGCATTCGAGATACGCTTACATCACTAGTTAGACTAGCTTGAAGTTACTACCCGGCCCAATCAAATCCACACAAGGTTTCTCGAAATGGTACATTCTACTTAGACAGGTCCTTTTCGAGACACGCTTACATCACTGGTTAGACCAGCTTGAAGTTATTACCCGTCCAGGACTATTCCTTTCGATTCATGACAATTATTGTTTCGTCAATTCATTGGTGAGCGTTTGTTAAAGTCCCAAACAATCACATTTTATATCAGATTTCATATTTAAATCACATTTTCTCCCCCGATCAAAAATTTCAAACCATTTGAGATTTGTGATCCCAAGTGATTTAAATAAGTTAGAAAAGTTTGGAAGTAAGATGTGGTCTGATTAAAGATATTCTGATATTGAGACGATTCATTACTCCCCCTCAATCAATGAGGGAGAATGTTAGTGTCAGTTATGATGAGTTTATAAATGATTTAAAGTTTAACGAGAAACTCATGAAATAAAAAATCATGTACTGACACATAACATTTGATACCACACAACTTATGACGCACAAGATAACTTGTGGTGGTGGTGAAAGAGTTATTGTCGTTGTTGCTACCGATGTTGTTGTTGTGGTGAAATCAAAGCCATTCAATGAAGTTTGAACATTTGATCAAATGGTTAGAGCAGGAGTAGGAACATTCACATCAGCTATGGAATCTGCATAAGAGTATCAACAAAGATATGCATACATATAGATTCACTCTTAATTAACTGCTACCACGTAGCAGCTAGCCTACTCATAATACCATATTCATATCATGATCAAAGAACATTCAAGCAACTCATCAAAAATGCTACTAGCATGAAGCGAAGCTTGCAATCATGAACATTCATTGCAAGTTTCTATCAGACATAAACAGCAATCACTAACATGGCAATTCACGCATATTTTCAACATTCAAATCAGGAGCTTAGGAATAAGATTCTAATCCGGTAACTACATACCTAAGAAAATCCTGAGAACACGAACACATAATCAGCAACAATCAAACAATTATCAGCAAACAACAAATGAAACACAATCAATCATATTATACGAATGCCAGAGGAGAGAACAAGAGCATCAAACACAATGGTTTTCTAACATCATTAAGATTTTGGATTAAAGCATATTTAGGGGATTAAGCAAGGATACCAACGTGAGACAAATAGACCTTTTAGTTACATAAAGCTAGGAAACTATACGCAAATAGCACATAATGCCCTAATCTTTCTAACAACTAACACATTTGGCCATTTAAGATAAAGCTTAGTAAGGTCCTCTTCAACTAGTACCCCATTAACTACAAAACCTTTTCTAACAATTATGAGACAACCAAGACATTCGTTTGATGATATAAAATTGGAAATCACTCTCCCCCTCAATTGATGACCCATTGTCATTAATTGAGTGACAAATTTTATGAAGTATCTAAGACAGATTGATTTACAAGCAACACGTTACCACCATGTATCACACTAATAATTTTCCGAAGAATCATAGAAAGAAAATTATTTGTTTGGATAAAAAAGAAGACTTCTCTTCTTAAACATGAAATAACGCACTTAAACGTACATTAGATCGGAAAGGCACGAATATAAAGTAATTCATGCCTTTGTTAGGAACAGTCGTCTTTTTGGCGACGAGCTTTCCCCAATACTAAGACCGGGTTGCTATCTGAAGTAATAGCAAACGATATTTTTGAAGTCCGGGTTGTAGCCTGAGATGACTACAAGCCATTATTTTGAAGAATATTTTGAGAAACGACATGTTTTAGAAAAAAACTTTATTAGAAACCGAAAAACTCTTGCTCAAGCCTATGTATGTTTCCGTGTCATTATTGAATGACATTTCTAGAAACGTACATAATATTGATTACACAAGAGACATGTCGTGAGAATAATATTTTTGGATTTTTATGATTTTTCTGATTTTTATGGGTTTTATAGGTTTTATATTTTTCTATTTTCTTTATGGTATAAGATATATACAAGGATATGTGAAGCAAAACCATTTCTCCTCATTTTCTTCCTGAAGACGTTTGAGAGATACTGGCGAAGGACTCTACATTCCAAATCATGAGAGAATGAATTGAAACCGTTCTCTCAGAAGTACTTTTGTGAAGGAATCCGCTAGCTGAAATTCTATCCTCACAAAGTAAAAGTACCACTACCCTTTCTCAACTTAATCCACCACACCTTTGAAGAATCCATTTAGAGCAATAATCATTGCACGGTCTGGAGATAGTGCCAATTCCCATACTTCAAGTCGATCGAACATGCTAACTTCTTCATGCATCACATTAACCCAACAGTCTTTAGAGATAGCATTCTTGAAATCTTTGGGTTTGAATTTGGATAGTATGGAACTATAACAGCACCACAAGGCATGGGTGGTAAGTTTCCTTCGTGTGAACACCGGTTGAGAAGGATATCCAATAATGTTGTCAATCAGATGATTCTATATTCGTTTTCTGAGATGTTCATGTGGATGTAGGTAGGAACATGAAGAAGCCGTGTTTGTATTCCTTGAAGAGGATGTCTCAGAAGAAGATTCATGAGTAAACAGGTTTTAAGTACGGAGCATCTTCAAGAGGAGCAAATGAATTCACTTCAAAAGAATTGTCGACTGCATTGCCTTGATGTACTGAAGGAGATTGAAGGTTTGACGATGATGGTGAGTAACTTGCAGATTGAGCATCTTGATCAATTCAAGTAGACACTAATGGACCATTTGAGTTGTATAGAACTGGAGCAGCGGCAGCTGGTGGTGTCAATGTATCATCAGTAGGTGTCTCAAAGTATTCATCAATCATTTGGTCAAACTAGATCTTCAAGTGCTCATTTGTAGGTGATACATAAGGTACATGCAGGAGTGGGATTCTGTACAAGACCTGAACTGATTGATTCAGGAGACAAAAGTTTAGACGCGGGTCCTGCACTGATGTGTACAGGAGCCGTATGCTCAGTCAGCTCAATGAATGTGACGTGAACGGTTTCCAGGATTTATCGGGTTTGTTTGTTGTAGACTCGGTATCCCTTACTATCTGGAGCGTAACCAATGCAGAATCCAATACCAGTTTTAGCTTATAACATTCCCAGATCTTGACTGTCATTTTGTAGGGTAGCATAAAGCACCAAACACAAATAGAGAGGAGAGATCCGGTTTCTTGCCATGTATCAGCTCATATGGAGTTTTGTTGTGAAGAGTATGTATCAAGTATCAGTTTTTGGTGTAACAAGCTGTAGCAATTGCTTCCACCCATAGGATCATCGGTGCCTTGGAGAAGTAGAACGAGTTGTTTGTTGATAAACTCAGTTCTATTGTTTGTCCGAATGATTCTGACGGTTTTGTTGAGTCTTTCTAGTAGTTGTTTGATGATTTTTATGATAACCTCTGGAGTCACATCCTTGGTTCTCAAAAACCTTACCCATGTTACCCGAGAATAGTCGACGACTATCACTAGAACATACATTTTCCCATTTATGCTTTGCATTTATATTGGTTTACATAGATCCATATGAAGGGTGTGAAGAACCTCCATGATGGTATTGACAGTTCTGGATTTGTGAGTATGCTTCTTTCTTTTGCCAGTTGACAAGCCGAATGAAAATGTTCTTTTTCGAACTTTAAACTAGGCAGACCTCATACAGGATCATTGTGAGCAAGATCATTGATGGTACCAAAGTTCAAGTGATTAAACTTTGTTGCCATAGCCACGATTTGTTCTTTGAGGCCTTTGTGAGAAGGCAAATAGGAGAGGACCACTTCATGTCTTTGATGGAAAAAGGTGTATAGATTTGTGCCATGACTGTCTTTAAGAAGATCAATACCATCCAATTCTCAGACGAAGCATGTGTAATTTCTGAAGGCAATCTTCAAGATCGGAATCAAGATATTGACCAACAGAGAACATATTATGCCCAAGTCCTTCCACTTAGTATACCCAGGAAATTAGCTATCACCAGAAACATAATCTCCATAACTTATAATTACCCCAAAATGATAGTTCCTGAATCTAACTGTCCCGATAAACTTATTCACGAAATTCTCGAGCCTTGAGCGATCCCCAATCATAGGTTTAGAGCAGCCTGAGTCCAAATATCAAAGGACGAAATGTACGACCTGCATTTGGAAATAGACGAGAGCAGAAAATTTGGAGCGTCGGATCCCCAATTTGAGTTGGGTTCCAGTTGGTTAGTGCAAACAAGTTCTGGAGCTACTAAGACCTTAGGTGCATTCGTTTCAATGGTGGAAAATTCACTAGTAGATGCAATGGGCCTAGTTAAAGGACATTGGGTCTCCAAAGGGAAAGTTCTACCAGTTGGCTTTCATTCCTAAATAGGCACTACTTTAGAGTTGGTTATCCTAGTTAAAGGGCACTGTTCTCCTAAAGTGAATTTCCTTCCTGTGGGCTTCCATTGATAACCAACATTGGCAAACAGTTTACCTGTTGCTTTCCAAATTTGCTTACTTTGTTTAGCTCTCCAAACTTTCTTAACTGGGGTTTTGTAAAATGACTTCAGAAATTTCTCAACACATTTATCATGATTACTCGAAATTATGCATTCATTACATGTTTTACAACGTGAATTTGGTTTTGAATTATGACTCATTTTGCTCAAGTTGGACTTAATGTTCCTCATGTGGTCGTCTACTTTCTTTTTAGGAACACTTTTAGCAGGTGAAGTCCTATAATTCTTTCTATTTCTCCTTGGTTTAGACTCTCTAGCTTTAGTGTTACTATTTACTCCTGTAGACGGACTAATGGGAATTTTAGTCTTTTTCACTTCCGGTTGCTGAACATGTTTTGATGTGTTGGGATCTGAAGTTTCCAAGGGTACCTCAAAGGTAACATGCTTGTTCTTAGTCATAGATGATGATACAGTAGACCTATCTCGCTTGCTATCAATTTTAGGACATGTACCAATAGCATATTCTAAGAATTCCTGAGATCTATTAGTGAGAAAGCAGGAACCTACAATAGCATCATCAAGTGGTTTTGCTATCCTATCCTCTTCAATGGTTTCACGAAGCAAGTCAAGGCACTCCTTAAGATGTTTAAGATAGTCTCTATGGACTAACTTATTATTCCTAAGGGGAAGAGGAATATTCACAGCATCAATTGCATACTTCTTACAAGCAGAAACCTTTTGAACAACATTATCACAAGTGATGATTGGCATTTTCCCTTTCACCTGAGTCTTTAGATTCTCAATCTCTTTAAGAAAAGAAGTTATCTTTTCATTGTTTATATCACGTGTGATCTTAATTGAATCATATAACTCTTTGTAATGTTGTTTAACTTTTGAATTTTCAGCATGAAACCAATCATTTTCATGTTGCAATTTATTAATGGTGTCATGAAATTGAAAATTCTGAGAATCTATAGACTGTGGTTTTTGGGTGCTAATCACATCACTCTTGTTTGACTTCAATTGGGCAATTTGGACCCTCAGGTTCCGAATCGTGTTAGTGTGAGCTTGAATCTTTTCATCACGTTTGGCTAATTCAAAATATGCATCAAATTCAGGAGCATCCGAAGATGTCTTGGCATTTGTGATTTTAGTTCTTTCTTCTAAATGTTGACATTTTAATTGCAAATTAAGATTATCAACCTCTAGTTTCGACAAATGCCTGACCATTTTATCATGGTCATCGTTTTGAATTTTCTCACGCAATTTTAAATTCTCCCCCTCAAGCTCAACAACACGATTCTGGAAAGCGGTCAATGCAATAGACATCTCATGAAATTGGCAGGCAGATAACGTAGAATCAGTAGCAGTATAAAATACGTCCTGAGCAACACATTTAGTAATCAAATTCTCATTCATGATGAGAATATTTTTTCTCGCAACTTCACTGTATTTAAGATCAATTGCCAATTGTTTACCCTCATTTTCCACATCTTTAAAAACCTTTTTTCATTTGGGTCACATCATCATAAATGGTATTTTTAAGGCCCTCAAAATGTTCTTTGAGAAGTTTGAAAAATGGCATGACTTCAGTTAGGTAACATTGTTTTGTTTGCTCAAAACCTCTTTCCCCTTCAGTAATACCCATTGGTGTTATTCTCTTTTTACATGTTTTATCAAAATCAGTGAATAATTGACCAAGGACATATAAGGCAATTAGTGTATTATTTTCCGTGGGGAGGGTGAAAGGAACAAGATGTCGTGGTGTGTTAATGAGATATATCGTTAGGCCAGCTATCCGAAAAACTGTACGTGTTTTTCCCACTATTCTTTCTGCTTGCCTCTTTTCCATGTCAATGTTCCAGAAGACTTGCTCTGGAGTAAATTTCTTTTGTGGGACAAAGATAGCTAAATGATTATCTTCAGAGTAATCATAATTGTACAAGATTTTATTAGCTATGCACTTGGGATCCCTTAATTTCTCAGCAAGTTTTTCTCTGGTTCTATCTTCTATCTCATTGTCCTCATCATCAGATGTAGCATCAAGTGGGGCATGATTAGGCTCAAGCATAATGTTTGCATCATATAATGCTGGTTGTGCACCTATACCGCTTCTAAGGAAATTGGCTTTTGGCTTCGTAGAATCCTTCTCACTATGATCATCACTCAACTTCCTATGTTTATGCATCATTTGAGCAGTTTGAATGGTTTGGCCTTGCGTGTATAACTTATCCTCAAATTTATTTTTTAGGATTTTAAGACTAGAGAAATCATTTAGGAGTTTTGTTTCCTTTTCTTTGAAATCATGTTTGAGTGTTCTTAAGCCATTCTGAATCTATTGTTTTTGTTTAACAGTTTGATCCAGTTGTTTTTGCAAAGATTGTAACTCCTTTTTCAATGTTTCTCGCTTAAGATTATTTTCAGATATGTATGCACGCATTTGCCATTCCATGTTCTGCTCACGTCCAGTGAGTTCAAATCTAGCACGTTGTTCATACATTGCCACCTGATCCTTAAGGATATTAAATCTAGTGGTCAAGGAGTCATCAGGGTTATAGGTAGTGTTCTCATGCAGCACACAATCATCATTTAAAACAGAAGATGCACTACATTGTACAACAGACAGTTCATTGTGTTTCATATGTTGTTCACATAGGTCAACATTGCTATTTCCCATGTCAACAACATCTGAATCGACATCGTTTATCGGTTGTACTTTGTTAGGAATCTTTTGTTCATCAACCATGTTACACAGTTCGAGTACCTTAGCACATGACACATGTTCTTTTACTGGTATGATATATGCATCCACATCACGTGTAGGAGTCGTTGAGCTGTTCGTTGTGTCAAGCTTATCAGTCTCTAATCCTCTGCCTTTGGTGACAACTGACCCAGCATCCGATGCTTTACCTGAATCCACAATATTATCACTTGATTGCTCCCGACATGCCTTCACTTTGTCTTCATGCTTGAGTTTGTGTTGTGCTCTTTCCATAATGTACTCCTTCACATTACCCATGAGTTAGAGTAGTGTGACTCTGAAAATGTCAACTTCAATTCCCGTATGAGTAGCAAAGCTTTTTTTCGTCATTTGACACTCATGATCATACTCCTCAGTGAATCGTGAATCAATGAACGCTTGGAGTTGGTTGTTGATCACACATAATGCAGCCATAGAACTACCTTCAGAAAATTCACCTGTTTCAAGTTGTTGTTGAAGTTGATCTAAGTGTAGAGTCATTTTGACAGTGAAGGTCTCAACATTTTGACCAAAAAGTGTTGCGAATGCACGATTGAAACCTCCCAAGTATCCAGGTTTTGCAAAGAGAACCTTGAGATGTGAATGGAGTGATAGAAAACATTCAATGCGACTATCCTTTGCATTATCGGGCAATATAATTGGCTGATGAAGCACATTATCACTTGAATTCGAGCACAAAGGTTCCATAGCAGTGATTGTATGTTATTTAGTCGTAATTTGGTTAGGTTGATGCAAGTTGTTACGGTGAAATTTTTTGGTCTGAAAACTTAAAACCTCAATAACTTCACTCCGGAGGTGATTTGGGCCTCGAAAAATTTGTTTCACGACTTTGTCGTGAAACCTCACAATATTCAGCCTGTTCCGGATGTTTTGACAGCTAATTCGCTGAAAACGGAGTTACGGTTCAAAAGTTATGACCGTTTGAAGTTTCGACGTAAAAAGTCAACTATGGTCAAACAGAGTTAACCGCAGGATCAGGCAAGGTAACCGCAGGAAAGGTAACCACAAGGTGAGTTAACCACAAGGTGAGATAACCGCAGGAAGTGACTAACCGCAGGGAGTAACTAACCGCAGGGAGCAACTAACCGCAGGGAGTTAACTGCAGGAGAGATAACCACAAGGATCTAACCGCAAACCACTTAATCGCAGAAAGCTAACCACAATGAGCTAACCGCAGACCACTTAACCGCATAAAGCTAACCACAATGAACTAACCGCAGACCACTTAACCGCAAGAGCTAATCGCAGTATACAAAAATCCAAATCTGTCACTTTCCTTGCGATTTGTTTGTATTCCCAAAATAGTAATCGCAGCAAACTAACCGCAGAGATCAGGAACTAAACGCAGACAAGTAATGCAACAGTAGACTTAACCGCAACTATGAAATACGTCCAAAATCAAGTCCAAACTTCAAATAGATTAAAGATATGGATAGCCAACTGAAACACAATGTTCAACTAACACCTATGATCATAAAAGTACATCACTAACATGTCAAATAACATAAGAAAGATCAAACCAAGATGTTTTACAATAAAACTCTTCTAACTCACAAAAACTACACAAAACCACATCAAATTCGATTCTACAAGGCCCTAAGATGAAACCTTGGCTCTGATACCAATTGTAGAATATTCATAAACATAAACACGTATGGTTTTGTGTAGAATGGATCGAATAGATGAAGTAATCTAGAGAGAAGTTAGAGAGAGAGAGTAAGAGTGTTGGGAGCCTTTGAGAGAAATATGAAAGTGCATTAGCTTGTAATGAAAGGTCCAACCCTCTCCACTAGTGGAGAGAGGTATTTATACAAACAATACTTGGTGCTCCATGAAACGAGCTGTAGAGTGAGCTGACAGAGGGTAAAGACCCGACCCACTCTACGAATACTATTTACATATGTTAACTACTAATGAACTACGTACTAACTATAACAAGGATAATTCTACGAGCTACGTAATGCTTAGCAATACTTGGGGTGACCGAGTCTTTAACTGAATAATCGTATTCCTAACAATTAATGTGTCGTTTTAAGGAGCGCCGCCGTTTTTACTGCACCCTTTAGATTCGTACACGTATGTACTTTTCTAGATCGTATGGCTTAGGTGGTGACACGTCAGCCCTGTGTGTGGCGTGTCTTTTCGTATTCGTTTTATTTGCCTATAAATAGCCCATTCCATTTCATTTTTACCACTGTAATTTATGTTCTCTGACACATTCATCGCTTCATATTTTTCGAAGGGTTTCAGGACGTATATTCATTAATGATCCTTCCGGTATTTCTTATTTTTAAGAGGTACGTTTCGTTCTTCTTTTGCGTGTTTATTTTTTCTGGCTATAGCTCTTCCCTATTCTCTCCCGATATGTCGGAGTCTTCCGTATCAGCAGATCAGGATGATATCCTAGCTGGGGGTGAGTTGTCGGTTAAGGAAAATATTTCAAGGAGGGTTTCTAAGACCCGTCGGTCGGATGCCATTGCTTTAGTTGAGGCATTTGGGGTACCTCGAAACTTGAATCCGAGGGTCCCTCCAGCGGGTATGACTATGGATCAGTTGCCGGCTGATGCTATAGGTCTTTATATTGAGTACTTTTTTGAAGGAGGTCTTAATGTCCCTTTCTCCACTTTTCTTTTGGGAGTCATTAAGTATTTTAAGGTTCATATTTTTCAACTGGTTCCTCTTAGAATGCATCGTGTTACTCTCTTTGAGGTGTATTGCCGGAGCATGCATATTCCTCCAACTACTCCATTGTTTAGGGTGTTTTACAAGCTGAGTAAGCAGGGCTCGTGGTTTTCCTTCGAGAAGCGAATGGGTAGTGGTCGAAAGGTTTGTTTTGGGGAGTTTCCTTCGTGCTTGAAAGGTTAGAAGGAAGATTTTTTTTCTGATAGACAGGTGTGCCATTCCCTTTGCTATGCCGTGGAGGCATCATGAGTCAGATGTTTCAGATCCTTTTCTGAAGAATGAATACAATGTTGCCCATGCCGAGAAGTTAGCTGAGTGTATTATAGAGCCCTTTCAAGTTCCACATGACTTTTTGTACCTGTTGGGTTTATCTACTTATTGGAAGCATCCTGGATATCGGGCGGTCTTAAGAGATGAGGAGGGAAGGGGTATAGCCTTTGTCCTTTGTGTTGTCTTTCCCCCCCATCCCTTTTTTTTTTCTTTTTTTTTTTTTTTTTTTTTTTTTGTTATTTGCTATCTTATCTTCGGATCTTTTTTCTTTGTAGGTGTTACCATTGCTGACTATCTGAAGAAACCTTCCATCCGAAAGAATGTGAATGTGGTAAGAGGGGATCGACTCCGGGAGGGTCAACGTATAGAGATGCATTTGACTCAGCCATTGGCTTCCAATGCTAGTGTTCCGGAGAAGATAGCTAATCTTCTTGGCGTGGAGGTTCCTGATGACAAGATCCTTGCTGCCAAAGATAAGAAGAAAGAGCAGGCTGCTAGGTTGGGTTTGAAGAAACCTTCGGGGGATGCTGGTGGCTCCAAGCGTCAGCCCGTAGGCAAGAGGGTTGGAGGTAGTATTTTTTCTCGTCCGGAGAAGAGAAGCAGGATGGAGGATGATGTTAAAATTGTTGAGCTTGAATCTCCTGAAGGGATTGCTAATCCTGAGCCGATCCGTTCTATTCCACCGACTGAGTTACATTCCGGAGGTGCCGATGCTGGTATGTTCCAGAGATATTCTTGTGTTTTTCCTCCATGGCCTTGCTTTATCATCTACTTATGTCTTGTTTGATTTTTTAGGTGGTTCAAAGGCTGCTTCTTCTGACTGGGGTAACAATGTTGTTGAAGAAGAAGACGTTGATATCGAGGCTGACTCTTCTGATGAGGCCTTCATCCCGGACTAGTCTGTGAAGAGGGGGACCCGAATGAATAATTCCAACGTTTGCCGTAATATGATGATCCATTTGGCTACTCCGGGAGAGGAAAATTTTTTGGATGCTCATGATGACGAGAAGGCTATCAACCGTTCTTGGTTGTTCTTGGGAAAAACCTCTACAGCGGTGGCTGATGTTCTTTTCCGCTAAGAGAATTTGAGGGAGGAGCATGCTAAGTTGGTTGTTACTCACCAAGATTGTGGCCGTAAGTCCAAGAATGACCTTGAGAGGTTGCAGGGAGTGGAGAGGGAGCTGGAGGAGTTAAAAGTTATCCATGCCAGTTGCACTTCGGAGGGTTCGGAGGAGTTAAAGAAGCTAAGGGTTGAGCATGCTGGTTGCTTGGCAAAAGAGGAGGGTTTGACTGGTAGGGTATCAGACTTAGAGAAGGAGAAAAAGGAGTGGCGGAAGGTGTCGAAGGATCAGATTGAAAAGATCAATTCCTTGGAGGCTAAGCTTGCTAAGGTCAGGCTGGCCTTGAGTGATGAAGAGATGGCCTGTCAGGAGCTCCGAAACGAGAATAAAAATTTGGCCATTTCATCCGGTAATGTGGAGATTGACCGTGACCGGATTGTGAATGAATTTCTTCCGGAGTTTGTTCATCGTTTTCTGGGGAGTCATGAATTTAAAGAAGCCTTGTCCAAACCCTTCAACTTGTTCTATCAGTCCGGGCTTATAGATGGGGCTCATTTGGGGTTGGAGCTGGAACAGGACACGAAGGTGTTGGAGGAGGTGGAGGACCTTGATTTTGATGCTGACATTAAGTACCAGTCTCTGTATGACCAAGCTTTGACTCAGGATTATCCCTATCTTAAGAAGGTCCGTAAGACTGTTTACCGATCTTTCAAGGAGCTTACCGGGATGTTCCCCGACCCTGCCCCCTTCGTGACTACAGCAGGATCTGCTGCTGGGGATGCAGGAGAAAGACATACTCCTGAAGATCCGAAGGCCCAAGGCAGTGGTGCTCCGGATATGCCTGCTCCTGTTTGAAGATATTCGTTGTTTAGGGAATTTGTATGCCTCCATTTTGACTATGGACTTAGGTATACAAATTCTCTGTGAAGTTTTTTATCATCGTTTCTTTCTACTAGTTGTTGTCTATCGGGGTTCGGGTACTTCCATTTTGACTATGGGCTCAAGTACTCCGGATCCCTGTGAAGCTGTTTACTGAGGTTGTTTGTTAGGTTGGTTAGTTCCTCCGTTGGCTGATGTTGAGCCTCGGTGGTATGGTAGATTACGAATGTACTAGGGTTCCGTTTTTTTTGTAGCATAGGGCCTTAATGGTCATTCGAAACAAATGATGTACTGATTTTTGGACTCTTAACATATATATATATATATATATATATATATATATATATATATATATATATATATATATATATATATATATATATATATATATATATATATATATATATATATATATATATATATATCACTTTACCTTTTCCTCTTTGATTGTGAATGTATGTATTTGTCTTTGCGTCTTACTTTATTTGATTCTATCCTGCTAATGTTCCGAAGGGTACGAGTTGTTTGGAGAATGTGGGCCCTTCGAATTTGATTGTTCTTAGCCTTAGTAATTTTGATTTCTAGTTGGTAGGAAATTTGTGCCGTTAGGCGCTTGACTTTAGCTGTTCGGCTTTTGGCCGTTGGGCACTTTGCCTTAGTAATTCGGCTATTGGCCGTTATGGCAACTTGTGCCGTTGGGCACTTGGCCTTAGTAGTTCGGCTCTTAACCGTTAGGACAACTTGTGCCGTTGGGCACTTGGCCTCAGTAGTTCGGCTCCTGGCCGTTAGGGCAACTTGTGCCGTTGGGCACTTGGCCTTAGTAGTTCGGCTCCTGGCCGTTAGGGCAACTTTTGCTGTTGGGCACTTGGCCTTAGTAGTTTGGCTCTTGGCCATTAGGGCGACTTGTGCCGTTGGGCACTTGGCCTTAGTAGTTCGGCTCCTGGCCGTTAGGGAAACTTGTGCCGTTGGGCACTTGGCCTTAGTAGTTTGGCTCCTGGCCGTTAGGACAACTTGCGCCGTTGGGCACTTGGCCTTAGTGGTTCGGAGTGCTGATCAATAAAAAGCGTTAGACAAGATAGCAGCCCTCCTCTGTCAGGAGTATAGCTGCATATGATTTTTATTATTAGAAGTAGGAAAATGGCTTATAAGCCTTACATCAGACATCTCTTATTACATAAGACACTTTTTTAAATTAATGGCGTGCCAGGTCCGGGGAACTTCAACATCGTCCATAGTTTGAAGTTTGTAGGTGCCGTGCTGGTAGTCTTCTGTTACTCGGTAGGGACCTTCCCAGTTAGGTCCTAGTTTTCCCTGGTCTTCAACTCTACTAGCTTCGTTCTTCCGGTATACAAAATCTCCCACCTTAAATGTTTCGGGTCGAACCTTTCGATTATATTATTGTTCCACTTTCTTCTTGTATTTGGCTTCCCTTATTGCTGCCATTTCCCTTCGTTTTTCAAGCAAGTTCAAATTTAGTCTGATCTTTTCGTCGTTGCTTTTTGCGTTTGCCATCATGGTCTGGAAGGTAGGCATGCTAATTTCAGCCGGGAT
The DNA here is from genome assembly GCA_030686995.1 of Artemisia argyi. Lineage (NCBI taxonomy): Eukaryota > Viridiplantae > Streptophyta > Magnoliopsida > Asterales > Asteraceae > Artemisia > Artemisia argyi. The sequence continues at coordinate 37,575,083 of CM060677.1, read as the reverse complement.
GACTGTTTCACTTCCGTAGGTTAGGCTGAAGGGTGTTTCTCCATTGCTAGTCTTCAGGGTTGTACGGAAGGCTCATAGTATATTTGGTAACTCATCGACCCATCCAGCCCTTTCTCTTCCTAACCGTGACTTAAATCCTTTCATCAAACTTTTGTTGGCCCTTTCTACTAGTCTGTTGGCTTGAGGATGTGCTACGGCTGTGTTGATCTGGGTGATGTTCAATCTTTCACACCAACTTTTGAATGGGTCACCAATGAAGTTGCTTCCGTTTTCCATGACGATTATCTTGGGTAGTCCGAACCTACAGACAATGTTATTCCATACGAATTTCTTTACTTTTTTTCCGGTAGTTTTGGCTAACGGCTTTGCCTCCATCCATTTGGTGAAATAGTCTATTACAATGATGACATACTTGACCTTTCCTGGAGCTTCGGGAAAAGGTCCCAGGACATCCATTGCCCATTGGTAGAAAGGCTATGGTGCCATGACGAAAGTCAGTGTTGCTTTTGGTAATTTGGGAACCGGAGCATGTATCTGGCATGAATCACACTTCTGAATCACTTCTCTAGTGTCTCGATGAATGGTTGGCCAATAATATCCTTGTCTCATGAGCATAGCCACCACGGATCGTGGACCTGAGTGCATTCCACATGCTCCTTCATGCATCTCCCGGATTATGTAGTTGGCTTGAAGGGGTCCTACACATCGTAACATTGGGCCTAGATATGACTTTTTGAACAACACGTTGTCAAGTAGCGTGTAGTGGCTAATTTTCATTCGGAGGGCTCGGGCCTCATCCTGATCATTCGGCCAAGTCCCTTCTTTTAGGAATCGGAGTATGGGTGACATCCAGTTCTCCTCTTCCTCTTCTACTATTGCATTGATTATTTTTTCTTCGGTGGATGGCTTTTCCTATACCTCTACCAGGATTTCTTTCGTCAGGTGATCAAACGCTACAGACGCAAGTTTGCTTAGTATATCGGCCTTTTGGTTTTGGGCTCTTGGTATATTTTTTATTTTGAAACGTTCGAAGCAGGCCATATATTTTTTGGCCTTGGCCAGGTACTTCGTCATGTTCTCCATGTATGCTGTAAAATCTGCATTAATCTGACTTGCTACCAGGTTTGAGTCTACTCGTACGTCTAGTGCTTTTATGTGCATACTTCTTACAATTCTTAATCCGGCCAATAGTGCTTCGTATTCCGCTCCGTTGTTAGTAGCATCAAAGTTCAATCATAGGGCATAAGTATACTCTTCTTTGTCTGGGCCGATTAAAACCAAGCCTGCTCCTGCACCTTTTTTGCTGGATGCTCCGTCGGTATATAGTATCCATTCCTCAGTTTGGGAGATATCACATATCTCCTTGCCCCTCCCCTTCGGATCCTCCTTGGCAGATCCGATGGGTATTTCATTGATGAAATCAGCTAAAACCTGTCCTTTGATTGCATTTCGTGGCACATAGGTAATGTTATAAGCTCCGAGCTCTACGGTGTATTTGGCTAGGCGTCCGGAAGTTTCTGCTTTGTTCAGTATTTGCTTGATAGGCTGATCCGTTATGACCTTAATAGGATGAGCTTCAAAGTACCGTCTCAATCTTCTGGATAGGTGTAGGAGAGCTAGAGCTAATTTTTCTATCGGAGCATACTTCTTTTCGGCTTCATGCAGCGTCCGGCTTACATAGTGTACCGGAATCTGTCGTCCCTCTGTTTCTACTAGCATCACCCCACTTATTGCTTCTTTTGTTGCCGATAGGTATAAATACATGTCTTCCTTTGGTTTGGGTGTTGTTAAGCAGGGGAGTTCTAAGATCATCTTCTTCATCTCTTGAAAAGCCCTTTCAGCCACTTCTGTCCATTGATACTCGTCTTTGTTATCTTTGGTGATGTTTTTAAGGGTTTCGAAGAAAGGCAGGGACCGTTCGGCTGATTTGGATAGGAAGCGGTTCAATGCTGCAAGCTTGCCGCTCAGACTTTGCATTTCTTTGAGTGACTTAGGCGATTGCATGTCGGCAATTGCTCTGGTTTTCTTGGGGTTTGCTCTGATCCCTTCCGAGGATATTAGGTAGCCGAGGAACTTCCCTTCTTCCACCCTGAAGGAACATTTTTTGGGGTTCAGCTTCATATTGATCTTCCGGAGATTGTCAAACGTCTCGGCTATGTCTGCTAACAGCTCCTTTTCTGTTTGGCTCTTGATTACCATGTTGTCCACATACACCTCTAAGTTCTGACCAATTTGTGAATGGAAGACAGTATCTATCAACTTTTGATATGTTGCTCCGGCGTTCTTTAATCCGAACGGCATTTTGGTGTAACAATATTGATTGTACAATATTTTGCACTATCAGGCCTTCGATGGTGATCAAAGGAAAATGAGGGGTGTTGTGATTGCGCCAAGCTTGGATATAACCTGAAATAAGAAATACTAAAACACTACGTTAAGTGATTGCGCAGGGGTTGGACCCTGCGAACCACCTCCGGCGTGTGAATGAGTGATTGGTATGAGAGTTTAAGTATATGCGTAGTAAAGTAAGGTGAGATAGATTGCATACCAGATTTGTCATCGTCCAGGACTATTTATAGGTGAAGAAAACGGTCTTGGAGAGTGGTCACACGTTTGATAGAGATCATGGGGGCATCCCATGATTTGTGGTAACCGGTAGGGGTTAGTGTCCCACTCCTCCGGGTTTAGCGGGGATGCTAAAGAGGAAGAGGCGACGTGGGTAAGACTTGGTCTCCCCAATATTGGACTTGGCATTGTTCCGTCCATAAAACTTATCGAGAGATACCCCGAAGGGCTTAATCCTTCGATTGGCGAATTCCCACTTGGTAACTAGATCATTGATGATTAGTTTTACGCCAAAGAAAGTTTTAGGAGGCTAGCCAGAGCCTTCGATATGTAGGTTACGATGTACTCGAAGGGATGTCCTTCGAGCTAATCGGAGGGTACATCATCAAGCCCCCCAGTTGAAAGTTAGATATGCGCACAAGAATATGTGGCTTTCAACTCTATCGTCAAGTGAACTAACCGTGTTAGCTCGTTGGACCCTGCAAAAGAAATTATCATCGCAAAAAAAAAAATGCATTAAATGCTCTTAAATACCCTCTAACTAACTTGCATTATATCCCCACTTGCCAAGCCTTGGTAATCCCATACGTCCCATCACTTTTTAAAACCCAATTTGAAATCCGAATAGATTAGATCATGAAGGACACGTGTACGGTGAGTAACAAAGTAAAAAAGCGATATAAATTCGTCTCCTCCAAACCTTAATTAACTTTTCACTGCGCCCAAAATTCATCTTCCTCACTACGTGCGATCAAAACACACATAGTAACATTTGTCATTAACTCTTGCAAGAAAAAAGGTAAATTTCTTCCTTGTTATACTATATTGTATCGTAGAAGTATCAGTCTTCGTTAAACAATATGGCAAAAAATAACAAATTTGTGATCAAAGAACAGAAATGTACTTTATCAAAAGATGAATTACGTGCTTTTCTTGAAGATTATCCCATTCTAAAAAAAATTAAGATTATGCTCCCTAGTAAAAATCAAGCGATATTTGATGCTCCTCATGGATATGTAGGTCTGTACACCCATGCCTTTAAGTTGTCAAACTTTAGAATACCAATCCACCCTTTGATTTTAGAGTTTATGCAGTACTACCATGTACACATCTCTAGGTTCAATCCCTTTGGTCTGGCTAAGTTGACGACATTCATTGTGATGTGTAAAGCTTATGGGTATGAGCCTACACTAACAGTGCTTAGGGGGTTTACAAACTTGTATCCGGGTGGGGATTGATTAACTTTGGCAAAATGAGGTGATCCTGATGTTCCAACCATATTGTTAAAGCCCTTTACGAATATAACGGACTGGAAAGGGAGTTTCTTTTACATACAAGATACAATTGTACCTTCAGAGTATCCTGCTTTGGTGAATGAAGCATACAGGTTTGATAAGAAATGTTTCAATGATGAGTTACCTTATACTGTTCGAAGGAATCCATTGTACCAGCGTCTTGCTCGCCATCTAGTGAATGTTCAGTCTTTCCCCGAGCCCATTCTGTACATGGCTGGTATTGTTGACCATTGGGAGGGTTCCCCTGTGAAGCTTGAAATTTTTTGTGATGGAAAAAGTATGTATACTCTTTATTTAAATAAATTTGAACAACTTATCTGATGATATTTATCTGTATTCCTTCGTGTTGCAAGAATATCTTTCCAAAATTTCGTTGTTGCCGATGGTGCTAAAGAGACGAGCTTCCTTCCAAGGAATCCTGAGGAAGTCAGCTATGGGGTTGGTTCACCCTCCGTGTCAGTTAATAATCAAGAGGATGATGCAAAGATGGTTGAGCCCATAGCTTCCCTGCATCCTTCCAAGCCAGACAAAAAATCGAAGCCTATGGTTACAGAGGAGACTTCTCAGTTGGTGGAGAATGTTGCTGAGTCCGATGACCCTCTCTCCGAGGATGATCAGGTGACTATTATTGGCTCCTCTTTTGGCATAGCTGACAGGGTTCGAAACAGGAAAGGTACGAGTGCCAAGCCTGTAAAGCCTACTCCCAAGAGGAAATTGATTTTGCCAACACCTCCCTCCAGGAACACCAGGCAGAAAGGTCAGATTATTACCAAGAAAGCTGCTGAAGCGTTGGATGAAGATATCCATGGTAAGTATATGTGTTATTGATTTGACAGGGATATGTGTATATGTCTTCTAATTGATTATATATTCCTTAGGTCTTCCGAATACCAAAGAGCTTCCTGATGCTTCTGCTTGCCATCGGCTTGCTTTGCATATTACCCCTCCGAGTTGGAAGTCTGTGCTAACCAACATGCCTATTGAGGAGTTGTGTGATCTACACGACAAAAGCTATACGAGGCAGGCTGTTCTGGACAATCATCTCAATTATCAAACAAGGGGAGTGGTACAAACCCTTGCTTCTGCTAGGGAGAAGATGGATGAGATTCTGGCAAGAGAGAAAAAGAAAGATCAGGAGTTTGCAGAGGTTCAAGCTAAGTGTGTTGAAGCTTTGAGGGATATTGAGCAGAATCCCCTTGTGTAAGACCTTCGTTATAACATTGCAGGTTTGGAGAAAGATCTGAACAAAGTGAATACAGAATGTAAGAGGCTTCGGAAGGAGGAGGTGAAGGTTGTAGGCTACAAGGAAGAAATTGCTAAGCTGGAGATCAAGTGTGGGGACCTCGAAGAAGAGAGGACGAAGCTGGGTGAGCTGGAGGTCAAGCTTCATGAAGATCTCGATGGCCTCAGGCGCAAATATAATGCGCTTAAAAGAGATAGGGTTGCTGTTGTCTCGAAGGTCATACCATACATAGCCATGGAGTTATATCACAGCGATGAGGTAGGGAAGATGATAGGTGATGTTGTAAATGCTGTCATCTATCATGGGAAATGCACTACTTTGGAGGAAATTGCTGCAACTGGAAAGCCGGTGGACCTAACTGAGGTATCCTACTACCGTGCCACTCACAAAGCAGAGTATGATAATGCAAGTAACCTCCTCACAACTGCAAAGTACCCCTTCCTTGTTGATGCTACCAAAGATCCTATGGCTTCGGTTGAGACGCTTCTTTCTAAGAAACCACGCAGGGTGAAGCCTATGGTTGTGAGCAAAAAGAGTACTCCTGTGAAGCCTGCATCTGTGAAAGCAACTCCTGAGGAGCCCTCATCTCCAAAGTTGGCTGTCGAGAAGCCTCAGTCTCCGGGTAAAAGTTCTGCTGTGCAGCCATCCTCTCCGAAGACTGATTCAAAAGAAGCTTCCCCAGCAAGGTCAGTCCTGAGGCCCCCCAAGTTCAGCATGAAAAACTCACATCTCCTGGTAAGTGAAGGCTGCAGTGTGTGTAGTTATTTGGCCCCAAGGGTGGTATGTACCCTTTAAAACAATGTTTGTTTATGCCATATGGTTTCTGAACAATTTATGTTTGTACTTAGACAATGTGGAGCATCTTTTGAGCAGCGGAAGGTATGTGATGTGTTAGTGTGTAGGATGTTAAGTATCGTAGGTGGGGAGTGATTTCCCTCACCTTTTATGTTTATGCTATCTGGGCTTCGGCTATCTTTGAACAATTTGTGTTTTTTGGGCTTCTGCCCTATGCTATGTATGTTAGCATAATTTATATCTACGAATGACGGATTGTGCCCCGCTTTTGTTATTATGCTTCTCTTTTCTAACGCTATTTATTAACGTTAATATACAACCTAAGGCTATAGTAGATGTATAACCTTATTGTGTGTATTTTGCACCAAGGTTTTATAGCAATCGTATAATTTAATTGCTAACAGAGGGTTGCGACCCGCTCTGTCTTCATCCTTTAAGTGCGAAGGGCTTTGCATACCCTAAGACTATGTAGGAAAGTTAATGTGAATTTTGGATGTTTTAGTTGCTTACAAGACAAAAGTATCTTGTGCCATCCTTCGAACATTGAACTTGTAATTACTTGGCTGAGTAAATCTTTGTTTGCTAGATGTAACAAAAAGATTCAAGGGAAACATGCGATATCATTAAGTGGGTAGGGGATGATTACATCATTTGTACAAATGAATACTAAGACGCCTACCATTAATGCTTCTTTCCCAACAAGAGAAAACTTGAATACATAATAGAAAAATTTGCAAGTCTTGACTTAGATAAGTTGTGGCAAGCCCTTCGTATGCTGACGGAGGATTGCTGATGATGAAACCGTCACTACGTTTGAATAAAACTCGTTCCACGCATGCTTCTGTGTAGCCTGCGATTCTGTGTGTAGCGGGTTTGTTATTTTGTCAAAGCCTGTTGCTCCGTTCCGGATTCGAGATGCTCTTGATTGTGTGGAATCAAATGTATCTTTGAATCATTTATGTGGTGTTCCTTTTGTTTGGCTCGAGAAACTTTTTTGTTGGAGGACATACTTGATTCGCATGTTTCAGCTGGTTTGTTACTCTGTTCTTCGAAAGGATCGTTTTCCCCGTATTCTATGTTATATTCCTCCAGCTCCTTAGCCCATTTTACCATTCTCCTTGTTCTGTTAGGGTTTAGAAGCAACCTTTCGAATGGCTTATCTGTAAGTACTCTGATGGTATGATCCTTGAAATATTTTCGGAGACGTCTTGTGGCATCGATCAAAGCTAGGATTAGCTTTTCTGATGCCGCATAGCCTCGTTCCACATATGGTAAGGCTCTACTCACAAAATATACCAGTATTTGTAGATGTCTTCTTTCCGCGAAAAGCATGGCACCAATCTCGTCAGGGGACATTGCTATATGTAAGAACAATACCTCTCCTCTGGTTGGGGATGCAACTGTTGGTATGATTTCCATGCAATTCTTCCATCTTTGGAAGGATGTTTCGGCTTCCTTATTCCATTGATATGATAAGTCATTGATGACTTCATTGCGAACCTTGTAGATAGATGAAGATCTGTTAACACCCTTCGACAGAAATGCTTTTAATGTTTCCAAGTTACTTCTTAGATCTTGAGTCCCCCTTCGCGTTTGCAATTCTGATGAGGTCTCTTCATTGGTTGACTTGGTTTTAATCGTTTGTTTTACGAATGGGTGTTCGTTTGATTCTTCTTTTTCAATGCCAAAGGAACACATTACTGGGTTTAACTTTAGGTTGATCTTTCTCAGTTGTATGAGGGTCTCTTCTACATCATAAAGGAGATCTTCTTTTGTCCTGCTCTGGGTGATTAAGTATTCGCCGTGAATTCTCAGGTTCCTCCCTATCTATTTTTTGAAGACCCTTTGGATCAGCCTATTGTAAGTGGCTTCGATGTTTCGTAAACCGAAGGGCATACGCGTGAAGCAGTAGGAGCTTCCTTCTACATGAAAGGACGTTTTTTCTTCATCCTCTTTTGCCATCTTTATCTGGTGGCATCCCATGTTTGTATTAAGGAAACATTCCCACTGAACTCCAGGTGTCGGTTGCTTTTCTCCTTCTGGCAAATATCTTTCTTTTCAGTAAGCTTTGTTGATGTCTCTAAAGTCAACCTCTAGTAACTTTTTTCCATTTCTTTGCTGGGCTACCGTTGGATTAGTAACCCATCTTGGGTTTTCTACCCTTCGAAGTATTCCTGCAGCTGTGAGTTTGTTGACCTCGTACTTAATTGCTGCCCTGTGTTCGGGTGTCACTTGGTGGGGCTTCTGCTCGACCAGTTTGACGTGTTTGAGCTCGTTTAGCTTGTGCTCCGTGCTAAAAGGTTTGCCGTTGATTGTGAGCAACCTTGGAACTCCTATTGTCTTTGAATATTTTCCTACAAACACATCTTCATACGCTTCGAGTAATTTTTTCAATGTTTTCCTGAAAGTTGTAGGGAGTCGTTTCCCTATTTCCACCTTTCGTACCAGATGGGACTCGTCTAGTGACGCATGCCTTTTGGAATCAGAGTACTCTATGGCGTTCCTCGTATGCCGCTGATTATCTTCTCCCTTGTACTTGTGGGCTTTCTGGTTTTTTTCTTCGTGATAGCTAGAGAATACGGTACCAATACCATTAGCTGTTTAGAATTTCACTGTTGCATGCACCGTAGAGACCACGATTCCCATTTTTTGCATGGCAGTTCGTCCGAAAATCATGTTGTAGGGTGACTTCGATCTTACGATGACAAAATTGAGGATTTCTGTTCTTGCGAGCCTTCCACTTCCGAGTGTTACCTTCAGAGGTATTTCTCCTAAAGGCCATGATCGTTCCCTGAGAAACCTATCAAGGGAATTTTTGATTCTACCCGTTTGGATTTGATCGTAGGGCTGAGCTCTTTGAAGCAATGCTCGTAGATTACCTCGCAGGCACTCCCTCAGTCCATATAATATTTGTTCACCTCCATATTCGTGACTTTGGCCTTAATGATCACTGGATCCTTAGAAGGAGAATCTCCTGCTTCGGACTGGAACGTTATTTCTCTTGCATCGTGAGCTTCTCTCTCAGGGATCTTTCTTTTCAATCGGGAGGAATCCCATCAAACCATTAGGATAGTAGCTTCCTGAGGAGTATTATCCTTTCCTAGTTGCGTATCGGTGGTTTTCTCTTTGTTCTTTCTTATCCCTTTCACCTGTTGGGAATTCTGCTTAGAGAGAATTCTGCTGAAGAATCTGCTGATGGTTTCTACTGAAGACACAGATTCTGCTTATTGTTTAGTTTCTGCTGAAGTTTAGTTTCAGCATTAGTTGTTTCTGCGGATATAGTTTTTCCGTGTTTTATGTAATATAGTTAGGATATGCATGAGTTTATTTAGGAAGTGATAATGCATATCTTTTAGAAGTTTTTAGAATATACGTTTCTTGGGAAACGGTTTAGGGTTCCTTGTGTATAAAAGGAACAAACGATTATGTATTGATTAAGTTTTTTAGAAAACACTTTGATAATTAAAAAGGATCCATAGAGGATCAATTGTTCTTAGTATTAAAACTTGTGTTTGTTTCCACTTTAAAATACAAGTTACAGAGATTGTCTATTAGTGTGTTGGTGATTACATTAACATAACTAATGATTCTAGAGTGCTCAAAAGATATATCAAGGTCTTAGTTTCAACAAGTGGTATCAGAGCCTCGGGAGAGTCTCTATGATACTAAGAAGCACAAATCTTACACTTTTTCAATCCAAAACAATCAAGAAAAATGCCTGGATCAGATGATGAAGTTGATACAACCCAGAACCAAAACACCACTTCTCTCCAACAACTCAATCTCTCCAACATTAATGCTAAATTCCCATATTTGAAGAATGCTGAAGACTATGATTTGTGGTCCATGAAGATGCAAAACTGGATCACAAACATTGACTGGAATCTTTGGGAAGTTGTCCGTAAGAGGAACAACCTCAAGAAACATGTTAAAGATGCTGATGGGATTGTCACTATTGTAGGTTGATTTGTCCTGAAACGGTCAGATATTATTGACCAAGGTCAACAAGTCAAAGACAGCTCAGTTCCAATTCTCCGGTGATAGTATAGTGTGTCCCCGGGTCGTTATGTCCCAGCGAGATTGCAATGGTGTTTTGGAAAACGCTTTTGAGAATGAGTGGCACTGAGGACAGTAGCCAAGATGATTGGGAATTGATTTTTCTATTGATATTTGGTATTTTGGACAATGATATTATATTAACAATACAGATATATTCACAAATTCACAAATTAGGATTCAGACAGAAAAGTGTATTTTAGCAAATTACAAACTAGTGGGGGTGCAAGTGAAACTTTTTAAAACTTAAAATTAAAAGAAAATTTAAAATGAAAATGAAATTATAAAAATGATTATTTTAATATTTAAATATTAATTAATTAATTAAAACTATTTAAAATCTAATTTAAATCTAATTTAAATTAACTAAAAATGAGAAAGATTACAAATTAAACTAAAAACTTGCAAAAATAATTTCTAAACCTTAAAATGAACTTGAATAAAGTATAAAAAATAAAAATAAATATTTTTATCTTTTAATGAGTTTTTTTTATCAATTAAAAACTAATTATATTAATTAAACTATTTTAAATTACTAATAATACCTAAATAACTTAGAAAATTATGGAAAAATTTATAAAACTAATTAATTATCACAGGAATCCTACAAAATTATAAAAAAAACTTCTAAAAATTATAGAAGGTGTCTAGGATGGTAACTTGTAACATATTGTGGTTAGGGCACCGATCAATAGATAGCTTATAACGTTCCCAAGCCTCAAAAAGAGACTCATCGGGACGTTGCCGGAAGTTGCTGATATCATTTCGTAACTTGGTAACCATGGAAGGTGGAAAATATTTTGCTAAAAACTTGGTTACCATTTCATCAAAGGTACAAATAGAATTCTTTGGGAGTCGGTCAAACCATACAGTGGCATGATGGGTGAGAGAATAGGGGAAGAGATACAGCCGAAGGGCATCATCGGTGACACCATGCTGTTTCATGCTTTGGGTGACGGTAAGGTATTTATCAAGATGCTTGTTAGCATCGTCACCCGGTAATCTGTGAAATTGACACGAATTTTGGACTTGTTGGATCATGTGGTGCTTGAGGCCAAAGTCCGTAGCCTCAATAGTGAGTGGTGCAATAGGCCCTCCCCTCCCTTGCATGGTAGGCTGGCACAACTCCTCCATCGTTCGGAGATCGGGAGCTGGCTCATCCCTGGGAGGGTCAGGGGGTGGTGGTGGTGGCCCATCGGCCATTTCAGTTTTTGGTTCTTCAATAACAGTACGTAGCTCGGGTACGTTTTTCTGATTTTTACGCTTTGTTTGTGACTGAGTGGGCATGCACTAAAAACAATTTTTCAAAACGAGATCGAAGAAAAACCACAGTGAACTTAAACCAATAATCACAAGTGAATGGCTTCTTTAAAAATGGTACACCACTCACAGGGATATAAAGGCAAGTTTTAATCTTAAGTTTGGGAACTTATTATGTCCACACCCCCAGTTGGTAGGTGTTCTGCCTTGGTTTGCGGTGGTAAGATATTTTGTATTTATTAACAGAAAAATTGCTTTAGGCTTATGGGTGTGTGTGCAGAAAACTTTGGGAATTATATTTACTGATTCGTTAACCGAAATCGCTTTTTTAAGATTCCTCGCAGGCTGGCGGGAGGAAAGAATAGATTCCTCTTCAGTTCGCAATTTAATGTCAGAACTTACCTTATACCAACTGTTTCAGGTTGTAATCTTAAAGAAAACGAAGTAATTTAACTTCACAGTTTGTTTTGTTGTTGTTTTTTTTTTTTTTTTTTTTTTTTTTTGGTGTTGTTAACACTTCAGAAAAAGTGTTAATGAACTTTTTTCATATGATTATATTTTTACAAAAACTTTTTACAAATTGTGTGAAATTTGTACAGGGAGGGTTTTGAAAACCACTAAACTTAAAACGATTTTAAAAACACGCAACAACCTCCCCGGCAGCGGCGCCAAATTTTGATTTGTCCCGAAACAGTCAGATATTATTGACCAAGGTCAACAAGTCAAATGCAGCTCAGTTCCAATTCTTCGGTGATAGTATAGTGTGTCCCCGGGTCGTTATGTCCCAGCGAGATTGCAATGAGTGGCACTGAGGACAGTAGCCAAGATGATTGGGAATTGATTTTGCTACTGATATTTGGTATTTTTGACAATGATATTATATTAACAATACAAATATACAGATATATTCACAAATTCACAAATTGAGATTCAGATAGAAATGTGGGCTTTAGCAAATTACAAACTTGAGGGGGTGCAAGTGAAACTTTTTAAAACTTAAAATTAAAAGAAAATTTAAAATGAAAATGAAATTATAAAAATGATTATTTTAATATTTAAATATTAATTAATTAATTAAAACTATTTAAAATCTAATTTAAATTAACTAAAAATGAGAAAGATTACAAATTAAACTAAAAACTTGCAAAAATAATTTCTAAACCTTAAAATGAACGTGAAGAAAGTATAAAAAATAAAAATAAATATTTTTGTCTTTTTATGAGTTTTTTATCAATTAAAAACTAATTATATTAATTAAACTAATTAAACTATTTTAAATTACTAATAATACCTGAATAACTTAGAAAATTATGGAAAAATTTATAAAACTAATTAATCATCACAGGAATCCTACAAAATTATAAAAAAAACTTCTAAAAATTATTTTTAGACTAATTTACTAATTATTTACCTTTTAATTAATTTAAATCTAATTTAACTAAATTAAATAGGAAAATTGGAAAATGAACAGTAGAAATTAGAAATCTGTTTTCTAAAAGTCTTAACTAATTTATAAAACCTAGGAAAAATATAAAAACCTACTGTTGTTAATTAAAATTTAAGAAAACTAATTAACTACTTTTAATTCTAATAAATAGTAAACTGTTTAGAAAAAATCTAAGAAAATTATTATAAATACTTAAAGGTAAAAGGAAATTAAGAAAATTATCAAAATGGTAAAGTGCTTATTAATAAGCTGAAATGAAAAATGAAAGAATAGAATCTATTAAATAGAAGCTATCACTAATTTTATGTTTGGTTTTTCTTGGTTTTTCTTTTTGACAGATAAAAATAAGGTGAAAATAAGAAACTTTTGTGAAACAACTTTTTCAATAGCTTAAAAATAAGCTGTGTGCACCCCCTTGTTTCCAAACAGTTGACAAATAGCTTATTAGGACTTATGCTATGTTGAAAAAGCTATTCAAATGACAAATAAGCATACACAGATAAATATTAACTTAAAATAAGCCAAATGGAACAATTAAGCACACTGAATAAGCAATGAAACACAAATAAGCACTTGTTAAGCTAAACAGTCCAAACAGGCCTAAAAGGGGTGGTTTTGGACCTCTGTGGGGTCCACAGAAGTGATCTAGGGTCCAAACTCAAACTTGAAACTTAAAAAGGGACTGATAAGCTACAAAATAAGCCAATAAGCTAGTCCTATGGCTTAATAATGAAGCTTGGGTGATGCTTTGAATTTGGGGTCTTACACTAAGTGATCAGTGTTTACTCAGATGATGGCCAAAGTTGATGGGGCTAGCAGCCCTATCAAATAAGCTCAAAAAGCTGAAATAAGCCTTGGCTTATCAAAATGGGGTATATGGCTTTCCAAAAAGCCAAAAATCTAAGGGTAGGTCCCACTGGGTAAGTCACAAAGCTTTTGGAAAAAATGGTCAAAACCTGTGCATAGGGCAAGTGTTTGCCCTGCAGGTCACTTTAAGCTAATGCACAAGCTTGTACAAAAATTCTAAAAATAAGCTGTTTATGGGCTTTTGTAGACTAGGTGGCACACTTTAACTTCTGAAAAGGGAAAGGTCTCAAAGCTAATACAAAAATTACAAAAATTCCTCCAAGTTTTGGTTTTCTGAAACAAAGGTATTTTTTTAACTTTTTGAGATTTTGTGAAAGGTTGACTTAAATGAACTTTGATCTTATCCTACTGATTGAAATTGATGAATTAAGCTAGTATAAGACTAAATTAAGCTAAACCACTCACAAGTGAATGGATTTGGGGCATATGCCACACTTAATCCAACACAGAGGGTAATCTAGGCCTATTAGCACTTGATTTTGACTTTCTATGAATAAGCCCTAAGTATTATGCTTGTTCTGAGCTATTATGGACCTAAGTGACTTGTATCAATCAGAAACAACAACACTTAAACACCACAACACCTTGTAATACCCTGATCCAAACACACCTTTTAAAAGACTGTTTTATGATTTGAGAAGCAAATGGCTACTAGGGCTTATGAAACTTATCCACAATGACTTTTTATGATATATTAAGTCTAAATAAGCACTTAGAAACAGATTACAACCACAAATGATGAAGAGTACTAATTATGCTACTTAACTGTGAAACTTTGAATTTTAAGCAACTATGAAAGTTAACAAACAAACTACTGAATTTAAGTGATGATATTACTATTGAACACTGAATAAGCTAAAATGAACACAAATAAGCAGACAATAAGCTAAGCTACAGTAGAATAATAGAATTGAGATTATGAGCTTACAATGTGCATTCCTGCCAAATCATGAACCCAGAACCCAAGAACCAATCCTAACACTCCCCTTTGAGTTCTAACCCACAACCATCCAAGATTCACTGTGCTCCCATTGCTTTTCACCAAGAAACCTGCAAATTTGACTTTGGTTGACTGTTTTTGTATTTTTGATTTTCTTATGTCTAAGCAGTATTTTAATGGAGTCTAAAAGCTTATTTGAGCTTACTAGGAGCCTATATGAGCTTAAGAGTCCATGGATTATACTAACAATAACAATGCAGCTTATATGAAAACTTGAAATATATTGAAAATTGCACAAACTAAGATATAACTTCAAAATTGATTTTTATTGATTGAAAACCTTAAAGGTGCACTGAAAACAGAGTTTACACTAATTGAAAGCTAAATTACACAAAGATAACTTGAAAATTACTTATACGACCTAACAATACTAAAATTAATCTAACACTCTTTCATCTTGGACTTCTCTTCTATTTATAGGCCACCATTAGGGTTCCTCCACCTCTCTGATCATTTCCCATCATTAATCTTGTCCATTGGATGTCTAAGAGGCTCTAATCACTTGCCACGTGTTTTGGCGGGAAAATTGGTTTGATACCAATTGCTTCTGTTTTGTGTGGAGGAGTGGGGAGCATTTATTGTGGAGGTGATAGTAGGTAAACGTGGGTTGGGCGGTGGAGAATTGACAGGTAAGTGGTGATGGTGGGGTGAAACCAGGGTGGTTTTGTGGGTGGTATTGGTTTAGAGGGAAAGGGGGAAAGGGTGTTTGACCGGGGGTTTGACCCTGGTATTATTATACGGGGTGGGTTTTGTTTGTGTTTGTGCTCAGGGATCACATGGGCTAGGGGGTGGGCTTTTGTATTTGTGGATTGGACTTGGATTTGGTTTGGTAGTAATAACTTAGGGTCCGGTTTGGTTTTATAATAACACAAGGACCATATTTGTAATTTGCCGAAAGTTTGAGGGTGAGACTTGGCATCTTTCCAAAGTGTTTCAAGGGGTATTTTTTTGCCAAGTGATGAATAGTTCAAGGACCTGAGATGATTTTTCCATTTAAATTTTCCCAAGGACTATTTCTGCCAATATTTCAAACTTCAGGGACCAAATGTGAAATTTCACCAAACTTGCCAATCAAGGACCAATTCTGCCATATATGAGAAGTACAAGGACAAAATTTGTTTTTCTCAAAGTTTTAATATCCCAGGGACCATTTTTGACAATTTTCCAAACTTCAGGGACTAAACTTGACATTTTGTGAAACTTTGCACCAAAGGACTAATTATGTAACTTTTTGATTTAAAAGGGCCTTTGGTGACTTTTTCAAGTTTTTCGAACGACCAGGGACTAGATTTGACAACTTTTAAAAGTTGAGGGACTGAAACTGCCAATTTTGCAAACTTTGTACGTTTTTCATCTGTTTTTGATTATTTTGCATTTGAGACATATAAAACACATTCCTGCGATATTTTCACTATTTTGATGCAATATTGAGTGTTTTTAGATGTTTTGGCAGCTCAGAAAAGGTAAAAATGATGAGTATTTACACACTCATCAATCCCCCACACTAAAACATTGCTAGTCCCTAGCAATCTTTTGAGAAAAACTTGATGGATTTGAAAAGCTCTTTACCAAAAGCCATCACTTCTGGAGTAGCCAGATGTATCGATTCAAGTAAGAACTATGGTCCACCTGATAACCATGTGATTTTGAGCAAACCACCAGCTGTCAACGAATTTGATTAGTCTTTAGCAAAAGCCGTTTGCTTCTGGACTAGCCAACTCTTGATGGACTAAGTCAACATCTTGGTGAGCTGATTACCAATTATGGATTTTCCACGGCCTTTACCGCAAGCCATAATCTTGCGGGCTAGCCAACTCATTCACTTTATGGGATATGGCGAGATGATTTACCATACAATTTTGGGCAAATTGCAAGCCATCAACGGATTTGAGATATCTTTACCAAGAGCCGTTTGCTCTTGGATTAGCCAATCCTTTTGTTGGTTAGACATGGCGGACTGATAACCACAAAAATTTTGAACTCTAGTGAAAAATTTTTAAATTTTTTGAGATTTTTGGCCAAAAACGGGGGTACTAGATAGTATTTTGTAATAAAATTCGCAAGAATTCCCCCCCCCCCCCCCCACACTAGAATTGAATATTGTCCTCAATATTCAAAGTCCCGGCTATTATGCCGAATCTATGAACGGAAAAACCTAATATTCGAAACTAACTGTGGAAATATTGATTTTATTTTTCACTTTATTTATATGTAAACATTTTTATCATTCATTTTTTTTTTTTTTTTTTTGAGACTTATATATATATTTACTTTTCAAAAGGTGGGGGACGACCACTCCCCCACACTAGAGTGGTAGAAAGTAGAAAGAAGTCAGAGATATGGGTGAAAACCCATATTTTTGCTAATTTTTGTTCACCGAGTCACTAGCTTGACTCGATCCCCGAATTCATTGGTCCATGGGGAAAGTTTGGAGATCCGGGACAACCATGGATGGTATGTCCTCTCCAAAACAGTGTTTCAAACGATGACCATTTACTTTGAAGTTGGGACCTTCGGGTTGAGATAACTCAACAGTGCCATATGGATATACTTTAGCAACAGTGAATGATCCAGTCCATCGGGTTTTTAATTTCCCCGAGAAGATCTTTAACCTCGAATTGAAAAGAAGGACTCTGTCACCGACGTTGAAAACGCGGTTCTTAATTTTAGAGTCGTGAATCTTCTTTGTCTTTTCTTTGTAGATCAAAGAGTTCTCGTAGGCTTGATCACGAAGTTCATTTAATTCATTAAGTTGAACCTTATGATGATCACCTTCTTTATGAAGATCATAGTTTGCATGTTTCAAGGCCCAGTAGGCTTTGTGCTCGAGCTCGATCGGTAAATGACACGCCTTCCCGTATACAAGCTTGTAGGGAGTACACCCGATGGGTGTTTTGTAAGCTGTACGGAAGGCCCAGAGTGCATCATCTAGTTTATCCGACCAGGAAGCACGGTTTTCACCTACGGTCCTCTCAAGATCCACCTGCCCACTAGTTTGTGGGTGATATGCGGTAGAAAGACGATGAGTAACACCGTACTTAAGCATGACTTTTGCGAATTGATCATTGCAAAAGTGAGTACCGCGATCACTAATAATGGCACGTGGAGTTCCAAAACGAGCAAAGAGGGATTTCAAGAATTTCACAACAACTCGGGCATCATTGGTGGGTAATGCTTTTGCCTCAACCCATTTTGACAAGCAGTCAACAGCCACGAGAATGTATTTGTTTCCATGAGAAGATGGGAATGGCCCCATAAAATCAATGCCCCAGACGTCAAAGATTTCACAAACTTGAATGGCATTTTGTGACATTTCGTTCTTTTGTGAAATATTCCCGTGACGCTGACAAGCGTCACAAGCTTTGACTAGCTCGTGGGCATCCTTATAGATCGTGGGCCAATAGAAACCAGAATCAAACACCTTTTTGGCGGTGTAGTTAGGACTATGGTGGCCCCCGGTGGGTCCAGCATGGCAAGCCTTGAGAATATCAGCGGCTTCCTGACCGTATACACATCGCCTGATGACTTGATCGGCACAAATTTTGAAGAGATAGGGGTCATCCCAGAAGTAATGTTTAACGTCTTTGAAGAATTTGTTCTTCTGTTGGGACGTCATCCCCTTCACGATGAAGTTACCCGCATGGTAATTTGCAAAGTCAGCAAACCATGGGGTAGTAGAGTCACCACGAAAAGCAACCGCATTGAGTGTCTCGAGAGGAAATGTTTCATTTATTTCTTGTTTCTCGGACACATCCTGATGAGGGTTTTCTAATTGTGAGAGATGATCAGCAGCAAGGTTCTCGGCTCCTTTTTTATCACGGATAATGATATCAAATTCTTGGAGGAGGAGAACCCAATGGAGAAGCCTCGGCTTTGCATCTTGCTTTGCAAATAGGTACTTCAAAGCCGAGTGATCCGTGTACACTACGCATTTGGTCAGGATTAAGTATGGCCGAAATTTTTCAAAGGCATACACCACAGCTAATAGTTCTTTTTCAGTGGTGGTGTAATGACTTTGAGCCTCGATCATAGTTTTGCTTGCGTAGTGTATAGGCTGAAAGTATTTTGCTTTTCGTTGCCCCAAGACCGCACCTATGGCAAAATCACTAGCATTGCACATAAGCTCAAAAGGTAGGTCCCAATCGGGGGCAACAAGAATCGGTGCCTCGGTAAGCTTTTTCTTTAATGTTTCAAAAGCTTCGATGCACTCAGGAGAGAAGATGAAAGGAGCATCCTTCTCGAGGAGATGGGTCATAGGCCGGGCAATCTTAGAGAAATCTTGGATAAACCTACGGTAGAAGCCGGCATGACCCAAAAAGCTCCTAACACCTTTAACGGTGGTGGGATAAGGTAATTTAGCAATGACATCGATTTTGGCTTTGTCAACCTCAATCCCGTTCTTTAAAATTTTATGGCCGAGGACAATTCCCTCTTTAACCGTAAAATGGCTCTTCTCCCAGTTGAGACTTAAATTCCTTTCTTTGCAACGTTTAAGCATTTGCTCCAAGTGGGAGAGACAAGACTGGAATGAATCCCCGATGACTGAAAAGTCATCCATAAATACCTCCATGGTTTTCCCGATCATGTCGGAAAAGATAGACATCATGCACCTTTGGAACGTGCCTGGTGCATTACATAAGCCAAAAGGCATACGTCTGTAAGCAAAAGTTCCGTAGGGGCATGTGAAGGTAGTTTTCTCTTGATCCTGTGGATCAATGGGGATTTGAAAGTAACCCAAAAAACCATCGAGGAAACAGTAGTATTCATTCCTCGCTAGTCTTTCGAGCATCTGGTCCATAAAAGGGAGAGGAAAATGGTCTTTACGGGTGGCTTCATCCAACTTTCGATAGTCAATACATACTCACCAATCCATGACCAAACGAGTCGGGATCAACTCGTTTTCCTCATTGGTGACAACGGTTATGCCACCCTTTTTAGGAACGCAATGAATTGGGCTAACCCAAGGACTGTCAGATATAGGGTAAACCAATCCCGCATCAAGAAGTTTTAGAACCTCTTGTTTGATAACTTCGTGGATTTTGGGATTTACCCTTCTCTGTTGTTGCACTGCTGGCTTAAATTCATCCTCCATTAAGATTTTGTGTGTACAAAAGTCCGGGCTTTTGCCCTTAATGTTGGAGAGTTTCCAAGCAATTGCTTGCTTGTGTGACTTAAGAACCTTTAGGAGTGCAGCCTTTTCCTCATCTTTCAAGTCTTTTGCAATAATGATGGGCAATTTATTATCACCCTCCAGAAATGCATATTCTAGATGAGGAGGCAAGTCCTTGAGCTCAACCTCGGGAAAGTCTTCAGTTATTTCAACATTTTTGACTTCCTCTCTATGAAGTATTTTTGGAGACGGAGAGGGTGAAGGATTGTCATTTAACAATCTTTCAAGAAGAAGAATGTCCCCCTCCGGGTCAAGATAGTTTTCATCAATCTCATGAGGGATTGAACTATCCTGAGCAAGAAAAGCCTCGACCTCTTCCAGAAGGAAGTCACTTCCCTCAAACGGAGTGAGAGAAGGGGAAGAGTCGGAAATGATAGGATCAGTAGAAAGAGTGGTACTGCCACTTGCTGAGAAACCAAGGACTACTTGAGAATACTCCTTAGACGCAACATCGATGATGTCAATTCGGTTAACCGTTTCAGCGTCATAGTTGGAGGAGTATCTTGAAGTCTGATCAAGATTGAATGTGATGGCTTCACCACCAACAAGTAGAGTGATTTCTTCTTCGAATACATTGATTAAAGCACGACCCGTTCTTAAGAATCCCCTCCCGAGAATGAGAGGAACTCTTGGGTCAGCATCGAAATCAACAATCACGAAATCTGTCGGAAAATGGAACTTTCCTACTTTCACGAAGATATCTTTGGCAATGCCGAGAGGACGATATATAGTACGGTCTACAAGCTCGAGAGTCATGCAGGTAGGAGTGAGAGCAGGAAGAGAGAGTCTTTTCCAGACTTTGTAAGGCATCAGGTTAATGCTTGCACCAAGATCGGCCAAGGCAAAGCATTCAACCATCCCCGGGAAAATACAAGGAATGAGAAATTTCCTGGGATCTCCAAGCTTTTTAGGAAGCTTTTTCAAGAGAACTGCTGAGCAATGCTCATTAAGTGGAGGTTTTGCCATCTCACAGAGTTTTTCTTTGTTGCTTATCAGATTTTTGATTGTTGAAGCAAATTTAGGCATGAGAAGAAGAGCATCCGCGAAGCTAATATCGAAGTGTAACTCTTGGAAAATTTGATAAAATTTTTCCATCTGATGGTTAGCTTTTTCGCGGTTCTTTTGATCATTCATACGTGAAGGATATGGAATTGAAGGCTTAGGATCGTTCGTTGGAATTTCATCTGAACTTACAGGAGGATCAAATACAACTTTCGACTTACGAGTCGGGACCGGGACAACTTGAGGGTGGACATTGTTGGCACCACCGTTATTAGTAGGAAGTACCGTATCCGTGGTAACCTCAGGTTCACGTTCCGCTACCTTAGTAGGAGGAGAAGAAGAGGTAGAGGGAATCGTGGGTCCATTGTATGATACCCCACTTCGGGTAGTGATCGCTTTGACATCGCCCCTCGGGTTAGCGATCGTGTTGCTCGGTAGGGTACCCGGGCCCGAGGTTCGATTATTTAAAGACTTCTGAAGCTCAGAGATCTTGCTGATCAGTAACCGATTCGTTTCCTCTTGTGCTTTCATGAATTGTTTTAGCACTTCATCGGAGGAAGACGAGGGTGGAACAACGTTTTGATTTTGATTAGGAAGATTTTGAACACTGTTGTTTTGAAAATTCCCTTGATTTTGATTGTTGTTACCCTGAAAATTGTTTCTCTGATTGAAATTACCCTAATTGTAATTCCCTTGATTTTGGTTTCTTTGAAAATTTCTTTGAAAACCTTGATTTTGATTGCCATTTTGAAAATTATTTTGATTAAAATGACCTTGATTTTGGTTCGGGTTTTGGAAATTTGAGTTTTGATCTTGGTTAAAATCTCCTCGATTCTGATTCGAGTTACGGTTTTGATTTTGGTTAAAACCGGGAGGTCCGAGAAAATTGTTGGAACGATAGCTCAAGAGATTACGGTCCCCTTGTGGTTGGTAAGAATTACCCCCCATGTTGTAGGAACCTTGAGCAGCATAAACGTTCTCTTGAGGTAAACCAGCAGTAGCTGGACACTCGGAATAAAGATGTGGGCCCCCGCAAGTTTCACAACTTCGGGCCACGGCTTTCACTTGTTGATTTTGAACCAGATTTTGCATCGTTTGGTTCATTCTCAACACAACCGTAGAAATATCATCCATCTTTTTGGTGAGAGCAATTATTTCAGGAGATGATGATGAAGGAATGATTGATTTACATGACTCATCCCTGTCCGCAGAGGAATCCCAAAAGTTATGGTGTTCAGTCATGTTCTCAATCAAGTCATAGCATTCTTCGGGACGCCTTTTCATAAAGGTCCCACCAGCAGCAGCATTGAGAATATCCCGGTGCCTCAATGTCAGACCATTATAGAAGGTGTCTATGATGGTAACTTGTAACATATTGTGGTTAGGGCACCGATCAATAGCTAGCTTATAACGTTCCCAAGCCTCAAAAAGAGACTCATCGGGACGTTGCCGGAAGTTGCTGATATCATTTCGTAACTTGGTAACCATGGAAGGTGGAAAATATTTTGCTAAAAACTTGGTTACCATTTCATCAAAGGTACAAATAGAATTCTTTGGGAGTCGGTCAAACCATACAGTGGCATGATGGGTGAGAGAATAGGGGAAGAGATACAGCCGAAGGGCATCATCGGTGACACCATGCTGTTTCATGCTTTGGGTGACGGTAAGGTATTTATCAAGATGCTTGTTAGCATCGTCACCCGGTAATCTGTGAAATTGACACGAATTTTGGACTTGTTGGATCATGTGGTGCTTGAGGCCAAAGTCCGTAGCCTCAATAGTGAGTGGTGCAATAGGCCCTCCCCTCCCTTGCATGGTAGGCTGGCACAACTCCTCCATCGTTCGGAGATCGGGAGCTGGCTCATCCCTGGGAGGGTCAGGGGGTGGTGGTGGTGGCCCATCGGCCATTTCAGTTTTTGGTTCTTCAATAACAGTACGTAGCTCGGGTACGTTTTTCTGATTTTTACGCTTTGTTTGTGACTGAGTGGGCATGCACTAAAAACAATTTTTCAAAACGAGATCGAAGAAAAACCACAGTGAACTTAAACCAATAATCACAAGTGAATGGCTTCTTTAAAAAAGGAACACCACTCACAGGGATATAAAGGCAAGTTTTAATCTTAAGTTTGGGAACTTATTATGTCCACACCCCCAGTTGGTAGGTGTTCTGCCTAGGTTTGCGGTGGTAAGATTTTATGTATTTATTAACAGAAAAATTGCTTTAGGCTAATGGGTGTGTGTGCAGAAAACTTTGGGAATTATATTTTTGGAACTGATTCGTTAATCGAAATCGTTCTTTTAAGATTACTCGCAGGCTGGCGGGAGGAAAGAATGGATTCCTCTTCAGTTCGCAATTTAATGTCAGAACTTACCTTATACCAACTGTTTCAGGTTGTAATCTTAAAGAAAACGAAGTAATTTAACTTCACAGTTTGTTTTGTTGTTTTTGATTTTTTTTTTTTGGTGTTGTTAACACTTCAGAAAAAGTGTTAATGAACTTTTTTCATATAATTATATTTTTACAAAAACTTTTTACAAATTGTGTGAAATTTGTACAGGGAGGGTTTTGAAAACCACTAAACTTAAAACGATTTTAAAAACACGCAACAACCTCCCCGGCAGCGGCGCCAAATTTTGATTTGTCCCGAAACGGTTAGATATTATTAACCAAGGTCAACAAGTAAAAGACAGCTCAGTTCCAATTCTCCGGTGATAGTATAGTGTGTCCCCGGGTCGTTATGTCCCAGCGAGATTGCAATGGTGTTTTGGAAAACGTTTTTGAGAATGAGTGGCACTGAGGACAGTAGCCAAGATGATTGTGAATTGATTTTACTACTGATATTTGGTATTTTGGACAATGATATTATATTCACAATACAGATATACAGATATATTCACAAATTCACAAATTGGAATTCAGACAGAAAAGTGGGTTTTAGCAAATTACAAACTAGAGGGGGTGCAAGTGAAACTTTTTAAAACTTAAAATTAAAAGAAAATTTAAAATGAAAATGAAATTATAAAAATGATTATTTTAATATTTAAATATTAATTAATTAATTAATTAATTAAAACTATTTTAAATCTAATTTAAATCTAATTTAAATTAACTAAAAATGAGAAAGATTACAAATTAAACTAAAAACTTGCAAAAATAATTTCTAAACCTTAAAATGAACTTGAAGAAAGTATAAAAAATAAAAATAAATATTTTTGTCTTTTTATGAGTTTTTTAGCAATTAAAAACTAATTATATTAATTAAACTAATTAAACTATTTTAAATTACTAATAATACCTGAATAACTTAGAAAATTATGGAAAAATTTATAAAACTAATTAATCATCACAGGAATCCTACAAAATTATAATAAAACTTCTAAAAATTATTTTTAGACTAATTTACTAATTATTTACCTTTTAATTAATTTAAATCTAATTTAATTAAATTAAATAGGAAAATTGGAAAATGAATAGTAGAAATTAAAAATCTATTTTCTAAAAGTCTTAACTAATTTATAAAACCTAGGAAAAATATAAAAACCTACTGTTGTAAATTAAAATTTAAGAAAACTAATTAATTACTATTATACCTATTTAATTATTTAAACTACTTTTAATTCTAATAAATAGTAAACTGTTTAGAAAAAATCTAATAAAATTATTATAAATAATTAAAGGTAAAAGGAAATTAATAAAATTATCAAAATGGTAAAGTGCATATTAATAAGCTAAAATGAAAAATGAAAAAGATGGAATCTATTAAATAGAAGATATCACTAATTTTATGTTTGGTTTTTCTTGGTTTTTCTTTTTGACAGATAAAAATAAGGTGAAAATAAGAAACTTTTGTGAAACAACTTTTTCAATAGCTTAAAAATAAGCTGTGTGCACCCCCTTGTTCCCAAACAGTTGACAAATAGCTTATTAGGACTTATGCTATGTTGAAAAAGCTATTCAAATGACAAATAAGCATACACAGATAAATACTAGAAGGGTACCCGCGCAATGCGGCGGCGGGTACCTGGTGACTATATTTGTGGCGAACAAATATTTTTCATTTTAAACCTTTCTTTATTTACTGTTGTCCTAAATACTTTAAAACGTAGTAGATATATGTTTTTTTAAAAGTAGAACATTTAAATTATTACTATAGTGTAATGTGTGTTTAGAGACTGAGATTAAATTGTGTTAGTGTGTGGGTTAGTTTGTACGCTTTATATATATGAAATATGCAGCTATTGAAAAGTTAATGAGGTTTATAAATATTAGTGGCTCCTACAATTAATGAGATTAAAATTCATAATGTAATGTAACTCCTATTCATAAGTATGTGTTAGTTTGAAAACCTTCTAATAAAAGAAATGTTTTTGGTCTTAATTTTTTAAGACTTCCTTTTTAGGAATAGCCTAAATGCATTATAATGTAGTTAAGATTAACTTAAAATAAGCCAAATGGAACAATTAAGCACACTGAATAAGCAATGAAACACAAATAAGCACTTGTTAAGCTAAACAGTCCAAACAGGCCTAAAAGGGGTGGTTTTGGACCTCTGTGGGGTCCACAGAAGTGATCTAGGGTCCAAACTCAAACTTGAAAAGTAAAAAAGGGACTGATAAGCTACAAAATAAGCCAATAAGCTAGTCCTATGGCTTACTAATGAAGCTTGGGTGATGCTTTAAATTTGGGGTCTTACACTGAGTGATCAGTGTTTACTCAGATGATGGCCAAACTTGATGGGGCTAGCAGCCCTATCAAATAAGCTCAAAAGGCTGAAATAAGCCTTGGCTTATCAAAATGGGGTGTATGGCTTTCCAAAAGCCAAAAAGATAAGGGTGGGTCCCACTGGGTAAGTTACAAAGCTTTTGGAAAAAATGGTCAAAACCTGTGCACAGGGCAAGTGTTTGCCCTGCAGGTCACTTTAAGCTAATGCACAAGCTTGTAAAAAAATCCTAAAAATAAGCTGTTTATGGGCTTTTGTAGACTAGGTAGCACACTTTAACTTCTGAAAAGGGCAAGGTCTCAAAGCTAATACAAAAATCACAAAAATTCCTCCAAGTTTTGGTTTTCTGAAACAAAGGTATTTTTTTGACTTTTTGAGATTTTGTGAAAGGTTGACTTAAATGATTTTGATCTTATGCTACTGATTGAAATTGATGAATTAAGCTAGTATAAGACTAAATTAAGCTAAACCACTCACAAGTGAATGGATTTGGGGCATATGCCACACTTAATCCAACACAGAGGGTAATCTAGCCTATTAACACTTGATTTTGACTTTCTATGAATAAGACCTAAGTATTATGCTTGTTCTGAGCTATTATGGACCTAAGTGACTTGTATCAATCAGAAACAACAACACTTAAACACCACAACACCTTGTAATACCCTGATCCAAACACACCTTTTAAAAGACTGTTTTATGATTTGAGAAGCAAATTGCTACTAGGGCTTATGAAACTGATCCACAATGACTTTTTATGATATATTAAGTCTAAATAAGCACTTAGAAACAGATTACAACCACAAATGATGAAGAGTACTAATTATGCTACTTAACTGTGAAACTTTGAATTTTAAGCAACTATGAAAGTTAACAAACAAACTACTGAATTTAAGTGATGATATTACTATTGAACACTGAATAAGCTAAAATGAACACAAATAAGCAGACAATAAGCTAAGCTACAGTAGAATAATAGAATTGAGATTATGAGCTTACAATGTGCATTCCTGCCAAATCATGAACCAAGAACCCAAGAACCAATCCTAACACTCCCCTTTGAGTTCTAACCCGCAGCCATCCAAGATTCACTATGCTCCCATTGCTTTTCACCAAGAAACCTGCAACTTTGACTTTGGTTGACTGTTTTTGTATTTTTGATTTTCTTATGTCTAAGCAGTATTTTAATGGAATCTAAAAGCTTATTTGAGCTTTCTAGGAGCCTATATGAGCTTAAGAGTCCATGGATTATACTAACAATAACAATGCAGCTTATATGAAAACTTGAAATATATTAAAAATTGCACAAACTAAGATATAACTTCAAACTTGATTTTTATTGATTGAAAACCTTAAAGGTGCACTGAAAACAGAGTTTACACTAATTGAAAGCTAAATTACACAAAGATAACTTGAAAATTACTTATACGACCTAACAATACTAAAATTAATCTAACACTCTTTAATCTTGGACTTCTTGTAACACCCCCAAAATCGTCACGTCAGCGGAAGACTTAAAATGTCAGCGGAAGACTTTTTGGGTGTTACTTCGAGGATCTTTGTCATAATCATAGAAAACGACACAAAAGTGACGCTTTAAAGTTTAATTCATTCAAAATACCAAATATTCGAGACATCAAGATGTTTCATAATTTGAACAACAAGTTTATTTGAAATATGTCAAAATGTTTATTTAAGCCCATGCCGGGTTACAAGCCCACTCCGTGCCTTCAAGTTCCTTCTTGTTTAGTTACCTGAGATAAACACATGCTAAAAAGTGTCAACACAAAGGTTGGTGAGTTCATAGAGTTTATAGTTTAAATTGTAAATCAGAAAATGAGTGATTTCCTTATCAATTCAGAAATAGTTCGTTGGGCTGCCCTTCAGAGGGCCAACACCCAAATATTAGTTTGTTTATAAATCCATTCAACACGAGGTTTGAATCACAAGTTAGGGATGTATGGTGATCACATGCAATCAATAAGTTTAAAATCAACGTTCCTGTTATTGTCTTAAGCTCATGATACTCAACGATTAACAGCCAATCATAATCTCAAGTTATGACGGTAAGTAGTAGGCCCTCAAGATAGGTATTTGCCAATAACCTATAATAAGAACAATAAAGTGCGCCTGGTGTTTTCTCTAACAACCAAACGAGGATTGTCAATCACTAATAGTACTATCCACATTTATTTACGTTCACCCTTCAAGTGATTAAGGTTCATGATCGAGGGACTTTTGGCAATAGTAACTTAAGCAAATAACCTTGGCCTGACGGTATTTCAATACCCGGTATAAAAGACTTGTATTCGAGTTTTAAGCATGTATCTCCCCCACGGGAAAATAGTTAAAGAGTGGGCTATGAAATCACAGTAATATGTAAATAGTTAACGAGTACTTGTAGGAGTATAAAACAATATTTAAGCATGTATCTCCCCCAAAGAGTTTATAAAACAATTATAAAAATGGGGCTAAGAACTCACCTGAGAACTCATGATAGGCATGGATAACGTAATGTCAGAGGTAGAATGGAAATGACTTCAAAGATAACCTGAATGTTTATGAGATAAGTTCGACTTATCGAGAATAGTGCTTTGAATAGTGTTAGATGACATGATGATTTATGGCAGAGGTGGCTTGCGTGGCAAAACGCTTAAAGTTCAACAACAAAGTTATATACTATATAACTTGTCTGTTATGTATAAAGTGTCGTTAGTTTAATGTTTATGTTCCTTGTTATGAATAGTAACATGTGTAATTTATCAAGAGTTGCTGGACGATAAATTGTAGAATATCTTTAGTTAAATGAATCGATGATTTTCATAAAAACAATCATTCTCTGATATATATATTCAAGTTAACCGATAATAACGTTAATTTATATACTTTATAATTCAAGTTATCCAGAAATATTATTTCTTTATAGTCTAAAAAAAATGTAGATATCGGTATAGTCGTAAAATATTAACTTGTCAAAACGTAATTAAGTTTCTATGTAAACCTTTAAGTTATGCAAAAGTTAATCTTTTAACCCCAATATTTAAATGATTACATATTCAGTCCAAAATAATATTAAAGTTTTTAAGAAAACGATGTATGTTTCTAAATTGAAGGGGTGAGAGTGTAAAATAAATATTAGTTTTAAAACTTATAAAAGTTGTAAGAGAAATGTCAATTTTGTTCAAGTTTAGGGGCTAAAATTGTTCAAAAGGCGAATGTGGCAAAAATAACAAAAATTTGGCAAGTGCCACTGCCATGAATCGAACAATGGACCTTCTAGCTCACAACCAGCGGCACAACCAACTGAGCTAGGGAGTCATTTGATAAACATCCTCATAAAACTATATTAAAGATTAGCTTCATGTGCTAATGATTTATGTTATATTACCTGATGAAAACTGTGTCGTGGGTTTGTTTATATTTACAAAATCGTTTGTGGTTCATCATGTTTTCATGTAGTTTCTATAGTGAGTTATCAGTAATGTTACTATCATGTTCAAGATTTTCAAATAGGTTTGACATGAGCTTGTGGCATGAGAAGTTTGGAGGTTTATGAGTTTATAAATGTTGTACAACTAGTTACCCTCCACACAAGTTTTTAGACACAACATGGTTATATGAAATTTAAGTCGAAACTGGATGTGTACGTGTATAAGCTTACTGTTCTTCGTTACATGGCCACACGAGATCAATGATAAGTTTAAAGTGAGTTTCTCGAGGTAGCTTATTTACTTGACTATATCAAGTAGTTTAAAGGTTGTACCAACATATAATTCACAAGGGTTGTTTGAAAACAGTTTACATGATCAATACATTCTAAGTGTCTAGTATAATTAGAATGGTACAAGTTACTTCGAATCGTTTTATAAAAACTTGTCATATGTTATCAGTAGTTATATATATGTTTGGGTAATTTCATGCATAGCCACACAAGGAGTTGTGATGCCACATCAATATCTAAAAATGATTACGAGGGTTCATAAATTAAGGGTGCAAGTTAGAGTGATTATACACGTATGATGAGAGTAGAAGAGACTTACGACACTAGATGGTTGTGATGAGTAGAGGTACGAGAGTGCATATGATCGAGAACAAACGAGGCAAAGGTGGACGAGGGATCAAACAAGTCGACTCCAAAGCTTCCACAGCTTACATTCCGTCTTGTTTCAACATTAAGAGAGCTTGGGAACTTGATCAAATCTAATGGAACACCTCCCTGTTCCTTCTTTTCTTCTCGCTCAACAGGAAACAAAAGAAAGTGAAACGTTTGATGTGTTGGTGTGTGTGTGAACTGTTGATTAGCCTGTATCTATATATATACGAATATGATAGTGATAATGATAGAGTGTTTGCATGTTCATTGATTGGGGAGGCATTGAGGTGGGAAGATGATGATGTGAGCGAGCTGCCAAATAACATGTTACTTCATTTACTGACCAGTCGAGATTTACCAAGTAGTATGGACAAGAGATTTGGAGGGATTGTGTCTAAATATTCCTGACATTCGTATATGATCTTTCTAGTTTTGCTTGGGTCATTTCTGGGATAGTGAACGAGTGGGGGAGGTTATAAGTTTTATCATTCTTGATTCTTAGTTAGGTGGTCAATGGAGTGGTAATATATAATGGTCATGTCGTGCGTTGAACTTAAGAAATATGGGGGTGGTTTTGGTGCCTTGGTCTCGATAGGAACATATAGAAAAGAAAAGATATAAGGGTCGTGTGAACTGGGTTTGATTAGATCAGTTTTGCATATAGTAACATGGATGATTTTTGGATGATAAATGGTATTTGTTGAAACTCAGTAGTATGTCATATGATAGGTGAAATAAGTACGTTGTTTGTCAAATTTGAAATATATTTGTCTAAGTGAATGTTATTCGTAACTGCCAAAATAACAACAACAAGGGTGCGTTTTGAGCTTATGTTGGGCTTCGTTGGTGATCAGGCCCAAAGAAAAGGGAACAAGTTAAAAGGGTCCATTCGGTTTATAGTGTATCACAAGAGGAAGCAAAACGAAAGTATATTTGAAGGCGAAATGTCGTATGCTAGCCTGCTTGTGCAACATTTACAAGGAAACAATTTAGTTTTTGTGGTATATTGGAAATGTGGTATGTACTTGGGATATTTAGGAGCTCGGTGATGATATGATTTGGTTTATGTTGTAACATATCAAATGATAACTATGATTTATATGTATGTTAGATACGAGGGGAAGTCAAATGATAATCGTACTAATATGATGAATAATTGTTAGTTATTTGGAACTTATACGAAGTAATTCGCTTGGCAAAATATATCCTTAGGTTGTTTGGACTTGAATAGTGACGGTTTAGGTTTGATTAACGAAGTGTACACTTATTAAATATAAGTGTTTTCAGTTATTAGCTATATTTAGATTTTTAAATATAAATGTGAGTACCGTTTCAAGGTAGATGGTAAAAATATTGTGATGTCAAAAGTATAAAAAAAATTTTTGTCATGGGTAAAAATGGTTATAATAATGTGTTAATCGTAGGAAATTTTACGGGGTGTTATATTACCTACCCGTTAAACGGAATCCCGTCCTGGGATTCTAAGATAAGGTAGCTGTAAAGGTGAGTGGAAAGGGTGAACAAATAGTCATTTCTAACGATCTAACTCCTGGGCGGTTTTAATTGTTCTTTTCAAGCTTAGCGTATCTACTACTACATTAGCTTCTTCTTTTTAAATTTTTTTTTCTAGCTTAACGTATCTACTACTACATTAGCTTCTTCTTGATGATAGCAGTTCTTATAGTCATAATTGTTGAGTAGTTCTAACTACTTACGTTGTCTTATGTTCAATTTCTTTTGATTACTTGACTTAAGAAACAATTCCATTTTTGAACGAAGATTTTTATTTTAACATGTTTTAAAGATAAACATGGTTCACACTATTTTGTTTAAAATCTGTAGGGTAACCTACCCGTTAAACTAGTTGCTTGTTAACAGATTTTTAATAATAAGAGTTTTCAAGTGGAAACTTGTTGAATGAAGAGAAAGTTGCTGAACTTCAGCTTTTGTAAAGAGAAAACTTGTTAAATATAGTTTTAAGTGACAACACGGTATTTGGTTCTAAGCTTTTGTAGATGATGAATCTGTTTGTTCCTTAGCAATTCCATATCTGGTATTTCTTATTAGAGGAATTTATAGACTTTGATGGATTTTAGGTAAAGTTGTGAAAGGTTTGGAGATTACTATATCACTTATAGTGCCGGAGAAGTAAGAGAGAGACCATTGTAATCACGTACAATGTCGTGAAAAGGTTTCATAAATCGCCAGAATGTAAAGTAAGCACATGATTGAAGAAATGTGGTTGTGCCGTAATGCCTTAGAATTAGGCATACGCAGAAGAAAATTGTGAGTCTTTGGCTGAAGTTTTAGTGTTTTATGAATTTTAGTGATCCTAGATTTCATACGCATGCCGTTTCAGACAAAATTAAGCCCACTTATTTATAATTCGTTATTTACATAGAGAAGCGTCCCAAACGATGTAAATAACGAAGTATAAACTTATGGTTCGGCGGTTTACAATTTCTTTATTTCAATGGAAAGGCGTCCCAATCCATTCAAATAAAGACGTTGTAAATCATCCTACTTAAGAATTTCTGACTCAACATCCATACTGATCGACGAGGTAGTGCGTAGATTTTTCCAAGAGTACGAAACGAGTATGTCATACACATCTATAAAGATGAGAGCAAGATAATTAAGGAGGATTGGTATAGTACTCAAAATAGTTGGGGGAGCATATATATATATATACATTAATATACTAGAGTGTAGTTGTAGCATAAACTATCTAAAAGTCATATAATCGTCTGGCGGACGAAAATATAAAGACGCGGTTTTAGTAATAATCCCGATTAGTAAATATAAGTCATTAGCATAATCATAACATGTTAACATATATAAGAATTCATGTAAAAGTAATGTCTCTACCAGATGTTGGAAACGCGTAGGCACGGAGGGCATAAGGTGGTATTTTGTAAAAGTGGTCCGTTTTAAAAGTGTAGTTATAGTCCAATGTTCAAAACACTTGGTTCTCTATAACTGTAGCTCTGAATACCAATCTGTAACACCCCCAAAATCGTCACGTCAGCGGAAGACTTAAAATGTCAGCGGAAGA
Organism: Artemisia argyi; assembly: GCA_030686995.1. NCBI lineage: Eukaryota > Viridiplantae > Streptophyta > Magnoliopsida > Asterales > Asteraceae > Artemisia > Artemisia argyi. The sequence continues at coordinate 37,542,514 of CM060677.1, read as the reverse complement.
CTTTTTGGGTGTTACTTCGAGGATCTTTGTCATAATCATAGAAAACGACACAAAAGTGACGCTTTAAAGTTTAATTCATTCAAAATACCAAATATTCGAGACATCAAGATGTTTCATAATTTGAACAACAAGTTTATTTGAAATATGTCAAAATGTTTATTTAAGCCCATGCCGGGTTACAAGCCCACTCCGTGCCTTCAAGTTCCTTCTTGTTTAGTTACCTGAGATAAACACATGCTAAAAAGTGTCAACACAAAGGTTGGTGAGTTCATAGAGTTTATAGTTTAAATTGTAAATCAGAAAATGAGTGATTTCCTTATCAATTCAGAAATAGTTCGTTGGGCTGCCCTTCAGAGGGCCAACACCCAAATATTAGTTTGTTTATAAATCCATTCAACACGAGGTTTGAATCACAAGTTAGGGATGTATGGTGATCACATGCAATCAATAAGTTTAAAATCAACATTCCTGTTATTGTCTTAAGCTCATGATACTCAACGATTAACAGCCAATCATAATCTCAAGTTATGACGGTAAGTAGTAGGCCCTCAAGATAGGTATTTGCCAATAACCTATAATAAGAACAATAAAGTGCGCCTGGTGTTTTCTCTAACAACCAAACGAGGATTGTCAATCACTAATAGTACTATCCACATTTATTTACGTTCACCCTTCAAGTGATTAAGGTTCATGATCGAGGGACTTTTGGCAATAGTAACTTAAGCAAATAACCTTGGCCTGACGGTATTTCAATACCCGGTATAAAAGACTTGTATTCGAGTTTTAAGCATGTATCTCCCCCACGGGAAAATAGTTAAAGAGTGGGCTATGAAATCACAGTAATATGTAAATAGTTAACGAGTACTTGTAGGAGTATAAAACAATATTTAAGCATGTATCTCCCCCAAAGAGTTTATAAAACAATTATAAAAATGGGGCTAAGAACTCACCTGAGAACTCATGATAGGCATGGATAACGTAATGTCAGAGGTAGAATGGAAATGACTTCAAAGATAACCTGAATGTTTATGAGATAAGTTCGACTTATCGAGAATAGTGCTTTGAATAGTGTTAGATGACATGATGATTTATGGCAGAGGTGGCTTGCGTGGCAAAACGCTTAAAGTTCAACAACAAAGTTATATACTATATAACTTGTCTGTTATGTATAAAGTGTCGTTAGTTTAATGTTTATGTTCCTTGTTATGAATAGTAACATGTGTAATTTATCAAGAGTTGCTGGACGATAAATTGTAGAATATCTTTAGTTAAATGAATCGATGATTTTCATAAAAACAATCATTCTCTGATATATATATTCAAGTTAACCGATAATAACGTTAATTTATATACTTTATAATTCAAGTTATCCAGAAATATTATTTCTTTATAGTCTAAAAAAAATGTAGATATCGGTATAGTCGTAAAATATTAACTTGTCAAAACGTAATTAAGTTTCTATGTAAACCTTTAAGTTATGCAAAAGTTAATCTTTTAACCCCAATATTTAAATGATTACATATTCAGTCCAAAATAATATTAAAGTTTTTAAGAAAACGATGTATGTTTCTAAATTGAAGGGGTGAGAGTGTAAAATAAATATTAGTTTTAAAACTTATAAAAGTTGTAAGAGAAATGTCAATTTTGTTCAAGTTTAGGGGCTAAAATTGTTCAAAAGGCGAATGTGGCAAAAATAACAAAAATTTGGCAAGTGCCACTGCCATGAATCGAACAATGGACCTTCTAGCTCACAACCAGCGGCACAACCAACTGAGCTAGGGAGTCATTTGATAAACATCCTCATAAAACTATATTAAAGATTAGCTTCATGTGCTAATGATTTATGTTATATTACCTGATGAAAACTGTGTCGTGGGTTTGTTTATATTTACAAAATCGTTTGTGGTTCATCATGTTTTCATGTAGTTTCTATAGTGAGTTATCAGTAATGTTACTATCATGTTCAAGATTTTCAAATAGGTTTGACATGAGCTTGTGGCATGAGAAGTTTGGAGGTTTATGAGTTTATAAATGTTGTACAACTAGTTACCCTCCACACAAGTTTTTAGACACAACATGGTTATATGAAATTTAAGTCGAAACTGGATGTGTACGTGTATAAGCTTACTGTTCTTTGTTACATGGCCACACGAGATCAATGATAAGTTTAAAGTGAGTTTCTTGAGGTAGCTTATTTACTTGACTATATCAAGTAGTTTAAAGGTTGTACCAACATATAATTCACAAGGGTTGTTTGAAAACAGTTTACATGATCAATACATTCTAAGTGTCTAGTATAATTAGAATGGTACAAGTTACTTCGAATCGTTTTATAAAAACTTGTCATATGTTATCAGTAGTTATATATATGTTTGGGTAATTTCATGCATAGCCACACAAGGAGTTGTGATGCCACATCAATATCCAAAAATGATTACGAGGGTTCATAAATTAAGGGTGCAAGTTAGAGTGATTATACACGTATGATGAGAGTAGAAGAGACTTACGACACTAGATGGTTGTGATGAGTAGAGGTACGAGAGTGCATATGATCGAGAACAAACGAGGCAAAGGTGGACGAGGGATCAAACAAGTCGACTCCAAAGCTTCCACAGCTTACATTCCGTCTTGTTGCAACATTAAGAGAGCTTGGGAACTTGATCAAATCTAATGGAACACCTCCCTGTTCCTTCTTTTCTTCTCGCTCAACAGGAAACAAAAGAAAGTGAAACGTTTGATGTGTTGGTGTGTGTGTGAACTGTTGATTAGCCTGTATCTATATATATACGAATATGATAGTGATAATGATAGAGTGTTTGCATGTTCATTGATTGGGGAGGCATTGAGGTGGGAAGATGATGATGTGAGCGAGCTGCCAAATAACATGTTACTTCATTTACTGACCAGTCGAGATTTACCAAGTAGTATGGACAAGAGATTTGGAGGGATTGTGTCTAAATATTCCTGACATTCGTATATGATCTTTCTAGTTTTGCTTGGGTCATTTCTGGGATAGTGAACGAGTGGGGGAGGTTATAAGTTTTATCATTCTTGATTCTTAGTTAGGTGGTCAATGGAGTGGTAATATATAATGGTCATGTCGTGCGTTGAACTTAAGAAATATGGGGGTGGTTTTGGTGCCTTGGTCTCGATAGGAACATATAGAAAAGAAAAGATATAAGGGTCGTGTGAACTAGGTTTGATTAGATCAGTTTTGCATATAGTAACATGGATGATTTTTGGATGATAAATGGTATTTGTTGAAACTCAGTAGTATGTCATATGATAGGTGAAATAAGTACGTTGTTTGTCAAATTTGAAATATATTTGTCTAAGTGAATGTTATTCGTAACTGCCAAAATAACAACAACAAGGGTGCGTTTTGAGCTTATGTTGGGCTTCGTTGGTGATCAGGCCCAAAGAAAAGGGAACAAGTTAAAAGGGTCCATTCGGTTTATAGTGTATCACAAGAGGAAGCAAAACGAAAGTATATTTGAAGGCGAAATGTCGTATGCTAGCCTGCTTGTGCAACATTTACAAGGAAACAATTTAGTTTTTGTGGTATATTGGAAATGTGGTATGTACTTGGGATATTTAGGAGCTCGGTGATGATATGATTTGGTTTATGTTGTAACATATCAAATGATAACTATGATTTATATGTATGTTAGATACGAGGGGAAGTCAAATGATAATCGTACTAATATGATGAATAATTGTTAGTTATTTGGAACTTATACGAAGTAATTCGCTTGGCAAAATATATCCTTAGGTTGTTTGGACTTGAATAGTGACGGTTTAGGTTTGATTAACGAAGTGTACACTTATTAAATATAAGTGTTTTCAGTTATTAGCTATATTTAGATTTTTAAATATAAATGTGAGTACCGTTTCAAGGTAGATGGTAAAAATATTGTGATGTCAAAAGTATAAAAAAAAATTTTGTCATGGGTAAAAATGGTTATAATAATGTGTTAATCGTAGGAAATTTTACGGGGTGTTATACTTCTCTTCTATTTATAGGCCACCATTACGGTTCCTCCACCTCTCTGATCATTTCCCATCATTAATCTTGTCCATTGGATGTCTGAGAGGCTCTAATCACTTGCCACGTGTTTTGGCGGGAAAATTGGTTTGATACCAGTTGCTTCTGTTTTGCGTGGATGAGTGGGGAGCACTTATTGTGGAGGTGATAGTAGGTGAAGGTGGGTTGGGCGGTGGAGAATTGATAGGCAAGTGGTGATGGTGGGGTGAAACCAGGGTGGTTTTGTGGGTGGTATTGGTTGAGAGGGAAAGGGGGAAAGGGTGTTTGACCGGGGGTTTAACCCTGGTATTATTATACGGGGTGGGTTTTGTTTGTGTTTGGGCACAGGGATCACATGGGCCAGGGGTGGGCTTTTGTATTTGTGGATTGGACTTGGATTTGGTTTGGTAGTAATAACTTAGGGTCCGGTTTGGTTTTATAATAACACAAGGACCATATTTGTAATTTGCCAAAAGTTTGAGGGTGAGACTTGGCATCTTTCCGAAGTGCTTCAAGGGGTATTTTTTTGCCAAGTGATGAATAGTTCAAGGACCTGAGATGATTTTTCCATTTTAATTTTCTCAGGGACTATTTCTGCCAATATTTCAAACTTCAGGGACCAAATGTGAAATTTCACCAAACTTGCCAATCAAGGACCAATCCTGCCATATATGAGAAGTACAAGGACAAAATTTGTTTTTCTCAAAGTTTTAATATCCCAGGGACCATTTTTGACAATTTTCCAAACTTCAGGGACTAAACTTGACATTTTGTGAAACTTTGCACCAAAGGACTAATTATGTAACTTTTTGATTTAAAAGGGCCTTTGGTGACTTTTTCAAGTTTTTAGAACAACCAAGGACTAGATTTAACAACTTTTGAAAGTTGAGGGACTGAAACTGCCAATTTTGTAAACTTTGTACGTTTTTCATCTGTTTTTTATTATTTTGCATTTGAGACATATAAAACACATTCCTGGGATATTTTCACTATTTTGATGCAATATTGAGTGTTTTTAGATGTTTTGGCAGCTCAGAAAAGGTAAAAATGATGAGTATTTACACACTCATCATTGGTCCCAAAACTGCTGAAGAGATTCTAGCCGTGCAAAGGGAGAATAAGGTAAGAACAATTCTGCTTCAAGCCATACCTGATGACCACATGGGTGACTTCCACTTCATGGAGGATGCCAAGGACATCTGGTTGGCTATCAAGGCTAGATTTGGAGGGAATGAAGAATCAAGAAGAATGAAGAGGTCAATGCTGAAGCAACAGTTTCAAGAGTTTCAGATATCTGAGGAAGAAGGAATCCACAAAGGCTATGACAGGTTCCACAAGATCTTGAGTCAACTAAATCAGCTGAAGGCTAGGCCAGATAATGAGGACTGCAATGCTAAGTTTCTGAGATCATTGCCACCATCCTGGTTGCAAGTCAGCATTGCTCTCAAAGCTAAAGGAGGGTTGGACATGATTTCCTTTGATGACCTCTAGAACAAACTCAAATCTCTTGAGCCTGATGTTAGAAGTCCCATTCGACCATCCACTCACTCAGCCTTTGTCAGCACCACTACAAAACCGGTGCACCATGCCTCAAGTTCTTACACTTCAGGAGCATCTTCCCAAACCCAAACTAAATCAGCTCCTAAATCAAAATCCAGTAGTGTAATGGATTATATTGTTCATTCATTTGTGGCTGAATATGAACATCAGCAGTTTCTTGCTTATGAGGATTTTGAACAGGTGGATCCATTGGAGATGGAGGAGATGCACTTGAAATGGCAGCTAGCATTGATTTCTATGAACATCAAGAGGTTTGAGACTAAGTCTGGGAGAAAGCTTGGTTTTAATGGAAGAGAGGCAGCAAGGTTTGACAGAAGGAAGGTTAAATGCTACACTTGTGGTCAAATGGGCCATTTTTCAAGAGAGTGCAAGGAAAGAAAGTCTGGTGATGAAGTTAGATATGGCTCATATCCATTGGAATCAGGGACTTCTAAAGCTACACCTTCCAAAGCTTTGGTGACTCTGGATCACCAGATTGATTGGGCTGAACATACTTCTGAACAAGTGAATTTGCTGGCTTACTCCCCTTCAGAGGACAAGAAGGAACAAGTCTCTTTGATGGGCATCTCTTAGGTACACAATTGTGTGTTTGGATGTAGTGTAAGATACAATGAACTTAAACAAGAATATGATGAATTGAAACCTAAGTACAATGAGTGTTATATAGAAGTTGAGGCCTATAAAAAGGCTTTAAAAACTTTAGAAAAACAAAAGGTCTGGTTTCAAAAGAATCAACTTAAATATGATGAAAAGATAAGAGTTCTAGAAAGTGATTTAGAATGTGCAAAGATAGATTTAAGACGTACTGAAAAAGAGAAATCTGATATAGAAAAGGAAAAACAAGAATTACAAGTTAAGTTAGATAAAGAGGTAGCTGGTCGTATGAAGTGGCAGGAAGGAGCATCTAATTTGAATAAATTGATTGATGGTCGCCAATCTGTTAGGTCTAGAAAAGCATTGGGATATGAGAAATATATAGATCCTGAAGAGTTAACTTATCCTGATATGTCTAGTGTTTTTGACCCTGAACCAGCCTTAGCATATCAAACACCTGTAAAATTTGTTAAGGAAGGGGGAATGAATGCTGTCCCTGGACCTATAAGAGGGGAACATATGCCTATAGACCTGTCCATACCTGTTGACTTTGATGGATCACACCATCTCTATGGCAAAAAGTCAAGTGACTTGCCAGACCCTATTATTAAATCTACTGACTTTGTCTCTTGTTGTGATAGTGACAAGTCTTCTGATGAAGGGTCTACTTCATTCGCCAGTTGTGATTCAAGTGAGAAGTCAGACCTGCCCAAGACCACTTTCAAGACCACACCCAAGACATCACCCAAGACTCCCCACAAGCCTGCTAGAGTTACTGCTGATTCCAAGCCAGTTTCTTCTGAAGACTTGTTTTCTAATTCTTTGCAAAACAATATTTCTAGTTCTGTTAAAAACAATTCTGTTAATCATTGTGGTTTGAATGCTTTTTCATATTATGGAACTTCCTTCAGTTTGAATAAATCTTCTAAAAAGAAGAAATGTTTTGTGTGGGGAAGCAAATTTCATTTGATTAAGGATTGTACTTTTCATGAGCAAAGAATGGGTGTATGTTTTAGTCAAAGAAAACCTAGGCAAAGTGGAAGAATGTTAATGACATACCCTCTTTTATTCCACATCAGCAGAAATCCAATTCTGTTGAACCACATTCTTCGTGGAGAAGAACCAGTACTAGGCCTTATGTTCGACCCACTAGTTCTTTCTTTTCTAATGGTTATTGGCCTAGACAGTTTGACTCAATGTATGTTGGTGGAAGGTATTGGGATACTGCTGTGAAGCCCTCAGCAGGTTGTTCTTGGACAAAGAAGGGACCTAATTTGTATTACAGGTCCAAGAACAATGGTGGATCTAAAACATCTACATGGCCTACCTTTAATGATCCACAAGGCAGGCTCAAGTCAGCAATGACTTGAGTCTCCAATGTGTACTAACTTTTTTATATTTTTGTTGTTGTTGTAGGATCATCCTCTGAAAAGTACTGAAGTAGGCATAGTTGATAGTGGTTGTTCCAGAAGTATGTCAGGAAACAAGGACAAGATGCATGACTTTGTACCTATAGAAGGAGGAGGCAGTGTAACTTTTGGTGGTGGAGATAGGAAAATTATTGGGAAAGGAACTATTAAAACACCTTTGTTAGATTTTGAGAATGTTTATTATGTGAAGGAACTAGAGCACTTTAATCTGTTCTCTGTATCACAAATTTGTGACACTAAGAATAAGGTTTTCTTCTCTGAGGATGAATGTCTTGTACTCTCCAAGGACTTAAAACTTCCAGAAGATACAACTGTTTTGCTGAGAGTTCCTAGAACCTTCAACTTGTACACATTCATCCTCTTTGTTGGTGAGGATGAGATTATTACAGCTGAAGAAAAAGTTGCACAAGAAAAACTCTTTAAAAAATGGGAAGATTATAAGAGGAGTTCAGATATGGCTGAGGCAGAGCAAGCCAAGTTTGATTCAGAATATCAGTCTGCTACACAAAGATATATTTCTACCTTACCTATTAAAAGACAGAGAGAATTGGATGCTGCTGTTCCAAATTTTGATGAGTCAGACTGGCAGCATATTGGAGAACAAGTGATTGCTAATCCTGACTTAGCTGCTGAAATTCTTGGTGATAAAGTGGATAAAAAGGACTGGGTTTCTGAAATTGTAAGACAGATGAAGTTGAGGAAGAAAGAAGCAGATGAGCAAAGAGCCAAAGCAAAAAGAGATAAACCCATGACTCAAGCACAACAAAGGGAATATATGAGAACATATGTGAAAAGTCAAAGCAGTGCTTTATATAACAATGCTTGGACAAGGAAACAAGTGTGGGCACTTCCAGATGACAAATTGGTTCAGATGTATAATAGAATCAAGTCTAGGTGTGACAAAGATGGAATGGGTGCTTCTAAGAATGTTCCTATCACTCTTGCTACTGCTGGTTCATCTGTTAATATGGATATTCCTGTTGTTGCTAATAAGGTATCTTTACCTGCCACTTCTGCTGATGTACCATCTGTTGCTGCTTCATCTTGTATTGACAAAGGTAAAGCTAAAGTGATATTTGAAGATCCTCCATCTTAAAAGAGAACCAGGAAACAAATGGAGGAGGAAAGGTTGGGTGAAGAGGCTGCTAAAAGGTTAGATGATGAACAACAAGCTGATCTGGCAAGATTTCATGAGATTAAGGAAAGAGAGGTAGAGCTTCAAGCTGCTAGAGCCAAACAGATGAGGAAGGCTATGGATGAACAATATGCATCTGCTGCACTTGAATCTTCTCAGGATTCTACTGATGAACAATTGGATAATCCATCAGTGGAAACTGATGCTGCAGAAGGTGTATCTACTGAAGCTGAAGTTCCTGATGAATCTTCTTTACCTCATGATGCCATTTATGTTCCTGGAAGAAGAGCTAAGAGAATGGCTAAAGTCAGAACTACACATTCAGCACAAAGACTAATTGATGTGACTGCTTCTGATGCTTCTTTTATCAAAGAAGGATCTCCTGATGATTGGCCTGAGGCAACTAGAGATGTTTTGGTTCACTGGGAGTTGACTAAAAATGGACAGATTAATACCATTTATAGACTAGATAAAACTTCTATATCCTTTACATTTCTACAAGAAATACTACATCTTGTGGATCATCAGGATTTGCTCACTCTAAATGATTTGGTTCACAAATTTTATGCAAACCATACTCCTACAGGGTCTGGATTGTATTTATTGGGTGATCTCAGAGTGTTTTTTGATTCTTCTACTCCCACTGGTGCTGGTTATGACATATGGAAAAACAATCAGAGATGGAAGGTTCAGAGTTAGAAGTTTTATCATATGCCATATGTTCATGTGTTGGAAACTACATCTGGACTAAGGCTTATTATGGATCTTGGCAAAAGATATCCTCTGACAGTGTCACTGATGGAGAAAATGCTTCAAAACAAGTTGGAGATTCCTCCTGATCCAGTTGGGAATGCTAGGTTGTTTGCTGAATCTCTGGTGAAAGTGTTCAAACTCAGGATTAGGACTTCCAGAGCAGCTTCAAATTGATGGTATATTGTTGTATTTTTATTTTAGTATTAAAAAAAAAAAAAAAAAAAAAAAAAAAAAAACATTTTTGTATAGTATTGTGTATGTTGTATGCAGGTTTGGTGTTGATCACACTTTCTTGGGTTATCAACTTACCTGATGTTGACTTTTCCATCAAAAAGGTGGCTAGTCCAAAGGGTACAGCTTTGGTAAAGACACATCAAATCTGTTGGTAGCTGTAATGGTTTGCTCAAAACAATAGGGTAATCAACTCACCCATGCTTCATTGCTGAGAGTTGAAATGGTTGTCAATTGACCATGGATTTTTCCTTTATGGATTCCAAATAATTGACTAGCCCACATGTATATGGCTTGTGGTAAAGGCAGTGGAAAACCATATTTGGTATTCAGTTGACCAAGATGATATTTCATCAAAATAATTGGCTAGTCCTGAGCAAACGGCTACAGGTAAAGACATCTCAAATCCGTTTATAGCTGATGATTTGCTAAAAATCATGTGGTTATCAGTGTACCTTAAAACATTTGGCTACTCCAGTAGTAATGGCTATTGGTAAAGAGACATCAAATCCATTATTTTCAATGATTCACCTCTCACAGGAGTTAACACACCTGGATGTGATGAGAATAGTATGAAACTAATTTGTTTTGATGTACATTTAGTCATTTGTTGCTGCAAAGAATGGAGTTTTCAAATATATGCTGATCATAGAGATCCTGCTGATGGTGATTCTTTGCTGATGATGTTCGACTTCAATCCTCTTGGTATGTAACTTCAAAGATCTATCAAGAATCTTGAACTTAACCATGTCAAATTCAAGATTAGGGGAGGATTGTTGGGAATTCTGCTAAGAGAGAATTCTACTGAAGAATCTGCTGATGGTTTCTACTGAAGACACAGATTCTGCTTATTGTTTAGTTTCTGCTGAAGTTTAGTTTCAGCATTAGTTGTTTCTGCGGATATAGTTTTTCTGTGTTTTATGTAATATAGTTAGGATATGCATGAGTTTATTTAGGAAGTGATAATGCATATCTTTTAGAAGTTTTTAGAATATACGTTTCTTGGGAAATGGTTTAGGGTTCTTTGTGTATAAAAGGAACAAACAATTATGTATTGATTAAGTTTTTTAGAAAACACTTTGATAATTAAAAAGGATCCATAGAGGATCAATTTTTCTTAGTATTAAAACTTGTGTTTGTTTCCGCTTTAAAATACAAGTTACAGAGATTGTCTATTAGTGTGTTGGTGATTACATTAACATAACTAACTATTCTAGAGTTCTCAGAAGATCTATCAAGGTCTTAGTTTCAACATCACCAGATGTGTTAATTGCTCGGATTTTACTGCCTCTTCTATCTGCTTTTTCAGTTCTCGACAGCTGTTTGTTTCGTGACCAACGTCTTCATGGAAGTGGCAATATTTAGTGGTATCTTTGTTCCTGCTTTTCCCCATTATGCGAGGGGGTGGTTCGAAGGCTTTGGAAGCCTTCTCTGTGGCTAAAATCTCCCTTGGAGACTTCGTGAGATTTCCTAATAGACCATGGTTCGGACCCTTGTTGTAAGGGGTAAACCTATTATGGTTTTTGTGTTTGTTCTTCGACCCTTCCCATGAAGACGATTTTATTCCTTTATTGCTCTCCACCGGAGCTCCATTGGTGGATACCTCTTTGGCTTCTATCCATGTATATGTTTTTTCCATCAGGCCTTTGTATGTTGCCGGAAGATCTGTAGATAAGAATTCCACAAGAGTCCGGTTGCGTAGGCCATGGACGAAAGCCTAGAATCTGCAGGGTTTCGTCAGTGTATCTAGTGACAAAGTTTCTTGTGCTTTCGTTCTCCTTCTGCTTAATGTTGTGCACTATGAGGTGCGTTCTTGTGAATTTCTTCTGTTGGCTGAAGTGAGATCAAAACTTAGCCTTCAAATCGTCAAGGTTGATTATGCTTCCTAGCTTCTGCCCATTCCACCAAATACGTGCTGAATCTCGGAGGTTATATGTGAACATGTGACAGCCTACTGGCATGGCCCATTTCTGTATTCTTATAGCTCCTTCAAATAAATGTAGGAAATTATCTGGATCCCCCTTCCCATCGTAAGTGCCTATATGTGAAGGCATCTTTAAACCATCCGGCAAGGGATAATCTTTGATCCATCTCACGAAGGGTGTAGTGGGACCTACGGGCTCAGCGTATGGATGGGCATACGGTGGTACGTTCATCGGAATAGTATGGTATGGATTAATAGGAGGGGGTACTCCCAAAGAAGGCTGACTAACATAGAAAGGATGAGGCGTACTCGTGTTTGGAGTGTAACCAGTATACATGGTATACGGGGGGTATACCATGGAAGGATTATAGGGCACATCAGTTTGTGAGGGATACTGATTTCCAGGTTGCCCATTGATTTAGGGATAAAGAATCGGAGGGTAGCTCTGGACCGGGAATTGAGGATGCAGGCCAATGGGGGGAAGACTCCCTCCTGTGTTGACTGGGCCTAGGTTACCCTCTACACCAGACGCGTGGGAGGGCTGTAGAGGGATTCCTCCTTCGGTCCTTCCTAAGTGAGCTGCTAATAACGGGGGTAGGTTTACCTCCGTGTTCTCCCTTTGCCGACTCCTCCCGTTAGATCCTTCGGCGATAGTTCCTTCCTTCCTCGTGGGTGTTCTCTCGGGAACTCCTTCACAGGATAGGGTGTTGAGCCCTATGGATTGAAGGTCTTGGTTCCATTTCGATCTCCTCATCATACTCATCGCTAGAATATTCTAACTCCCTACGCATCTCCGTATTTCTGATTTGTCTCCTTCGAGCCCTTAGCAAGGACTCTAACTCTTCATAATTAGCGTCGACAAAGGCGGGGCTAATGATGAGTTCTGGGTTGGCCGAAGTGGATGCATGGTGATTGGGCGTTATTTCAGGATGAGATCGTGTAGTAAAGGTGGAGACCGTAATTGGCGGCAAGTTGTTGGCGTCTGTTATGGGTAAAGGGGTTAAGGACGAGAAACCCGGTGCGGGTGTAACTTCTCGTTCTGAATTCATGCTGGAATAATAGCGAGTGTATTTGACTTGGTTATTTTGCTTGGAAATAACGGGACTAATTGTTGCGGGTCCCACAAATGGCGCCACTGATTGTACAATATTTTGCACTACCAGGCCTTCGATGGTGATCAAAGGAAAATGAGGGGTGTTGTGATTGCGCCAAGCTTGGATATAACCTGAAATAAGAAATACTAAAACACTACGTTAAGTGATTGCGCAGGGGTTGGACTCTGCGAACCACCTCCGGCGTGTGAATGAGTAATTGGTATGAGAGTTTAAGTATATGCGTAGTAAAGTAAGGTGAGATAGATTGCATACCAGATTTGTCATCGTCCAGGACTATTTATAGGTGAAGAAAATGGTCCTGGAGAGTGGTCACACATTTGAGAGAGATCATGGGGGCGTCCCATGATTTGTGGTAACCGCTAGGGGTTAGTGTCCCACTCCTCCGGGTTTAGCGGGGATGCTAAAGAGGAAGAGGCGACGTGGGTAAGACTTGGTCTCCCCAATATTGGACTTGGCATTGTTCCATCCATAAAACTTATCGAGAGATACCCCGAAGGGCTTAATCCTTTGATTGGCGAATTCCCACTTTGTAACTAGATTATTGATGATTAGTTTTACGCCAAAGAAAGTTTTAGGAGGCTAGCTAGAGCCTTCGATTATGTAGGTTACGATGAACTCGAAGGGATGTCCTTCGAGCTATTCGGAGGGTACATCATCAAATATGTTCCATGATCAGTGTAGAAGGCCGTTTTCTCTTTGTCTTCTTTTGCCATTTGGACTTGATGGTACCCTTTGTAGGCATCGATGAAGCATTTGTAGTGGAACCCTGTTACCGATTCAATCTTCCAGTCGATCTCCGGCAATGGGTAATAATCCTTCCGACAAGATGAGTTGAGGTTTTTGAAGTCGATGCACATTCTCCAACTGCCGTCCAGCTTCTTTACTAGCACTGGGTTTGAAATCCATGTCGGGTATCGGACGGGCCTGATGATTCCGGCTTTTAGCCATTCTTCCACATCTTTGTTTAAAGCTTGGTTGTTTTCTTCTGAGAAGAATCTCTTCTTTTGAGCCACGAGTCTATCTTGAATGTTTACGTTGAGTTTGTGTTCGGCAATCCATCGGGGTACGCCCTTCATATCCGATGGTTCCCATGCAAACACGTCTTGACTGTTCTGAAGCAAGGATATTAGCTGTCTTCATCCTTCGCTTGAGAACTTTCTTCCTATCGTTACCAATTGCTCCGGATATGCCGGATGGACTAAGACTTCTTCGGTTTCTGTGGCTTCGTTAGTAACTGTTGTTTCCGGAGGGTTTTCCACTTTGGTTTCTTTCTCTAATAAGAACTTTTCTTCTAACTTCCTACACTCCGAAATGATGACGGAACAAGTGACTAAAGTGGCAATACCCCTCGGGGTTGGGAACTTCATCATGGAATGTATTGTTGAAGGGATGGCTCTTAGTTTTTTGATTCCGGAGCGCCCTAATATTATGTTATAAGGAGAGGGAAACCTTACCACTGCAAACTTCATGGTTGTTCGGCGGTACAATCCTTCACTTCCGAAGCACACTTCCAACTCGATTTTTCCTAGCGGGTTAATTGATTCTCCGGCAAATCCGACTAGAGGTGTATTTGTTTTTGTTAGTCGCGATCGGATGGAGGGATCAAAGTTTAAGAAACAGTGTTCGTACATTACCTCCACCGAAGCACCCTGGTCAATGTATACTCTTCGGACTGTGTATCCTTCCACTTCGGCCTCGATTATGAGTGGTTCATCCGAGACGTCTCCGGGCAGGATCGGGGGGAAACTGATAGGGGTATTCATCCATTCTTCTTCTTGATCCATGCTCTTGCGTTTTCGCCTTTTCTCTTGATACTGAACCATATTGATGATTCTTCCCTGATTGACTTGGTGATTGCCTCTTTGAGGTGCCCTATCTCTTTGCCGGACGTCCCTGATCAGATGGTCGAGTTTGCCCGTTTCCATAGCCTTTTTGAGTTGCTCTTTCAAGTTGTGACAGTCATTTATGAGGTGGCCTTTTTCCCCGTGATAGTCGCAGTACTTGTCCATGTTTTCCCTGGAGGGTCTTCCTCTCAACGGAGGTGGTGCCGGAAGTCTAAGTTGATGTTCTGTTGCCAAGATTTCTTTAGTGGCTTTGGTGAGTGCATTCAAATCTATCGGTCTGGTTTCTCTTCGGTTTGCATCGTTGCGGCGGTAATCCGTTCGATAGTCTGCTCGGTTATCGTTCCTTGCCGGACCATAGGGTTTGAAGTGATTGCTATGACGTGGCCTTAAGTCATCTCGGTGGTTATCCCGTCGGCGACTTCCTCTAAAGGGGGGTCGTTGAGTGTTTTGGTCAAGCCTGTTATTGTATGGATTGTAGTGGTGATCTCTTCTGTAGTTGTCTATTCTTTCTCCCCTTGGTACTTCTGCTGATTGGTATGCCTTCTCAGAACGGATGAAGTCGTCTACTCTTATCATCATTTTAGTCACTGTTTGAGGAATCTTTTCAGAGAATCTTTTTGCTAGTTCCGGACACTTACTACCGTCCATGAAAGAGGATATTTTCATTACTTCTGGGACACCTGAAATATGACTGGCTTCGTTGGTCCATCGTTCTGGGACACCTGTGATTTCCATAGGATCTCTGATGCATTTTCTCCGGAGGGCAAACCTCTGCACGAACTGTTCGCAGAGGGCATCCCAATTGTCGATACTCCCTCGCGGAAGGCTATCGAACCATCCTCTGGCCGCGTCATCCAAAGTCTGTTGGAACATCATGCACCATATAGGCATGGGTCATGCGCCTTGATTGGCTGCTCCTTCAAATCTTGTGATGTGATCGTTCGGATCGGTGGACCCATCGTACAATTTTATGTGGGAGGGCATCAGATATTTTGCGTTTTTGGGTCCGGAGAAGTCGATGATCCTTCGGGTGAAGGGACTCTTGGATGTTGCATTGAAAGGTTTAGAAAGATCGTCCGTAGTTTCCTCTTCGGTTTTCTGGGCTCCGGCATCTTGGGACTCTCCGTCCTCGAAGTCGAGTTAGATAGGTTTAATTAGTGTTTCCCCTGTGGTATTGTATTGTTGGATTAGAGCTTTTAGGGTAGTGATGTGATTCTGGATTTGTTCTATACTGCTATGGTGAGCATTGTTATCCGGGTTTCTTCCACTTCCTTCGGGTGTCATTGGAGTAGGACCTGTCATCTCTTAGCTTCGGTAGAGTGAATGACGAGTCCCACGGATGGCGCCAATTTGTTGAAGTAAAATCTTGCTTCTACCTCAGACAAGCGAAATGAATCCTTCGGACTGTGATTGGTCCTTCGGATTCAGGGGGATCCTTGCTAGTGGAGAGTTCCTTCGGATATTTACAAAACTGATACGTTCGTTAGTCTCGCCCCGGTAATGTATCCCAGGACCAACCTCCGGCGTGAGAGTAAGTATGTGTTTAGAGAGAGAAAGTATAAGTAAACAAAGTTTAGAGAGTGAAAGAATTAGTCTACCTTAAGTGAGAATTCCGTCCCTATTTATAGGCGATATTCGTGAAGTACAAGGTTGATTAGTACAAATATGCTTAGTGGTTACTTGCTTATACTTCACTACCATGTACTTGTGTACTTTTTTGTACTTTCATTTGCTTAGTTATCGCATGTCCGGATGGTCCGTTCATCTGGAGGGGTATGACCATCCGAACATTGTCGTTTAGAGAACATTGATTAGGTTTGTTCTAATGATTCGTTCCGCTTGGCTGTTGGTTCGAGCCCTTCGTCCTATATCCGGAGGGTACATACGCCAACATAGCCTTAACGCAGCGTTAATCTTTTACACTCCGGGTCCTAGTTCAAGGTAGAACCAACCTAACGTCGCCTATCCACTATTTCTGATACTAAGTTAGATGTCGAGTTCTTTTACAAGGGTACAACCACTCCCGATAGTTCTTTTACAAGGGTAAGACAACTCCCTTCACACTATGGATTTTGAGGCCTAAAATACTAATCGATCACTTCTACACAAGATACAAATGAAATATAAACTACCAAAGTTCATACATAACAAAGCTAACAAGTCTTGCAACTTTTGAGTTGAAACTTGTAACTTCTTAGAAGAACTTGTGAACTCCTTTGCTACATAAGAGAATCACACAAGTCAAATGATAATGAGTTAGATGAGAGAATATATGTAATATATGTCCTAAAGTGATGGGTAAAAACTAGCAAGTGGCTTGGTATTTATAGCAAAACAAACCAGCAGTCTGGCGGATCCGGCGGAACCCTCAGATAGATTCCGCCCATATACCTCCAGGGTTCCGCCAGGCTGACAGTAGGTTTTGCAATAAATCTTTCCAAACCAACCAAGGTCACATCAACTTATTTCTAGTCAAACACACATTGAATCAAAGTAGAATTCTTCCAAAAATATGTAAGAGCTTGTGGTAAGTCAAACACACAAACTTACCATAAATGCTTATTGATGTGATGTGACACTTTCTTATTTAAGAAATAAAAACAATGTTATGTTAAAAGAGAAATGTAAAATCTAGTTATACAAGACATAAAACTAAAGTGATGTCTTTACTATAAACTAAAGTTCATACTTTGTCATTAACAAAACTTAGCAAAGATCGTAAAATATAAATAACGTTTTCAGGCGATATTTGTAATAACAATCTCCCCCTTTTTGTTGATGACAAAATATAAACTTTATTTATAAGTAAGCCACTAGTTTTAGTGTTAAGTCTTATAAAGTTTGTATTAAAACTTATTTTTGCTAAGATGATATGATATGCAAAACTAAACTTGGGGATGAGAACAAGTTTGACAAGTTTAAATATAAATTCTCCCCCTTTTTGTCGAAACAAAAAGAAGAGATGCGGAAAAAAATGATTCAAGTGCTCCCCCTTGGACAATACTCCCCCTAAAAGGAGTTCCAAGATAGGAGACATGGAATTTGAACCTACAAAAAAATGTTAGTTGTCGCAATAGACGAGCATAGAGCAAGTCATGAGGTGAAGAGTTGCGAAGCGGAATAATGCAATTCTCATGCTCCCCCTTGAATATTACTCCCCTAAATGGAGTATCAAGGAAGGGAAACATGGATAATGATCCTAAAAAAAATTAGTTTCTAAAACACAAGATATATGTATGCTACCATAGCAAGGTAAAGTTTTACTAATAATACCTAAATGATCAACAAACAATGCATACCTTATAGTAGAATGGAATTCATTTCATGTAAAATTTGACTTTTAGAAAGTCAAAGACAAGAAATTAGGAAGATAACATCCTACTTCAAAAAAAAAAAGAAACTAAGAACATAAAATCCTACATCTATAAAAGAAAACAATCATTTTCCTTAATGAGAAACATTTTCCAAAAACAAGGCTAAGGTTGTTTAAGGATGAAAATGTGTGTTGGAGGATGTAGCGGGTTTCATTTTGAATGTTGTGGAAGTGAAACGCTTTTGGTTTGTTGGTTTGTGTTTTTGGTGTTTTTATGAATGGGTCCTTATTGTTGGAGACTCTAGAGTTGAGGTGGGTGAGACAAGGACTCTAGACGGTCCAAAATGTGGTTTAGGATAAACCTCATTTCTTCGGTTAGCATGCGAATATCCGTTCGACACCCTTCACTAATGTGAGAGCGGTTCTTTAGCAATGTCCGCAATCATGGCGGGGAAAGTTTGGTGGAAGAGAGGTTTAATTTGTTCGTGGTGGATCATTTGAACTTGAAGGAGCAAATGTGGATGGTTAGGAGGTGTTCTTGGTTCCTTCACTAGATGAGTGTAACTTCGTTTGTAAAACCATAATATGGTTGATTTGAGAGTCAACCATACGTTTGAAGGCAAGAAGGTGGTTTAAATGGGTGTCCATTTCATCATTAAGGTTTGGAGATTTTTCCCATATGGATGCTTCTATTTTCTTATAAGAAGAAAATAGAGATTCAAAGTGTTGGGAATGCTCTTGTGGTGATGGTTGTTGTTGTTGTTATTGTTGTTGTGGTTCTTGTTGTTGAACAAAGTGGCAGAAGCTTGGTTCTTCGGAAGGATTACCATGAAGGTCTTTGTAAATAGGGTGAAACACAAATGGTTGTAGGTGTGTATGACCTTGATCTTGTGGAAAAATTGATGGTCTAGCATAACGGTAAGCCAAACGTTCAACCAATGATGGTTGATGAGGTTCATCATCTAATTGCTCATTTGATTGTTGTTGGGTTTCCATTTGAGCAATGGTGTCAAAGAGTGACAATGATGGAGGGCTTGATGATTTAGGTGATAGGTCTTCTAAAGTTTCCAAATAGGGTAGTGGTGATATTGTTGGTGTATGGAAAAGTTCCATTGGTGTAAATGTTGGTGATTGAGGTGATGGAGTTTTTAATGGTTATGTTTGTTGAGAAGGTGATGTTGAATCACTTGAAGGTCTAGTTGGTGGTGGAATAGTGGCTATGTTGGTGTTGCAATGTGTTGGAGAGGGTGTTGGAGTAGCAAGATTTAGCAAATCTTGTATAGTGATCACATTGGTATTGCAAGGTGTTGAGGATGGTGTTGAGGTAGTAAGATTAAGGAAATCTTTGATAGGTAAAGAAATGTCAAGAGATACATCACTTGATGATGATGAGCTTGATTTGATGGTTTTGTTGAAGCAACAAGGTTTTACACTAATCCTAACAGTTTTTGTAAGGGATTTTGATGATTCGGAGAAGTATTGGATTTAGTCATTTCAAAGGTGTGGTTTTGAGACTTTAAAAGAATGGATTTTGATGGTTATGGTGTGATTTGAAGTGTTGCAAAATTGTCAAATTTATAAAGTGAAAGAGATGTTGGAAGGGGTGTTTGGATTTGATGTTCTACCATACAAATGTTGAGGTTTCTAACATGTAAAATCATTGGATGTCAATCCAATGGAATTGGGTGGAGTGAAAGACTAACTTATGCACTCAATGCTAAGTGAGCATGGGAAGTGATTTGGTTGAAAATGTTCTAAGGGTTTGAATGATCTTTTTTAAGGGTTCCTTGGGTTAGTTATGTTTGAATTTGAATTTTTGGCGGGAAATGACTTCCTAATTGTTCTAGTGAGTGAGAGTGATCCTAATATGTTTATTGGAACTAAGGGAAGATGTTTCTCACTAAAGATAATGAGTTGACATTTTACAAATTTTGAAATTTAGAAAAATGACAAAAATTTTTTGCAGGTGACTGGCGGAACCCTCGCGATACACAGGCAGAACCCTGTTTTGGGTTCCGTCTGGTCCGTTGGGCCAAAACTGGGTTGCCCAGAAATTTACACTGGCGGAACCCAATTTTTGGTTCCGCCAGTTCCGCCAGACCTGAAAAACAAGGCAGTACACCTTTTTGAGGGTCGAGACGATTTTCAAATTTTTCGAAAACTCTTAAAAATGAAAATTTATTATATGTCTGATTAGGAAATGCAAAAAATAGACATGTAGACATTCATATCATAGGACTTTGACCGGGGGCTAGCGAATTTCACTATACTTAGTGAAAATTTCCATATGCATGAAAAATTGACAAACACCTCAAATATCTTCAATATGCATAAAGTCTCATACAAAACATAATCCGACGAAAATACTAAAGCATGGAAGTAAAAAAGCAATATAAATCACATAGTTTAACACATACAAAGTTCTAAAACCTTCATAAGTCAAACACTCCTTAATCACACATCTCACAATCGGTATATCTTCTTCTTGAGTTTTCCTAGGTACCTTCCAAAGCACTTGAACATTCCTTTGGTTTGCTTGAACTCTTCGGATGCACTGCTGATGACGGGAAGTTCTTGATGGTAGTATAAAGGGGGTAGCTTAGAGTTAGGAAGTTTATCGTCATCGCTTATATCGGATGATGAGGATGATGGTGAAGGAGAGCGAGTACGCTTGACCTTAACTTTGAAGACTCTTTTATCACTTAGAGGGACAAAAATGTGAGGAACGAGAGAGTAATCAAGGCACATTCCCTTATCGTTAGGAGGAATGGGCGAGATTGCTCTAAAGAGGCGGGTGAGAAGCATTCCATAAGGAAGAGCGGTTGTTCTTACCAAGGATATGTCGGCCATTCTTTTGGCTAGGTAATAGGCTAAGTTAAAAGGTTGACCGGTGGAAATGCTATAGAGCATGTAGCTAAGACATTTGTTGACATGATCTCTATTTCCTATGGAACTTATAATGTTGGTTCTAAGAATTTCTTCCCATTTCTTAAATTGTGGTTTAAGCTCATTGAGTTCCATACCAAAAGGGTCCTTATCTACCTCGTTTCCCGAACGATTCTTCCTAGTTGTTGAGGTCCTAACAAAGAGATGCTCACGAATTTCTTCCTTATTAGCAAGAGGAGTGTCGTATGGATGAAAACGCTCAATGGAATCAAGACTAGAAAGGGGCCACTTATCCGTGTAGAGACATGTACCAACATTAGGGACACCAAGAATTATTGCAAAATCTTTCAAGGGTATGATATTTGGTACTTGATTGGTTGTAAAGGTTAGTGAGATCTCACCATCGTCATCGAAGAAAAGGCTTATGGTTGCATAGAATTCTAAGATGAACCTAGGACAAATTTGCTCATCGATGTCTAGGAGGCAATCAAAGTTGATTACGGCAAAGTTTTGGCGAATGGATGTCCCTTTTAGGAAGGATGAATCAATGGTTCTTCCTTCATGAACATAGCGTTTTTCTAGACTCTTAAAAGTTTCAACTTGATCTTTAGTAAGGCATTTGGTCCTATGGTGTTTGGGGAAGTAATTAAGAGTTTCCTTGTGATCAAAGAATGTTGCGGGAGGCATGTTGATTCCTAGAAAACACAAAATTTAAGTTTAAATTAATGACTTTTATAATGTGGATGTTCTAGTATAAGCCTATATGAAAACAATGTGGAGGTGCGGTTATCTTGACTCATTTTGATGCTTCAAACATTTTTGTAATGCAAGTTATGTTACAAAACAAAAGATAACCCAAACGCTCCTAATTCAATATAGCTTCGTTTGAATGTACCCGAAAATACATATTAGTTATGTATTCCCTTTAGCATTCAAGAGACATTATGCAAGTGATGTTTCAATGACGTTTTTCATTTGTTTTAACAATGTGGTGAGAGGTGGTGTTCTAGTGACTTTTAAAAGACAATAAACTTGGTGTGTTTGATAAATCATGATAATAACAAAGAGGATACAATTCCTAACTAATGGAAATTATGATTAGTTTACAACCAAGGTTTTTCATGAATCAACAAGTTTATGCATAAACCCTAAGATTCTAGTTAATGTATGTAGATGAAAGTGATAGAATTTGATTGAAAATGCAATTATGATAAAAAAAAATACTTACAAAGTTGATTGGATTGGAAGAGATGTGAGTGAGAGCCCTAATTTTCGTGTGGTAAGGTGTTTGTAAGTTGAAGTTGTGAGTTTAGAGGTGTTTGGTTTTGAATTTAAAATAAAAACATGCTGCAGATTCGGCGTACCAGGCGGAACCAAAGGGAGGGTTCCGCCCGTTTGGTCTCAGGGTTTCGCGGGTACAACAGAGGAAAAAATAAAAAGGATTTGTCTTAATTTTTGTGGTTTTATCCTAATATTCAAAACTAAGGTTTTAGGTCTCATGAGTCTTTAACTAAGCCTAGGGAGGATGAATGATTCTTATTCAAGAGGTTTCGTGAAAACGTCGAGAATATGGTTATCGAGTAAGACTTTCTTGGTTGAGATGTTCCTCAATGAACATTTTTACCAAGGCGATGATGATGGATCACAATATGTCAATTAAGAACATAATGGATTGGATTGTCGCTGAAGTCGATGCTTCCTTTTTTGAAGGGATAAAATTGGTGATAAGAGTAATTCCATTTGTTGACTCGGGTTTGCTTGTTCTAGTGGAGCTTGTTGACGTGCTTCTCCATCCGATACTAATTTGAGAATCTTAAGCGTTTTGGAGAATCATTGGATAAGTAAGTATAAAAGTTCAAGTACCACTTGTGCTTTTCTTATCAACTTATTACCGACATAATTCCATTTGGCATACACTATTGTTTCTATTCCCGTTCTTTTGGGATACCATAATCCTAGTTGTGTAGTGCCTTTTGATGTATCCAAACAAGCTCTTCCGAAAGAGTTGTTTTAGGATCTTCTCTAAAAACGAGCACACAGACAAGCACTAAACATAATGTTGGATCTATTTGTTGTGAGAACAAGTAAACTTCCAAACATTTCTTTATGTTTAGTTTTACCTACGGATTCACTAATCTCATTCTTGATAAGTCATAAAAGACTTAATCATTGTGAACTTGTGAATAACTAGGAATGTCTTTGAGTGATTATTCCTTGCTTTTGGAGCTTGCTTAGGTTATTAAAAAGACTTTCATAGATTTACACTATTTTCAATTTTGAAAGATCTATTTTGTTTTAATTGTTGCTTTACTCTAATGTCCAAAAACTATTTTTTATCAAATTTGTTTTAATCACAACTATGACCCATGATTCAAGTTTTTATGACCTTGTCAATATTGCTTGACTCAATGTTTGACACAAGACGAAAAGATGTTGTTTTTCATTTTTAATAGTTCATATTCCTTGTTATTCATTTTAACTCACTTGTCTTCTCAATGTTGGACTTTCGACAAAGTCATCATCTACCAAAGATGATATCTTAGAAGGAGGTGGTCTTTCATCGAATGTTAAATTCAATGACTCCTCGACTCTTTAGGTTTATTTACTTAAAACACTATGAGTGTAAATGTCCCAGAGATGCAACATCATAAGACTATGGGTCGAATTTGATGTGCAAAACCTAAATGTTTATAAATCATTTTCTCCCAATCATCCTAATGTATTCAAATGATTTATTTTTCTTTGTGTGTCTTATATGAAACTTTAACAAAAGAGTGGTTGAATTTAAGACACGATTGAAAATATAAGGTATAATGTCAAAAGATTTTGTACTACAAACGTCTATGAAATGTTGTGGTTTTGCTAGATTTGCAAGCATCACAAAAGTGTTGGTTGTTTAATCACTTAGGAGATTCTTAGTTAGCTCACTTCTAGACAAGTATTAAGTGAGACTCACTCAAGAGTTTCTCGTGTCTTTTCCAAAATTTTGAAGAGGTAAAACACCTTATATCTCCTACTAGATGTAGTGTCTAAATTCTTTAATCATGAAGGATCTAATCTTTGTTGTTACTTACACAACATAAACACCTTAGAGTAAAAACTATTAATATTACTCATGACAAAACTTAATGTTAAACAACAAGAAGGAATGAAAGGTAAGTTGAAGAGACGTGTACCTTTTAAGCTCCATAGATGAGCCACCAAGAAGATAATCTTTAAGCAAATTATCTTGACTCTTAAGAGAGCTAAACTCAAATACTTATGAATCCAAGGAGGCTAGATAAACATATAAAAGTATTGAACATGATATCTTTATCCTTTTATCATGAGCTCCTAATAGAGATAGAATTGCTCCTACAATTCTCTCCTAGGTTTCACAAACACAACTTGTTTTGTTTAATTTGTTGATGGTGTATTTGAGTCAAATCCTAATCCGGTTTTATCTCTAAATGACTTTTGACTTTTCAATAAGCTTTTGAGAGCTTTTGAACTTTATTCAAATTTAGCAAGCATTTTTCCTTTTTCATTTTGTCTTTGAATTTCATATTTGTAATCTGGACATATTTTGCATTCTAGATCAATTTCAACATTGCTTTCAAGTCCAGACATTTTATCTTCTAACATTATCTCTTTTTTCAAGATTTTTCACAAGAGATTTTGAATGTTCATTGTTAAAGATAGCTTTTAGGACCATGTTGCATAAAAGTTTAGATTCATTCTCTAGTTTAGAAAACTCTAGGATAAATGTGTCAAAGCAAAAGTGTTTGGTTTCAAATTTTACCTTGCTTGATGTTTTATCTAGTTGAGAATCACAAACAGGATAGTTGGCTTCATCTTCATCCGTGTCATTCCATGAATCGTAAGCAAGACCACTTTGAGCTCGATACAAGTAATCATCTTCACTTACACCTTCATTTAAAACATTTAAACTAGTAGCACATGTACTTATTTCAACTAAATGTCTATCTATTAATTTTTCTAAGACTTCTAATTCATATGTGAGATCAAATTGACCATCTTTGACTTGACATATTTCTTGATGAAAGTTTAACATATTTTTCCAAATATCATTAGCCGTTTGACAAAAATACACTCTTTCATATTCGGTCCTTGGTAAAGCTTTATAAATCATTATCTTAGCTTTAGTGTTTTTATCAAGTTTAGGATAATCATCTTGATTTTCAAAACTTGTTTTCGTTGGTTTGAAATCACCAACAGAAATAATATGCCAAAGATCTTGATCAATTGATTTCACATAGTTTTCAAATTTACTTTTCCATTCAAGGAAGTTTTCTTTTTCAAATAGCGGTGGCTTTTGAATAGGTTGCCCTTCTTTGAGATTTTTAAAATCCATGGATCGATCCAAGTTTTAAAATACAATATATTTTAAAGATCTTGAGTAACGTAGCTCTGATACCAATTGTGGAAAACTAGAAGGGGGGTGAATAGTTTACCGCTTTTTCACTTAGTTTTTCTTTTAAAACATTACGTTTGTTTAAATATATAAACTCAAATTACTTGTTTAATCTTTGAAAAGCTTTACGTGTTAATTAACGATTCTAACTAAAGACAATATGTAATAAGCAAAGACAAAGAAAGAAACGATCAAACCACAACACGATTGCTTATCGTGGTTCGGCTACAAGTACTCTTTTTCCTTGCCCTACATCCACGCCCCGAGTTTCCAACTCGAGAGTTTCAAGCACTAGTCAACAAGCTCCTTTCACGGGTGGAGAAACCTTTACAATCGTCGCTTACACTTTATCCGATACAAAGCTAGATAATGGGTCCTAGTTCAAGGTAGAACCAACCTAACGTCGCCTATCCACTATTTCCGACACTAAGCTAGATGTCGAGTTCTTTTCCAAGGGTACAACCACTCCCAATAGTTCTTTTACAAGGGTACAACAACTCCCGTCACACTATGTATTTTGAGGCCTAAAATACTAACCGATCACTTCTACACAAGATACAAATGAAGTATAAACTACCAAAGTTCATACATAACAAAGCTAACAAGTCTTGCAACTTTTGAGTTGAAACTTGTAACTTCTTGGAAGAACTTGTAAACTCCTTTGCTACATACACTG
This sequence comes from Artemisia argyi, assembly GCA_030686995.1. NCBI lineage: Eukaryota > Viridiplantae > Streptophyta > Magnoliopsida > Asterales > Asteraceae > Artemisia > Artemisia argyi. The sequence continues at coordinate 37,516,615 of CM060677.1, read as the reverse complement.
GTACAAAAATTTGTATTGGTCATGCCAAAAATGTGTGACGATATGCATATAGTCACATACGTTTTTTTCGTTGTGTGTCACTAAAGGTCCCGCCACCGTAGGTGGCATATGGTCACATTGTTGAGTTCGTGGCCTTTTCCATCGAAAAAGAGTGACCAAAACCCCGAATATATGTAACAAATTAGGCACAAGTTTTGTTGGATTAGTCATTATCAGTGACCGTAAACACCTTATAGTCACACGAATGTTTTTTGAGAGTGACTATTGTTCGTCCTTTGGCCACATAAATATATAATATATGTGACATTTGAGATGATATATTCAACTAAATATGTATTTTGTGTGACTATTGATAATCCAATGGCCACATGAATATACAATAAATGTGACATTTGTGATGATTTAGTCACACAATGGGTGTTATTTTTTTGGAGTTAGTCACATATAATTTAACACAAAGTGGCCAAAAGTGTGAATAAGTGTGACCATATGCTGTTTAAAGTGAAGAAATGTGTATTTTGTGTGACTATTGATCATCCAATGGCCACATGAAGTTTATGTTTGCGTGGCCTTTTTTAATATTTAGTCACACAAAGCATGTTTGTTTTGAGTATTTAGTCACATATCATTAAGCAAACAGTGGCCAAAAGTGTTAATATGTGTGACCATATGCTGTTTAAAGTGAAGAAATGTGTATTTTCTGTGACTATTGATCATCCAATGGCCACATGAAGTTTATGCTTGCGTGGCCTTTTGTAATATTTAGTCACACAATGAACTAAGCAAACAGTGACCAAAGTGTTAATAAGTGTGACTATATGCATCTTTTAGTCACATTTAAAAAATCAATATATATATCAAAGCAATTCAAATATATATCAAAACAAATTCAAATACAATAAAATTGGAATGTATATAACTGAACCAAATATAAAATTGGACATCCTTTTATACACCAAGGAGTCCTAGTCGGCTTACAATAGTTTCCTAAGTATCTATAATCTTCTCCATAAGCAACTAGCAACTTCGAGCAGTCTTAATCTCTGAGCAGTACCAACTTTCACTAGCATTCGTAACTTTTGTACTAGCAGTAGTAACTTTTGTACTAGTACTAGCAACTTCGAGCGGTCTTAATCTCTGAGCAGTACCAACTTTCACTAGCATTCGTAACTTTCGTACTAGCAGTAGTAACTTTTGTACTAGTAGTAGTAATTACTTTTGCACATCTTCTTTGAAGTTCATGAGCAGAACTAAATCCATCTAAGCAACATTAACACAAACATGATCAGTAGTAATTCAAACAACATCATGAAGACTTTTAATCCAAAATAATGAACATAATAATAAAATTTGCAGTTAAACTTACAAGTTTTTCTCCCATTGATCTAATCTCATCATCTGGATATAAAAGCCTTGAAAACGTAGGCTGCTGCATATCAACAATAACCACATTAGGATTAGAGCAGAACTAGAACATGTCAAAGCTCACAACATAAAAGAACTAGATGAGCATACTGGAATAAAGTTCTTGATTAGATGCTAGAAAACCTTCCTCTGTAAAAAGTATGTGGTTATATGTATTGTTGACGGGTGCATCTATTTCTTGACATTTGACAGACACACTATTGCCTTGTCTTTTTTCAGGTGCATCTAGTTTGTTAGGCGCCACTAGTTCAAATATCTGCTGTTTTTGTGGTTTTGAGTCGCTTGATTCGCCACTGATTCAACTATCTGCTTTGGTGGTTTTGAGTCGCTTGACTCGCCACTGATTCAACTATCTGCTTTGGTCGTTTTGAGTCGCTTGATGCGCCACTGGTTCAACTATCTGCGCAAACACGATAGGAATAAAACGCATATCAGATCTTGTAACTTTGTCCCAACCACCCAATTAAAAATAAGGTATAGATTAAACTCTAGTAATGGTTTAAAAAGGTACAAGTAATTTTGTCCCAACCACCCAATTAAAAATGGAAAAGATAAGCTGAAAAAATCAAATAGACCAACGCGACTACTTGATTAGAAACAACTATATTTTTTGATAATCAGATCTTGGTCTATTTCCGATTTTAGGCTTTCTTACAATCGATTCTGCATCTTTTATTTGTAACTTTTATTCAACCTTCCAAAGCTATATACATTTCAGATTATTTTTTTTAAACTAGGAAAAAGTAAAGATTCCAAGGTAGCATTTGCTTTTGGCCAGTTTGGTTATGGTGAATCTAGTTTTTAAATCAGTCCGCACATAATGGGAGCATAAAAACATCTAAAAGATGAATTCAAGGATAAAAAATCATTTCAGATGTAAATGCACTTTCAAAAATAATAAAAGATAATACCACATAAAAATGGCGGGCTGGGTAACATGTCATGAAAGACATTTCGAGTTGTTTTGCAACCTGATGATGTATTAATAAATTAAGGACAAAGATATGCACCAGATAAAGATGCCTGAATGCATCAGAAGTGTGTAATCAGGTATTCACAAAAAATCTTGTCATTATAAGATAGCAAGTGTTAGACCCGTTTCCCGGGTACTTGGACTCCACCCTAGATGTAATGGACTAAGAGCCTTACGTGGTTGGTTAGTCAACAAGTGTGGTGATGTGGTCAAACCCGATAGTCATAGTATCTCGTAATATGGTTTTAGAAGTATTATGTGTCATAAGTAAGAGGGATAATAACTTGAGGGACCTAAGTTGACAGAATACCAAACTGGTACTAGAACCAACTTGTTCTAGTACTAGAACCAACTTGTTCTAGTCTGCAGGGACTATTCTTGCAAAAACCTCAAACTAGCACTAGAACCAACTTGTTCTAGTACTAAGGATGAATGGTTACAGGACCTAAGGGACTAAAGTTGCCATTTAGGCAAACTTCCAACTATCAAATGTCTAGAGAATTCTCTTGACTTCTATAAGGTTCATTTTGGATAAGAAGTATTTATGTGTATGTGGTGTCGGCAAGAGAGAAAGAGAGGGAAAGAGATGGGTCTTGATGGTCCAAGAATGGAGAAGATTAAGGTCTTATGCTAGGGTTAAGTTCTAGCAACAATCAATCAAGTAAGTACTCCCCATCTTGATTATGTTAAAGTTATAGTTTGTGATTAAAGTGGGAAATCATCATATGATCAAGGTATGATCATATGATGATTTAGAAAGGAAGATGGGTAAGTTATGGTGGGTTTTATATAAACCCTTGTTTATGATTATTGATTGTTATGTTGTTAGGTTTTGGCTAATTATGAAGGATGATGATGATGATGATGAATAGTGATGTTGATGTTGATGTTGATGGTGTTATTGATTTGTAGCTTAGCATGGATGAGCAAGGTAAGTAACTTGATTGATATGCGTTTAAGATGATTGTTTACATATTATATGACTATAAGTATGGACTCGATGTGTTAGTTTTGGTACCCTTCGAGATAGCCCAGCTTGCCTTTTATGGCATGTATTTGGCGTCCTTCGGGATGGCCTAGCTTGCTTTCATGGCATGGTTGTTAGCTTGCCTTTACGGCATGGTTTTAGCTTTGATTTAGTGAGTGTGGCCTTGATAGGTGGTTTGCCTAGTTAGCCAACTCAAGTGATAGATTATGAGTAGGGAAAGGCTAAGGTATGTTGTGATGTTTATGAGTTTATTGGTTGAAGTATTTGTGTAGCATATATGTGGACTAACATGTTGATCATGTGTTAATCTAGTTACTTACTAAGCAAAAGCTTATTGTTTAGTTGACAATGTTTTGTAGGTTACTCATCTGTGAAGCTATGGCTTGGATAAGAACTAAGGTTGGACATGTGAAGTAGAAGGAATGGTAAGAAAGTAGGAGCTAGGTAGTATACCGAGCTCAAGTGTCATGTTTGTACCCCCGTGAGTCATTAATGTTATGTAAACTATGGTCAAGTGTCAAGTGTATAAATTGGTGGTCAATGGACAAGTTATAGTATAGTTCATGTGTTTACAGTCAAGTTAAGGGGGCGTTTGGCATAACGTCTAATTGTACCCATTATGGGATGTGAACGGGTCAATGGTCATGGATCAAAGTTGTCATGGTTTTTAATGTTAAATGAGTGTTTGGTTTACGGTTAAAGTGTTAATTTTATGGTTAAAGGTGATATGGTTAAGTGTAGTATGCAAATGGGTCAAAATGGGTGTTTCCACCTGTTACTTTGTAAAGCACATTTTTGCGGGTCATTATGACCAAGTTTATGTATATAACTGATGTTTATATTATCCTAATGATTTTTGGAAGTTTTGGTGTAATCTCATGTTATAAAAGTCGTTTTTCCGGAAAATGGGTCAAAACTGCATCAAAGGGATTTGCAGAAAAAGGGGTGTTTGGGACAGCAAGTAGTGCATAAAATGGGTCATGTTAGAAAAATCATATCTTGTAAACCGTAAGTCGCCACGGGTCGATCCACCAGGAATTTTGAAGGTAATTGAGTCTAGTATCATTTAAAGTTAGTCTCATGGTCTGAAAGTTTATAAATTTTTGCCAATATTGAAAAGAGTAACAGCAGGTCAGTTTTGATACGTCATTTCCATGCAAAAAAAAGTTTTAAATTTTGGTCAAAGCGGGCACGGAGCATAACAAATTGGTATCAGAGCTTCAGTTTAAGTGAATTAGGTTTCCACTATAGGTTTCCTAGTCTTAAACCACTCGTAGATTGCGATGGCCATAAGTTTGAGTAATGCGGAAAAGTAATTATTAAGTGTGAGACGGATTATGTTTTACGCTAGTTGAACTTGTAGATGATAAATGATGGATGTATGATATAGTGTTGATGTGTGTGAGATGTAAGTCCATGGAGGACTTGAAATGCTTAAATGATTAGTTAACCGTGGACCTCGGTTGGTGCCGGTGATTATGATGTGATTATGTGATAGTATGGTAATAGAATGCGAGTATTAATGCTAAACGATATTAGAGATAGGCTAGTAAGTGGAGTAAGGTTTTATGATGCCTTAGTTATAAGGTAGACTAGTGCTTGCGGCTAGTTAGAATGTTGATGCTTAGACATAGTTTGATTGTTCAATGTGATGTATGAGCCATAGACTATATGATTTGATTATGATTATGAATGTTTTAACACTTGTTAGATAAGTGTTAAGTGTTAAGTGTTATTGTTTATGTGACGTTAAGTCTATAGTAGTAGTTTATTATATGTCTAAGTTTTATGTGATGTGCTTGAGAGCATGATTCACAGAAGTGTATGAGTTGAGATAGATGCATTGGAATGCATATTTCGTGAGACATGAACGATTAGATGTAATAATGAGTAGATGCTTGAAGCATAAGTCTTACACGCTTAATTAAAATAAGAAAAGTTAAAGTATACGGTTAAGATGTGACGAGATCATGTTATATATAAAACATGATAAGTAAAATGTGTTAGTAAGTAAATGGTTAAGCGTGATGAGTAGAAGTGATGAATGAGACATAGATTGCGCTAGAATTCATAAGTGATATGAAGTGCACTAGAAGAATCGTAAAACATGAGTATAGTCATGTTTATATATTGGATAGTATGTGATGAGATTAATGGAAATGAGTAGACTAAATGAAGTGATAGTATGAGTTGTGAACATGGTCAACAAGGGTTGACGGATAATAGTAAAAGTGTGTGGTAAGGACACATATAGAATGTGTAAACTGTAAATGGACAAGCATCATATAAAACTTGTCTAAGATAGAGATGCCACGTAGTGAATGTATGAGTCAACTTGGGGTTGACGGATAAATGATAAGTAGCATTGTGAGAATGCAAACATATTTTAACAAGTGTAATATAGCAACTTGTCTAGATGAATGTAAACGTGGTAGCGAATGTTGAAATTGCTCAAGGAAATGAGAAGTGTTGAAGTGATAGCGTGTACTTAATGATAAAAGTACATGAAAGATAAAGTGAGTAAAGATGATAAGTTAGATATAGCTTGGATCCAATTCTCTAGTTTTGGTATCCTTCGGGATAGCCCAGCTTGCCTTTATGGCATGTGTTTTCGGCATCCTTCGAGATGGCCTAGCTTGCCTTTCATGGCATGATTTTTTTAGCTTGCCTTCGCGGCATGTGTTTTGGCATCCTTTGAGATGGCCTAGCTTGCCTTCTTGGCATGGTTGTTAGCTTGCCTTCGCCGGCATGGTTTGCCTATATTCTTGGCATGTATGAAAGTATCCTTTGGGATAGCTTAGCTTGCCTTTCATGGCATGGTTGTACAGCTTGCCTTATGGCATGGATGTTAGTTATGGCATCCTTCGGGGTGGCCCAGCTTGCCGCAAGGGCATGGATATTATGGTATCCTTCAGGATAGCTAGCTTGTCTTTATGACATGGATGAATAGTTAGTGAGATTGGATCCAAGGCTAGAAAAGAAGGAAAGTAAAGTAAGTATAATTGTTGTGTCGGAAGTACATGAGTAGGAGGATTTATAATCTCCTTACTTAAATGGATTGGGACGCCTCTTCATTTTAATAAAGAAATTGTAAATCACAGAACCATAAGTTTATAATTCCTTACTTGCATAGATTGGGAAGCCTTTTTATGTAAGTAAAGAGGTATAAATGAGTGGGCTTATGTGTAGCCGGTATGACATGAATACGGGTAGAGATATGAGAAAGTGAAAACTAAAACAAGTTAGATGTTATAAGAAGAGATTAGATATAAAATCTTGTAGCGGCGTTAAGGTCCTATATGAACCTTAAGATAGACGCCTAGAATTATTTTTTTGCTTTAGGTTGATAAGATGATGGGTGGACTTCCCACGACTTAACAAGAAGATTTCTTTAGTAATGCGTAGATTTGGTTTTTGGAAGTGTCGTTTATATGGTACTATGTATATATTGCGAGATAAGTTACCGGTTTTTGGCAGTAGATAAGTGTTGATATTGTGTAAAGTGTAATTTTGGCCGGTATATGACGTAAGGTCATGTAGTGCATTTGTGAATGAAGTGATGATAGTGTGAAGTTTGACGTATATAAAGTCAAAATAGTTAATTTTCCATATGACTAGTCATCAATTGTGGGAAATTTTAGATGAGCTTGTGATGAGAAGTGTTGCCTATAGTATAATATGAATTATGATTAAGTATAGCAAGTTTAGACTTTGCAAGATCATCTAGATCGTTGCAAGGTATTGGCTTAGTTAGCATGAGAATAATAAGTTGTTATGTTGAGATTTAGTTTTGGATAGTAATAGACGAAAGATTTCGAGGATGAAATCTAAATAAGGGGGATAGAATTGTTAGACCCGTTTCCCGGATACTTGGACCCCACCCTAGATGTAATGGATTAAGAGCCTTACGTGGTTGGTTAGTCAACAAATGTGGTGATGTGGTCAAACCCGATAGTCATAGTATTTCGTAATGTGGTTTTAGAAATATTGTGTGTCATAAGTAAGAGGGATAATAACTTGAGGGACCTAAGTTGACAGAATACCAAACTGGTACTAGAACCAACTTGTTCTAGTACTAGAACCAACTTGTTCTAGTCTGCAGGGACTATTCTTGCCAAAACCTCAAACTAGCACTAGAACCAACTTGTTCTAGTACTAAGGATGAATGGTTACAGGACCTAAGGGACTAAAGTTGCCATTTAGGCAAACTTCCAACTATCAAATGTCTAGAGAATTCTCTGGACTTCTATAAGGTTCATTTTGGATAAGAAGTATGTGTGTGTATGTGGTGTCAGCAAGAGAGAAAGAGAGGGAAAGAGATGGGTCTTGATGGTCCAAGAATGGAGAAGATTAAGGTCTTATGCTAGGGTTAAGTTCTAGCAACAATCAATCAAGTAAGTACTCCCCATCTTGATTATGTTAAAGTTATAGTTTGTGATTAAAGTGGGAAATCATCATATGATCAAGGTATGATCATATGATGATTTAGAAAGGAAGATGGGTAATTTATGGTGGGTTTTATGTAAACCCTTGTTTATGATTATTGATTGTTATGTTGTTAGGTTTTGGCTAATTATGAACGATGATGATGATGATGATGAATAGTGATGTTGATGTTGATTGTGTTATTGATTTGTAGCTTAGCTTGGATGAGCAAGGTGAGTAACTTGATTGATATGCGTTTAAGATGATTGTTTACATATTATATGACTATAAGTATGGACCCGATGTGTTAGTTTTAGTATCCTTCAGGATAGCCCAGCTTGCCTTTTATGGCATGTATTTGGCATCCTTCGGGATGGCCTAGCTTGCTTTCACGGCATGGTTGTTAGCTTGCCTTTACAGCATGGTTTTAGCTTTGATTTAGTGAGTGTGGCCTTGATAGGTGGTTTGCCTAGTTAGCTAACTCAAGTGATAGATTATGAGTAGGGAAAGGCTAAGGTATGTTGTGATGTTTATGTGTTTATTGGTTGAAGTATTTGTGTAGCATATGTGTGGACTAACATGTTAATCATGTGTTAATCTAGTTACTTACTAAGCAAAAGCTTATTGTTTAGTTAACAATGTTTTGTAGGTTACTCATGGGTGAAGCTATGGCTTGGATAAGAACTAAGGTTGGACATGTGAAGTAGAAAGAATGGTAAGAAAGTAGGAGCTAGGTAGTATACCGAGCTCAAGTGTCATGTTTGTACCCCCGTGAGTCAGTAATGTTATGTAAAGTATGGTCAAGTGTCAAGTGTATAAATTAGTGGTCAATGGACAAGTTATAGTATAGTTCATGTGTTTACAGTCAAGTTAAGGGGGCGTTTGGCATAACGTCTAATTGTACCCGTTATGGGATGTGAACGGGTCAATGGTCATGGATCAAATTTGTCATGGTTTTTAATGTTAAATGAGTGTTTGGTTTACGGTTAAAGTGTTAATTTTATGGTTAAAGGTGATATGGTTAAGTGTAGTATGCAAATGGGTCAAAATGGGTGTTTCCACCCGTTTCTTTGTAAAGCACATTTTTACGGGTCATTATGACCAAGTTTATGTATATAACTGATGTTTATATTATCCTAATGATTTTTGGATGTTTTGGTGTAATGTCATGTTATAAAAGTCGTTTTTCCAGAAAATGGGTCAAAAGTGCATCAAAGGGATATGCAGAAAAAGGGGTGTTTGGGACAGCAAGTAGTGCATAAAATGGGTCATGTTAGAAAAATCATATCTTTTAAACCGTAAGTCGCCACGGGTCGAGCCACCCGGCATTTTGAAGGTAATTGAGTCTAGTATCATTTAAAATTAGTCTCATGGTCTGAAAGTTTATAAATTTTTTCCAATAGTGAAAAGAGTAACAGGAGGTCAGTTTTGATACGTCGTTTTCATGCAAAAAAAGTTTTAAATTTTGGTCAAAGCGGGCATGGGGCGTAAAAGCAAGGCGGTATATGAACCTTGAGATTGTTTCAAAGCTTCATTGACAGCATCATCAACACGGTTTAATATCTGCACACATTACATATAGCTTTAGTGAAATCAAAATCAAGGAGCTTGAACCATGTAGCTCAATAACCATGTAAAAGCAAAGTACCAATCAAGAACAGGGCAAAGTTGGAGTGTTCCTCGCCAGTAATTAGGATCAAGCAAACCGGTGAGCTGAATACCGAGCCGGACTGGACCGACAAACATAGTGAGCTGAATACCGAGCCGGACTGGACCGCCAAACATGTCATTGGATCGGGCCTTAGCGGTGGTCTTGGTGCGAGTGTGGTGTTGGTGTGAGCGGTGACGTTGGTGAGGAGAGTGTTGAGGAGATAGAAGAAGACCAGATCCAGATTTTGTGGATATTAATTGGGAACGAGTATTGAAAAACATGGGCGGGTCAATGAAATATTTGGGTGGAGGGCAATTTAAATTTGGGGAAACTTTTAAGCGGGTTGGGGAAAAGTTAAAATTTGGGATGGAGTATTCAAGCTCAAGCCTATCAAATGAAGTAGTAATTATGTAATGAGTTGAGCTCAACCTTATAAAAGTTTGACTCGAGTTATTGTTGAGTTTTCGAGCTTGTAAGTGATATAGCATATGTTATATATATATATATATATATATATATATATATATATATATATATATATATATATATATATATATATATATATATATTGTATGTAAGCGTACTAAGTGTAAATAGTTAATTATAAATGTATCGAGCATGGTTGTCAGGATCCCGATCCTGATCTTAGGATCTTATGATTTTACGATACTGCAAAGCAAAAATGATCCGGATCTTATGTAGGATCTTTGAAAGCTTAAGATCGTATAGGAACCCGATCCTGACCATAGGATCTTAGGATCTAATCCGATCCGATCTTACTTTTCTCGAACTAGCAAACTAAAAAACTACAAATTTATGAATTGTGTTTTGTAAAATTGAAAAAACAACATGTTATAATCTTCTTATACATTTCATAACCATAATTTAGGACAACATTTCAATGAAACATTTATATAATTTTGTGTTTATGTATATAATAATTTATAAATTTGTATAATATTACAAAAGATACTTAAAAAATGCATTATGGTAGGATCTTAAGATCCCGATCCGATCTTACGATCTCGATCTTGCAAAGACAAAATCGATCCTAAGTAGGATATGATCCCGATATTGAAAACCTTGGTATCGAGATTTTTGAGCCGAAGGTGAACCGAATTCGATTATTAGATTATATTTCAATTTTAATTTGTGTAAGACACATACCTTTACAAATAAACCGAGCTTTTCGAGTGATCAAGCTCAAACCGAGTTCAAACTTTCTCGATCCCTGATAACATGATCAGGAGGTCCTTGCATACTTGCTTCTTATTAGTTTCTGTGACTAACTGTACACCTACCAAGCCGGTGTAACCCATGTACGACCGCCTTTAATAACTTCAAATACAATTCATATAACATTCAATTCACACTATATATAGCTACTATACACCTACCAAGCCGGTGCAACCCATGCATGACCGGTGATAATGGCTAATTTACATGGGTCATGGGTCATATGCATTAGGTTGTCACTGGTCACATTCAATAATGGGTATTTGACATCATATGGGTCATATGCATTAGGTTGTGATGCGTAGGGATTGTACCAGGCTTTACCTCTCAAGGGATCTCGAGAAGCTTACAACCCCCACCAGGCAGTGTACCTGATCGTTGTAGTATAGTATAGTGACAAGTACCGGGGGATAGATCGTTCAGCTAGGAATAGTATCGCTAGGATTAGAAAACCTAAATACTAGTTCTAAAGATGATGGATGATTATTTTTGTATTTTTATAATTTTTTAGAAAGCAAGTAAATATCTCAGGTTTGAAGGATTTGAGCGGAATTAGTTGCTAGTCAACTAACCCAATACTAAAGATGCAATCAAAATAAAATACTAGAAATGAAAATAAACTAAATTAAACTAAGGTTGTGAGCAATAAGTGGAGAAATTGTGTTTACTTAGATTTCACTACTCCCTAGATATCTTTTACACGTTAATTACTTGTTATAGTTGCGTGAATGACGGATTGTATTCCTTAATACCATTCATGGGGTGGCGCACTTAACTCCCCAATCCTATGAGTGCCTACTTCACTCCTATGTCGAGCCGGCTAAGAAGCTCCTAACATGGGATCAATAGAATTTACTCATGCATTAAATACAACCAATAAAACCTAGTGCACATCGGTTCATGTTTCCTAAGACGTTCAAGCATGTTACCATTTGGAGATCTGCCAGTTTTCTTAAGCCTATCATCCATCCAATACAACCATAAACAAGTAATCAACACATAATCAACATCTAGGTTTCATTAGATCTAAGCAAACACAAGATAAATCTAGCCTAGCATGATGGAATTAAGACAAGCACAAGATACAGACAACCAACACATAGACATATTGATTGAATTAGAAGAACACTTATCTCAATTACACATGTAAGGGTTCAAGGGCTGAAAACCCTTGAAAAACCTGTAAAATTCGTAACAAGTTCGGCCTTAGGGTTTCTCCAAAACTTCTCTTTTTTAATGAATGAAAATTAGAAAACTATATATAGGAAATTGAGGCTTACGGCGTCAAGACCAAATATGTGACGCCGTCATCTCGCCGCCAAAATAATTCTCGGACTGCCTTGATCTACATCTGACGCCGTCATGTGTTAGGTTCTTCCAGGCCGTCACGTGTTAACTCTTGACGCTCTTCCTTGTGACGCCTTCATGTTTGCACTGGGCCGTCATGCAATTTACTCTTGACGCCGTCAGGATGATACTCTTGACGCCGTCACCTACTGTTCCCAGCAAGGAAAATTAAGACTTTGGCGTTTTCTTCACTTTTATGCTCCAAAAATGTCCGAATTGCTTCCTTTTCCAGATTTCACTCCCAAAGTACCTAAAATCACAAAAGGAACGATTTAGGGCAATATTTGATCAAATAAATTCAATTCCGGGCTTAAATGACCCCCTAAAAGTGGTTCATTTTTCGCCACATCATATACCCTTACACTTGAGATTTGCTTGTCCTCAATCAAATGCGCTTTTATTCTAATCAAAATACAAGTTAGGGGTCATTTAACACTAATATAAAAGTAATTACAACAAATAATCATTCCACTAAAGACCAAAGATAAGCACGGAGGTCATATACAAGCACCTCACAAATAGTGTTTAGATACTCACATCTCTCGGGTGTAATAAAGTATAAATTACAATATGGAAACGGAAGATATCTCTCACTACCTGTCATAGCAAAATAGATTACCATAGGCTTGGGAAAGGATCAAACCTCCACCACATGGCGTAAGCACCTAGGACAAACTATCAAAGAGGTCTTTTAAAAGGTTGTAACGTTAGGTGTAGGGATATGAAATACACGGTTTTGTTGGATAAAGGCAATCTTTACTGGTAGCGAGTTAACAATCTTGGTTAATTACATGTACAATGTGACGTTGCTAAGCCAAGACTAGACTCGACTTAAGCTAATAAATTAAAAAGAACAAAAACATAAAATGAACATAGAATAAAAAGGGATGGTAGTCCGTATGTTTTTTTTCTTTTTTTTTTTTTTTTTTGCATACACTTTTACCCTACCATCCAAAATAATATATCATAGGGGATGAACATTCCCCTTACACTTGAATTTTTACATACTTTACAATAACTAATCTAATGACTCGAATTAAGATAATCAAAACACTTGGAGTACTTTTAAGATTAACGTACATACGGGGGTAATATATGATGTTCTTCCCCATTACTCCATAAAATAAGTACTTTACCCATGATTCCCAATCGTCCCAAAACAATATGTACAAGGATATGACTCGACTTAGCAACCATGTAATCAATTAGATAGTTAACTTAGGGTTAAACAAATAACAATAATGCACTAAAAATGAGCGCATACACGGAAGGCTAAGGCGATTTGGGTGTACATTTAAGTGGGGTGTAACAAATTCTTCCTTTAAGTAAGATGCTTAAAGTTAGAAACGAAAAGATAGGCTCGGAGGGGTGTACTAGGGGTTTCGTGTACTAAAAATGAGTACAACGCTAAGGGTGTGGGGAAAATTAGTTGACTTAACTAGCCAAGTAATATGATTTAAATGGTCAAGTAATTATGATACGGGTTTAACACAAGGGTGATCCTAATGCCTCTTATCATGTAGTAAATCCTACTACACGAATGTAGTCTCACTAGTGGTCTCGGGATGCATCACTAACGCAAGTTCTAGAATCTAAATGCTACCGGTACACTCATAAGCACTAATAGTAAATATTTTTCCTATCAAATCTAAAGGCGAACCTCACATATTTGGGTGGAAAATTTTTCTGAACATACGGTTTTGTGCTAGTCATACAATCTCCTATCCATGAGACGCTTGCTATGGCTAAAGTTTCACTCCTAAATGTTGTAAAAAAATTTAAATTTGGCGCTAAAATTGCACTAACAAGTATTTCTCATAGTTTTATTACACATCTACCATTAAATAAACAAACTCAAGCAAAAGTGTATTTGTAAGGTATCATCGTTTTACCCTCCCCTTACACTTAAGATGAACATTGTCCCCAATGTTCAAGTAAAGAATGTAAAAGTGAAAAAATAAAAAGAATGAAATCAAATACTCCCCTGATTCGCTCGGTATGGATAATAAGGTGGCCAGGTTAAATCTTCCTCCAAGAAAATGAACAATCAAAGCTTCCCTTCCAGAATGTAAATCATCTTCTTGTCATACATAACCTGTAAATCCTGAGAAAACAAACAAAGCAACCTCGCATAAAATCGGCGGCAATCTATATAAGTTACTAAATCCTAGAAAACAAAGTAAGATATAATGCTTGTGTAATGAAGTTTGCAGATTTCCTGGAGATTATAAAACTTAATTATTCAGCAAAAACTTTAAGACTCCGTTAGAAAAACAAAACCGGTAAAATTTTCAGATTTTTACACGTGACGCCGTCAAGAGTAAACTCGTGACGCCGTCAGAAGTGATCTGCAGAAATTCTTATGTTAAGTTTCCGGAAAATTTCTGGAAAAACTTGGTTCTACTTCCTGAAAAATCCTGCAAAACTTCATTATGACTCAATACAAGCATTTGACTCTAACAAATACGAATATACATGTTCACTTAATATTGTGGAGAATCATGATCGGTTTATTTCTTAAAAACATATTTGGGGTTTCCCCTTACACTTATCTTTTGCAAAAATACCTTTAGGTGGAGTTAAGACTAGGCCAAAACAACAAAGTAAAATATTTCCACTTTTTAGTTTAGAAACATGATCTACCAACAATAAAAATAAAGCATGCATACGGAAGCAAATAAAAAAAATCACACAAAGCATGGGTTGCCTCCCAAGAAGCGCTTTTCTTTATTTACGAGTCTTGTAGCTAGACTCAAGGTCATGGGTTACTATGTGACCTCATCATTGGTTTCACTCTCTAGGTCGTCTTCTAAACTAGTATCACTTTCATAGTGTAAGTACTTTGGGTCTTCGAGCTTGAAGACATCTTCTCGATACTTAGAATTAAGCTTACAAACATCCTTAAAGAATCCACATGATAAATCAGAAGTGTTCTTACACCCTCTCTGAACATCTTCATCACACAAAATAAGTTGGGAACTTATCTTATCAAGCCCGTCACAATCGATTTCCTTAAGGTCTTTTCTCTTGTATGGCGTTTGGTATGAAATCCTCCTAATTCCATCAGCGAAAGTCATGATCCCGTTCCAGTCATCAACTATCAAATTAGTGATTTCACAAAAGGGTGCTCCAAAAATGACTTGTGATAACCTAGGGTCGACATAGTCTTCGATGTTGTCCACAATCGTGAATTCCATAGTGAATGCCATATTTCCTACGAACACCTGGATTTCATGATCTTTACCAACAACTTTCTCTCCCTTGTAAATCATTCCCCATCTGCAGATATTGTTATAGTGGAATAGGGACATAAGATTCTTTGGCAGAAATACGTTAATGTAGACGTTATCGAAGTACTTATGACCGATCAT
Source organism: Artemisia argyi (assembly GCA_030686995.1). Taxonomy (NCBI): domain Eukaryota; kingdom Viridiplantae; phylum Streptophyta; class Magnoliopsida; order Asterales; family Asteraceae; genus Artemisia; species Artemisia argyi. The sequence goes on along the minus strand of CM060677.1, from coordinate 37,501,199 downwards.
GCAGGGAATTTTGAGATTATTCAGATCACGCCGTCTTATCTTCCCCAATTCTCCATCCCTTGATCCATATAGATTCCCCTCAAGGGAATGACGATACTCGTATACCTCCTCATTACCCCTACAAAAAATTACCTTCTTAACACCATTGGTGAACAATGCACTTCCATCCTTCTCATCCAGGATTACTCCTGATTCATTGATAAATGGTTTCCCAAGAATAAGGTTGGTTAATGTTCGATTGGTGAGAGGGTCCACATCATCGACCACGGTGAGGGCAATATTGTAAACAAGTTCTCCAATCATGATTGATAGATTTCTTATTACCCTTGCATCATCGACTCTCTCGCACACTATGCGTTCAGGAAAGGCTTCTTGGTATAGGGAAAGGGGTATTATGTTGTCTTGGAAACTAGGATCTATATGACTATCGGTTAAGAACTTTTCATTAATGGTGCAGGAAATCTTAAAAACGTTAGGGTTGCTTTCATCAGTCCTATCGCTACTTCCACGGGTAACGTCCTCCATTTTTCTCTCGGGCTTTTCTAGAATAGATTTACCAAAAATGGTTGGATTTCTCGTATGCTCTTCTGATCTCTCTTTCCCTTCATCCGATTTGCTAGATTCTTGTACGGCGCACTGCTCAGATGAGTTGGTAGGGCTTCTGGCTAAATCGTGGTTCACCCTTGAGGTCTCATTTCTAGCTGTATGATCACTTTTTTTAGTTTGTTGTTGGTTTAGGTTAGGTGTAGAGGCAAATATCATGGTGATGGTGTTTACGAAATGGATTAGTCCTAGGGGGTTGACAGGTTCTTTTTCTTTTGGTGATAGATGTTTGAATAGCTTACTAGGACTTTTTATTTTCACAGGAGAGGTTGGCGGACTCACGATGGCAACAGACTTGACCTCATCAACGTGAATAGGTTTATTAACAACATGCTCTTTGATAGCAGTTAACAGATTACAAATCTTGTTATTCATATCGGCCTGCTATTGTCTAAATTTAGCCTTGAGCGTAGAGAGTTGTAATTCTTGAGATAGAATGAATTTTCGCAGAGCATCTTCACAGCTTTGCCTAGGAATGCTTTGTGATGGAAAATGCTCGGACCAAGTGAGTGGTGAGGAGTCATTGAAGGATACGATCCGCGTTTGGTACCCTCTGAAATTAGGTTTATCCTTCCATGCCTCATAGGCTTCGTCAGAAGTTCGAGGGCCTCGACCCACGTGTGACGATGTGAATTCGTTATAAGCACGTTTTGGAAGCTCCATGCAGTTATGAGTCTCGTGAGGGCCATTACATAATTTACATGTAGAAGCGATTCTGCTTACTTGGCTTGAAGGCTTTTGAGCTTCGTAAGATTTCATGAGAGACTTGACTCGACCTTCAAGTTCCTTGATCCTACGGTCGGGGGTGCTAGAGTTGTTCGAAGGCAAAGATATTGCCTTGACCGTTTTGTTCAAGTCACGGGGATCATTCCAACTTTCGTTCTCATAGAGAGCAAGATCTTCCATGAGTTCCCATGATTGTTCCGCACTTAGATCACGTAGCTTACCACCGGCCGATTGGTCAATGGCTCGCCTTGTGGAGAGATCGATATGGTCATAGAAGATTTGGACTTGGAGCCAAAGATCTATGCCATGATGAGGGACTTTTTGGAGTAAGTCCTTGAAACGAGTCCATGCTTCATAAAGAGATTCATTTTGACGTTGTTGGAACATCAAGATGTCATTTCTAAGCTTAGTAGTTCTCCCTGGTGGGAAAAATTGAGCAAGGAAACGAGTGGTGAGATCATCCCATGTGGTGATGGATCCCGCGGGTAAACGTTCAAGCCACTGACTAGCTTGATCCCGTAGAGAGAATTGGAATAGGCGTAATCGGGTTGTCTCTCTAGTTTCAACACCTAGGTCTATGGAATCTACGATTTTTAGGAAGTACTTAAGATGTTGATTTGGATCTTCGGAACGAAGTCCAAGGAATGCACATCCGCTTTGCACCAACCGGATGGTGTCGGATCGCAAGGGAGTCACATTGGCTCCGGTGAGCTCAATGGTGTTTCGGTAGCCTTGGTGGCTAGGTCGGGAATACTCTCCTAAGGTTCGGGGCCTAGGAGGTTCTAGTGGTGGGTTTTGTTGTGGTGGGATGACGGGTTCAAGGATGTTCCCATCGTCCATGATGTCGGGTGGTGAAGAGTTACGAACAAAAACACAAAGAAATAAGATAGACTAAAGAGAATCCTAAAAATAAAAATAAAATCTTACTAGAAAGGAATCTAGCAAGTAGACCTAATAAAAAGAGATTCTAACCTATACAATAACTATTTCCCCGGCAACGGTGCCAAAAACTTGATGCTTAGGGATTGCACCAGGCTTTACCTCTCAAGGGATCTCGAGAAGCATACAACCCCCACCAGGCAGTGTACCTGATCGTTGTAGTATAGTATAGTGACAAGTACCGGGGGATTGATCGTTTAGCTAGGAATAGTGTCGCTAGGATTAGAAAACCTAAATACTAGTTCTAAAGATGATGGATGATTATTTTTGCATTTTTATAATTTTTTAGAAAGCAAGTAAATATCTTGGGTTTAAAGGATTTGGGTGGAATTAGTTGCTAGTCAACTAACCCAATACTAAAGATGCAATCAAAATAAAATACTAGAAATGAAAATAAACTAAATTAAACTAAGGTTGTGAGCAATAAGTGGAGAAATTGTGTTTACTTAGATTTCACTACTCCCTAGATATCTTTTACACGTTAATTACTTGTTATAGTTGCGTGGATGACGGATTGTATTCCTTAATACCATTCATGGGGTGGCGCACTTAACTCCCCAATCCTATGAGTGCCTACTTCACTCCTATGTCGAGCCGGCTAAGAAGCTCCTAATATGGGATCATTAGAATTTACTCATGCATTAAATACAACCAATAAAACCTAGTGCACATCGGTTCATGTTTCCTAAGACGTTCAAGCATGTTACCATTTGGAGATCTGCCAGTTTTCTTAAGCCTAACATCGAAATCATTCATCCAATACAACCATAAACAAGTAATCAACACATAATCAACATCTAGGTTTCATTAGATCTAAGCAAACACAAGATAAATCTAGCCTAACATGATGGAATTAAGACAAGCACAAGATATAGACAACCAACACATAGACATATTGATTGAATTAGAAGAACACTAATCTCAATTACACATGTAAGGGTTCAAGGGCTGAAAACCCATGAAAAACCTGTAAAATTCGTAACAAGTTCGGCCTTAGGGTTTCTCCAAAACTTCTCTTTTTTAATGAATGAAAATTAGAAAACTATATATAGGAAATTGAGGCTGACGGCGTCAAGACCAAATATGTGACACCGTCATCTCGCCGCCAAAATAATTCTCGGACTGCCTTGATCTACATCTGACGCCGTCATGTGTTAGGTTCTTCCAGGCCATCACGTATTAACTCTTGACGCTCTTCCTTGTGACGCCTTCATGTTTGCACTGGGCCATCATGCAATTTACTCTTGACGCCGTCAGGATGATACTCTTGACGCCGTCACCTACTGTTCCCAGCAAGGAAAATTAAGACTTTGGCGTTTTCTTCACTTTTATGCTCCAAAACCGTCCGAATTGCTTCCTTTTCTAGATTTCACTCCCAAAGTACCTAAAATCACAAAAGGAACGATTTAGCGCAATATTTGATCAAATAAATTCTATTCCGGGCTTAAATGACCCCCTAAAAGTGGTTCATTTTTCGCCTCATCAGGTTGTTACTGGTCACATCCATGACTGTTGATCATTGGGTAATTAACATGGGTAACGGGTCATGTGCATTAATATTGGGTTGTAGTGGCATGTCACATATGTTATCGACCAATACATGATTGGTGATCGACAATGGGTAATTAACATGGGTCATGTGCATTGGATTTCGTTAAATAAGACAAATACTATACAACATTTTATACGTTTTGTATTTTTTTTACGTTTTAATCCGTTTGTAACGTTTTTCGTCCCTTTTTGACCGTTTTCAATTGATTTTGATCGATGTCGCTAGTTTTTGACCGACGTTGACAATTTTCGACAGATTTTGACGGGTTTAGACCGTTTTAGTCCGACTACGACCGATTGCGACCCTTTTCGACCGATTTCATCCATGTTGAATGTTTTCGGCAATTTTCGCTCGTTTTCATATGTTCTAAGCTTTTCTGAATGTTTTCCTCTATATTAAAATGTTATGAAACATTTATTACGCTTTCGTACATTTTTGTACGATTTTTTCATTTCCATACGTCCTTCTCCTTTTTATTCGGGTGATTCGGGTTGAAAATATTTGGCTAACTCGGGTACGGGGTCGGCCCGATTGACCCGAATAAGGATTAATGGCCGTCAATTTTTGATCTTCTGTTATACATATGGGTAATGATTTGCACACTCAAAAAAGTTATTTGCACACTCAATGTACAAGCGGTTGAAGCAGTGTGTTTAATACTGTACAAGTATTTAAAGCACAGATGGAGTGTCCCAATCAATTTATAAAGTGTGCAAATCAATTCCCTTTCACATAAACCCTAATTTAACACACTCTAAAAAATCATAACAAATCCCAAATCAAAATCAAACTAACTCATGTCGTCTTATCTTTTTGAAGATAACCGCAAATGTGACAGGCCAGCAATAGTGGTAACATCTTGGACCCCATCAAACCTTGCTCGACGTTTCATTTGCTGCCAAAATCGATGGGTAAGTTATCAGATACGTTTAGTTTAAATATTATTAATTTTAATGTTTAATATACTACGTTTTTTATTTTATTTTAGAAACCGGGTACGAAGAAATGTGAACAATTTGATTGGTATGATCCAGAGGAGGAATGTGATTGGTACAAGATGCATTTGTTTGAGATGTATAGCAAACTGAATCCCAGACAAAGGCGTGAGGTTCAAATTGAAGTTAATCGTCAAAGAAGGATTGAAGAATTGGAGGCAGAGTTGACAAATGCCTTAAAGAAAGTCAGTTTTTGGAAGTCAATACTTTGTGTTTTTGCAGTTGTGGTTTCTTTAGTACTTGCACTGAAGTAGTATAGTGTTTATGGCTAGATTGTGTGGTTTGTAGTGGCTCATGTACCCCATCTTCATGGTGAATGGTTAAGTGTTTGCTTGTAAATTTAACTGATCTTGATCTTTTGGCTACTCGATATCTTTTGGCAGTAATTACCCAAAATGGCACAATTTGACTATCCTGTTTGACCTTATGCAAATGAATGTACAGGCACAAAACTACCAAAAATTACCCAAAGTGACAATCATGATTGGCTATTAGTTATCTTTTGATAGTAATTACTCGGAATTGCCCAAATTCACTTGGAGACTCTTTGACTTTTGCAAATGACAATCAAGTTTGACAATCTTTGTTTGACTTTTAACAAAGCATCATAATATAGTAATCGATAACTTGATTAACAAAGAAACATAACATAAGTTTTCTTCGAGTCACGGTTAAACTTTTATTCCTTCGGGTCAAAACCCGATCCCAAATCATTGTTGGAAATATTGAGTTTGGAAGTTTATTATTCATAAAGCATGAAATACAAGTAGTTATTGCATCAACTCATTGAACTTGGTAAGTCAATAATTGGTAAAAGGAAAGTGGAGACAGTCAATTCCTTATCTTTAGGAACAGTTTTAAAATATCTTCAATTCACAGTATGATTTAGGCGCCTTTGGTCGATCTCTTTTCCCGCTAAAAGTCTTGGGAACCGTTCATATACCTCTCCAGCCTATTTATACCTCTCTATTGTATATACACCAAATAACACACACAAACACATATTTACTTGCAAAGAAAACTTCAACAATGGCAGCAAATGGTAACTTTCAAAATGACGCAGAAGAGTACAAGTGGGTATTAAATAACAGTTTGCTATGGGACGTAGTGTTTAATCATTTCGGGTATGATCCCGTTTACGAATATGGGTCGTATAGGCAGGTAGATACGTGGATAAGGTCAATAATTTTGAAATGGCTGCATAGACAAGACTTTTACTGGGATGAGCGTTGGGGACTGAATGATTTGGAGGTGGAGGAAGAAGATGAAGAGGATGAGGAGGATCAACAAGATGCGCAGCAAAATGTGGTGGAGCAGCAAAATGAAGAGGATGCGTAGCAAAATGTGGTGGAGGAGCAAAATGAAGAGGATCAGCAGCAAAATGTGATGGAGCATCGAAATGTGGTGGAGCATCAAAACCAAGGGGGTCAACAAGATGGGTTTGCATTTGCAGACCCGTTAAATCTAGAAAACAAGATTACCGATCTTGAAATTAAGTTTCAATATTTCCTGGAAAGGAAAAGGATGCAACACAGGGAGTAGAGCGCTCTGGTTTTAACAAGTTGGTGTGAAATGGAGTGAAGCAGTTTTTAATGATGATGTTTTTATGTTTCTAGTATCTTTAGTATTTAGGTAGGATAATTAATTATGTTTATGTTTGCAGCTTTTATGAATTGTTGTATTTTTTAAAAAATATCAATGAAAATTTTGAGACCTTGTATGGTTGCTTGTGATGTCAAACTGATGAGTGTGTAAATACTCATCATTTTTATCGTATCTGAACTGCCAAAACATCCAAAAACACTTAGAAATGCATCAAAATACAGAAATTATCCCAAAACTGTGTTTTATATGTTTTAGATGCAAAATGTTTAAAAACCAATGAAAAACGAACAAAGTTTGCATAATTGGCAGTTTCAGTCCCTCAAGTTTCATAAATTGACAAAACTAGTCCCTGAAAGTTAAAATAAATAAAAAGTCAACTTTGATCCTTGGATAATCAAACTTTCAAAATTAATCCCTGGATGAAAGTTTTAACAAACTCGCAACTTTTACCCCTCAAAATCCAAAATTGACATAAAAGGTCCCTGAACTTTCAAAGATTGTCAAAATTAGTCCCTGGTCAAATTAATTCAAAGAAAAGTCAACTTAAGTCCTTGGGAATTAAAAAAGGTTTAATATTGGTCCTTGGATAGAAGTTTCACAAATTGGCAAAACAGGCCCCTCAACTTTGAAAATTGACACATTTGGTCCTCGGGATTTCAAATTTTGGAAATTCACTTTTATGGTCCTTTGGTAAAGGGAACTTGGTGAGATTGGTCCTTTGGAATAAATTGGAAAAATTCCATTTCACACCCCTCAATTTTCAGTTTTTACATAAATGGCCCTTGTGCTTATTTGCTACTACTAAACCAAACGGATCCTAGTTATTACTACCCAAAAACAATAACAAACCCAAACACCTTCATGATCCAGCCCAATCCCACACCCTTGGCCCAAAATCTTAAACCAAAACACCCATTTTATTAAAACCTGTGGTCAAACACAACCTAGTCAAACCCTCACCACCCCCAGTCAAACTACTCATCTCCCTTATCCCTCCCGTGACTCCCTGCTAACCCTGCACCAACACCATCATCACCTCTACACTTCCTATCCTCTGCCAACACTCCACCCCAATTCACCTTTCCACCACTACATAACAAAAAACCATTCCCCCTGCCATGAGCAAAAAGCCAAATTGCAAAACCTCCTCTTTCCCGCCAAAAGCAGTTGAATGGCCAAGATCCCTTCAAATAATCCAATGGTCATATTTAGAGGTGGGGAAGCTCTAGTGGGTCAGCAAAACCCTAATGGGTCAGTATAAAAGGGAAGAAAAAGAAGTTGAGGATTTGTTAGCTAATTAGTTTTGTACCTCATTAAAGTGTTGATTGTTAAGGTTTTGAGTCTCAAGTTTACTCATATTGGTTCACTAGTGTTCAATATAGATTAGTTTGGTTTTCTTATAGCTTAAATTATCATGTTTACAGTTGATTAGAATCAATCAAACCTTAGATTAGTCAAAATGCCAAGTTAGGAAAAAAGTCAAATTGCCTTGTGTAGAAAATTCTAAATATGGCATTAATTGTTGTGATTTTTGTAGTTATAGTTAGGACTTGAAACTTTAACAAGTTGTTGTCTCCCACCTTGGCTTCTGGAATCCACAAACATCATATTTTTGTGATTTTTCTAGTGGGCCCCATAACCCTCCAAAGTGACCTGCAGGGCAAGGGTATGCCATGCACCCAAGCTTTTGCTCCACTGACCCATTTTTAATTGACTCTATCTTACTCAATATTTGACCATTTTCCTTGATTCTGGCTATTTTGGATAGCCACTCAGGCTGTTTTGTTAGTTGTGTTCTTAGTTTGCCCTTGTTTGCTTATTTGCTTGCTTAATTTTGCTCCCCAATTTGCCCATTTGGACCCAATTCTGCTAGTGCAATCAGTATATACATCTGAGCTTGTTTTATTTTTAGAATCTGCTTGTTCAAACTCATAAACCTGTTGATTATAAGCTCATTTATGTTGGCTTGACATTGTATTTGTTGGCTTATACCTTGGTTCTAGCTTATTTGCTCATTTGAGTAGCTCCTAGCTTGTTTAAAACTCATTTTAGCTTAAAAGAATCCACTGTTGAGCTTATTACCTTGCACAAAGCTTAATTTTAAGTTCCAGGAGAGTTGTCTTCATTAAAGTTTGCTATTTTCGGTATTTTAGTAGGTTTGTAAAAGACAATCAAGAAAAAAACCAATTTAATTTCTAGTGATAGCTTCTATTTAATGTAATTTAGATTTTTAATTTTTCTTTTTAAATTTTTCTTAAGTACTTATATGTTTTTATATTTTTCTTAAATTTCTAGCATATTAAAGTGTTTGTAGAATAATTTTCAGAATTTTTGCTTCTCATTTAGTATTTATTAGAATTTATATTAGTTTAATTAGTTATTAATTAATATTAGCAAATTAAATAGTTTTAATAAATTTTGTTAAACAGTAGTATCTTTTTATATTTTTTCTAGATTCCTCATAATATTTAGTACTTGTAGTAATTTTCTTATAATTTTCACTGTTCATTTGATAGTTTCTAGATTTAATTTTAATTAAATTAGTTTAAGTTAAAAAACCAAAAAGAAAATAGTTTTAGCATTTAAATTTTATCTCATATCACTTTTTCTAATTTTCCTAGCTTCTATAAGTTGTTAAGTATTTGTAAAAATTAGATTTGTAATTTTCTCTTTTCATTCGCTATTTTTCTCATTTAATTTAGTTTAAATAGCTTTTAAAGTAATAATCAGGTAATTATTTAATTTTAAATCCACAAAAAGACAAAAAGATATATTTTTAGTTTTAAAATTTGTTTTTAGTTAATTTATTATTTTAGAAATTTAATTTTCATTTTTCTAGTATTAAAATAATATTATATTGTATTAAAGTATTTAAATATTAATAATTAGTATTAATTAGTAATTAATTAATAATAAGTAAGTAATTAGTGTAAAAATTTATTTTCTTTTTCTAAAAATATTTTTTCATCCCTAGGTTTGTAAAAAAGTCATTTTCACCCCCTGTGGGTTCTCAGATTTCAGTTTTCACTTTTTATTTTGTACGTTTACGTTATTTTAAATGTAAACATACGCGTTTTTAGATTTCGAACGTTTCTAAGTATTTAGTTTTCACGTAATCACTCATATAGCTTATTTAAGCTATTTCTTCTTATATTCCTTAGTTTAATCAATCACAAACCCCTTTCTGTCCAAATTCACCCGATCACAAGCCCGTTTGATTACCATCACACCTCGTCGGGACATAACGACCCGGGGAAACCCTATACTTCCACGGAGATTGACTTCTAGGCAGTTTGACCTTGTTGACCAAAATCCGTGGTTGACTTTAGTTGACCGTTTGGAGCCAATCTAATTTTGGCGCCGCTGTCGGGGAGGTTGTGCGCGTTATTCTAAATGGTTTGCAGATTAGTGAATCTGGATATACACCCATTGTATATTTACCATCTTTGTTCATATTTTTCTTATTATTATCATATAAAAACAAAACAGTTCCAGAAAACATTTTAAAATCAGTTTTCAACGAACACAAAAAACCCAAAAAGATTTTCTTTCTTATTTTTATATAAAATGTTTATCCAAAAATCCAAAAATATTCACCTTTACCCTCTCACATCTTTGATTCTTTATCCCTACCCCTCTATGAACCTTTGATTCTTTCCTATGTCGTATCCACACCATTTTGGTTGCCAATGGTGTGGTGGTCCTCATAATGGTGGGAATTGTCCCAGCTGTAGTATGGTAGAGTCAGGAGATGGGTCTGTCTATAACCAAGCTCCCTATCCTTACCATGACACATCTGATTCATTCTACCAGCCACCACATCATGAGATACTGACATACCTGTGTGAGTTTTGTGGAGGTCATCACCAAGGATTTAAGTGTCAAGCCGGAAACACGTTTGTCTATGAACAGTTTTCCGGTGATGCTCAGAACTTTGGTTATGACCAATACCCATATGATTCACCAGTCCAGACTCAACAGTTTTACTGTTGTGATTACTGTGGAGGTTCACACTTTAGCTCAGATTGTCAAACGGGGAATCCATATCCGTATGACAATTTTGACACACCTTATTATGACCAACCTCCACAGTACCAAATGAATCAAGCAATTCTTCCAGAAATTCAAAATGTACTGGAAATACTTGATGAGCTTAAGGTTTTAGTTAAAGACTTTGCCCAAAAAAACACTCATCAAAAATCCATGGAAGAATTGCTAGCTGAAGAGCAGGCTGCTAGAATAAATTCCCAAGATGCCTATGAAAAATCTGTTTGGGAATCAATTGCAAAAGAAAAAGCAGCCAGATCTAGCTCTCAGTTCCGTTTTATTCCTGATGACAGTGATGATGAAGATACACTTGATATTCTTCAATTTTATAAAACTTCATCAAGTTCATCAGTTGATATCCCTGCAGTTGAGATTCCATCTCAAACAACTGCTATCATACCCGAAGTTCATACTCACTCTCTGAACATAGGGGATGAGCATCTCAGCACTGTTCCTGATAAGGAATCGGACAAATTAATAAAGTCTAGTGTTGAGAACCTTGTCCCAATCCCAAGAGAGTCACAGGGAACTTTTGATCATATGTGTGATTTTTCTTCCCCTCCTGAGTGTCCTAAAGATCAATTTGAGACTTTCTCCGATTGTAGCGCAGATTGTGCATCTTATGGAGACATTGAGTATGTTGAGGCATCAGTTCCAAATTCTGATGCTGATCATCTTCTTGAGGAGTTCACCGATGAACTCACTCACATCAATCCACTTCCAACGGGAAGTGACGATGATCTCGTTGACTTTGAAGCCGATCTTGGAGAAATTGAAAGTCTCCTATATCATGATCCGTCACTCACTTCTGATCCCAAAATTCCAATAGAGAATGATAATCACTTTGTTCCCGAAGCATTCAAAACAACTCTCACCAATCCTCTTTTTGAATTCGAATCTGAATTCACTTTGATTTCTGATAACCCAATCTTTGGTGCTCAGAACGAGGATAGTGATGAGTTTATATCGGAACATGAATTCACAGATTCACATCTTGTGAATAATTCTCTTCATGAGGAGTTCTCCGGTGAACTCACTCATCATATCATGACTCCTCCGGAGTATGATAGCCCGGGAGGAGATACACTCAATCATGAGGATTTGCAAATTCCCACCCTCCCTCCCGGGATGTTTTCAAACCAAACGAGCTTAACCCTTGAAATCCAAATTCAGGCTAATGAGCCTGCTCTCGAGGAAGAAGATCTTATCATGATTTTCATCATGGTTTTCTTCCTTTTCTTCACCTACCGGATGACTTCTTCTCTTCTTCACTCCTTCGGGAATGAAGATACCATCTTTGATCCCGGCATTTTCATTTACCATTATCTTGAGCCGGGATTATATCTCATCAGTGTGGAACTTTCACGTGCTTCAAATGTTTGTCAAAACATCTTGAATGAAAGTCCGATGGAGATTGTTTCTTCCACATCATGCTTCCCCAAGGACAAATGAATTCGGGGTCGAGTCAAGCTAGCGACTCGGTAAACAAAAACAGTAGCATGTACTTAGGGTTTTCACCCTAAGTGTGGGGGAGTACCCCTGCTATTGTTACCATGTACATATATCAATAAATAAAACAAAGTGAAAAATGGTGTTTTCACATTTAGCTTGTAATGTTGCCCTTTTATGTTCAAAGAGTCGGCATAATAGACGGGACTTTGAATATTGAGGACAATATGCATTCTAAGTGTGGGGGGTATTCTAGCGAATTTTATCACATTTTACCATCTAGTACCCCCGTTTTTGGCAAAAATTTTAAAAATTTTTCACTTGAGTTTCAAAATTTTTTGTGGTTATCAGTCCGCCATGTCTGAACGACAAAAGGATTGGCTAATCCAGGAGCAAACGGCTCTTGGTAAAGATAATTCAAATCCGTTTATGGTATCTCAACTCGCCGTATCCTAAAAAGTGATAGAGTTGGCTAGCCCGCAGGATTATGGCTTGTGGTAAAGGCAGTGGAAAAACCATAATTGGTAATCAGTTCACCAAGATGTTGACTATGTCCATCAAGAGTTGGCTAGTCCAGAAGCAAACGGCTTTTGGTAAAGACAAATCAAATCCGTTGACAGCAGGTGGTTTGCTCAAAATCACATGGCTATCAGGTGGACCATAGTTCTTACTTGAACTGAAACATTTGGCTACTCCAGAAGTAATGGCTTTTGGTAAAGAGATTCAAATCCATTAAGTTTTCTCAAAAAAGATTGCTAGGGACTAGCAATAGTTTAGTGTGGTGGATTGATGAGTGTGTAAATACTCATCATTTTTATCGTATCTGAACTGCCAAAACATCCAAAAACACTTAGAAATGCATCAAAATACAGAAATTATCCCAAAACTGTGTTTTATATGTTTTAGATGCAAAATGTTTAAAAACAAATGAAAAAGGAACAAAGTTTGCATAATTGGTGGTTTCAGTCCCTCAAGTTTCATAAATCGACAAAACTAGTCCCATAAAGTTTAAAATAAATAAAAAGTCAACTTTGATCCTTGGATAATCAAACTTTCAAAATTAATCCATGGATGAAAGTTTTAACAAACTGGCAACTTTTACCCCTCAAAATCTAAAATTGACATAAAAGGTCCCTGAACTTTCAAAGATTGTCAAAATTAGTCCCTGGTAAAATTAATTCAAAGAAAAGTCAACTTAAGTCCTTGGGAATTTAAAAAGGTTTAATATTGGTCCTTGGATAGAAGTTTCACAAATTGGCAAAACAGGCCCCTCAACTTTGAAAATTGACACATTTGGTCCCTGGGATTTCAAATTTTGGAAATTAACTTTTATGGTCCTTTGGTAAATGGAACTTGGTGAGATTGGTCCTTTGGAATAAATTTGAAAAATTCCATTTCACACCCCTCACTTTTCAGTTTTTACATAAATGGCCCTTGTGCTTATTTGCTACTACTAAACCAAACGGATCCTAGTTATTACTACCCAAAAACAATAACAAACCCAAACACCTTCATGATCCAGCCCAATCCCACACCCTTGGCCCAAAAGCTTAAACCAAAACACCCCTTTTATTAAAACCTGTGGTCAAACACAACCTAGTCAAACCCTCACCACCCCTAGTCAAACTACTCATCTCCCTTATCCCTCCCGTGACTCCCTGCTAACCCTGCACCAACACCATCATCACCTCTACACTTCCTATCCTCTGCCAACACTCCACCCCAATTCACCTTTCCACCACTACATAACAAAAAACCATTCCCCCTGCCAAGAGGAAAAAGCCAAATTGCAAAACCTCCTCTTTCCCACCAAAAGCAGTTGAACGGCCAAGATCCCTTCTACTAATCCAATGGTCATCTTTAGAGCTGGGGAAGCTCTAGTGGGTCAGCAAAACCCTAATGGGTCAGTATAAAAGGGAAGAAAAAGAAGCTGAGGAGTTGTTAGCTAATTAGTTAGATTTTTAGTTTAGAGTAGTGTAGCTCTAGTGTAATCTTTAAGCTTAATTTCCTGTTTTCAGCTTAGTTGTAATCCTTTTAAAGCATTGTAATCTCAAATTTTAATTAACTAAGTTTTTATTTAAATTCTGTTGCAATTTACTTTCAAGTTTTGTCAAGCTCATTTATGGTTCCAAAAGCTGTCTGTTTGTATTGCCCATATAAGTTTAACCAAAGCTTATTGTGAGTTCAGTCTAAGTTCTCACTGTTTTGCAAATAATCAATATAAATACAAAATAAAAAATAAAAAATAAAAAATAAAAATAAATAAATAAATAAATAAAAATTATTAGCTAAGGGAACATAAGCTCTCAAAAGCTCATCCTCCCTTCTGATAAGCTCACAAAACTCTTCCATAGCTTTTTGTGAGCTTATCTCATTTTCAGTAAGCATTGCTCCATTACAGCTATTACTCAAGTAAGTCTCTACTTAGCTTGCTGCAATTCATCTTATTAGCTGTAGCTCTTAACCAATTTTGTTTACTATTTCTGATATTAGTATCTTGGTTATTTTTGTCTAACTTTAATACCTTGTAGCTCATAGTTTGTCTCATTGCTCATTGTTAGTATAAACTGCATTAGTGTGTTCTTGCTGACTTTTGTGTTTGAATCATACTCCATTAGTTTTAACTTAGCCTAGGTAACCTGTTAAGACTTTAGAAACAGTAGGTGTAAGCCAAAAAATCAAAATCATAGTGTAATTTGTTCCTTTAAGGGGTGTTTGGTTCTGCACTTACTTGTGAGTTGTTGATGTCCCTGTGTGATACCATTAGTCTAGATAGTCCCCAGTAGGTGCATTTAACTTAGGTAAGTCCAAAAAACAGTAGGTAATATAATAAAAAGTCAAAATTTGCTTTGTACCTCATTAAAGTGTTGACTGTTAAGGTTTTGAGTCTCAAGTTTACTCATATTGGTTCACTAGTGTTCAATATAGATTAGTTTGGTTTTCTTATAGCTTAAATTATCATGTTTACAATTAATTAGAATCAATCAAACCTCAGATTAGTCAAAATGCCAAGTTAGGTAAAAAGTCAAATTGCCTTGTGCAGAAAATTCTAAATATGGCATTAATTGTTGTGATTTTTGTACTAATAGTTAGGAATTGAAACTTTAACAAGTTGTTGTCTCCCACCTTGGCTTCTGGAATCCACAAACATCATATTTTTGTGATTTTTCTAGTGGGCCCCACAACCCTCCAAAGTGACCTGCAGGGCAAGGGTATGCCCTGCACCCAAGCTTTTACTCCACTGACCCGTTTTCAATTGACTCTATCTTGCTCAATATTTGACCATTTTCCTTGATTCTGGCTGTTTTGGATAGCCACTCAGGCTGTTTTGTTAGTTGTGTTCTTAGTTTGCCCTTGTTTGCTTATTTGCTTGCTTAATTTTGCTCCCCAATTTGCCCATTTGGACCCAATTCTGCTGGTGCAATCAGTATATACATCTGAGCTTGTTTTATTTTTAGAATCTGCTTGTTCAAACTCATAAGCCTGTTGATTATAAGCTCATTTGTGTTGGCTTGACATTGTATTTGTTGGCTTATACCTTGGTTCTAGCTTAGTTGCTCATTTGAGTAGCTCCTAGCTTGTTTAAAACTCATTTTAGCTTAAAAGTATCCACTATTGAGCTTATTACCTTGCACAAAGCTTAATTTTAAGTTCCAGGAGAGTTGTCTTCATTAAAGTTTGTTATTTTCAGTATTTTAGTAGGTTTGTAAAAGAAAATCAAGAAAAAAACCAACTTGATTTCCAGTGATAGCTTCTATTTAATGTAATTTAGATTTTTAATTTTTCTTTTTAAATTTTTGTTAATTACTTATATGTTTTTATATTTTTCTTAAATTTCTAGCATATTAAAGTGTTTGTAGAATAATTTTCAGAATTTTTGCTTCTCATTTAGTATTTATTAGAATTTATATTAGTTTAATTAGTTATTAATTAATATTTTCAAATTAAATAGTTTTAATAAATTTTGTTAAACAGTAGTATCTTTTTATATTTTTCCTAGATTCCTCATAATATTTAGTACTTGTAGTAATTTTCTTATGATTTTCACTCTTCATTTGATAATTTCTAGATTTAATTTTAATTAAATTAGTTTAAGTTAAAAAACCAAAAGAAAATAGTTTTAGCATTTATTTTATCTCAGGTCACCTTTTCTAATTTTCCTAGCTTCTATAAGTTGTTAAGTATTTGTAAAAATTAGATTTGTGATATTCACTTTTCATTTGCTATTTTTCTCATTTAATTTAGTTTAAATAGCTTTTAAACTAATAATTAGGTAATTATTTAAATTTAAATCCACAAAAAGACAAAAATATATATTTTTAGTTTTAAAATTTGTTTTTAGTTAATTTATAGTTTTAGAAATTTAATTTTCATTTTTCTAGTATTAAAATAATATTATATTGTATTAAAGTATTTAAATATTAATAATTAGTATTAATTAGTAATTAATTAATAATAAGTAAGTAATTAGTGTAAGAATTTATTTTCTTTTTCTAAAAATATTCTTTCATCCCTAGGTTTGTAAAAAAGTCATTTTCACCCCCTGTGGGTTCTCAGATTTCAGTTTTCACTTTTTATTTTGTACGTTTACGTTATTTTAAATGTAAACATACGCGTTTTTAGATTTCAAACGTTTCTAAGTATCTAGTTTTCACGTAATCACTCATATAGCTTATTTAAGCTATTTCTTCTTATATTCCTTAGTTTAATCAATCACAAACCCCTCTCTGTCCAAATTCACCTGATCACAAGCCCGTTTGATTACCATCACACCTCGTCGGGACATAACGACCCGGGGAAACCCTATACTTCCACGGAGATTGACTTCTAGGCAGTTTGACCTTGTTGACCACAATCCGTGGTTGACTTTAGTTGACCATTTGGAGCCAATCACAAACTGTTAAAGGTGTGTTTGGTTTCTTGGATAAAAGCAGTATGTCAAATTGTTAAAATCCAGAAATGATTTGTTAATGTTGCTAGTTATAAATAGTGTTGCTTAGTGTAATTGGTGATGTGATTATTGTGATTCGGGTAATGAGTTAGGTTTTGTGTTTTTGGGATTAATATTTTGCAGGATAAGTTGAGAAAAGTGCTGGAGTCCTGAAAAATATGTCGTTTCGAGTGGAAACTGACTTAGTGTTGCTAGGCATATTTTAGTGCTGCTAAGCCTAACTTAGTCCGGCTAAGGGTTGTTCTGCTATTTTTGAGAGTGCAGGGTACTGTTTTAGAAATATGAACGGTTAAGGGTTTGTACACTTCAATCATTCACAGTTTCACACAAATGTTTTTATCCGATCAAAACTCTATCAAACATAAAACCACTGCTTGATTTTATCAATTAATTGCAATTCCCAGCAAAACCCTACACAAATTTTCAAATTTCACAATGTCGACTCTGTCTTTTTCCAACAAGCATAACATGATTGCATTCTTGCAAAAGCCCACCAAGGAGAATGAAGAGTTCACTGAAGTTGTTGATTTTCTCAATGCTACTCATATTAGGTATGCATTAACAGTTAACCCTACTGTATATGTTTCCAACATCAAACAGTTTTGGGCTACTGCAAAGGTCAAAACTATTGATGAGAAAGTACAAATTCATGCCCGTGTGGATGAGCAGAAGATTATTGTTACAGAGGCATCTGTTAGAGAAGTTCTTCATCTAGGAGATGTTAATGGAATTGAGAATCTTCCAGACTCCAAAATTTTTGAAAACCTTCAAGAGATGGGGTATGAAAGAAAAAATGATTCTTTGAAATTTAATAAAGGTGGCTTTCCCCCACAGTGGAGATTCTCAATTCACACTTTGTTACTGTGTCTTAGCCCAAAGACTACTGGTTTGAATGAGTTTAGTAGTAACATGGCTTCTGCCCTTATATGTTTGCCAAAAAATAAAGAAAAATTCAATTTTCCAAAATTAATTTTTGATCATGTGGTTAAAGCGTTGGATAATTCTTCAAACAAACATTACTTATATCCAAGATTTTTGCAACTTCTTATGGACAAACAGTTTACAAATAAGAAAGTTCACGAAAAGGTTTATCTTGTTCACTCTCATATTAAAAAGGTCTTTTCTAACATGAAGAGAAAGGGTAAGGACTTTCCTGTCATAGGTAAACCATTGTTTCAAGCAATGTTGGAACTAGGTCAACATAAGAAGTGTGAAGGTTCAAGAACTTATAATGAATCAAGTTCCAATGGAACTGATTCAGGTGAAGGAAACCGCAGATGCCAAGAAACCAAGGGGGACAATGCAAGTGATGAGATAAAAGTGGTGAGGAAGAGATGAAACTTGTTAAAGAATTGATGGTTAAATATACCAAACATAAAGAAGAGGTTCTTGGCCTAAAACAAATCACAGATACTTAGGGGGATGTAATTACAGGTTTGAAGCTGAGGGTTAAGCAATTGGGAGGTCAGAAGGGGTCAAGAACCAGGTCATTCAAAAGACTGAAAAAAAATGGGCACAAGACAAAGGATTAGTTCATCTGAAAGCATAAGTTTGGGGGAGGATGATCCCAAACAGGGGAGGAATGAAACCAAGGATTCAGGGGAAGCTATAGAAAATTTTGATAGTGCAGCTGCTGGTGATGACATTGGTGTGGGTATGGATGTGGATTCTGCTGAGTATATGGTTGCTGATAATCAAGGTAATGAGGTTGTTATGGAAGCAGCAATCAAAGGCATGGGAGATTCTACTGCTGGTGCAAGTGCAGAAATGGCCAAGGAGGATACTACTGCTGCGGAAAATGTTCCTATTGCTAGTGATGATGAGGAAACTTTGTCCGAAGCAATGATTCTATTGAAGACACGAATTAAACAAGCATTGCCACAATCACCACTACCAACAGAACAATCACAACCACCACCACAACAACCAAGAGTACCTGTCAAAGGTGTGGTGATTAGAGAACCAACTCAACTAATCAAGAAGAGTGTACAAGAGCCAAGTTATAAGGGGAAAGGCAAAGGTATTATGGTTGAAGAGCCTAAGCATGATCCTTTAAAGGATCTTCCTTTTGTGTACTGGCCCAAACCCAAGCAACTTGAAGTAGATGGAGCTGCTGCAAGAAAATTGGTTGCTTTGTTTGCAGAGGAGAATCAGATGGTACTTGAACAATGAAGGAAACACGCTGAAGCTGAGGCCAAAACAAAAGCACTCTTGGATTCTTGGGATGAAGAAAGGATTAAAGGTGATGCTGATATTGCATTGATGAAACAAATAAAAGAAGAAATGCAAGAGTACACTCAAGAACAAAAAGATGAATGGAAGAGGAATTATGAAGCTGAGAGGAAGAAATTTTATCTCAATCAAAGAAAGAAGAGAAAAGTGCCCAGTCGTCCAACAGTTAAGCAAAAGAGGAAGTACTATGAGTACTATCTAAACAATATGAAGGGTTGGAAGCTTGTTCAATTAAAGTGATACTCAGATGATGAGATCTTCAAAATGTATAGAAGAACCAAAAACTCAATGTAACTAATATATATCAATGTTAATGATAACTGACTTCACATTTTGTTATAAATAATAGTCACATGAATATTTCACAATGTGACTATTTTGAATGTATTGGTCACATATAATACCCTTATAATGTGGCCATAAATATCATTTAGATGCACATTTCTGATATGGTGTGACTATTGTAAAGCCTATAGTCACAATGTGATTATTTATTTATTTATTTATTTTTATGTTTTTTTGTAAAGCCTATAGTCACATGATCATGATTCAATTAAGTGTGACTATACACATTAGGATTTGGCAAGCAAACACACACTAAACTTTAGACACACATATTAACTTACGTGACCATATGTATCGAATTTTTGGTACACTTGTTTCTATGGTTTAGTGTGACCATATATGACATTTGGTCACACTCGTCAAGTGTGTGACATATATATTTGTCACTATTAAATGCATATCGTGACTAACGCTTCAAACTTACTTTTCAGTTGTCACACATTTCAAACGCTATGTGGCTAAATATTCAGCAAAGAATAGCAGTAACGTTTAAATAATGTGTGACAAACTTGACTATATAATTTAGTCACACACACAATTACTTCATGTGACCATATATCTAGTTTGGTCACACTCTTCCATTGTGTGACATATATTTGTCACATATGTATATCTGTAGTGTGACTAATGCTTAAAGCTGATTTGTATCGGTCACACGTCCCAAATTAAACGTGACTAAATAATCAAAAAATATTTACCAGCTACCCTCTAGTCACATAAATACACAAATGTGTGACATATATCTTCCGAAATGGTCACACAAGTCGGATCGAGTGTGGCTGTTTATTTTATTTTCATACATTTAGTCACGTAAATATGTTACAATGTGACCGTTTGAAATCGACCATGTGTGACGAAAGGCCATTTTTGTACCAGTAATAAGAGAATCACACAAGTCAAATGATAATGAGTTAGATGAGAGAATATATGTAATATATGTCCTAAAGTGATGGGTAAAAGCTAGCAAGTGGCTTGGTATTTATAGCAAAACAAACCAGCAGTCTGGCAGATCCGGCGGAACGAGGGTTCTGCCATATACCTCCAGGGTTCCACCAGGCTGACTGTAGGTTTTGCAATAAATCTTTCCAAACCAACCAATGTCACATCAACTTATTTCTAGTCAAACACACATTGAATCAAAGTAGAATGCTTTCAAAAATGTGTAAGAGCTTATGGTAAGTCAAACACACAAACTTACCATAAATGCTTATTGATGTGATGTGACACTTTCTTATTTAAGAAATAAAAACAATGTTATGTTAAAAGAGAAATGTAAAATCTAGTTATACAAGACTTAAAACTAAAGTGATGTCTTTACTATAAACTAAAGTTCATATTTTGTCATTAACAAAACTTAGCAAAGATCGTAAAATATAAATAACGTTTTTAGGCGATATTTGTATTAACAAAATACACAGAACATTGTCTCAAGCCGTTATCGGCTATGTTTTTCAAACACACAGAACATTGTCTCGAGCCGTTATAAGTTGTGTTTTACAATGAGGACTAACGATGCAAATATTTTAACTCAATAAGGACTAACGATGCAAAAAATTTAACTTTATAGTCATTAAGGACTAACGATGCAAATATTTTAACTTAATGAGGACTAACGATGCAAATATTTTAACTATATAGTCAATGAGGACTAACGATGCAAATATTTTAACTCTTGTTAGGAGATAACGGAAAATAAATTGCATCATTAGTGCTCATTAACTGATATTACTAATGGAGATATGATTTTATGCCAACTTTACTAACAAAGGGATGATTTTGTGCCAAAAAAAAAAACGAAATATAAAGCGAGCAAATAACAAACCATTCAACTTTTCCCTTACAAAAAATAAGACAAATTTGAACGCGTACTAATATTATTTTATAGAAAAGACATTATCATGTAGATCCTATTTAAAAATATATTACGACTATTAGTTGCCATCGGAAATTATTTAATTGTTTTTGCAAGACTCATAAAGAGGTTATAACTTTATATCATGGTAGGTACATGTTTAGTCCTTGTGTTATGTCCACATATGCTTCTTAGTTCTCACAAACATAAAATGTTAGTCCATAATTTTGTCAAAGAAAAAAATAAATAAAAAAAATGAACACACTTGTAGCCATTCACCATTGAAGTTAAAATAAACCTGTTATAATTACTGATATTTATGTTATTTTATTTTAATCCAAACACCTTTAAGGTCAAAAATTACAAGCTGACAATGATTTCTTTATTCATTAGTAATTAGGAGTAGGGGTGTTATCGGGTGTATTAGGTCAGGTTGAGTTAAATTTTGAATTTAGAAAAAGTGACCTACAACGGTTTTAAATTTACTCACATGAATTTCACGGGTCAATAAATTAATATGCTATATATTAAAAAATATATACTAAAGTCTAAGGTATACATAGGGTTATTTATCAAATTTATAAACTTATTAAAAAACATGAAAACTAATAAGTTTACTTAAGTCCAATACTTTATTTTAAACTTAACAACTAATAGTTTAATTACTAACTTTTTTTTGTTTTTTTTTTTTTTTACACATATGTTTTTACATATATTTGTTTAATGAAATTTAGATGAGTTCGACTAAATTATTTCAGTTGTAACTTTTTATTTTACGTTAATAGAACAACTCCATTTTTTATGACAAGATTAAGCTCTTTTATTAGTCAAATTTAAACCTTTTGAGAAATATGATTTCACATTTTGAATTTCAAATAAGAGATTATTGTTTATGTGTGAATGTTCACTTTGAGACAAAGTTTCAAGCTCAGATTTAATATTTTATTAATCATAAGTTTCAAGCTCAGATTATTGTTTATGTGTGAATGTTCACTTTGAGATTATTGTTTATTTGGAGGTAGTTTACCAAAACGTAAGACAAATTTGAACGCGTACAAATATTTTTTTATAGAAAAGACATCATCATGTAGGTCCTATTTATTTTATTAGTCAAATTTAAACCTTTTGAGAAATATGATTTCACATTTTGAATGTTTCAAATAAGAGATTATTGTTTATGTGTGAATGTTCACTTTGAGACAAAGTTTCAAGCTCAGATTTAATATTTTATTAATCATAAGTTTCAAGCTCAGATTATTGTTTATGTGTGAATGTTCACTTTGAGATTATTGTTTATTTGGAGGTAGTTTACCAAAACGTAAGACAAATTTGAACGCGTACAAATATTATTTTATAGAAAAGACATCATCATGTAGGTCCTATTTAAATATATATTTACAACTATTAGTTGCCATTGGAAATTATTTAATTGTTTTAGCAAGACTTATAAAGAGGTGTTTATATCATGGTAGTGTACTTGTTCAAAAAAAAAATATCATGGTAGTGTACATGTTTAGCCCTTGTGTATGTCCACATATGCTTCTTAGTTCTCACAAGCATAAAATATTAGTCTAAAAAAAAAGAAAAAAGAAAAAAAAAAAAAAAAAAAAAAAAAGAAAGAAAGAAACTTGTAGCCATTCACCATTAAGGTTAAAAATTACAAGCTGACACTGATTTCTTTGTTCATTATTAACTAGTTATAATGCTCGCACACACGCACGGGTTTTTTTTTAATTTTTTAAATGATATTTTTTTATTTATTAAAAAATAAATATTAATCTTTGTTTTGCTTGATTTATGATTTTTAATTATAGTATTTTATTATTAAAGATAATTATTTAAAAAGTTTAATCATATTGTTAGTTGCATCTTATTTATATTTTTTGTATTTATCTTCTACTTGTATTATAGATAAATATAAAATATTACCTAATAAGAAAATATTTTTTTTTAAATAATATTATTACTAAATAAGATATGGTTTAGTTTTTTTGAAATTAAAAAGTTTTTGTTTTATTATATTAAAGATTAGGAGGAAGTTGATTAATAAAAAAGTACTACCTCCGTCCCATAAAAACTGTCCAGTTTGACTTTTCAAAGTCAAACTGGTTGAACTTTGACCTTATTTATTTTTGTGGTTATTATATAATATTTGATGCAAAATATATGAATAGATTGAGTTTTAAGTGTATTTTTCATTGGTATAATTTTTCAATCAAGTATTATATAACACATAAAAAATATTTAAGGTCAAAGTTGAGCCAGTTTGACTCTGAAAAGTCAAACTGGACAGTTTTTATGGGACGGAGGGAGTAATTAGGAGGAAGTTTACTAGAAAATAGGCTTAATTTTCTTTGCGTACTAACATGATTACTCCACTCCATATAAAAAGGACATCATTATGTAAGTACTATTTAAAAATATAATAAGAGCACTGGGTGCGGACAACGAAAGGGGGTTCGCCGTCCGAGCTGGTAGGTCCAACGGCGAGCCGTTGCTCGCCGTCACACCGGACGAGGCTCGCCGTTGGCTATTTCGCCGTGGCCACGGCGAAGCAAATCGCCTGACAAAAGTGTAGGTTTACGTTTGGTTTGTTTTGTTTTATTTGAAAAATTCGACCGTTTATTACAACGGTTGTGTTTGTTATTTTTTATTTTTTTTCCCCTACCCTTTTTTACAACTATAAATACAACCTTCTTCCTCCATTCTTTTCACTACATTCACAAATCTAAACTAAACCTTTCTATACCTCTTCTCCTAATCAACAAAAAAATGTCTCAAAACCCGAATGAAGGAGGTTATTTCACGAACCTCTTAACGTCAAACCAACGTCCGTACGGGGGAGCCTCAAACTCTTCTAGTCCCTCGTCTCCAAACCCTTCACCGCCATACGGTTCACAACCATTAAATCCGAGTGACATTTACCGTAACCAACAATTAGCCTTTCAACAAGGATTCACAAGTCAACAACAATTCAATTTATCGCCACAATTTTATAACCCGAATCAACCATCCACTTTTCCTCAATCACAACCGACACAACCAAATCAAGGTACTTTTAAAGTACCTAAGCCAAGATCACCGGCCAAAGGCAGAGGAAAAAAAACCAAAGCCCAAAGAGGAAAAAACGTCGTAAATTTGGACGCGGACGATGACGAAGGCTTGGAAGAAGCTGCTAATACGCGTGCGCGAAAGTTGTGGTCGAAACAAGAAGAAAATATTCTTGCAGAAGTGTGGATAGAAGTTTCTCAAGACGAGGAGCTCGGAAATGACAAAGAGAATGAATTTTTTTGGAACGAAATTCATGCACTTTTCAACGAGCGGACTACTGAAGCCCCACGAACAAAAAACATGCTATCCGGTAAATGGACAAGGATCAATGCCGACTGCCAAAAATTCAACGCTATTTATAAACATTTAGAGCGTCGCAGTGGTGAAAATGAGCATGATCATGTCGAGAATGCCAAAACGAACTTCTCACTACGTTTTGGACAAAGGGGTTTCACTTTGGTTCACGTTTGGGAAATCCTGAAACGATACCCGAAATGGGATGCTGAAGAACCTCTAGACATTACATGTCTTGAGGATATATTCGGGCCGGACAAATGACCTCGTCCCGAAAGAAGCAGCAGGCGACCCGGAAAGAAACAAAAGTCGACGGAAACGTCGAGTGCGGCGAGTTCCGGGGGGAGTCAAACGAGTACTTTTTCGGGACAATTATCCGAAAAGTATAATCAAGCGAAAGACGCTCAAACGGCTTGTTACGAGGCGCGGAGGAAGAGGGAGGAAAAGGCGTTCGAGAAAGAAGCTGCGTTGTTGGAGTGGCAGGATATGCAGATGCTAATGCTCGATCCAAACACGGTTACTGACCCGATTAGAGCCGAAGTAATTCGCAAGAGACAAGCACGAATAACTCAGAAATACCAAAATCTCGACCGCGAAGATGACGAATAAAATGTTTTACTTTTCCTATTAGTATCGTATGTTTTTTTTTCCGTATCGTTTTTTTTTTCCATATTGTATGCGTGTTTTTTTTTCCTCGTATCGTATTTTTTTTCTTCCGTATTGTAACTTTTTATTTTATGAAATAAAATTAGTATGTTTTTTAATTTTTAAGTATTTGTGAAATTAATTTAATTTATTTAATGAAATGAATAAAAAAATAAATGTGTAAGAGGTGGGGCCCAAATTGGGAAATGAAGGTTTGTTGTTTGGTGAGGGGGGGTTTGTTGTGGTTTGTTGAAGTTGGGGTGTTTTGGTGATGTGACATGGTGGGGCCCAAATGGGGGGAGCTTGTGGTTTGTTGCCACACCCAGTGCTCTAAGACTACTATTGGACATCATAAATTATTTAATTATTTTTGCGAGACTCGTAAAAACTCTTAAAGACGTGTTTAACTTTGCAACATTAAAGTTAAATAAAGCTGTTAAATTTATTTAAACCGATCATTTTGTCATTTATTTTAAAACCAAACACTCTTATTGCTCATTTCTATAAATTGGAACATCACTGATGTAATTTATAAGAGTTGAGAAGTTGTGCTTATAAAAGTTTCTTTCATTGCATTACTTAATTCTTGTTTGAGAGTAGAATTCTAACTTGAGCTTCTATTATTGATTGCATTCATCATATCCTCTGCTTCTTAATTAATCGGAAAATCAGTAAGTCATCATCTACTCTTTGCTTATTTCCTTTGTTTTTTATTTAATCATATTTTGTTGTATGCTTATCATTTAGAAAGAGTAAATTATTGTGTGTACTAAGATCATGATCATGGAGAACCAAATCAAATGAAAGGAAAATATAAAACTAATTGATAAAGAGTATCTTACAATTATCAATTTTAAAACACACACTCAGATAAACTTGATTTTAGTTATGTTCTTATGGATAATTTTGGTAAGTCAACATGCATATACATTTATGTAACCAGTTTGGTCTCCAAAACCGGTTTTCGGGTAAAACCGGTTTAACCGGCTATCGGAAACTCATATATGAGGTAACTCATGACTCTTTCTGTGTATTTGGATTAATAATTTCATTAAAAAGTAGAATAAGTGGGATAATACTCCATCTATTCAACGACTTTATAAATTAATTTGACAATTTAAACTATGAGATAGTTCAAGTCCATTTTAATTGATCTAATAAGTAATAACCAAGTGAAATCATTAAAAAGTATTCTGTAATAAAGTTATCAGCAAGTATGTCCGAGTCAACATAAAACTTGGAGGAAAATAAACCTAAATAAATACTTTTTTCGTTTCAATTTATTTGTTCATTTTTGACTTTTTGAATTCTTTCTTTTACAATTTTGACCTTACCTATTTTATTTTGTATTATACTAGACAAGTACCCGTGCATAGGGTTGACAATTTTTGTCCGACACGAAACCCGACATAAAACCGACACGCAAATTAACAGGTTCGTGTTAAGTCTATAATAACTTTCGGGTCACGTATGGGTCGACCCAACTGACCTCTATTAAACAGGTCAAGTTCGAGTTGAAAATAAATTAAGCGGGTCGACCCGTCAACCTGTTTAAGATTTTTTTACATAAAGTAAAAACTATTTATATTTTATTATATAGGTTATATGGGTTAAACGGGTCGACCCGGAAACCCGTTTAACCTATTTAACTCATGTATGTGCGTACTTTTGTATATAAAACGTGTTAAATGGGTCAACACGAAACCCGTTTAACATATTCAACCTGTGTAACCTATTTAACCGGCTAACCTAAGTATATATACGGGTTAAATCCGACAGGTTCAGGTTATGTGTATACAGGTTAGGGTTGGCATAGTTGACTGATAATTTAAATGGTTCAGGTTCGGGTTGGGATTCTAGACCCGCTAACCTGTTAACCCGAACCCGACCCGAATTGTCACTGCTAGCGGCAGATAATTGTAGTGATATTTTGATTACACAAGTGGGAATTAAACATAATGTTTTGAAACCCGGTTCGACCCGGGTGGTTTAACCGGGTGAACTATTCTGGTCGAAAAATTGGTCGATTTAAACCAGATCAACTTGCTAAGTTGGGTCGAAAACGGGTCAAATTAAACCGGTTCAACCTATCGGGTTTGAAGCGTCCCGGGTCAACCCGGTTTGTGATTTGTATTAATTGGTTGTATGTAATTTGGTAGATATGTTTTTAATTGGTTGTACAATGTGAATAAATCATTGTACTTTTAAGTAATGGGGTGTTTTAATAAGAGTATTAATTACATTTCATAATTTCCTTAAATAAGATTTTTCAAGATTTCCACTTTTCAAGATTGACCATTTTTTCAAGATTGACTATTTTTCCTTTATATGTAGTATATATAATACTTGATGTAAAATATATAAATGAATTAGGTTTTGAATGTATTTTCATTTGTATAAATGTGTTTTCATTGCAATTCAAAAAAGGCTAGCGAGACAGCTTGTTGCTCGCTTGCCTTGCACCTCTATGTAAATCGAAAGAATTAATATACAAATAAATACAGGGCCTTCTAACCAAAAAAATTGATATAATTTTCATCAAATATTATATAAAAAAAATAAAAAATAAATAATAATTAAGGTCAAAGTTAAAAAATAAAAACTACAAAACGTCAAAAGTGGACAAATAAACTGAGATGGGGGGAGTAAAAATACATGATCACAAAGTTCCCAAGCCTTATATTTGTAGATAAAACTTGGAGGAAAATAAACCTAATTAAACAAAAAACGGCCTAAACAAACCTTTAAACTCTCCTAATAAAAGCGCACCAATCCGACGCGCCCATGATATTGACGGCGGTGCATTGGCTAGAAGGGCACCTGGGGAAGTTGAGGGGAAAACCACCTTGATGCAGCGCCTAGGACCTTGCATCTTTAACCCTCGTTGCTTCAGCTCTTCTACACAATCCATAATTGTTGACGACCTCGTTTACCACCCCCACCACTATCGTGGAAACCAACCATGTTGATTCTTGATAAAGCTTTTGCATGCATTATCAAGCTTGTCATGACACTTGATCTTGTCAAGCTCAATTATAACACGTGGTGTGAACTCTTTATACCAAAGTTACACGTTGTGTTTCGCATTTCAGATCATTCGTACCCAAACGCAGTACGATCGTGACTTGGATCTCTTTGGATCGCTATATTTGGCATTCCGAAACAACATCAATCAACATACCCAAGTCTATTGGGTCGATGTACTAAAATGGATCGGTACAGCATACCAAAATGAAGTGATACGGTGTACTAAAGTGAACTGGTATAGTTAATTTTATTAAACTTAAACCATTACTTCCACTAAATTAATTACATCCACTCATTGTATTTATACTCCCATGGTACAACTATTAATTAAATCTACTCATCAAATTTTAACCACTCATTAGTTCCACACTTCCACTCTTATCAGATCCTTACCATGCTAACCATACACCTAACAAGTTCTTATCTTGATAAACCCGATCCATTTCATCTCATGAAAATATTTCTTCATGATGGCTTTTGCTAGAAAAAGAAACCATGATAATATACTTGAGCAAGAAAGATTTTTTGATCTTTTGGGAATGTGTTTCAGAATCCACAATTTCTCAAATATCTCCTAAACAACCTTTTGAGTATTGATATATCATATGGATATTTGGCTTATGTGTATACTAATTTAGAAATATAATATCATTATTAATATGGTACATTGTACCAAATCAGGTACATCATACCAAAATTTATAGTACATCGAACCAAAGCAAACCGTAGCGTTTCGAAATGAGCCTACCCCCTCCTACCAAATTTTAGGGACCTAGAGAACCGCGTTCTTGTACCGAAGTGAACCGCGTTCTGCGTAACATTGCTTTAGACGACATTGTCATATGTTTAAGGTTTTTCACATCATTGAGGCCCTATGCTCTCAACTAGCACAATTGATCCTGATCTTGATCAACTTGATTCTCTCTTTCTATCAATTATTTATAGCATGATATGGGAGAGATTAGAAAGCATGATCCTCGACCTCACATCCACGGCTAGTTCTTTATGGAAGTGTCTTGAAACAATCTTCCATGATAACAAAGCAAAGCAAACATGATTATTC
Source organism: Artemisia argyi (assembly GCA_030686995.1). Lineage (NCBI taxonomy): Eukaryota > Viridiplantae > Streptophyta > Magnoliopsida > Asterales > Asteraceae > Artemisia > Artemisia argyi. The sequence goes on along the minus strand of CM060677.1, from coordinate 37,471,823 downwards.
AGGTTGACAATGAACTTTGTACCTTAGAGCTTGGCACTCAATCGGTTGCGAACTATTATTAATAGGTAATGTTGTCCCATAATTATCCTAAATGTATATTAATTTAGAGAGAAAGTGGGTGTGGACACTTCTTAATCTAGAGAGAATAGAGAGAAGTATTGGAACTTTGACTAATGAACACACCCCTCCAAAGTTAAGAGTTGATGGGGTATTTATACCCTTACAACCAAATGTTCCAACCCTTAGAACTCTACGACATTCTGTCCTTGTAACTTTGAGCTCCAATGTACTGCTCCTTGCATTTCCATGAGTCTCGGGAAGTTCCAATCTTTCCTTGATAACTTGCACAACTTTGCTCATCAATGCTTGGTGCTCAAAATCCATCTCCAACTGATTAAAGAACACCTAATCCAACATTTCTTAACGCTTTTCCAAAACACATATCTATGTCTATGTATTAAACTTGGCTACTTCATTTGCCCTGAGCTACCTCTTATGCCTTGTATCAGTTAAGTACAGTAAATAGAGTCCAAGATTTGGCTTTTCGAAACATAACCATCTATTGACCTTCTGAATACCTGGACAAACTAACATAAGCGGAGTCAAGTTGATCCTTTTCTGGTAGCTTTCAATCCTCATGTAGAAGTCTTCAACATGTACCACAATCACCCACGACCTCATGAATATCCTCAGCCATTCAATAACGTCTTGGTCTACTGCTTCCTTGATGTTGTGACTGATTCTGTAGTGATACACGTCTTCTATGTCGTAAGGATGAAGGTTAACATAATCAGCCTCAATGAACTAGTAATGATAGTCGTCGTCTCTAATAACATGGTATTCAATGAACCCATGATATAATAGGTTTTCTGACTTGACGCTCTCATATGGCATTAACTTTTAGGTGAATATATGGATGACGTGGTTTAGCCTACTCTAAAGAAAATTCTTGCATGTTCATCCAAGTCAGTACTCCTAAGATAGGTATCTGTATTGTACAATTCCGGTTTCAATTAGCCTAACGAATTTCTTTACCATGATAAATCTTCCTAGATAATCCTCAAACAAAGCACTTCTTTTAGTCGATTTTACAAAACAAAGTCAACAATTGTAGGTTTATGCTTTTGTAGAATGCTTAAATGAAAATATACAAATGGGTATAATCTTACTTATGACTCGACTAATTACTAAATGGGTTTAGTCCCTTTTGAACAAATAAGTTAAGCCTAACTTAGTTGTATCAATGCAATTAGTTATAAATTAATTGTGGAAAAGTTTGAAGTTAGAAGTTTGAGCTTACATCAAAAGCAATAATCACCTTCATCTTCGAATTCGTGTACACCGTCCATATTGAAATTTGACAATATTTGAAGCTATGTAGTTATTTCAGTCAAATTTCAAATATCGTTCAACCGAGATTTGAAATATCAGTTATCATGGTGAGATATATTTTTTATATTATCTATACGCTGCCAAAGTTTGGAAGAAATTTGCGTCCAAAAAGGTGATATACGCTGCCAAAGTTTGGAAGAAATTTCCAAAGATTAGTCAAGGTGATTCATGTTCATATTTTTTTTCTGGTCAAGCATCGAGACTTTCATGATTTTCAAGGGTTAAGCAAAATATCGGCCAATCTCGTCGAGAATATCGGCTACGACTTCAAAATCTCGGCCAATCTTGCCGATATTATCGGCTCCGATATTTACCACCGAGATTATTACTAGGGCCGAGATCCGAGATATCGACGATATCTCGCCGAGATCAACTACATTTTTTGAAGATTTTTTGAGCATTTGGTAGATAGAATTAAAGTTGCATGAAAGTTGTTGTAAATAAGGTATGATATATAAAAATTGAAAAAATATATATATTTTTTAAAAAGTAGCCTCTGAATGCAGTTAATAGTAAAAAAAATAGTAAATTTGTTTTAACGCACGCCAAGAGGATGATGTCGTTAGTGGTGCGGACCGCGACTGGTGCCATGACAATGCCATTAAAATGATTTGTGTGTAAAGAACAACGTCTCTCACAAATGGTCTACACAGAAATGCCGAGGGTCATATTGCTGCACACTAGAAGGAACACGCATGCAAAAATGAGAAAAGAGTGATAAAATGAAAATATGGCAATATTTTCATAGAGTGAATAAAATGCAAAATTACAACCCCTTAAGGATTGGTGTTCGGCCAAACCCTATGAATGGGGGAGTTTGACTCTTTGTCAAACTTGTATTTATTTAAGGATAAGTAAAATGAATCTTTGTCCTTTTAGAATGTTCCTAGGTATCCTATAAATACTTAAGACATTCTAGGGGAGTTCGACTTTAATTCGATTTATAGATTGACTATCTCTTAGTCGATCTTTACCTGCGTTTCATACTATATATATATATATATATATATATATATATATATATATATATATATATATATATATATATATATATATATATATATATATATATATATATATATATATATATTTCTTTTTGACACGTTATGACTCAGCAACTTATTATTTATTTTTATTTTTTCTACTAATGTCAGTTTTTTAGAAGGTTGAACCTAATAAAGCTAGGGTATAGTTAAAACCTAACAACCACCCCTGACTTCTTAGAGAATACAAATCTTGAAATGTTTAAGAGGCTTCTTGACTTATATATGAAAGATTGCATATGCCTCAAGAGTTTCTCTTCCACACTGGAAATGGATTCTCTTCAGTTTCTGATTCTCTCGGGGTGCTCAAACTGCCTGTGGCTTAGGCGGGATCAAAAGCTTCCGGGAGCTTCATATCGAACGAACTTCCTTTTTTGGTAAAACAAAGAGGATTTGGTCTAGATGGTGGACTTTAATCCCTAGCCTTTTTGGTTTACTAAGTACACAACAACATCCTCAAAGATTAGTATTCTCTTCTTTGGCATGTTTACATATGTTAAAAGATTTAGTACAAGTGTACAATGACACTCACGATACTTACAACAATACAAGAGAGAATTGAAAAAATCGTCCCTAAAGTTTGGCCAAATTGCACGTTTCGTCTCAGATGTTTGAAAAGTGCAAGGATCGTCCTTGTAAGGAAACCTTTGGTGCAAGTATCATCCTTTTTGGTGAAACCTTTGGTGCAAGTATCGTCCCTGTAGAGACGATATTTGCACCAAAGGTTTCTCCACAGGACAATCCTTGCACTTTCCAAACATCTGGGACGAAACGTGCAATTTGTCCAAACTTTAGGGACGATTTTTGCAATTCTCTCACAATACAATTCTAAACTTGTAATAACGACCCTAAAACACATTTACTGCGCTACTTCCAAAAAGGGATATCAAAATTAGGGGTGTTCAAACGGCCGGGTTTCAGTCTAACGGAGTTAACCAGTTTGGTTTATTCGGTTCAGTGAAAAACTATAACCGCCCAAAATCCAAACCAAAGAACAATACTGATCCAAACAATCCAATTAACTATCGGTAAATCGGTTTTGGGCCCATAAATCCAAATAATTGACATAATAGTGAAAGAAATATGATGCAAAGTGCAAAACTATAAAAAACTAAAATATCAGTTTCACGTTTGATAGCTCAACACTAAACTAAATAAAACGTACTACAGGGTACTCGCGTGTTGCAGCAACGAGTACCTTGAAATAAAAATTTTCGATGAATTATAGATTTTAGTTTATTATGTTCCTTTTGACAATTTAAATTTACGGATATTAAGAATTTCGTTTATCCATGCCCTTTTGGACTTGAGCCCGTTTGGCCCGTGCCCATTCGGGCTCGAACCCGTTTTTGGCCGTGCCCGTTCGGGGGGCTTGAGCCCTTTTACACCGTTGCCCGTTTGGACTTGAATATTTGTATTATGTGCTTTATTATTTGTAAGAGTGGCATTTAATAATTGTGTTTGAGTTGATTGTACAATATGATTGATGATTTGTATTTCTTATGTAAGAAGTGTTTTAATAACTGCATTAATTGTATTTATTGATTAGTTAATATCTTGACCACATTAAATATATTGACCACATTAACCGTGTTGGGAGGTGATTTGCACACCAAATAAATTGATGTGGACACCACAATAATGCCCATGGTATGTTGTAATTTATGCATTAGGGGTGTAATATTGTGGTGTCCCCATCAATTTATTTGGTATGCAAATCAACTCCCTTTAATTATGTGCAAACTATTGAATCTTACTATAATAAGCAATGTCGAATTATAAGAATTTCTAATTTTAGCAGGTCTTTGTGCGTCTTTGTGCATTGTAAGATAGTATGATAATACCACATAGTTCCATAAACATTCAAACAAGATATAAATTTGGAGCAATTTACGACTACTAGAAATTTTAGAGATTTTTTTTGTTAACATGGAATAAAATGGCAACCATGTATAAGATTTCAGACGTTTTGCTTTATCAAGGGAGGGATCAATGGAGTTGTAAATTTCTTCATCGACGTTTTTGCTTTATCAAGGGAGGGATCAATGGAGTTGTAAATTTCTTCATCTTATTCGTAGTCAACTTATTATTTTTCATTGCACATATTCCATAACAAATTTACTCGTGATATATTATATATCGGGTTTCGGGTTAGACCCGATCTCTAAATTAGTAAATTTTATACCCAAAGATAAACTAAAAACTAGTTTTATGAATCGGTTCGAACCAATAAACCGAACCAAACCCATTTCACCCTCAACCAAATATCCGATATTCAATTGGGTCAGGCGGTCGGTTGAATCCATTTAATGAAGACTCCTAGAGATAGCTAGTAAAAATATGGTCCATGAAATGCCCTTTTTTCTTTCTTTCTAAAGAATTTCATTTGAGGGGGAAATAAAAATGAGTTTGCTATGTTTTTTTTTTTTTTTAGGACTTATAAAAATTGTAAGTTTGCTCTTTTTAGTTTGTAGCACATCAAATTAACATTGTAAACATAAATAAGTTATTAGATTTATGTTGATAATGGTAAGTACTAATGAGCTTACTATGTTTTCCACATTGAAACAAACATGAAATAAGAAAGGAATAATCAAAAGACTTTGGAAATAAAGGAATCATCAACCATGCAAATGCTATTTTGCATCACATTTTTTGAATAATTAGGTTTTGAAAAAAGAAGACATTGATTTGATTGAACTGAACTGAGAATGTTAGTCCTTTTTTACAATTTAGCCGAGTCATAGATTTTTTTTACGTAACTGAACTCAGCGTAAACACATAAAAAAGAATTGCTACAATCACATATTTTACACATAATAAGATGGCATGACGTGATATGACAAACTAATCTTAAATACATATAAGATTGACATGTAACTTAATACACGAAATTGCATAGTATCTAAAACGGAGGAACTGAAAGTGAAATTAAAATTGACTTTTAGTCAAGCAACTTGCCTTTACTATTTTCTAAACTTCATTCGATCTTTCATTTTCATTGCATTCATTCACAAACTTCCATCCATCTGTCAACTGTAAAATTATTTGTTCCATAATTTCTGGGTTTTGGTTATTCGATCTAGATTGTCATATTTGTGCTTATAAAAAGTTCAATAAGCTCATCAATCAAGTTAAAACAAACACCCGTTAAACTAGTTGGGATACAATTGACATGATTGAGTGATTTGAGTCTCTGAGAGGTTTTTTTATTAGGTTATGTAGCATATGATCGATACATGGCACTGAATGGAATGAATAATTCGATTTTGGTAAAGAAAGTAAATACTAATTGGTAAATGCCACTGTAGGAGAAATAATGTTTTCGTGTAAATGACATGAAGTGTGGAAAACTTTCAAAAGCTTTAGGGTTGTGTGGATAAGTCACACGAAGGAACTTTAGTACTTTACATTAACCTTTTGGTTTCTTGATCCTTGTACATGTATTCTATGATAGCTTTAACGGTTACTAAAACGTTGTAAGCTTAGTGTCACTTATAATTAACATTCATAGTGCTCAATTTAATCTACATTCATATTCTTAGCATGTTTGTTCTGTCATGTTTTATTGTTCTATGCTACTTAGTCATGGATTCTTGGTGCCGATTAATTATTTCAACTTTTCACTTTTTCTGAAAACGTTTATTGTACTTGTAAATGCAGCACAATCTCATTATTGATAATGTCTACTACATCCATTCCTCATCGGTGGAAATATGACGTTTTTGTAAGTTTTAGAGGTGAAGATATCCGTAAAAGTTTCATGGATCATCTATTCAAAGATTTCAATCAAAAAGGAATTTATGCTTTTAGAGATGATACCAAATTGCCTAAAGGAGAAGAGATATCTCCTCATCTCTACAAAGCCATTGAAGAATCGAGATTTTTGATAGTTATCTTCTCCAAGGATTACGCTTCTTCATCATGGTGTTTGAGGGAACTTGTCAAAATACTTGAGTGCAAGCAAATGGGAAAGCCTAAACACGAGGTTCAAATAATCTTTTATGATGTTAAACCTGACGTGGTGAGGAAACAAACCGAAAGCTATGCTAGAGCATTTGATAAACATGATGTTTCAAATAAAACAGAGGTGGATAAATGGAGGGGAGCTCTATCCAATGCGGCTAACTTATCGGGATGGGATCTCAAGGATATGACAAATGGGTAAATTTCTTGTTTTTGTGCATGTTTTTATCTTGTAGCTCTACTAAAGCTTAACACTATGTAGTTTCTCTTGCTTATTGTGTCTTTTCGGTAATTAACAGGTTTGAGTCCAAGTTCATCGATTCCATCTCCAGAGAAATTCTCAAAAAATTATGTGACGGACCCTTACATGTTGGTGAAAACCTTGTTGCCATCGATTTCCATTTCGATGAATTAAACTTGTCACGCTTCATTGGGTCACATAAGGTTAATATGCTTGGTATTTGTGGTATAAGTGGAATAGGAAAGACGACCCTTGCCAAAGCTATATATAACTTGATGTATGTCCACTTTGAAGGAAGTTGCTTTTGTGAAGATGTCAAAGAAGTCGAAGAAAAACAAAGCCTAACTCAAGTCCAGATGCAAATTATTGCTAGTATTCTGAAAACAGATGATCTGAAGATATCAAGTGTTGGAGATGGTTCTATGGTAATAAAGCAAAGGATGGCATGTATGCAGATCCTGCTTGTTTTGGATGATGTGAATAACGTGAAGCAGCTAGAAGCACTAGCAGGTTCACCTGATTGGTTTTTCCCAGGAAGTTTGATTATTTTCACGAGTACAGATAAACAGTTGCTAAAATCACATAGAGTGGATGAAATCTATGAAATTGGGAATTTAGATAAGTGTGAAGCTCTTGAGCTCTTTAGTTTATATGCATTTGGCGAAAGGCATCCTTTAGAAGATTTTGAAGAGCTCGCTTCCCAAGTTATAATACATTTGCAAGGTCACCCATTGGCTCTCAAAATTTTTGGTCGATTATTGTATAAAAAATCTTTGCATGTTTGGAAAAGCGAGTTGGATAGACTCCAAACATATCCTAATACGGAGATAGTACAAAAACTTCAACCAAGTTTTGATAGCTTGGCATTTGATCAGAAAAGAATGTTTCTTGACATTGCATGTGCCTTCGTTGGGGAAAATAAAAATTTTGTTGCAAGTGTACTAGACAGCGATCATTGTTCTGCAAATGCTATTATGGAAGTTCTAGCTGATAGGTTCCTAATAACAGTATCTGCATATTGTCTTCAAATGCATGAATTGATTCAAAGCATGGCAAGGGAAATTATGCGTGAAGAATTCAGGCAGAATCACAGAAGATTGTGGATTTCATCAGAGGATTATGATGTACTAAATGCAAACAAGGTACGAGTATAATCAATTTCCTTTATTGATTTTTTTAATAAAAGAGAATACAATCTTATGATCATTTATTTGTATCTAGGTAGCAGAAGAAGTTGAAGTTCTAGTCCTTTTGCTGAAGAAAAACTGTCAAGATATTCCCATAGATGGACAAGCTCTTACACGTATGAAAAACTTGCGAATACTAAAAATATGCTTTCCAAAAGTCGAAGGACGTAGGCAGCCATTTGCAGTCAACTTCTTTGGACTGGATTTGTTGTCCAATAAATTAAGGTTGCTTTATTGGCATGGATTTCCTTTAAAGTACTTACCTTCTGGTTTTTATCCGGAAAACATTGTTGCCATCGACTTGTCTTACAGCAATATAAAACAACTTTGGACAACACCAAAGGTATTTACTTGTTCATACACTTGTTTCTGTTCGACACCTAATGATATAAGAACTGACATTCTTTCTATTGATATCAGTGTTTAAGAAGGTTGAAAGTAATGAAGCTAAGGTACTGTTGTAACCTAACAACCACTCCCGACTTCTCAGAGATTACAAATCTCGAAGAGCTAGATCTTGAAGGTTGTGTGAATATGGTTACAGTTCATCCATCAATTGGAATGCTCAAGAGACTTGTTGTCTTAAATATGAAAGAGTGCAGATGCGCTAGGAGTTTTCCTAGCAAAGTGGAAATGAATTCTCTTCAGGTTTTGAATCTCTCGGGGTGCCTAAAAGTCGACCAACTCCCTGAAGCATTGGGTCGGAGCAAAAGCTTAACGGAGCTTCATGTTAACAGAACTGCCATTATAGAACTTCCTTCTTTTGTATCCTCTCTAATAAACCTTGAATCATTGTCATTCGGTGGCCAAGAGAGGATTCAACCTAGATGGTGGAGTTCAATCACTGCTCCTTTTGGTTTACTAAGTAAACAACCACATCCCCAAAGATCAGTATGGTCATCATTGGTAGGTTTACATATGTTAAAGTATCTGAATTTAAGCTACTGCAATTTAGAAGAAGTGCCGGAGAGCATTGGAGGCTTATCGTGTCTACATAATCTAAACCTAGAAGGGAACAACCTATTAGAAGTACCTGAGAGCATTGGAGACTTATCATTTCTAAAATATTTAAACTTGGAAGGGAACAATTTATTAGAAATGACTGAGAGCATTGGAGGCTTATCATGTCTAGTGGAACTACTCTTGTCAGGGAACAATTTTACTAGCTTGCCTGGAAGTTTGAGTCAACTTTCTGATCTTCAGCGTTTATTTGTTAATGGTTGCAAGAAGCTAGAAGTGTTGCCCAAACTTACATCTGGTGTACATAGAATTTGTGCATCTGATTGCACCTCCTTAAGAGAAGTGTTGGGATCATCCATTGATAGCGAGGGGTCTACATCGAAGACTCGGTGTCTTGACTCATCTATATCTTCCCAAGGCTATATTCACAAGCTTTCTGCTTTCCTTAGGCATGCAGGTATCGAGACTAACAGATGTGAATTCTTCTCCCAAGATACTGATTATCGTTATTTTGATATAGAATATTGTGGGGATAGCATTCCAGAGTGGTTTACTAATAGAAGTACCGAACATCATGTAAAGGTTGAATTACCGTCAGATTGGTGTTATGATAAGTTTAGGGGATATGGAGTTTGTGTTGTTTACAAGAGCAAAATGCCTATCAAAACACATAGACATTACGCTATTTTTAATGGATCTTGTTTTACCACAAAACGATTCATTACACATCAAAGTTTCATAAGAATGAATGATTCATATATGATATGGTTACATTATACGAAGGATACAAGGGAATGGAAGGAAGCAAAGAATTTTGTAATATTTATTTTCCCAGAGAATGATGAAGACTTTGAGGTGAAGGGGTGTGGTGTAAGACTAATTTGTGATGAAGATATACAACAAGAAGCACATTTAAGTATGTTGAAAGACATTTCAACTCTATCGCAACATGGTGGGGGCATAATTGTGAATAGGCTTATAGTAGATAGCAAATGGTTCTGGTAGTCCCATAACAAAAGTGATTTGTTAGCCGCTATTTAGAAAAATTCCTCTTCAATATATTTTAATGTCAATACTTTTTGAGATTATTTGTGAGATATGTTGTATAGGATGTAAAAATTTGTCGTTTTAAAATAAAGTAAAATAAAATAGTGAATGTTAAATTTTTTTTCTTTTGTTAACGAAATTAAGTTAAAATAATGAAAATTATTTACTTTTTGTTTAGTAGACACTCACCCACCACGTGTTTGATTAATTTCATATGCGTAGAATTCATTTACTTTTGAGTTAATTTTGAAAACGCTACAGTCGCTCAAAGTTTATACCCTTTATAGAAAAAAATGTGACTTCTCAAAATACTTTAGAAGACTTGGGCGACTTTTACTATATCTTAAAATCGTGACAAGTGTCATGTTAATACAAATAATGTTAAAAATGTCATTTGCATTATTCGGTCTCTAAACGTTTTGATAATCACAAAATATAAATACACGTTACGTAAAACTACGACTAATAAGTTTTTAATCGAGAAAACTCGTCTCCATCTACAACATCACTTAAGGTATGAATAAACATCTACCAACTTAAAAAGGGAGGGCTTTACCTGGTTTGAGTCTGTGTGACGGTGGGTTCAAACCCCGTGGATTAGTCGGCCATAAGGTCGGAAATCATGGTTACCAAAAAAAAAAAAAAAAAAAAAAAAAAAAAAAAAAAACATCTACCTTAAGTGATCAAATAATTTATTTTTATCAAAACTTCACATTTTATGTGACAAAATATTTTTACAAAAGTATTTTTGCAAAATTAAAAGAAATGTTTTATTAAGAAAATGAATTCAAAATTCAAATGTTGTAACAGCCACTTTTCCAGCCTAAACCCGACAAGATTTTTCACCAGATAAACTTTCACAACGCCAGGACAAAAATAGGAGCGTCTGTCGGGACGGTCCCTCATCCCTCAAAGATAAGGGACCGTCCCTTTCAGAAAAATCACCTTTTTGCACACTAAAACATTTTGTCTTCCAAAATTCTTTCTAACTACTATTCTTTGATCACATTCTCGGGTTGTAATATTGTTTACAAATGATCACATCCATTCTTCCTCCAAGTGAAAGAGAAGAACATTCGTATTCGTCAAAAAACAAAGTGTTGAAGAAAAGTCCTTCATCTCTCAAGCCATTGTTACGGATCTCTCCTAAACCTCTTTTCTTTATACATATTCTTGTGTGTAATCCGACTTGAGTGCAAGCTCAGAATTGTGTATTGTGTTGATTCGTTCCATCGTGTTAGTTCGAGTTGTGTAGCCACGTGAGCTTAGGTGTAGATTGGTTCTAGCTAGGATTAGGACCTGACATTCCGCTTAGTGTCGTTAAACCTTGTGTAAGCTTTGGTGTACGGTTTGTTCCGCAATAAGGGAGCGTGTTGATATAGTGTTTGTGAAACTCTCGAGTGTGAGACTCAAGGAGTGAAGTAGGGCGAAGAGTGAGTTTCGTAGCCGAACCACAACAAATCTCCGTGTCCTGATTTGATCGTTTCTTTCCTTATCTTTACTTACTTGCATACTATTATTAATTTTTGTGTTTATATCACATAGAAGTCGAATCGAAAAATATTTTATAAAACAAAGAGAAAATTTTCAAAAACACATCTAATAAATAGTGAAACTATTCAACCCCCATTCTAGTTTCTACAATTGGTACTAGAGCAGGCCACTCAAGATTTTTAAAATATATTGTATTTTAAAACTTGAATCGATCAATAGATTTTGAAAAATATCAAGAATGGGCAATGTATGCAAAGACCACCACTTTTCAAAGCTGATAGTTTTATTTACTGAAAAACTCGATTCAAAACTTATGTGAAATAAAAAGATTTTGATCTTTGGCATGTTATTACTATATGGGTGACTTTCAACCTATTGAACAAAACCCTGAAACAAAATAAGATGAAATTGTTCTTTACGATAAACAAAGTGAAAACCTTAAAAAGAAATTAACTAAAAACGATGAAGCAAAAACGGTTATTTATAATGCTTTACCTAAAAAGGAATTTCAAAGAATTTTTATGTGTAATACGGCTAAGGATATTTGGAAAACCTTGTTAGTCACTTATCAAGGTAATAATCAAGTCAAAGATAATAAGATCGCTCTTTTGGTTCAACAATATGAACAATTCGTCATTCTTAAAGAAGAATCTATAGATAGTGATTTTGCTAGATTTAATACCATACTGGTCTAAAGTCACTTGATGAAGGTGTTTCTGTCAAAAGTTGTGTTAAGAAATTTCTTAGGGCATTGCATCCGAAGTGGAGAGTAAAGGTCATGGCAATAGAAGAATCTAAAATTTTGACTTCACTATCATTAGATAAGCTCATTGGTAATCTAAAGGTCCATGAGTTAATCATCAAAAATGATTCTGAGATAGTCAAGCGCAAAGTAAAAAGGAGATCACTTGCTTTAAAAGCTAAAAAGGAGTTAAGTGAGGATAAAGACTCAAGCTCGGAAAGTGAAGATGAAGAGTATACCATGGCGGTTAGAGACTGATGAGTGTGTAAATACTCATCATTTCTGTTACATTTAAGCTGCAAAAACATATGAAAACACACAGGAATGCCTTGAAATATATAAAATTATCCCTGGATTGTGTTTTTATGCATAAGGATTGAAAACTGATAAAAAACAAAACATTTTACATAATTTACAGTTTCAGTCCCTGAACTTTGGAAAATTGGCAAAACTAGTCCCTGGTAAATCAAAACTTGTACAAATGTCATAAAAGGTCCTTGGAATTCATAAGTTGTCAAGAAAAGTCCTTTAAAGTTTAAAAATGGCAAAATGACAACTTTGGTCCCTCAACTTTTGAAAAGTGTCAAAATTAGTCCCTGGGTGTTTAAAAATGGAAAATTATCAAACTACACCCTTATACTATTCTAAAAAGACAAAATTGGTCCTTATGATAACTTTTGAGAAGATACAAATTCAACCCTTCAAAAATCAGAAAGTTACAGAATTGGTCCCTGGAGTTTGTGGAATTGGCAGAATTGGTCCCTGAGTTTTAAAATGGAAAAATATGCAATTATGGTCCTTATATTAATGTTTAATTGCAGGTTTAGTCCTTATAAGAAGTTTGGAAAAGTTACAAAACAGGCCCCTCATCTTTCAGCAATTACAAATTGGTCCTTGTACTTTTAATAAACCAAACGGACCTCCATTATTATTATAAACCCAACTCCAAATCCAATCCATAAACCCAGCACCAAATCCAGTCCACCACAAGGCCCAACTTAATAAAACCCGGCCCAACCCCTTTGTATTAATAAAAACAGAACACAATCCCACACCCCGTTTATCCTCTTCGTCTTCCACCTCACTTCCCCCTCCACCTGTTAACAATCCCACTTGCAAACCTCTACCTCAACCCCTCCAGCTCACCCCTACTTTATCACCTACTCCTTCCACCACCCTTTCCACAGAAACACTCCACCATTAATGCTCTTCACACCTAATTCTCACCCCAAAACCACCATACCCACAGTATTGACCAATATCACCTCTACTTAGTCCAAAATTGCGCCAAACGTGTCCCCTACTCATCCATATACCCCCAAGAACCATTAATTGTATCAGAACTACTCCTACACACGTGTAAGAGATTTGGCGCCAAATTAAGTTTAAACGGTTTGGATGAATTGGACTCAATCAAGGGCCTAGATCAAATGGGATGAGATATTTGTGCTAGTTGGAAGAGTTTTTGGTGATAAATAGAGAGGAAGACAGAAGAGAAGAACATATAATTTGTACTTTAGTTTATGAAAAAAATAGCTTAATTAAAACTAGTTGTTACCTAGTGTAATCTTTCAATTCTGTTTCAAAAGTGTTGTATAACTTTGCTGAAGTATATTGAACAGCTTGTGTTACTAGTATCAATCTATCTTTCAAGTTTTCAGTTAATCTCACTTTGTCCCATTTTCATTTCAAGTCTCTTAAATTCTGGTTGAATGGTTGTTGTTTAAAAGATGTCATTAACACTACTTAGCTCTCAGTAAGCTATTGCAAGCTTTTGGACCTTGTTAACCAACAATAATTCATAATTCAGGAAAATACCATAGAAAATAGAAAATAATTAAAAAAAATAAGAGTTACTGTAGAAGAAGCTTGGAGCAAAGCTATTCTGGATTGCTTTGGTATTAGAGCTTAGTGGTAAGCATTTAGGTGTGGTACTCAGATCTTGGTTCTCAGTTGTGCCTTGGATTCAAGTTGTAAGCTACTTTCTTGATTTTTGGCATTTACTTTATTAGTTCTTACTTTAGTGTAATTCTTCTTGTTTCCTGCTTAGTTGGTATTTGTTAGTGATAGTATAACTTAAAATCAGTAGTTGTTAGTTGGAAATCTTAGTTGCTAGTAATTTAGTTAGACAGTCATAATTAGCTTAGTAGTGATAAATAGGTTCTAGTTGTTTGTTGTTGTTAAATCTGTGTTATATGTGTTAATTTGATCTTTATAACATCATAATCAAGTGTAGGAATCAGTTTCATGGTTTAATCTGTCATTGTGCAACACTAATCTAGAAAACAACCTTGTTATAGGGTGTTTGGATCAAGCTGCTCTTGTGAATTAATGCCTGTTATTGTCTTTGAAACTTGTTGTTGCATGTTAGTATAGGTTAATATAGCTCATATCAGTTATAATACATAAACCTTATTAGAGTAAAAGTCAAAAGTAGTCTTAATCTAATCTATCTGTTAACTGTGTAGTGTAATCAGTCCCAAATTCACCATATTAGCTTAAAAATTGATACTCTAGCTTAATCTAGCTTCATTTCATCATAATATAACATATTCAGTTAGTAAATTTAGATCAAAGCTCATATAAGTCAACATATTGGTTTACATTAAAAAGTCAAAATTGCAGCTTATCTATTTTTTTGAATAAAATTGGAATTTAATTGTGAACTGGTTATTTGGTATTAGGAGTTGAGCTTGTAGGTTTAAAATATCTTGTTGCTGATCTTTCTTATTATATTTTTGATAAATTTTATTAAAGTGGTTAGAGTGCTTAAATTGTGCTTATCTTTTGGTGATTCTTCTTAGACCTCCCCTGTGCACAGGTTTGTTACCCAATTTCATAAGCTTGCAAAAGCTTGTTTATTGAGTGTTGGTCTGAGTATATTGGATCTTTGTGATGCCCATGTGACTAATTATCTGATCTAAGTGCTTATTTGTTCTTAATTGCTTATCTGTACTGCTTATTCTTGCTAATCTTGTGCTATCAAAATAACTTATACACTGAGAACTCAGTGTACACAAGCAATTTCATAAGCTGATCATAAGCTCATCACTGAGCTTTGGCTTGTGATCTAAGGTTCTTTTAGAAGCTAAGCAGTCCATTAATCAAGTTCAAGCTTAATTTCTCATTTTCAAACCCTTTTACTAGGGTTGCACCTCAGCTTAAACTTGTTCATTCACTCAGTCCTCTGAGTGACTCAGTTAAACCACCCAACTTCATAAGCCTTTCATAAGCTACCCAGTGGTCCCCATTGGTTGAGCTTTGGCAATTTGGAATCCTTACCAAACCATCTTAACACTTCAGTACTCAATAAGTTCTATTGAGCTTATTTCATAAGCTCAATTTGGCCTATTTGGTTGCCTGTCAGGGGTGTTTGGAGCTCAGATTTATTGGAAGTGCTTATAAGCTTTTAACAAGCTTATTAGCTTAGTCCAGTGAATTAACTTGTTAATACTTATTAATATACTATATATACATATTACTAATCTTTTATTTTCTTTCTTAAGCTTGTTTCAAAGCTTGTACCAAGCTCATAAGCTTGTATCACTCACTCAGTTAACTGAGTGAAAACCAGCTTGGACCCCTCACTTCCCAAGCTCATTCTGAGCTCATCAGTGGGTCCCACAACCTAAAACTTGGTTCTCCCAAACCCCCTCCTATCAGGCTTGAACCATTGACCCTTTGTTTGGTCTAGATCATAGTGGACCCCACTTGGTTTTACCTCACAAAGCTGTCCCATTTTCTATCTCAGAACCAAATAAGCAAGTTCTTATTTGTGTTTTGTGGCTTATTAAAGCTACTTATTTGGTTGAATCTTGTTTAATATTGTATAAGTAACTTATTGGAACCAGACTCTACCCTAGTGGACCCTACATAAGCTCATTTGAGCTTATTTCCTTCAAAGTCAACTTAAAAGTCAACTGTCAAGGGTAATAAGCACTCTAAGTGCTTATTCTGGGTTTCTAAGCTTATTGTTTTTGTATTAGTTTCTTATTTTAAGTATTATAATAAGTTTATAAAAGAAAAAACCAAAAAAGCCAAACTTACTTATAGTGATAGCTTCTATTTAATAGAAATTATCTATTTAATTTTCCTTTTTAGCTTATTTATAAGCACTTCTGCTATTTTATATTTTTATTAAATCTCTTATATATTAAAGTAATTTTATAAATTTTTCCAGAATTTTCTTTTGTCATCTAGTGTTATTTAGAATTAATTTTAGTTTATTTGATAATTAAATAATAAATAAAAATTAAATAGCATAATATATTTTTATAAGGTAATACTTATATTTTATATTTTTCCTAGTTTCTATAAGTCATAAAAGAATTTTAGAAATTTTCTTGTGATTTATACTGTTCATTTACTAGTTTTTATAGTTTAATTATTTTAATTATATAATAATTAATAAATAGCATAATAATTAATAGATTAAATTAAAATACATGAAATAAAGTTTTTATAATTTTTTAGGATTCCTATGATGGTTAATTAGATATATAAAATTTTTCATAATTATCTAAGTCTTTTTAGTAATTTTAAATAAGTTAATCAATATAATTAGTTAAATAATAATTAAATAATAATTAATTAATAATAAATAGACAAATAGTGTGAAAAATATAATTTTAATTTTAAAATAAGTTTTATAATATTTTAGATTTTTAGAAATTTTAATTTTAATTTTCTAGACTTATTTTACATTTTCATAATTAATAGTTAATTATTAGATAATTAATAAATAGTTATTAAATAAAAATAATTAATTAAATAGTTTTTAATTATAAAATAAATATTTTAAATTTATTTAATTTGCATTTAAGCCCCTAAGGCTTATAAAATCCTACTATAAGTAAATTTGTTTTTGTTTACGTTTAATTAATAAACGTTTACGTTTTTCAGTACCTTTTTCACGTGTACTTATCTGATTTAACGTATTAATTGATATAGCTTATTTAAGCTATTTTCTCTTATATTTCAGTAGTACAAATCACTTAAACCCTTTTCCTGTTCAATTCACCTGATCTTAAAGTCGTTTTATTTCAGATTTCACATCTCGTTGGGATCTAACGATCCGGGGAAACACTAAACTCACCGGAGTATTGGTTTAGGCTGTCTGACTTGTTGACCATAACTTGGTTAATATTATCTGACTGTTTAAGGCCAATCAAAAATTTGGCGCCGCTGCCGGGGAGGTGTGCTGCGTATTACGACTTTTTGAAATATCTGTGAGTTTGAATTTTTCACCCTTTGTTATATATCATCTTTTTGTTCATATTCTATTTGTAAATTTCCCGTCACTCTAAGTATTCTTAGAGTCGTCTCTAGTGCATGCGCACTCGTTCTTCTAGGTCCACAAGCCCTTTACGTGAGCTTGTCAGAATTCCTCGAAGACGCCGTAGACGTTCTGCCCCAACAGCCGTATCTGAGGAACGTGCTGTTTCACCAAAGAAAGTTATCATGGCGGAAGACCGTCCGATGAATGAGCTTCTCCAAGCACCCATTGAGGGTTACGGAGACGCTATTGTTGTCCCAGCCATCGTGGCTGAATACTTTGAGCTCAAAACCGGGTTACTAAATCTAGTGACTTCAAGCCAATTTTATGGTTTTGAGAGGGATGATCCCCATGCTCATATTAGATGGTTTAATAAAATTACTTCTACCATCAAATACAAGAACGTCCCTTCCGAAGCAGTCAAACTTCTTCTTTTCCCATTTTCTCTTGAGGGAGCAGCCCGGATTTGGCTGGAAAAACAACCTCCTCGTTCAATACACTCATGGGAAGATCTAGTTACCAAATTTGTAAACGAATTTTTTCCCCCGTCCAGAACGACAAGTCTTAAAAATGAAATCATCAAATTTACTCAAAGGTTTGATGAATCGTTTGGTGACGCTTGGGATCGTTTTAAAGAATTGCTTCGTCGATGTCCTCATCATGGTTTCACTGAATTAATGCAAATTGACACGTTTTATAATGGTGTGAGTCAATCTGACCAAGATTCTCTCAATGCCTCCGCGGGAGGTAATTTTTTGAGCAAAACCACAAAAGAAGCTTTAGAAATCATTGAAAATAAGTCCAAAGTCCGCACTACACGCACAAAACCATATAACTCCCAAGTGAGTGCTGGTCCTTCTACTTCATCACCCGTGAGTACTTCTAGCACCGATGCTAAGATAGATAAACTCACGGACGCCATTCAAGCTTTGGTTCTCTCAAGCCAGAAAAAAGTCACTTTCACACAAAACCCTTCACATGCTGAAGTTAAAAAAGTGGAAGTTTGTGTCACTTGTGGTGGCCCACATGCTTACTACAATTGTACTGCCACCGATGGTAGTCCTTTTGAAGCCAATGCCCTAGCCGGTACTACAAATCAGGGAGGTAATCAATACCGTCCTCAAATGGAACCAAGTTACCGTGCTAACACACATATGGGACCACCCGGGTTTAATCAAAACCCAAATTTGCAAAACAGGAACCAGAACCAACCCAGAATGAACCAAGGTTATCAAAACCAAGGGAATTTCCATCCTGGACAGAATCAAGGTTTCCACAATCAAGGAAACTTTAACAGAAACAATTTCAACCCCGGAAATCATTTTCAGGGAAATGGTAATCCAAATCAAGGGAATTTTCAGCCACAACAAGGTTATAATCAAAATAACCGTGTCCAAAATTTCCCTAACCAAACACAAGCCATTCTCCCAGCTCCACAACCATCATCAGATGAGTTGTTAAAGCAGTTCATGAAAACTCAAGAAGAGACAAACAGGTTGTTGGTCAGCCAGATTTCTGAAATTAAGAAATCTTTAAATGAACAACCCTCGGGCTCTGGAAAACTTCCGAGCAACACGATCGCAAACCCGAGGGGCGATGCAAAGGCGATCACGACCAGGAGCGGAGTTTCATATGATGGACCTACTATTCCCACTACCCCTTCTTCTTCTTCTCCCAAGGTAGTGGAAAATAACGTCGAGGTAAATAAGGACAAAGTACTTCCTACTCATAAGGGAGGTACCCAAAACGTCCCACCTCATGTTGTCCCGAAACCCAAACCAAAACCTAGAGTTGTTTTTGAACCAAATGATATTCCAGTTGAAACACCTCAGTCCAGACCTTCTACTTCCTCTATTCCTTATCCCTCACGTTTGAGTGAACAAAAGCTCCGTGAAAAAGCTAGTCACCAGATGGATAAATTCTTTCAAATCTTCCAAGATTTGCATTTTGACATTAGCTTTGCGGATGCTATTATTCTGATGCCCAAATTTGCATCAACAATCAAACACTTGTTAAGCAACAAGGAGAAACTGTTTGAAATGGCAAAGACTCCCTTGAATGAGAACTGCTCTGCAGTTCTTTTAAAGAAGCTTCCCGAGAAGCTGGGAGATCCTGGAAAATTTCTAATACCATGTGTATTTCCGGGAATGGTTGATTGCTATGCCTTGGCCGATCTTGGTGCAAGTATCAACCTAATGCCATACTCAGTTTGGAAGAAACTTTCTCTTCCTGATCTTACTCCTACCTGCATGACTTTAGAGCTTGCAGACCGATCGATATCTCGTCCTCTTGGCATTGCCGAGGACGTGTTTGTAAAGGTAGGAGAATTTCATCTCCCCGCTGACTTTGTAGTGGTTGATTTCGATGCCGATCAAAGGGTCCCTCTCATTGTTGGGAGGGGTTTCCTTAGAACGGGCCGTGCTCTTATCGATGTATTTGAGCAAGAAATCACTCTTCGTGTGGGTAATGAAGCTGTTACATTTAACCTCGATCAAACCTCGAGGTACTCCTCCAATTATGATTCTGAAGCAGTTAATCAAATAGATATCATAGACATTGCTTCTGAGGAGTACTCTCAAGAGTTTCTTGGTTATTCTCATAATTCTGTGAGTGGGGATGCCACTCCATCATCTGAACCTATCATTTCCGACTCTTCCCCTTCTCTCACTCCGTTTGAGGGAAGTGATTTCCTTTTGGAAGAGGTCGAGGCTTTTCTCAAAAGTGATTCAGTTCCATTGGGAATTGATAACACTGAGATTGATCTGGAGGGAGATATTCTTCTCCTTGAGAGATTGCTAAATCAAGACAATTCTCTTCCACTCCCTCCCGTACAACTTCATAATCAGGAAATCAAATATGTTGAGGAAACTGATGATTTTCCTGAGGTCGAACTCAAGGACTTACCTCCTCATCTTGAATACGCATTCTTGGAGGGTGATGATAAATTACCCGTCATTATTGCTAAAGGTTTGAGTGTTGAGGAGAAGAGTGCTCTCATAAAGGTCTTGAAGTCAAACAAGCAAGCAATTGCTTGGAAACTCTCCGATATTAAGGGTATTAACCCAGATTTTTGTACACACAAAATCTTGATGGAGGATGACTTCAAGCCTGCAGTGCAACATCAAAGAAGGGTAAATCCAAAAATCCATGATGTGATTAAACAAGAGGTTCTTAAACTTCTTGATGCAGGATTGATTTACCCTATCTCTGATAGTCCATGGGTTAGTCCCATTCATTGTGTCCCAAAAAAGGGTGGCATTACTGTTGTCACCAATGAGGAAAATGAGTTGATTCCAACTCGGCTGGTTACCGGATGGCGTGTTTGCATTGACTATCGTAAGTTAAATGACGCCACCCGCAAAGACCACTTTCCGCTGCCCTTTATGGACCAGATGCTTGAGAGATTAGCTGGAAACGAGTACTATTGTTTCCTTGATGGTTTCTCAGGATACTTTCAAATCCCCATTGATCCATCGGATCAAGAAAAGACTACCTTTACATGCCCTTATGGAACCTTTGCTTATAAACGTATGCCTTTTGGCTTATGTAATGCACCAGGTACATTCCAGAGGTGTATGATGGCCATATTTACCGACATGATTGGTAAAACGATGGAGGTCTTTATGGATGACTTTTCGGTCATTGGGGATTCATTCCAAACATGTCTCACCAATTTAGAAACAATGTTGAAAAGGTGTAAAGACACCAATCTATGTCTAAATTGGGAAAAGAGTCACTTTATGGTCAAAGAGGGCATTGTCCTCGGCCATAAGATTTCCAAGAATGGGATTGAGGTTGACAGAGCTAAGGTTGATGTCATTGCAAAATTGCCTCACCCTACTACCGTCAAAGGTATTAGGAGTTTCTTGGGTCATGCCGGTTTCTATCGTCGATTTATACAAGATTTTTCTAAAATATCACGGCCTATGACTCATCTCCTTGAAAAGGATACTCCTTTTATCTTCTCACCAGAGTGCATCGAAGCTTTTGAAACATTAAAGAAAAAGCTTACTGAGGCACCCATTCTTATTGCCCCCGACTGGGACTTACCCTTCGAGCTTATGTGCGATGCAAGTGATTTTGCTATCGGTGCAGTCTTGGGGCAACGCAAAACGAAACACTTTCAGCCTATCCACTACGCAAACAAAACTATGAACGAAGCTCAAACTCATTACACCACTACAGAAAAAGAATTATTAGCTGTGGTGTATGCTTTTGAGAAATTTCGGACATACTTAATCTTGACTAAAAGCGTAGTGTATACGGATCACTCGGCTCTTAAATATCTATTTGCAAAACAAGATGCAAAGCCGAGATTGCTCCGTTGGGTTCTCCTCCTCCAAGAATTTGATATCATTATTCGTGATAAAAAAGGAGCTGAGAACCTGGCTGCTGATCATTTGTCCCGATTAGAAAACCCTCATCAAAATGTGTATGAGAAAAAGGAAATAAATGAAACATTTCCTCTCGAAACACTCAATGCGGTTGCTTTTCGTGGAGATTCTACTACCCCATGGTTTGCCGATTTCGCAAACTACCATGCGGGTAACTTTGTTGTGAAAGGGATGTCAACCCAACAGAAGAATAAATTCTTTAAGGATGTTAAACATTACTTCTGGGATGACCCCTACTTATTCAAAATCTGTGCGGATCAAGTCATCCGACGGTGTGTATATGGACAGGAAGCCACTGAAATTCTTAAGGCTTGCCATGCTGGACCCACTGGGGGACATCATAGTCCTAATTACACCGCCAAAAAGGTGTTTGATTCCGGATTCTTCTGGCCCACAATTTATAAAGATGCCCAGGATCTCATTAAAACCTGTGACGCTTGTCAGCGTCATGGAAACATTTCACAAAGAAATGAGATGCCACAAAATGCTATTCAAGTATGTGAAATATTTGATATCTGGGGCATTGACTTTATGGGGCCATTTCCATCATCCAGAGGAAATAAGTACATACTTGTGGCAGTTGATTATTTATCAAAGTGGGTTGAAGCTAAGGCTTTACACACAAATGATGCCCGAGTTGTAGTGAAATTCCTGAAATCTCTTTTTGCCCGTTTTGGAACCCCACGTGCTATTATAAGTGATCGTGGTACGCATTTCTGCAATGACAAATTTGATAAAGTCATGCAAAAGTATGGTGTAACCCACCGTATTTCTACCGCGTATCACCCACAAACAAGTGGGCAAGTGGAAGTTTCAAATCGTGGTATCAAAAGGATACTTGAGAGGACTGTTGGTGAAAACCGTGCTGCCTGGTCGGATAAATTAGATGACGCACTATGGGCCTTTCGTACAGCTTATAAAACACCCATTGGGTGTACACCTTACAAGCTTGTGTACGGAAAGACATGTCATTTACCGATGGAACTTGAGCACAAAGCCTACTGGGCTTTGAAACATGCCAACTTTGACCTCAAAACTGCGGGTGATCACAGAAAAGTTCAAATGAATGAATTAAATGAACTACGTGATCAGGCTTACGAGAATTCTTTAATCTATAAAGAGAAAACAAAGAGAATTCATGACTCAAAAATAAAGAACCGCGTTTTTAACGTCGGTGATCGAGTACTTCTCTTTAACTCTAGATTAAAGATCTTCTCGGGTAAATTAAAAACCCGTTGGACTGGTCCATTTACTATCACTAAGGTTTATCCATATGGTACCGTTGAGTTATCTCAAAATGACGGTCCATGTTTTAAAGTAAATGGCCATCGTGTGAAACATTACTTTGGAGAGGACTTCCCAAACATGGTTGTCCCGGATCTCCAAACTTTCCCCAAGGACAATTAAATTCGGGGTCGAGTCAAGCTAGTGACTCGGGAATCAAAAACAAGCTACCTCATGAACAAATCAATTCGAGGTCGAGTCAAGCTAATGACTCGGTAATCAAAAGCATAGCAATATGGGTTTTTACTCATATTTCTGATTTCTTTCTCTTTTCTACCACCGTTTCAAAAGTAAATATGTTTCAAATTTCAATAATCATGTTTTGTATGTATATTATAAACCATATCATTCAACTCCCGGGCTGTCAGGACAAATTTATTACAGTTAATCATTCACAAGTGATTAGCTAGCGTGGTAAACCTGACACAAGCCTGGGAGGTAGTGATTTTCAAAAAAAAAAAAAAAAAAAAAAAAAAGTTTAAAACAAAAAGAAAAAAGTGACTTTGTATGTAAATAGCCTAAAATAAAGGTTATAAATATTTCCTTCTTACGTTCTAAATATCGGTTTAACACCCGGTGTTTTGAATATTGAGGGCAATATTCATTTCTAAGTGTGGGGGGGGGATTCTCACGAATTCAAACACATGTTCCATCAAGCACCCTCATTTGATCAAAATTTAAAGTTTTTTCACACTTAGAAATGCAATAAATGGTATCAATCCTCCATGTCTAACCCACAACAGGATTGGCTAGTCCAGGAGCAAACGGCTCTTGGTAAAGACATCTCAAAACCGTTGATGGCTTGCAATTTGCCAAAAATTGTATGGTTCCTCAACTCCCCATTATCCTAAAAAGCTAATGAGTTGGCTAGCCCGCAAGATTATGGCTTGTGGTAAAGGCCGTAGAAAATCCATAATTGGTAATCAGCTCACCAAGATGTTGACTATTCCATCAAGAGTTGGCTAGTCCAGAAGCAAATGGCTTCTGGTAAAGACAAATCAAATCCGTTGACAGCTGGTGGTTTGCTAAAAATCACACGGTTATCAGGTGTGCCACAGTTCTTACACCTGGCTACTCCAGAAGTGATGGCTTTTGGTAAAGAGTAAAAATCCATTAATTTTTTCTCAAATAGATTGCTAGGGACTAGCAATAGTTTAGTGTGGGGGATTGATGAGTGTGTAAATACTCATCATTTCTGTTACATTTAAGCTGCAAAAACATATGAAAACACACAGGAATGCCTTGAAATATATAAAATTATCCCTGGATTGTGTTTTTATGCATAAGGATTGAAAACTGATAAAAAACAAAACATTTTACATAATTTACAGTTTCAGTCCCTGAACTTTGGAAAATTGGCAAAACTAGTCCCTGGTAAATCAAAACTTGTACAAATGTCATAAAAGGTCCTTGGAATTCATAAGTTGTCAAGAAAAGTCCTTTAAAGTTTAAAAATGGCAAAATGACAACTTTGGTCCCTCAACTTTTGAAAAGTGTCAAAATTAGTCCCTGGGTGTTTAAAAATGGAAAATTATCAAACTACACCCTTATACTATTCTAAAAAGACAAAATTGGTCCTTATGATAACTTTTGAGAAGATACAAATTCAACCCTTCAAAAATCAGAAAGTTACAGAATTGGTCCCTGGAGTTTGTGGAATTGGCAGAATTGGTCCTTGAGTTTTAAAATGGAAAAATATGCAATTATGGTCCTTATATTAATGTTTAATTGCAGGTTTAGTCCTTATAAGAAGTTTGGAAAAGTTACAAAACAGGCCCCTCATCTTTCAGCAATTACAAATTGGTCCTTGTACTTTTAATAAACCAAACGGACCTCCATTATTATTATAAACCCAACTCCAAATCCAATCCATAAACCCAGCACCAAATCCAGTCCACCACAAGGCCCAACTTAATAAAACCCGGCCCAACCCCTTTGTATTAATAAAAACAGAACACAATCCCACACCCCGTTTATCCTCTTCGTCTTCCACCTCACTTCCCCCTCCACCTGTTAACAATCCCACTTGCAAACCTCTACCTCAACCCCTCCAGCTCACCCCTACTTTATCACCTACTCCTTCCACCACCCTTTCCACAGAAACACTCCACCATTAATGCTCTTCACACCTAATTCTCACCCCAAAACCACCATACCCACAGTATTGACCAATATCACCTCTACTTAGTCCAAAATTGCGCCAAACGTGTCCCCTACTCATCCATATACCCCCAAGAACCATTAATTGTATCAGAACTACTCCTACACACGTGTAAGAGATTTGGCGCCAAATTAAGTTTAAACGGTTTGGATGAATTGGACTCAATCAAGGGCCTAGATCAAATGGGATGAGATATTTGTGCTAGTTGGAAGAGTTTTTGGTGATAAATAGAGAGGAAGACAGAAGAGAAGAACATATAATTTGTACTTTAGTTTATGAAAAAAATAGCTTAATTAAAACTAGTTGTTACCTAGTGTAATCTTTCAATTCTGTTTCAAAAGTGTTGTATAACTTTGCTGAAGTATATTGAACAGCTTGTGTTACTAGTATCAATCTATCTTTCAAGTTTTCAGTTAATCTCACTTTGTCCCATTTTCATTTCAAGTCTCTTAAATTCTGGTTGAATGGTTGTTGTTTAAAAGATGTCATTAACACTACTTAGCTCTCAGTAAGCTATTGCAAGCTTTTGGACCTTGTTAACCAACAATAATTCATAATTCAGGAAAATACCATAGAAAATAGAAAATAATTAAAAAAAATAAGAGTTACTGTAGAAGAAGCTTGGAGCAAAGCTATTCTGGATTGCTTTGGTATTAGAGCTTAGTGGTAAGCATTTAGGTGTGGTACTCAGATCTTGGTTCTCAGTTGTGCCTTGGATTCAAGTTGTAAGCTACTTTCTTGATTTTTGGCATTTACTTTATTAGTTCTTACTTTAGTGTAATTCTTCTTGTTTCCTGCTTAGTTGGTATTTGTTAGTGATAGTATAACTTAAAATCAGTAGTTGTTAGTTGGAAATCTTAGTTGCTAGTAATTTAGTTAGACAGTCATAATTAGCTTAGTAGTGATAAATAGGTTCTAGTTGTTTGTTGTTGTTAAATCTGTGTTATATGTGTTAATTTGATCTTTATAACATCATAATCAAGTGTAGGAATCAGTTTCATGGTTTAATCTGTCATTGTGCAACACTAATCTAGAAAACAACCTTGTTATAGGGTGTTTGGATCAAGCTGCTCTTGTGAATTAATGCATGTTATTGTCTTTGAAACTTGTTGTTGCATGTTAGTATAGGTTAATATAGCTCATATCAGTTATAATACATAAACCTTATTAGAGTAAAAGTCAAAAGTAGTCTTAATCTAATCTATCTGTTAACTGTGTAGTGTAATCAGTCCCAAATTCACCATATTAGCTTAAAAATTGATACTCTAGCTTAATCTAGCTTCATTTCATCATAATATAACATATTCAGTTAGTAAATTTAGATCAAAGCTCATATAAGTCAACATATTGGTTTACATTAAAAAGTCAAAATTGCAGCTTATCTATTTTTTTGAATAAAATTGGAATTTAATTGTGAACTGGTTATTTGGTATTAGGAGTTGAGCTTGTAGGTTTAAAATATCTTGTTGCTGATCTTTCTTATTATATTTTTGATAAATTTTATTAAAGTGGTTAGAGTGCTTAAATTGTGCTTATCTTTTGGTGATTCTTCTTAGACCTCCCCTGTGCACAGGTTTGTTACCCAATTTCATAAGCTTGCAAAAGCTTGTTTATTGAGTGTTGGTCTGAGTATATTGGATCTTTGTGATGCCCATGTGACTAATTATCTGATCTAAGTGCTTATTTGTTCTTAATTGCTTATCTGTACTGCTTATTCTTGCTAATCTTGTGCTATCAAAATAACTTATACACTGAGAACTCAGTGTACACAAGCAATTTCATAAGCTGATCATAAGCTCATCACTGAGCTTTGGCTTGTGATCTAAGGTTCTTTTAGAAGCTAAGCAGTCCATTAATCAAGTTCAAGCTTAATTTCTCATTTTCAAACCCTTTTACTAGGGCTGCACCTCAGCTTAAACTTGTTCATTCACTCAGTCCTCTGAGTGACTCAGTTAAACCACCCAACTTCATAAGCCTTTCATAAGCTACCCAGTGGTCCCCATTGGTTGAGCTTTGGCAATTTGGAATCCTTACCAAACCATCTTAACACTTCAGTACTCAATAAGTTCTATTGAGCTTATTTCATAAGCTCAATTTGGCCTATTTGGTTGCCTGTCAGGGGTGTTTGGAGCTCAGATTTATTGGAAGTGCTTATAAGCTTTTAACAAGCTTATTAGCTTAGTCCAGTGAATTAACTTGTTAATACTTATTAATATACTATATATACATATTACTAATCTTTTATTTTCTTTCTTAAGCTTGTTTCAAAGCTTGTACCAAGCTCATAAGCTTGTATCACTCACTCAGTTAACTGAGTGAAAACCAGCTTGGACCCCTCACTTCCCAAGCTCATTCTGAGCTCATCAGTGGGTCCCACAACCTAAAACTTGGTTCTCCCAAACCCCCTCCTATCAGGCTTGAACCATTGACCCTTTGTTTGGTCTAGATCATAATGGACCCCACTTGGTTTTACCTCACAAAGCTGTCCCATTTTCTATCTCAGAACCAAATAAGCAAGTTCTTATTTGTGTTTTGTGGCTTATTAAAGCTACTTATTTGGTTGAATCTTGTTTAATATTGTATAAGTAACTTATTGGAACCAGACTCTACCCTAGTGGACCCTACATAAGCTCATTTGAGCTTATTTCCTTCAAAGTCAACTTAAAAGTCAACTGTCAAGGGTAATAAGCACTCTAAGTGCTTATTCTGGGTTTCTAAGCTTATTGTTTTTGTATTAGTTTCTTATTTTAAGTATTATAATAAGTTTATAAAAGAAAAAACCAAAAAAGCCAAACTTACTTATAGTGATAGCTTCTATTTAATAGAAATTATCTATTTAATTTTCCTTTTTAGCTTATTTATAAGCACTTCTGCTATTTTATATTTTTATTAAATCTCTTATATATTAAAGTAATTTTATAAATTTTTCCAGAATTTTCTTTTGTCATCTAGTGTTATTTAGAATTAATTTTAGTTTATTTGATAATTAAATAATAAATAAGAATTAAATAGCATAATATATTTTTATAAGGTAATACTTATATTTTATATTTTTCCTAGTTTCTATAAGTCATAAAAGAATTTAGAAATTTTCTTGTGATTTATACTGTTCATTTACTAGTTTTTATAGTTTAATTATTTTAATTATATAATAATTAATAAATAGCATAATAATTAATAGATTAAATTAAAATACATGAAATAAAGTTTTTATAATTTTTTAGGATTCCTATGATGGTTAATTAGATATATAAAATTTTTCATAATTATCTAAGTCTTTTTAGTAATTTTAAATAAGTTAATCAATATAATTAGTTAAATAATAATTAAATAATAATTAATTAATAATAAATAGACAAATAGTGTGAAAAATATAATTTTAATTTTAAAATAAGTTTTATAATATTTTAGATTTTTAGAAATTTTAATTTTAATTTTCTAGACTTATTTTACATTTTCATAATTAATAGTTAATTATTAGATAATTAATAAATAGTTATTAAATAAAAATAATTAATTAAATAGTTTTTAATTATAAAATAAATATTTTAAATTTATTTAATTTGCATTTAAGCCCCTAAGGCTTATAAAATCCTACTATAAGTAAATTTGTTTTTGTTTACGTTTAATTAATAAACGTTTACGTTTTTCAGTACCTTTTTCACGTGTACTTATCTGATTTAACGTATTAATTGATATAGCTTATTTAAGCTATTTTCTCTTATATTTCAGTAGTACAAATCACTTAAACCCTTTTCCTGTTCAATTCACCTGATCTTAAAGTCGTTTTATTTCAGATTTCACATCTCGTTGGGATCTAACGATCCGGGGAAACACTAAACTCACCGGAGTATTGGTTTAGGCTGTCTGACTTGTTGACCATAACTTGGTTAATATTATCTGACTGTTTAAGGCCAATCAGAGACTTCAAGAAATTCTTCAAGCGAAGAGGTAGATATATGTGAAATCTGTGTCCCAATTTTATCATTTCTTTCCTTATCTTTACTTACTTGCATACTATTATTAATTGTTGTGTTTATATCACATAAGAGTCGAATCGAAAAACATTTTATGAAACTAAGAAAATTTTAAAAAACACAACTAATAAATGGTGAAACTATTCAACCCCCAATTCTAGTTTCTACAATTGGTATTAAAGCAGGCCACTCAAGATTTTTAAAGTATATTGTATTTTAAAACTTGAATTGATCAATAGAACAATTCGAACAATTCGTCATTCTTGAAGACGAATCTATAGCAAAGAGGTAGATATATGAGGCAACCACGAGATGAATAAAAAGCTCCTCAAAAGACTCGTGACGATAGATATAGCAAGGGTGATAAAAGATGCTTTGGATGTGGGGATCCACGACACTTGGTAGGAGATTGTCCTCACCAAGCAAAAAACAATTGAATAAGCAAACACGCGCTAAAATAAGCTTAATACGTATCCGATATAAGCAATTTGGAATAAACAACTTTAAAATGCTTATACAAAACTACTTATTTCTCACACAAATAATCAAAAGTCAAAACATAAAAGCCAAAAATCATACATTGCCCGAATACGTTTGCACAACATCCGAAGACTCGTTAACTGATTGCAAGAACCTCAAAACCCTCTTCCAGCACCCACCACACCTAGCCAAAAGCACATCCTTAGCTCCATCACTCAAACCAACAAAAACCGAATTCGACCCACAAAGGCGAAAAGCCGCAAACTCACCTAAAGACTTAAAATTGAAAGGAACCAACTCATACCCATCTCTAAAAAGCTTACAACTTAACTCCAAACACACAAGATCAACATTTGCTGCTAAAGGCAAGTTATCAATATTTGCTGCTAAATCAAATGTATCAATATTTCAAGAATCAAATGTAAAGGCAAGTTATCAATATTTGCTGCTAAATCACCCATTTGGTCAAATTTTTATAAAAATTGGATTTTGAGACGAAATTTGATGAAATAGTAAATGGGGTGTAGGAAATTGGATGAATTTATTGGTGATTTATATGAAGAAATAAACATTAGATGTGTGATCAAATTAAAAAGATTTTTTTTTTTTTTTTTGGAATTGTGAGGAAATGAAGGTGAATTATTAATGATTTGAATTTTTGGAAAACATGTTTTTATTTTGTTTTTTGAAAAAAATAAAAGGGTTTGTGATTATTTAAAAGGGAAAGGGAGGTTAATGGTGGTGACAATTTGATGTTGCTGACTTTTTCTTTTCTTTTCTTTTTTTATGTGTTTGTTTCTCTCTAGGCTTTGTTTTTAAGACAATAAGTATTCACATTATTAGTTAAAAAAAATAAAAAATATTCACATTATTACTTTTTATTAGCACCACATTTGATATGTTTAGCAAACTTAGCTACATTTGTAACTTGAGTTTATATTATAAGCTATAAGCTTAATTTTATAATTATACGAAATAGTTGAAGCTAAAGTTTATTATTATTGTTGAGTAACATAAAGTATATCAAATTAAATTTAAATATATTTTAAGTTTTTATGTGTCATTCATTATATTTTTAATTGTATTTAAGTAACTTGATAATTGTAAGCTCGGTTCATTTTAAAATCTCATTTCAACTGGTTTGAGCTTATAGAGGCTTATTTTATAAAATCTTTCATAAATTTCATGACAAACGAAATTCATGTTATATGTTAGCTTACTTTAATAGTTAAGCGTGCAATAGATCATTCTTACTTATTTTTCTTTTGCTTCATATTATTCATTTTATCACGTACTCGTACTATACTCTTAAATAAAACATACCACACTCTTATACGCTTACAATGAAAAAAGAAAATAATAATAATAATAATAATAATAATAATAATAATAATAATAATAATAATAATAATAATAATAATAATAATAATAATAATAATAATAATAATAATAATAATAATAATAATAGTATAACTGTAACACCCCCATTTTTAAAATATTTGCAGCGGAATAAAGATTAGGTGTTACTTCACAGCTCATAGTTTTTCAGTAGAAAATAATTTTCTAAAACATCTATCATTCGAATTTTTATAAATATCAGAGTTTTAAAAATGAGGTCCCAGTGGTTTTAAATTTTTTTAAATAGGTTTTCGAATGATAATAAAAATTTTATAACCTTTGTAAGAATTTCGTGCTCTTCCGTCCCATCCTTGCTCATTTTAGACCTGAGATAAACATGCTAAAAATCAACAAAAGTTGAGTGATATTCATAGGTTTAAGTTTAATAGTTGAACACAAGCTATAAGTGATAATTGCACCGATATACAATTATAATTTAAAAATCAGTTGTTATTGCATTAAGCTCATGACACTCTGCCGATTAACAGATCTCATCATAAATGATGGATTATAGTAACAGGGCCCTCGGGATAGGTTCTTGCCAGTAACCTATTAGATTTCAAATAAAGTGCGTTTGGTAGTTTTCTCCAACGCCCAAACGGGGATTGTCAATCCCGAATAGATCTATCCACAATTATTTACGTTCACCCTCTGGGTGACTAAGGCTCATGATATGAGGGGCTTTTGGCAATAAGGGACTTAAGCAATAAAGATATCAGGTAAAGCATACCAAGAAAAATACTTGTGTTCAGTTTGTAAAAACTAGCATGTATCCCCCTCGCGAGGTTTATAATACATTTAAATAAGTAAGGCGAGGCTATGAACTCACCTTAGTGGTATAGTGGTAAAAATATCGATATTCAGTTTGCAAATAAGGGAACGGCTCCACACACGACCTAGATAATATATGGCAAGTTTTAGTGTTTGATAGTCTTAATGGTTTAATCGCGAGTAGTTTTGAATACGTGAGTTGTTAATTTAACGATAGTAAAACTGGTGGTTTGATAAAGTATCATAAGTTTTTAAATAAGTTATATATATATATATATATATATATATATATATATATATATATATATATATATATATATATATATATATATATATATATATATATATATATATATATATATATATAATGTAAGGTTTGAAAATAATAATAATAGTATGAAATAAATGTAACGTCGTGAATGTGAAATCGTAAAATGAAAAGTAAAAATGAAAATATTTATTATATTATACGGCCCTTGTCTTTTCCAGATTTTTACACTTTTTACCCTAACGGTGTTAGCGTTACGTCGTTAGTCCAAAATTAAATATATTTACGTTTTACGTCCAAAACTTTATAATTTTTACATTTTTCATCCCAAACGTTTATAAAATCAGTTTTTCATCCTCAAGTTTGTAAAATGACAATTTTTACCTAAAGTTTATAAAAGTGACACTTCTAACCCGAAAGTTATACTTTTTGCAAATTTAGTCCAAAATTTACCAATTTCGAAACTTAACATTTTTATTTCTTAATTAAGCTAAAAATAGCTTATTTAATTTTTCAAACTGCTTATTTTCAAAAAAGCTTATTTATAGCTTATGGGCTTTTAAACGAGTAAACCAAGGCCCGTTAAGAGTTTTTAATCCACTGGGCTTACGAAAGTTTTGGGCTTGGTTTCGGGCTTATTTTTGGATGCTAAAAATGTTATAAAACAACTTATTTGGACTGCTTATCTCGTTAGCTTATTTTCAAAGGATTGGGCCTTAAGGCCCAATCGACATTCATTTGTTTTAAAAAATATAGTTTCAAGTCGATTTGCTTTGTATCATTTAGAGGTTCAAGACGCGATTATTATTGCAAAGCTTTTATACGAAAATGATAGTTTGTCAGGGGGTCTATTAGTTTGTGATATAAAATAGTATGCTCGTTACATAGAATTTAAAGATATACGTGCGTTTCATGGGTGGCATGGAACGAGTTTTATAAGTAAGAAGACTTAGAAAATTTTTAAGAGTTTTGCATGGTTCAAAGTTACTTACAAACGAGTTTCAAAAATTGTTCATACGTGAGTTTATGATTTAAATCTTTATATATCATGATTATTAGCGTAGTAAATATATAGGTGAGATAATAATACGTAAGTGTTGTGTATAAAAATTTCGAGTAATTTGGTGCAAGTGAAAGTGATTTATACGTAAAATCAAAAATACGTTTTTAAGTAAGAATGGAAAAAGTTTATGTGAGACTTACTACAACAAAATGGTGGGGTAAAACGAGACGTAGAGTCGAGGGGAAGTGAATACGAGAGTGTAGTGTGTATGTCGACTCAACCAAGGTTCACACACAAAGTTTTGTTTCCTCTAGACCCGATTTGGAAAGCTTGTGTTTTTGCCAAAACATTTTGAAGTAGGACTAAAGCTAGGACTTAGTTTTTGTGAAATTTGATTTGTATGAAAGGTGGTAACGAGTGCATGCATGCATGGCTTTATATATATGCACTTTGTGTATCTTAGTGACTAAAGTTTAATGAGATGGGATGGTTACGTGAAATCAAAAAGTCTTGTGTGTGTAAGATGCAACATGTTCTCCTCTTTTGTTTCTAGCTTAGTCGACATCCAATTTGTTCAAAAGAAAACGTGTGGATTGTTTTAAAAATAGGATTGTACGTTTGAAATTGGTTTTTAAAATGTATCTAGTACTTTCATAAAAACATATATTAATCTTTGTGAGTGCATGATTTGTGGAAGTACACTTTAGTTTTTAAAATACATGTCGACACATCTTTAGTTAAGCAATCGATTTGTAAACTTCGGCTAGGCTTGGTGATGATTGATCAAATGTAATATTTAGACTTGAAATTGTGTTAGAAATATTTTTAGGACTTCATAGAAACGAGCGGGACTTAAAATGGTTTAGTTTTGGATTAGTTAAAAATCGAGTGGGTTTGTTTTTGGACGGGGTACTATGCCTCGTAAAAATGTATTTAGACTCGACATGGAAAGTTGGAATTCGACATACTCAAAGTTGGATAGGGGAGGAACGAGAATGTGGAAAAATATTTATGTGTCGTGTGTAAGAATGGGGAGTACGAGACGCGTTTCTAGCTTGGTCTAGTCGAATGTTTCAAAATAATTATAGGAGGTTGGGCTTAAAATCGTGGGCCGTGAATAGTAACAGGCCAAAAATGACGTTGGGCTTAGAATGAAATTAAGGGTCCGGTTATATATAATTAGGATTAGTGAAAATAATTAATTTGTGATTAGTGAAATGTTTAGTAAATATTTAGTGCAACGTTTACGTGAGTCCGAGAGTGAATAGTGTTTTGTAAATAGTAAAACTTTTGAAAAACATCTCAATATTACTATCCGACTCCAAAAACGATGAATAGTGTTTGGTGAATAGTAACAAATGAATAGTAATTTTAAAAAATGTCTCGAAAATGCAGGTTCGTAACGAATAAAAGAAAATTTTAATATTCTCGCGATTTTAGACTATAGTGGTACATGTGTGAGCATCGTTCCAAGCAAAAAGAATCATAAATATTGTAGTGATTTTCAAGTATCATAGCATATTTGATAAAATAATAATAATAATAATAATAATAATAATAATAATAATAATAATAATAATAATAATAATAATAATAATAATAATAAGATTGTTATTGGTAAAAATGTCATTAATTAACGTAATGATATATTAGTCTTTGATTTACTTTTACTATTTATAGGGAAATTTACTCGAGTTTACAGTACCTACCCTTCATTCTGAATTCCGTCCCGGAATTCAAGTTTAACAAAATTCCTGTATTAGGAAATTTCGATCAGAGTGTTGTCGAGAGATTTTTATTATTAAGATTTAGGAGACGTGGTTTAGTTAGACTTATTTGTGCTAGACAAGATCAAGTAACTGGTGTATTTAAGGGTTGTGAATATTGAAGGTAATGGTTATGAATAGTAAAATAATGGCTAGGTGTACTGTGTCCAACGGTCGGGAATAGTAAATCCTAACGGTCCGAAATAGTGACCAACGGCTAGTTTTCTTCCTACATATACCTCTTTCAAATTTCCATTTCTTCCACCAACCATTTGCTTCTCATTTCCCATCTTCAAAATGTCGCACCTCATCACTATACTAGCGATTGTGTATGTCGTCCTTGCCGCTATCTACTTAGCGTATGTTCCAGACGAAGACTTTGGATTCTTGGTTGCGATCTTGTTGTTTGTCATACCCCTCACGGTTCTAGCCATTACCATGGACAAGATATGGGGGTAATAATCTTAAGCTAGGGTTGTTTTTAAATTAAGTCCTTGTCGTGTTTCTATGTATTTTTAACGAATAAGAAATAAAACTTG
This sequence comes from Artemisia argyi, assembly GCA_030686995.1. NCBI lineage: Eukaryota > Viridiplantae > Streptophyta > Magnoliopsida > Asterales > Asteraceae > Artemisia > Artemisia argyi. The sequence continues at coordinate 37,436,435 of CM060677.1, read as the reverse complement.
TTTTGTTTTTAGGAATTTGTCTTGTTATTATTTTTAATGATTTGTTTATATTTATCTTTCAGCATAATTAAGGTGATTCATCCTGTGGTGGCTCTTGCTATGGTTATGTTGGTGGGGGTTTTTGTTGTCATAGCGGATCAACCTATTGAAGATTCTATGGTTTATATTGTAATTATTGTGACATTAGCACTTCCGATGCTAATTATTTGTTTATTTATTAATTTCCATGAATTTGGATAAATTTTTCGTTATTGGAGTTTTCTGTTAGTCTTTAGGGTTTTTCTTATTTGTACTTTTGTTGGCTTATCGTCCTAATGACGAAGGAATAAGATAGGTATTTATTGTAGTTTGTAATAATTATGAATAGTTCAGTTTATCTCTATTTGTTGCTTTTACATGAAGATTGTTAGTTAGAAAATTTTACATTATGATTGTTCCATCATAACATGATTCTTCCTAAATTAGACATAGTTGATCAGGCTATGTTTAATGGAGGACTAAATGATGTGATGTTTGGCTCAGTCACAGTGGTATTTATGCTTTTCTTTAAGTTGTTTTAGATGGTGTTCAACGTGTTGTTATTATAATATAATACGTAATTTCTTTTTAAGAATAAAGTAGGAAACTTTATTTATTTATTTATTTATTTATTATTATTATTATTATTATTATTATTATTATTATTATTATTATTATTATTATTATTATTATTATTATTATTATTATTATTATTATTATTATTATTATTATTTTTATTTATTTTTTTTATGCTATTTTTTTTTTGATGATGAGTCAGAAATTTCTAGTGTAATAACAGTATACTGTTAATTGGTAAATGAAATAGGAATTGGAATTGACGTAGATTATAATTATTTCGGAAATATTACAAGGTAGATTTTTCGATACGGTAGAAGGATGGTTGTTATACTTTAGGTTACATCCATCGTAACTTAAAGTAAAATATGAGGAAGAGATACAATCTCAGGAAATTGTCGAACTAGGATTTATTTATTTACAACAGGAGTTTATTCATCTGCTTCAATCTAGTCATCATTCCTTTGATACTATCGAAGTCTTTAAAGGTTCCTCATTTCTAAGAGTTTTCGCTTTTGTTTATTTCCATTAGGTATAACTCCTTGCCTAATTCCTTGGTTATGGGTGATGGTAGGGTTAGCCATTCCTTCTGGCGTTTTAAAGTGGGTTGGCCTATATCCCATGCAGCTTTCCTGCTTATTGGAGATGTCCGTCTCTCCCCTTGGATCAACTATGGTAGCCCCTTCGAGTACTACTGATACGATGTTGGTTACCAATTTCCTGACGGCTTCAGTAGTCATGGTGGTCTTTGATGAAGATAGAGTACATGTATTGTTTACGTTGTCCATCTTCTGAAATCATTAATGAAACTCAACTTAGAATCCTTCTGATGTCAGAATAATTCAAATGAAGTTAATTATTTCATTGATGATAGACTGAATTGACTCCTTACTGTAATCTAATTTCAAGATATGTCTGTGTTGTATCATAGATAGATAATCAACTCTTGATATGAGATTACTAAGGAACAAACCGATTCGTCCACTAAAATAAATTTTCTCTCCATTTTTCAAGTTCTCTCTTGAAAATTTATTTTTAGACAATCCTTTGGTTTCTGGTCAATTATAGTATGTTTAAGAAATCTTAACAATTGTAAGAAATCTCACGGTAGATTTGAATAGTATAGTAGAAGTCATCATAATATTAATAACTTGACTAATCGTCTTTGTAAAACGATTAGTACAAGGTCTCTTATTAATATGTCATGGATCTACGTGGAGTTATTTGTTTATCTAGGGAGATAACAAAATGATGAGATTTTTGCATGAAAGTATGAGGATTCATAGTATGCATGCTTGATACGAAAGAAACGATTGATTCATAACAGAGAGATGTAACGGAAGAGGAGGTTATTATATATTATGATTTGATTACAAGTTCTGAAAGGTTCGGATTTATTGAACATTACATGAAATACTAACCAAGTGTGTCTGGTTTAGTAGATGCAGCAGGGATACTTGTAAACTTAAGATTAGTTACGCCTCTGACGTAAATATCTAATCTCTTTCTCAAGTTCAAGTTGTGCCACTTCCATGTTTGAGAAACGTTCCTGACACATGTTCATTTGGTTTTCCAACATACTCTCTAATGCGGCAATCTTTTGACCTTGGCTCCTGGCTGTCTCTCTAGCCATCCATATTCAATGTCTTCAATTCTACCATGTGTATGACTATGTTCTCTTCTTGCAGAACGGACCCTAGAATCCAAACTTCCAAGTTCCCGGTTGGTGTTGTCCTTTATCTCATTAATCTTTATTCCTAATTCACATATTGTTCGTCTTTCAGCATCCGCTCTTTTGAACAATGCGTCAAGGTTACGGTCGTACCATTCAAATTTTGTTGGTCGTAAACCTTTTAGCTGTTCAGTGTGAGCCTCTATTATGCTGGCTTGTCGATAAACAAGAGTCCATATTGAATCAGGTGTGCTTATATTGTAGTTGGGGGAATTAGGTGAGGATAACTTATTTGGGATATCTGGTATTGGGGAATCTGAAGTGTAGGGTAACGGAGAATTTGGCTCAACATTCTTCCACGGCCTCTCTTGACGTGAACTTTGTCCAACTTCGAATGTTGCCTGACCACCAATCATATCTTCATATGATTCAGTAGTTCTCCTAAGTTTTTGACGTAGGGGTGAACAAATAGGTGACGATGGGAGTGATCTCTGAGTGATTTCTATATTAAGTTGGGGTTGTGATATTTGTACGTAGGGATCTTCAGTATTCGGAGAATTTTGATTGACGGGTGATGTATTAGTATTACGGAGAGTAGTTTTGGCGTTCACGAAAGTTTTTGGAGACATGTTACTGTAGTAACCGGGAATAGTATTTTATAAGTAATTTTTACGTTATAGATATAATAGTATGGATGAAATAAAAATTATGTAAGCGCAATTTCTAAACATGCAGAATAATCTTAACAGGTAATGTACTGAGCAAAGTAGTCTGCAGGCACGGAAGGCACGAAGAGTGTAAGGCTATAAAATGTTTTGTTTGTAAAAACGGTTATAGTTCGGATCTGTATTAGACCCGTTTCGCTATAACTAAAGCTCTGATGCCAATCTGTAACACCCCCATTTTTAAAATATTTGCAGCGGAATAAAGATTGGGTGTTACTTCACAGCTCATAGTTTTTCAGTAGAAAATGATTTTCTAAAACATCTATCATTCGAATTTTTATAAATATCAGAGTTTTAAAAATGAGGTCCCAGTGGTTTTAAATTTTTTTAAATAGGTTTTCGAATGATAATAAAAATTTTATACCCTTTGTAAGAATTTCGTGCTCTTCCATCCCATCCTTGCTCATTTTAGACCTGAGATAAACATGCTAAAAATCAACAAAAGTTGAGTGATATTCATAGGTTTAAGTTTAATAGTTGAACACAAGCTATAAGTGATAATTGCACCGGTATACAATTATAATTTAAAAATCAGTTGTTATTGCATTAAGCTCATGACACTCAGCCGATTAACAGATCTCATCATAAATGATGGATTATAGTAACAGGGCCCTCGGGATAGGGTCTTGCCAGTAACCTATTAGATTTCAAATAAAGTGCGTTTGGTAGTTTTCTCCAACGCCCAAACGGGGATTGTCAATCCCTAATAGATCTATCCACAATTATTTACGTTCACTGATGGATCTAAACACCTTGAACTTGTGTTAGATTGATACTTTGAGTTATATCACTAAGTATGCGGAATCTACTTAGTAACACTTAGAAGTTTGATTGTGAGTAAGACAGTTGTATATGAATAAGAACAATGTATGTAAACAAACTATTAGCTCCAATATTATTAATGATAATAATACGAGTGATCTTGATATCACTAGGGTTACACCTTGAAGCTCTAGAAACGTATATCAAGCCTTTAACCTAGGATCTCCTTTTATAGCACAAGGAGTCCTCTTCTACAAGATAAGTATAAAGCTAATAGAATAAGATATACACAAGATCTATTCTATATTTATCTAAACTCGTTTCCTAACAGTTATCTAATAAGCAGTGGTAATATATGTCCTTGCAGTGGTAATGAGTTTCCACTGCAAGTACAATCTGCTGCAGTTGTAACATCTTCACTTAGCCGTGGTAACTGTTAGTATAATTCCCAACAATCCTCCCCTAACTTATGATTAATACATAAATCAATAAGTTTTTTCAAATATTCAGTAAACATGAGGATATGGGAATTCTTCCAAACACTTATCTTTTTCTTCTTAACTCTTTATCAGCTCGTACACTTTGATCATAAATCCTTTGTAGCAAATCATCTATCACTTCAGTTCTTTCCCAGCACCTAAGCTTAACTGTTCTCATCACATCCAATACTCCAGCTCTCAATGGATATTCTTTCTCAGCCAGCATAAAGACATCAACTCCATCTTGAGTAGAAACATGATGCACAGAACTTGAATCATAGAATTTCCACAAGGTTCTTTGATCATGAGCTTCAAATCTCCAATATCTATCACTTGGGTCAGGTTCATATAATCTTCTGAAGTGAACCCATAACTCCATAGCCTTGACATCAACAAGTTCATCCTTTTTAAACTGATCTTTAACAATCCTCCACAAAGTATCCAAATCTTCTCTATCACAATATCTAACAATGTCTTCAAAATCTCTGCAAATGCTTGTGACACTTCCAGTTCTGATGATCTTCCAAGCTACACCAAAACTATCAGAAAATATCACCCAACCAACAACTGGATATTTTGCTTGTAGAGGTTCAATATTAAGTACATCAGTCTCTATGAACAACATGTTTATAACTTGCTCTTCTGTCAACTTGCTAGGACCCTCTTCTGCTTGAGATGATTCTTGAGTCTTCAACTTCTTTGCATCTTTTGATTCAAGACTAACTCCAGACCTTTTTGTCTTCATAACAATAGGTTCTTGATCCATTGGAATGAATTTACTATCTTGTCTTTTGATTCTGTAGTAAATACCTTCAATTTGATCATGTGACATTCCTTTGAATTGACCCATCTTCATATTACCAACATGACAACAAAAAGTCTTCATCTCAGCAATGATCTGTGCCTTTGTAAGCTTTCTTGGCTTCTTTTGACCTTTTCTAGCATCCCCAATGATTTCATCAAGAGCCTGCTGATTCTTCATTAGAATGAAATCTTTAAGTTGAGCAGACTTTTGGTCTTCATTCAAGGTTGTATTTGCAATAAGTTCAATGGCCTTCTTTCTGATTATTTGATCATTGTTAATCAAATAGTCAATCTCTTCTTCTGTAGGCACATAAGTGAATAATGGAGGTTTCTCACATATGACAGTTGGTGAGACACTTGAAATTGGTTATGCCATAACAGCTTCAAGTTTATCCAACCTCTTTGCTTCCATAAAATTAGCAACTTCATCTTCCTCTAGCTTTCTTTTTCTTTCAATCTCTGCTGCTTGCTGTTGCTCTGCCAATCTTGCATCAAATTTAATTTGAGCTTGTTCTTTCTTAGAAATCTTTCTTATATGCTCTTGTTCTGAACCAGTCATAACAGTTTTTCCTTTGACTGATCTTATTCTGGCAGCTTCTTCCTCTGCAGTGGTAATTTCTTGAGTAGCAGTGGGAACTTGTTCACTTGCAGTGGTAATTGGTTGATCAGTGGGAACTTGTTCTGCTTCAGTGGAAATTGGTTGAGCAGTTCCAACTAAATCATCAAAATTAAAACTAGCATCAGCATCCATATCTTCAAAATCCAATTTCCTCCCCTGTTTGGAAGAATCTCCCAAAACTTTAGCAGAACTTGCAGAAAACTCATCCTGAGGTGAAGATGATGAAGATAACACAACTTTAGATCTTTTCTTCTTGAGATTTTCAACTTCATTCTGCAATCTTTGAATCTCAGCCTTCAATTGATTCAGCTCTGTGGCATGTTGTTCTTTGGTCTGTGCCAGATCTTTCTCCAGAGCTTGAACCTGCTTGACTAACTTGGTACAAATTTCCATCAATTCAGGTAGTTGCACACTGCCTTCATCACTTCCAACTGTGTAACCTGTTGGGAGAGGTGAATCATGAGGCATTGATTCAGGCTCTTCCCTAGTTAGACTAGGATGAAGCCTTGAACCACCACTGCTTGTTCCTAAACCAAAGGGTTCAGCAACATGCAATGTTGAGATGAGAGAAGTTGGTTGTTTAGACCTTCTCTCATAAGTGTGAGTTACAGTAGGGGTATGGTGAATTGGTGGAACAACAATATTGGGTGTGTTATGGGATACAACTGGGATGGTTGCAACAATATTGAGCAATTTTAGCAAGCATTTGAGGTAAAAGTGGATGGATCTCCCCATTCCAAAGATCTGAAGCCTTACACATGTTTTGAAAAACTTTTGGCTTAAGAGTGGAAGGTTCATAAATTCTATTGTGAGGGTGCAGTTGAAACTCATTTAACACTGCTTGTACAAACCTTGGATACATCAAAAATTTATATTGACTCTTTACATTTCCTTTCATATTATTGAAAATAAACTTTGAAAAATTGAAAGTCCTATCTGTTGCCAAACAAACCAAAGGATAAGCCATGGTTGATGCAAATTGTTCATAAGAAGTTTTCTTAGGACTTAGGCAATGTAAAAGAGTGTGAATTAAAAATCTCCAATGGGGACAAAAACAACCTTTTCTAAAAGTAACTTTTTGTTCAGATGTATCATACCCCATTAAAGCAATATTAGTGAAAATTTCTTAATTAGGTAATGTGATGATACCATTGAGATCATCCAATTGGAGAATTCTCCTCAAGGATGACTCAGTAACATCAATAGTTACCCCATCAACTGTGGCTCTTAGAGCATCCACAGATTCTTGTGTGTCTCCCTGTTCAAGAGTTATGGACTCCACAGTGTTCCAGAACTGTTTGATATGAGAGACATAGATTGTGGGATTTATAGTTAAGACATACCTTATATAAGTTGTGTTTAGAAAATCCACAATCTGATGAAAAATAGGGCCACTCTTCTCGTTTGACTTTTGTAAGTAGGCCACTTGGTTGTGCTCCTCGACAAATTTTAGAATCGCCATGATATTTGTGAAAAAGAGAATAAAAGTGTTAGTAATCAAGATAAAAAGCAAGCCGTATAATGATCAATTTATACTAATAGGGTTTGAGGAGGTTGCGCAATGTGAATTATCTTTAGAAAGAATTATCTTTGGAAGAAGAATAATTTATAATAAGTAAGTAGATAATTCACAAAAGATTTTACCCTATTAATAAGGAAAGACGGTTATTTTTACAACGGCTAGTAAAAAATAGATTATTGACACAACAGTTGTAACGGCTAGTTCATCAGTGGAAAAATTACGCTTGCAGTGGTAACTAATGAACTAGCAGTGGTAAAATTTTCACAACATATCAAAGAGCAGTGGTGAATAAAACATGAAAATTTGCTGCTCTTATCATAGTTTTTAGCAAACTACCAGCTATCAACGGATTTGATATGTCTTTACCATGAGCCGTTTTCTATGGACTAGCCAACTCTTGATCACTTGGATGTATGGTGAGTTGATAACCTAGTTTTTGGTAAACTATCAACCATAAACGGATTTGATAAGTCTTTACCAGTAGCCGTTTGCTCTGGACTAGTTGATTCTTATGTGGATTAGACATGGTGAATCAATAACCATTTGATGTGTGTCTATGATAGACACCTTATTACTCCAATGACTCCAATAATATGGGTTGTATGCTGCAAACCAAAGTAACTTTCAACTTAACCCATAATTATTAACCCAAAGTAACTTTTTAACCAAGTTACTATTCACAAAAATATCTTCCAAAAGTCAACCCGATAATAACCAAATTTACTCCTCCAACCTACCAAAACAGGTAAGAGTAAATATTCTTCATTAATTAGAATTCGACCTTGACTTTGCTTATAAAAGGGGGCTCAAAACTTTTATCTCTCATCAACAAACAACTTCAATAACACAAACCCTAAGCATCATCATGAGTTGGTTTCCTTTAATCTATATCTCTTCTGATGACTCTTCAGATGAGGAAATCAATTATTGTTCAAATTCAGAGGATCTTTCAACAGGATGGAGTAATTACTTCCCACCAAGTGCAACCACTTCCACAGCTTCCAACAAGCCAACCAAAAAGGCTGAAGCTTCTCCTGCTCCATCTTTGGAGTTCTATTCTAGTTCTTCCTCTGATGATGATAATGATCCAACCTTTGATCTTTCCAAAGAGCTTCCAAAAGCCCTCACCACAGCATTGACAAATGCTATAAACAACATGAAGTGGCCAGCTGTTGAAAAGCCTACTCAAGCACCAAGGCCTCCCAAGCAAGTTCTGGGACTTGCTTGTCCAAGGAAACAAATTTCTTTTGATGACAAGAGAAAGAAGACTTCCAAGGGCAAGCATCAGTATGAAGGAAAAGGAAAGAAACCTATGGAGTAGGTGTTAGGTTGTAGGTTCATGTCATGTGTGATGGTTTTCTGTTTTGGTGACAATGTTTTCTTGATGGTTGTAATGTACTCTTCTTATGATCAATAAAAGTGCTTCTTTCTTCTTACTTTTATCACCAAACTTTCCACTGTTGTATGATAATTTCCACTGTGCTCTTGATAACTCTGCATACAAATTATTAGAAAACCATACATACAATACAAACAATACTAGTACCTAAAAACTATCCTGCAACACTGAAAAGTATTAGACATCAAAGATTTATGGATTTAGCATTCCAATACCTGTTACCAAGTATTGAAACCTACCCACATCAAGCCCTTTTGTTAATAAATCAGCATAATTGTCATCAGTATGAATTTTGACAACATTAATAAGCTTTTTCTCAAAACAATCTCTAATGAAGTGATGTCTAATTTCAATATGTTTAGTTTTAGTGTGTTGCACATGATTTTTAATAATGCATATGGTACTACTATTGTCTATATAGATAATGGTGTTCATGAAATTGTACCCATAATCCAATAATTGATTCTGAAGCCAAAGGATCTGAGCACAACAACTAGCAGCTGCAACATATTCTGCTTCAGTGGTTGAAGTAGCAACCATAGTTTGCTTCTTGCACTGCCATGACACCAATCTACATCCAAGAAATTGACATCCTCCAATAGTTGATCTTCTATCCAAACTTGCACCAGCATAGTCACTATCTGAGTATGTGATCAATTCCATTGGAGAGTCTCTTGGATACCATAATCCTAGATTAGGATAAGTCTTCAAGTATCTAAAAATCTTTTCCACTGCTGTCATATGTGATGTCTTTGGAGTCACTTGAAATATTGCACAAGCACATACAGCAAACATAATGTCAGGCCTTGATGAAGTAAGATACATCAAAGAACCAATCATAGATCTGTAAGTGTGAACATCAACATTAGCACCACTAGCATTCTTCAATAATAGGTGAGTGGTCTTATCAGCAGGGGTATTTGAAGATTTTGCATCAATAAACTTGAACTTCTTAATAATCTCAGCCACATATTTGTCTTGACTAATAAATATGCCTTCCTTACTCTGTTGTACTTGCAGCCCCAAAAAGAATGTAAGTTCTCCCATAGAACTCATTTGAAATTCATCTTTCATCAGCTTCTCAAACTCTTTGCACATCTCTTGTTTAGTAGACCCAAAGATAATATCATCAACATATACTTGAACAAGTAGAATATCACCTTTGTCTTTCTTGATGAACAAAGTTTGATCAATCTTGCCTCTATGAAACCCATTATTCAATAAATAAGTAGCTAAGGTTTCATACCACTTCCTTGGAGCCTAATGTAAGCCATAAAGAGCCTTAACCACTTTATATACTTTATTTGGGTGTTGAGGATCTTCAAAGCCTGGAGGTTTAGAGACATATACCTCCTCATCAATAGTACCATACAGAAAGGCACTCTTAACATCCATTTGATAGACTGTAAAGCCCATAAATGATGCATAGGCTAAAAACAATCTAATAGCCTCAATCCTTGCAACAAGAGCAAACACTTCTTCATAATCAATACCCTCCTCTTGAGTGTATCCTTGAGCAACCAATCTAGCTTTGTTCCTGATTACAATACCTCTTTCATCTTTCTTGTTTCTGAAAACCCATTTAGTACCAATGACCTTCATACCATCAGGCAAGTCACAAAGAACCCAAACCTTTTGAAGTTTAAACTGCAGCAACTCTTCTTGCATAGCTTCAACCCAGCTAGATTCTCCTAGAGCCATATACACATTCTTAGGCTCCACCTGTGAGAGAAAACAGAAAAACAAACACTCATTCTTCTTACTATGTTTCTTGGACTCATACACTTCACTTATGAACCCATGAATATCATTTTTCTTTGTCTGTCTTCTAGTCTTCACACCTGATTGAAGTTCACCAATAACATTATCAAGTGGATGCACTTTGTGAATTGAAGATTGTGATGTGTTAGGAATATCATATGTTGTAGGCATGTTTGAGATCTCTACATCATCACTTGGTGATTCCACATTTGGGCTGACAGTGGAAACTTCTGGTGTAGCAGTGGGAATGGAGTTACCACTGCTAGTAGGAATATCTTTATTTACATCAAAATTCACACCATCTGCATCACTTGTCTTTTCAGAATTATCAACAAAGTCCCAAAGTGGCATAACAATTTGATCTTCATCATCTTTACAAGCTTCATCTTCATCAATGAATTCTTCTGAATCTTCAAGATCTTTGTCTCCAGTGCTTGAAGTGAGAGGAACATAATTCATTGTATTTGATAATGTTTCAAGATCAAATAGCCAATCAGGGCCTGAACCTGCCATGTTTGCTTTATTTTCAAGAAACTGAACATGCAAGTTCTCTTCAATCTTCTTTGTTCTTAAGTTATATACTCTAAAAGCCTTGCTAACCATAGAGTATCCAACAAAGAAGCCTTCATCAGACTTTTCTTCAAATTTACCCAGATAATCAATGGTATTGAGAATAGTAACATGACACCCAAATGGCCTCATAAACTCCAAAGTAGGAGGCCTTCCTCTGAATAACTCATAAGGTGTCTTGTTCTTTGTTTTGACCACTAAAACTCTGTTTTGAATGTAACAAGCAGTGTTAACTGCTTCAGCCCAAAAAGTCACTGGAAGCTTTGAATCAGCTAACATGGTTCTAGCAGCCTCAATTAGTGTTCTGTTTCTTCTTTCTGCAACTCCATTTTGTTGAGGGGTTCTTGCAACACTAAATTCTCTTTTAATACCTTTGTCTCTACAGAAATCATCCATAACTTTATTCTTGAACTCTGTCCCATTGTCACACCTGATGATCTTGATTTTCTTTTCATATTGATTTTCAACTTCAGTGATGAATGTCTTAAGGATGCCAGTGGTTTCATCCTTGGTTCTTAAAAATAAAACCCATGTGAATCTACTAAAATCATCAGTCACAACAAGACAATACTTCTTCAAATTTATGCTGCTCACAGAAGTAGGACCAAACAAGTCCATATGCAGCATAAAGAGTGGATGATCAATAGAATTGAATGCTTTGGTCTTGCATGAAGCTCTGTGTTGCTTTCCTTTGAGACAGGCAACACAAGTTTGGTCATTTTCAAATCTTTTCTCTGGTAGACCTCTGACAAGTCCATCTTTGACAATCTTGTTGATGGTCTTGAAGTTGACATGACCAAGTCTTCTATGCCAAAGCATTGATTCATCCAAAGTGGCTTTAGCAAGCAAGTAAGTAACATCATTATTAGCCACTATGTTCTTCATGTCAATGTTATACAGATTACCTTTTCTAGGGATTTTAAGCAAAATGTCACATTCATCAGGAAGCTTATAATCCTTAGATAAGATATAGCATTCATCTTCTGTGAATAGAACTTTATGCTTCTTGTCACACATCTGTGACACACTAAAGAGGTTGTACTTGAGTTCTTTCACATACTGCACATCTTCAAAGTCAATGTTTCCAGCCTTGATTGTTCCTTTGCCAGAAACTTTGCCACCAATTCCTCCTCCAAAGCTGACAAATTGTCCATCATAAGGTTGAAAGTCTGAAAGATATGACTTATTGCCAGTCATGTGCCTGAAACATCCACTATCTGAGTATCCTTGATCATTAGTAGTCTTTGAATGTCCCTTCACACAAAATAAAGGAATTAGTTCCTTTTGGGGACCCAAGCCACAAATGACTTGGATCTACCTCGTGTATCAATATAATTATATCTATCAAAGGTCATTGATACACCATTGGGATTGTTTGAGGTGATGGTTCCTTTTGGTTTCCATTCCCAACGTGTTGAGGCCTTAACAGCATTTCCCATATTTACCCTTTTCTTGATAACAGACCCACCAGTGGTAACCTTTGGCCTTGCAGTGGTAACTGCTGGCTTAGCAGTGGAAACTGCTTGTTTTGAAACTTTGGGTACCCACTTCTGATTATTGTTAACTTTATTTTCAAAATTGGTCTTTTTCCCTGTTTGAGTAGATTTAACAAAAGTAGTAACAGGGGGCTTAGGGTAAACTATGTTTTTATATCTGGCATTGGCAACTGTTGGTCTAACAGTGGAAACTGCTGGTCTAGTAGTGGAAATTGGTTTAATGCCAGAATGAAGCAAAACAGACCTGGGAATCATCTTGCTAAGTGGATTTGGGTGAGTTAAGTTATTAGCATTTTGTCCATTCACCCTAGTATTCCCAAACACTTCCCTTCTTCCCAAGTGGTAGGTACAGCTATAAGACAAATGGTCAAAGCTACCACATATATGACAGGGTTTGTTATTGAACACAAAATCACTACCAAATTGCCTAGATTTAACATGATTCCAACTCCTCATATTACCCCTAGGAGTTGGTGACCTACTTCTGTACATCTCTGCATATCTAGTAGTGGGCCTAGTGAAATTAGGTTTTGACCTAGGCTTCTCTTTGACTACATCAGGAATACTTCTTTTAACCTCCACTTTAACATTCTCAGGAATACTAGGTTTAGACTCAACATTTAAATTTTCATCTTTAAGAGATGAGTCACTAGCACTATCAAATATATCCACCTCAACCTGAACCTTTTCAATTTCACCTGATTTAACAAACTTTGGTCCATAGGTCATAGGTAGTTCCTGGAATTCCTCTAATCCTGTGTGAGCTAAGTCAATGCCAAGAGGTGATGGAATACCTCTTAGAGGTGGTGGAACTGTTTTGTATCCAATTCCTGATTTGGCTTTGCTCACAACTTGGGCTTCCCAAATTTTGTCAATACACTTGGATTGATGATCCAGTGTTTGCTTAGTTATCATTATATTCTCACTAGCCATCTTAACCTTTTCAAGTTCTTCTCTAAGAACCTTATTAACAGCAACCTGATAATCTAAGTCTCTTCTTAATACTGCAATATCATCATTGAACTTAGATTCATTTGCCCTATAATGCTCTAATTGAGTTTCTAAAACACCTAGGCCTCTTTTATGATTTGCTAAGTTATAATTAGTATGAGTTAACTCTAGACATTGTTCATTAAATTGTGCTTTAATTTTCTCATACTCTTTTAAGGCCTTACAAGATTTAGAACAAGCATTATCAATTTGTACCTCAGAGTCAGAAAAAGCCATTAATGCAAGCTCAGTAGCAACCATTGCAGACTCTGAATCATCTTCCTCATCCTTGGTTATAAAGCTCCAATCAAAGCTCACTCCATCAATAGCCAATAGCCCCTTTGGCTCATCAGTAGTAGGTTCCTTCTTCTTGTCCTGCTTATACCAAGTTGACCTGTTGTCAGATTTCCTTGGCTTCCTGCACTCCCTAGCAAAGTGCCCCTTCTTATGACAATTATAGCACTCCACCTTCTTTTTGTCAAAACCTACTGTTTCATTGCCACTGATGTTGATCTTTCTTCCAGTCTTCTTCCAAAACTTCTTTGTCCTTAAGCTTAGTAAAGCTACTTGCCATTCGATGTCCATCTCCTCCATATCATCCTCATCAATTTGATCCAAATCCTCATGATTGAGAATTGAACCACCCACTTGACTTTATATAAAGGCATAAAAAGTAGTATCACTAAGTCCTGCAATCTGTCTCTTTGAGCTACCAGTGGAAATACTTCCACTACCAGTGGAAACAACAATGTTAGCACTGTCATCATCACTATCACTTTCTTCATCTGAACTATCATCAAGAGATGATAATATGAGTGCTACACTTCCTGAACTTGAGCTTATTTTGCCAGCTTTCTTTAATCTTTGTTCAATAACCTTGAAGTTATTGTACAAATCATTAAGTTTCATGGTCTCCAATTCTGGCTTATCTTCCCACACAGCAACATTGGTTCCAAACTCAGAGGGTAAGCTTCTTAAGAACTTTAGATTAAGGTCTTCCCTTTCCACCTCAATCCCAAAAACAGTGAGTTGAGTAACAATCTTTTGTAGCCTTGTGAAGATGCTATCAAGAGATTCATTACTTGTTGAACCAAAGTTTTCATAAGTCTGCTTCAGCAAGGTCTTTTGAGTCTTCTTGGTGGAATCATTACCACCAAAAACTTCACAGATCTCATCAAAAAGAGTCTTTGCAGTCTTGTACTTGCTGAATGCTAGAACTTGGTCTCTAGGAAGTGTCATCAGCAACAAACCTCTGGCCTTCAGATCATTCTTTAGCTGAAGTCTTTCATCATTAGTAACAGGTCCAGTGTTGACCTTAATTACTTCCTTGCCACCAACCATCTCTGAAGTAGAACTTGGTTTGAAAGAATTTCCAACCATAATGATCTCCCAAAGTGTGTAGTCTTGGACCATAAAGAATTGTTCGATCATCAGCCTCCACATCTCAAAGTCATTCAACTTAAGCTTTGGAAGCTTAGTAGCAATGTTTGAGTTACTGGTTTCTGTCTCCATTGATTCTTCTGAGTGAACTAGAGTCTTCTAAATCAAAGTATCAAAGCCTGGCTCTGATACCACTTGATGGATCTAAACACCTTGAACTTGTGTTAGATTGATACTTTGAGTTATATCACTAAGTATGCGGAATCTACTTAGTAACACTTAGAAGTTTGATTGTGAGTAAGACAGTTGTATATGAATAAGAACAATGTATGTAAACAAACTATTAGCTCCAATATTATTAATGATAATAACACGAGTGATCTTGATATCATTAGGGTTACACCTTGAAGCTCTAGAAACGTATATCAAGCCTTTAACCTAGGATCTCCTTTTATAGCACAAGGAGTCCTCTTCTATAAGGTAAGTATAAAGCTAATAGAATAAGATATACATAAGATCTATTCTATATTTATCTAAACTCGTTTCCTAACAGTTATCTAATAAGCAGTGGTAATATATGTCCTTGCAGTGGTAATGAGTTTCCACTACAAGTACAATCTGCTGCAGTTGTAACATCTTCACTTAGCCGTGGTAACTGTTAGTATAATTCCCAACATTCACCCTCTGGGTGACTAAGGCTCATGATATGAGGGGCTTTTGGCAATAAGGGACTTAAGCAATAAAGATATCAGGTAAAGCATACCAAGAAAAATACTTGTGTTCAGTTTGTAAAAACTAGCATGTATCCCCCTCGCGAGATTTATAAAACATTTAAATAAGTAAGGCGAGGCTATGAACTCACCTTAGTGGTATAGTGGTAAAAATATCGATATTCAGTTTGCAAATAAGGGAACGGCTCCACACACAACCTAGATAATATATGGCAAGTTTTAGTGTTTGATAGTCTTAATGGTTTAATCGCGAGTAGTTTTGAATACGTGAGTTGTTAATTTAACGATAGTAAAACTGGTGGTTTGATAAAGTATCGTAAGTTTTTAAATAAGTTATATATATATATATATATATATATATATATATATATATATATATATATATATATATATATATATATATATATATATATATATATATATATATATATATATATATATATATATATATAATGTAAGGTTTGAAAATAATAATAATAGTATGAAATAAATGTAACGTCGTGAATGTGAAATCGTAAAATGAAAAGTAAAAATGAAAATATTTATTATATTATACGGCTGTGGACGTATGGTCCGGACTGGGCCAGGAATGGGTCAGGCCCGGGTAGCCAGCGGCCCACTTTACGCACTTTGTGGATGTATGGTCCGGACTGGGCCAGGAATGGGTCAGGCCCGGGTAGCCAGCAGCCCACTCTACGCGTTAACCCTAATCCGTATCCTATAAATACATGGCTGGGGTCTCATTCATGAATATATTATAATACGATACAACAGGTTATCCTAAACCTAATAACTATTATATGCTCTGCGCATCACATACTAACTTGACCGTCGGAAGTGGATCCCGGGGCTACGGCCTCGGGTCCACTCCTAACGGGTTCTCTTTTGTTGACAGGTCTACTCAGGGCTTATGAAGACGACTAAAGGCCCAAGAAGAGTCGTTGAATAAGTCCGCGCCAGATTATGCATCAACAAGTTGGCGCCATCCGTGGGACATGGCTACGACAAGTGTCGTGCTCTCACCGGACTAGAACGCGACCATCGTCGCATCGATATAACTATGCGGTAACTTTAAACCTTCAAGTTTAAATCGATTTTAGATATTTTAAAAAGTCACTCGACTTTATGACACTTAGATTCTATCTGTAACAAATCGATTTCACATTGAACAAATTGATATGTTTGACTAAGATTCGCTTTGCAATCCACTGCTCACGTGTCTATTACACAATATTACGTAAATATACGTATCTTTTATATATTAAATTGGTGTTTCCATATTGCCAATATTTTCTAAATATTAAAAAGATATCTTTTAAATCGACAAGATTTGATATCTTTTAAAGATTCAAAAGATTTTACATAAATCTTTAACCTTGATAAACACGATTTTATCTATCGCTACGAGCGCATTAAATCCGCACGATCGGATCTATTTTATCTTTTAGCCGCGAAACAGCGCAGTGGCGATAAATCTACCCGCGTTAGACCATGCGTTAGGAAATCTTCGCAGATTGGCGACACGATCGCACTGTCACGTACAGGCACCACGATGCTAGTCATTCGCCATGAGCGCTTTGTCACTGTTACATACATGCACTGGACGTAAGCCGTGGTCAACTGCGAATATCCACAAAACGTTAGAGTCCATGCGGTCACGATAAATCTATCTGCGTCTGTGCGTGCACGATAAATCTATTACTCGCGGTCATGGTACATCCATCCGCGCCATTCTTTTTATTATCATAATAATAAAGAAAAATTAATCAATCGCTACGCGCGCACTATTTTTTAGCTACGTGCTATTTATTTTATGTAGTTTGTAAAACCTCATGATAGGTGTAATTCACACGACTACTTATTATATATGCTATGTGCTATATTGCTATGCGCTAATATTTTATCTTATTAGATTTTCTATGTCGCGGTCCGCGACATATACTTTTAATCTTTGCATTAAGTGTTTTTCAGGATTTGAATACTTAAGTTTAATACTCCTACACGAGTAGCACCATCAAACTTGGGGGGCTACCAGGGTATATAATACCACTGTTGGCGCACGCGTCACGCAGGTATATTTGGAAGCAGATCGTACGTAAGAGGTATTGCAAACCCGGTACAAAGACGAATTTAAATATTCGCACCATCTTGCCGCATGGGAGACGTCCTATGTCGGTTGTAAAGACGCGCAAACCGCGCGCACCTCTGTCGCGAACAACGCGCAGCCTTGTCGCACACTGCGCACATTCTTGTTGCGTACTGCGCACATCTTTATTGTGCACACCGCGCACTTCTGTCGCGGACAACGCGCACTTCTGCCACAGAAGCACGTCTTCTGTCGCACCATGTTGCATCACTACTGGTATAAAAGGTACGTCCTTACCCAGGATGCAGCATAGGAATCCACCTTCGCCACGGACACCTTTACCATTGTGAGACAATCACAATCGCAATCCCAGTGCGCATTGTCGCATATGGACTGCGCAGTATGATCCGTCCCTTACGCGCATATAAAACCCAGTGCGCACCGTCGCATTTGGTTGATTGTGCCTACGCAGCCATGAATAGAACTTAAGTTTAGCATAACATAGCCATGCGTTATGTCATACTAAACTCGGGGGCTTGTGGACGTATGGTCCGGACTGGGCCAGGAATGGGTCAGGCCCGGGTAGCCAGCGGCCCACTTTACGCACTTTGTGGATGTATGGTCCGGACTGGGCCAGGAATGGGTCAGGCCCGGGTAGCCAGCGGCCCACTCTACGCGTTAACCCTAATCCGTATCCTATAAATACATGGCTGGGGTCTCATTCATGAATATATTATAATACGATACAACAGGTTATCCTAAACCTAATAACTATTATATGCTCTGCGCATCACATACTAACTTGACCGTCGGAAGTGGATCCCGGGGCTACGGCCTCGGGTCCACTCCTAACGGGTTCTCTTTTGTTGACAGGTCTACTCAGGGCTTATGAAGACGACTAAAGGCCCAAGAAGAGTCGTTGAATAAGTCCGCGCCAGATTATGCATCAACAACGGCCCTTGTCTTTTCCAGATTTTTACACTTTTTACCCTAACGGTGTTAGCGTTACGTCGTTAGTTCAAAATTAAATATATTTACGTTTTACGTCCAAAACTTTATAATTTTTACATTTTTCATCCCAAAAGTTTATAAAACCAGTTTTTCATCCTCAAGTTTGTAAAATGACAATTTTTACCTAAAGTTTATAAAAGTGACACTTTTAACCCGAAAGTTATACTTTTCACAAATTTAGTCCAAAATTTACCAATTTCGAAACTTAACATTTTTATTTCTTAATTAAGCTAAAAACAGCTTATTTAATTTTTCAAACTGCTTATTTTCAAAAAAGCTTATTTATAGCTTATGGGCTTTTAAACGAGTAAACCAAGGCCCGTTAAGAGTTTTTAATCCACTGGGCTTACGAAAGTTTTGGGCTTTTTTCGGGCTTATTTTTGGATGCTAAAAATGTTATAAAACAACTTATTTGGACTGCTTATCTCGTTAGCTTATTTTCAAAGGATTGGGCCTTAAGGCCCAATCGACATTCTTTTGTTTTAAAAAAAATAGTTTCAAGTCGATTTGCTTTGTATCATTTAGAGGTTCAAGACGCGATTATTATTGCAAAGCTTTTATACGAAAACGATAGTTTGTCAGGGGGTCTATTAGTTTGTGAAATAAAATAGTATGCTCGTTACATAGAATTTAAAGATATATGTGCGTTTCATGGGTGGCATGGAACAAGTTTTATAAGTAAGAAGACTTAGAATTTTTTAAGAGTTTTGCATGGTTCAAAGTTACTTACAAACGAGTTTCAAAAATTGTTCATACGTGAGTTTATGATTTAAATCTTTATATATCATGATTATTAGCGTAGTAAATATATAGGTGAGATAATAATACGTAAGTGTTGTGTATATAAATTTCGAGTAATTTGGTGCAAGTGAAAGTGATTTATACGTAAAAATCAAAAATACGTTTTTAAGTAAGAATGGAAAAAGTTTATGTGAGACTTACTACACCAAAATGGTGGGGTAAAACGAGACGTAGAGTCGAGGGGATGTGAATACGAGAGTGTAGTGTGTATGTCGACTCAACCAAGGTTCACAAACAAAGTTTTGTTTCCTCTAGACCCGATTTGGAAAGCTTGTGTTTTTGCCAAAACGTTTTGAAGTAGGACTAAAGCTAGGACTTAGTTTTTGTAAAATTTGATTTGTATGAAAGGTGGTAACGAGTGCATGCATGCATGGCTTTATATATATGCACTTTGTGTATCCTAGTGACTAAAGTTTAATGAGATGGGATGGTTACGTGAAATCAAAAAGTCTTGTGTGTGTAAGATGCAACATGTTCTCCTCTTTTGTTTCTAGCTTAGTCGACATCCAATCTGTTCAAAAGAAAACGTGTGGATTGTTTTAAAAATAGGATTGTATGTTTGAAATTGGCTTTTAAAATGTATCTAGTACTTTCATAAAAACATATATTAATCTTTGTGAGTGCATGATTTGTGGAAGTACACTTTAGTTTTTAAAATACATGTCGACTAGTTAAGCAATCGATTTGTAAACTTCGGCTAGGCTTGGTGATGATTGATCAAATGTAATATTTAGACTTGAAATTGTGTTAGAAATATTTTTAGGACTTCATAGAAACGAGCGGGACTTAAAATGGTTTAGTTTTGGATTAGTTAAAAATCGAGTGGGTTTGTTTTTGGACGGGGTACTATGCCTCGTAAAAATGTATTTAGACTCGACATGGAAAGTTGGAATTCGACATACTCAAAGTTGGCTAAGGGGAGGAACGAGAATGTGGAAAAATATTTATGTGTCGTGTGTAAGAATGGGGAGTACGAGACGCGTTTCTGGCTTGGTCTAGTCGAGTGTTTCAAAATAATTATAGGAGGTTGGGCTTAAAATCGTGGGCCGTGAATAGTAACAGGCCAAAAATGACGTTGGGCTTAGAATGAAATTAAGGGTTCGGTTATATATAATTAGGATTAGTGAAAATAATTAATTTGTGATTAGTGAAATGTTTAGTAAATATTTAGTGCAACGTTTACGTGAGTCCGAGAGTGAATAGTGTTTTGTGAATAGTGTTTCGTGAATAGTAAAACTTTTGAAAAACATCTCAATATCACTAACCGACTCCAAAAACGATGAATAGTGAAATGATGAATAGTGTTTGGTGAATAGTAACCGATGAATAGTAATTTTGAAAAATGTCTCGAAAATGCAGGTTCGTAACGAATAAAAGAAAATTTTAATATTCTCGCGATTTTAGACTATAGTGGTACATGTGTGAGCATCGTTCCAAGCAAAAAGAAACATAAATATCGTAGTGATTTTCAAGTATCATAGCATATTTGATAAAATAATAATAATAATAATAATAATAATAATAATAATAATAATAATAATAATAATAATAATAATAATAATAATAAAATTGTTATTGGTAAAAACGTCATTAATTAACGTAATGATATATTAGTCTTTGATTTACTTTTACTATTTATAGGGAAATTTACGGGAGTTTACAATAACCCTCACGAGACAAGTCACGATCTAAAACGTGAGTGCAGTCGATCACTGAGTGGGGCTGTGGGGGCAGGGGTTGGTGTGACACGAAAAGATTATGAGAGCAGGTGTAATAAGGACTCCAGGCTTCATCTCCCTAATCACATCAGCTTTCTCTTTCCTATACTACTTCGTGACTAACTTAATGTAATAAAGAGACTGACATCACACTAACATACCCCACAAAATACATTTTGAATAAAAACTCACATAAATAAATACACAACTTGGTCAATCTACTAACCTTCTTGTGCAAATTATCCCTAGAGGACTCATCGCCTGTGACCAAGGTAGTAAGGGGGACTCGTCCAAGGTAGTAAGGAGGACTCGTCGCCTATTACCTTATTACGTCTAGCATGATGTGTGCGTTAGCATGCCAAAACTTAAAATAGTTCTAATTATTAATAGGCTTTAAGTGAATTTCTAATTAGCAAAATATATTGTATATCTTGAAAAGGCTATATCTTAAATACAACATGTTTTTTTGGTTTACTCATAAAAGTTAAATTGTCAAAATGGTTTATTTTCACTTTTGCATTAAAAAAAATAGTAAAGATAATCATTTTCAAAAATGGTCTAGCTAGACAAGACTAAAGGTTATAATAGCGCGAGTCATGACGCTGCGGCATGACTAGGGTTGTAAACGAGCCGAGTCGAGCCGAGTACTGCCAAGCTCGAGCTCGACTCGATTAGTAAAACTCGACTCGAGCTCGTTCGAGCTTTGGATTTCAAGCTCGAGCTCGGCTCGTCATCTCAAACTCGAGCTCGAAATTCGACTCGAGCTCGATTGTTGCCACATTTAAATCTCGAACTCGATGAAAAATAAGCTCGACTCGACTTGATTTTATGACAATTACGTAAATACATGTATATAAAAGGGTAAAAGTGTAATATCATTGAAGCTCGATAAGGGCTCGCGAGCCTCACGAGCTGAGTATATTCGAGCTTGAACTCGACTCGAAAGTGTACTCGAGTAGCTCGAGCTCGAGCTCGACTCGTTTATATCGAGTCGATTTCAAGTAGTTTACGAGTCGATCTCGAATAGCTCGCGAGCTGTCTCGGCTCGTTTACACCCCTAGGCATGACCAAGCTACACGTCTTAATGTCAAGGCGAAACTTTTGTGTTTTTAAAGCGTGAAAATATTTATCTACTTATATCATATTTCATATATATCCAATTTACAAAAATCATTGTATATAGTAAATAACAAGGTTACCAAGATCGCGATCATACTTAGAATCATTTTTCTCTCCGCAAGATCGAGATCGTAAAATCGTACAAAAATATGATTTTTTTAATAGTAGTTGTAATTTTATATAGTTCAATATATAAGTCGATAAAAATAACGAATTAAATGGATATGAATGAAAATTTCAAAGTTCAAACGTCGTGCTAATTTATATATAAATACATGCAATTAGTTCATGTTTCAAACCATTAGATGAACAATTTTGGTACAAAAGAAATACAAAAAAAGTCATATATAATAAAAGTTATTTGAACGTTCTAGCCTAAATGTCAAAAGCCCAAAATTCCAAAGGATTAGTCATTAATGGTCAATCTATGATTTCGAACGGTGCAATAACTTCATTTCGCTTTTCAAAATCATAATGTGCTTATTCTCCAAATTCTCCATGATAATTGCAATTTATAACGTTATTGATGTTGGGTCATGTATATGAGCAAACCTGGGTCAAGTAGGCTTATTTCTAAGTTTAATAATAAAATTTAAGCTTTTTACTAGGATCGGGATTGATAGCGATCTTACGATTTTACTAGCTATTTTACGATCTTAATTCGATCTTATGTTATCTCCGATCTTGCAAAGCTAGTATGATCCTACGATCAAGATCACGATCTTGATAACCATGGTAAATAAGATTAAAAAAACTATACTTACATGTAATATTCTTCATTTTTATTTTTATTTTGTCGGAGTTGAATAAAAAAAACTCGCCATGCCTTACGCCTTAGCGTGCCATATCTCCAACCTCATCTCACGCCACGCCTAGAGTGGACGTCTAGGTCTATTTCGTAACGTGAAGGTCACGCCTCACACTTTAGCAGCCTTTATCGCCATTTAGAACCATGGCTAGACTAATAGATTGTGTGAGTTTATTAGTTTTTTTAAACATGTCCAAAAGCTGATTTTTTTTTTTTTTTTTTTTTTTTTTTTTTTTTGGGTGCTAGATCAACGGTTATGGCTTTTGTTAGACGGTGTTTTTTTTACAATTACTTTTTATCTTTTTGCAAAAAACAAACAAAAATTACAAATTAAAAAAAATTGAATTTTTTCTTTTGTAAAAAGACAAAAAATAGTCACACAAATTTACAAATGAGGTGAATTACTTTTTTTTTTTTTTTTTTTTTTGCTAAATCGTAATTGTGTGATCACTTTTTGTCTTTTTATTAAAAAAATCAAAAATTTTTGTTTTTTATTTTTCTATTTTTGAAAATACAAAAAATGATGGCACTAAAAACATAGTTTAGCATAAAAAATAGCTATCGGTCTAGCAAAAAAACTCCATCAACAAATATTCTCTTTTTAGACATATATATATATATATATATATATATATATATATATATATATATATATATATATATATATACTCACAAAGACAAGCGACCTATCTAAACCATTTTTGAAAAGTGAAAAATACACCAATTTGGTATTTGCTCTTTTCTTCTACCTACTTTACCAAATACTTATTTTGATTAGTATTTCTGTTTAGAGAACACAACAAATACTTAATCAATTGCAAGTTAGTACTTCACGCAACAGCTCAATACTAACTTGGTAAAATTGCGTACAGTTTCTTACTTTCAAGCTTCAAAAGTGGTAAAAAGAAAACAATTGTAGTTACAAAACATGGATAAAAGATTAAAAGTTGTGAATTAAGGGTGCGTTTGGTACTTATTCTTGGGAATCAACTATCACTATGAAAGTGATAGTTGGTGTTTGTTTAGGGTGCCTGGGCCCACAACTATCACTATGAAAGTCCATTATTTTCCATACTCCATATATGGTTAGAGAGTGGGGAATGGAACTTTCATAGTTGAGTACTATCAAACTCATACCTATTGTCATTCCTCCCGGCATACCAAACGCACCCTAAAAGTCTAGTTGAAAACGTTGGTGGTCAAAGATTGCTGTTCTGAAAAAAATATTAAAAAGAATATAAAATGGGAAATGATACTTAAATCATTTTTTTTGATGCACACACCACAATATTACATTATTAATGCACATGTTACAACATGTTATATGCATAATTGTGATGTGTGCATAAAAAAAAGTGATGTCACTTCCCATCTAAAATATATACTACATGGAATCTTTGGCCGGTTCCGCTCCGTGGGCTTTTGGTACTTGGTAGTGTTAACTACTCTGTCATATCCACGTGGCATGTTCCTATTGGTTTGATGATAACATCAGTATATGGAAATATGTGTCAGATTCTCACTTAACAAACTCCACACTGTACGCTTCTTTCTTTCCTTCTTTAACAAGTTTCATTTTCATTTAATTCCGCGTTAGTCTTTGCGAGGAAGGTGACTATAGAATTCGAGTAACTTAGCTCACTCATTTTAGATTAAGATATATGAAATGTTACGTATAGACATATAGTTGGTCAATCTCGTATTTTATCATTCCAATGACACATGCATTTTTTAAGTGTGTAGAAAACTGAGAAATCGAAATCAAAATTACTCGGATAAATTGGGAGAACCAGAAACCGATGATTCCCATTTTTATGTTTAGGGGCAACCTAAAGTCTGGGCGCTAAAAACTGATTGAACGACATTTAAATGCATGTAATTATTGACACCGAACCGAAACGAACCATACATTAATATGTTCCGCTAAATTAACTAAGGCCCGTTCTCTATATGTCCCATATTAAGTGTCCATAATGGTATCTTTGGATGTCTCAAATTAAGTGTCCACTTGTATTTTTCAACTAATAAGATGAGAGTTTAGTGGGTAAAAGTAATATTTGATTGGTGGAATGTTTAGTTAGTGGAATCTTCTAAAACTTTGTGCATTATTAAAGTGGACAATTAATATGGGACGGAGTTAGATTGTTTTGATTGCTTTTTGAAGATATCATTTAGGACATATAAAACTATAAAAGTTTCTTTTAGGATTTTTTTTTAATTATTTTTTATTTTATTTCTTAAATTTTTTTGGTCACTAATTTTAATTGTCTATGTAAAAATTTGCTATATAATTATTTCCAGCTAACAATTACGTTGTTGATATTGGATATCCGAATACTAAATGATATGGAGCAAGATATCATTTAGGATTCGGATATCCAATATCAACAACGTAATTATTAGTTGGAAATAACAATATATACTTTAAAGTTTATAGTGAAAAAATCTACCGATAGTTAAAAGAAGCTATGAAAGAATGAACTAAGGCTATGTTTGGCACAAAGCTTTTTGGAGCTTTTTTGGGAGCTTTTTTGGGCAATGACTGGTGAACAATGAGCTTTTTGATTTTTAGTGTTCGTTTGGCATGAGAACTGTGGGCTTTGATAATTTTTAGGAAAACTCATTTTTTCAATGCTTCTTTATGAAGCTGTGAGCTTTTTTGGCTACTGCTCACAGTTCACTGCTACTGCTCACTGCTATTGCTCACAGCTACTTTTGCCAAACATAGCCTAAATAATTTAAGTTACATTAAACATTATACAAATAATTAGAAATACATTGAAGGGGGAAAAATCACCTTCTACTTGTTTGTGTAAAAATGCTTTTTCCCTCAAAAGACATAATAAGCAATTTGAATAATTCGCAACACCTATTTGTGCGAGAGTATGTATAAGAATATACGGCATGAAACAATATACTAATATTTTTTATTTATAAAAAGGTTATGTTGATACAAAAGTTGGGCTTACCTTGATTGGACTCTAGCTCTCGTACCAATTCGAACTTTAGTGCGTGTGAAACCTGCGCACTAAGAAAGCAAACAACACCGTTAGGCTTATCGTGAGATTGTCTCCCACGATTAGACTCCGGCGTGAGAGTAAGTAATCGGTTTTAGGGTTTAGTTGAAGAGTTATGGATTGTGTCAATCGTACCTTTCAATGAGAATATATGATTCTATATATAGGACGCAGAAACCGTGTAGGTATCTTGCTCCTTACTCTTCGCACTCGTGGTGCTTATCGGGGTAAGGATATCTATTCCGTAAATAGAAGATCCTTATCCCTTAACAATGCGTATTGGTTGGGCTGTGGGCCTCGTGGGCCCAAGCCGTAGGTATTAATGGCCCAAGTCATTTGTCATGATAGCCCACTCGTGGTGAGTTTGGGCTTAGTAATGTCTATAATTTGGGCTCATGGCCCAACTATAGACTATACGTCATCATGTCCCCCCAGTCTAGTGTGCGCGGCTCATAGCCACGGATACTAGACTAAAGGAACTAGCGGCAAGCGTGGCGGGAAGAAATTAAATTTTTCCCGCCCAAATGATGGGAACAATGAACCAAGTCCCAAAGTATCAAAAACGGTGCTTCAAAAAACGGGGAGGCTATTCACGTGTGCCTCGAAAAAATGGGGAAAGTGCTTGTACCTTCCGTCTCCCAGTCACACGTTTGTTAGTGGGATCCACGTGGCATCCCGTTTAGGGTTTCTTGACCTCTTATATAAATCACCGCCCCTTTTCACTGTTTTTCACACAGTTAAACGTATTTTCACCATTTGCAAAAATTTTTAAAGCTTTGTCTCTCTTCGATCCTTTGTTTACATTAGGTAACTGCGCGTGCGCAATCCTAGTAAATCTTGTGATACACCGAAAATGGTTGTTGCTCAATTAGATGAGTTTCGCTCCATGATGGATGAGGATGACGTACGTCAGTTTGCTTCTGACTACTTTATTCCTCTCGACGTCCATCTGGAGGCCCTAGATGTTGACGCGTGCATAGCTGATTTCCCCGATGGGAAGATATGCTTATATACACGCTTTTTTAACTATGCGAACTATCGCCTACCCATTTCCGTGTTTTTGAGCAACGTGCTCAATTATTATCAGCTCCATATATCGCAGTTGCACTGTATAGGTACGGCGAAGATATCTAATTTTGAGATTAATTGTCGGTTGCTTGCCATTAACCCGACTGTTGACCTGTTCCGTGCGTTTTACCATTCTACATGGGCGAACGGATGGGTCTCATTTGCCAAACGCTCAGGGAACCTTCAATGCTATACCGTTAAGGTAGATTCGTTAAGGCGTTGGAGGGAATACTTTTTCTGGGTGGACGATGTGGTTTTCCCGTCGCGCTTTGGGTTCTATGCCCAAGGAACACTGCCGAGGGATGAGCGTCCTATCCCTGGTTCGTACAGCCTCGCGGATGCGGATACAATTGATAGTAACCGTATTCCTATTAACTTGTTGTTGCGCATTCATTGTTAGATGCGTACTAAAGTCATAAGCTTGTATGAAGTTAGTGTACGAATTTAGGAGTCAATTGTTTTGAGTCCATGCGGTGGAGTGCAGCGTACTGCGAATTCCGCTATATAGGAGTCAATTGTCTTGAATCCATGTGGTGGAGTGCAGCGTACTGCGAATTCCACTATGTAGGAGTCAATTGTCTTGAATCCATGTGGTGGAGTGCAGCGTACTGCGAATTCCACTATGTAGGAGTCAATTGTCTTGAGTCCATGTTTTGTTAAACGCGCACCGTGTGCTATAAAGTGCATCCATCATGGGGTGTACTTATTAACTTACTACAACGTCTTGATAGTAAGGTGTTTAACAGGGATACGTGATCCGATGTTGATGGGTTTGCAACCCTCTTACTCAACGAGTACTTTAGTAGGTTTACTCATCCTGTCTGCCCTCGTGTGGTCTTAATATGTGCATGCACGCCATGTAGGCAATAATATAAACAGAATTGAAACATAAGTGAATAATGTAAGCAATAATGTTGAATTGTGTTGTGGAGTTAGCTAGAAACCACAACGTTTTATTAATTGTTGCAAGTGCAAAAAGACAATTTCCTAAGAAAAAGAAAAAAGACAAATACACCAACATTTATTGAGCGCTTACTAAAGTGCAGATGTGTCGGCGTGTGGCTCGTGGCCTAAAGGTAGCATCTCTTGAGATTGCAAATGTTCCAGGTGCGTGGTAGCTCGTGGCCTTTCATATCGCGCACTCTGTATGCACCGTCGCCTAATGCCTCTGTGACCTCGTAAGGTCCTTCCCACTTGGGTCCGAGCTTGCCCGTGTCCTCTGCGTGGCTGGCATCGTTGGCGCGGTATACGAAATCCCATGGTTTGAAGGAAGTGTTTTTGACTCTTGCGTCATAGTACTTCTTCATCTTTGATTTAGCTTTTGCTTCGCGGATAGCTGCCCTTTCGCGTCGTTCTTCCAACAGATCTAAGTCAATGCGTCGTTCATCATCGTTTGTTGCGATGTTAACCTCCGATGTACGGATTGTTGGCATTCCAATTTCTGCTGGTATAACAGCTTCTGCCCCGTAGACAAGAGAAAAAGGTGTATCGCCATTGCTGACTTTGATTTCTGTGTGGTGAGCCCACAAAACATGTGATAATTCATCCACCCATCTTCCTTTATGTTTGTCCAAGCGCGCCTTAATTCCTTCACCCAAGCTACGATTCGCGCGTTCTACTAATCCATTTGTTTGTGGATGTTTAACTGACGCGAAGTGCTGTGTGATGTTTAACTGCGCGCACCAATCTTTGAATGGGTTATCACAGAATTGTTTTCCGTTGTCCGAAATAATTTCTCCAGGTAGGCCAAAGCGGCATACAATGTTATCCCAAACGAATCGTTTGACCTGGTTACCTGTGATACTTGCCACTGCTTTTGCCTCGATCCATTTCGTGAAGTAGTCAATGGCGACAATGAGGAACTTGAGTCCTCCTGCCGCGACTGGAAAGGGTCCAGCAATGTCAATTCCCCATTTGTGGAATGGCCATGGTGAGGTGATGGGTGTTAGCTCATGTTGTGGCTGACGCGGGATGGGTCTATGGACTTGGCAGTCGTTGCATCTTCTAATCATGTCTCGCGCGTCGCGGTGCATGGTAGGCCAATAGTACCTGGATCGCAAAGCGCGCGCTACAACAGACCGTGGTCCTGAGTGCATGCTGCAAGATCCAACGTGGATTTCCCGGAGTACGTAATCTGCCTGAAGAGGTCCGACGCACCTAAGCCATGGTTGTAGGAATGAACGCCGATATAGGATACCATTTCGAAGTTCGAACCTCTGCGCTGTGCGCCGTATCCGTCGGGCGTTCTTTTGTTCCTGGGGGAGTGTTCCCTTACTGATAAAATCCATGATTGGTGTCATCCACGTGGGATTTTCTTCCTCTATCACTGTGGATACTTCCATCTCAGAGATAGATAAAATCCATGATGGGTGTTATTCACGTGGGATGTTCAAAATGTATCATCACTCAAAATCATTTTCAATATATAGTTTTTAATATAAACAATTTGTAAAGAAATTATTGTTCATTGAACAGTAATTCTCGATGAAAAAAGGTGTAAAAATAGTTCGTGCAGTTTACCCTACACAAAACAATCCTTAAGTTAAATCAATCCTTAAATTAAATCTAAAGATTGTTTGTCTAATAAAAACTTACATAAATAGTTTATGATAATTACCTCATTTAATGAAATTTATCACTTTACATAAATAACCCTTATCAGTTCGAAAATTAATAATGTCAAATTTACATGTTTATACGTTCACATAAATACTTTTAAGTTTTAACTTCGTATATTTGTACTTAACTAGTTTTAGTATAATAAATTAGCAGGTTTTTCCTTTCTGATTTAAAAACAATTTTTAATATATTTATCAAACAGTTTCATATTATCAGTTTATTACTTAGAGTTTGTCTGCATGTTTAAAACATTGTTTAAGTAAAAACTAACGTTGATTTAAATGTTGTTTTAGAAGAGAAGAACGTAACTTTGTTTTACGTAAATCTTGCACCTCACAACAAAGCGCACATAAAAGAAATCCTCGTTAAAGTACAAATAAAGCAACGTTCATACGCAGTGGCGGAGATAGGAGGGGGCAGGGTGGGCACATGCCCTTTTGCGAAAAAAATTATAGTGTAAATTTTTAAAAATATCTAGCTATTTTTGTAATGTGCCCTCCTAACAAACCGATTTGTAGTGTATTTTCTAAAAAATATCAAAGTTTGCCCCCTCAATCATAACTTTCTGGCTCTACCGCTGCTCATACCATGATTAGGCTTAGGGGTGTCAAATGGGTTGACCCGACCCGACCCGAACCCGACCCGAACCCGATAAGACCTTATAGGGTCGGGTTAATTCGGGTCCAACCTAGCTTATCGGGTTTATCGGGTCAACCCGATAGACCCGATAGCCTAATAGGGTCGGGTTAGGGTCATAGTTAGTTTCTTATCGGGTTATCGGGTCAACCCGATAAACCCGATAAGATATAATGACTGATGACATACAAGTTGTATTATACTCCGTATGATGGTTTTGATAAGTAATGGGAAGGTGAACAAATTATGCCACTTATAGTGACATACAAGTTTTATTATACTCGGTATTATACTCCGTATATTGGTATTTTAATTCTCTATTCATTATTAAAGTATAAAAATGTTAGGTGGGTCAGCTTAAATTGAACCTTTTAACCAATTATGCCACTTATAACAGATTAACAAACATCAAAAACCAACTGAGTGTGTAACTATACTTACAGATAAAATGATCTTTCACGCGTCGTAAAGCCACCTTTTCCTCCCATCCAGGCTCTCTGATGCATTCCCTACATAGGGTACAAGCTCTTGGTCGAGCCGCAGTGGCCCTTTGCTTACCACCAATATCTTCAATGTCAAATACATTAACTGGGCATTTTTTTACAAGTTTCTGAGCATCCTCGCCCTCTATGTCTTTCAGCAATACAACCTAAAACGACAAGCAAAATATCCATTGTATTATTTCTGTCACAACCAAGATAACAGGGCTATCTAAAAGAAGTCACGTGTAACTGCAAAAAGTTAAAATATATAATGTTGTCACCTCAGGGAGCATTCTGTACCAAGCGGTAGCAACAGGAGACCATTTGGCATGTGTTTTACCCATGCCTTTAACAGCATGCGCTTCTAGCTCAATTTCCTACATACGCAAGAGTCAAACAAACGAAACATTACAACCACTCTGCTGAAATAATAAGAAAACATACTAAAGTATGAATGCCTCAAGCTAAAGTATCACCTGTCCAGGCCCAAGTTTTGATAAGATGATATTCGGCATAACAGTGATTGGATTTTTGGAAAATTCTGGTAAAGATTCTTGGCTGGAAGTAAATGAAGTGTATGTTTTTGGTTTTGATGACGGATCTGCAGTACTTTCGGTGGGCAGCAGATATTGACTACCAGATGGTAACCACTTCAGATCGTGAGAGTACACTGTAATTGGATATTCAACTTTAAATGAAAAGAAATAAGAATTTGCTGTATGACATACTGCATGAACGATTGGAGTAGTAATTGGATATTCAACTTTGTATAAAAATTATGCCAACCCGAATCGACCCGATAATATAACCCGATATAACCCGAACCCGATAAGACCCGAACCCGATAACCCGAGCCCTTATAGGGTCGGGTTGCGGGTCATATTTTTTTAGTCCAAAACCCGATACAACCCGACCCGATACACCCGATAACCCGACAACCCGACCCGATAACACCCCTAATTAGGCTTATTGATACGATGATGAAACTTCAAATTACACAAACTGACAAAGAACTCATCCAACAAAAGGTTGGAAGCTCCATGCTACACTACAACTGGAGCACAGAAAATAAAGAAAAGCCCATTAAACTCAAGATGAAACAAGTCAAACAACCCTTCCTCTTTATTGACAACTTTTGAATCATCTAATATGACCAACACCCACCTTCCATACTACATTGTAATATATCACCTTTTGGTGGACCATCCTTGATCTTTATACACAGCAATTAATAGTACCAACAAAACGGTTAGTTTTGTTGGACCTTTTTATATGATTTTTTTTTTTTTTGAACAGCGGGATTATATTAAAAAGAAGCTAGCCAGAAGCTAGACTAAAAGAAAAACATCAAAAAGCGTTTAGCGGATCATTTAACCAAGCAACCTTACCGACATTGAAATCTCTACACCTATTATTCACCCAAAAGAAAGTATGGGAAACAATATCATCAAAAATCATGTCTTTTCGAGGTTTCTTCAAGGAGAAAAGAGACGAGTTCCTGAACTTCCAAATATGCCACCACATGGAGATAAAAGTGGCTTCCAAAATTCTTTTTTGTGGACTAGAGAGATTTAGACCGTTGAACCATAATTCCCATGAAGAGGGGTCACCAAATCTAGGGATGTGAATGTTCCACCAACGACCAATCAAGCTAGCTAAGTCCACTGACATCGAGCAGTCGAAAAAAATATGATTACGGTTTTCAATAGCAGCCCCACAGTTCGGACACAAAACACAGTCGATATCAATGCCTCTATTATAAAGGTTGGTCCTGGTAGGGAGTCTATCAAGCAACATGCGCCAAAAAAATATATTAAGCTTAATAGGAAGAACCTTGGACCATCTAGAGTGAGAGGGGGAAACCACAAGGACATGTTTGTCAATCTCTTCTCTAGCCGATTTAACCGAAAACTCACCGAGCCCATGAAGAGTCCAAGACCAACGATCACTAGTCGTGGATAGAGAAACCGAAGAAATAATCTGCTCAAGTTCTAAGAGTTGGGAATTCTCAATACCTGATCGAGGAGATCTTTTAAAAGAAGAAACAACATTAGACATTTGAAATTTAGATGCTACAGAAACGTCTTTTTGAAGCTCCAGATTAAACAACCGTTTAAATTTCTCCTTGAAACAAACATCGCCATACCACCTGTCATGCCAAAATCTCGTAGAGCTACCGTTCCCGATCACTAATTTACAGAAGCTCATCAAATCTACTCCCTTAACCTTAAGCTTGTTAATGGCTTTAAGGATCCCTATCCATGTCGAGTTCCTGAACCGCGACAAGGAGAGATTGTCGAGAGCACCAGAGTTACCATGAATCGACTTGATGACTCTAATCCATAGACTTGAAGAAGAAGATAAGAACCTCCAAATCCATTTGAAAATCAACGCTAGGTTAAGGGCATATAAACTGTTAACTCCAAGACCTCCTTGATCTCTATGAGCCAGAACTTTATTCCAACAAACCCAAGTGATTTTGTGATCATCTTGA
This sequence comes from Artemisia argyi, assembly GCA_030686995.1. NCBI lineage: Eukaryota > Viridiplantae > Streptophyta > Magnoliopsida > Asterales > Asteraceae > Artemisia > Artemisia argyi. Next base: position 37,403,072 of record CM060677.1, on the reverse strand, counting down.
TCCGCGCCCAAAAAGAACTTATTACGCATCTTTTCTAACTGAGAAATTATACCATCAGGAGCTTTAAACAAAGACATGTAATATGTCGGAATGGCTCCTAGAACAGATTTTAAAAGGGTGAGCCTGCCCCCGACAGAAAGGGTTTTAGCTTTCCAAGTGGAAAGCTTATTCGAAATCTTTTTGACCACGTCACTCCAAGAATTCAAACGCAACATATTAGCACCAACCTTGACACCCAGATATGTAAAAGGAAGATTGTTACCTAAGCAGCCAAAACTTTCAGCCATATGTTGGACATCAGCAAGGCAAACACCCACACCATATATGCTGCTTTTATGAATGTTCACTTTCAACCCCGAAGCAAGAAAAAAGCAATGTAACATCATCATGAGAACATTAACATTAGATCGAGACCACTTACCAATAAACATAGCATCATCGGCATAAAATAAATGAGAGATAGGCACCATATTTTCTTTTCCAACAAAAATCGGATCAAACATGCCTCTAACAATAAGCCTTTGGAAGGACACGTGAAGACTCTCCATGACGAGGATAAAAAGGAAGGGAGAGAGGGGATCTCCTTGCCTTAACCCTCTATGAAAAGAAAATTCATCCGTTGGAGAACCATTAACCAAAACCGAAGCTTTAGAAGATTGAAGGCAGCCATGAATCCACCCACGCCATTTGTCCCCGAAACCGAGCTTTCCAAGAATGTCATCAAGATGATCCCATCTAACCGAATCAAACGCTTTCTAAAAATCCACCTTAAACATTAAGAATTGCTCCTTTCTAGCCTTAGACCAGGATATAGCCTCATTAAGGATGAGAGGACCGTCCATTATTTGTCTTCCTTTGATAAAAGCTGATTGTTCTTGACTAACAATATCACCAATCACAAGGCTAAGGCGATTTGCTATAATTTTGCCAATAATTTTATATTGACAACCAATTAAACTAATAGGCCTGAAATCGTTGAGATGTTTTGCATCCATCACTTTAGGAATTAGGGCAATGAATGAAGAATTGCATCCTTTAGGGAAAGAGCTAGATTCAAAGAACTCTTTAACGGCGTTGGTCACATCGCCACCAACAATATGCCAAAAAATTTTTAAAGATATCAAAGGTGAAGCCGTCTGGCCTAGGCGACTTATCTGAGCCACAGTCCCAGACAGCCCTTTTGATCTCTTCATTAGATACCACTCCTTCCAAATCACAAGCTTGATCATAATCCAAACGCCTTGAAAAATTGCCTTCAAACTGAGGACGATTCCATTCCGGAGCCGAGAAAATGTTCGAATAGTAAGAATAAAACTCTGATTTTACTCTGGTCGGATTTTCAATCCATTCACCATCGACTAAAATACCTTTAATGGCAAGATGTCTTCTTTTCTTGTTCACTATTCCGTGGAAGAATTTGGAGTTTTCATCGCCAGGTCGATTGAGTCTTTATGATCAATATCCTTGAGCTCTCGGAATAAAGTTGCACGTTTGGACAAATCATCAGGAAGGCAAATCCCTTTATCAAGACGAAGATCTATCTCAATAAGGGAGTCTTGAATAACTTTCCTATTGTGGACCTTGTTACTTCGCTTAACGCTACTCCACTCTTTCAATCTTTGCTTCAAATATTTTAGCTTATTTTTAAGAAGAATCATGGGATTTGAAGCAGAAACACCATCATTATTCCATGAATCTTCAATAACCGAATGAAAATCATCTTCCAAGAACCAGGAGTGATATAAACGAAAAGGAATAGGACCATAATCAACATGTGTTTCTTTAAGAAAAATCGGCCTATGATCAGAGATGTGACGATGTAAAATCAAACCTGACAAGTTTGGAAATAAATCTAAGGTTCCTTGAGATACTAAGAACCGATCCAATTTGCTCATCTTACTCGCGTGTTTATCCGACCATGTAAACGAATAACCACCTAGAGGGATATCAATCAATTGGGAATTGGCAATAAACATGTTGAATTCGGCCGCATTCAAAGAGTGAAAAGAAGAACCATGCCGTTCCGAGGCGTAACGCACCTCATTAAAATCTCCCATAACAATGACTTCTCCATGCCATCGATTAAGGATCCCCGTTATGTAACTCCACAAAACCCTTTTAAGGGACAGATCTTGAGGAGAATACACCGAAATAAACAACAAATCCGAATTGTTAGCCATCCAAGTACCTTCTACACAAAGACAATGTTCAGTAGCGTAAGTTCTCTTTTTATGGAACAACGATTTGTCCCATACACAGAGAATACCGCCCGATCTACCACATGCCCATACACAAAACCCTTTTTATATGATTTAATTTAATATCGACATGCTACTGTGGAAAATCATACCTACCACTCACTGACATGTAAAAAAGTCATTATTCTGTTATAGAAGATGATTTGCATACCACTCTATGTTGTTTGGTTTTGTACAAGTCGCATCTAGATAGATTTAGGTGGTGCACAAATCATGTTGTTTCTTACTCAGAAATGATAAGTGGCAGCATTGGAGAACACATGGATATCAAGCATTTAGCAGTAAACTTAATGATTATATGTATGCTTCAAGCTTTATAATAACACATGGAAAACAATGTCTCAAAATCATAGGATACCGGAGTCTCTACAACAAAATTTTGAGCTCTTAAAACCAATAGTGGATAAAGAAAAAAACTGACATCAACACAAACCTACTCGTCAACTCACACACTGCATTGAATCAGATATTACAAAAAAAATATGGTCTGTTTCTAACCTCTGCTGCCAAATTGTGATGTGGTAACCCAAACAAATAGAGGGGACGGATACAAGCCACCATTCAATTTTCCAGTTTTCTGTAGAATATTAAAACATACCCCAACACACTAGAAGCGAGCGATATCTTGGAGGCACTCATAGAAATGTGAAATATCAATTTTTTCCTTGCCCGAGTAGATTGCTTCAGCACTTGCACCAGATTCTCCTTGTGCCGCCATCTCGACGACCATATAAAGCCTCTTGATTGGCATCTAAAAACCATCACAAATTTGGTAACCATTAGGGCATTTTACATTTGTCTACCAAAAACAATGTTTCTATATTTAGGATCTTACTAACAACTCTTTTGTGCTAAAAAGTTTGGACAGAGTTGTATTGTTGTTTTGTTAGCTTATTGATTGATCAAGTGCCGAATAATCCTACAACTTACCTATAAATCCTTCAGATTTTTTCGTCAAAAAATTTATATACTAATCTATATTTGTATCTTTGTGGTAATAGTAGCAAAATGTTAAACATAGATCATAAATCTTACATCATTCAAGGCCTCAGCTGCAGCATCAACATCATCTTCAGAGAACACATTGATTTGTTGCAATACCTGAAAAGACAGATTTTAACAGTAAATGGACTGGAACAAAAATAGTACACTTGAAAGCACATAAGTATCAAATGTGCACTATGATGGAGATAATAATCAGGATTAAAAATACCTTTTTAGCATCTTCAGTGTTTAATGTAGGAACATTGTAAGTGACCGAGAAAGTATCACAAATGCCAACATCACCCAGGAAACCAACCTGACTTGTTGTACCGATAACCAGCATATTTTTATCCTGAAAGTTAACAATGATAACACAAACGGTATAATATCTGATACATCACCTTGTTTTCAAAACCATAAATTAGATTAAAGCGAAAATAAAGACCTTTGGAGGAAGGCGCTTTAGAAGGACCATCAACGTCTGAGAAATCAAGTTTGAAAAGCGAGGTCCAATGGCGACATATTCTATAAGTCTGTAACAAAGAATAGGTCAATCAGCATCATATACAAATTTCACTTAAATCGAGTATGTTTGCATACAAGGCATCAACAAGCGATACCTTTCAATATCATCAAGCACAATAATGCTTAGTGTTGACTTGTAAGCATCTTCAAATACCTATAATAGCTTTCTCATGAGAAACAACTTATAAACTGTATTATAAACCAGCAAGCTACACATGCTCTAATTGTATGAATCAGAAGAAGCATAAAACCTTGACAATTTGTGCACATTTACTGCTTTCGCTGAGACCAATCATCGCTTCAGCAGAAATCTACAATTTCAAAAGTTATAAAATCAATTTTATGAAAATAGGTCGATTTCACATAACCATATGCAGTGAATATATTAATCATATATGGAAAAACTTACAATCTTCACATAGGGGAAATCACTACCAATGCCAACAGTAGCTGCCATTGCAGTTTTACCACTGCCCAAGATGTAAAAAGAATTAGGTTAACTAGGATGCAGCTTATACTTGTGTTAACTTTTTTAATCAAACTATGATTTACCTGCCACTTGGGCCTTCCAGAAGAACTGTGACAAGTGGACTACCTCTGCTAACTTTAACTTGTTCTGCTAATAACATAGTTCTTTTGAAGATATGATCGTGTCGCTGGCCACAATCAACTATTCCATTGAGTCTGCATCAATTAAAATGTAATGTTAGAAAAGTAATTCCAGTAAATTAAAAAAAAAAAAAAAAAAAAAAAAAAAAAAAAAAAAAAAAAAAAAAAAGTTGCCTATAATATCAACAAAATCAATGTGATTTAGAAAAGGTTTCATATAAAAGAACATCAGATCACTGATTCATACCTGCAACGTTCAAGGCTGTCCATTGAAGCACCAAATGCAGGAATAACTTCACTAAGAGCATTCAAAAAATCATCCATCGTGACTTTTATGCTCTCTTCGTCTACTGTTTTAGTAAGATCGTCAAGGCTTAGCTGCCGATTTAGAGCATAAGAAACCGCACTTTTCACAACACCTTCAAGTTCTGCTCCATGTAGTTCTTTGTTCGTGCAGCTGTACTCAATCAAAATACAGATCATTAGGTTTACTATACTAAACACAGAACCCACCATTTTGATATTTCCAATAAGCATTTAGACTTAATCGAGTACTAAGAGTGATCACTAAATTGAAAGAAATACAGTTTCATCACTATAAATTTATAAACTTTGCTATAACAACATCGTGAACCTTGAAAGGAATATTTATTGATTTTTTTGAAAATAAGTTAGAGGAAACAGCTTACAATTGCATCAAATACAATTTTTCTAAAAACTTAAGTATGAATCACAACATACCAAGCTCTTGCAAGTTGATATCTGGTGCTAGAAAAGAATTCTCTTTCATCTTATTTGTATGAATCTGAAGAATTTGTAGACGACCATTCTCATCAGGAAGGCTGATTTCCACTTGGACTTCCAAACGACCAGGCCTGAACAAGCACTAAAGAAAATCTCTCAGCAAACAAAATTAATGTTAAAAACTAGCTAATGACATTCAAACCCCCAGTCCCCCACGAGATATAATGAACTCACCTGAGAAGAGCTTCATCAAGCAAATCTTTTCTGTTTGTCATACCAATGAGCAACACATTATTCAGCGCTTCCACACCGTCTATCTAAAAAGCATATTTTCCAAACTCAGTGTCTTATGGGATAGAGTTGCCTTTTCCAATATGCTAATTTTTAGTTAATTTAAATGTCAAGAGTTTAGAAAGTTGATCCAACCTTTGTAAGAAGCTGATTGACAATGCTATCGTGCACTCCTGTGCCATCCCTAGTCGAACCTCTAGACTGAAAATGCAAATTGAAAACACAGGTTACAACATAGCATTTATGATTATACTTAATATCTGAAAATGGACACTAATTAGGGAAAAGTAAAATATGAAAGTATGGGAAGGACCCACCTTACAAATCGCATCAATTTCATCAAATATGATCACATGCAAGTCACTTTGATCCCCTGAAACAATTTGAATACATGTGCATAAAAATCGGGGAACGAAATTGTTTGGAAATCCAGATGAATAATTATCCTACCTCGTGTTCTTTGATCTTCTTCAGCATCAGCAAACAAGTCCCTAACATTCTTCTCGGTCTCACCAACAAATTTACTCAGCACTTCAGGTCCGTTTACGATCTAGTTTATAGAATCAACCAAAAGCATTGTCAGCAGAAACAGTCACAAGTATAATGTAAGATCATCTTACAGATTTTTTCAGCAAATGGAACTAAGAGCCAAATTTATAATTTTATCATTTGGGATTTAAAGATAATGTAGATTCAGTCCCATGATAATTAGAGAGAAAACAGAATACAACATGCAAATAATATGAATGATAGCAATTAGCAATATGTCAAATATCTGATGTAATATAAGGTCAATGCATGCAAAGAGTACCTTTGGATCCTTTCCGTTTAACATCTTTCCAATCTGGCGAGCCATTAGAGTCTTGCCAGTACCAGGGGGACCAAATAATAGCATTCCCTTAACATGCTTTATACCCAGTCTGAAGCATACAGATTCCATTCCCATGATAAGAGTCAAGAAAGAAAGAGAAAAATATATATATATATACAAATAGATATGACATTACTTGCTTGCCACGTGTGGAGGGAAAACCCTAGAAGCGAAAGCTCTCCTGAAAATATCTGCAAATTCATTGCTCAGGCCACCAATGCCAAGTGATTGAAGATTAAACTCCTTGTGTTTGAAAATGTTGCTGCTAGCAGCCTCACGCTGATTCACAATCTGCACATAAAGAATAACTTATTGCCATGGACCCTATCTGTCTCATGAATACTAGAAACAGCAGAGAAGGCTACAACACATGAAAAAGTTATAAGCCCATTCATTTAGAAAATAGTACCTTTATTCCACTAGAGTTGGGGGCTTCAAACACAATATATGAATCAGAAGAAAGCATGCCTCTTTCAATGGCTGACTTTTCCTGCCCTTCCACGGCAACCTGGCTGACTGTGAAGATATAACCATTCCCATGATACTCAAAAGTTACCCTTTGTCCTGATGTCAAAATCTGCATTAAAGTAAGGCTTTATTTAAATCTTCTAACAGATAAAAATTAAGCAAATATGGAAAATGATCACTATACTGATCATGTCTTTGTATATTATCATTTCTGTGACACTTGCACCCATATCCTAGTCTAAAGTGAGGAATAAAATGATGCCTTGGAATCAGAAGTATGAGTACAGCTTTTATAATGTTGATTGATATTCAGCAAATATGCTACGCATATTAGAAAATGTGACCCCATACCCCGCTCATGCGGGATTGGGTATCGTTGTGGTTGTTGTATATTAGAAAATGTGAATGTCAAACCAGAAAAAGAAACTGTTACACAGAATGCGCTTTTTTTTTCTTTTTTTTTTTTTTTTTTGAACGAAGAATGCGCATAATAGAAATGTGGATATTGATGTGGACTAACCACCACCAAATGGTTAGTGGTAAGGCACTTGACTTCCTCACAAGAGGTCAAGGATTCGAACCTCACTAGGTACATACTTAGGGGTGGCCAGGGAAGGGCCGGAAACGGTCACGGGGATACCCCCCGTTAGGCCGCGTACGTTTGAGTCAAAAGACTCTCCCTCCCCGGGTAACCAGAACAGGAAAACCTCATCCGTTTAATATTGATGTGGTCTGACAACAGTGAGATATCTATATCTATTCTATACTACTATATAATGTATTTGGGACTATTCTATAATTAGAAAGGCTTAAAAATTCAGACTTTTACTTACTAATTATGGAAACAACCACCCTAACAATCACCCCCAACAATTTATAACCACTTCAACAACCACCCCCAACAATTTATAACCACCTCAACAACCACCCAACAACCACTTTCCACCACCCCACCTCCCTCCTCTTCACCCCAACAATCCGCCCCCGCATCGCGCGGGCACCTTTCTAGTATAATCATAAATGAAGAATAAGTTTGGAGGCTGTTGGGTGACATCCCACTCATTCACATAGAGGAAAGCTAATGCATCTACCATCTCCATTAAAAACCATTGCGGAGAATATGATGTTAGTGAAGAAAAAGGCCAGGCACAGTCATCATGCGGTAGTAAAGGAAGATGTATGGCCACGTGGGAGGTAGCCTAACTATGAGTGCATCAAAGATCCTCCTGGGCTCCCCTCTTTAGACTTGCTGTATTGTATTCCATTCTTTAGCCTACCTCATCTAAATAAAGTTTGTTTACTGTTTAGTCTATTCCTACTGAATTTCTAGATCACACATCCGAAACTTTTCCTTTGTTATCCCTAGAAAATGGCTACATACATACAAAGATGAAACTGATACAGTGTATCAAACTGCAGGCGGAGCAATGTGTTTTCGCTCTACAACAGCTGGTGTGTTGCTAAATCATTTTTTTGAGAAGCGAAGGGTTAAAAGGTGAAACTACAAATGTAAATATGGATAACATAGTTGTACCTGGTTTGCAAATCTTTTTCGAAGCTGTTGGGCTAAAAGGACAGCATCAACCTGCAAAATACAAAGATTCAAATTCCAATGATAAAAAGTGCAATCACAAAGCAAGTAGTTGATATGCACGTTAACGACCAATAAGAACAACGAGAAATACCTGCTCTTCTTTATTCCCTTTCTTCACAAACTCCAACTCAAGTGTAAGCAACGCAATGTTGAAATCTTCAGGTGGAATAAACCTATAATGGTTCACACACACATGAATCATACAAGAGCCAGCAAAAACTTATTCACTACACTAGAGTAAGCATAGCAACACATACCTACTAACAGGGACTGAATCACCAGCAGAAACTCTAGCATGACGTCGCTGGATGGCATTTAGCCCGAGTTGTCCACTTTGTATGGTATTATACGCAGTTTGTTTCAGTTAAGTAAAACAACGAAATGCTTATTTATAGATAACAACATAGCTGTCAGCTCGGGACTCCGACTCGTAAAATTCACAGTACACACACACAAACATAACGGATAACCTTAATGACTAGTAACATATGTTATAGATCCTAATTCTTCAAAGTAACAGGTGCAAGTTTATAGAGATTTCAATAAACAGATTGGAAATTAAAAAATGTAAGTAACTAGCATATAATAAACTAATAAGAAAATATCACAAAACATTATCTTCGCTAGAATTTAGGATCAGGCGTGTGGCATAATTGTGAAAACATAACTAATCGATTCAAGTGTTTCTTTGATTGTCCTGATGTCCTCTTTTAGTCTCTAAGGTTACCTTAACATAACACTAAAAGGAACAAGATATGTCTAAACTTTTTGTTCTCCTCAAGAGCAGTGAAGAAGGAGAGCGGGTCAATGGCAAAGCCACCCGCGGGCTAAAGCGCACCTGCTTAATTCTAAAGGAATTTGGTCATTTTTTATAAAATAAACAAATCCAAACGCCATTTCTAGAAGTAGTTAAATTTTTGCTTTTCAGAGCGTTTACAATGTAATGCTTGTTTGGCAACGAATGTTTATTATCATTTGGATTACATTTAAAAACGCTCCAATTTAACAAGTGCTTAATAATTACAAACACATAAAAATATATAATTAACAAAAAGTAACAAATAACAATAAAAAGGATATGCAACGGATAAAACGAAGACATCACCAACAAGTGCAAAAGCCAGATGAGATCCAGGTACAGTGAATTGACGGAGATCGGAAGGTGAACAATACGCGCAGTTTGTGTACGCTAGATCTTTCGCCGGTGTGTTTGTTACCGTCATCATCATCGATCGACCCGCCATTCTCCAATTCAATTCAATTGTTTGAGTTTTAGAGAAATGATCATGAAATATTGTAAAAGGTTTGGTTACGTAGGATTTGAAGTTGACGGGGTTAAGTAATTGTCGACAACAAATATTTCTTTATTTTCTTATTAAAGACCAATATCATATCAATCAGCTGATTTGTACATGATTTTTATTTGTCATTTACCACTAAATTATGCCTGACGGTTCGCTTCCTTCATTCGCTACGAAAGAAATAGGCCTTGCTATTGATGTGATTTAGTGATGCATAGCAAAAAAAAAATAATGCACAAATCATCTCCCAATCAATTTTGTATTCTTACGACTTATAAATGACATTTTAGACAAAGTAAGGTGACTAACATTTTTTATTTTTTTATTTTCAGAAAACCACATTTTTTTTACTATATATATCTTTTATATTTTCATTTTCAATACGTACTACTTTTAGTTTCTCAACACACAAGCTATCACTATCACACACACAACTTCTTTTTATCTCAAACATATGGCTATTGAATCAAATGATGTGAGACGAACTACCATTAGAAGACTACGGGTAGAACTTGTTGCTGAGGTCGAACTGGCGAATAATTTGTTGACCCAGTTGACTCGCTATCTAGATCAAATGCATAGCTGTGGTACGGAAATGGAGAAGGTTAAGAAGGAAGAACTCATTAACAATTGCTGAGTAATGTAAAAGCTTGAAGCATTCCCCTTATCAACTATTGTATTTTTAATTTCGTAAGTTTACGTTTTTAATTAATATAATGTATCGTAATTTGTATTTTTATTTCAGTGTCGTATTCTACTTTGTAGTTCAATGAATAAAATTTTGTGTATCTTCCTCGTAGTGTATAAATTTTCATTAATTTAAATAAAAATAGAAATTATAATACGAAATTTTAAAAACAATACAAAGACACAATAGTCCTATTTGTTTTTTAAATGCATCCAAACAAATTTAGTATGCATTTGATGTTCTATTTTTTTAGCCTTTCGAAACAAAGCATTATGCATCTATATCAGATTCTTGTTTCAAAAAAGTGCCGATCCAAGTACGTTTCTCTTGTGAATTGTCACTGCATTCGGCGTATGTTTTTTTCATATCATCCGTAGCTATACTTTCATTCTCAAATTCTATGGCTAAGTTCAAAATGGCTAGCTGACGAACTTTATCCTCCTCGATTTATTTCTAAACAATAGTTTTGATTTCATCGACTTTGTGTGGAAGCGAATAAGCTATTTAAGTTTTTTGATAGAGATTAAAAGTGCTTAATTCTAAATTAATTTGATTATTTTTAGACAATAAACAAATCCAAACGACACTTCTATAGGTACTTAAATTTTTAAGCAGTGTACGGGCAACGAGCTTTTCGAAGCGTTTACAATGTAATGCTGTTTGGCAACAAGTGTTAATCCTTTGGATTACGTTTAAATCTATAACACTATTAACATGTGCTTAGATTTAGCAGTTTAACCACAAGGGGTGACCCAGCGGTAAGAATACCAGCCTTCCAAAGAGGAGGTCAAGGGTTCGAATCCAACGGGGAGAAAATTAATCCCCTTGTGGCCACGGAGGTTCACCTGCGCCGACTCCGAGCTATCCAAAAGGGTAGTCGCCGTGGGATTAGTCGGCTCGCAATGTCGAGTCGGAAACCCATGTTACAAAAAAAAAAAGATTTAGCAGTTTATAATTACACATACAGACAATACAAACAATTACTACTGCTATATAAAACAAACATCTATTGCTAACACAAAACAAATAAATAAATAAATAATAAATACGGTCAAAAGGATATGCAACGGATAAAATGAAAATGTCACCAGTGAGTGCAAAAGCGAGATCAGATCTAGGTACAGTGAATTGACGGAGATCGGGAGATGAACAATACATGCAATTTGTATATACTAGATCTTTCGCAGGAGCGTTTCTTACCGTCATCATCATCGATGATCCTGATTGACTCGCCATTCTCCAATTCAATTAGATTCAATTAAATTGTTTGAAATGGTTATGGTTTGGTTTTTATTATGTGATTATGAAATATTGTGAATGTAAAGGTTCGGTTATGTAGGATCGGAAGTTGACAGGGTTAAGTAATTGTCAATAACAAAGAAATATGTATCACCGAAACAAATATTTTATTTACTTACTTTCTTCTTAAAAAGAACTAAGTAATCTGAAACTCTTATTTAAGTTATAACACACCCCGTCTCACAACTTCTAAAAAAAGTCCTATGACTTGGCTGGTGACTCTGACGTCAAACCTTATAACTCAAGGGGGGAGTATTGCCTTATACCATAGGGTCGCGCTAGAAAGCTATAATGTGCCCTATGGCTCAAGGTACAAAGTGCTTTAAGGGTTAAGAACTTTTAATTTTCTTCATTAAGTTGTTTGGTGATGTGTTGGTTTGTATTCTATGGGGCTTTTAAAAAAATTACTCTTAGGCCACAAGGTGCAGCTAGCCGGGAGTCTTCGCCACTCCAACGTGGCTCCTCGCCGTGGCTCGTCACTACACCCCACACCCTCAACTTTTCTCGCCACTTTGAAGCCCATCGTCTGCACGACGAGGGTGTTTTGCCTGACATGACAATGTCAGGGTTTTTTTTTTTTTTTTTTTTTTTTTTTTTTTAATAAATATGTAAATGTGTATATTTATTGTTTGTAAATGTAATGTATTGTAAACTTTTTTTTATAAAACTTGTAATATTTTGTACTTTGAGTTGTTTGTTAAAGTAGGAAATAAAATACATTAAACATCTAACTGAAAATACATTAAACATGGAATTGAAATTACATTAAACAACATACAGTAATTAAAACATTAAACTACGATACGGTAATTAAAATAAACTATGAATTAATGAAACGAATCATTTGAGACCCAGCCCTCCTCCTCACTGGAACTCTCTTATTGCTGAGGGCCAAGCCCTATTTCCCATCGGTATTCTGCTGCTCTTCGTTCACGCTCCTTACGAGCATCTTCCTCACGTGCTTCTTCTTATTGAATTTCTCTGAAGTTTTGTTCATCTTGTTCTAGTTGTCGGAGATATTCCTCTGAAAACCCAAAACGGATTGTTTTGGATGTCAACCGGTGGATTGTTTGCCGGTGGATTGTTTACCGGTGGAGTGTTTGCCGGCGGAAGAGAACTGCCGGTAGAGTGTTTTGTGGTAATTGATTCTCATATGAGAATACAGGAAACAAATATGTAGGTAGAGTGTTTTGTGGTTCGTTTTCATTTGAGAATATCGGAAAGAGATATTTCGGTGGGGTGTGATAAACAGATTCATTATCCAGTAGACTTAAGAATTGTTGAGAGAAATCGTTGTATGACATTGTTGAGCGTATAAGTTGTGTGTGAGTTGTTTGTTTAAGTCTGTGAATGGCTATTTATAGGACCGTTTTTGCAATTTGAATTTGAATTGATCACGCATTAAGTTTGAATTTTGGAATTTCAAAAAATCCCGCTCGGTTTTGAATTTGAATTTATCCCGCTTGTTTTTTGAAATTTGAATTTTGAAAAGTTCCTGCTCGGTTTTAAATTTGAATTTATCCCGCTTGTTTTTTAATTTGGAATTTCAAATTTGAAATTTCTATAAACCCCTATAAATAACATACCGTATCATACTATTTCTTCACACACTTCAATATCTAAACCATTTTACAATGAATAATCGTTAGTCATTAGAAGAAGAAAACTTGCTAGCTGAAGTTTGGGTTGAAGTTTCCCAAGATGTAGCCAACTACGATGAACGCTCTTTTTGAAACCAGGTTGTAGAAATCTTCAACAATCAGTCTGACGGTGACTACCGTAACAAAAATATGGTCACGGGTAAATGGGCAAGACTTAGCAGTGAATGTAAAAAATTCATTGATATTCACAAGCATTTGCAGCGTACTAGCCAGGATGACAATAATCGTCTCCAGAATGCAAAGAACGTTTTTTAAGAACGCTTTTGTAGGAAAAACTTCCAATATGTTCACGTGTGAATCATTTTGAGAAACCACCCAAAATGGGACGAATGAAATGTGTTGTTTCCGTATCGTGTTTATTTGTTTTTCCGTATCATGTTTCGTATGTTTTTATTTTCTTCTATTGTATTTGATACTTAATGAATTGAATTTAGTTTATTTAATGAAATAAAAATAAATAAATTTGTAAGTGGTGAGCCTTAAATGAGTAAGTTGAAGTTAGTTGTTCGCGAAGGGAGTTTAGTTATAGATGTTTGTTAAAGTGATGTGGCAGGCCGTGGGCCCCAAATGACGAACCCAACCTGCTCACTGCACCTTGTGGTCTTAGCTGATAATAATTACTGCACTAGTTGGAAGCTACGTGTTGGTTACATGGCACATGATTTGAATTGTTTTTAAAAAGTAATTGATTTTTGGGTAAAATGCAAAAATGGCCCATAAACTATCATGAAATCGCAAAAATAGGACCGAGACAAAAAGTCAGGCAAAAAAGCCACTAACGTTACGCAAACTTGCAAAAAAGCCACTGCGAGGCATTTTCTGTTAGTTTTTCCGTTAAATGCCACATCACCGAGGGCATTATCGTCATTTCATGGATCTTCTTATCTCCCGCCAACCTTTCGGTGTAATTGTGACATGACCTCAATGGCTAATTTGCAAAGTTATTTTCATGTTTTTGGTGCGTAGGGATTGCACCAGGCTTTACCTCTCGAGGGATCTCGAGAAGTTTACAACCCCCACCAGGCAGTATACCTGATCGATGTAGTATAGTATCATGACAAGTACCGGGGGATTGATCGTTCAGCTAGGAATAGTGTCGCTAGGATTAGAAAACCTAAAGACTAGGTCTAGAGATGAGGGATGATTCTTTTTGTATTTTTTTATATTTTTTATGAAAGCAAATAAAAATCTCCGTTTTGAAGGAGTTGGGCAGAATTAGTTGCTAGTCAACTAACCCAATTACTAAGATGCAATCAAAATAAAATACTAAAATGAAAATAAAACTAAATTAACTATAGGTGTGAGCAATATATGGGAAGAATTGTGTTTACTTAGATTTCACTACTCCCTAGATATCTTTTACAGGTTAATTACTTGTTACAGTTGCGTGGATGGCGGGTTGTATTCCTTAATACCATTCATGGGGTGGCGTACTTACTTCCTCAATCCTATAAGCGCCTACTTCACTCCTATGTCGAGCCGGCTAAGAAGCTCCTAACATGGGATCACTAGAATTTGCTCATGCATTAAATACAACCAATAAAACCTAGTACACATCGGTTCATGTTTCTTAAGACGTTCAAGCATGTTACACAATGGAGATCTGCCAGTTTTCTTAAGCCTAACATTGAAATCATTCATCCAATACAACTATAAACAAGCAATCAACCTATAATTAACATCTAGGTTTCATTACATCTAAGCAAACACAAGATAGATCTAGCCTAGCATGTTGAAATCAAGACAAGCATAAGATATATTCAAACAACACATAGACATATTGAATGAATTGAAAGAGGACTTATCTCAATTGAACATGAAAGGATTCAAGGGGTGAAAACCCTTGAAAATACTGTAAAATACGACCTAGGGTTTACAAAGTTCGGCCCTAGTATTCTCCACACAAGTTCCTCTTCTAATGAATGAAAAATAGAAAACTATATATAGATTCTGAAAGGTGACGGCGTCAAGAACAAATTGCTGACGCCGTCATCTCACCGCCAAATAATTTCTCGGACTGCCTAGATCTGGGTCTGACGCCGTCATGTGTACTCCTTATGCAGGCCGTCACAACATTAACTCTTGACGCCCTTCTTGTGACGCCTTCAGGTTTTCACTGGGTCGTCACTGATTTTACTCTTGACGCCTTCAGGTACTGTTCTCAGCATGGAAAATTAAGTCTTTGCCGTTTTCTTCACTTTTATTCTCCAAAAACGTCCAAAATGCTTCCTTTTCCAGAATTTACTCCCAAAGTACCTAAAATCACAAAAGGAACGATTTAGGGCAATATTTGATCAAATAAATTCAATTCCGGGCTTAAATGACCCCCTAAAAGTGGTTCATTTTTTGCCTCATCAGTTTTCATATTAAATTGTCAACGCCTTCACACACACATACACAAGCAGAAACACACACACACCCATAATCAAATAATTATCATTTCCTTTTCCAGTAACATGTCTCGCTGTCTTGATCGTGTGATTGCCTATAACTCGTTTGTCATATCGGAAATGATGTTAACCTATTACCAGCGAGAGGTTGAGGAGGACATTCATCATGCACAAGAGTTGATGAGTAGGTGCCAAAAGCTGTCTAATATGCTCCATATTAGGGGGGGTCTGATTTTGGAGCTCCAAAACTTAAGGGGCTCGTAAACTGCAAGGGCCAATGTGAACAAGCTTAGGAGGATTCAGTTAGCTGATATGAGAAAGATGAGGGGTTGATGAGGATGCTTAGGCAAACAAACGACAGCATTGTTTCCAAGATTGAGTTTGCTGTGAGGCAAACGTACATGTGAAGGGGTTGGGTGCTGGAGGCTGGGATGGGTTCTTTTTTTGTGTTTGTTGTGTATGATGAATGTAGGTTGCAGGTGGTTGGGCACTTGTGGAGTTGTGGTTTCTTTTGTTCGTTTTGGTGCCACTGTCGTAGTGTCGTAAGCTAGGTAGATGTAGGTGATGATGTAGGTAGGGGTTGTGGTTTCCCCTAAGGTTGTAAATGTATCCTTATGGTTTATGAATGGAAGGGGTCGTTTGATCTCGTTTGTCTTGATATACATTGTTCAATTCGTATCACAAACATGAAACTGACAGAATTGAAACCATAATACAATACACAAACACATATGTTTAAATGCTACTAATCGAAGCAAATAACAGAACCACAAAACAAACACAAACATATTCATAGTAAAATGCTATTAATCGAAGAAAATGACAGAAACACAAAACAAACACAAACATATTATGCATAGGAGTCAAGCTTGACTAAACATTTAACCCTATATGAAATACTTCAATTTACATAATATTGTTCGGCATGTACCAAAAAGATGAACCCATCACAATGCCTGCCCACACCCTTTGGTGTATTCGAAACAGAGGTAGAATAGTTCAAGTTACATTAGTCAAATTACATTAGTAAGTATAACCAAATTAAAGTGTTTTAGTTTCTACACATTACATATTCCCAATAGATGAACCCATATGTTAATCTTCAAATCTTCTATTGGATGAACCAACATGTGATCAACTACACATGCATAGTCAATATATTCAATGAAATGAGGTTACTATAATAGGCAATGCAATGTGTACAAAATATTTGCTAAATAGTTCATTAGACTCACCTAGTCAAAATAACACCACATTGTTACCCATTGATCTTGGTGCCCGTAGACCCAGTACGCAATTAGTGATTCTTGGTCTTAAAATACCACCACCCTTTGCTCCCACATTCACTGAACCAACACCTGTTGGGTTCTTCATAGAACCACCGTCTCTAATGACAATAGCAGTCGGTTTGTTCCTGTTAACAACATCAGCCTCATCAACCTCATCAACCATCTTTCCTTTTCCTTTATCCACAAACCTTCTTCTTCTTGCCAGTCCCAACAGGCCTTCCCCTCTTCCTTTTTTCTGTAACTGTACCCGGATTAGGACTCCCCTCCTTCTTCTTCTTGTCAGTCCCAACAGGCCTTCCTCTCTTCCTTTTTTCTGTGACTGTAGTCGGATTAGGACTCCTCTCCTTCTTCTTCTTGCCACTCCCAACCGGCCTTTCCCTCCCAATTTTTTTCTCTGCAACTACCTCATTGGAGCAACGGCTACCACTTCCAATGGTAGGAATAAATATGGCACCACTAGCACCCACATTTGGTTTGTTGAAGGTTCTGTTCCACATCCATTGAAGAATTTCTTCAATCGTCTCCTTCCCTATGTTTGCATACGAACCATACTTGGCAATAACTTTATCACCAAATTCATCCAAAACATCCTCAAAGACTTCATCATTTAATAAAACCTTGCCCCACGACTTTTTGGATGATTCCCCCCCCCCCCCCCATCAACAAAGACTTTCCCTTATAATTCTTATCATTATTCGCCATAGCTGGGTTTTGTTGTTCCGATTTGATTGTTTTTTATGTTAGGGTTTGACGGTTGATTTCCTTTACAACGGATATGAATTTATGGGTTGGTTTTGGGGAGTTAATGTACTCTGAAAAGCAAATCTAGTATTCTAGTTGCTTTAACTAAATAGTTTACGTTGTTTGTAAAAATAGTCCTCGAAAGGTTGGCGGGAGATAAGAAGATCCACGAAATGATGATAATGCCCTCGGTGAGCCTAAACAGTCAGATAATATTGACCAAGGAGATTGGTCAACAAAGTCAAACAGTCTAAGGTCAATGCTCTGTGGATAGTATAGAGTTTACCCGGGTCGTTATGTCCCGACGACATTGAAATGGTGTTTGTAAACGTTTCTGGGAATGAGTGGCACTGAGGACAGTAACCAAATATGATTTGGAATTGATTATACTACTGATTACTTGGTATTTGAACAACTGAAACAGTATTAACAATAACAAAAACATAGATATGATTACATGTACACAAATTAGAAATCAGATTTGTTTACAGACAGAAGAAAATGTGAGTTTTAAACAATTTACAACTATAGGGGGTGCAAATGAAAATTTACAAACTTAATTATAAAAAGAAAATTAAATTAAAAAGAAAATTATTTTTTTGATTATTTTATTATTTAAATATTTGTAGGATCAAACATATGTTGATTCTTGTGTGATTCAGGTGGTCTTGGGTTATGGAAGATGAAGTTAGCCATGGAACAAGTTAGAGTGAAAAAGAGAGAGAGGGGATGTTTCTAGTGAGAGAAAATACCTTGTGGGTGTGTGTATTGAATGAAACAACCAACCCTTCCCTTGTGTGGGAAGGGGTATATATACACTTACAATATACGCCCTCCTGCGGGCTGTGGATCAGGTGTACGGTGGGTAAAGACCCGTCCGTCCTCCACAGTGTGACTATATCTAATCTAATACTATAATATCTAATATAATAAATACAAAACTAAGAGCTATGATAAATGTGCAAATACATGGGGTGACCGAACCTTTTTCTTAATCCTAACAATCTCCCCTTAAGGGAGGTCACCCCAGAAAAAATAAATTGAATCTTAGCATTCTATACATAGATCTTAAGCTCTAGCTTGTATCCGTTGATTCTTCAAGTGTTGTCTTTGTACGGAAAGTAGTGATCTTTGAGCATAAGTTCCTTTGGATTGTGTGATCTTTGAGCTTTCATTGAGATCATCAGCCACCGTAAATCTCCAAATCATCCTATGTGGAGTCGCCTCCATGTGATGTAGTGACCATCGGACCGTCATGCTCACACCTTTCTGGATCATGAAACTTTGCATCAGAGTTGCGGAAGCATTGTTGTTGATCTTTCACTTTTCATGATGTCTTTAATGGCGAGTGTCGAGTGTGAGCATGAGGTTATGAATTGACGTCTCATTTGCCATCAGCTGCAACCGTCGGGTGTTCCTGCAAACAACAGTTAGCAATAAACACACGAAAGTGTCTTTGTTCACCTTCGTTGAAAAGGGTTGCAAGAACCACGGTTCCCCGTTAATCAGTATAAATACTGCCTGTGATCAGGTAGAATTCCGAAGAACTTCCATGACAGGGTTTCGCAGCTGTACTAGCCGTTCTCAAACCGGAGCGTCTCAAAGTAGACAACACGGAGTAAGTGAACCGATGAATTAATGATTCACCAATTAATGAGGAAATTGATTTTGAAAAAAAATTGCGTATTGCTAGAGAAAGAGTTTTTGCAATACAATGAGAGTTTTATGATAAACATCAATTTTATGTCAAATACTTTTGTTTGAAAAATTATGCGCAGTCAATGTGCTCGAAAGAAAGTAGTTGAGCACATCGAAGGGTTTTACAAAAGTATTCGTCAATCCATTTCCTGGAACAAGATTGATTCAATGTTGAATCGCTCCATCGTTGCTTTCCAGTTGTCACTTGATCATTGATCCAAGATGGATCTCACATGTCACCTACCAAGAGCTTGAATGATGTTCGCTCTAGAAGGATTTCCATCTTCATCGTGAATATTTTTCATATCACTCGGATGTTCTGGCAATACCACAAGGATAATGCGTAGGACTCTAAATATTTTATCTTACTTTCCACATTGTGTGAAACAATAAGCATATTGGAAGTGTGTCCTAGTGAGATTTATGGATGATCTCTTGGCTCTAGACTCAATAGTGCGTTTTGATCCGCTCCTGGAGACTGGAGAGGCGTCTCCTGTTTTAGTATCAACATGGCTCGCAATGAGCGGTCGATACGTTATGCAGGGTTCCCTGTGAGAATGAAACAAGTCCTTTTAAGAGAACTTGAGTAGCTAGGAAGGTTAGTGCAGTGCGTCACTAGGTCCATGACGTCTTGTCTTCAATACCAGTGTTACCTTGGTAACCACCAGTAGCATATGAGTTGAACCCGGTTTCTGCCCTAAGGTTGAATATGGAGGGCTATTTTTTTCACCCTTTCTCATTTACGTTTCTTTTTCATTCTTCAACCCCTTCAGTGCTTACCAAGACTTCATTACTAGAACCTTGTTGGGTTTGTTCCAGTACTAGCTCCATCTCAGTCGGCGCTCTTCCCTTATCTCACTTTTCTCCTTTTTTAATCATTCCTAAGGACTTCTACTCTAACTAGAGGATTGTCCTTAGGAAGATCCCTCAGGTTCTGGTGGATCATGGGAACTAATACCTAACCTTATCATCCTTATAACTCCATTACATAAAGTAAAATGGTCGGTCTTTGGTATTGTTCTCTCCGCCTTAAACCCAATTGAAAATCAATCAAGGTATTCGTGATATTTGATATCAAAGCATTTGTACCTCAATTGTTTTTGATCTTTCAGAAATGCTCCCCTTCAACATGTGCATCGGTAGTCGAAATTGTTTAGCACATGGAGGGAGGAGTGTCTGGTTGAGTCTTTAATGATCACTTTTTATCAGATTATATATTTAAATCACATTCCCTTCCCAGATCAAAAATTTCAAATCTTTTGAGATTTTGGATCCCAATTGATTTAAATATTGGAGAAAATTTTGAGAGAAAATGTGTCTGATTTATACAAGCCGATATTGGAACATATTATTGCTCCCCCTCAAATTATGAGGGACTCTGTTATTGTCAGTTATGATGAGTTTATAAAAGATTTGGAGTTTAACAAGAAACTCATGAAAATATTCATATTCTGACACATAACAACACATATTTATTCACTACTTGAGCTGAACAAAGAAAAACATTTGATGATCTAAGATAAAATTTGAAATCACTCTCCCCCTCAATCTATGACCATTTTTACATTTAAGATTTTGTGAAAAATTAAACCTTTGTGTCATAGATTGAGTGGCAAATTTTATGAGAAACTTAAGTCCAATTGATTTTCAAATATTGTTTTAAACCACCATTTTATATACAAAATATTTTTCTGAAGAATCATAGATGGAAAAATATTTGTTTTGGTAAAATAAGACTTCTCTTCTTAAACAATAAATAATGCACTGAAACGTACATTAAATCGAAGAAACACGAATATAAAGTAATCCGAGCCCGGGTGAACATCACCCAGTGAGAGGAACAGCCGTCTTTTTGGCGACATGCTTTCCCCATTTTGAAGAGCGGGTTGCTATCTGACGTAATAGCAAGCCATATTTTTGAAGTCCGGGGTTACAGCCTGAAATGACTGTAAGCCATATTTAAAGAAGATTTTGAGAAGCGACATGTTTTAGAAAAACATTATTTGGAAAAAATAGAAAAACTCTCGCTCAAGCATATGTATGTTTCCGTGTCATTATTGAATGACATTTATAGAAACGTACATAATATTGATTACACGAGAGACATGTCGCGAGAAGAATATTTTTGGAATTTTTATGTTTTTCAGATTTTTATGGATTTTGTTGATTTTATAATTTTCTATTTTCTTTTTTGGTTTTTAAAATATGTACAAAGGATATTATGCAGTTTAAGAGAATGTTGAAAAGAGTACCGAAATAAGGATATTGTTCAGCACGTCGTAGAAGTTAGTAGTCAACATCTCTTAAACTTCCACCATCAAAGCTTTCGATGCTCCTGAATAATCTTTTGATGTTGAGCCTTCACATTGTGAAGCTTTGATAGACCAGCAACGTATCATCTCACGCTTGAATAGCTCTTCTCATCTTTCTTCCTGCTGAAGGTTGAAGTAATGCATACCAAAAAGTATCGAGAGACCACTTCCCCCAAGTAGTTGAAATGATGTAATCAGTCTCATTAAATGAAGCTCAAAAACCCGAAGTACACATACAATCAATTGTGCACCTCTTTTATCATCAGAAACTGTTTCTTACATCACTTCCCCCACGTAGTTGGAATAATACATCAAGAGAAATGAGTTAAAACACTGATCTTCTCTGCGGTTATGACATTTTTCTTCCCGGAATAACTTCAATTGAGACGAAGTATAAAGCTCATCACGTGTACTCATTGTGCGTTCCGATGTATATCTCCTTCCCCCTTGCTGATTTTGATACCTCAGAATCAGCAACACATCTTACGCCCATATACTTGAAATCTTGTGAGAAGAACACTGAGAGGATCACTTGATTTGATCACACACTATAGGAGATGGACCTTTTAATGTGTAAATATGATACTTTGAGTGAATATGATTAAGTATGCGGAATCTACTTAACCACACTTAGAATGTTTATTGGAAATGGAACTGTGATGCTTGTGTTTATTTAACAAAGAACAATGAAATTATTTCACCAAACGATTCAATATTATTCAGAATAATACGAGTGATCTTCACTATCACTAGGGTTACAAAGACCTTGAATCTTGTGTTTTGTTCTAATGTTTTTCTCTATGTATATGTCTATTACTATCACACTCTTATTTTCAGCACACATAAGACATATCTAAGATCTTCCTTTTATAGTCCAAGGAAAGATCTTTTACAATCTATATGACTCATCTTAAATACTAGCTTATGACTAAGCTTCATTCTAGCTAGTTGATGACTTATCATGTCAGTCATTAAGATACAACATGTATCTAGGATTACAACTCACTTGGAGTGTTCAATTTGATGACTACAACAAAGATATTATCTTGTATATGAATCAGTAGAATAAGTCGTACTTATCTACACAGCTATTGTATGAGTCATAGTAGCATCAGCAGAATCCATCAGCAGAAACACTATCAGTAGAAAACGTTCTTCAGCAGAATCCATCAGTGGAAACGTGCTTTGTGCTTTATCAGCAGAAACATACTTGATGTATTTCCTTAAGCCTTTATACTGATTCTTCTGATTATTTAATTCCCAACAATCCTCCCCTAAACATGTGAATTACATTCAAACATGTTTTTCTGAATTAAATGAGGACTTTGTGAAGATCTTTCAAACACTTCATTGTCAGACTGTGATCTAAACTTTCTTCTCTTTTGAGTGATTGAATGTCTTTCTCTGTAACTCATCTGCTTTCTTTTCTTTGCTCCAATCTTGGACTAAAAGATGGTGCAATTTTCAACTTGAAGAATTATAAGAGACAATGATGCTGTGTATCTTGGATGCTTGTTCCAAGAAGTAGAAATCATTTTTCAGCATGTCTTTGGAAGTGATGAACAAACGTAGTGAACTGAACTTGAAACCTTTCATCTTTTGATCTAGATAGAACTTTCTCCTATCAGCTTTGTTCTTGTTCTTTATCAGTAGAAACCATGTCATCATCTTGTATGCTCTTATCTTTTCCTTCTTTTTCTTTGGTTAATCTTCCTTTAAAGGGCTTTTGAAACCTCCCCTGAGATTTATTTTTCTCTTGAGCAATTTCCTCCCCTGTTTGAAAGATCTCTCACAATCATATCATATCATCTGATCTAGCAATTTCCATGTTTTCAGACAATTTGTACATGAAGCCATCAATTCCTTAAGAGTTTAAATGTTGCCCTCATCACTTCTAGGTGTGTAACCTCCTATGAGTGGTGAATCACTGAGCATAGACTCATAATCCATCATTAGATGATTTTCTGAGCCTCTTTAAAAATCCTTTTTAAGAAATATTTGACTTAGCAGTATGAACATGATTTTATGATAAAAAATCATACTGCTTCTAACCATTTTGAAGGGATTAAGTGTGGTAACTAACACTTAATCAAAATTTCGGTTTAAAGCAACCTCTGGTTGTGTGAGAACCAATGTTTTCAGTTATAAATAACTGCCTGTGTACAGATAAACCTATTCAAAAGGCTTTCTTTACAAGGTTTCCAGCTCGTGGCATTTGTTACCTCTAACACAAGTGTTAGATTCACTTTTGCTCGCTGTTCTTTCTATCAGATATCCGTAGATTAGTCACATTATACTTGAGAGTATAAAATGATAGAAAGTGAGTTGTATCAGTTAATAACTGATCAACTAATTCATCAATTCAATGTGAAATATCATAATCAGGTTCCAAGAAAGAAGTTTTAAGGAGTTTTGAAATCCCAAACTCTTTCTATCATGAACCTATTATATCAGCAGCAATGATCAGCATTCAGCAGCAATGATCATAGATTTCACTTGAAATAGCCTTTGAGCTCAAACATTCATACCTGAAATTGTTAGTCTAAAACCAAAAGAACAAAGTACAAAGTACTTGTCTTGAATTAGAATTATGCATAGGACTAACTGTATGAATAATTTTTAAATTGGTAATAGTAGTTTTAGATGACAAAGTTAGATGCATTAACTAAATCTATATACAAGAACACATTATTTTAAAAAATATTTAAAGATTAAGCATTCCAATACCTGCTACCAAGTACTGAAATCTTCCAACATCAAAAGCTTTTGTAAGAAGGTCTGCAAAGTTTTGTTCTGAAGCAATTTTCATTACTTGAATTAACCTCTTTTCATTGCAATCTCTAATAAAATGATGTCTTATTTCAATGTGTTTTGTTTTAGAATGTTGCACTGGATTTTTAATAATCCAAATTGTACTACTATTATCAATATGAATAATGGTATGTAAGAAATTGTACCCATAATCAAGAAGTTGGTTTTGAAGCCATAGGACTTGACCACAACAATTTGCAGCAGCTACATATTCAGCTTCAGTTGTTGAAGTAGCCACCATTGTCTGCTTCTTACACTACCATGAGATAAGTCTACACCCAAGGAATTGACATCCTCCAGTTGTTGACTTTCTGTCCAAGCTAGCACCAGCATAATCACTATCTGAGAATGCTACCAAGTCAAAAGATGACTCCTTAGAATACCACAGACCCAACCTAGGTTGATCCTTAAGATATCTAAAAATTCTCTTGACTGCTGTTAAATGAGAAACCTTAGGAGTTACTTAATATCTTGCACAAGCACAAACAGAGAACATGATATCAGGTCTTGATGATGTAAGATACATCAAAGAACCTATCATTGATCTGTATGTGTGTACATCCACATTAGTTCCTTCTACATCTTTAAGAAGTGGCTTCTCAGGATCAATTGGTGTGCTTGCTGTTTTGGAATCAGCAAATTGAAACTTTCTAAGAATCTCTGCAACATATTTGTCTTGACTAATAAAGATTCCTTCTCTTGATTGTTTAACTTGTAGACCCAAAACGAATGTAAGTTCCCCCATGGAACTCATCTGAAACTTATTGTGCATAAGCTTCTCAAACTCCAAACACATCTCCTTCCTTGTAGATCCAAAGATGATATCATCCACATACACTTGAACTAGCAAAAGTTCCTTCTTATGCTTCTTGGTGAAAAGTGTCTGATCTATATTGCCTCTTTGAAATCCATTTGAAATTAAGTAGGAAGCCAGTGTTTCATACCAAGCTCTTGGTGCCTGATGTAGGCCATATAGAGCTTTAACAACCTTGTACACTTTGTTTGGATGGTCAGGATCAACAAAACCAGGAGGTTGTGAGACATACACCTCCACTTCAATAGTACCATATAAGAAAGCACTCTTGACATCCATTTGATAAACTGTGAATCCCATAAATGAAGCATAAGCCAAAAAGAGTCTAATGGCTTCAATCCTTGCTACTGGAGCAAAAACTTCTTCATAGTCTATCCCTTCTTTTTGTGTGTACCCTTGAGCTACTAATCTAGCTTTATTTCTTATCACTATGCCCCTTTCATCCCTTTTATTCCTAAAAACCCATCTAGTGCCAATTACCCTTACACCACTTGGTAAATCAACTAGTACCCATACCTTTTGAATCTTAAACTGAAGAAGCTCCTCTTGCATAGCCTCCAACCAGCTTGAATTCTCTAGGGCTTTATGAATATTCTTTGCTTCATCTTGTGAGAGAAAACATACAAATAAGCAAGAGTTTGAAAACTCATGCTGTTTTGAAGCATAAAGGGCATCAAGAAGCCCTTGTTGATCTGAAGACATCAATTGTTGTCTTGTCTTCACTCCTGATTGTACATCTCCAATTACATTGTCCAGGGAGTGGACTTTGTGAATCCTTGAGTGTGGAGTAGAAAGAACTTAATAATCAGGTGGAAGGTTGTTGAAATCCACCTCATTTTCTGAGATATTTGCTTGTGTTTCTTCTGATGGTCCATCAGCAGAAACATTTTGCTCATCAGTGGGAACGATTTGCTTATCAGCAGAAACAGCAGTGTTACTTCTGACTTGAAACGTTTGTTCCTTAGTTCTTTCTTCCTTGTATTCATCTTCAACATCTTCTTTAGATTTACCAGAAGAAGATTCACCATTTATTGAAGTTGAATCCACACTTGTATTTGTCCATATTGGCATTATCACATAATCTTGATCTGTCTCCTTCTCTAATCCTTCTTCATTTGTTGCATCAGCAGTTTGTGAACCTGAAAATTCATTAGTTTCTGCAACAAAAGGCACATAATTCATTGATTTGGATAGAGATTCAAGATCAAATAGCCATTTGGGACCTTGACCTTCTACATTGGTTTTATTTTCCAAAAACTTCACATGTAGATTTTCCTCTACTCTTCTAGTTCTCATGTTGTATACTCTGAATGCTTTGCTATTGATAGAATATCCAACTAAGAATCCTTCATCAGCTTTTCCATCAAACTTTCCAAGATGGTCTAAGGTATTTAGAATTGTCACATGACATCCAAAAGGTCTAAGAAATCCTATCTCAGGAGTTCTACCTCTAAAAAGTTCATATGATGTCTTATTGTGAGGTTTTACAACTAAAACTCTATTTTGAACATAGCAAGCAGTGTTGACTGCTTCTGCCCAAAAAGTTATAGGCAACTTAGAGTCAGCTAACATAGTTCTAGCAGCTTCTATTAGTGTTCTATTTTTCCTTTCAGCAACTCCATTCTGTTGTGGAGTTCTTGCAACACTAAATTCTCTTTTAATACCTTTTTCTTTGCAAAAATCATCCATCACTCTATTCTTAAATTCTGTCCCATTATCACATCTAATGACTTTTACTCTTTTGCTTACTAGGTTTTCTATCTCTGTAATGAAGGTCTTAAGGATGCTAGAAGTCTCATCCTTAGTTCCTAAAAAGAATACCCATGTAAATCTACTAAAGTCATCAGTAATAACTAGACAATATCTCTTATGCAACAAACTTCTAACATTTGTAGGACCAAATAAGTCCATATGCAACATAAACAATGATTGATTGATATAGTTAAAAATTTTGGGCTTACAAGTGGCTTTATGTTGTTTGCCTTTAAGACAAGCAATGCATGTTTGATCATTTTCAAATCGTTTTTGAGGTAAACCTCTTACCAAACCATCTTTGACAATCTTATTTATGGTTTTGAAGTTAATATGACCAAGCCTCCTATGCCATTTCATAGATTCATCCAATGTGGCCTTAGCAATAAGAAAAGTAAGAGAATCTTTTGGAACAATTTTCTTCATATCAACACTGTACATGTTGCCTTTTCTTGGAATTCTAAGAAGTGCTTGACTTTCATCAGGCATCTTAAAATCAGAAGAAAATACAAGACATTCAGTGTCAGTAAAGAGAACTTTGTTCTTTTTGTCACACATTTGTGAGACACTAAAAAGATTATACTTAAGCTCTTGCACATAGTACACATCTTCAAAATCTAATTTACCGGTTTTAATAGTACCTTTACCAGTAATTTTTCCTCCAATTCCTCCTCCAAAGGTAACATAGCCTCCATCTACTGATTGAAAATTTGAGAGATAAGACTTGTTGCCTGTCATGTGCCTTGAACATCCACTATATGAGAATCCTTGATCTTCAGTATCTGCTGATGAATGTCCCTGCACATAAATAAAGGAATTAGTTTTGTTTTAGGATCCAAACCATTTCTAACTTGGATCCGCCTCTTGCATCAATGGGATGTAATCTTTTGAGAATTGTTGATGCAACATTGGATTTAAGAATCCAACATGCTGAGGCCTTAACAGCATTTGCCCTGTTTCCCTTAGCAGCAGTATGCTTAGCAGAAACTGCTAGCTTTGTAGTTGTACCCTTTGGTCTCCAAACTAGTTTTTGGACCACTGCTTTTGTTTGAATGGGCCTTTGAACAATATTAGATGCATGTTTGAAAATTGTTTTTGCACCCCTAATTGTTGATTTTGGGTAAACAGTCATATATGGTTTTTCAGCAGAAACCATTTTCCTTTCAGCAGGAACAGTTTTTGCTCTATCAGCAGGAACTGCTTTTGTGACTGTTTTGGGTTTTGATCTTTTAGAATTAGAGTGAAAATGAGATTTAGGTGTTTGCCTTTTGTAGTTCACTCTATTACTTTCATACCTAGATACCCATTGGTTGCAGAAAGCTGCAAGATGGTCAAAACTACCACATGTGTAACAAACTTTGTTATCTCTTTGTTGGAGAGACTTGAGGCTATACCAATTCCTTTGGTTACCTCTGGGCTTGTTTATGGTTCTATATTGTTCACAATATCTTACTGGTTGCCTAACATGTTTTTCATTGGTCTTAGGCCTATCAGTATTGTGTTTAATTATCTTAGGAACTCTTGTTCTTGCTTTCTTAACCACTTCAGGTTTAGACATAACCCGTTTAAACTTTTTATCATCAGATGTTGAGTCCTCAATGATTGGACCATCTGACTTTCTACAAGAACACACCTTGTCCTTAGGAAGTGAAGTTTTACTTAAACTTTCACTCTCTTTCAAAGGTTCATTATCAACTAAATTAGTCTTTGGTTGAACTCCATATTTGAATTCAGGTAGTTGAAATTCAGGTAATCCTGTGTGTTCTAGGTCAATTCCTGGGGGTGAAGGAATACCTCTATATGGTGGAGGAACAGATTTGTATCCAACACCAGACTTAGCTTTATTAATTACTTGACATTCAATTAAGTTAGTCACACCCTTAGATGCATAATCTAGTGTTTCTACACTCATTTGAATATTCTCTTTAGCCTTACTAAGCCTATCTACTTCAGCTTTCAAGTTACAAATGTCATTATCTTTAAACATTATTTCTCTTTCAAGAAGAATTTTGACATCAGTAAAGGTAGATTCATTTGTTCGAAAATGTATGACTTGTTCCTCTAGAGTAGCTATACCTCTTTTATGATTTGTTAAGCTCTGAGCTGTATCAATTAATTCTTTCCTTTGATTCTCATAACGTTTGGTTAAGGTTTCTGAACTTTTAAGAGCAGAACAATTATTTGAACAAACTTTATCAGGTTGTACCTCTGTGGTGAAAGCCATAAGAGCTGTCTGAGGAGAAGCTTCTTCTTCTTCATCAGCTGTAAAGCTCCAATCAAATCCTAATCCATCAATGGCTACCATAGCCTTTGGATTGGTTGATTCCCCTGTCTTGGACTTGCTTCCAAAACCTCTATTCTTGCTATCTTGGCCTTCTACATTCTCTTGAGAAGTGCCCCAACATATGACAGTTATAGCATTCTATCTTTGACTTGTCAAAACCAGCAGTATCATTGCTGCTGATGGTGAGTTTCTTCCCCGTCCTCTGATAGAATTTCTTAGCCCTCATGCTAAGAAGAGAAATTTGCCATTTTAGGTCCATCTCTTCTAAATCATCATCATTGATTTCTAAGAGATCTTCATGAGTAAGCATGGACCCATTATTCTGGCTTGTGAAAAAGGCACAACAAGCCTTTTCATTCAATATACCAAAGGTACTGCTTAATGAACTAGCAGCACCAGCTTCACTATCAACCTTTTCATTTTTAACTGGGTTTGAACTACTAGGAGATGACATAAAAGCCATGTTCCCAGTATATGAACTAGAGACACCAGTTTTCTTTACTTCTTGTTCTACAATTTTAAAGTTGCTATACAAATCCATAAGATTCATAGTGTGTATGTCTGGTTTATTCTTCCAAACAACAACATGCATAGCCTACTCTTCTGGTAAGCTTCTCAGAAATTTTGAGTTTAAATCTTCTTTAGGTATATCAACCCCAAGAACAGCAAGTTGGCTCACAATTTTCTGTAACCTTGTAAACATGTGGTCAAGAGATTCATTCATGGTTGATGAGAAATTTTCAAACTGCTGCTTGAGAAGGGTTTTCTGGGTCTTCTTGGTGGCTTCATTCCTTCCATACCTTGCAACAATTGCCTCAAATAATGACTTGGCATCCTTGAATTTGCTAAAGTTTATAAGTTGATCATTTGGAATGGTCATCATAAGCATGCTTCTGGCCTTGAGGTCATTCTTCTTGTCACACCCCCAATTTACCTGACTTGCAGCGGAATGGAATGCCTGGGGGTGCAACTGTCATAACACCATAACAAGGATATATTGAACGACCTAAAGTGTCGTTTGGAAAATACATATCGTTTGATTTATTTAAAAGCATCCAATGCTATAAAACATAGGTCCCAAAAGTTGAAACGTTTATAGAAAACAAGTTCAGGAAATGTCAAACGATAATTTACACAAGTGCATGAAAAATCCGAAATGTAGTGCGTCATCCCTGGCACACCCTAATGTGACTCCATGCATATGATATGATGATACCTTAGTTACCTAAAAATACATTGCGAAAACGGTCAACACCAATGTTGGTGAATAATCATAGGTTTATAAAATGTAATGTTGTACGGCCACCACAAGTATAAGTGCATGACAAAAGTCACGTAAAATAGTACAATAGACTTTAAGCTCATGACACCGAAGCTATGACTGATGAAACTATGCCCCTCCTGAATGTTCTGCCAAAACACTCAAATGTAACAGACATGAAATGCATCCGCTTACTGTTGGTAAATACTACCACGGATGGAGGCGTCACCCTCAATAGATCTATCCACTCACTCTCGCTTAAAGGCAAATTAACGGTTCATGATGATACTAGGGGACTTATCACATGGCATACAAGCTACTTAAGCAATGTACATATGTTTTGATACTTGGGCTCGTACTAAAATGGTGCAATGTATTCTCCCCCATGGGATTTGAAAACAATAATAAAATGTATACGGGGCTATGAAAACTCACCTTAACTGATGATACTGTGATGATGTGAAATGAACAACAATGAACGGTTAGCTGCCGAAACCTAATATGAATGATGAACGATCTAATTTAGATCACCAAATGATGTTATGAATGTCCATGCACATGTTCCTATACCACTCTACTCTTTGGAAAAACACTTGTTGTTATCAAAAAATATATATTCCAAATTGGAAAATTATGGCTATTAGAAAAATAAAGCTAGTTGCAATATATATACTTATATATATATCGTATGTTAAAAATATGTTGGGTACAATTACTGAGTGATCGGGTGATTATTGTTTAGTTTCCACGAAAACCGTCGTAATATTTATAAACTTACGTTATAAATAAAATAAATTTCCAAAATACTGGGTAAATGAATGTTATAACTTTTATGATGATAAAATGGATATAAAAATATGTCGGGACCAATGTGGGAATATTTAGATATATTCGTCGTGTATAAACAGGGTGTTAACGTTTATTTATAAATACTTATACGTAAAACGTTAAATGTATCAAATATATAAATTTGAAAATCCTAAGTGTGGTATAACATGAAAATGCTGTTATGATGATATGCAGACTGTCTCTAGTCCGTATGCAGTGTCCTTAGCACTAATGAAATGAATTCGCACCTAAACCAATCCGGTTACGCGAATTTGAATACCCGTAAACTAAATTTACGATGAAATGAGTAATGCAAGTGATTAGTGAAAACTTTTCCGGAAATAAATAGTGTTTAGTGAATAGTAAAATTCTCAAAAGTTTCTCAGAATATCAAACTGACCTCGAAAATGATAAGTAGTAAAACGATGAATAGTGTTTTGATGAATAGTGATTTATGAATAGTAAAATGTCGAAGTTTGGGAAATGACCTGAAATGGTGAGTTGTGACAGTCGCCCACCCAAAAAGGAATTCAGTCCCTGAATTCAGCTAGTGTTGGTCTCGGTAATAGGTTTGGTGAAAAGGTGTGGATACTTGCGTTGCATTTGGTCTTCTCGTTCCTAAGTAAACTCGGGTCCTCTTCGAGAATTCCAGCAAACCTTAACGATCGGAATTCGACTCTGCTTCAACTGTTTGACCTCTCGGTCCATGATTTCAACTGGTTCCTCCACAAAGTTAAGTTTGTCATCTAGCTGAATCTCTTCTAATGGTATAACGGATGACTCATCTGAAAGGCATTTCTTAAGGTTTGAGACATGAAATGTGTTATGTACATTGCTGAGTTCTGATGGTAGTTCAAGCTTGTAAGCTACTGGACCAATCCTTTCCAGTATCTTAAATGGACCAATGTATCTCGGGTTCAACTTTCCACACTTTCCAAATCGTATCACGCCTTTCCAGGGCGAGACTTTCAACATGACCTTGTCTCCAACCTGGAATTCCAATGCTTTGCGTCTAACATCTGCGTAGCTTTTCTGTCGGCTTCTAGCTGTTTCAAGCCTATCTCGAATCTGTATTATCTTTTCTGTTGTTTCCCTAACCATCTCTGGACCTGTGCATTGTACCTCTCCAACTTCTGCCCAACAAACTGGGGAACGACACTTATGACCATAAAGTGCCTCAAATGGTGCTGCTTTAATACTTGAATGGTAACTGTTGTTATAAGAGAACTCGATTAATGGCAAATGGTTAGCCCAACCATTCCCAGAGTCAGTCACACATGCTCGCAGCATGTCCTCAAATGTCTGAATAGTTCTCTCACTCTGACCATCAGTCTGTGGATGGTAAGCAGTGCTCATGTCTAACTTAGATCCAAAGGAATCTTGTAACGACTTCCAAAAGTTTGAAGTAAAGCGACTATCTCTGTCTGAAATGATAGAAACTGGTGCTCCATGCCTTGAGACTATTTCCTTGACATAAAGTCTGGCAAGTTGTTCCATGGAATAAGTCTCTCTAATAGGGATGAAATGGGCTGATTTAGTAAGACGATCGACAATTACCCAAATAGCATCGTAATCTCCTGACGTCTTGGGTAGTTTAGTAACAAAGTCCATTGTAATACGCTCCCACTTCCATTGTGGAATTTCTGGTTGTTGAAGTAGTCCTGACGGTTTCTGGTACTCGGCTTTCACTTTAGCACAAGTAAGGCATTTGCTGACGTACGTAGCTATTTGTGCTTTCATGTTCGGCCACCAATACAGCTTTTTGAGATCCTGATACATCTTATCAGAACCTGGGTGAATAGAATACTTTGACTTATGTGATTCATGCATAATCAATTCTCGTACTCCACCATAGAGTGGTATCCAACTTCGGTCCTTGAAGCATAACACTCCATCTGCTCTCTTTACAAAGCCATTTTTGTTCTCGGGCATACCATAAAGTTTCTCCTGTGGTCAATTTTCCTCCTTGAGAGCCTCAATCTGAGCTTCTAAAATTTTTGATGGTAATGGTGAAATAATAGTCATTCCCAACGATCTAACCCTCAAAGGTTTGAGTCGTTCTTTTCGGCTAAGTGCATCTGCTACGACATTTGCTTTTCCTAGGTGATATCGGATTTCACAATCGTAATCACTCAACAATTCTAGCCAAGGAAGTTGTCTCATATTAAGTTCCTTCTGATCAAGTATATGCTGTAAGCTCTTGTGGTCGGTAAAAACTACACATTTAGTACCATAAAGGTAGTGTCTCCAAATCTTGAGTGCAAAAACAACAGCACCCAACTCCAAGTCGTGTGTAGTGTAATTCTTCTCATGTGTCTTAAGCTGTCTAGATGCATAAGCTATCACCTTCTCGTTTTGCATTAGCACAGCTCCAAGCCCTTTATGCGAAGCATCGCAATATACCACAAAGTTCTCAATACCTTCTGGTAGTGACAAAATCGGTGCACTACAAAGCTTCTGCTTCAATAACTGAAATGCAGATTCTTGTTTCTCTCCCCACTCGTACTTTTGATTCTTTTGTGTCAGCTTAGTCAGCGACTTCGCTATCTTAGAAAACCCTTCAATAAACCTTCTGTAATATCCTGCAAGTCCTAAGAATTGACGAATTTCTGTAGGAGACTTGGGCGTAGCCCAATCCTTTACTGCCTCAATCTTTGCTGGGTCAACTTGTAATCCTTGGCTATCAATGACATGGCCAAGAAATTGAACTCTTTGTATCCAAAAGTCACACTTTGAAAATTTGGCATACAATTGCTCCTTCTTGAGTAGTTCCAATATTGTTCTGAGGTGTGCTTCATGCTCTTCCTTACTCTTGGAATAAATTAGGATATCGTCAATGAATATAATCACATACCTATCAAGATATGGTTTGCACACTCTGTTCATGAGATCCATGAATACGGCAGGTGCATTCGTTAATCAAAAAGGCATCACTTGAAACTCATAATGACCATAACGTGTTCTGAATGCCGTCTTCGGGATATCTTCTTCCCGAACTCTGAGTTGATGGTAGCCTGATCTTAAATCAATCTTGGAATAAAAACAGGAACCTTGTAACTGATCGAACAAGTCATCAATCCTAGGGAGAGGATAACGATTCTTCACCGTTAACTTGTTCAGCTCACGATAGTCTATGCACATTCTGAAAGATCCATCCTTCTTCTTCACAAACAAAACCGGTGCTCCCCAAGGCGAGGAACTCGGTCTAATGAATCCTTTGTCTAAAAGTTCTTGTAATTAGTTAGACAATTCTTGCATCTCAGAAGGTGCAAGTCTATATGGTGCTCGTGCAATTGGTGCTGCTCCTGGCACCAACTCAACCTGACGTGTAGGTGGAAGTCCTGGCAATTCTTCCGGAAAAACTTCTGGAAATTCCTTAACAATAGGCACATCTTCAAGTCGTTTCTCATCCGACTTCTTCTCCATGATGTGAGCCAAGAATGCATAACAACCCTTCTTTATGTACTTCTCGGTTTTAATGCATGATATGATACTGAGTCTAGTTCCACTTCGCTCTCCACGAACAACTAAACTTTCACTTCCATAAGAAAGTTGAACAACTTTTTCATCACAAATGATTCTTGCACGATGTCGAGACAACCAATCCATACCGATAACAACGTCAAAACTTCCAAGTTCTACGGGCATAAGGTCTATATTGAATGGATGATTTAGGAAATTGATGGTGCAACCACGGATAACGGTGTTGGTGTTAACTAAAGACCCATCGGCTAATTCAACAGTATAGGGAATGTCTAAGGTAGTTGGTTCTATGTTAAGTAAAGGTGCAAATGCAATAGAAACAAAACTTCTATCCGCTCCTGAATCAAATAAAATGGATGCATAACGATTATTAATGAGGAACGTACCCGCAACAACATTCGGGTCCTCACGGGCATCGTCTCCTCCCATAACATAAGCCCTTCCTCGAGCTACTCCGCCCTGATTTCCAGCTCCTTGATCCTTCCTCTTTGGGCAATTGTTCTTGAAATGACCCAACTCTCCACAACCATAACATGCTCCTGGTTGGTTCTAATTAATTACTCCTCGTGGAGCTTTGCAGTCCCTAGTCGAATGACTAACTTTTCCACAGTTCTGACAAGCTCTAGGACAATTCTCAGGGTTGTGATGAGTTTGACATTTGTTACACTTGGGTAGTTTTCCAGTATATCCTTTTCCTTCTGTTGGTCCTGCAGCATAGGCCTTTGCCACTTCCTGTCTCTTAGGTGCTGGTTGGATAGCGTTTCCACCTTGGTTATTATCAAACCTCCTCTTGTTGTTATTGTTGTTTTGGTTATTGGGGTAGTTGCGGTTTCGGTTATTGTTATAGTTGTTGTTGTTTCGAGTGTTGTTGTAGTTGGTGTTGTTTGAACGGTTATTGTTGTTGTTTGCAGCAGACTTTCCTTTTAACACTTGGACCATAAGCTTCTGAGTTATACGAATGGCCTCTTCCCTTGATTGTGGGTCGAAAGACATCACATCCCCTCGGATGCTTTCGGGTAGTCCTCCAGTAAAATTCTCCATCTTTTTCTCATCGTCCGGAACCATAGTTGGACATAGTGTAGCCAACTCCTGAAACTTCCTGATATAAGTCTCAATGTCATCACCTTTTGTTACCAGCTCATAGAATTCGGTTTCCAACTTTTGCACCTCAGTACGAGGGCAAAACTTCTTAGTCATCAGCTTCTTGAATTGATCCCAAGTGAGCTTGTAGGCATTCTCCATACCAATAGGCTGAGCATACGAATTCCACCAAGACATAGCTTCATCAAGAAGCATACCAGTAGCAAACTTTACCTTGTTAACCTCCTGACAACCGCACATGAGAAATACATTCTCAGTCTTCTCAAACCAGCGGATCAACGCAACCGCTCTCTCAGTGCCCTTATACTTGACGGGATCACTAATCTTGAAATCCTTCCAAGTACATTCACGCCTAGTAGTGGGTTGAACCACTTCAGTGTTAGGTGGAATCTCAGCAGCCCTAGCAGCAACCTCAGCTCTCTCAGTCTCCAGAGCTTTTGCTATACTATCCCTGACCAACTTGCGGATAGCGGCTTGTGTCATAGCGGGTGTTTCTGATGTAGCCTTTGCTTTCTTTGGCGCCATACTTCTGATAAATAATCGACAACAACCATGAGAAAACTATAATAGAAATAATCATCGTACAAAAATATACGCCCACAACATGTATATATACAACCACAACAAGTATAAATACAACCACGACATGTACGAGTACAACCACAACCTGTAATAATACAACCACGACACGTATAGATACAACCACAACAAGTATAAATACGTTAACAATAAAGAGCAACCATGAAACATCATAAATATAATCACAACACATGAATATAATACATGAAAATTTCGGCCTACATGGACCGATATATATATATAGCACAACATTTCCAACATAGTAGAGTCGCACTTGAAATATTTGTTTGTACAACAACCAAAAGACTACAAGTTCTTGAACTATGTCCCACACCTCGGGACTAGGAAAATAGTAAAAGCTAATACAATACTAGTCTATGTCTAGGCTCTTCCAGGTGCTCTAGATGGTCCAGGAGCTCCAGATGCTCCAGGTGCACTCCTCAGACGACGAATCTCCCTGTCCATCATAACTGCAATCTCCTCTAGATGCTGAACACGAAGCTGAAAAGCAGCATCTCTACCCTCCATCATAGCCAACCTCTCATGTGCTACTGCCAACTGGTGTGTCAGCTCTCCCTGAGCCTCCTGTGTAGTCTGAGCTCTATCTCGAATCTCTGGTAGCTCACCCCTAAGCTGGTCAATCAGCTCCCGATGTCCCAACTGCCGTGCCTCAAGCCCATGATATGACACATCGATACTAACTCTGCCTAAAAGCAAACCCTCGACCTGCTCCTCAACCGCCTCAAGTCGAGTAGTGATATCCGCCTCAACCCTAAAACCCAAACTATCAACCTGCTCCTGCTGAGCCCCTAACTGATCCTCTAAAGTAACATCTGTAGGCTCCCTAGCATCTGTAGACTCCCTAGCAGCAGTAGGCTCCCTAGCAGCAGCTGCTCTCGAACTCTCACCTACATGGTATACTGGTGGTGGTTCTGACTCTGACTCTATAGTAGGTGAAGCTGGTGTAGTAAACCTCGCACGCTTCCTAAGCGGCAATAGTGAAGTAGATATGCATGTAGTAGCGGGTATGGCTGGTGGTGGTGCAGGTGATATAGGAATAGCAGGGACCCTAAAGGTAGATGTAGCAGGACAAACCTTCTTACTAGGACCTATAGTCGTCTTCCTATGGGGAAACATGAGTCTAGGTTCTGATGGAATAGTGGTAGCAGAGGATGATGTGTCAGTGGGTGCACGGGTGATCTCAGGTGGTGCAATAGGGGAAACATGAGGAGTAGGAGCAGTCTCATCCTCCTCAAAAGGCTCTGTTTCCTCACCTGATGCCGAGAGTGGCAACACAGGTACAAGAGGAATAGGTGGTGGTGAAAAGGCAGTAGAAGACATAGAGCCTTCAACATCGGAGTCTGTGATAGAGTACAATATGAAAACATTTGGGTCTGAAGACATGGTTCTGTGATAATCAAGGTGAAATAAAATAAATAACTCGTATAATGGAATCACCTAAAACAATGAACATGCACTTATGATGAAATGATGAGATGCTATGATAATGTGGTTATAGTCTAGGGATCGTACACATCATAAACCCTATCATGATGCATCCTAGTTCGCTATAACCTTGGCTCTGGTACCAATCTGTCACACACCCAATTTACCTGACTTGCAGCGGAATGGAATGCCTGGGGGTGTAACTGTCATAGCACCATAACAAGGATATATTGAACGACCTAAAGTGTCGTTTGGAAAATACATATCGTTTGATTTATTTAAAAGCATCCAGTGCTACAAAACATAGGTCCCAAAAGTTGAAACGTTTATAGAAAACAAGTTCAGGAAATGTCAAACGATAATTTACATAAGTGCATGAAAAATCCGAAATGTAGTGCGTCATCCCTGGCACACCCTAATGTGACTCCATGCATATGATATGATGATACCTTAGTTACCTGAAAATACATTGCGAAAATGGTCAACACGAATGTTGGTGAATAATCATAGGTTTATAAAATGTAATGTTGTACGGCCACCACAAGTATAAGTGCATGACAAAAGTCACGTAAAATAGTACAATAGACCTTAAGCTCATGACACCGAAGCTATGACTGATGAAACTATGCCCCTCCTGAATGTTCTGCCAAAACACTCAAATGTTACAGACATGAAATGCATCCGCTTACTGTTGGTAAATACTACCACGGATGGAGGCGTCACCCTCAATAGATCTATCCACTCACTCTCGCTTAAAGGCAAATTAACGGTTCATGATGATACTAGGGGACTTATCACATGGCAGACAAGCTATTTAAGCAATGTACATAGGTTTTGATACTTGGGCTCGTACTAAAATGGTGCAATGTATTCTCCCCTGTGGGATTTAAAAACAATAATAAAATGTATATGGGGCTATGAAAACTCACCTTAACTGATGATACTGTGATGATGTGAAATGAACAACAATGAACAGTTAGCTGCCGCAACCTAATATGAATGATGAACGATCTAATTTAGATCACCAAATGATGTTATGAATGTCCATGCACATGTTCCTATACCACTCTACTCTTTGGAAAAAAACTTGTTGTTATCAAAAAAATATATATTCCAAGACTTAGGAAAAATATGGCTATTAGAAAAATAAAGCTAGTTGCAATATATATACTTATATATATATATCGTATGTTTCCATGTTAGTGTTGAAATCCTCGGGTTGAAATCCTTGAAATAACGCCTTGTAGTGATAAAATATACTTGTAATAACTAATACTTCATTTGTTATAAAATTGGGTACTTAGTATTATTTCTAGAAATCTAGAGTTACTACGTAGTTTTAGTGTTAATATTTATAAAAGCTGTCAAAATGAAATGAGTTTTGCCGATATTCAAACGTGAATATCTTTGTCGTTATAAGTCCGTTTTACTTGTTCTTTATATCCACGATTACGTCTTAGTATGTAGTAATATATTTTTGGAAAGCTCGGCTCCTCCGGGTTACGTCTAAAGTCTCTTTTTGTCCAACGAAAAACGTCCAACAGCATGTAATTTTCAGAAAAATACTTTTCGTCAACAAACTTGCAAAAATCATAACTTCTTCGTTATAAACTCTTTTTAATCCGTTCTTTCGCCTACGGATTCGTTTTTGAAAGTATTTTCTAAAAATTTTGCCAAAGTTTCCTTTGTTTTTACTGATTTTCTAGGATTTACCAAAATGGGACAGTAGGTATATTTACTTGTTACAAAACCATTTCCAAGGTTCAAAACTAGTTTCTACATCAACCAAAACTCTTGCAAACTTCACAAAACTATACTAATCCTACCATACACCTTCTTAGGGTGCCATGGGTTCTTAATGATCACTAAACAAGTTAATTTAACAAAGGAACACCTAAAACCAATTCTAAGGTTTGTATGTTTCAAAAGTCTACAAAAATAAAGTGGTATAACTAGTTTGTGCATGAAATTAAGCATGAATACTATAAGATACATGTGTTAATTAGATGAAAACATGAAAATAAATTTGAATACCCACTTTGAAATAATAGGTGATGAGATGATTAGAAACCTTGGATTACTTGTGTTTTTGTTGGATGATTCTTGATTAGGAAGACAAAATGAACAACTTTGATGCTTTAACTTTTGGAAAAACTTCTCTTGATCATGGATTTGGGTTGAAGTCGTGGGTTTTGAGATGAGGAAGAGATGAAATGAACTTTTAGATCTAAAAATTATACAAGTGTTGTGTATTTGTGGTTTATGTAATTAAGTAACTAGTTATAATGTATTATATGCATACATAAATGCATGAGGTTAATAAAATGTGTAAAATTAGCCTAGTGAGGACTTTAGGGGACCGGCCCGTGGGGATGGGGGGGGGGGGGTTGGGGTAGTTTTGATTTAATTAGGATTTTAGTGTAAGGTTTAGTGTAAATATGAGTTATTAGTTAAAATCGGGTACCGGGTTTAATAGAAATAAATGTTAACAAAGTTATTCGGGATAAAATAAAGTTATAAAAATGTTAAAAATATGTTGGGTACAATTACTGAGTGATCGGGTGATTATTGTTTAGTTTCCACGAAAACCGTCGTAATATTTATAAACTTACGTTATAAATAAAATAAATTTTCAAAATACTGGGTAAATGAATGTTATAACTTTTATGATGATAAAATGGATATAAAAATATGTCGGGACCATTGTGGGAATATTTAGATATATTCGTCGTGTATAAACCGGGTGTTAACGTTTATTTATAAATACTTATACGTAAAACGTTAAATGTATCAAATATATAAATTTGAAAATCCTAAGAGTGGTATAACATGAAAATGCTGTTATGATGATATGCAGACTGTCTCTAGTCCGTATGCAGTGTCCTTAGCACTAATGAAATGAATTCGCACCTAAACCAATCCAGTTACGCGAATTTGAATACCCGTAAACTAAATTTACGATGAAATGAGTAATGCAAGTGATTAGTGAAAACTTTTCCGGAAATGAATAGTGTTTAGTGAATAGTAAAATTCTCAAATGTTTCTCAGAATATCAAACTGACCTCGAAAATGATGAATAGTAAAATGATGAATAGTGTTTTGATGAATAGTGATTTATGAATAGTAAAATGTCAAAGTTTGGGAAATGACCTGAAATGGTGAGTTGTGACACTTCTTCTTTATTCTTTCATCAGCAGTTGTAGGGATAGTTTGAACAACTGAAATTTCCCTACCTTCAACTGTTGATAAAGTGGTTGTGGGTTTGAAAGAGTTTTCATCTTCAATGATTTCCCAGAGAGTGTAATCCTGCACCTGGAAAAACTGTTCTATTAACCTCCACAATTCAAACTCATTCTGTTTGAGAACTGACAACTTTATAGCAACATTTGTTTGAATAGATTTTGTGTCCATTTCTTCTTCTTCTAAATCAAAAGTATCAACCTGGAAGCTCTGATACCAACTGAGAGGATCACTTGATTTGATCACACACTATAGGAGATGGACCTTTTAATGTGTAAATATGATACTTTGAGTGAATATGATTAAGTATGCGGAATCTACTTAACCACACTTAGAATGTTTATTGGAAATGGAACTGTGATGCTTGTGTTTATTTAACAAAGAACAATGAAAGTATTTCGCCAAACGATTCAATATTATTCAGAATAATACGAGTGATCTTCACTATCACTAGGGTTACAAAGACCTTGAATCTTGTGTTTTGTTCTAATGTTTTTCTCTATGTATATGTCTATTACTATCACACTCTTATTTTCAGCACACATAAGACATATCTAAGATCTTCCTTTTATAGTCCAAGGAAAGATCTTTTACAATATATATGACTCATCTTAAATACTAGCTTATGACTAAGCTTCATTCTAGCTAGTTGATGACTTATCATGTCTGTCATTAAGATACAACATGTATCTAGGATTACAACTCACTTGGAGTGTTCAATTTGATGACTACAACAAAGATATTATCTTGTATATGAATCAGTAGAATAAGTCGTACTTATCTACACAACTGTTGTATGAGTCATAGTAGCATCAGCAGAATCCATCAGCAGAAACACTATCAGTAGAAAACGTTCTTCAGCAGAATCCATCAGTGGAAACGTGCTTTGTGCTTTATCAGCAGAAACATACTTGATGTATTTCCTTAAGCCTTTATACTGATTCTTCTGATTATTTAATTCCCAACAAACACAATAAGCTCAAATGTATTCTGTGAGAATGAACTTGCTGTAGAGCAATGTGAGCACATCTAATTAGGGATTAACTCAGACTTTTCACTCTCCCCTAATTAGTGCTCTCCCCCAAACTAACAACCTTTCCGATGAATGCCTTGAATATGAAGAAGTATTTTGATAATTAAATGCATATCGTCTTTAGTCTTCTAACACGCAGAAGAAAATGTAGAACAGACTGTAGACTCGACCTTCTTCAAGATTGTCCATTTGGGGAATAGAATATCAACATCTTCATCTTGCCAAATGCATTCCAGTCATATTACATATAACAAATCAGCCCATAATGTACACATGTACCCAAAGACAAGAAAAAACGATAACACCAAAGTAACAGGTTGAAGCACTGATCATCTCTGCGGATAACAACTCCGGAATAATTGATTAAGCTCGATCATGTGAACCTGTTGTGCGTCCATGATGTACACATTTCTCTCTCCCCTGATGGTTGCGAATAATCAGCCCGTGACGTGCACATGAAGTGATAGTACCAAAGTAACAAGTTGAACCACTGATCATCTTTAATTCGTTTCATAAGACATTAAGCCTGATCACGTGTCATTGTGCATCCTTGGTGTACACATTCCTCTCCCCTGATGGTTGTGATTAATCGGAATCATCATAATGATGTGTACATGAAGCATTAACTGGAAGCCCTTCATCACTAATAATATCAGCCTGTGAGAAGATGTCGATAACCCTCACGAGTCCTGAACTGAAGTATTCAGGAGTCATGAGATGATGACTAATTGAGATTGCTCCCCCTCAATTAGGCCATTGTATGTAAAGAGGCTCTTCAAAACTTGTGAAGTTTCTAAATCGGCTCCTCCTCAAACTGACCATTCCCTTTTATAGATTCAACACTTTAACATCATGATCACGTTTGAGGGTCTTGATATTAACCATCTTCTTCTTTGTCTGAATCAGTCAATCAACTGGAGTACTAAATGATAACACCAAGTTCAAATCCCAGAAGTAACTATAGAACTCGAACAAAGTAACAAACCACGGAATATGTCGGAGTGGAAGACACCAATCTCCCTGACACGAATAATGAAGCTCGATCCCTTCGTGACTTATAACCCCAGCATACATATTTCTCCTCCCACGAAAGAATAGAAAGAACACACGCATATTCTCCCTCTCAAAAGTGGCATGCTAATGACGTTTTTGCCATAGTCGAAAAGAAAAGGACATACGCTTGTTCTCCCCCTCAAAAATGGCATGCAATGACAGTTTTGCCATAGTTGAGATTCTGTGATGGTTGAAATTAATCAGATGCAGCATAAATATGTGTGTAGCACCAAAAACTATTGCGAAGAAGATCATGATTAAAACACTCTTGAAGCAGCCCCTCTTTTGTTTCCTCATCAATGGTTTAGCAAATGAAGAGTTCCATGCAGCTTGTAATACGCTTAAACCACTTGTTGAAATGTGTTAAACCTTAGAGGGAGAAAATATCTGCGTACAAGAGCCGAATGACCATTCTACAAACATCATCAACATGTAGTATCTTCATCCTTTCCCTTCTCCCCCTCAAAAATTGCATATGCCTGTTTGCAATTTTTGATTGAATAAGTGAAGCACAAAAATATAATCCAATGTATGTCGATCCACTTGATGACTGTACGAACATGGGAAAAGCATGAAGC
The DNA here is from genome assembly GCA_030686995.1 of Artemisia argyi. Taxonomy (NCBI): domain Eukaryota; kingdom Viridiplantae; phylum Streptophyta; class Magnoliopsida; order Asterales; family Asteraceae; genus Artemisia; species Artemisia argyi. The sequence goes on along the minus strand of CM060677.1, from coordinate 37,359,086 downwards.
TTGTTGATGAGAATGGTCATAAATAAGAAGATTTCTCTTCTTTCTAAGATAAGGCGCACTGAAACGTACACCTTTCTTTTCTTTGAGGAATGGGGCCTGAAGTGTTATCTATAGACGCCATTATGTTGAAAAGCAAGGCCTGAACTGATGTGAACAGACGTCATTATGTTGAAGAACGAGGCTTGAACTGATTTGTTCAAACGTCATTGTCGTTGAAGAACGAGGCTTGAACTGAAGTGTTCAAACATCATCTCTCTCTTTTCTGCTTCTCTCTGCTAACTTGTTACCAACCCCATTATCATTCTGTCGGCTATATGTCGTGACTACTGATGGAGAAAAAAACCCAATATGATGAACTTGAGAGTGAAGTAAAATAACCCGAACTTGTGACTTAAGCTTGCACTAATGTGTGACTAAGAGCGGTGTAGAGAGTTTGTGCAACATCGAATCCCTAAGTACTCTATACTCTTCAACCAACCAACCATCAAGTATAAGACGTACATTACCTCTTGAATATCCACAACTTCGTATGACACTGAGCACTACAATGTAACTCCTTAAAATGATAGTTATTTTGTGGTAATAGAAAGGAAGAATCCCAAAAATAACTACATAACCAAGTCTTTGTCATTGTGAAGGTTAAAAGCTCGAACAAGGATCTCGAAGAATCTTCATCCAACCACCCCAATATCTTCAGATACTAAGTATACGCACCCGTGAAATTTCACTTCAACCTCCAATAAATAATAATGAATTGACGCCTTAGTCACATCTTGTGGTTTAACTGCCCAAATCTAGCCTCTTTGATGTTTTGAATGAACTTTGATAATGGTTTTATCCCGATCTTGTCAAACACACATAACCCCATAAAAAAACACATAACCCCGAAAAAAATCGTTATAACCAAAATGCCATGAAGTATGTCAAAACTCATCCAATACATGAAGTACATACATTATCCCTTCTTCGAAGTTGATGTCGTAGCACCAGTGTCAATTAAGATCCGGAAATGCACTTTTCTTTCTCCAGGATAGTTTCATCATCACGGGATTTTACAAATCTATGATTTAAACCGAGAAATAGGTTCTTTCACGGGATTTTACAAAACCAAGAAGAAACCGTGAGACAATGATAAATTGAATGTGTTATGACAAATCTGGTTTTGGTGAATAACTGTTTGAGGGAACATGCAAGAGATCAGCAACAATTCTTCTCACAAATGTAGAATACTTCACAAACCATGCTAAGTAAAGTAGGATAAACTACTTCCCCCTGGATGTTAACCTTATATCATCAAATTACACGTTTCTCCCCCATGATGGTTTCAAACTTTCGGAAGCAACATATACGTGTACGATCATATACCCGAGAAGCTCTTGTCTTAAGCAAACATCTTGAAAAATCATGAATGGTATTGAGGATCTTGAAAGATTTTGCTTAGACTGTGAAGTATATTTGACGTGAAGTAGCGTCGAATATCCCATGAGAATTGCTGATCACATCTTAACCATTAAACCCATTAGCTAACAAATCCACCTCTTATTCTGCCGGCTATTGTTGTGACCACTTAGTGAAGTAAACCCGATATACCCAATTTGAAAATGAAGTAGAATTCCCCAAATATGTTACTTAAGCTTGCACTGTTGTTGGAAGAACGGTGTAGAGAATTTGTGCACCATGCAGATCTCTGAGTACTCAATACCATCCTGACAAAGTATGAGACTATCATCACCTCTTGCGATTATCCACAACGTCATATGCGTGTGACACTGAGTACTATAATGTAACTCATTTAAGTGATAGTTAACCAGGTCTTCAACCATCCACCCCGACTTCTGGAAACTAGATAAACCAAGTCTTCAACTTAAATCTTAAGCACGAGCAAGTTATCAATGAAAGTCATGCATCCAACTAACCCCGACTTCAAGATAAAATAAGATCACGCCTTTGTGAAAGTCAACTTCAATATCAAATGAGTGATACCCGATTAACTCGGTAATCACTTTGACATTCAAAGTCCAAATTGTCACTTTAGACACCCCCCGTGTTTTGGTGAATTAAGGTTTGAAAACTAGGGTTTTATATGTTGAGATTTCCGTTCTTGTCAAAAAATGCATAACTTCAAAAGTTAGCCACTTTGTCGTTACGTACTTCAAGTAACCATTAAACCACAACTATATCGAAAATTTGCATAATCAAAACTTAGCTCAAACACTCGACATTTATACAAACTTTCGGATGATAGAATTTGCAGCTCAAAATATTATGATAAACATTAAGCTCATTGATGAGTGTGTAAATACTCATCATTTTTACCATTTCTGAGCTGCCAAAACATCTAAAAACACTCAATATTGAACCAAAATAGTGAAAATATCCCAGGAAAGTGATTTACATGTTTCAAATGCAAAAATATCAAAAACAAATAAAAAACGTACAAAGTTTGCATAATTGGCAGTTTCAGTCCCTTAACTTTTAAAAGTTGTCAAATCTAGTCCCTGGTCATTCTAAAAACTTGAAAAAGTCACCAAAGGTCCTTATAAATCAAAAAGTTACATAATTAGTCCTTTGGTGAAAAGTTTCACAAAATGTCAAGTTTAGTCCCTGAACTTTGAAAAGAGTAATGATTAGGAGGCCTAAAAGTTGTGCCTAAATTCATGCCTAATCTTACATGGCATCATCCTGATGGCTACAGTCAGGGACCCACTTTTTCACAAACCATCAAGATCATGCCACATATGTTTAGGCATGAGTTTAGGCACACAAATTAGGTCTCTAAATCATTTTCCCTTTGAAAATTGTCAAAAATGGTCCCTGGGATATGAAAAACTTTGAGAAAAACAAATTTTGTCCTTGCACTAACCTTTTATGGCAGGATTGGTCCTTGGTGGAAAGTTTGGTGAAAATTACACAAATGGTCCCTGAAGTTTGAAAGTTTGGCAAAATTAGTCCCTGGGGAAAATTTAATGGAAAAGTCAACTATGGTCCATGTACTATTCACAAATGGCAAAACTCACCCTTGGGAACACTTTGAAAAATTGCCAAAACTCACCCCTCAACTTTCGCTAAAATACAAAATTGGTCCTTGTGAATTTCCAAAAAACCAAACCGGATCCATACACAATAATAATTCTACTCCTAAACCCAAGTCCACCCATTTCCTTTTTTTTTGGGCCCAATGCATACCAGCCCACACCACAGCCCACACCAACACACCCTTAATATTATACCCGGGTCAAACTTTCACCCCCTCGGTCAAACAAGGTCAAACAAACACCCTCCTTCCCTCTCAGCCTCCCCCACACCTCCACAATCTGCAAACTCTACCTCCCACCACTTGCAATAATTATCATCACTTTCCCACCACCCTGCACCAACCCTCACATCACATTTAATGCACCCCCCAAATTGCTTTAAACAGTCCCAATTGCCCCATTATAATTTTGGCGCGAAAAAATTCGAAGGCTGAGATTGGCCTATAGTGATCCAATGGCTGAGATGAGAGATGGGAAATGATCAGAGGCTCAAGAAAAACCTAATGGATGGCTATAAAAGGAAGAAGAGTGCAAGGATTAGTGTGTGTAGTCTTTTAGTAAAAATTTAGTGTCGTATTTTAATTAAGCTTTACATCTCAGTGTAATTTTCAAATTCAAGCATTGTAGTAGTATTTCCAGTGTACTTTTAATCTTTTTAAGTAATAAAATCAAAGTCTTGTTTCTAATCTGTGTAATTTCCATTTTCTAAATTTATGCAATCCTAAATAAGCTGAGTTCTGATTTGGAGCAAGGACCATGGACTGAAATAGCTTCATATAAGTTCCAATAAGCTTATTAAAGCTTTTTAGAGACTCTAAAATCTAGTGTTAGTAGAGAACTTCAAAAATACAAAAAAGTCAAACTTGGTCAACTGTTGTGTTTAGTTTGTGTTTTCAGGATTGGAGAAGCAGAAAAGAGCAAGTTTGGAGCTGGAATTTGCCTATCTAAAGATAGGCTTCATAGGAAAACCCTCTGTTCATGCTGAGGGTATTCTTGTAAGATCTTGCTTATTTCATTTTTCCACTAAAATTCTAGTTCTGAGTAGCCTTTGTTTGATTGCTTGTTCATTGCCATTTTCTGTTCATCTGTGATAGTTGATTATTGTTTAAGTGGTTTTTAGATTAATATTCATTACTTGTTTGTTACAATAGTTAATTACTTATAGTTTCTAATTGGACTGTCTCATTAGCTTTAGTGTTAAACTTGTGTGATTGTAGTGATAAATTGTTTTCAAGTGTTTAAACTAAGTCACTCAGTCATAATCAGTAGTTAGAAATCAAGTTTGCATACCCTAATAATCATCTGCTTTGAAAAATCATAAAACAGTTAAGCATTAGGGGTGTTTGGATTAGTCTGATTGGTTGTGTTGTTGTTGATCTCAGAAGGTAACCATAGCTCAAACAGCTTGCCTTAGGTGTCATTTGGTAATATAGACTATAAAATCCAGCTTTGTTTCACAAAAAAGTCAAAAACTCACAAAATCTCCCCACACAGTTTACTGTGTTGGATTTGGCATCCATAAGTCTTTCAAATTAGTTTAAAAGTAGTTGTTTGGTATTAATTCAACTTAATATTAGCTATTTATCTCAGTTACAGTCCTTAAATTAAACCCAAAATCCAAATAAGTCAAAGTTCCTAGTTTAATTAAAAAGTCAAATTGCCCATTCTCAGATTTTTGCAAAAGTTCCAAGATTAATTGTGATTTATGTGTTTGGATTGAGGATCTGAAATTTATTGTAGTTAAACTTTGCCACCTAAACTTCATTTTCCCAGGGTTTCCTTAATTTTGTGAAATTTTCTTGTGGACTAAAATACCCTTGGAAGTGGACTGCAGGGCAAGCCTCTGCCCTGTGCACTCAGACCCATTCTCACCACCACCACTTTGGTGGCTGTTGTAGACCAACCCAGTGGGCCCCAGTGGTTCCATTTGATTTTTCCCAACCCCCCTCCTACCAGGGAACAAGGATTGACCATCTGTTTGACCTAGATCTTAGGGGACCCCACCTGGAATTCATCATTAAGTCTGTCCCATTCTGTGTTCATTCTCAAATTGCACAAGTGCTTATTTGCCTCCAAACAGCTTATTTGAGACCATTGCTTGGTATTGCTGGCTTATCTGAGTTCGTTGAACTTATTTGAATCAAGTTTCATCATTGTGGACCCCACCCAAAGTCATTTGTGCTCATTTGTCCATTCAGTCAACCAAAGTCAACTGATAAGCAAAAGGGGGTGTTATTGCTTATTTATAAGCTGATTTCAAAAGTGTTTTCACAAAAGTTTTCTATTTTTAGTAGTAAAACAAGTTTGGAAAAGAAAAATCCAGAAAATCCAAAGCAATCTCAAGTGATAGTTTCTATTTAATTTAATTTAAATTTGATTTTTTTTAGATTTTTATTAAGTACTTAGTATTTTTATATTTTTATTAATTACCTTATATAGTAAAGTATTTTTAGTAATTTTTTCAGATTTTTATTCTGTCATTTAGTATTTATTAGATTTAATTCTAATTTTCTTAATTATTAATTAATATTAAGTATTAAATATCATATTTAGTTTTTATAAAGCATAACATAGTTTTTATATTTTTCCTAGCTCTAATATAGTATAATAGACTTTTAGAAAATAAATTTTTAGTTTCTACTGTTCATTTTCTATTTTTCTTATTTTAATTATTTAAATTAGACTTAAGTTAATTAAAAGGTAATTAATTAGTGGATTAACCTTAAACATAATTTTTAGAAGTTTTTATAATTTTGTAGGATTCCTGTGATGGTTAAGTAATTTTATAAATTTTCTCTTAATTTTCTAAGTTAATTTAGTATTAATTGTAATTTAAATTAGTTTAATTAGTTTAATTAAGTTAAATAGTTTTTAATTAATAAAAAACCCATAAAAAGACAAAAACATTTATTTTTATTCTTTATACTTTCTTCAAGTTCTAATTTAAGTTTAGAAAATATTTTTGCTAATTTTTAGTTTAATTTATATCATTTGTCATTTTTAGTTAATTTAAATTAGGTTTTAATTTAGATTTTAAATAGTTTTATTGATTAAATAATATTTAAATAATATTTTAATCATTTTTATAATTTCATTTTCATTTTCATTTTTCTTTTTAATTTTAAAGTTTCAAAAAAGTTCAAAAGCACCCCCTGTAGTTTGTTAATTACCAAATCCCACTTTTTCAGTCTGATTGCGTGAATCTTAATTGTAAATCGGTGCATATCCTTGTATATCTGATTTTTTTGAATATTATATCTGTGTACAAATACCAAAATAACAGTAGCAAATTCAATTCCACATCATCTGGGCTACTGTCCTCAGTGCCACTCACTCATAAACGATTTCAAACGACACCATTTCAATCTCGCTGGGACTTTAACGACCCAGGGAAACACTATACTATCACCGGAGAATTGGAACGAGGCTGTCTTTGATTTCAAACGACACACATTTTATCTTAACCTAATCTCTTACAGCTTTTAGTCCGCCCCCAACACCTTATCTCCTCTCACCTAACATATCTACATCACACAAATTGATTATCTGCCTTTGATAATCAAAACCCAAACAATCACAACTCATACTTTTTTCTAAAGAATTTCGCACGATACGCAGCCACCCAAACACTCTTTCTTGTGCAATCTTCTACTCGAAGAACACACAAACTGAACCCCTTGGTATCTTACTGCCACGAGAAGAGAGTTACAACAACTCCATTTAACCTTGACAAGGGTTTGTGGTTTTGTACCAGGTAGGTTTATCAACTTTAATTGTTCTAGTGATTCTTTGATCGAATGAAAGAAAGAACATAACAGGTTTGTTATGATTCTTACTTTATATTCGTATATAAACAAGAAGTTGTCTTTCTTACAGATCGATGATGATTTGTTTATTTTCGTGTTTTGATCTATAACGGTCATGGGAATAATTGTTCCACATGAAAGAAAACGACTGAGATCACTTTGTCTGTGAAGTTTACATCTTGAACAAACTAAAGATAAAGAATAACATATTTGTTATTTACTTTATCCTTTTGTGTCGGATATGAATAGAAGCTATGCTTCAAAAGTGATTTATGAAGAGTTGGTTATATCGTTATGAAAGGTTCATTAAATCTCATAAGAGATGCATGCGATAAAAACCAAACTGACATCTTCATTTTATTTCCTTTCTTTTTATTCTTATTTTCGAATCTGAGATGTTGTATAGAAATGAAAGGATCTGACTTTGTAGAAGTGTTCTGAAGTTATGTTTGTTCTTGAAGATGGATGAGATGAGATAGTTGTAGTTTGTTGTTGTGTTGGTGACGGGGCTTAGGATTGGTTATGATTGTATCGAATTACAGGATATTTGAATCATCCTTTTCATTTTGATTTTTGTTTTTGTGTTTGGATTTAGAGGTTGGACTGATGATGATACAATCTGAAGTCACAATGATTCACTCTTCTTCATCTTCATTTCTTTCTTTTTGTTTGACAAATCACATGACTTGATGAAATTTGGGCAGCAATTCGTTTAGATTTTGCAAATAAAAATGATTTTTAAAAGCAAATCGCTATGGAAAAACGCTGAGCAAATCGCTAACATTTTGAACCAAATCGTTGTTGACTGAAAGTAGACCCAGATCTGTCACTATTGTATTATTCTGTCTTTATGCCACAAAAGGTAATTCAAACAAAATAGCAGAAGTTGTATGCACTAATCGCTACCAGAAACAGCTAATCACCACTTTTTGACCATATTGCTACCAATAGACATACCAAAAGACCAGATTCCGACAAGTATTCCGACCATCTATTCTTGACCACATTATTTGGACACACAAGTTTCACGTTAAAAGAACAAAAGTCACTATGGAACATAAAGTTCACAAACAATATGTAAACTGTGTAAATTAAAGCATTGTACTTTTAGACCATTTGAATACATAAAAGGTGAATAAAACTGTTACCAATAAAGTGGCAAAAAACATTGTCGGATTAAAAAAAATGATGTAAACACAGCTTGCAACATGATACGAACCACACCAAAATCATCCAAATATCAACCTCGGCTCTGGTACCAATTGTAGGATCGAAACATATGTTGATTCTTGTGTGATTCAGGTGGTCTTGGGTTATGGAAGATAAAGTTAGCCATGGAACAAGTTAGAGTGAGAAAGAGAGAGGGGATGTTTCTAGTGAGAGAAAACACCTTGTGGGTGTGTGTATTGAATGAAACAACCAACCCTTCCCTTGTGTGGGAAGGGGTATATATACACTTACAATATACGCCCTCCTGCGGGCTGTGGATCAGGTGTACGGTGGGTAAAGACCCGTTCGTCCTCCACGGTGTGACTATATCTAATCTAATACTATAATATCTAATCTAATAAATACAAAACTAAGAGCTATGATAAATATGCAAATACATGGGGTGACCGAACCTTTTTCTTAATCATAACAATATTAATTATTTAAATAAAAACTATTTAACTATTTAATTAAAACTAATTAACTAAAAGGCTTTATACTACAAATTTTAACTATAAAATTGCAAAATTAATTCTTAAAATTATAAAATGACTTAAAATAAATTTAGAAACTAAAAATACCTATTTTTGTCTTTTTGTGGAATTTATATTAATTAAATATTAATTATATTAATTAAACTAATTAAACTAATTTAAATTACTAATAATACTACAAATGACTTAGAAAATTATAGAAAAATTTATAAATCTAATTAACCATCACAGGAATCCTAAAAAATTATAAAAATTTTATAAAAAATATTTTTAAACTATTTTACTAATTATTTACTTATTTATTAATTAATATATAATTTAACTAAATTAATTAAGAAAAATGGAAAATGAACAGTGGTAATTAGGAAAATATTTTCTAAAATTACTTTATGATTTACAAGTCCTAGGAAAAATATTAAAAAGGTAGTGTTGTTAATTAAAAATTAATAAAACTATTTAATTACTAATATTACTTAATTATTAATTAAACTAATATTAATTCTAATAATTACTAAATTAAAAGAGAAAAATCTAGGAAAATTTCTGAAAATACTTTAAGATGAAATAAAATTAAGAAAAATATAGAAATGATGAAGTGCTTAATAATAAGCTGAAAAGAAAAATTAAAAAGATAAATCCTATTAAATAGAAGCTATCACTAATTTTAAAGTTGGTTTTTGTTGGTTTTTCTTTTTGACAACTGATTATAAGCTAAAAATAAACAACTTTTGCGAAAAGACTTGTTTTGTAGCTTAATAATAAGTTGTGTGCACCCCCTTTGTGCTTTAACAGTTGAGTTTATAGCTTTTTAGGACTTATGGATTTTTGAAAAAGCTATCAAATGAACAAATAGGCCTAGACAGATGGATAACAACTTGAAATAAGCAAATGGAATCAAAATAAGCACATGAATAAGCTGATGAAGCCAAATAAGCACTTATCTAACTACAAGGCCAAAACAGGTCTTACACAGGGACTTTTGGACCTCTGTGGGGTCCACAGAAGTAAAGGGGGGTCCAAAGTAAGCTTTGACCCTTGAAGTTGACTTGGTCAACTCTGGAATAAGCCAATAAGCTAGGCTTATAGCTTATTATAGAGGCTAGGGTGAGATTTGGAACTTGGGGTCAAACACTGAGTGAGTCAGTGTAGGCTTCTGAGAATCAGGTCAAAAGGATGGTCAAATAAGCTATCCTACAATAAGATGAAGTCCAAATTAAGCCTGGTTATGGAAATTAGAGCTGATAAGCTCTTCAAAAAGCCAAGGGCAAGGTGTGGGGTCCACTGGGTCAGTCATAAAGAAACTTGGAAATTTGGCCAATGTCCTGTGCACAGGGCATGTACTTGCCCTGCAATGCTAAATAAGCACTTGCACAAGCTACAATTAACATCACAAAAATAAGCTGAACATAGATTTTGAAAGATGAGCTGATGGACTTTGATTTGTGAAAAGCTCAGGGTCCCAATGTAAGTACAAAAATCAAAACAAATCTCCCAATTTTTGGATTTTCTAATACAAGTGTATTTTTGACTTTTTGAAATTATGATCCAAGTTGATTTTGTGAAACTCTACCTTGATTTTAGCAGTGATTAAGTTGAAATAAGCTAGAATAAGATGAAATTGAGCTTTATTACCTACTTGTGAGTGTAAATGGGGCTTATGCTACTTTAAATTCCACACATACAGATGATTAGACTTAATCTAAGTGATTTTGACTTTTTATCAAATGAGGGAAAGTTTTTAAGGTTTACTTGTCCTAATATGAACTAGATGAGCATGTGTAAAGCAAAAGTGATCAACAAATCACCTCCAATCACAGTGAAACAGTAAGATCCAAACACCCCTATATTAATCAGTTTTACTAACTTTTTGAGTTTCAGACCTAGTTTCTCTAAACTAATGATCCATCTACACTACTTAACTATATTAAAGATTAAATGAACAAGAAAAATCAAGCCAGGAATATTAGAACACTAAAATGAGTTGGAATAAAAAAGGAATGATCTTACAGTTGCCTTCCAAGCTTTTTAGCCAAGAAACAAGAACCAAGAACCTTTCCTATAGAACCTCCACAGGTTCACTAACCCAGGGCCATCCAGAACTCACCCTGCTCCAGCTTTCATCATCATTAAACTTGTAATTCCCTTTTGTTGACTTTCTTTGACCTTTTTGTATTTTTTATTTTTTTATAACTAAACTATTTTTTAGGGTTACTAATAGCTTTTATAAGTTATATAGGAGCTTATGTAAGCTTATGAGTCTCTAAACAGCTACTAAGAAACAACAGAAACTTAAATTGAAAATTTAAATTGCAAACTTGAAATTTGAAAAAGAAACTTAGGATTGATTGATTGATTCTGAATTCACATACACTAGAAAGGAGATTACAAGCTTTGAAAACAAAGATTACAACTAATTTTGCCAGTTACAATTACAATGATACTAAGTTTAACTAATTTAACTACCCTTTCTTCCTTGTTGCTTCTTTCCTTTTATAGCTAAGGATTAAGGTTCCTGGAGGCCTTCTGAGCATATCCCATCAATAAAATGGACCATTGGATGAGTGAGATTCAATCTTAGCCGTTTGCTTGTTTTGGCGGGAAAATTGGATAAACCAATCGGGGTTTGTTTTGTATGTGGGATTGGGGTAGCATTAATTGTGGGTGGCTTGTAGTGTTTAGAGGTGGTGGGTTGGGCGGTGGAAGCAAGTGGAGGAGGGGGTGGAAGTGATTGATGTGCAGGGCAAGTTGGGAGGGAAAGGGGGTGGTGGTTTGACTTGTTTGACCTAGGGATTATTTAGAATGGTTTTAAGTGGGATTGGGCTTAGGGGTGGGCTTTGGGTGTTATGGATCAGGAAGTTGGGTTTTGATGGGTGTTGGGTTGGATTTGGATTTTATTAATACAAAGGGTCCGTTTGATTTGGTATTAATAAAAAGGACCAATTTTGTAATTTGCATATTTTTTAGGGACCTGATTTGCCAAGTTTCCTAAGTACTCACAAGGGTATTTTCTGCCAAGTATGAATAGTACATGGTCCCATGTTGATTTTTCCACTTTTAAAATTCCCATGGACTAAATCTGCCATCTTTTGAAACTTGAGGGACCAATCATGTAACTTTGCCAAACTTTCCACTTCAAGGACCATTCCTGCCAAAGATTAGTAGCACAAGGACCAAAATTTATTTTTCTCAAAGCTTTTACATCCCAGGGACCATTTTTGTCAATTTTGTAAAATGCAGGGACTAAACTTGTAATTTTGTGAAACTTCACACCAAAAGACTATATATGTTTATTTGTGATTCAAAAGGACCTTTGGTGACTTTTTATGGTTTTTGAATAACCAGGGACTAGATTTGACAAGTTTTGAATGTTGAGGGACTGAAACTGCTAATTATGCAAACTTTGTTCATATTTCATCTATTTTTGATCATTTTGCATTTGAAACATATAAAACACAATTCTGGAATATTTTTAATATTTTGATGCATATTTGAGTGTTTTTAGATGTTTTGGCCGTTCAGATGAGACAAAAATGATGAGTATTTACACACTCATCAAAAGCTAACGGAAAATGCCTCTTGGTGGCTTTTTTGCAAATTTGCGTAACGTTAATGGATTTTTTACGTGACTTTTTGTCTCGGTTTCATTTTTGCAATTTCGTGATAGTTTAGGGACCATTTTTGCATTTTACCCTTGATTTTTATTAGGTACTCGAGTACTGAAATGTTCTAATACGCTTTTATATATAATCATAAAAATAATGCATTGACTCAAATGCAGTGTTTTGAAACCTGGGTCGAACCGGCCGGGTTAACCGATTCCACACAAACAAGCAGGTTAAAAAAACCCAGGTTTTTAAAACAGGGTTAACCGGTTAGTCCCGCCAGGTTTTGAGTGACCCAGGTCAACAAGGTTCTCGAAACCCGGCCAGGTTTCGTTTTTTCAAAAAATTTTAAAAAAAAACCCGGGTCAACCCGGGTTGACCCGGCCGTCGAACTGGTCAAAAAAATAAAAAAAGAATAGATTGAAAATTGAGTTGACCTGGCGGTCGAACCGGTTGACCCGACCCGGTTGACCCGGCGGTCGAACCGGTCAAAAAAAATAAAAAATAATAAATTGAAAACCGAGTTGACCTAGCGGTTGAACCGGTTGACCCGGTGCCCGGTGACTCGACCAGGTCGATTTCCAACCCAATTTTCAAAACATTGCTGATGAGTGCTCAAACACTCATCATTTTTGGTTAAATCTGAGCTGCAAAACATACAAAAACACTCAATAATGCATCAAAATACTAAAAATATTCCAAAATTGTGTTTTATATGTTTAAGATGCAAAAAGAGTAAAAACAGATGAAAAACGAATAAAGTTTGCATAGTTGGCAGTTTCAATCCCCCAACTTTCAAAGTGTGGCAAAAATAGTCCCTAGAATTCAAAAATGTGGAATTTTATCAAAATAGGTCCTTGTACTATTTAGGATTGGCAAAGTAAAACCTTTTTGATAATTATGGGAAAATGGCAATTTTAGTCCCTGGGGTTTGGAAATTTACAAAAATGTTCCCTGAGTGTTTATTTGTGAAAAATTATATTTTGGGTCCTTGGGTTATTGAAGTTTGGCAAAATAAACCCTTTTGAATAACTTTGGAAAGTTGTCAACCTCAAAACCCTTAACTTCATAATTTTAAATATTTGGTCCTTGTGTTATTTACAAACCAAACCGGGCCCTTTGTTAATAAAAAACCAAAACCTAACAATACTCCATTTCACTTAACCAAGCCCACCTTATAATATCCTTGGCCCAACCACCAAACCAGGCCCAACTCTAAATAATACTACTCCCCCGTTTTAATACTCCCTGGTCAAACACCAAAGTCAAACACCACCTCATCCCCTCCACTTGACCTGCTTCTCCTCTGCCACACTCCACAAACCCCCCTCCTCCACATCAGATATCCCATCACTTGTTCCCTTAGCCTCCAATACCCTCCAAACTCCATTTAATGCTCGCAAGAGTCTCACAAGCAACCACAACTGCCAAAACCAACTTTTCCCGCCAAAATGGATTTGACGGCCAAGATCAAATTTCAAGCATCCAATGGCTAGGAAACAAAGTGGGAAAGAGAAAGAAAGCTTCTGGGATCCTTATAAGTGAAGAAAAAGTGGAGAAAGAGGGAGTAGTTCACTATAGTAGTTATAGTATAATGTAGGATGTCGTTTTAGCTTAAAATTCCTTTCTCAGTTGTAATTTTTAGTTTTAAAGGATTGTAATCTTCAATTTCAGTGTAATTTTAACTTTGTTTAACTTTAATTTCAAATTTCCTTTTGTGAATTCGTATTTAGCATTTCTTAGTGAAATTGACAACTTCATTGATTAGTGTTAAATATTGTTGTTCTATGTTCCTTTAAGCTCAGTCAAGTTTATTTATAAGTTCTTAAAAGCTTTTAAAGTATTTTAACTAGTTTAGTTCAAGTTTGGCCAATAATCCACAAAAATACCTTAAAAATAGCTCTTAATTCAAAAATCAGTGTGGAAGAAGATTGCAGCAAGTGACATGGTGGAATCTGACTTTCTATGGTTTTAGAAGCCTCAAGGGAGGTATAGGTAGTGTTCATGGTTCTTGGTTTCTCAGTTCTCAGCTTAGATCAATTGTAAGCCCATTTCTCATATTTGGCAAAGTACTAGAGATTATTTTAAAAGCTGCTTATCTGAGTTCCTTTAAGTGCATTTGGTCTGGTGATGCTAGATTAATGCTTAGTTTGCATCATCTGCTCATTAAACTCATGATTGCTCATTATTGTATTTCCACTGATTAAATAGCTTGTTCTTGTTTTATAAAGTTTTATGTTTGTATTTCAGTGCTTCAAATGACTTATTACATCATTATATGTCCTTAGGAAGCAATTCCATGGGCTACATCTGCCTTTTGATTTGTAAATCTCATTTTCACAATTTTAAGGTAGTGTTTGGATCAGATTGATTTGCTGAGTTTCATGGTGTCTTTGCTGTTTATCTTGGTTCATACATGTTACTTTGGGTTATCTTAGGTCAATAAATACATAAAATCCAGGTCTCCTTAGTTAAATAGTCAAAATCACCATCAAAATCCCTTAACAGTTAACTGTTGAAGGAATTGAGACTCATGAACCACCATATTAGTGCATAAGCTTGTGTTTTAATGTAATTCAGCTCTATTTTAGCTTTTCATAGCTTCTTCATTCATTTATGATCAACACAACTTCACAAAAGTCAAAAGTTCAAGTTTTACATGAAAAGTCAAAGTTGCACATAGGCATAAAAGGCAAAAATGGCAAGCATATTTGTGATTTTTTAGTAAGGATCTAGGGCGTGAAACTTTCAGGATTGATAGTCCCCCACTTTGTCTTTGATTTCCCATTGTCATTCTATTTTTGTGATTTTTTATGTGGGCCTCACCTTTGCCCAAACATACCTGCAGGGGGAGTCACCTCCCCTACACCACAGTTTTCAACCAACTTTCCAAGCTTGCACATAGCTTATTAGTGAACCTCAAGGGCTGATTCCTGGCTTTTTAGAGAGCCCATTAGCTCAGCTTTTAGGATTAAACTTTGCCTTGGATCCTTGTTCACCCTTGTGGGCTCCACAGCAGCCTGCAATCCACTCTTTGTGGACTGTTTGTACTCAGGATAGATTAAAATTTGCTTAATTGGCTTCTTAGCTTATTCTCTGCTGCTTTTCTCTCTTCTTTAGCTTCATGTGAGCATATAAAACTAGTGTGTAGCTTATTGTACCTTTGTTCAGCTTTATAGCTTTTGTATTAGCTTATTCAAGCCTATTAAACCCATTTGAGCTTATTTAGTGTACTGTCAAGCTAATAAGCTTGCATTTGGTTTATTTGTGAGTTTGAAAAATGTTTTCTTCATAAAAGTTAGTTGTTTTCAGTAGTTTAATAGTTCTGTGAAAGAAAAATAACAAAAATCAAAATTTAATTTCAAGTGATAGTTTCTATTTAATATTATTTATCTATTTAATTTTCCTTTTTAGATTTTTATTAAGTAACTTGCATTTTTATATTTTTCTTAATTTCCTTTTAACTTAAAGTATTTTTAGAAATTTTTCCAGATTTTTATATTGTAATTTAGTATTAATTAGATTTAATATTAGTTTTATTAATAATTAATTAATATTTAAGTATTAAATTGCATAATTAGTTTTTATAAAGTAATACCTAGGTTTTATATTTTTCCTAGCTTTTATATGTTATAAAATAATTTTAGGAATTTTTCTAGAATTTCTACTATTCATTTTCTAATTTTCTTAATTAATTTAGTTAAATTAGATATTAATTAATAAATAAGTAAATAATTAGTAAAATAGTCTAAATATAATTTTTAGAAACTTTTTATTTTAGGATTCCTGTGATGGTTAATTAGATTTATAATTTTTTCTATAGTTTTCTAAGTCATTTTAAGTATTATTAGTAATTTAAAAATAGTTTAAATAGTTTAATTAATATAATTAGTAATTAATTAATATAAAAATCACAAAAAGACAAAAAGACATATTTTTAATTTTAAAATTTGTTTTTAGTTATTTTATAATTTTAGAAATTTAATTTTTATTTTTCTAGTATTAAATTAATATTATATTGTATTTAAGTTATTTAATTATTAATAATTAGTATTAAATAGTATGTACTTAATATTAAATAAGTAATTAGTGTAAAATTTTATTTTGTTTTTATAAAAATTTTCTTTCATCCTTAGGTTTGTAAAAAAGACATTTTCACCCCCTGAGGGTTTTCAGATTTCAGTTTTAACTTTTTATTTTGCAAGTTTACGTTAATTTAAATGTAAACGCACGCGTTTTTAGATTTTAAACGTTTTTAAGTATCTAGTTTTCACGTAATCATTCATATAGCTTATTTAAGCTATTTCTTCTTATATTCCTTAGTTTAGTCAATCACAAATCCATTTCTGTCCAAATTCAACCGATCACAAACCCGTTGGATTACCATCCACACCTCGTCGGGACATAACGACCCGAGGAAACCCTATATTCCACGGAGATTGACTCTAGGCTGTTTGACCTAGTTGACCATCCTTTGGTCAATTTAGGTTGACTGTTTTTGCCTCAATCAATTGCTCAAATGAACAAAACACAATATACGTTGATCTAGTTAACAGATTGTGATAATATAGTATATTTGTTAGCGTGTTTTAATAGTACGGTAACTAAAAATATCCACAATATAATGTAGTGACTTCATTGAACACAAACATAAAACACCATCACTTTTATATGCATTAACCCTTTTAGAATTAGGAGCGGGTATAATTTAAAAAGGTACCCAACCCGACGGGATCGAGTATATTGTTGTTGTTGTATAAGGTTATCTTTTTATACCAAATTTTGTGTAGCTTTTAATGAACATATTGGAGATGTTCTTTGCATCATCTCATATTTATCATTGCATTTGTTAAGGAAAAAAAACATCATGTTCGTTAAAGGGGTGTTAATCCGTTTGGTTTTTGGGTTTCGGTTTGGGTTGAAAATTATTCAACCAAAACCGAATCAAACTAAATTCAAAGTGGATTACTGAAACCAAAATCAGGGTCGGTTTTCTTGTCTGACCCAAGATCCACTTGGCAAAAGCAACACATGAGGTGATGATGATGACAAACCGTTACCTAAAGAGGTTGCTAAGGCTTGAGGCTGGAAAGCCAGGAAATTCTAAAATTGCTCAATCAAAGATGGATCTAAAAAAGGTGCAATAACACCATTATTAGGCTTAGATGGTCGTTGTTTTGGTTGTCAATTCTTTGAAAGCTGAGGTGTCTGCGGTGTCAATAGTTTCTCCTTGGGAACGTTAGAACACTGAGATTTCCACTGACCTTTCTGTTTGCAATAAGCATACTCATCAATAGCAACCTTAGAGTGAGGCCTATTTTGAGTGTCAGTAGATGTTATGGTACAATGTATATAAGCAAAACAGAAGGCCCAACAATCTTCTTATCATCATGAGATTTTAAACGAATCTCCTCTATAAGTAGTTCATTAACAACATAATCAACAGATAGTAAGGGATCACGATGCAGAATTGAACCTCGCAATCCCTTAAAGTCATGATGTAGTGCCATAAGAAACTGAACCAAATGCTACGAGTCTCTCTTTATAACATAAGTATCAAAACTACTCAATTTTGGTGGTTCGGTCAGTGTTAACTGATCCCACAAGGCTGACATACTGAATTAAAATCTTGAATGCTCATATCATTTGGCTAAAGTGAACGAATATATGTCTCAAGCTAATACTATTTGGCAAAATTAGACTGTGTGTATAATCTAGCAGTACGATCCCACACAGCCTTAGTAGAGTCATATTTTTCAAACTGAGCCCCTAAAGATGGCATAATAGAATCATTTATCTAAGTTATAACCTTGTAATTATCAACGTCCCATGTATCTAATACTGCTACATAATTCTCAACTAACAGTTCATCAGCAGGTTTTGTTTTGGTACTCGAAACAAAACCACACATCGATTTCCCCTGTATTTTTCTTCATAACATAGCTCCAATATGAATAATTTTTACCATCTAACTAAACACTAACAGATTGCAACGAATCATCTTTACGAGTAGCCATGATTACAAAATAAACAAGTCAATCAAATACCAAACCTTAATATGAACGACCAAATAATCAGAAACAAATAAACCCTAATAACGAATCGCGAAAACAAATGACCGGCAACAAAGGATAAAACCTTATAAATTAACTAACAATGAGCTAGTGGGCCATCTATTGGCTAATACAGGCTAATACCATAAAGCTAAGTAGCTAACATACTTAATCAAGAAATCGAAGCATGGATATTGACATTACACCTTCTAGACCCTACGACAACAACATGTGTTATCTACAATGTAAAAATGGAGTTAAGATAGGTGGACAAAGAGGCATTAAATAATGGTGATCTTTCTGAAACATGAAAGAGCAAATACACGAAAGGGGTAAGTGCGAGAATATGAATATTGTAAGTGCGATATGCCTCAAGGAGTTTAAGGACAAGGAGATGATCCGGGTTGTGGTGCCATATGGACACTCGTTTCATACATATTGTATAATGGAGTGGTTATCTATTAGTCCAAGTTGCCCTATTTATTGAAATTTCATCTCTTCTTGATAGCGATATAATATTTAGCTCGCTAGTTCCTAAATTTTCTAATATACTTAGACTTCGTTTATATGCGTTGAGATTTTTGTGCGCATTTGAAATTTCATCTCTTTTATTGAAAGATGGGTGTTTATTAAAAAAAATTCATACTTAGGTGGTATACACAAAATATAACGACATATCTTTAATGAAAAAAAATAAAATAAAAATACATGCAAGTTTTTTCCACCTGTAAAAGAAAAAAACTGAACTTTGGTAAGTAAGGAACACATACATATAGAATTTAACCATGTATAATTATTAATTATTCCGTTATTATATGTATCTGTATCTGTTTATGTTTATCTCGTGTTCATATATGGTTTAAAACTTTGAGAAATAGTGTTGAAAAACTTTTCAAATTTGTAAGAGTAAAGGAAACCTATTTTACTCACTTTCGCCGGCCTATAAAACTTGAGAGATGATATGCAATCACAATTAGTGAGTGATGTACGAAGTGCGCTTCACAAACATGGATATGTGATGTTGCATAATGTACGCCACTAATGTGATTTTGTGGTGTGCTAATATTTTTCTAGTATCAAATTGACTATTTTATTAAAATTCAGAAAAAAATACATTAATTAATAATGTTGTAAGTGCTATTTATCTTTTATCCTTATGGTCAACCGGATTTTATTTTCTTGTATTGATTTGAACCTCCTAGCTTCTTGGAACGACCTCTATCCATTAATCTTGATGAATATGATGTTACTGTATATATTCATGTTCATATATGTTACTCTTTCATCTTAAACATATCATCGAAAAAACATAACAGCTAGAAGCAAATTGATCATCCATGACTAAATACGAGGCAATAGAGCTATTCGCTAAAATATGTGTAATAGTGGGTTTTCTCATACTTTTCACTACTCATTGCATGAAAATATTTACTGAAGATCAAGCTGCACTAAGAGCCATACCTACGGTAAAGGAGTTAAGGGGCCGTTTGATTTGTTGCTAGGAATCACAATAGGTATTAGATTTGGTATGATGTAAATGACAACGGATATGAAAAAGTGTATGATTACAATTGTTTATGTTTGGATGACAAAATATTGTATGACAAAGATATTTGAATTTTGTAGTGGAAAAGAGAGGGACCTACGGAATGGAATTCATAGACACCAAATTGGTAGGTAATGAGTCTATAGCTATAATATACGCATTTTATTTCCGGGCCCACTAAACAAACACCTTTAATCACTATGAAACCATAACCTCATTCCTATATACCCATACCAAAAGCACTTACAGGTAAACCCCGAAGAGGTGGGTGATGGGGCACTGGAGGATAATGTTGTTCTAATTGAAAAGGTGAAGGAGCATGATTGCGTGATATGTTTTGACGAGTTCAAAGAGAATGAGATTATTCGAGTTGTGGAACCATGCAACCATTTGTATCATACTGAATGTATTAGAAAGTGGTTTTCAACAAATCGAGTTGCCCTATTTGTCAACAACCCATCCCTTCCGTCTCATACAGCTTGATAGAATATACGATATCCAAACTTTCACTTGCATTGTCTATTGTATCTTTTTTGTTTACTTGAGCTAATTGCTTGAGTTATAGTCCTTCTTTTAAAGTATTTTTTTTTAACTTTGACTTTAAATTATTTTAGTTATGTTATGTAATACGTGATACAAAATATATGAATAGATTGGGTTTTAAATATATTTTCAATAGTATAATTTTCATCAAATATTATATAACAAATGAAATAATTTAAGGTTAAAGTTGAAAAAATTGACTTTAAAAATCAACCGTGTACGTATAATAATCTTTCATGGTAAAAATAGAAGTACAAATGTATACTTTTGTACTTGTGTTTATATGCATCAAGAGCCATACCTCTGAAGGAAGCCGGCGCAAACGCCGCAAAAGAGATTACTCCTCCTCCAACGACTCCGCAGACAACGAGGACAAGGAAACAGGACATTGGAAGTCTAGAGGAAGACGTCGCGAAGAAGAAGACGAAGACATGTCTCTTCCGTGGCGTCGCCAGAAAGTTGATGCATTTACACGACGCATCAGCGATTACTCCGATCACAAAAGGAGGCGCATGCCCACTAATGTAAAAACATATGATGGAACAGGTGATCCAGATGACCACCTAAAAATTTTCGAATCGGCTACTACCATCGAAAATTGGCCACAACCTGTGTGGTGCCATATGTTTAATTCCACCTTAGTAGGGAATGCGCGCACGTGGTTTAGCAAGCTCCCACGACGGAGTATTGACGGGTTTGAAGAACTACGGAAAGCATTCCGTTTAAACTTCACCCAAAGAAAGAAGTGCGCTAAAAACCCTGTTGAACTAGCCAGAGTAAAACAGCACCAAGGGGAATCAACCAGTGCTTATGTGGAACACTTTAAAGATGAGTGCATACATGTCAAAGCGTGTCCCGAAGTCCTAAAAATTTCAGGGTTCATGAATGGGATTAATAACCCCGAACTCATTTGGAAGCTAAACGACAAGGTTCCCCAAACCTTCGATGAGAAAATGAAGCGCAAAAGATCCTTCATACAAGGAGAAGCAGCCGATGCAGTCAGCAAAAAAGGCTATTCAAATTATAGGCAACAAGAACAGCCTACGAGACAATCCAACGATCAGAATAGCAACCGCAGCAGGAATTACCGCAATGGAAGAGAAAATGACAAATATACCCCTCTCACAAAGACTCCGAGGGAAATATTTGTAACATAAGGTGCAAACTTCCCAAAACCTCCGCCAATGCGTACTGCAGAGGACAAGCGCATAGGGAATGGATACTGCGAATACCATGGCCAAAAGGGCCATACAACCAACGAGTGTGTCCAGCTATGAAAACTGATTGAAAAATTAGTAAAAGAGGGCAGAATGGACAACCTCGTAAAAAACATCAAAGAAGGGAAGGACAAGCAAAGGAATGGGGGCAAGAAAGAACCTCCCAAAGACAAAGCTGACATCATCTACATGATACAGTCATGGCAACGCAAGATAAAACAAAAAGTCAGTCAAAAATTCTCTCCAGAAAAAGAGATATCCTTCCCTACTCTAGCTGCGGACAACGCAGTAGTAGAGCCACTAACCATTGAAATACATACGGGGGGACATGATATCCACCGCATGTATATCGATGGGGGGCATCCGCAGACATCCTATATGATCATTGTTTCAAAAGGCTACGACCTGAGATACAAAGTCAATTGATACCGGCTACAACTTCGTTGACTGGATTCACAGGAGAAAAGATTTGGCCTATGGGGCAATTGCGCTTGCTAGTAATTGTGGGAGATGAACAACACTCAACAGCAACATGGATAAATTTCATGGTGATCAAGTCTCCCTCACCATACAATGGCATCATTGGGAGACTTGGAATATCATCCATGCACACTGTACCATCCACAGCACATGGGATGCTCAAATTTCGAGTGGAAGGAGGAGTTGTCACCCTCTACAACACCACGGTACCACCAAAAGAATGCAACGCAGTAACCAGTGAGGTGGAGAGTATTCCAGAACAACGCACAGAAAAAACACCAAACTTAAAGGTCGCTATTCACCCCGATTACCCAGATCAACAAATTTCGATTGGAGGATCTTTATCTGACAAAGATAAAGCAGCTGTGTGCGTACTCTTGCAAAAGAACCTAGATATCTTTGCATGGGAACCAAAGCACATGACCGGTGTGCCATGCTCTATCACAGAGCACAAGCTACAAATTCGACAAGGATATCCCCCAATATGACAGAAGAAGCGCGGCCAGGCCCCAGATCGTGCAAAGGCTATTCTGGAAGAAGTACACAAACTTGTAGACGCAGGCATCATGCGCGAAGTATACTATCATGACTGGCTTTCTAATCCAGTGATGGTAAAGAAGAGTGATGGCAGTTGGAGGATGTGCGTGGACTTCACAGACCTCAACAAAGCATGCCCACAGGACTGTTATCCGCTGCCGGAGATAGACTGGAAAGTAGAATCCCTGTGCGGATATCCTTTCAAGTGCTTCCTAGACACATACAAAGGATATCATCAAATCCAGATGACAGTAGAGGACGAAGAAAAAACAACTTTCCACACAAGTCAAGGGGTCTATTGCTATACTAAAATGCCCTTTGGCCTAAAAAACGCATGCGCAACATACCAGCGATTGGTGGACACAGCTTTCGAAAAACAAGTAGGTCGAAACTTTGAAGTCTACGTTGACGACCTTGTCATCAAGAGCCACACAGAGGATGAATTGGTGCGCGACATCGAGGAAACGTTCAAAACATTGGGAAAATAAACATGAAGTTAAATCCCAAGAAGTGCACCTTTGGCGCAACAGAAGGCATGTTCCTCAGATACTTAATAGAACCCGATGGAATCAAACCTTGCCCAGAAAAAACAAGAGCTGTTATCGACCTTCCCTCACCGCGCACACTCAAAGAAGTCCAGTCATTAAACGGAAAGCTAGCTGGGCTAAACCGTTTCTTATCTAAGTCAGCAGACAAAATCACTCCCTCTCTTTAAAACACTCACGAAGTGCACCAAAAAGGGAGACTTTCGCTGGACTGAGGAAGCAGAAGAAGCTTTCCAACAGCTAAAACAACATCTGGCATCACTCCGCAAACTTGTCGCACCGCTACCAGGGGAAGAGCTGATCATGTACTTATCTGCAACCCACGGAGTAGTTAGCGCGGTACTATTGACAGATAGAAACTCCGTCCAGACACCTATATACTTTGTAAGCAAAGCATTGAAGAAGACAGAGACTAACTACAGCGCCAAGGAAAAACTGGTCTTAGCTCTAGTATTCGCAGCTAAAAGACTGCGCCGATACTTTCAGGCACACCCAATAGCTGTAATCACAAACCAGCCAATCAAACAAGTTATCTCTAAACCTGATGCATCAGGGCGGCTACAAAAGTGGAGTGTCTTGTTAAGTGAATATAACATCTCGTATAGACCACGCACTGCAATCAAGGGGCAGATATTAGCCGATTTCATTGTTGAAAAGCCAGATACCGATAGTCCAACCTCAACAACCAAAACAGATCTACAGGAACCTTGGATTCTGTTCACAGATGGATCCTCATGCGTGGATGGATCAGGCGCAGGCCTTATTCTTACTAATCCAGAAGGAATGGAATTCACCTATGAGCTGCGCTTCGAATTCACAGCCACAAACAATGAGGCAGAATACGAAGCCCTACTCGCTGGACTGCGCATTTCAATCCAAATGGGTGTACGCAACCTGGAGGCAAACGTGGATTCCAGGCTAGTCGCTAACCATGTGCTAGGTGAGTATGAAGCCAAAGATGAACACATGATCCAATACCTGGAAAAGACCAAGTCCTTAATTCAGAACTTTGATAGGTTCACAATAAAACAAGTACCTAGAGGGGACAACAGGAAAGTTGATGCGCTTAGCAAGATTGCATCTACAAGCTTTGCGCACTTATCAAAACAGGTACTGGTAGAAACCCTACAAAACAAGTCAATCTTGGAGATGGAAGTATCCACAGTGATAGAAGAACAAGATCCTACGTGGATGACACCTATCATTGAATTCATTAGCAAAGGAGTCTTACCACAAGATCATAAGGACGCTCGAAGAGTGCAGCGCACAGCGCAGCGATTTGAACTACGAGATAACTTCCTCTATCGACATTCTTTCTTGAAACCTTGGCTCCGATGTCCAACGACTATGTACTACCAGAAATCCACGCCGGATCATGTAGCATGCACTCAGGACCACGGTCTGTTGTAGCGCTCGCTCTACGGTCGGGGTATTATTGGCCCACTATGCACCGCGACGCGCGAGATATGATAAAAAATGCAACAATTGCCAAGTACATAGGCCAATTCTGCGCCAACCACAACAAGAGCTAACTCCCATCACCTCACCATGGCCATTCTACAAATGGGGCATTGACATCGCAGGCCCTTTTCCAGTTGCAGCAGGAGGGCTAAAAATCCTCATCGTAGCCATAGACTACTTTACGAAGTGGATTGAGGCAAAGGCAGTGGTGAGTATCACGGGCAACCAGGTAAAACGCTTTGTATGGGATAATATTGTATGTCGCTTCGGACTACCTGGAGAAATCATATCAGATAATGGAAAACAATTCTGCGATAACCCATTCAAAGATTGGTGCGCACAATTGAACATCACACAACACTTTGCTTCAGTAAAACACCCACAAACCAATGGTTTAGTTGAGCGCGCGAATCGCAGTCTAGGTGAAGGAATAAAAGCGCACCTTGACAGACACAAAGTAAAGTGGGTGGAAAAGCTATCACATGTCTTATGGGCGCATCACACCACAATCAAAACCAGTACTGGAGACACACCATTCTCCCTTGTCTACAGAACAGAAGCCGTCATACCAGTTGAGATAGGAATGCCAACTATACGAACAGCAGAGGTCAACGTCACAACAAATGACGAGGAGCGGCGCATAGACTTGGACTTACTAGAAGAAAGACATGAACACGCAGCTATACGCGAGGCAAAGGCTAAAGCAAAAATGAAGAAGTATTATGATGCAAAAGTCAAACATACTTCCTTCAGGCCAGTAGACTTCGTATACCGCGCTAACGACGCGAGCCACGCAGAAGACACAGGCAAGCTTGGACCCAAATGGGAAGGACCTTATTAGGTCACTGATGCACTAGGCAATGGTGCATACAGGTTGCGCGATATGGAAGGTCACGACCTGACGCACACTTGGAATATCTGCAATCTCAAAAGATGCTATCTTTAGGAAAGGCTACGGCCCACAAACAGACATCTTTGCACTCTAGCATGTGCCCAATAATTGTTTGTTTTTTCTTTTCTTTGTTAGGAATTGTTTTTTACTTCCTCAAAAACTTGCAAGTATTAATAAAACGTTATGGTTTCTAGCTAACTCCATAACACATCTTACTTTATTGCGTACATTCTTATATGTGTCAATATTGTTATACTACATTTTTGCCTACATGGCGTGCATGCACTAATTAAGACCCACGATGGCATAAAGGATGAGTAAACCTAATAATTAACTTGTTGAGTAAGAGGGTTGCAAACCCATCAACATTGGATCATGCATCCTTGCTAGGCGCCTTACCTTCAAGACGTTGAAGTAAGTCTTCCTTGCGCATCCCACGAAGGATGCACAAATGTCACGTACAAGCTTAGCAAACAACGAGCCAAGACTCTTGGTCACACAATAGAACTTTGCAAACATAATTTATCTTAAGTCACGCACCTAATTTAAACATAATTCCAAAAGAGTATCTTATTCAATCTTTTTACTTAAAAAGACAACAATCTACAAACAGATACCATAACACGCAAAAGATATACTTTGTTATTTATACAATAAATATACAAGTCACAAAAAAGCCTATATGCTATGACGATGCTCAGGACTATCTTCTGGAGCAACGGAGCTTCCTGCCTCTTGAAGCTTTCTCAAGAGCAACGCATCCTTAGGCGTAACGGTCGCTACACTAACATGAATCGCATCTGAACTGGGAATATGTGCAGCGCCCACACCGCATAAGACGGCCTTGCCCTTAATCCCCTTTTTCTTGGCTGCTCTCTCTGCGTGCAGCTCCAGTATCTCCTTAAGAGGAATCTCCTTTTCAAGAGCAAACGGATTCAACATATGGTGTGGCTGTGCAAAAATAGGAACCTGCAACTGCGACTCGTCAGGCTTGAGGAAATAGTCTGGCTGCGCTTCTGCATCCTCCAAGATATGGCGCCCCAGGGTCAACCCCTCCATAATTACCTTTATGGGTTTATCCTGGTCGCGCTCCAGCCGCGCAATTGGAGGAAGCTCAAGCAGCTTCATTCCCTCCATCGCCTTCATCAGCTCGTCATACGCATTGGCATTGTAAGCAGGCACCTCAGCAAGCTCCACCTTCAACAACTTAGCCTCATGAAGCTCCTCCATGGCTTGCGCCCTACCACGCTCCACAGCGCACTGAACCACCTTTCCAAAGGTCTCCATTACTTCCAGAGACTCCAAGGTGCCCGTTGCAGCCAGGCGCAAGCCATGACTGATCAACCACCTACATAAACAGGAACAAATTGCATAGGAGAGACAAACCAACAAATATAATAAGGCAACATTGTAGGAAAATATGTAAGGACGTACCTGCGCTCAGCTATGGTAGACATCAGATGAGGGTATAATTCCTCATCATAGTCTATGCTCAGACCACGCAGCTTCTCCTCCTGTACCTGAATAATCTTCTCCATCCGCAAGCGAAACTCATTAATGTTCGCAAAATGTTCATCCTTCTTCTCCTCAAGATACCTTACCGCCCAGGTAAGGTTGGCCCTAAACTGATGAAGTTCCCTGCGCGCTTGCTGCAGCTCAGCCATCGCGGTCAACTTTTCGTTAGTGACCTTATCTGCGTGCGCCCTAGAGGACCCCACCTCCGCTTGCGCCTCATCCAGCTGCGCACGAAGAAGAGCTATCTCCTCATCTTTCTGGGCAAGAGTACTACTCTCCCCGACGTATCGCGTCTTCAACTGAGCAACTAGCTCAATTTGACGCTCAGCAGTAGCAGCCAACTCCACCAACAATTGCTGCGCAGATACGTCCTCAGCCACCTTCACTCCCTCATCCTTGTTTTCATTATGAGGGACCACACTTTCCACAAAGGCCGCATCATCCTTCGCAGCATGGTCACTACAACGAATAAACAAGCAAGTCAGCGCAGATTACGACAAGTAATAATAAATATATAAAGCGTGAGGAATATCACTTATAGAAGCGGAGAAGCCTTTGCAGCCTCCTTATCCGTGCCAGAAGCGGATGTGTCATCCTTTGCGGATGACTCTACATCCGCGATCAGATGCCGCCTCCTCTTGGAAGTACCACTGCTACCAGCCTCTCCTTTGCGCTTTAGATTCTGCGCTACCACTTCAGGCTTCAGTACCTCTACGATGTCAGAAGATTCAGCTTCCAACTCCTCCACATGTGCAGGCTCCATAGTGGGAGCCACGCTCTGCACTGGCGTCACAAGAAGAGGGGGCGAATCTTCATGACCAACTGGCCCCAACACAGTCAGATGCCCAGCAGTCGCATCCAAGAGCGGTTGCTCATTCTCCCTCAGAGGGCGCATGCCAACAGTCACCTGTTTCAGCTTCTCAAGCTTCACAACCGCAAACAAATCCATCTCTGCGCAACACATAAACAAATAACAAAACACATGTTAGTTATTACAAGTGCGCATACAGAAAAACTTACATTATTTGAAGCGAACGATTAAAAGGGATGAACACCTACCCCGGCCTTCCTCATCAATGAATGTTGGCACCTCGTCAGCACCAAGGAAATAGTTGCGACTCAACCCCATGTGCACCAAAAACTCCTCAGGATAAGGGTTAATGGGGATGCGGTTGGCATCAATAGTCTGCGCATCTGCCAAGCTATACGAACCGGGTGCGGGGCGCCCATCCCTCGACAGCGTCTCTTGAGTATAAAACTCAAATGGTGAAGGAAACACCACATCATCCACCCAGAAAAAATATTCGCTCCAATGTCTCAGGGAATCTACCTTATCGGTATAATACTGAAGGCTCCCCGTGCGCTTCGCAAAGGATACCCATCCATGCGACCACGTTGTGTGGTAAAAAGCGCGGAATAGGTCGACAGTTGGGTTTATTGCGAGTAAACGACAGTTTACTTCAAAGTTTGATATCTTCGCCGCACCTATACAGTGCAGCTGAGAGATATGAAGGTGATAGAAATTGAGCACGTTGCTCAGAAATACAGATATTGGTACGCGATAGTTAGCGTACTCAAAGAAGCGCGTGTATAGCCCTATCTTCCCTTCGGGGAAATCGGTAATACACGCATCGACTTCCGGGGCTTCTGGATGCATATCCATAGGGATAAAGTAATCAGACGAGAAATGACGAACGTCATCCTCATTCATCGCAGAGCGAAACTCATCCAACTGAGCAACCATTCTTACAGTATAAAGATCTACTAAGAGGCGCACACACGGAATTACCTAATGAAACAGTTGATTTCTTTAAAAAACGCTTTGAAGAAATGAGAAATGGTCAATGTGTGTTTTTACTGTGTGTTTTTGGTAAAAGGGAGGCGGTGACTCTTATATAGGTCATCCGAAAACCCTAGATGACGGCCACGTGGATCCCACTCATAAAACGTGTGGCTGGAATACAAAACGGTACATGCACTTTTTCTCGTTTTCCAAGAAACACGTGGACGCATCCCCCATTTTCCGAGGCACTCTTTTGAAATATCTCGGATTGGATACATATTTCTTCATATTGGGCGGCAAATTTCTAAATTTGTCTCGCCACGCTTACCGCTGTTCTCACTAGTCTAGCATCCGTGGCTACGAGCTGCGCACGCTAGACTGAGGGGACATGATGACGTATAGTCTATATTTGGGCCACGAGCCCAAATGATAAACATCACTAAGGCCCAAAACCAGCATGAGTGAGCTATTATAACTTGGGCCGCATTGATAATGGGACTGGGCTCACGTAGACCCAAGCCCAACCAAACTACCCGGGCATAGATAAGGATCTCCTAATTACGGAATAGATATCCTTAACCCGGATAAGCACCACGCGTGCGAAGAGTAAGGAGCAAGAAACCTATGAGGATTCTGCACCTATATAAGGAATAACATAATTCTCATTAAAGGTGCGATCCACAAATCCTAAAATATTTACGAGAATCCTAAAACCGATTACTTACTCTCACGCCGGAGGATAATCGTGGGAGACAATCCCACGATAAGCCTAACGGTGTTTGTTTGTTTTCTTAGTGCGCAGGTTTCAAGCATTAAGAGCAAATTGGTACAAGAGCAAGAACCCAAACTAGAAACACCCAACTTTTGTATCAACAGAATTGAATATAATTTTTGGCATGCGTTTTGTTGGCTCTCATAACTTTTAAACTACTAATTAACTGCCAACATATTGTACGCGCGTTTAGTACATCTACATCGATATTATCTTTTCTACTTCATGAGAAAAATCGAGTCAATATGTGTTTACATGGCCCAAACTAAATTAACTTAATACTAACGGGGAGAAAATCAATCTTTTTGTTGCCATAGAGGTTTATTTGTGTCGATTTTCAAACTATCTAAAAGGGTAGTCGCTTTGTGATTAGCCGGCTCGCAATGTCGAGTCAAAAATCCAAGTAAAAAAAAACTAAATTAACTTGGCGATAGACATGTTTGAAAAATTTACTGTTTGACATATATATTATTAGAGCGAGAAGTGATTGGGAGACCTAAAACTTAAATTCTATGCCTAAATCTATGTGGCAATCATTTATTTGTTGTAACAACAAGGTCCACTTTTTCACAACCCACTAAGCTAATGACACATATGTTAGACACAAAATTAATAATGTTTTTTAGGTCTCCAAATCTTTTTTCTATTAGAGCAAGTGAACGCCGGTATATATTCGGTATGTAATTAATAATTAGTATAAGTAAAATAGTACCGTATTACGTAATAATTATTTTTTTTACCCAATGAAAGGATTAATCAAGAATAATCATAAAAGGATTATGAAGAAAATAAAAGAAGTTTATTAAATCAATATGTGTATGCGTTATTTTTTATCAGAAAATTAATAATTAATATTTAGGCTGGACATTATAACGAAATGGAATAATAAAAAATTCAAACGAATATATAATTCTTATCATCAAACTCATAATTATAATCAAATATGATTTTCTTTGCATGTACTTATCTTCTTAAAAGTCTTGGTTTTTTGAACTTCAAACACGTACATACTATATTATATCCATATATTAATCTTGATCAATTTTTAATTTTAGTGTTAGTATATAAATATATATTAATATATGACCACAAACATTGATCTTAAACACACAATCGGAAAGAAAAAAGAAAAGCATAACATCAAGAATCAAATTGATCGATCAGCTAGCTATGACGTTTGAGGAGATGTTGGGATGGATAATGATAGGTATAGTGGTGTACATGGTGGTTTTATGTGGGTGCACGGGGGAGCCAAGGAATGCAACTCGACCTAGACAACGCATGCAGGATATTGAAACCGGAAGAATACCGCAAACTCGAGCAGCAGCAACAACAAGTGTTATCCACAATGTGGTAACGGAGTTAAGACATGTCAACCTTGATGAGGTGGACAAGAAGGCGTTACATAGTGATGTTCTTCCTAAAACCGTGAAAGAACTAATTTACGAGACAAATAAATTTGAGAATCACGATTGTGCAATATGCCTGGAGGAGTTCCAAGAGAAGGAAACGATTCGGATTGTGCAACCATGCAATCACTTGTTTCATACCGATTGCATTAAGCTTTGGTTAAACTTGAGCCGAAGTTGCCCTAGTTGTCGACATCCCATCCCTATGTAAACTCTTTACTTATCGGTTTGTATAGATATTCTATCAATTCTTGGATTGTTAGTTGCATTGCAGTTAGTAGATTAAGAGATCTAATTTTTTTACATTAATTGTTCTTTTGAATCGATAATTCAGTGATTTGCAATTTTGCATGCGACTATTTATGATCATGTTAACAGTTAAGAGTTGAGCATCAATTGTAAGTTTCGCGAAATAAACTCAAAGGACAGAAGTTGACACTTTTTTTTTTTTTTTTTTTTTTTTTTTTTTAACACAATCTTTTCAAATTTTGTTTATTTCGTATATTTTGTAACCATTTTATCCTTACATTTTTTAAATTTGGAAGGGTAAATAGTCATTTTACATGGTTGAATAGTCACAAAATACACACAATAAACGAAATTTTAAAAAAAAAATTGTATTCTAATTAAAAAAAAAAAAAAAAAAAAAAAAAAAAAAAAAAAAGTCAGCTACATAAAACAACAAAAAGTGTCAACTTGAATACATTTACAAGTTATTAGCCCTAAACACAATAGACACTATAGGGTGTTTTCATTTTCTGAATTTACATGGAAGCCAAACGGGTAACAATTTTATTTTCATATATATTGCAACACTTTTATTTTAATTTAAAATGAACACCTTTACATTAAAATGCTTTTGTTGTTATAGAGTTTTGTACGTACTAGTTATAATATCTGTGCACGCACAGGGTTTTTAAAATTTCTTTTTAATTATGTATTATTATCGATTAAGAAATGAACCACTTAACATGTTTCAAATGATTTTACTTGGTGGACTAAAAATATATGTATATGTTATAACCTATCTATTATTTTAGGAGAATACTTTTGGATTAAAAATTATATTTTATTATTCAAGTAAAATCATATGATAATACTTGACTTGCATGAGATGTTAATGATATATGTTTTTAGTTTGCAAACCCGTGCTATCAATTTACGATGTGTTTTGTAATTGTGCTATTTCTTTTACTTGTATTTTCATTAAAATATGTAGCATATTTAGATAGCTTTGAAGATTGATTCATTTTCTTAATTATGAATAACCATCACATCATTTTTACTAATGTACCTTTTTTTTTGAAAAGTTGTATTTTCATAAGTTTGTGTTATTTACTTCTTATGTTTGATCATAAAATTACCAAATTAACATAGATGCTTACACTATAGCTTCTTTATTACATAAAGAGAAACGAAAAAAATATGTAATGGGTAGAACTCAAATTTAATCTTACGTTTATGTATAATGTATAAGATTAATTTTTCTCTAAGCCCGAACTATATAAGGAAATTATTATTACTTGTATAAGTAAATTATAAATGCATGAAAAAATGACAAAGTATATTCGCAAGTCTTTTAGGATTGTTTGAATCCTTACCGACCTTTCACTTTAATGCAACTTTCTTTTCAATTGGTCTAAATCATCAAGGTAAAAGACACCTATATTTTAGACCGTTGGTTGACACTTATAGTGTTATCAATGATAGCAAACACCTGCTAAGTTTCATTAACTCATTCAAAGAGAAATTACACCCGGAATAGAATTCTTATCATAAAATTCCCTATATTGGCACTAAAACACATCTTTGGTACATTAAAATACATTCATGTATTATCTAAATCAGCAACTCAACTAAATTATACATTCATAACTTGAGCAGACGTAGAAAATCACTCCACGACAATCAAGTGTTGATACTTAATCCTCCTCTAAAAAGCGCACACAACAAATTGCATTACATTTTAGTTTGTGCGATAGGATAATAAAACTGCAAAAACCACTAATGTGTTGCATTATAGCGAGGATAACAACAAAGTTAGTCATAACATCAAATAAGAAAACTTCTTATTAAAACTAAAGGGGTGTTTGGTGATGCTTATTAAAGGTGCTTATTGGCTTATTCAATTACCATAACACAATAAGTGTATGATAAAGCTCTAAGCTTTTTTTAGAAGTCAAGTGAAAAACCCCTGAACTCACAACTAATTCTATTATAGTTTAGCGTGTTTATAGTAAAAACACAAATATTAAGTGTAGAAGTTTTCAACAAAACATAAAAAAGAGTTACTAAAAGTTGGTGCGTATAACAAAAAAGTTAAACCATAAAAAAAAGTTACTAAATACTATCAGCTAGATAAGGCATAAGCCAAAGTTCTGTTGAGGTCTCTTTCGTATTCTATTCAGAAGCAAAAAGAAGTTTACACATAAATCATAAGTATAGAATAACGGTTGTATCTCATATATGTGATTACCAACTCAATAACATTATCGCAGTATAGTAACGTAATAACCTGATTAAAACTATGTATTCTTGCTGAATAATTCTCATGTACATACTTTTAATTCGTTTACAACGGCCAACTATTACGTTTTTTTTTATTTTTTATTTTTTTTAATAAAACATCACGTCAATGAATAAAGTTAAGGAAAACACCTACGTTTTTTAATTTTTTATTTTATTTTATTTTTTAAAAATTTTTAGGAGGTGATTGTTATCAAACAAGAATTGTGATGCGTGCATTTTTTTAATATAATTTAAGGAAAACACCTTCTATATTAAACAATGACTATCTAACCCATGTGTTTATTTTTTTTTAATAATTAGCTTTGTGTAACGTTTTTAACTGACAGACATGTTGAGGTTGAGGTTTATTTTGTTGTTTAACTTTAACTATTGATATCATGTTCTATAAAATGTGTGAATTTAGTAGCTCATAATGAGCGTTGATGAAGTTAAAGTATGCTCCGTAAAGTTTTTAAAATGTTTTTATGGATATTATATACAAATTTTAAATAACAATTTCATGAATCGTTGTTATAAGTAGAATCGTGTATATTTATTTTCATATCACAGTATCGTGCTTACCATTTGATATTTATATTCCCGTTACTAATAATTTAGCCATATTTCAAACCCGTGTAAGTATAAATTAAACTTTTAAATAGTAACATGAGTCTTTATTTAAAAAAATATTCTAATTGATGAAAGTTTAAAACTAACATTCGTTTAAAAAAATATTTAACGTATATTAAAACGAATTCGCATATTTACCAAATGAGTCCTTATTTAAAAAAATATTCTAATGGATGAAAGTTTAAAACTAACATTAGTTTAAAAAAATATTTAACGTATATTAAAACTAATTCGCATATTTACCAAATTTTGTAATTTTAATGGATGAAAGTCTCACGTAATTTTAAACAAAGTTTCTATTATAAAGTATAGGGGGTATAAAGTGTAAGGGGTTATTAGTGTTTTTTATAAAATTATTAAAAAACATGGAATCTTGTAATTTTACACTTTACTCTATATAAATTATTTAAAATTCAATCACTAAAGTTTTATTAATTACTTCCTATTTTTTTAAGTTTTTGTTTTCATAAATTTGACACCTATATTTTTATGCATTTTTTTTTCTTAACCAAATTTCTCCACCAAATTTATTAAGTTTGACCAAAATCAATTTAATTTTGACTTTTTATTAACCAATCACGTTGCTCGATTTCGCCTACATGGCAAAATCGAGCTCTGCTATTGGTCCAATTTATTTTTCAATGAGAAGGGATTTGCAAGAACATTCTGAAATGATGTAATTCTTTTATTATATAAAAGATATCATCTTAGCAGTCTTGATTTATTGGGCTTGCAAGCATTATCCATTAATCTTGATAAATGTTAGTGTTAATACATCTATTATCTATATAAAGCAAGATTTTTCTAAATAATCTCCTCTCAAAAGACCTCAGATAATTACATGTGGATATTCATTTCATTTTGATCTAACGGCATTTCCCTCTTTCAACATATTTGGTCAACAAAAACAATAAAACGCATTCATTCCCACATTCCATTAGATCAAAACCATATCCTCAAATCATTTCATTAAAAAACAATCGTTAATCTAATCAATTAACACCAAAACAAGATGACTATATGCTATGCTGAATTGTTGTTTACAACAATCGTTATTTCTGGGTATCATCATGGACGAACAACCAAAACAAATTTAGGGCTTATTGATTATCTCCAAGAATGTGTAATGAATACTGTATCAATTGGCAAATAGGTTCATTTGCTTTAATCAATTTCCAACGTTATCGTTTGCTATAATTTCCAACATTATCGTTTACATCAAAACACATGTAATTCGGTGCAGTGAATCGATTTGTGCAGCTTGAGATTTTTCGAGTATGATATCCAAGGTACGATCTTTTTTTTTTTATTCTTTTTTTTTCAAGTATGATATGGAATCATGTCTTTGATATGCATATAATCTGTTTGATAAAATGCCTCAACAAAACTTTGTTCTGCTTGGATTAATAAATGCGTTATAAAGATTGTTAATGTTTATCGGCATATCAAAAACCCTGTTTCAATTAAATATCTTGGTTCTGCTTTGATTAATAAACGCTTTTTATTTCTAAAAAGAAGACAAAAAGCTTCCTCTGAACGTACGGAAGTGGCAGTACAAAAATACATCTTTTCAAAGCTGATTTTGAGCAACAAGTTTATGTTTTTATACAGAAAACAAATCATGGATTATGTTGAATGGTGATGCAGAACAAATCAAGGCTTTTGCTGGAAGCTGGGATGGGGTAAGCCGAGATAGATATTTAGGCGGTATTTTGGTTATTGATTGTTTCTGTATTAATTAGAAAGCTTTTATTATATATGTGCTAAATACTTTAATAGAGTTATTTAAAAGGAAAAGAGGAATGGTATGCTTTTGAGCTGTGATAGCAACAATTTTTAGAAGTTCAACATAATTGTAATTTAATCATAATACTAAAACTGGCTTTTACGAGCAAGATATGTAGAGTTTGTGTGGGAATTAAGTTACACGGGGATGTATATCTCCACATTATCACAGACACCAAGAATCAGAAATGTGTAACTCCGTGTTTATTAGTCTATAAATTGTTTTATATGTATCTATTTTAACTTATTTTATGCTCAAAATGGTCAACTTTTTGATGATCACAGGAACTGGATAACCCTATTATTTTTTATTATTATTTTTTAACTATATTGCTCTAATCTACGAGTAGAAGATTTCAAACATTAATTATGTGATCAAAGTGTTAAAGTTGGTACTGAAGGTAGAGTCCTTAATGAGCTCAGGTTAATTATTCCATTTTCAGATTTAATTATGCGACCATTTTGAATGTGTGGTGAATGTATATTACTGACTATTTTTTATTCTAATTCAGAAACAAATGCCTCCATTATCCGTTACTGAAGATGTGAAAAGTGAAGCTTTGGCTACCTTAATTCTTAACAAGCTCTGTACTGGCATCAAGGTTCTAATTGTTTTTAGAAATGAAAATACTTCTCTTCGTAACAGCCGTTATCTTAGTTTATGAAACTGTTTGTTTTTTGATAGGTTTGTGCCATAATAGGTCTGACCCATGGACCGTGTGACACAATCCTTGTCAAGGCATAAAGGTAAAAATTAAAATTTTGCTACCGTCTCCAAAGTTAATAATAAAACACAATCCTATTTCAAATTGTTTGCAACTTGAAGGTTTCTTATATATGTGAATAATATCTGGACACACTTCTGAATATTGGGTACTTTCGTACTTGCATAAATTCAAGTTTTAGTTTGTTAGGATTTGATGTGCGTTTTTATTAGTACAAGTTTTAAAATTTATAAACACGAATTATCCGATTATTATCTAGCACATACGAGCAAGTATACTCGTCCGGTGTAATAAAGGTGGGATTTGGTTGTTTTAGTAATAAGAAAAACGTTTGTTAAATAAGGGTTGTCAATCCAAATTTATGTAAAATAAAGCTTTAAAAGAAAATCAATAAAAACTAAACATATACTTGTGTATAATTCCTTGATTGGTAATTAGGAGTATTGTAACAATTTGAGTACAAAGTTTGGTGTAAAACTTGTTATGATGCGCAACTAAAAATGAGTAGTTATACAATCTATGATGTATGTCATGTTTTCACTACCACTAAGAATTCTATCACCTAAATGACTCCTTTCGGACATATCAAATTAGTATGACAATTCTATAAACAAATGGTTGTTTAGAAAATCAATTCTTTTCTTATGAATTCCTACGAATCCTTTCGGTCCTTTTTCGTGATGAAATCGTCTCAAATCTATTTTAACAAGTAAATAAGATGATTGTCAAGCATCATATTCCATACTAATTTGGTGTATTAATATTTTGGAATAAAAACAAGTTGAAATTTCTTTCGGACCTATTTTTCAAGAGATTGTTTTTACCGACAAATTAAGCAAGAAAAGATGTTATTTCAACAAACTCATAAATAGATATGTTTTCATGCATCACCTTTTTCATAAAAGAATACTCCATTAACCAATCACATCATATACACAAGTATATCACAAATTACTCCATAGCAATCATATTAAAACACAAGTAAATAAGAAAACTTTCATAAAACTCAAAGTAACAATTGTTCATTATAAGTATCAAGGTGTACCTAGTCTTGAGAATTACAATGAATAAACTTGTGGAACTTTAGCAACCACACTCCTCCAATTGCTCACTAACGTAAGTAAATAACTCCACACTCGAACCAATGCTTGAGACTCTAACTCAACACGTTCTGGACGTTTTTACAACACTTAGTAAACTTTCAGGCAATATAAGATAAACTAACAAGATTTTGTGTAATACTAAGTTAGATATTGGTGGTACAAATAACTCTAGACCCTAAGTAGTCATTATATAGTATAATGACACTTATCCTTCAAGTAAAAACGTCCATCCTTAGTTAATAAGCAGAAATGATCAGCCACACATGATTATGGGGAGTAAATTCGCCAATAAATGCAAAACTTGTAACTTCAGTCAACCCCATCCGATCGGTTTCTCACCATCCGATCGGATGGTCAATCTTTTGGCACGTTTCTAGCCGAATCGGTTGCGAGTTGTAACCGATCGGTTGGAATCTGTCTGAACTATATTTTATTTCTTTTCCTTGTCGTTTTACGTTGCATGCATTATTTTTCTTCGTGGCACGACTTTGTCCATTAGAACTTGATATTTCCTAGATAATTTCGTGTAGAAAACTTGTCTTTATCAAATCCTTTTGTCCATGCAACGTTTCTTTCTTCCTTGATCTTCTTGAAACTCTTCAAAAATGCATGTCCACTTCATTTCTTCATCTTTTAATCATTTTTACCTGCTTTTGGCTATATTTGCATGCATAAACACTTTTTCACGATTAAGTAACAAATATATACAAATATGACCAATTTCCACTCATAAAACAAACAATAACGCGACTAAAAACATGTTAATTTTGAGCGTTATCAAAGCCCCCACACTTGAGCTTTGCACGCCCTTGAGCAAGTCTTAATCAAAAAGAAAATTGAATTCAATGGCAATAGTGCAAATATCTTATTTGAACTCAATCAAGTAAATAAAGAGCTTGATAACAATTCTAAGCACCTCACGAAGATGTAATAAAAATAACTTCAAAGTAAAGGAACATGCATATTTGATCATAAAAATAACTTCAAAGTAAAGGAAATGGAAAAATTTAGAAAATACCAGAGTTAAATACGCAACATGCATATTTGATCATAATAAGCAAATGAGTATATCGACTCCAAATGTTGATCAACTATATGCTTCCGTAACAAAACTCCTGCAAGAAAACTGCAAAATATACGAAACAACCAAACAAACACAAACAAAAAAATATCTAAACCAAATAAATAGAAAATTAAGTTACGTTATAAATCCTACGAGAAATAGTTAAAGATAATAGAAATAGAAATTGTTCGACACATAATTGTTTTTAAAACAAACCATAATCCATATGATCAAATGCCACCATCAATAACTCACATCGGAACGAATGAACTCGTCCTCGCTTTCCTCTTCATCCTCATCTTCCTCTTCAACATCTTCTTCATCGGCCCAATCCACCACTCGTCTCTTCTTCTTTCCAGCTCTTGACGACGAACCTCCAACATCATAACTCGATCCTCCAGGATTAAAACTTGGTCCACGTACATTAACACATGAACTACCATACTCGGGAAGTCTACCGTATGGAGGATATGGCTCGGGAAATGGTGAATAACCAGGATAAGGGTAGGGGTATGGTCCAGGATATGGAGAATATGGTAAAGGGTATGGTGGAACATTTGGTGGGTTGTAGGGAGGTACCTCATAATTGGCATCTTGTGCCAAATGTTGGATCATAGGCATGGAATAATCATAGTTGTAATTATTCCTCATTTGCATTGAATCTCTCCAAACTTCCCTACACTCAATAGCATTTAACTCTTGGTTCCAATCACCCCATCCTGAATCAAAACCACTTTGGGTATTACCCGGAAAACTTCTCATTTGAGGTTGTGATGGCGCTTCCGTATAGGCTCCGGATTGTGCCCCCACACTTGGTTCGGTCCAAGGTCACAAAGTCTTGTTATTACTATCCAATGCTTTTCCAAAACTAAAAGCATCCCATATCTCACTCTCCAATCTCACTCTACACTTCCTCAACTCATGATCATTAAAATACCCAAGATTTTTAGCCAACGCGGTCACATAATGACCTCCACAAACATCACTTTGTTTCTTAATCCCCGGTGCTCTCTTAGAAAGATACTCGGCAATAATCCATGCCACATTCCCATTCTTATCTTCCTCCAACAACTTCATTACCCATAGGTCCGGTTGACTACATTTGTCTTGACCACCGCTCCTATGTATCAATCCCCAAGAAATCAACTTTTGTAAAACCTTCAACAACGGATTCCTAATACTAGAAGAATTTCTCCTAAGACAAGTTGGAACACCAATTCTATTCCAATAAGCATCAATACCCGTGTATTGATCATTAGCTCTAGCTAAACTCACAAAATGTGGTCCAAACAACCTATGATTAACCTCACTCTCCTCATACAAACCAAGGGCAACTGCAAAATTTGGCAAAGATAAAGCATGTTCGCGACCACACAATCTAAACCAAACACAAACATCCCCAAGAACATCATTTACCTTTCTATCAAAGTAGAACGTAGAAAAGAACTCCAAACACCATTCCTTGTAAACATTCTCACGAATACTAAAAGCTCTTTCCCAAGAATAATCTTCAAACCTATCTCCATCTCCAGGATACACATAAATCATAGTCATTATGCTCCTCAATTGATCCTCACATTCATACTCCGCAAGCAATTCCCAATCAATCAACCTAGGCTTAGCAATCTTTCTCTCTTGAAGTTTTGAAAGACGTTCCCTATATGCATTCTTCTCATCTTTGTTTTGATGAGTTTTTGTTTTGTGATTATCAAAACATAGAGATATCGAAAGATATGCATAACGTTTTTAGTTATTTATTTATATCAACAATCTCCCCCTTTTTGATGATTATAAAACGTAAACTCATTAAATCCAAAAATTAATTTTTAGACAAGTATTTAGTGAGTTTATATTCACTTCTCCCCATTTTTGTAAAATCAAAAAGGTTTAAGCCAATAGAAGGGAAGCTCCCCCTTGATGTATGCTCCCCCTCGTTTGAGGGCACCAAGGGTTCGAGAATTGGAATTCTTGCAAGAAAAATATTAGAAGCACAAGCATGGCACAAGCAAACACATATATCATAATACCAACAATTAATAAGCATGGCAAAAGATAATTAGGAACACATATTAAGTCATTCATTGATAGAAAATGATTATGTCAACCCATAATCATTGTTACAAAAGCCATAAATATAGAATACTAACACTAAGTATAGCATCCTATTGTGCTAACAAGGAGTGTCACCAAACTTTCTTGAATCCCAAAATGGTTGAAGAGTTTTATTTGAAAATGAGAAACATAAGCATATAAAATGCTTGGTGGTTTAGTGGAGATAAACTTTTGGTTGCATGGATGTTGGTGAGTTTGGAGATGTGGAACTTGTAGGTGGTGGGTTAGAAGTAGGGTTTGTTGATTGAGGGTTTTGATGTTGTTCAAGTGATGGTGTTTGTTGAGATCTTGTAAGAAGATACTCAATCCAAGTGAAGTGCTCATTCAAAGCAATGGTTTGTTGTTGAAGGAAGATGCAACAAGGGCAATTGTTAACATTCTTCTCAATTTGGTTGATGTTGTGTGGGGATGATGGTGAGCTTGATTGTGGTGGATCCAAATTACGTTGAGCAAGATGTAATGCTAAAAGAGCACTAAGCTCATGAGCCTCTTTTAGCTCCTCAACAAACTTCAAGTGTTCGGAGGAAGGTGTTGGTGGTGGAACATGATAGTTGTCTTGGGTGAAGGTTTGAACATGCAACATAGGAATGGCATGTGAGGTTGTAGGATGTGGTGGTGGTATTCTTGGTGGTGGAGACATGGTTGAGCTTGGGTAGTCATGAAAACATGAAAAGGGTGGAAGAGTTTCTTCATGAGTGAGTGGTGTTTTTGTTGAATGAGCAACATGTGAAGTATTGATTGAGATGTTGGGATTGTTGTTTTGGGATTGAGCATGCTCATCATAAGAAGAAGCATTAATGAGGGAATGAGTAGATGATAGGTTGTGAGATGACTCATTAGTGTGGGTTTGAGGTTTAGTTGTTGGTTGACTTGGAACAACATCACTTGAGTTATGACAAGAATCAAGTTTTCTCCTCCAAACGGGTTTGACGGAGATCCTTGCGGTTCTTTAAATCTTTGGTTTTTGGTTGTTGGGAGATGACATGTTTGGGTGTGATGGCATTAATGATGGGAAGAGGGTATTTATAGTGTATGAGAAATGTGGTTTAGGAAGGTAAATTTTGAGAGATAGTATGGGACAAAATATGTTTGTGAATTTTGGGAAGTATAGGCTGAAATCGGTCAAAAAGTGATAAAGAAAACAGTATCCCCGACCATCATATGGCCGGTCCCCTTAATCATTAAGGGGGCCGCCCAACTGGTGATTCCCAAAATGCCAGAAATGGGTTTTTGGCAGAAAATTTTCAAAAATGTTGTGTTTTTGGATTTGGATTCAAGTAAGTTCAACTCTTTGAGGCAATATAGGGCATACTATTCATGAATGTAGAGAGTGATATAGAAATAATTAAATTAGGCAAATAATTTCTAATAATCATGCTATCTATTAATTTATCAATTAAGATATGCAACAAAGGAGGCAATAAGGCAAATTAGTTAAATGTGTAACTATATGAAGATGATAACATTTAGTCTAGTGCAAACATATTGATGATTGTTAACAAGTAACAAATAGGAGGTTATGATTATATGGACTTCAAGACTTGTTACAAACAAGATCCATATGGGCAAGCCATGATTCTCATGAAATGATTTGATTGAATTGTGAATGTCATTACCAATAGAAGTATATGACACATGTGAGAAAATCAAATGTGTTTTAAGCAAAACGTTTTTTGTTTTATTCAACAATGTTTTGAAGTAAATTCAAGTGTGCATTACAATAAAACAAATTGAATTTTGTTTCATAACATGTAATAAAGAAATTTTAATCTTGTTTTTTATTAAAATAAGGTTATGAAAAATTTTAGTAAAGCAAATTGTTTGAAGAAAAATAATATAGATATTTAAAAGATTTTTATTCAAAGAGAGAGAAGTTTTAAACATGATGTTTTGATCATTATAACAAGAAATTGCAAGTGAAGGATTTGAAATGGAAACTTATCATGCTCAAGAGAATCAATTAAGCCCATTGTCACACATAATCATCTCTAATGACAGCTAAAGATATGAAAGAGAGATGGTAGATATTTATGATCTAAATGCAATGAAATAAAAAGGAACAAAGTAAATTATTTATGGATACAAGATAGACATGTGTGTGTGTATATATATATATATATATATATATATATATATATATATACAAAGAACATCATAATATCAATTTACTAACAAGTCTCAATTATAATACATCTATTAATGCAACTAGTAAGATCATATAGCTTAAGTGGAAAGTATTCTACTATAGATCATAGAAGCTTAAGAAAAAAAGATAATAGACTAAGCAACAAGAAGGTTAATAATGCTAATATCATATATGCATATATTAGTATTAATGATCTAAAAGCATGTCAACTTATAAGTTAAATCAAATTCACATACCAATTAAAGCATTCTTAAATATAATGTAATATTGGCAAGTTTTTGAAAAGAAAACTTATCTCAGGTCCAGCTTTTCTTAAAGAGTGGGCATGAGGGAAATGGAAGATATCTTAAAAGTTTGTCCAAAACATGTCGAATTAGCCAAGAGACATTCCAACACAATAGAAATCAGGGGAGCTTTATCCGAAATGCTTAATCGATCACACCAATCATCACAAGTCGTGAAGACTAAGAATAATAGTGCTTAGGAGCCTTCAACTAGAACTAGCAACGGACACACCATGATACCAATACTCCAAGGGTGAAGAACAAAATGCTGAGACAATAAATGACCGCAACAACGTCATAGCCAAAACATTTGCAGAATGTAACACATAGTGATAGGAACCAATAGCCGTTAAAGGTAATAGAGCGAGATGAGCAAATCAACACGTAATAGACTCTTCGTTCGTTAATTACCTAAACATGATAAAAAAAGCTTGGTACCCAGATTCTCATGGGTCCGAGTTGGTTAGTTGAGAACATCCATTGCATTTAAATGCATATGATGAGGATGTCGTCGAGAAGTACAAGAATTTATCAATAGTTTGTTTTAATTAACAAACAATAACTTTCTTGACTAGAGTGATAAATAATGAGTGTAAATAATATTAGTTCTAAATTTATTCACTAGGTTTAACA
Organism: Artemisia argyi; assembly: GCA_030686995.1. Taxonomy (NCBI): domain Eukaryota; kingdom Viridiplantae; phylum Streptophyta; class Magnoliopsida; order Asterales; family Asteraceae; genus Artemisia; species Artemisia argyi. The sequence continues at coordinate 37,315,198 of CM060677.1, read as the reverse complement.
AATTTTATTTATTTTGATACATTTGTTGAAGGATCATTTACGATAAATCCTAAGTCGGTTTTATCATAAAATGACTTTTGAATGTTGAGAAGATATTTTAAAGATTTAGAACTATTTTCGAATTTTGCCAATGTTTTTGCTTTTTCATTTTCCATTTTAATTTCATGTTTGTAGTCTTGACATTTTTTACATTCAAGATCAATTTCAATATTACTTTCAAGTATAGACATTTTATCTTCTAAAATTATTTCTTTTTCAAAGTTGTTTTTAGCGGATATTAAAGATTCGTTTTTAAAGATAATTTTTGAGTCAATGTTGCAAAAATGTTTGAAGTTGTTTTCCATTTTTGAAAATTCTAATATAAATTGATCATAGCAAAAATGTTTGGTTTTGGATTGTACCTTATTTGTAGTTGTACATTCTTCACATGCTATACAGTGATCAATTCCATTGTCCAGTCGCTCCATGTTTTGTTTGTAGTTTCGCTTGGATCTAAAAGCATGTAGTCCTTGCCATCAATACTTGTGTTCACATTTGTTTGAATATTCTCATAAGCCGTATTATCATCGTCTTCTTTGCACTTGTTGCACCATGATTTATTAACGCTCTTTCTTCGGATTTGGCTCATGTATTCTTCGTTATAGATACCTTCAATGATCACATTTGAACTAGTAGTACATGTGTTTGTTTCAACTAAATATTTATTTACTAAATTTTCTAGATTAACTATTTCTTGTGCAATATCAAGTTTATCATCTTTGGTTTTACATTTCTCTTGGTGAAACTTTAAAAGACATTTTCAAATATCATTTGCCATTTTACAACGAAATAATCTTTCATATTTAACTCTTGGTAGAGTTTTGAAAATAAGTAATTTGGCTTTAGTGTTTTTATCAATTTTGGTTTGAAGATTATTATATTGATTTTCAAAATCCATTTTGGTTGGTTTAAGATCACCAATTGAAATGATATGCCAAAAATCAAGATCTATTGATTTCACATAATTTTCAAATTTGTTTTTCCATTCAAGAAAATGATCATTTTCAAATAATGGTGATTGTTGTGTAAATTCCTCTTCTAAATATTTTTCAAATTCCATAGATCGTTACAAGTTTTAAAATACAATCTATTTTAAAAATCTTGCTAGACGTGGCTCCTGATACCAATTGTGGAAAACTAGAAGGGGGGTTGAATAGTTTTGCGTCCTTTTCTTTTAATAAAAGTTCGCTTTCAAAGAATTAATGGTAATCGTAAAAAACTTTGAAGCTAAAGTATAGATACAAATTTATTCAACTATATCACATAGATACTACTTATTTAAAGTGTTGAATAGAAATTATAATTTCATATATCTCACTTACTTATAAGTAAGTATTTATATGTGTTTTAATAATTGTATATACTTATATTTTACTAATGTATAATTAATATTTTAAATGGAACCTAATTTGATCTTTATGTGAAATCAATATATGCACAACACACAATTATAATAATGTACGAGAAGCAAGTAAGTAAACAAGTAAAGAATGAGAGATGGAAAGATCAAACCGAGAGACAAAGGATTTATAGTGGTTCGGCTACAAGGACACCTTCCTTGCCCTACTCCACTCCCCGAGCACCGAACTCGAGAGTTTTCTTTACTAAGTCAATAACCTCCCTTATGGCGGAGAAAACCGTACACACCAAAAGCTTACACCAATTAACGACACAAAGCAAAATGTCGAGTTCTAATCGTAGCTAGAACCAATCTCACACCAAATATCACACCACACCTTCTTCACACCTTTTACTTCTTCTATACTTCTTCACACCACAAGTATCTTCACGCCTTTACAAAATACTTCACGACTTCAATGTCTTGCAACTTCACAACTTCAAAGCACTAATGTCTTCACAACTTCAAACCAATAATGTCTTTGCACCTTCAAGTCACTAGTGTCTTCACAACTTCAATCTACTAATGTCTTCTAGTCTTCTCCACTTGGAAGCTTCAATTACTTCACTACTAGTCACTATTGCTACTCTCTCCTATCTCCACTACTATCCAACACTACTTCTTCTCTTCAAGTTTCACTTCACACTTACAACAATTCTAGATTCTACAAATAAATCTAGCTAACTAATACATACACCTTATTCACCAAAATATGAAAGATCAACAGGATGAAACAAACAAACAACTTAGATAGCAAGATGATACTAAGTTGTAATACTTCTAATGGAAGTATTCTTCTCTTTGCACTTGAGTGTTGAGGCTTGAATCACTTTGAAACAAAGATCAAAGTATATAAGATCAAAGGATTTTTAGAGGATGGAGAAGGATGTTTAGATCAGAAAGTTTTTAGTGCAAAAAGGTGAGAAAAATATGTGGAATGATCCAATATTTATAGGGCCAGAAAATATTGTTCTGGAGCATGCCGGTCCCCTTAATTAGGGGCGGTCCCCTTAATCATTAAGGGGACCGCCTAGTAAAATTAAGGGGGCCGCCCTCCTGAACGTTGTATTTTCTTGTCCTTTTGTGAGGGAAATTTTTCTGGATTAGATTTGACATTTTTGGTTGAAAATTTGAATTCACAAATTTGTAATGAATTAAACATATTCTTTTAATGCCAAAAATGTTTTACAAAAGATATAAAATGTTTTGTGACATTTCATAAATATCTAGTGATTAACAAAAGTGTTCCTTTGATCTTATAATACATTAGACACTTTGTTTATTCATATCTTAAGTGAGTAATTGGTAAAGATGAGTATTTACTACTAAATACTTGTTTATGTCATAATCTTTGGTTTGATGAGTTTTCGTTTTGTGATTATCAAAACATAGAGATATCGAAATATATGAATAACGTTTTTAGTTATTTATTTATATCAACACTTTTGAAATATTTGATGGTTAAATGGAGTAACTGTGGGAATGTAAATGTCATATCATTACACACTTGACACACTACACAAAATGCTCATTCTTGCAACATATTGTGCTAATCTGATATGTTTGCAATAACTATTGTTTGTTTGCAACGATGATGAAATAAAATGATTTGAAAAGTTAGAAACTTTTTTTGAATCAGTTTGCAAAAAGATATACGATATGTGGTTCTTTTTTACACTGAAAATCGTTAGATCATTCGGTGAAGACCTGTTAAAAAATACATCATCAAAAGCGATCCATTTTAGTGATAGATTTTGAACCGAGTAAAATATGCTACATACTAATGATCTAATTATAAGTGGTATCCAATGCACCTGATCATTTGATTAATGAAACTTGTGTTAAGCAGGGAATATGAGTTCAGGGAGCCAACTGTCAGCATGCTTCACATCTGATATAACACACATAATCTTAGCTGCTGATGTCTCCAACATATATGTATGGAATCACATTAACCTGGATAAGCTTATCACCAAACCCAAATGCGAAGCATCATATGAAAACTTTTTTCTCAAATAATGCAACAACGGCCATACCTTGGTTTGGTATCAAAAGCATATCATCAAAACTTACATCTCCAAGATTTTCAATAATGTATTACATGGTAATAAACTTTATAGTTTATAAGTGTGTTTTTCTTTGCTATTTCTTTTTCAATCAATTCAATGTAACTTTCTTACCTGTGATAAACATCTATCAGTTTTAATGTCTTTCTAACATGTTCGTATGAATTTTTCACATATTATCTTAAACAAATTCTTAGAGCTAGCCGCCCATCAGGAGGGCCTTGAAGCTAGTATCATATATTACCACAGTCGTTGATCTTAAACACACAATCCAAAAACAGCATAGAAGGAAGAAGTTGATGATGTGCAAAATTTAGCATATTTTGGGATGGAGCAACGGGATAAACGGGCGGAATGGCTCACCTTAGGACTCTAACTTTGGATTCGCTTGGTGTTTCGAGGCCCATGATATATCGTCGGGAAGCGCTGTAACGGTCCAGACAACGGTCGTAGATGGTTTTTCTTATAGATTTCGATAATTTCAACATTTGGACCCTCAATTTCAAATCTCCTAAGTTATTTTCTGTTTTTAGTTTAAGTTGATAAATGTATATTGCCTGATTTAAGGGATTTACCCCGAAAGTCTAGTCACTTTTTTCTCTTAATCTTAAATTTGATATTTTTGGCACCTGCCAAAAATAGCACCACCCGTTATAATGGGATATGGTGTAAGGAAAAAAAGATTCGATGATTTACATTTTCCTCTTAATGTTGTTTTACTTATTATTTTCATACTTTCGTTCTGCATGAGAAGTAAATTACAATTGATCATTGATATCACTTACGAGGAGTTATTTTTGCTAATATTTGGTATAATAGTGGTGATCTTCATGGTTATTTGTGAATCCGCGATGAAGGATGAAGATCGAGTTAGAGCATAACTATTGGGTTATACTTTAATTCGCCATAAACTAAAATTACTTTTTTCTATTAGACTTCTCAATACTAACCGATGATTGTGTTTGAGAAGACATAACTATTGGGTTATACTAAAAATAACAAAACAATTGTTGTTGTGAAACAAAGCCCAAAGTGTTAAAACCCAATAACTAATCGATAAAAAAATAAAAATAAAAATAGATAATCTATACACAAACCGATCGATTCAACACACAAATTCTAACTATCCCTAATCCCGGTCAACAAACACCTTCAACTTATCAAACGAGCATAAGCTAAAATCGATTGAACAAAGGGAAAAACTGCCAAATCACAAAACGGATTCTATTGATGTCAAGAAATTGATTCTTGAAATCAACCAGAAATTGAAGTCGATTCACAAACCACGAATTGATATTTGATCAGGTAACCCAAAAAGAATCCATAACCTCAAACAATTTCAACTTGCTTCAAAACAATCGATTGGCTCTTGATACCAATTTGTTAGGATTAGGGATACATAATCAAAAGCAAAAGAGCAGTAGCAAAAGTTCAGAACACGTGCAGGTGCAAATGCAGGAACAAGATCTTAATTAGGAAGCAAAAAGGGAGGCTGGAATTTCTATATTATATAAAGTCAAAGTTACACATACTACTCTTTTATAAGAGTGAAATAACCTACTAAAAAGACATTTTTTGATACTTACGTAACTAGTGCACTAAAATTACCAAACTGCCCTTACAAAACAAACTAAACTATATAGTACTGAAATTACTAAACTACCGTTAGGAAGTGAAGTCAAAAAATCTAACAGAAGTGCCCCCTCTGTAGAAAGATGATTTAGTTCTCGTTGTTATTATATGATTCTTTCGCGTAACGGTTTGTGAGATATTTATTTTTTCTTTTGTTTAAACAAGATAAAAATAGTTTTTTTTTTTTTTTTTTTTTTTTTTTTTTTTTTTTTTTTTGATAAAAATAAAAATTGACAAACTTGGTTTATTGATTATTTAGAGAATATGCAATATTATTAATTTTACAACTGGGTTGAGCGTTTAATAATGCGTGCATATCTTAAAATTTTAAATATCGGTAAAATCGTTATAAATATAGAACTAAAACTTTAAATTAAATTCGATTTGTATTTTAAATCCGTGCGAGTGCGCAATTTACAACTATTCTTTCCATATATTTTATCTTTCCTTTTAAAACTCCAAACCTGAACCCTTAACGAACACGGTCGAGCGAGTACGATTTATTTTTACTAATATATATATTCAAATATGACCACAATCCTAGAAACACAACACAAGCAAATCAAATCAGAGCGACATGACTGATCAGCTATTAGATCCATGCACAAACATAACACAAGCGAATCTGCTGCCTGAATGCAGCTCTCGGGATCCGACTAGTACTGATGTGTGGGTTTTTTTTATTGTTATTTTCTCTGCAATGTTGCTGATCCCGATCCTAGAAGGCGTTTGTTCTTCTTGTCGTAGGTCACAGAACGAAGCTGCAATAAGAAGATCATACTTTGAAGATCCACCAACTAGAGGTGCTATCCACAATGTGGTACCAGAGGTAAGACTAGAGATTAACGATGAACTTGATGTAGTGGACGAGAAGTTACATAATTTTGTTCTTCCTGAGAATGTAAAGGAGCAAATATACGAGAGAGGTAAGTGCAAGAACGAGAATGGCCATGATTGTGTGATATGTTTGGAGGAGTTTAAAGAGAAGGAGACGATTCGAGTTGTGGAACCATGCAACCACTCGTACCATACCTATTGTATCAAGAAGTGGCTTATCAACAATAACCGAAGCTGCCGTATTTGTCGAAATCACATCCCTGATCGATCAAGATACCATTGAGATGATCCTAAGTTTTCTCATGCATTCAGTTACTTCGAGTTCAGTTAATTTTGCGCATCATGACCAATTGACCATCCGGTTGTTGTAATATAATCGATATATTATCATCAAGTTAGGAATAAATAGTAATATGTCTCCAGTTTTCGTCTGTTGCTAATCTAGTAAAGCTTTGTAATCATGGTTCTAGGCTAGTATCTCATGAAAGAATCATACACTGCACATCAAATTTTAAGGATCGAATTCCTTGCATATTGTCTTTGTCTTTTTGGTTTTGTTTAATTAATTGGAAACCTTTATTTTTTATGTCGGTTAATTACTTGCATTATTTTTTATGTCGGTTTACTTGCATAGTTGCATGGATGATTTACTACATGTTCATACCCTATAACATTGATTCCAACTATAGCAGAAAGTGTGTACGTTAACAAATTCTTCTATAACATCGATTTGAACTAGCTATAGTAGGCTCTCTTTTTAACTTTTTTCCCTTGAGCAATACGCCTTCAAAAGAACATTGGATACAAACAATATATACTCTGTATAATTTAACTAAAAGAAAGCATTACAAACCAAATTAATTATATATTTTTGTAAGATCACTAGCTTATGAAAGAAAACCGATACATTAGATGGTGTTTGTTTTTAAAAAAATGTCTCTTAAGTCTTAACAACATCTTAATCTGATTCATCAAGAGGCGACATTTAGGTTATTAAGATTGTTTTTTTTTTCCCTGTAATTAAGAGGCGGTAACAGGCAATCTTTGCTAAGAGCGTTTGTTTTTTTTTTTTTTTTTTCTTTTCGACCATTAAGAGGCGGTATGAGACATAAACCTCTTATTTAACTAGATGTGGAGTGGTGTATTAACACCTCTTAATGTCCTTTTTTTTTCTTATTATTATATTTTTATCCTACATATGTTTTCTTAGAATGAATAAGATAATATGTGACAATATATATATTTTTTCAAGTTCAAGGGTTTGGTCTCGGACTCATGTATCTCAACTCTAACATGATTCATATAGTTAATCGTTTTAAAAAGTTCAATTTAAATTCTAACACATTTATCTTTCTCAAATAAACATGAATTGCATGTTTTGTTTAAAATAGACAAAAATACACCGTTGGTCCATAAACTTTCCACGAAACATCACAGGGCACCTTAACTTTTTTTTTTAGTCGCCATACGTCCAAAACTTGAGATTTGAGTCTAAATGCGTCCCTCCACCACTATTTGCTGTTTTGTTTTGTTTTTAGTGAATGGCATAACCGTCATTTCATATATTTGGGTTATTATTCATGCAAATCTCCTCCTCTACTCTTCTTTCATACATGGAAACCTTCACCCTATACTGTAAATTGCATTTTTAACGTCAAACTTAAGAATAATGTGGTTCTGGAACAAATTACAGAATAATCATAATGAGCAATCCCAAACAGTGAGAATCACTAATAAGCAGAAACAAGCAAATCCAAATGAGCAATCCCAAACAGTCCCTAAAAACTCATTTTACGTCACCTCATAAGCCAACCAAAAAAATTTCTAAAAAATAAAATAAAAATATCACTAATTAAACAAGCTTCCAAATCAATGAATTCCAGAATTTTATGAGATTTGGTTGAAAATTGAGGAAATGAAAATTAAAAAACTAAATTGTTGTTACGGACTAAGTTTTTATAGCCTTAAAAAGTGGTTTAAGACCTGTAAAAAAATCTAAAAATTAAAATAAAAATATCACTAAGTAAACAAGCTATTAGAGTACATTATCCCAAAATTTTGTGAGATTTGGTTGAAAATTGAGGAAATGAAAAATAAAAAACTAAATCTGCTGTTTGGGACTTTTTGATTTTTTTCAAGTTTTTTAATATGTTGACTTACATGAAATTTAATCTATCCTAGCTGCTCTAATATGTAGTTATAAGCTATGATGAGACTAATTCAAGCTATGAAAACAATTTATGCAAGTGAATCCATGATTATGCAATCCTAAAATGCTAACAGTGAAGCTAAAATAGAAATTAAAGTGGATTTTGACTTTTATATGAATGAGACATGTATTTTATGGTTTGATTGTTCTATTAGGACCTAATATGACATGATTGAATCAAAAGTTATCACTGAAACACAAGGGAACTCATTGAACACCCTTTTACCAAACACCCCTTTAAAACTATCTGCTTTGTGATTTTCAAATGATTAGACTGATTTAGGCCATGATACTGATTCATAAGTACTTAATATGATGTTATAAGCCAAGTGAATATCTATTAAACCTTTCATAGTTAGATTCTCATAGTAATATCTATTAAACCTTTCAATTCGATTCAGTGCGATGTATATTTATCTTGCAGACCTAAAGCATATGCAGAAAACATATTTTTATGCAGAAAATGACAAGTAAAAAATGCATGATCCAGTCGCATAGAGATCGAAGACATCAAAAAACTCATGTGGTGTGTATATAACACTAAACAATCATCGATAGTTCATAGTTCAAACGTTGGTACATGTCAAACTGAAGTCAACATAGACTGATTCCAGATGATAAGTTATTGTATTACATATTTACATTATTACTGATTTACAGCATAGGCTGAAGGTTTTCATATATGGAAGAAGAGTAAAGCAGGAGATTTGCATGAATAATAACCCAAATATATGAAATGACCATTATGCCCTTCACTAAAAAAAAAACAAAACAGCAAATAGTGCTAGAGGGACGCATTCAGACTCAAAATCTCAAGTTTTGGACGACTGACTACTGAAAAAAAAAATGTTAAGGTGCCCTGTGATGTTTCGTGAAAATTTTAGGGACCAACGGTGTATTTTTGTCTTTAAAATACTTTTAACTTTAAATTGATTATATTATAAAATCTGGTTTCTTATATTTAATAAAATTTATTTATTGTGTGAATACAATGGTTTTATATTTAAATTGTAAAAACTAATAGTTTAACACATCCTTTTTAGAAAAACAAACAGTCTTATTTAAGTCACATTCAGATTTCTCAACCACTTATTCAGGTTAAGATGGGAATCTGATTCACTTTTCTACCGCATATTCAGATTTAGATGTACGAATCAGATTTAGATTCAGAGCCTCTTAATAAACAAACAACACCTAAGAGCCCGTTTGGTTGCCGTGTTTAGCGGGATTTGAATTAAAGAAAATGAAAATCTTTTGTTTGTTTAGTTATGGTGGGCCCACAATTGGGAATCAAGAATTAAAAAATCATTTCACGTTATTTTGGTGTCTTTATTTATTTGATTTTCTTTGTTTTTTTTTTTTTGTCATAAGTTATCTAAACTTTTTGACTCTTTGACTACTATTGGTTTAAAATAAATATATAAATTAAATAATTATTAATTTTCTTTTTTTCCAAACCAATCCTAAATTCAAATCCAATTCTAAACTCACTTACAAACCAAACGGGCACTACGTAGCCATTTGGTTTAAGTATATAGGAATCAATCAATCACATTCATTCCCCATTTAAAATGTTTGGTTGGAGACTTGATACCAAAGAATGATAGAAACAATGATAAATCTATAGTAGTATGAATTGGTGACTTTTCTCTACATTCAGTAGGGTCCATGTACTTTTGTTATTTATTACTCCCCCCGTCTCTAAATGAATGCCCACTGTTGACTTTTGGTGTGTATTAATTTGCACACCTTTTATTCGACTAAAACCGGACCTAAATGACCAAAAACCCGATCATAAATGCCAAATATATCTTGTTTTTGTGTTTTTGATTGTGCATGTATGGATATTGTAGAAAAGGACAAATAGTATGAGAAATCGACAAACCGAGCACGAGATTGGAAGAGTGTTCAAAAGCTGGAGCCGGGAAAGCAATTTTCAGATATTCGTCATAGATATGCTATATTGGTCAAAGTCAACTTTGGAAAATCATCATTTGACAAATTCAGTCCTTGGATTAAACTTACAGAAGAGGTCCCTTGAGTTTGCTATTTGGCAAAAATTACCCCTAAACCTTAAATTATATTTAACTTTAATCCTAAACCTATTAGATAATAAACCCAAAACCAAAACACATTATAAACCAAAAGCCCAATCCACTATCTTAAACCCGAGCCCAGTCTTTACACCACCCAAACCCGACCCACCCACCATTTGAATATACCCAGTCAACTCACACCAGTCAAACACAAATAAAAAATAACACACCGCCCTTTTCCCCCAAATTACACGGCTTCCCTATGAACCTGATGAGTGCTCAAACACTCATCATTTTTGGTCAAATCGGAACTGCAAAACATACAAAAACACTCAGAAATGCATCAAAATACTGAAAATATGTTAAAATTGTGTTTTATATGTTTTAGATGCAAAATGAGCAAAAACAAATGAAAAACGTACAAAGTTTGCAAAATTGGCAGTTTCAGTCCCCCAACTTTCATAAAATTACAAAATTAGTCCCTGGTCATTCAGAATATGGAAAATTATCACCAAAGGTCCTTTTACAATCATAAGTTGTCATATTTTGTCCTTTGGTGGAAAATTGGAAAAGTTTTGAGAATTTACAATTTAGTCCCTGGAGTTACAGATTTTGGCAAATTTAGTCCCTGGTGGGATATTTTTGAAAGAAAAGTCAAGTTTGGTCTTGTGGTTACTTATTGTGGCAAAATTGATCCCTGGGTAAAAGTTTTGGAAAATTTACATGTTTGGCCATTCAAGTTTCACATTTGACACATTTGGTCCCCGAAAATTTTAAAAGTGAAAAATAACATTCATGGTCCTCGGATTATTGAAACTTGACATAATTTTACCCTTGGATGACTTTGGAGCAGCACCAAATCCTACCCCTAAACTTTTAGTTAAATGACAACTTTGGTCCTTGTTTTACATAAGTTACAACCAAACGGACCTATGTTATTATCACAATCCAACAAACAAACCAAATCCAAAACTAAACCTAAACCCTTTACCCCAATCAAGCCCAACACCCTACCACCAAAGCCCAAACCAAAAAATAAAAAAATAAAATAAACACAAACCGTTTAACACACCCTTTTACCCCCGTTTTTATTAAACCCAGTCAACCCATTTGACCAACCCCATCCTCCACATCATCACCCCCTACCTCCCTACTCCCTGCCATAACCAAACACAATCATCACCCTTTTTCCCCCCTCCTCTGCCAACACTCCACCCTATCCACTTTCCACCATATACCTCCAAAGCTTGTTCCCCCTTCCAAAAGCTAGCTGCCAAGTTGTATCACTCTTTTTCCCACCAAGATTGATTGAAGGGCCAAGATCACTCAGAGACAATCCAAGGGATGGGATTGAAGCACAAGAAACAAGATGGAACCCTAATGTATCTTTATTATGAGTATAAATAGTTTAGTTGTAGCCATTTTTCATGGCAGTTAGATTTGTAGTAGGATTTTTAGCTGTAATAGTAGTTTTAATTAATCTTAGTAGAATTGTCAATGTCTTGTTATTAGCCTAAGAAGATTTCAGCTTTTGTAATTCATTAACTCAGTTTCAATGCAATTCTAGTTTCAATTATTGTTATAGCCATTTAGAATTCCATTTGCTTTAAATTTTAAGATTTCCTGTGTAAGCTTTATTTTATTGTTCTTATAAGCTCATTAAAGCTCACACAGCTTGTTGAGAGCCTTTCTTACCTTTTAAGATGTTTTCAATAAGATTTACCCAAGTTTTCAATAAAATCTCAAAAATACAAAAATAGCTTATTTTTCCTGCTTACTTGGTTTTCTGCTTATTCAGCACATCTTTCATGATCTTTTATGCTTATTTATGGTTCATGTTGCTATCTGTGCTTATTTGGTAACTTAGATAGTAGTGGGTCTTGGTTTTGTTGCTATACTGTCAATTATGCTCAACTTAACTTATTGAGAATAACTTATTGAAGGGGCTTGTAACCTGGTCATTACTACTTATTCATGCATAATATAGCTTACTTTGTATTTAATTTGTATTTTCAGAAGCCTCCTAAGCAAGTTATATTGTAATTCCAATTCAGTCACCCTTGAAAGGAGTGTTTGGCACAGTGGTTTTCACCACTGTGCATTAGTATTTTGTTATGGTTTATGGCTCATACATGCTCCATAGGGTCATCTTGGCCTAAGTTATTCATAAAGATGCAATGCTTGTTTGATAGATAGTCAAAGTGACCCTCAATTTCAGGTCTGCTATTCACTGTGAGGATTCTGAGACCTCATGAGTTTGGATATTGGTGAGTAAGTGTTTCATTCAGCTTAATTAAGTCCTTAATCAGCTTAGTAGTACCTATGCAGTAGATTAGAGAGGATTAAACCTCATATAAGTCAAAATTGTATGTTCATGAAAAAAGTCAAGATTGCATTGTTCAGATTTTTTTTATTTATTGCAAGATTTGTCATGACTTCACTTTTTAGTTTTAGGATTTAAGCTTTTGGGATATAAAAGTTTGGAAGTTCATCTGTGAAATCTATATTTTTGCTTATTTTTGTGATTTAATTTAAGTGCTTATTCATAAGCTTGCTTTGGCCTGTTTTACAAAAGCATACCCTGCACCCTCAGTTAGCCCACTTTTCATTTGCCTATAGATTGAGCATTAGTCAGTGTTAGGATTAGGTGTTTGCAGAATTAGATAGCTCCCTAGGTGTAGTTTATGGGTTTGCTTTTAGTTTAGAGAAATTGGCCTTGCTTTGGCCTCTTTTACTGATTTGCTGCTGCTACCTTTGTCCTAATTCATGAGCCAAGCTTGTTGTTTGATCCTGAATCTGTTGGATTTAGCTCATTTACTTGTTGTTGTAGTCAGTTGTTGTTGTCACTTTGTTGGATCAAGCTTATTCAAGCTTTTGAGCTCTTAAGCTTGACTGCACATTCATCTACCTCAGTTCCACTGACCAAAATTCACAAGCTCATTGTGAGCCCCTCAGTGGGTCCCACCTTGAGTTACTTGGTTCTTTAAGAAGCCTCCCATCTCATCTTATAGGTTCCATGCCTTATCAGGGTTTTTGAGCTTATTAGATAAGCTTTAATTGGCCTGCTAGTAGTCCTTGTGACCTGTTTGGTTATTCAGGTTCACTTGGGTTGCTTATTTGGTCATTGTGGCTTATCCAGTGCCCTTTTCTTGTTTTTCTAGCTTATTCTAAGTTGATCTCAGCCTTTTTTTTGTATTACTCTAGCTTTGGTTCACTGTGTGTGGCTTATGTTCAGCCTACAAGCTTCATAAGCTCACTTTTGCTTGTTTTGGTCCACTGTAGTGGAATTAAGCTCCCTCTGAGCTTATTGTAAGTTTTCAATAAATTTTCCTTCACAAAAGTTCTTTATTATTGTTGTTAAATCAGTTGTGTAAAGAGAAAATTCAAAAATAAAAATGTTTTGCAGAATGGTCATAAGCCAGATTTGAACCCTGGACCTCTTGGGTTGACCTGGTCAACGCCAGACCAAAGGGGTGCACCATCTGGGCTACCCAGTCCTTAGTTTAATTTCTTTTCTCAGTTATTTATATAGTAGTCAAGTTTCTATTTGCTCATATAAGCTAATAAGCTGACTTCCAACTTATTAACAAGCTTATCACCTCTTTTATATTTTTCCTAGCATTAGTGTACCATTTACTATTTTTAGAATAAATTTTATAATTTTCACTATTCATTAAGTATTTTTAGTAATTTAAATTAGTTTTATTAGTTAATATTTAGTAATTAATTAATAATAATTAAATAAAAAGTCTAAAAAATATTTTCTTTTTTCTAAAATTTTCTTTTATCATTAGGATCGTAAAAATTTAATTTTCATGTTCGTAGGGTTTGCGTAGCTCAAATTTCACTTTTTATTTCGCTCACTCGCGTTTATTTTGATTTTAACTCGCGTTTTATTTAAGAAACTTTTACGTTTTTAAATTTAGGGCACGTTTGTAAAAGTAGTTTGTTAAATTAAGAAAAACCAAATTTAAATAAAGTGATAGCTTCTATTTAAGTCGTTTGGCTTATTTTTCTGCTTACGTATAAGCAATTTTTTATTTTTAATTTTTTAAATTGCGTTTTAAGTTAACTAGGTTTCACGTAATTGTTAATAAAGTTTGTTTAAATCGTTTTCTTTCGTAATCCCTTAGTGTAATCATTCAAACCCTTATATACCCTTTCCAGTCCAATTTCACCCGATCACAAACCCGTTTTGAATACAATCCACACCTCGTCGGTACATAACGACCCGGGGAAACCCCTATACTTCCACGGAGCATTGAGCCTTAGGAGTTTGACTTGTTTGACCACATCCGTGGTTGAATTTAGTTGACTGCTTTTCCCTCAATCAGAACCCTAAATACCCTTCTCTAAAATTACCCACTCCCACCACAATGAACCTCGTATTAAGGGCATGATTGTCAAATTACTGAAGCCTGACAACGTGTCAGAGGGTGACAGCAAAGGAATTCCAAGTGGATTGCTTTGATTGGCTGGAACACGTCATTGGGAGGATTTGAAGCCTCTGATTGGCCATCGTGTGTCACAAGGGATCAAATGGGGATATTCTTGGAAGATGCTTACCTCTGGAACCTTCTGAAGACGCTCCTCCTCAGGCTATATAAAGACCCTCTCGTCCACATTTTGAAGCTGTTAGTTAGATGGTTAGCTTAGGGTAGGAATAGGTTAGACTAGCTTAATAGTATAAATTTTAGCTTGTTTAATCGTTTTCATAGTTCTGTTTATCAGCTTTGTACTCATTTAAAGGTTTAATAAAATTTCAGTTTTCACTCCTTGCAATTTAATGTTCAAATTTGCTAAAAGCTTTTCAGTTACAGTTTATATAAGTTCATTTAAATTTCAAAATAGCTTGTAGTGATCTCTTTAACTCTTCTACTGATCTGAGTTGGTAATGAAGTACAAGTCAAAGGATGTTAATGAAGATGATTTTGGGTTAATATGGTGTTAAATGATAGTAGCAGTTGGTTAATGGAGCCTATCTAGAGATAGGCTATGATCAAATGTCACCTCTGTTCAGCTGAGGTTTCCATTGTAAGATTTCAATTTCCATTTTCATTTTAGAATGCATTTTATGATTTGAATAGTGTCGATCTTTGATTCATGTTGATGTACTGTTACATTCAGTTCTAATTGATCAAGATTTAGTAGTTAGATGATATGGAACTTGTTTGATTCACTATTGTACTTGTTTGATGAAACTGTTAAGTGCCACTGCAGTTGTTAAATGTGATAAGTAATTCTTAGATTTAGTGTGTTTATGCTGATGTTATTGATTGATTTGATCTTAATTGATGTAAATTGATATGGATTGAGCATAATTGTAATAGAGTTATGCCTAGATAGCATATCTGTAGTGTTAATCAACTAGTTCTAGGGGTGTTTGGATCTGTGATTTCTTGTCGCTTTAGTTGTTGCTTAGTTGCTATATCTGCATATTTAGTATCATATATATTAGTATAGGTCAGGTGGTATAGAATTTTGGTAGTTAGTTGCAAAATAGTCTACTATAGCTCATTACTCAATTCTACTTGCATATAAGTAGTCTGTTCTTCTTTTCATTATTTGAATTGCTGCCTTTCATGTTGGTGATTGTGTTTTTCACGATTAATCTTGTTAGTTATACATGTGGTAATCAGAATAGGGCATTGAAATTGATCTTAGTCAAATATTAGGTATATTATAAAAAGTCAGTATAAGCTTTGTTACCTGCAGTCAATAATGAATTTGTTTGCTGAACTTTGATCATATTGGAGTTCAATTGGTAGGTTATTCATAGGGATTTTGTAGTTTTTAGAATCTCAGCTGGGTAGACTAGCTTTTGCCCCCTTAATATTTTAGATTTTAGCTTTTTAAAACTGCTTATCTGATCTGCAAATAAGGTGTTAGGACCTAGGTCTGCTTATATGAGTTTTTGATTGCATTAGTGATTTTTGCTTTGTTAACTCAGCTTTATTATTGTATCTGAGCTCCTTTAAGTGTGATTTCATGTATTTCATGCTCTCTAAGCCTCTGGCTTATTCTGTAGTGCTTATTGCTAATTCATTGCTTATTACATACTGCTTATTGCTCATTTCTAATGTTTCTGTGTTTCATTTGATATTATTTGAGTGTTTTAGAGTTTACTTGAGTATAGTGCTTCTGAATTTTCAGTATCACATCAGTCTTGATACAAGTGCTTATTAATAAGCACTTGTGTTAAGCTGTTTTGCTTACATTAAGTACTTCTGCTTATTATTTTCTTTTCAAAATTTTTCTGCAAACTTTTCATGTTATTTTAGATTTTCTGTAAATTTTTCATATTTTTCTGAGTTGATTTAATAATTTTCTCAAATTTTCTTAGTTAAAAATCATTTTTTAATACTTTTTAATAAACAAAAATCTATAAAAATTCAGAAAAAATCATAAAAAATACAAAAATATTTTAGGAAATTCTTTTATAATATTTTAGATTTTTCAAAAAAATTAAATTTCATTTTTCCTTTTATTTTTCTATATACTTTTATTTTTAATTCATTTAAAAATACAAAAAATCAAAATAAATTCATAGAAAATAAAATAAAATTCAAAAAAATGTTTTTCTTTTTCTCAAAATTATTTTAAGTAGTTTAAGATTTTTAGAAAATTGTTTCAAGTTTGTAGGATCATTTTTCAATAAAAGTCACGTTTTATTTCGTATGTTACGGTTATTTTCGCGTTTGCATTTTCGTTTTTACGATTTTAACATTTGTGCATATATAGCTTGTACATCCTGCTTAGTTCATTATTAATTTTCATTATTTGAATTCCAAAATCATATTCTTCACTTTACCACTTTTCAAGACTCGATTTCGCGATTCGATAATTCACGACTCCATTCTACCTTCGTTGGGAAAACGACCCGGGAAATACTTTCACGAGTATTTCTTCGGAATAATTATATACTATAAAAAGACTTTACCAACTTTTAAAGTATTTTCTTTTTAACTTTGACCTTAAATTATTTTATTTATGTTGTGTAATACTCCGTACTTGATGAAATTTATACTAATGAAAAATATATTTAAAACTCAATCCATTCATATATTTTGCATCAAAGTTAAAAAAAGAAAGAATTTAAAAGTCAATAATGGACACTTATTTAAAGACGGAAAGAGCACTAACTTTATAACACTTTAAAAGTTATATTTTGTATTTTAATGATATATTATATTGTTTTTGGCTATTGAATGAGTCATTTTAAAAGTGATACCTATAACTTCAACTATATCAAACTGTTGGAATTAATATTACGATATTTAATCTAACATCCTCTTCATGTTTTGATGATGACAAAGATGTAAGTTACAACATATAACGTAAAGTGCTTAAGTTACTTGTGATCACAATTCATCTATGCATTCATACGTCAACAAGCCTCGACATCTCAACGTCTCGACTATGCTTCAACAATCACTTAAGGTATGTACAAACAAATGTCTAATACATTTTATGATCAAAGGGGGTTTTATTTAAACACAACAAATTATATAAAATGATATAAATATTTATATACTTAGAAAAACACTTTTGGTAATTAAAGGAAAATGTTTAATTCATAATGAATATATGAATTTAAAATTTTTAGCCAAAAACAGTTAAAATTTCACTAGATAAACCTTTCCCAGAAAAAGACAAGAAAACTGTTGTTTTCGTCTGGGCGGCCCCCTTAATTATAAGGGCGGCCTCCTTAATTTTAAGGGGGTCGGCACACAATTAAAGGGGCCAACACACGCTCATGTGTCAGAATCTTTTGCCTATAAATACTGGTTCAAATCTGTAATTTTTCCTCACCTTTTGCACTAAAACTTTCTGTCCAAATCCTCTCAAATCACCTTCCTAAAACCTTTGATCATAAACTTATTAGTTTTTGTTTTAAGTGATCCAATCCCTCATCATTTAAAGTGCAAGAGAAGAATCCTCTCAATCATAAAGCCAAAGATGTATTAGAGTCTAGTTAGTGTTGATGTGAAGTTGTGAGTTATGTATGTATATGTAATAAGTAGATCAAGATGATCTTACTTAGTAGTGAGTCAATGAGTGAGTAAGAAATAGTGGGAAGAAGTAGTAGTGTGGATAAGTCATGTAGTTGTGAAGATGTAGGTGTGTGAATAAGTAGTGGAGTATAGAAGAAGTTGTGAAGTAGTGAAGAAGTCGTGAAGTCGTATAGAAGTTGTGTAGTGATCAAAGTCGTGTCGTGAGATTGGTCCTAGCTACTATTAGAACTCGACATTTAGCTTAGTGTCGTAAATTGGTATAAGCAAAAGTTGTATACGGTTTTCTTCGCCAAAAGGGAGCTTGTTGAGTAGTGAAGAAAACTCTCGAGTAGGTGACTCGGGGAGTGGAGTAGGGCAAGGAAGGTGTCCTTGTAGCCGAACCACTATAAATCATCGTGTCCGGTTTGCATTTCCCTTCTCTTATCTCTTTTCATTTATTCTTGCATTTATCGCTTTACATCTATGCTTGCCTATATGTCTTAGTTGTTGCTTATATAGTTGTGATGATTGATTGTGTTGTACATAGAAGTTAATATTGTGATTGTGTGATATGGTCAAATATATTATTATTTTTCCCACTTCTCATATTAAGTTTAACTTGATAGATAATTTGATACAAAACGTTTTAAATTTTAAAAGGAAAACGTATTCACATAAAGATCGACCAAAGCTCCATTCATAAAACTAAGTTTTGAAAACTAATTCAAAAGCTCACATATATAATTGATCATATTGATTATATGTTGTTTTCATACTAAACTCTAATTGAAGGTTTTTCAAACAAACAATTGAATACATTCTAATCAACATTTTGAAAAAAACTTTATATAAACAAAAAAGAGAGGAAAACTATTCAACCCCCCATTCTAGTTTTTCACACAAACAGTAACAATGATAATGATACTTTTGAAATGATATATCCTTGTAATCAATGTGGAAAACTATAAGGGGGGTTGAATAGTTTTACGTCTTTTTAACTTTATTTTAAAGATCTTTTATAGCTTTTAAAAACTTTGATTCGATCTTACGTGAATTCAAGTGTCAACAAATATAAGCAAGTCTAATATAATAATCTAAGCATTGAAATGAAGTGAAGTAAAGATAGAGTTAGAAAGATCAAACCACAACACACGAATTTATAGTGGTTCGGCTACAAGGACACCTTCCTTGCCCTACTCCACTCCCCGAGTACCACACTCGAGAGTTTTCTTCACTATGTCAACAAACTCCTTATGGCGGAGAAACCTTACACACCTTGGCTTACACCTATTTACGACACTAAGCTAAATGTCGAGTTCTAATCGTAGCTAGAACCAATCTCACAACTTCTTCACAACTTCACACCTTCACAACTTCTTGAAGATAGCTCCACAACCTCTTCTTCTAGTCTACTTCACACCTTCTTCTATGCACAACTAATTCACAACTTCTACACTACTTTACAACATACCTACTATCTACAATCAACTAATTTACACAACACTTTACAAATATCTAACACTAATACAAGATGATACTAACCAATCACAACACTACTACAATTTTATGGATGTTGAGGAGTGTTCTTCTTTTTGCACTTGAATGGATGAGGCTTTGGATCACTTTGAAACAAAGACTTATGAATTATGATCAAAGGATTTTGGAATAGAAATGGAGATGAGATCAGAAAGTTTTGAGTGCAAAAAGGTGAGAAAAATCTGTGGAATGAACCAGTATTTATAGGGGAAAATTTTACTGTTCAGGAGCGTGGCCGGTCCCCTTAATGATTAAGAGGGCCGCCCCTCCAGAACTTTGAAATTTTTTGTCCTTTTGTGGGGAAGGTTTTTCTGGATAAAATTTGCCCTTTTTGGTTGGAAATTTGAAATCATATCTTTGTAGTTTAATAAAACAATACCAAAAATGATTTACTAATATATATAAAATGTTAATGTCATTTTATAAAATGTTTTGTGTTAAGAAAAGGCTTTCTTTGATCATGTAATGCATAAGATGCTTAGTTTATGCATACCTTAAGTGATATTAGTTGTAGAAGTAAATATTTGTTACTAAATACTTGTTTACGTCATAATCTTGACTTAATTTAGTTTACATTTTGTGATTATCAAAACATAGAGTTATTGAGAAATATTAATAACGTTTTTAAGCATTATTTATATCAACAATCAAAATCATACCTATTGTGATTTCGGGTTGCATACCAAACGCACCCTGAAAATGTAGTGAGTTAGAGAATCATTGAGTTTATCGTTTTGTTTATATAAACCTCCAAAGTGACATAGTTTTCAAAATCTTCAAAGAGATATGATTTCAAACTCCTTAGACAAAAATATCTTAGAACTAGAAAGAAAATTTCAAAGATAGTCTCACGATTAATGTCTAGGCACATACATCTTTACTCCTTATAATAGAGAAATGGTCAATGTGGAATGTTGAGTTTTCAACATGGTCAATGTTCATTGAAACCTGCTATTAAAAGCTGCTATTGATGGAAACTAAATTAATGTAATACTGCTACTGATGGAAACTACAATCTATCTATGGGAATACAACTGGACATTCATTAGAAAGTTATGAAACACAACTGGCCATGACTCACTTTGAAACCTAAAACACAAAACACGCATATATATCTTGTCTCTCTAAAAATATTTCTCACACTCTCTCTTAACCTAAAACAAACACCACACCCCTCTCTCTTAATTGCTGCCGCCACCACCTAGATCTTTTGAAACCTCCATCGCCGCCACTACCTCTCTCTTTCAAACAGTTCCTCCATCAACACCACCACCACAACCCCATCCCCAACACCACCGAGACAACCACCATAAAAAAACCACGCCATTATCGAGCCCTATCACCACCGGTAACCAAACCACTGAGACCCGCCACCACCCTGAATCTCGAAAAGTTTTTCAAGTTATGAGGTTTTTATGTAAAGATTTATGTATTTTAAAGTTTTGAATGTTTGTTTATAGATCTATATATTTCAGAGGTGGCAATTGTTGCCCATTATGAAAAAAACATGCTCATTTTGGGCGTTTTTGTAGAACTTACGAGTTAGGCTGGGCGGCTGCTTATTTAGAAATGGTCGGAATGGTGGAGTTTCAGTCTCTCGGATCTTGAATGGGCGATTTGGGCGGACTTCTCAGATATTGAATGGGCGATGTGGGCGGATGATGTGTACAAAAAAAATAATGGAAGCAAAAGATTTAAAGCAATATGTAAGAAGGTAAATGAAGTTTTACAGTTGATGGAAGAAGATATAGTCAAAAGAAGAGTTGTGTAAATATAAGAGTTTTCCAAAGTTGCATGTCTGCCACAAAATTAAATACTTTTGATTTTTTTTAAGTTGATTTTACCAATTGGCACTTGACTTAGCATTTTTTTTACAGTATTGTTTGTGAGGTGTTTGTGTTATTCATATGATTTTATACCTCTTTTCCATCCACGATCTATATAAAAAAAATAATATCATACAGATAACACCATTATAGTATTAGTACTTTTAATGTTGGATGTTAAAGACCTACGAATTTCTATATATTAAGAATAAATGCAAATTTAAAAAAATGAGGCTCGTTGTGTGTAACCAATATGGATTAAAAGAATTAGTTTATATAAACGTTATAAAATGTTCGGGGAAAGTTTTTTACTTGTAAAAAGTTTTAGTCATTTGATGTCTCTTTTAGTTGACGGCCGGTTTGACCCATGCCTGTTTGAGCCTGTACCTGTTTAGCCCATGCCCGTATGGTCCGAATTTTGAATTTGCCTGTTTGATCCGAATTTTGAATTTTGAATAAAATTTATGTTTTTGATTTTTGTTAAAACATCTTGTTGTACAATAAAAACAATTTATTGGTTTCCTTAGTTTCTTTTTCTATCATGCAAACATATAAGCGAATTGGTATGTTTATGGATGCTTATTATTACATATATCTTTCTTTCATTCTTTTAGTTTGTTATATTTCATGCAAACAGTGTTTGTTATATTCAGTGTTTGTGATTTGTGAAGTCACGTTTCATTAGTACAATGGCTGTCACGTTTCATTGTTATATTCATGTGAGGTTTTTACTTTGGTGATGGACAACAAAAGAACTGATTAGGTTGCTAACTTTATTTTGGTGCAGAGATTCAATGAAAATTTATTAATACATGAATGTATATGGATAACAAAAAAACAAATGATCTATTTATGGAACATATTTTTGGTTCGTAAAAGCCCTAATGACGATAGATGAATAATACTTTCATTACAAAAAGTAAACATTAGTACAATCGTTGTGAATAATTCATTAGACAAGGTTACATTCTACTTTGGGTTGATAATTTGTCATTAGGCTTTCATCATGAATTCCAGCAACACACTTGCACATGAAGTAACTGTTTCGGAAAAATCAATTTTCATTAAATGTTTTTATATGTTATTTGATAGATGTTAGGATTTTTTTTTATGGACTTCAGTTATCGTATAGTACAACCGTTTGCAATTACATTCTAATCGGTTCATGTTCTATTTTGAACACTACACAAAACACTTACCACAATATCACAAATCGTTAATTATCTGCCGCTAGAAACTCCGATGCTATGCACGGGTACTCGCCTAGTCAAAGAAATTTTTTTTTGATATTCTCACGTAACTCAAAAAAAGTTCTTTATTTACCATGTTTTCACCACATATTCATTAGGTTTACCTACAACCAAGCACAAACTACATCCTTTACACCCGATGTTGGTTAATTTGCTTGTGTGTCTAACTTTTTTAGTTACCGAGTAGAGTATGTTTTCTTTGTTATTTAAAAGATTTATTTATTTATATAATAAGCATGTACACGCGTCCTGAACCACTACGACTCGGACCTTTCACGCATAGAACAAAGACTTAGCAAGTGGTTTGGTCATAAACTTGATCAAATCAAATTTCATTGTTTTTTTGTGTGCATGTATGTATAGTGTTTTGTAGCGTTTTATGTGTGCCAAAGCAATAATATCAACAGTTAACAATGGCGACAAACAATATATGTTTGCTTGTTAAATATGTTTTCTAACAATATAGGAAAAACACATTAAACACTCCTCGCCAAACAACTTTCAATTACAACATAAAATAATAATCCATAACCAATGTTATAAATTGCGCGAGGCGTGATGGCATGACCAAACCTCGTCACTTAGAAGTTAGAACCATGCCCATAGTCAAACTCTTTCAAAAAAAAAAAAAAAAAAAAAAAAAAAAAAAAAAAAAGTGACATATAACCACAAATAAAATAAACAAAACATATATAACTCTTCATTTACACACACACAAACACACTGATTAGTCACTCATGAGCGGTGAACCCAACTGTACTAGTTTGGATCGGATCAGTTTCATGTCGACCAAATCAGCTATTCTACACTCCGCCGCCGTTGCGACGGCGTTAGCGGCGGGTTACTATTACTACCGGCGATCCGCCACTGTTTTCCGGAGCCGGGTCGTGGGTATAATTCCGGCCCGGTTTGCTTCTTCTCGGTTTGAGGGTAAACCCCTTGTTGAAATACTTGGAAAACCCATGATTCAGGTAAATTCAACTTTTTTTATTTTATTTTATTTTTTTTTATTTTTATAAAATGCTGAATTTAGTATGATAATATAAGTTTTTTATTTTTATTTTTTATTAATATGTATGTAACAGAGAACATGGGAGAGAGCAAAATTGGCAACAACATTGGATCGTGTTGGTATGTATGGGAGTGTTTGGCATTGTGTTTTGTATGTGATACTACATGATAATCAGAGTTAAATAATTATATTGACCGTAGGAGACAGAATTTGGCATTTTTTAATTATTAATGATTCATATGTAAAACGACCTTTAGTTGATCAGATCCGTTTTTATTTGCGTCTATTGATGTTTGGGATTGCTTCTTTAAGACCAGAAATGCCGTTCTGAGCTTTTTTAATTTCAGGGAAATAAACTATTTACAGTAGTAAGAAATTGGTTTATTTGGCTGTGGTATGTTATAGATCCATTTTATTTGCAGCTATTGGTGTATAGGATTGCTTATTTGAGACCGAAATGCAGTTCTGAGTGTTTACGAATAACTGTTTATCTGATTTTTCAGGGAAATAAACTATTTACGGCAGTAAGAAATCCCAAACACCCCATAAAATCTGATTTTGGACTTTTAATAATCAGAATTGGTTTCACCATACCCAAACACTATAAATTGACTACCCGCGACATGAAAACGAAAGAATCATATGACTACTTTCAAAAGGAAATGTCAAACATCCCCTATTAGAGAGATTGTTTTGATGATCGTTGGTTAGCTGGATTTAAGATAGATAGTTGGTTTAGTTGTAGAGGTCATTTATCACTTCTAACTTTCTAAGTAATATTGACTTACTTTTGTAGCTAAATTTAACTAATTTTGTTTTGTAGTTGTGGCAACGGATGATGATAGGATTGCAGAATGTTGTCGAGGATTTGGTGCTGATGTGATAATGACTGCAGAATCGTGCAGAAATGGTATAAATTATGCTTGTCAACTGAATTTTTAATCATATATATATATATATATATGGTCTGTTAACTGATACTATTATCTGATGTGTAAAGGCGCTGAAAGGTGTAGTGAAGCACTTCAAAAGCTCGAGAAAAAGTATGATATTGTTGTCAATATTCAAGGAGATGAGCCTCTTATTGAACCTGAAATCATTGATGGGATTGTCAAAGCGCTTCAGGTGCACTGATCTCATAAAATGAATGATGAATTTCTAAAATTAACAACATAAGAATCACGGCTATATCTTTAATTTATTGTCTTTAAATTTATTATTTATGCTATTTGCAGACCACCCCAGATGCAGTTTTCAGCACTTGTGTTACATCTTTGAAACCAGAAGATGCTTTTGATCCTAATCGTGTGAAATGTGTGGTTGATAACCGTGGTTATGCAATCTATTTCTCTCGAGGACTGATCCCTTTTAACAAGTGTGTATATTTATTGTCGTGAAGATATGCTCACCTTCGCCATTATTCATACGTTTATATCAATCTTTAATGGATTCATTTGTTCTTTCTTTGTGCAGGTCAGGGAAGGTCAATCCTGAATTCCCATACAATCTCCATCTCGGTATTCAGGTACCCATACAAAATAAAAAACAAAAACAAAGTTTGATTCTATTTCCATTGTTACATGTTTATAAATAATAATGAAGTAACAACATTGTTTTGTTTGAATTGCTTTCATAGAGCTATGATTCAGAATTTTTAAAGATTTATCCGGACTTGACACCAACTCCATTGCAACTAGAAGAAGATTTGGAACAACTTAAAGTTCTTGAAAATGGTTACAAGATGAAGGTACTAAAATGTGGTTTCTTGACATGTAGATATGAAAATGAAATATGATCAGATTGTTCATATACGGAGTATTTATTTTTTTGCTTGGTTGCAGGTAATAAAAGTAGATCATGATGCTCATGGTGTTGATACTCCAGAAGATGTCGCAAAGATCGAAAATTTTATGCGCGAAAGGAACTTGTCATAGTTCACTGGTGTCCATTTTGAAAATCTCATGACACTAGCGTTTGTTTTCATTTGTTCTTTTTCTGGTATTCATTTTGTTCCGGGAGTGTAATATGTAGTTTAAAGCTTGAATGGTGTCACATTCATGTATATTTAGTGTGCATTGTTGTAGAGTATGAGCCAAAATTTAGACATTCCATTTTATAAGTTTTAAATTTATGTGATAAGTTAGCAGTATTAATTTTTGGTTTGTAACTTTATCTAACTTTTATCAACTGTGTAACAAATTAAATTAGGGGAGGTTATTCATAATCCATCTAAAAAGATTATGATACCCTATCTTTATTGAAAAATACGAGTAAAAGTTACAGAATATTTATTGTTTGAACTATGTTATTACTGTAGTAGGTAAAGTTATAAAGTTTGACAAAACAAAATTAATAAAATACAAAAAGTTCAAAATAAATACTTGCAATAGAAAGAAAGGACCAAAAACTGAAAAAAGTAATAAAAAATAAAAAATATAAAAGTATACGAATTTAATAAAGTTGTTTTGCAAGGAAAGAAGTGCCTATTAAATATGTTGCTCAAGCTATGCCTATGTACGTGATGACTATTTTTCTTCTTACGGTCTTACCGATACATTAATTGATGATATTCACAGAGCTTTAAATTTATTTTGGCGGGTTGATGGTGTGAAACAAAATCCAATCCGATGGTGCTCGTGGAAAAAAATGTGTGTTTCAAAATTTCGGGAAAGTATTGGTTTTTGGCATTTGGGGCTTTTCAACAGGTCCTTACTTGTGAAGCAAGTGTGGCGCTAGATCACATCTCCAACTACATTAGCTAGTAAGGTATTAAAGGCTCGCTATTTCCCGCGATCAAGCTGTTTTGATGCAAAAGTTGGTTACCGTCCGAGCTATTTTTGGCGCAGTTTTATTGCAGTCAAAGAATTAGTCCACAAGGGTTGTAAGTGGAACATAGGTGATGGTCGCAGTGTCAACTTGTGGGAGGACTTTTGGCTTGCTGATCATCGGAGATTGGGACCAAAACCATATAACAGTGAGATAAATTATGTACGTGATTTGTTAAACGACGAAGGTGATGATTGGAACTATGAATAGGTAACATCCTTGTTTCCATCTAATATCGCCAACAAAATTGTGCTCTTTTGTGAGTCAATTGAAGTATAATACTTTGTATTGGTATAACGACCCGAGAGGAGAATTCTCATGCAGGTCAGCTTACCTATCAGCTCTTGAAACATCACAAGATCTGGTACAAAACAATTCGGAATAAACTATCAAGTTTTTTCATGCTATATGAATGGCGAAGGTACCCAATAAAGTTAAAATATTAGTATGGAATTTTATTCCTTTCATTAACTATTAACTGAATTTGAACATGCTCAAAATCATCACTACTCACTACCGATACAAAATCAGTATAGATATATGAAGCACGCCTAGTAAATGCGCGCAGATGGCATGCGCGCATTGGACACGTAATGGCTTCTGAGTTGTTGATGTGCCAAGTATCATCTATCTAACGGAAGCGCGCTGATTTACGCGCCGAAAGTTTATTTTGATAAAATACCAATGCGGGGTTTATTTTCGTAATATAGAGTTATAAAAGATTTCATATCAATAATATTCTCACTTTAAATTTTTTTTGTGAATAGGTTATTTGCATGAAAAAAGACAAAGATGGGAAATGCAAAATAAAATGTGTGACAACAACCTCATATCCAAATCTAATCCAATCTAATCTTTTCTCCAACAAACTCAAAAACAAACAAACAAACAAACACACGCATTTTACATTGTTGACATGGCTGTCACCTTAACAACCGGATTCCCAACGGCTTCCTTAACTCCTCCGGTCTCTATTCGCCGGAACTTTATCCCGACCTCTTCAAAACTAAACATCAGGTCATTCAGATCATATGGATCCGTTAGTTTAAGGTCGAGGAGATTCAACCGAATTGTGTGTGAAGCTCAGGAGGCAACATCTGTTCAAGGTTGTTATTATCACTTCATTTATTATCTTATGAATTTGAATTGATTATGTTTTATATATTATTTATACATGATGATGGTGAATTGTTGATGATGTTAATAATGTATGTAATTAGATTAATTTATGAAAACAGGTATTAATATTTTGGTGTTAGGACGACAATGTATATACTAGTAGTAGACTAGTAGTTAGGTGCAAAAGGTTAATAAACGGTAACCCGAACCGGCCCACAATGAGTTGTCTTTCCATAATGTGGGGTCACTCAGCGGTACTTGTGGCTATAGGGGTGAACTCAAGATTATAAATTTTCTGAAATGCACCGGGTCATTTTTAGTCCACGTTCAGTCTCTCGATAGTAGTAGAAATCTTTATTGTATATATATATATATATATATATATATATATATATATATCTCTATATTATATATAACAGGAGGCGTTACACGTAGATTAATCAGGAAAACGCCATGTCATTGCCCAGTAATTCATTATCAACCATGTGAGCATCCATGTCATCACATTCTGTCCATGTAAGCAATTTTTATAATTTATTTTATCTGATTTTGTCCACGTAAGCATCCTTAATGTCCAAGTCATCAGTTTTTAAGTTTTTGATTTACATGTCATCACTTTAAATTCGTGTGTTTTTTTTTTTAAATAAAAAAAACAGTCATAAGGACTCGAACTCATGCCCTACCAGAAACTATATATAATGTTTACCACTGAACCAACCAATTTTTTTTTGTTAACATTGCTAACTCAAAACTGATAAATGTATATAGACCAATTAAAAAAACCCAAATATAAACGTATCTTTGTTTCAAAAATCAGTATCATAAATCACGAATTTAAAAAAAAAAATACCCAATATCTTCCATTCCAAAATCAAATCAGAAACCCTAATCAACATCAGATCACATCTCTTGAAAACAACTACAAGAAAATCACATGCACAGTTATATTGACGTGTTTTTTATGCAAGAATTGGTATTTGATTGAAGTCATGCCCATGATTATTGATAACATGCCTATTCTGTTGTATATACTTTTGACAGGTATGATTTCCAACCTACTTAGTAATATAATTCTCCAATTAATTGTTACTTTAAGAATCTCATTGGCCATTAGTTATTAACATGCATGCTAACAGTTAATAGTTAGGGTTTAATTCGAC
Source organism: Artemisia argyi (assembly GCA_030686995.1). Lineage (NCBI taxonomy): Eukaryota > Viridiplantae > Streptophyta > Magnoliopsida > Asterales > Asteraceae > Artemisia > Artemisia argyi. The sequence continues at coordinate 37,286,257 of CM060677.1, read as the reverse complement.
CAATGGCCAATAAATGGAAGGGATATATAGCATGGAGGGGGAAATCTGCAAGCTTCCTGAGATTTGGCATGTATGATGAGGGATCTGCTCTTTTGATCGCGAGAAGACGAGACAAAAAAAATGTTTAAAAGCAATGTAAGATTCTTCAGTTTTTTGTTAATTTTTTAAACATTGTTTGATTCGTAATCCTAAACCTTAGAGGAATTAAAAAGACTTTCCAGTTGCACTAAAGCCAGAAAACCTCTAATGGAAAAGTGGACTTCATGATTGACCGGGTCATGGAAATATTGCTAACGCTACATGTTATATGATGCCGATACAATGATCTTTATTAAAAGTATCTGTGATGTGAGTCTTTTTACAACATTTGTTTTTTTAGTCTTGCAGCTGGTAACACTATTCTCCCAATGTATTGTGTAGGTCTCGGGTGATACTCACGATTGATGATGGAACTAGAGTTATTGATACAGTGACTGTGCTCATGAAAAGTCTTCTTCAATTAAAGTACGCGGGTTCAGCTTGGCAAGAACTTAAGCACATCAGACAAGATGTTGGGTCTGAGGTATGTAGTTTCTTATAACAAGTCATATAATTTTTAACGTTATAAAAAAGTGATGATCTGCGTTTTCTTAAAGAGAAAAGTTATTTTGCACTAGCATATTCAGTTTTACAAATGCAATCCCAAACACCCCTTATATGGACCACCTTGACTGTGGATATGCAGATGTGAGTCATGTGAGCTAATTTATTTAGGATTTCTTATTTTATTCTATATAAATTCAAACTCTTCATTTGATTATTTGATTCCCTGTTCTCCTAACAGGTACATGCAGACACCAATTGTTATCATTCGTACAGCTGTCATACCCACGAAGATGGCATTGTCTTATATTATGCTCAAAGAACCACCAATGGCGGGCTTTTTTGATTTCTGAAGCCGCTATTGTATCTCATGTTGCCCAAAGGTACTATGTGATTGCCTTAAAACATATTTGTGTCTATATTTTTTAAACATATTTTTAGTACATTATAATGAGAACTTCCTAAATGGTAAGTAACAATTATGACTGAATGTGTTGCTAATTAAGTAGCTACTTTTCTGGCGTAAGGTTTAAGAATGCTCCTGGGGTATGTTTTATAGAAAACATCGATGCCTGGGAACCCATTGTGGATGATGTTCATGCAAAAGGAAGCATCTTCTTTTGACAACTCTAGCATCCCGGTGGAGCCTCTGAACAAAGTAAATTTTTTTCATTGTCTTCAATAAAAAATTCAACACTTCCCTATTTAATAAGTTGAGATTTGTCCACACATGTTACTGCACTTCCTAATGTTGAAGCAAAAAAGAGATTTGAATTTTTGGATGCATTTAGTGGTACAATGGATCTCATCTTCGTTACTTTAAACAGGTAAAATCTTATTGTTTGTGTTATGCTTCACTATTTATTCGTTTGAGCTTTCTATATCCTTTGTTTGTGTGTACCTGTAGGATATGAGTTTCTGCATCAGATGAAGCCATATATAAAATAAGGTCTGTTTATCTAATAACCATCTTCTATAGCGTATCTAATCACATCGGCTTATCTAATTATGATTACACGTTTATTTTACGCCACTAAATAAAGCAAAATTGACAAAAAAAAAATTCCAATTATGTAATGCAGTAAATGACATCAGAATTGCTGCATGCATATTTTGGTTCACTCACTGTGTTGTAGCTTCAGCAAGCTCTAAAGTATAGTGAAATTGGTATTCTTTATATAGGTGACTTCTCGAGTTAACGGTCAACTTGCTGTTGCTCTGCATTTGGAGACCAGAGTCTTAAAGCACGTCTAAGTTCAGAAGAACCTGACATAAGACATGTACCTATCGATGCCTCAACATAGCTTGTGATACTGGCAAGTGATGGATTATAGAAGGTTCGTTATTTACTCATTATTAGTACTTTAGACAAGATAGCAGTTAATGACCTTGATAATTGTCTATCACAGGTGGTACCTCGAGTAGGTTGGATAACATGTCAAGTAGTCATCGTACACATTTTTAATTCGGGATATGTTGATGCAAATAACGACTATAAATCCTAGAAGTTAGTTGGGATCACCAGGTCGAACGACAATTCCCTTCATTCTATCAGAAGGAGTTTGGGTGAGGAAAACTTGAAAGATATCAATGGTTTCTATATTATGAATGAATCTGAGAATAAATTGGGGCATTCAGTTAACAAGCAGAATTATGGTGGATCTCAAGCTATGCAATATGATACAAATAACAGTTTTGCATCTGAACAATAACCAGGTAAATTGCATATCATGTGAAAACAGTTTTGGGTTGAAACCGTAATATTCAGAAGGGTGTACTATTTGGATACCAGTGGATAAGCCTTTATTTATCGGCTTTCCTGGCTTTTCGGATGTAAGGTCGTTATCTACAAACATTACTTGACTCAGTCAGCATCAACGCCGTCTCCACAGACCTCAAATATGTCTGCTCTTCCGCCTCATTATTCTAGCCAACCACCACCAGTGGTACAACCCACAATTTCTACTGCAAACACCCCATTGCAGCCGCCTGTGCATATCAGTAGCATGCGTTAGATGCCACTTCAACCCCCACTACCATCGCAGCCTAGACCACCTTCTATGCCGCCTTACCCTCATCAAAATTATTCTCACATGGGACCCAATGCCGGTTATCAGCACCCAGGTGCACCGCAACTACACCATTCACAACCTATGTTTCATGTAAGATTCAAGTTGCAATTTTGATGTGGTTTGACTATTATGAAATTCTCTGTATCTGTAACAAAAATTTCATTCTATATTGCTGCTTTTAATTGATTGCTATCTTCTTTACGCAGAGGATTCGAGTCACCATATCTTCTGAAAACACAGAGCTTAAGCTCCAGTTACAAGCTATCGAACAACAGGATCAGGTACGCGATTTAGCCTATTATTCTTATTTCCCATCTAAGGTTGAAGGCTTATCGGCTACAAGCATAAAGGATTGGATTCGATGCTCTCTTTTTGTCGGGTTATCAAGTGCTATTTATCTTAGTATTTTGGTGTTCACCGTAATGGTTTTAAAGTATGCAGCATGATGAACAGATGCCACAGAGCCAATACTATCAGGTATTTCATAATACTCTATCCTTATTTTTGTTATCCCCTAACCCTTTGCTAAAGAAACCGTCCACTTTTTTACCACATTACATAGGATATGTGCAAATAATTGATGATGAAAAGGTAACAGGAAACGCAACCACCAAACGAGTAGCAGACCTGTAGATCGCTCCATACACATGTTCTTTTTCATAATGGGAAAGACAAGAATGCACAAAACATGCCTAATGCTAACATCGTAAAAGATGGTTTCCTGTGTTTTATTATATACTCAGAGTGGTATTGATTTTGCTTACAGTCAATAAGACTAATTGCCGACGCGTGAATTTCTTTCGAAGAGAACTATGTGAGAGGCATTCAAGCTAATAGAGACATGATTAATAAGCTACTGTACGAGTTAAGCTAAAACCCAAAAAACTTCAAATTTATACTGCGATCTGATTCCTAAAGTCATTTCTGATTTATCTTTTTTTATATGTAGTCAATTATGCTTGTGACATCTTTAAATCCTGTAAGTATCTTCATATATATATATTTTAAATATTGACTTGTGCAGATGTATATCGGTGGCAAGATGGCAAGATGGTGCTATCGTTGAAAATAAGAGAATAACACTACTATGTTTGCACTACGAAAGGTACAACTCTTATGGCCTGGTGCAAAAATTACATTAGTAAGTTATTCCTTATAAGCATTTTGTTGATGAATACATTTTAGCTAAGAACGGAAGTACTTAAATGCGTTAAAAGTCGATTATGAATCAGAAAATTTACCTATCAGTTTCTTACTTAACTTATGCATTACGAGTCAATTTGGATTGGGTCTATTGTAGTCAGTTTCAAAAGGCAACACCAAACGACTCTAAATCTGTTTCTTACTTAACTTATGCATTATGAGTCGATTTGGATTGGGTCTATTGTAGTCAGTTACCAAAGGCAACTCCAAACGGCTCTAAAATGTAGGGTGGTCGAGTAGTTGGTTACTTGGATTTGGTTTACGCTGATAGATGGTTACTAATACTGTATGGTTTTGATTTTGATGCAGTTCTACAACTTGTATGGATGCCGTCACTCTCTCCCTCATGGTTTGATGAGAGCCACTAATGTCATGATCGCTGGAAAGGTCAAAGTTGTCTGCGGTTATGGAGATGTCGGAAAGGGTTGTGTTGCTGCCATGAAACAAGCTGGTGCCCGTATCATCGTTACAGAAATTGACCCCATATGTGCCCTTCAGGCCACCATGGAAGGTCTTCAAGTCCTCACCTTGGAAGACGTTGTCTCATAATCCGACATCTTTGTCACCACCACTGGAAACAAAGACATCACCATGGTATCCGACATGGTCAAGATGAAGAACAACGCTATCCTTTGCAACATTGGTCACTTAGATAATGAAATCAACATGCTTGGACTTGAGAACTACCCAGGTGTCCAAAAAATCACCATCAAACCCCAAACCGACAGGTGGGTATTCCCAGAAACCAAGACCGACATCATCATCTTGGCTGAGGGTTGTCTCATGAACTTGGGTTGTGCCACTGGTCACCCCAGTTTTGTCATGTCGTGCTCATTCACCAACCAAGTGATTGCCCAGCTCGAGCTATGGAACGAGAGGAAATGTGGAAAGTACAAGAAGGAAGTGTACATGTTGCCAAAACGTCTTGATGAGAAGGTTGTTGCCTCCATCTTGGAAAGCTTGGAGCTAAGTTGAGCAAGGACCAAGCTGACTATATCAGTGTACCAATTGAGGGACCATACAAATCCAGGAGCTTATGGGCTTACTGAAATTTAGAAAAATTGACTTCATTTTTAATACGCGTATGAGGTTATCAATTTAATTTTATATACTTGAATACAAGTCTATAAGTTCATAGCGCTCTTGAAAAAATGAAGTTATCAGCTTTTCCAATTTCAACAAGCTCATAGGCCTTACAGAAAATCTAAACCAGCCGCTCCCTTAGTTGCCACATAAGACTAATAACTTATAAACCTACTATGGGTGCAGTGGCGGAAGGTAAAGGATTCATGGCAAAATCAATGACCTTCAAAAACATAGCAGGTCTTGAAGGCAAACAAGCAATAGCACTAATAGTGCAATCAGAAGGTACGGTGGTGTATTTGGGACGGCCTTGGATGCTTGCAGCAAGGATGGTAGTTATTGAGAGTGATTTGGGTGGCTTTTTGAACCCGGAAGGGTATGTACCTTGGCCGCAGGCTGAGAATGAGAAAACCTGAAAGTTTTTTTAGAATAAAAATAGAGGACCTGGTGCGAGTTTGGAGAATAGAGTGAAGTAGAGTTCGTTAAGCATTCTTAAAGACGATGTTCAGGTGCAACCTTATACCGTTGCTACTTTTATTGATGGTGAACCGTGGTTACAACAGAGTGGTGCACCTTTCCGTCTTGGCTTAGTTGGATCATAGCTTTATTACCTCTTAAATAGTTTTTACTAGAATATAAATGGGTTCATAATATGGGTGCTGGTATGCACGGGTCAGGTAATGAATAGAAACGGGTTTGGGTTGAAATAGATTAGCCTTATTATGATTCATGGTGGTTGCTTATATATTTCAATCGGGAGGCTAAGCACATCAATAAAACGACAGAGGTATTGTACTCATGTCCTAATTTAACTCATGTCCTCATTTAAGTGTTTTCTATGTTCCAGTTAACTTTTTTTTATTACAAGATATAACGGTATAATAGCTACCTAAATGATTCGAACAATGTTGAAAGGTTATACCAAAAGAAAGACGTGGCTGATATTGTTCAACTGGAACTTTTTTTTTTATTACAATTCAGATATAAAGGTATAATAGATTAATAGCTACCTAAATGATTCGAACAATGTTGAAAGTTTATACCAAAAGAAAGACGTGGCTGATATTGTTCATCCAAAAGTTGTCAAATTTTGTCATAGTAAAGATGGTGAATATTATTAATAAAGTAACTACAATATTATTTCTCATATTATTTTATCACTGTTTTCATTTAATTTTTTTCAGGTCCGCCTTTCAAATGTTGTTTAACGAGCAACCTGATTTTAGATTGAACGGAAACTCAATACATCCATACGTCTCCAGGATTCAAAGAGACAAGGTAACTTTAAATTTTCACTTGGTCTTACATCTATTATTGTGATTGATCTCAAAAATGGGAATTTAAACGTTTCTCTTTCTTTCATGTAATGCGTTATTTTGCAGGCCCCGTCGCTAGAAATCGAAAAAGAGCAAAGAAGAGTGGCTGAGGAGACGGGGTGGTTTAAGCAAAAGCTTTATGTGTCATCAAAGATACATAGATGAATCTATTATCTTTCGTTCTTCATAAAAATTTTAAAGTGTTGCTCAACAATTGTCTTCTAATATTTAGCTTTAAACAAATTGTAAATAATAATGTTCTAAAGATGTTTTATTTTGCAATAGCGGATAATTTATTAAGTTTTATTTCCTCTTATTGTATTACAATTCATTTCTTTTTCTTCTTTATTCACTGAATAAGTATTTTGAAATGTTCGTAATTCATCAACCATGTCAACGATATTTATAAGTCAGCCACCGTAAGAGTGTGTAGAGAAAGAATTCACAAGGAAAAGGAGCTTTTATTTAGGTTTGATTTAGTTCTCAATATTTAAGTTTTTACTTTATTCGGCATTTTAACTAAGAGCATATACTTTGTAATGGCGGATAATTTATTAAGTTTTATTTCCACTTATCAAATTACCATTCATTTTTTTCTTTCTTTATACACTGTATAAATATTTTACGATATTGGTACTTCATTTACCGTTGCTTAATTTATTCCTTTGTCACTTTTCCAGCCATTTTTTACCCGCCTTCTTTCGCTATAGTCAAATATGTCAACAATATTCATAAGCTTACGAAAAAAAACAATTAAAATGTACGTCAAGCTCGCCTTTTCATAAAATATTTTAGACATAAACTAATACCATAACAAAATTAAATAAACTCGACGTCCTTAAAAATAATTATCCAATAACTAACATGATAAAAATTACTAAAAATTTAAAATAACAAAACAAATCTTCTTTTTTTTAAATACAAAAAAATTATTAAAAAGTACATCAAGCTCCCCTTCTCTTAAAATTTTTTAAACGTAAACTAACACCATAACAAAATTAAATAAAATCGACGGCCTTAAAAATAATTTTTCATTAACTGACATCATAAAAATTATAATCACAAGTCATGCCCGCCCATCGGGCGGGCTTCGACATCTAGTATATATATATATATATATATATATATATATATATATATATATATATATATATATATATATTAAAAAAAAAAAAAAGTAAGTAAGTTTTTGATATTAGTAAGGTTGTTCGATTTAACCACTCGTGGCCTAGTGGCAAAAGACTTGTGACTACCATCACCAAAATTGTTGGAGGTCTCAAGTTCAATTTATGCTAAACAACTGGGAACACTAACCTTCCCAAAATAAGGGAAGGGCTTTACATGATTTGTGTGTGTGCGCCGGTCGACTCAAACCATGTGGATTAGTCGGCCTAAAGGTCGTAAACCATGGTAACCCAAATAAAAAAAGGTTGTTCGGTTTTATTGACTAATAAGTTGTTTATATTAGGATGATATTATTAGTAGTAATTGAGTTTTGGATATTGCATTCGGTGCGATAATGTATGGAAATATCTATCTTATGTTACTAGTTGATTACCATAGAAAGAGTTTGTGATACGAACGTATCCCATATGCGGCTCGTATCGATTAATAAGTCCAAGTATAGATTTCGCTCAAAAAGCTACTTATAAGAGGAGGGGACACCTAGACCTATAAACCACCAACTAGTACTTGGCCGATGTGGGATCGTAACAATACCTCAAGCTTTGAAGAACCAACGTCTATGTTGGTCACGGTTGGCACCATCTTTTCGGGTCCAAGCCACCACTCCAAAGTGTTGGAACCTCGAAAGGTAGGGCTAACTCCAATATCAATTGATACAAACCTATCCCATGCTAGGCTCGTATCGATTAATAAGTCCAAATGTAAAACTCACTCAAAAACAGTATGTATGGTGTTTATGTACTAAGCATCCGAGCTAGCGACATTTGTGTTGATGTTCTCGTAGTTGAATACATCATCCCTTGTGTAGAGTACATGGTTATAGCTGTATGTGAAGAAGAGGTGGATCTCGATTAGGAGTGACATGTATGTCGCGCACATTCTGTTTTGCATTTACTTTCATAAATGAATGCTACACTTTGATTTTGTTGCTAAAAGTGCAATGTAGTTAGTAGTTTTTGCTCAAGAAGGTTAAGAATAGATTTTTGTCTATTGACATTCAGATTTGAAACTTTGTCTCTTTGTTTGCAATGGATGGAGTCTTTCTGTTTGTTTTTATATCGTAATGGTTGGGGTAATCATGCTATATCGGTTGACCATTTGAAGTGTGGCATTATCATTTTTTGGATAAAATGAAACTAGTGTAGCTATATGGCTAGTAATTTGATGTGATTTACATAACTTGCAAAGTCATATGTGGCTATTAACTTTATCTGTTAACCCATTATTGTGAGGCTCGTTTTATGCGAATCAAAGAGTGATCTATGGTTATTGAGGCTTTTCTTTGTTATATTTGTTCAAGCTAATTTAGTTCTTAGATAACATTATAAAATGAGTGTATCTATTGATGTGGAAACTAAGTTAGATTTCTTGTTAATTTCACATGGCAGTACTTCCCGTGACTGATGAAACATGGCAATCTCTAGTCCTCGACTCTGCTCTTCCCGTACTAGTGGAATTCTGGGCTCCATGGTGTGGGCCATGTCGCGTGATCCACCCTGTCGTTGACGACCTCGCAAAAGAATACACTGGCAAGCTCACGTGTTACAAGGTAAATACTGATGAGAGTCCCTCAATCGCAACCAAATATGGTATAAGAAGCATCCCAACCATCATGATCTTTAAAGGCGGAGAAAAGAAAGACGCCGTCATTGGTGCAGTTCCAAGATCAACTCTGTGTACCTGCATTGAAAAGTTCTTGTAGAGGTACTATGTATATACTAGATTTGCACCAATTTAGTCCTCGTATTTGTTTCGTCTATGATATCACAAGTACAGAAACTGCAAACAGCATAATAAATTTGATATCCACCTGTATAGTTGGATTCTGATGTATTTGCTGAAATGCTCCGGAAATCCCACTAACGTTTTCTTGTTAATTTGATTTTTACTGTTTTTGTGCTGCTTTTGTACTTGGTGTGGGTGGGAGTGATTATGATATATGTGGTAGATTAATGGCGTTGTTTTGACAGTGATGAAGTGGTAAAATTATACGCGTTGTGACCTCTGTAACCCTTTTGTACGAACTGGTGATGAAAAGTTAACTTGCAAAAGTACGTGATTAAACAAAGAGACCATTTGGCATATAAGTTAGACATATATGTAATCAGCAAATTTTTTTGCACAATGGTTTAGATCGTAAAATTTTACATAAAGGTAGCAGGATAGGATTCAATAAGACAATAATGCTTGGGCCATTTAAGTTACTATTGAAGTAAATTTTGCCCCTACACAAGCATGTATTAGGCTACATGCAATAGATCGGTCGACCCACTCGGTCGAGCAACAAAAACTCGGTCTTTCCTTTTGTGGATTATCGGTCGCGACCGATTGGAGGTAGGAAAAGAAACGAAAAGGGTCGGCCTCACGACCGAGTATATACGATCATAAAAAAACAAAGGCCCACATGCTAATTAATATTATTAAGGTCGCCTTTACTGGGGCACCCAATCTCCTGCAGGTCGCTGGAGAGAGAAAGCTGACGTGGCAGGGAAAAAGGGAGGGATAGACCCTTATTTTTAGTCATTACTGCATCCAGCCTTAAAAAGAAAAAAGATTTTTAGTTCAGTTTTATTGTTAGGCTAAAGGCACTACACCCTCATCTTAGACTAGTGGGCAAGGCTGTGGTGGTTTCACCAATTCACTTCTCCCCACGCGCTATCATCCTTGCACAGCTTTGACATATTCACTTCTCCCCATGCGCTATCATCCTTGCACAGCTTTGACATTCACGTGCGAAGCACAATTATCGAAACAAAAATCGCTGAAACATTCACCAAAATGAAAAAGCAATAAAATGGGGCCCCACCCCTTTTTTATCGGCTGCAATTTATAAAAAAAAAAAAAAAAAAAAAAAAAAAAAAAAAAAAAAAAAACTCCCATTACCCTTTTTACTTATAAATGCCCACTAAAATTCATAATTTTTAAATCACAACTTCACCAAAACACTACTATATTATAAGAATCAACAATACTTGTAATGGCTTGTAAACTTCCCCACACCGTCGAACAATTACAAAGGTATATCAAAAACCAAGCTAACAAAGACGACACGGAACGACAAGAAGCAATTGTCGAAGTTATTAAGAAGTTTGAGCTCGCAAAGGCACTCAAACAACGACTGAGAACACGATACACAGAGTGCAAAGACATCTCTGATGACAGAAAATTTGTGATCGACCAGTTTTGGTACGATGAATATCGCAAAGACCTGCCGTTGTTGAGACATTGTGAGGTTGTGTGAATCAGATACAGTCCTAAAAATCCAACAAGATCCGTTGGAGTTATAAGAAAAATGTGGAAGTTGTTATGGCTGAGCAACAGCAACAACAACAATTTGTCAAGTTCATCTGATGCACAAAGATCTGTTGAGCAACAACATCAACCTCATCTGGATCAGCGCGTGCCCATATCCCTATTCTTGAGCGACGTGCTCAACTTCTATCGTCTGCATATATCTCAGCTGCACTGTATAGGTGCGGCGAAGATAACAAATTTTGAAGTAAACTGTCGTTTACTTGCTATAAACCCAACCCTCAATCTCTTCCGCGCGTTTTACCACACAACGTGGTCGAACGAGTGGGTACCATTTTCGAAGCGCGCAGGGCGCCTTTAATGTTATACTGAGAAGTTAGACGGCCTCAGGAATTGGAGGGAGAGGTTCTTCTAGGTTGACGATAAGGTGTTCCCCTGGCTCTTTGAGTTCTATACGCAGGGGACCCTGCCAAAGGATGAGCGCCCCGACCCCGGGACATACAATATGGATGATGCGGAGACCATCAATGCTAATCGCATCCCTATCAACTCCTACCCCAAGGAGTTTTTGGTGTACATGGGAATAAGCCGCAACTTTTTTCAAGGCGCGGACGAGGTGCCAACGTTTCTGGATGAGAGCGGTCGGGGTGGGTGCTTGTCCTTTTTTTCCTTCGCATCTGTAGTGTAAGCGTCCTTTTATATTGCAGTTTTAATAACTCCATTTTTTTGTTGTTTGTTATTTGTTGCGCAGAGATGGATTTGTTCAGTGTGGTGAAGTTGTCGAAGCCTACACAAGTAACGGTGGGAGTGCATCCTCTGAGGGAAGGTGAGGCACCCATTCTGGAGGCTACAGCTGGGCACACTTATGCGCAAGAGGAGCCAACTAACGTCACCCCACCCTTGGTGGTGGCGACCCCGGTGCAGAATGTTAATACAAATATCGCCTAAAAACGTTATTTATATTTTACGATATTTGCTAAGTTTTGTTAACGACAAAGTGTAAACTTTAGTTTCTAAGTAAAACACGATTATAGTTTAAGTCTTGCATACATTTACATTTTCATATAGAACATTACATTTACTTATTTCTTAATATAGTATATGTTACATCACATCATGCATTTATGGAAAGCTTATGTGTTTGACTCTCCATAAGACCTCTTACACAATTGTGTGTTTGACTCTCCATAAGACACCTTACACAATTGTGTGTTTGACTAGAAATAACTTGATGTGACATTGCTTGAAATGGAAAGAGTTCTTGCATGTTTTCCTGTCAGTCCTGGCGGAACCCTCAGGGTACATGGGCGGAACCCATTCTAGGGTTCCGCCGGATCCGCCAGACTGCTGGTTGGTTTGGCTATAAATACCAAGCCACTTGCAAGAATTCACCCATCACTTTAGGACATATATTTCACATATTCTCTCATCTAACTCATTAACATTTGACTTGTGTGATTCTCTTATGTAGCAAAGGAGTTCACAAGTTCTTTCAAGAAGTTACAAGTTTCAACTCTAAAGTTGCAAGACTTGTTAGCTTTGTTATGTATGAACTTTGGTAGTTTATACTTCATTTGTATCTTGTGTAGAAGTGATTGGTTAGTATTTTAGGCCTCAAAATACATAGTGTGACGGGAGTTGTTGTACCCTTGTAAAAGAACTATCGGGAGTGGTTGTACCCTTGTAAAAGAACTCGACATCTAGCTTAGTATCGGAAATAGTGGATAGGCGACGTTAGGTTGGTTCTACCTTGAACTAGGACCCGGTATCTAGCTTTGTACCGGATAAAGTGTAAGCGACGATTGTAAAGGTTTCTCCACCCGTGAAAGGAGCTTGTTGACTAGTGCTTGAAACTCTCGAGTTGGAAACTTGGGGCGTGGACGTAGGGTAAGGAAAAAGAGTCCTTGTAGCCGAACCACGATAAACAATCGTGTTGTGGTTTGATCGTTTCTTTCTTTGTCTTTGCATATTACATATTGTCTTTAGTTAGAATTGTTAATTACACACAAAGCTTTTCAAAGATTAACAAGTAATTTGAGTTTATATCTTTGATGAAACGTAAAGTGTTTAAAAGATAATTAAGTTAAAAAGCGGTAAACTATTCAACCCCCCTTCTAGTTTTCAACAATTGGTATAAGAGCTACGTTACTCAAGATCTTTAAAATATATTGTATTTTAAAACTTGGATCGATCCATGGATTTTGAAAATCTCAAAGAAGGGCAACCTATTCAAAAGCCACCGCTATTTGAAAAAGAAAACTTCCTTAAATGAAAAAGTAAATTTGAAAACTATGTGAAGTCAATTGATCAAGATCTTTGGCATATTATTTCTATTGGTGATTTCAAACCAACGAAAACAAGTTTTGAAAATCAAGATGACTATCCTAAACTTGATAAAAACACTAAAGCTAAGATAATGATTTATGAAGCATTACCAAGGACCGAATATGAAAGAGTGTATTTTTGTCAAACGGCTAATGATATTTGGAAAAATATGTTAAACTTTCATCAAGAAATATGTCAAGTCAATGATGATCAATTTGATCTCACATATGAATTAGAAGTCTTAGAAAAATTAATAGATAGACATTTAGTTGAAATAAATACATGTGCTACTAGTTTAAATGTTTTAAATGAAGGTGTAAGTGAAGATGATTACTTATGACGAGCTCAAAGTGGTCTTGCTTACGATTCATGGAATGACACGGATGAAGATGAAGCCAACTATCCGGTTTGTGATTCTCAACTAGATAAAACATCAAGCAAGGTACAATTTGAAACCAAACACTTTTGCTTCGACACATTTATCCTAGAGTTTTCTAAACTAGAAAATGAGTCTAAACTTTCATGCAACATGGACCTAAAAACTATCTTTAACAATGAACATTCAAAATCTCTTGTGAACAATCTTGAAAAAGAGATAATGTTAGAAGATAAAATGGCTAGACTTGAAAGCAATATTGAAATTGATCTAGAATGCAAAATATGTCAAGATTACAAATATGAAATTCAAAGACAAAATGAAAAAGGAAAAATGCTTGCTAAATTTGAAAAAAGTTCAAAAGCTCTCAAAAGCTTATTGAAAAGTCAAAAGTCATTTAGAGATAAAACCGGATTAGGATTTGACTCAAATGCACCATCAACAAGTAAAACAAAACAAGTTGTGTTTGTGAAACCTATGAGAGAATTGTAGGAGTAATTATATCTCTATTAGGAGCTCATGATAAAAGGATAAAGATATCATGTTCAATACTTTTATATGTTTATCTAACCTCCTTGGATTCATAAGTATTTGAGTTTAGCTCTCTTACGAGTCAAGATAATTTGCTTAAAGATTATCTTCTTAGTGGCTCATCTATGGAGCTTAAAAGGTACACGTCTCTTCAACTTACCTTTCATTGCTTCTTGTTGATTAACATTAAGTTTTGTCATAGGTAATATTAATAGTTTTTACTCTAAGGTGTTTATGTGGTGTAAGTAACAACAAGGACTAGATCCCCCGTGATTAAAGAATTTAGACACTACATCTAGTAGGAGATATAAGGTGTTTTACCTCTTTAAACTTTCGGGAAATGACACGAGAAACTCTTGAGTGAGTCTCACTTAATACTTGTCTACAAGTGAGCTAACTAAGAATCTCCTAAGTGATTTAACAACCAACACTTTTGTGATACTTGCAAATCTAGCAAAACCACAACATTTTATAGATGTTTGTGGTACAACATCTTTTGACATTATACCTTATATTTTCAATCGTGTCTTAAATTCAACCACTCTTTTGTTAAAGTTTCATATAAGACACACACAAAGAAAAATAAATCATTTGAATACATTAGGATGATTGGGAGAAAGTGATTTATAAACATCTAGGATTTGCACATCAAATTCGACCCATAGTCTTATGATGTTGCATCTCTTGGACATTTACACTCATAGTGTTTCAAGTAAATAAACCTAAAGAGTCGAGGAGTTATTGAATTTAACATTCGATGAAAGACCACCTCCTTCTAAGATATCATCTTTGGTAGATGATGACTTAGTCGAAAATCCAACACTGATAAGACAAGTAAGTCAAGAGTAATAACAAGGAAGATGAACTATTAAAAATGAAAAACAACATCTTTTCGTCTTGTGTCAAACATTGAGTCAAGCAATATTGACATGGTCATAAAAACTTGAATCATGGGTCATAGTTGTGATTAAAAAAAATTTGATAAAAATAGTTTTTGGACATTAGAGTAAAGCAACCATTAAAACAAAATAGATCTTTCAAAATAGAAAATAATGTAAATCTATGAAAGACTTTTTAATAACCTAAGCAAGCTCCAAAAGTAAGAAATAATCACTCAAAGACATTTCTAGTTATTCACAAGTTCACAATGATTAAGTCTTTTATAACTTATCAATAACGAGATTAGTAAATCCGTAGGTAAAACTAAACATAGAGAAATGTTTGGAAGTTTACTTGTTCTCACAATAAATAGATCCAACATTATGTTTAGTGCTTGTCTATGTGCTCGCTTTTAGAGAAGATCCTAAAAAAACTCTTTCGGAAGAGCTTATTTGGATACATCAAAAGGCACTACACAACTAGGATTATGGTATCCCAAAAGAACGGGAATAGAAACCATAGTGTATGCCAAATAAAATTATGTCGGTAAAAAGTTGATAAGAAAAGCACAAGTGGTACTTGCACTTTTATACTTACTTATCCAATGATTCTCCAAAACGCTTAAGGTTCTCAAATTAGTATCGGATGAAGAAGCACGTCAACAAGCTCCACTAGAACAAGCAAACCCGCGTCAACAAACGGAATTCCTCTTATCAACAATTTTATCCCTTCAACAAAGGAAGCATCGACTTCAGCGACAATCCAATCCATTATGTTCTTAATTGACATATTGTGATCCATCATCACCGCCTTAAATGCTCATTGAGAAACATCTCAACCAAGAAAGTCTTACTCGATAACTATATTGTCGACGTTTTTACGAAACCTCTTGAATAAGAATCATTCATCCTCCCTAGGCTTAGTTAAAGACTCACGAGACATAAAACCTTAGTTTTGAACATTAGGATAAAACCACAAAAATCAAGACAAATCCTTTTTATTTTTTCCTCTGTTGTACCCGTGGAACCCTGAGACCAAACGGGCGGAACCCTCCCTTTGGTTCCGCCTGGTCCGCCGAATTTGCAGGATGTTTTTATTTTAAATTCAAAACCAAACACCTCTTAACTCACAACTTCAACTTACAAACACTTTACCACATGAAAATTAGGGCTCTCACTCACATCTCTTCCAATCCAATCAACTTTGTAAGTATTCTTATCATAATTGCATTTTCAATCAAAGTCTTATCACTTTCATCTACATACATTAACTAGAATCTTAGGGTTTATGCATAAACTTGTTGATTCATGAAAAACCTTGGTTGTAAACTAATCATAATTTCCAATAGTTAGGAATTGTATCCTCTTTGTTATTATCATGATTTACCAAACACGCCATGACACCAAGTTCATTGTCTTTTAAAAGTCACTAGAACACCACCTTTCACCACATTGTTGAAACAAATGAAAAACGTCATTGAAACATCACTTGCATAATGTCTCTTGAATGCTAAAGGGAATACATAACTAATATGTATTTTCGGGTACATTCAAACGAAGCTATATTGAATTAGGAGCGTTTGGGTTATCTTTTGTTTTGTAACATAACTTGCATTACAAAAATGTTTCAATCATCAAAATGAGTCAAGATAACCGCACCTCCACATTCTTTTCATATTGGCTTATACTAGAACATCCACATTATAAAAGTCATTAATTTAAACTTAAAATTTTGTGTTTTCTAGGAATCAACATGCCTCCCGCAACATTCTCCGATCACAAGGAAACTCTTAACTACTTAGTACTTACCCAAACACCATAGAACCAAAGGCCTTACTAAAGATCAAGTTGAAACCTTTAAGAGTATAGAAAAACGCTATGTTCATGAAGGAAGAACCATTGATCCATCCTTCCTAAAAGGAACTTTGATTGCCTCCTAGACATCGATGAGCAAATTTGTCCTAGGTTCATCTTAGAATTCTATGCAACCATAAGCCTTTTCTTCGATGACGATGGTGAGATCTCACTGACCTTTACAACCAATCAAGTAGCAAATATCATACCCTTGAAAGATTTTGCAATAATTCTTGGTGTCCCTAATGTTGGTACATGTCTCTACACGGATAAGTGGCCCCTTTCTAGTCTTGATTCCATTGAGCGTTTTCATCCATACGACACTCCTCTTGCTAATAAGGAAGAAATTCGTGAGCATCTCTTTGTTAGGACCTCAACAACTAGGAAGAATCGTTCGGGAAATGAGGTAGATAAGGACCCTTTTGGTATGGAACTCAATGAGCTTAAACCACAATTTAAGAAATGGGAAGAAATTCTTAGAGCCGACGTTATAAGTTCCATAGGAAATAAAGATCATGTCAACACATGTCTTAGCTACATGCTCTATAGCATTTCCACCGGTCAACCTTTTAACTTAGCCTATTACCTAGCCAAAAGAATGGCCGACATATCCTTGGTAGGAACAACCGCTCATCCTTATGGAATGCTTCTCACCCGCCTCTTTAGAGTAATCTCGCCCATTCCTCCTTACGATAAGGGAATGTGCCTTGATTACTCTCTCGTTCCTCACATTTTCGTCCCTCTAAGTGATAAAAGAGTCTTCAAAGTTAAGGGCAAGCGTACTCGCTCTCCTTCACCATCATCCTCATCATCCGATATAAGCGATGACGATAAACTTCCTAACTCTAAGCTACCCCCTTTAGACTACCTTCAAGAACTTCCCGTCATTAGCAATGCATTCGAAGGGTTCAAGCAAACCAAAGGAATGTTCAAGTGCTTTGGAAGGTACTTAGGAAAGCTCAAGAAGAAGATAGACCGGTTGTGAGATGTGTGATTAAGGAGTGTTTGGCTTATGAAGGTTTTAGAACTTTGTATGTGTTAAACTATGTGATTTATATTGCTTTTCACTTCCATGCTTTAGTATTTTCGTCGGACTATGTTTTGTATGAGACTTTATGCATATTGACGATATTTGAGGTGTTTGTCAATTTTTCATGCATATGGAAATTTTCACTAAGTATAGTGAAATTCGCTAGCCCCCGGTCAAAGTCCTATGATATGAATGTCTACATGTCCATTTTTTGCATTTCCTAATCAGACATAATAAATTTTCATTTTTAAGAATTTTTGAAAAATTTGAAAATCGTCTCGACCCTCAAAAAGATGGACTGCCTTGTTTTTCAGGTCTGGCGGATACGGCGGAACCCTCAGATGGGTTTCGCCCGTGTAAATTTCTGGGCAACCCAGTTTTGGCCCAACGGACCAGACGGAACCCAAAACAGGGTTCCGCCTGTGTTTCGCGAGGGTTCCGCCAGTCACCTGCAGAAAATTTTTGTCATTTTTCTAAATTTCAAAATTTGTTAAATGTCAAATCTTTATCTTTAGTGAGAAACATCTTTCCTTACTTCCAATAAACATGTTAGGATCACTCTCACTCACTAGAACAATTAGGAAGTCATTTCCCTCCAAAAATTCAAATTCAAACATAACTAACCCAAGGAATCTTTAAAAAGGATCCTTCAAACCCTTAGAACATTTTCAACCCAAACACTTCCCATGATCACTTAGCATTGAGTGCATAAGTTAGTCTTTCACTCCACCCAATTCCATGGGATTGACATCCAATGATTTAACATGTTAGAAACCTCAACATTTGTATAGTAGAACATCAAATCCAAACACCTATTCCAACATCTCTTCCACTCTATAAATTTGACAATTTTGCAACACTTCAAATCACACCATCACCATCAAAATTTCTTTTCTCAAAGCTTCAAAACCACACCTTTGAAATGACTAAATCCAACACCTCATCCGAATCATCAAAATCCCTTGCAGAAACCACTAGGATTAGTGTTAAACCTTGTTGCTTCAACAAAACCATCAAATCAAGCTCATCATCATCAAGTGATGCATCACTTGACATCTCTTCACCTATCCAAGATTTCCTTCACCTTACTACCTCAACACCATCCTCAACACCTTGCAATACCAATGTGATCACTATACAAGATTTGCTTAATCTTGCTACTCCAACACCCTCTCCAACACATTGCAACACCAACATAGCCTCTATTCCGCCACCAACTAGACCTTCAAGTGATTCAACATCACCTTCTCAACAAAATCAACCATCAAAAACTCCATCACCTCAATCACCAACACTTACACCAATGGAACTTTTCCATACACCACCAACATCACCACTACCCTATTTGGAAACTTTAGAAGACCTTTCACCTAAATCATCAAGCCCTCCATCTTTGTCACTCTTTGACACCATTGCTCAAATGGAAACCCAACAACAATCAAGTGAGCAATTAGATGATGAACCTCATCAACCATCATTGGTTGAACATTTAGCTTACCGTTATGCTAGACCATCAATTTTTCCACAAGATCAAGGTCATACACACCTACAATCATTTGTGTTTCACCCCATTTACAAAGACCTTCATGGTAATCCTTCCGGAGAACCAAGCTTCCGCCACTTTGTTCAACAACAAGAACAACCACAACAAGAACCACCACAACAAATCCCGCAACTACAAGAACCACAACAACAACAACAACCACCACAACAACAACAACCACCACCACAAGAGCATTCCCAACACTTTGAATCTCTATTTCCTTCTTAAAAGAAAATAGAAGCATCCATATGGGAAAAATCTTCAAACCTTAATGATGAAATGGACACTCATTTAAACCACCTTCATGCCTTCAAACGATGATTGACTCTCAAATCAACCATATTATGGTTTTACAAACAACATTACACTCATCTAGTGAAGGAACCAAAAAAACCTCCAAACCTTCCACATTTACTCCTTCAAGTTCAAATGATCCACCATGAACAAATCAAACCTCTCTTCCACCTAACTTTCCCCGCCATGATTGCGGACATTGCGAAAGAAACGCTCACATTAGTGAAGGGTGTCGAACGGATATTCGTATGCTAACCGAAGAAATGAGGTTTATCCTAAACCACATTTTGGACCGCCTAGAATCCTTGTCTCACCCACCTCAAGTTTAGAGTCTCCAACAATGATAGAGTCTCATCCGTAGTAGCACCAAAAACACAACTTAACAAGCCAAAACACTCATCATCATCTACCTTAAAACATTCTTTAGGAGGATGTTTCTCATTAAGGACATGATGTTTTTTATTTCTTTTTATTTTCTTTTCCTTTAAAGTAGGATGTTATCTTCCTAATTTCTTGTCTTTGACTTTCTAAAAAGTCAAGTTTTACATGAAATGAATTTCATTCTAATATAAGGTGTGCATTGTTTGTTGACCATTTAGGTATTGTGAGTAAACTTTGCCTTGCTATGGTAGCATACATATATCTTGTGTTTTAAAACTAACCTTCCTTTTTGTAGGATGTAACACCCCCAAAATACCGCAGCGGAAGACTGTGTCATTGGGATGCTACTTCAGGGCACAAAGTACAAGGTATAGAAAACGAACTCTAAATGAGACGTTTTTAAAAAGTTACCATTCGAATAGATAAAATCATAGTTTACAAACCAAAAGATCCCAAATTGATAGTACATAAGTTTTTGAAAAGTATCGAATGGTAAAAGATAAAAGCGAAAGTCTTCAAAATGCATGCCCTAAGACTCTCCGCTCCACATACCTGCTATCGCCCTTCTAACCTGAGATAAACATGCTTAAAAGTGTCAACACAAAGGTTGGTGAGTTCATAGAGTTGTTTACTAAATAAAGTTTATGCATATGTATGAATGTTTCCCAGCAAAGGCATCGTAAATCCACTCAGTTACAAGTCCCGCCATAAGAGACTTGTAACCTGTGTGTTCACAACCCACTGCTACAATATATAGTATGAATAAAATATGTATAAGTTTATCACAACAGTTAAGCATTTAGTCGTGAGTCTACACTTCATCTCCGAAGACCTCACGTTTGTATGTATATCTCCATGGTTGTGCCCAGCAACTTAATCTGGGGCCATTGGAAGTATGTATGTATGTATGTTTTCCATGGTTGTGCCCAGCAACTTAATCTGGGGCCAGTGGAAGCATGTATGTATGTTTGTTTCCATGGTTGTGCCCAGCAACTTAATCTGGGGCCATTGGAAGTCTCAAGAATACACCATCACAGTTTAGTATAACACAGTTAAGTATAGCACAATCACGTATGTATGAAATCAAGTATAAAACAATCGAGTATAAAACAATCAAGTATAAATGTTTTAAATATCAAGAAAAATATGTTTTGAGTATTTATACTAGTAAGCAAGTAGTTGAGCATGTATCTCCCCCCAAAGAGTTAAAACAAGTGTAAAGAGTAAAAGTGGGGCTATGACTCACCTTAGCAATAGCAATCCAAAAATAGAGTTATGAAATTGATAGAATAGGTCCAACAATCACTAGTCGCGACCTAAATATGCATATGTCTTAGTTACCGAAATCAAGTCAAGCATGCAAGTCATACACTACATTATCACTTGCACATGTCGTCGTAGTATTCGTCGTCAAAAATGTATTTGATCAAAGTGATCTCGAGTTTAAGTCATCCACCATTTTAGAAAAAGAAATTTGTAAATCTCACGACCAAATATTAGTCGTCTCAAAAATATATATTTTGAAAATCTCTAACGTACCCCATAAGTATACGTAAAGTTCTACCACTTTTATTTACGTCGTTTTAGCCAAAACACACCTTAAAGTGTCCAAATTTCATGTTGAACATTTCCATCAGCTTTCAAAAATAAATAAAAACTGTCAATATATATATATGGTTTTGTCCAACTTCCTAAGGCCATAACTTTCGCGTCGTAGTTCCGTTTTTTTCAAGTTCTTTATATCCCCGCGAAGGTATTCACGTGTACTCTAGTATTTTCAAGGTCTCGGCTAGTTTAGAAATCATTTAACCTCAGTTTTTCCTAGCTCAAAAATCTGGACAGAAACCATTTTTCAGAAAAAGTAGTTTTCGTCGTAAATCTTGAAAATAGCATATCTTTTTCGTTATAAGGCCGTTTCAACCCATTCAAGCGGCTATGTTTTCGTTATTAAGTCTAGTTTCTATATTTCTAGCCTATTATGGCCACCAAGATACTGAGTTTCTACAGGAGGTCGAAAAGGGCAGATTTACCATAAATAATGTCAAACTATATTTTTCTAGTGTTTACTTGCTACAACCTTTTGTCAACAACTCCAACTATGGTCCTAGGTCATCCATCAACTAGAAAAAAATAGTGATCTAAACATAACCCAACAATATTTAAAGTCCTTGATCAAGATCATCCAAGTTTTCAAAGCTAACATATATATATATATGTAAAGTTTATTTTTATTTTCTTGTAGAGATTTATTAACACTTTTCTTGAGATCAAAACTTATACAAAAATGTATTTTCTTAGCAAAATATTAAAGTGGATGTAAGATGTTTAGACATGTACCAAGTGATAATCATGTGTAGCTACTTAACAAGCATAAAATTATAAGAATCAAGAAATATTAGTAGTGTAAAAATCACTTACAAAGAGGTTAGTGAGATGAGGTTAGTAGAACACTAATGTAACCCCAAGATTAGTACTCCAAACCCTTGTTAAACTATCCTAAGTACTCTTGAAAGTGACCAACAAGCTCTCTAATCTTCCTTGCTCCTTAGGGTGGATCGAATGGTGAGTAAGAGTGGGAGGTGAGTATGTTTTCTTTTTAACTAAAATGAAGAACTAGTTTAGGTGTACATATATATAGTCATATGGTCAATGTGGTCAAAAATATCACAAGGACTTGGTCCTTGTGATTGCCGAATTTCATGGAAAAGGAGGGGGGCAATTGAGTTGCTCTAGCCACCAAAATTAATTGCATGTCTCCCATGATAATAAGATTGAAATTTTTGGTAGATTTTGTAGTGGTATTTTTACACATTATAGGGGGGGGGGGCGGCTCATAGGACTAAATAGAAAAAAATGAATGTAATTTTTATAAAATGTATATATTAAATGTATTGGGTAGTAAAAATATGTATCGGGTATTAGTTTGGTAGTTAACGGAAGTTATACGTAATTAAAAGTAAGATATAAAGAATTTCTCTTGGACATCGGAAAATATTTTTTTAGGACTTTTGTAATAGTTTTGGAAGTATAAAAATACCCTAAAAATAATTGTTGAGAAAGTCGGGTATGTCGAGTGTTACATTCTTGAATAAAAATTAACGTTATGTAGGATTTAAAAACCGTAAGTATTTAAAGAATAGAAATTCGTTTTATAGAATAAAATGGTGAACTGGGGAAAGGAGCAAGGTACCGGAGCGTTGTGGACTAAAATTAACCTAAGTCCTAGAGTACTTAGAATTTAATTAGAAATTCGCGTCGATTCAAGTAAAAGGCTTATGTAAAAATGTTTCAAATCAAACGTCAAGAATTTAAATTCTAGTTTAGAAATTAGTATTGACCTGGGAAATAGCGGGTTGTGACAGTCTCTACCCCTTAAGGGAACTTCGTCCCGAAGTTCAGCTCATTCATTCCACATATGTTCCTAGTGTTCAGCTCATTCCTTCCCAAACTCGTTAGAGTTGTTTACACAAATCAAATCATCTACTACCTATATAACTAGGTTAATGATGCTAGGTCTCAGATTAGTCGAGGTTGGGTATAAGTTCTGTGCCAAGACTTAAGTGCTACTAAAATAATATAGTTGTTCAAGAGAATGTACCCGTGATGCTATCTTGGACATGTTGGGTGATAGGGTTTCCTAGGAAGTAAGCTCTGCCACGCGCGGGTGGAATCTCAATGGCCTCATCTTGTGGCCCTTCAATTGCTGCTGCTAGTTTTGGACGATTTCCTCCTTGGTTAAGATTCCTTTTTAACTTAGGACAGGTGTTCCGAAAGTGATCCGGGCTGTTACACTCATAGCATGTCTTTTGATTGTTCATCACATTGCCCACATTCACTGGTTCTCTACACTGGTTTGCATAATGACCAAACTGTCTGCAATTAGCACAAATACGGCAGGGCACAGTCTTTTGGTGATGAAAATTACATTTTGTACACTTAGGTTGCGAGCCTAAATACTCTTTCTGACCAGAACTAGTCGCCGCAAAGGTCCTTGCTCTTTTGTTGTCAGCTATTGCGCCTATATGCTTGTTCGACTCGCTTGTTCCCTTCCTTTTATCATTGTTCTTCAAGCTTCCATTTCTAACCATCTCATCTGTCAGAGTTCCTGCTCTCAATATTGCACTCTGAATTGTAGAAGGCTCAGTTGCTTTCACAGTCCCGCGAATTTCTGGGACAAGACCATATATGTACCTCTCGATCCTCTTGGACTCAGGGGTAACCAGGTGTGGAACTAGTCTGGCTAATTCATGGAATCGATCTGTATAGGCTGCATGTCCAGCCCCTATCATAGAGTGATGATAAAGTTCATCCTCTAGCTTCTGCATTTCATTGTCCGGGCAGTATTCCTCCTTCAGTAGTGCCTTAAAATCATCCCATGTCATACCTACAGCTGCCTCTCTACCCCTAGCTTGAACCTGCGTATTCCACCATGTCAATGCCTTTCCTGATAGCAAGCATACGGAGTACTTCACCATTTGATGTGGTGCACAGTCACTAATGTCGATCACCGACTCCATCTTTTCCACCCATCTAGTATACCCTAACGCGCCTCCTACACCATCGAACTCAATTGGCTTACACGATGTAAATTCCTTATACGTACATCCAGTCCTAATGTTGTTGTTGCCATTACCATTCTGGCCTAAACCATTGGTGTTGTTAATTCCGCTTTCGTGATTTGCCAAGTTATTCATATGATCGCCAACTTGAGTGACAATAGTGGGGAGAAAGTTTTCAAGTTGTCGAGCGATGATGGCTTCAAAATCAGTATTTCCACTGTTGTTGTTATCATTGTTTTCAACGCCGTGACCACCTCCTCTACCTCCACGTCTACCAGTTCTTCGACCATCGTTACTTGGGTTACTAGTGTCATGAGCAGCTCCTCTACCTCCTCTACCTCCACGTCCACCAGTCCTTCCACCCCTTGGTGTTGCGCCTCCTCGACCAGAGCTACGAGTCACTCTCCTTGGTGCCATGATTTCCTGGGAGGAAGGACATTTAGTGAACGTCAGAGTTGAGGGAAAACCGTTGTTTAACCAAAGTCTATACTTAACATCCTCATATATAATACCGTGCCACCAATTGTCTCCTAAGTCGTGCCAACACCGATCTACATATGCATAGTCATATGTCCACGTGTGTCGTGAAGCACTTATAATTATGTTGGCCACCACAATTATAAATGTTTCCTTTCACAGGTGTACATATCACCAGGCACACATATCTCAGTGGTAGACGTTGCTTAAATGGGAATCTAGGGAATGTCATGCTCAGTACGAAGGAACAAAGGATTCTCCCTTAAGTGCTAAAGTCACTAGGTAGTCTAGTTTCTAACGGCTTCTAAAGAGTAACCTCAAGAGAACTCCCATCCTCGGGCAAATCATCAAATCTCTACAGCTAAGTAATAACCTTCATTTAACTTAGTCTCATGTCTCATCAAACAAGAACTGTCACAAGATTAAGTTAAATGATCAGTTATCACCGAGCTCCATATTTCTGATAACTTGCCTAGATTTTGGGACTTCCCCATCGGTACCACAGAATATCTAATAGTGTAGGTCTAAGAAAATATCGGCAAGCGTACGTGTATGAAAAATGCAAGGCGATAGGGAGGAGAGTCTAAATGTATGTGGTTATAGTCTAGACTCTAAAAACAACCTAGTTCTCTATAACCAAGGCTCTGATACCAATCTGTAACACCCCCAAAATACCGCAGCGGAAGACTGTGTCATTGGGATGCTACTTCAGGGCACAAAGTACAAGGTATAGAAAACGAACTCTAAATGAGACGTTTTTAAAAAGTTACCATTCGAATAGATAAAATCATAGTTTACAAACCAAAAGATCCCAAATTGATAGTACATAAGTTTTTGAAAAGTATCGAATGGTAAAAGATAAAAGCGAAAGTCTTCAAAATGCATGCCCTAAGACTCTCCGCTCCACATACCTGCTATCGCCCTTCTAACCTGAGATAAACATGCTTAAAAGTGTCAACACAAAGGTTGGTGAGTTCATAGAGTTGTTTACTAAATAAAGTTTATGCATATGTATGAATGTTTCCCAGCAAAGGCATCGTAAATCCACTCAGTTACAAGTCCCGCCATAAGAGACTTGTAACCTGTGTGTTCACAACCCACTGCTACAATATATAGTATGAATAAAATATGTATAAGTTTATCACAACAGTTAAGCATTTAGTCGTGAGTCTACACTTCATCTCCGAAGACCTCACGTTTGTATGTATATCTCCATGGTTGTGCCCAGCAACTTAATCTGGGGCCATTGGAAGTATGTATGTATGTATGTTTTCCATGGTTGTGCCCAGCAACTTAATCTGGGGCCAGTGGAAGCATGTATGTATGTTTGTTTCCATGGTTGTGCCCAGCAACTTAATCTGGGGCCATTGGAAGTCTCAAGAATACACCATCACAGTTTAGTATAACACAGTTAAGTATAGCACAATCACGTATGTATGAAATCAAGTATAAAACAATCGAGTATAAAACAATCAAGTATAAATGTTTTAAATATCAAGAAAAATATGTTTTGAGTATTTATACTAGTAAGCAAGTAGTTGAGCATGTATCTCCCCCCAAAGAGTTAAAACAAGTGTAAAGAGTAAAAGTGGGGCTATGACTCACCTTAGCAATAGCAATCCAAAAATAGAGTTATGAAATTGATAGAATAGGTCCAACAATCACTAGTCGCGACCTAAATATGCATATGTCTTAGTTACCGAAATCAAGTCAAGCATGCAAGTCATACACTACATTATCACTTGCACATGTCGTCGTAGTATTCGTCGTCAAAAATGTATTTGATCAAAGTGATCTCGAGTTTAAGTCATCCACCATTTTAGAAAAAGAAATTTGTAAATCTCACGACCAAATATTAGTCGTCTCAAAAATATATATTTTGAAAATCTCTAACGTACCCCATAAGTATACGTAAAGTTCTACCACTTTTATTTACGTCGTTTTAGCCAAAACACACCTTAAAGTGTCCAAATTTCATGTTGAACATTTCCATCAGCTTTCAAAAATAAATAAAAACTGTCAATATATATATATGGTTTTGTCCAACTTCCTAAGGCCATAACTTTCGCGTCGTAGTTCCGTTTTTTTCAAGTTCTTTATATCCCCGCGAAGGTATTCACGTGTACTCTAGTATTTTCAAGGTCTCGGCTAGTTTAGAAATCATTTAACCTCAGTTTTTCCTAGCTCAAAAATCTGGACAGAAACCATTTTTCAGAAAAAGTAGTTTTCGTCGTAAATCTTGAAAATAGCATATCTTTTTCGTTATAAGGCCGTTTCAACCCATTCAAGCGGCTATGTTTTCGTTATTAAGTCTAGTTTCTATATTTCTAGCCTATTATGGCCACCAAGATACTGAGTTTCTACAGGAGGTCGAAAAGGGCAGATTTACCATAAATAATGTCAAACTATATTTTTCTAGTGTTTACTTGCTACAACCTTTTGTCAACAACTCCAACTATGGTCCTAGGTCATCCATCAACTAGAAAAAAATAGTGATCTAAACATAACCCAACAATATTTAAAGTCCTTGATCAAGATCATCCAAGTTTTCAAAGCTAACATATATATATATATGTAAAGTTTATTTTTATTTTCTTGTAGAGATTTATTAACACTTTTCTTGAGATCAAAACTTATACAAAAATGTATTTTCTTAGCAAAATATTAAAGTGGATGTAAGATGTTTAGACATGTACCAAGTGATAATCATGTGTAGCTACTTAACAAGCATAAAATTATAAGAATCAAGAAATATTAGTAGTGTAAAAATCACTTACAAAGAGGTTAGTGAGATGAGGTTAGTAGAACACTAATGTAACCCCAAGATTAGTACTCCAAACCCTTGTTAAACTATCCTAAGTACTCTTGAAAGTGACCAACAAGCTCTCTAATCTTCCTTGCTCCTTAGGGTGGATCGAATGGTGAGTAAGAGTGGGAGGTGAGTATGTTTTCTTTTTAACTAAAATGAAGAACTAGTTTAGGTGTACATATATATAGTCATATGGTCAATGTGGTCAAAAATATCACAAGGACTTGGTCCTTGTGATTGCCGAATTTCATGGAAAAGGAGGGGGGCAATTGAGTTGCTCTAGCCACCAAAATTAATTGCATGTCTCCCATGATAATAAGATTGAAATTTTTGGTAGATTTTGTAGTGGTATTTTTACACATTATAGGGGGGGGGGCGGCTCATAGGACTAAATAGAAAAAAATGAATGTAATTTTTATAAAATGTATATATTAAATGTATTGGGTAGTAAAAATATGTATCGGGTATTAGTTTGGTAGTTAACGGAAGTTATACGTAATTAAAAGTAAGATATAAAGAATTTCTCTTGGACATCGGAAAATATTTTTTTAGGACTTTTGTAATAGTTTTGGAAGTATAAAAATACCCTAAAAATAATTGTTGAGAAAGTCGGGTATGTCGAGTGTTACATTCTTGAATAAAAATTAACGTTATGTAGGATTTAAAAACCGTAAGTATTTAAAGAATAGAAATTCGTTTTATAGAATAAAATGGTGAACTGGGGAAAGGAGCAAGGTACCGGAGCGTTGTGGACTAAAATTAACCTAAGTCCTAGAGTACTTAGAATTTAATTAGAAATTCGCGTCGATTCAAGTAAAAGGCTTATGTAAAAATGTTTCAAATCAAACGTCAAGAATTTAAATTCTAGTTTAGAAATTAGTATTGACCTGGGAAATAGCGGGTTGTGACATAGGATCATTATCCATGTATTCCTTCCTTGATACTCCATTTAGGGGAGTAATATCCAAGGGGGACTATGAGAATTGCATTATTCCGCTTCGTAACTCTTATTTGTGTTTTCGTCAAAAAGAGCTTTCATGACTTGTTCTACACGTGTCTTGTGCGGCAACTAACATTTTTTTGTAGGTTCAAAATCCATGTTTCCTATCTTGGCACTCCTTTTAGGGGGAGTATTGTCCAAGGGGGAGCATCATCAATTCGCTCCACAACTTTTCTTTTTGTTTCGGCAAAAAGGGGGAGAAAATATATCTAAACTTTTAAAACTTAAAATGATTTTCATAAATTAAGTAAAACAAGTTTAGATATAAACTTTTTAAAGACTTCACACTATAATTAGTGATTTACTTAAAAACAAAGTTTATGTTGTGTCATCAACACAAAGGGGGAGATTGTTAATACAAATATCGCCTAAAAACGTTATTTATATTTTACAATCTTTGCTAAGTTTTGTTGACGACAAAGTGTAAACTTTAGTTTCTAAGTAAAACATGATTATAGTTTAATTCTTGCATACATTTACATTTTCATATAGAACATTACATTTACTTATTTCTTAATATAGTATATGTTACATTACATCATGCATTTATGAAAAGCTTATGTGTTTGACTCTCCATAAGACCTTTTACACAATTGTGTGTTTGACTCTCCATAAGACTCCTTACACAATTGTGTGTTTGACTAGAAATAACTTGATGTGACATTGCTTGATATGGAAAGAGTTCTTGCATGTTTTCCTGTCAGTCCTGGCGGAACCCTCAGGGTACATGGGCGGAACCCATTCTAGGGTTCCGCCGGATCCGCCAGACTGCTGGTTGGTTTGGCTAC
The DNA here is from genome assembly GCA_030686995.1 of Artemisia argyi. Classification (NCBI taxonomy): domain Eukaryota; kingdom Viridiplantae; phylum Streptophyta; class Magnoliopsida; order Asterales; family Asteraceae; genus Artemisia; species Artemisia argyi. Next base: position 37,256,719 of record CM060677.1, on the reverse strand, counting down.
AAATACCAAACCACTTGCAAGAATTCACCCATCACTTTAGGACATATATTTCACATATTCTCTCATCTAACTCAGGAAGATTTGACTTGTGTGATTCTCTTATGTAGCAAAGGAGTTCACAAGTTCTTCCAAGAAGTTACAAGTTTCAACTCTAAAGTTGCAAGACTTGTTAGCTTTGTTATGTATGAACTTTGGTAGTTTATACTTCATTTGTATCTTGTGTAGAAGTGATTGGTTAGTATTTTAGGCCTCAAAATACATAATGTGATGGGAGTTGTTGTACCCTTGTAAAAGAACTATCGGGAGTGGTTGTACCCTTGTAAAAGAACTCGACATCTAGCTTAGTGTCGAAAATAGTGGATAGGCGATGTTAGGTTGGTTCTACCTTGAACTAGGACCCGGTATCTAGCTTTGTACCGGATAAAGTGTAAGCGACGATTGTAAAGGTTTCTCCACCCGTGAAAGGAGCTTGTTGACTAGTGCTTGAAACTCTCGAGTTGGAAACTCGGGGCGTGGACGTAGGGCAAGGAAAAAGAGTCCTTGTAGCCGCGCCACGATAAACAATCGTGTTGTGGTTTGATCGTTTCTTTCTTTGTCTTTGCATATTACATACTGTCTTTAGTTAGAATTGTTAATTACACACAAAGCTTTTCAAAGATTAACAAGTAATTTGAGTTTATATCTTTGATGAAACGTAAAGTGTTTAAAAGATAATTAAGTTAAAAAGCGGTAAACTATTCAACCCCCCTTCTAGTTTTTCACACAGAATATTCCATCTCAGGAAGTGCCGGCCCCTGAGCCCGCGCAAACTGAGTCTTCTGAGGGTGTTGGGATCTTCAAAGTCGATACTGACTCTGAGGAGGCGAGTCAGGGAAGCGTCATGTTATTACTGTGGATGAGTCCACAGATGAGGAGGCGTCGCTATCTGTGGCTACGCGTGACACTGCTGAGACCTCCTCTCCCATGTAAGTAATAATGTCACAATTCTTTTTCTCTCTCTCTTTATTTTTTGTCATTGATATAATGTCTTGACTTGTTGCTCTTTTTATGTAGTGACAAAGCTGCAGGGGGTGATGCAACGCATATGGAGCAAGTGCCACCTAAGGTGAGTCACTCTCAGGTGGAGGAGCCGTTGAAGGCGAGTGAGGAGATGTCTGCGCAGGAGCTGATAGAGGAGTTGAGCGCGGCTGCTGAGCGTCAGGCCAAGTTGGTTGCTCATCTCAAGGTTCAGTATGCTGGTGAAGGTAGCAGCAGCGCGCAGAAGGATGAGGAAATTGCGCTACTGAAGGTGCAGTTGGCTGATGCACGGGCGGAGGTAGAGTCAACAAATGTGTATGCTGCGCAACTCGCTGATGAGAAAATGTCCCTGCTTGCCCAGGTAAGCCGAGAGCGTTCTGCTTTTGATCAGTACAAGTCCTCTTGTATGTGGGGGGTGAAGTACCTGGAGCAGAACAGGAGCAAGCATTTTGCTCAATTAGATGAGTTCCGTAAGGCTGTGGAGGTTGCCTTGGAGAAGGAGGAGGGTAAGCTGTCGAAACTGAGCATCGAGTACGATGAAGAGCTATACCCTCATTTGGTGTCTGCTATTGCTGAGCGCAGGTATTGTTGATTTCTTTACCAGCTGTTTGCGTTTAATTCCCTTGGTGGTGGCGACCCCGGTGCAGAATATTCCATCTCAGCAGTTATTAATAGGGTAATCCTGGTCACGCTCCAGTTGGGCGATGTGGGGGAACTCGAAGATCTTCATCTTCTTCATGGCCGCAACCAGCTCTACATAGCCATCTCCAGCATACCCTGGCACCTCTGCGGGGGATACAGTCAGCATCTTCCCCTTGTCCCGTAGAGTGTTGCCCCTGAACTGGTTTGATCCGTTTTCCAAAACATTGCATATACACTTAAGTGGGTTCACGCGTCGTCACCACATTTTAGAGATGGTTGGTTCACTTTCATGACCAAACCAAATTTTGATTAATTTTGTATGTGTATATGTACATGGACGGAGGATTACTAGGGTAGAGGTGGGCCCTAGCCCCTTCAAGATTTTTTGTATTTAATATATTTTGTTCATAAATCAAGTAAAAAATTAATCATTGATATTCGGCCTTTTTGAAGAAACAGTTCAAGCTTCGTCCTTGTGTATGTGTGTTGTGAGGTATGTTTGTTTTTAAGTAAGGTATGTTTATGTGGTGGGTTTGGTGTACTTCTAGTATTAAAGTCTAGTAAGATTTGAAACAAACATTCAAAAATATATATAGATTTTCTTTGTCTAGACAAAATACAACATTTTGAGATTCATTATTGATTTAAAGTTCTTGTATAGTTGGCCACTTGTTTGGGAAAAAAACAATCTCAATTTTGTGATACAACAAGTACTTTTATGCAAAGATCTAAAAAAGAATTAAAAAAAGAGAAGAAAACATACAGATTATGGGCACAACAGGAGCCGACTTTAATTCGGGCTCAAGCTGTAGAACTTTAGCATCATTATATCTTGTTTAGTAATCAATTCTGTGAAATCTTTGTCTTAAATCCAAAAGCTGTCCGCCCTTAAATAATAGAATAATATAACGAGGACCATAATCTTTGTCTTAAAGTATAAGTGATTATTTTACCATTAAAGGCTACCACACTTTTATTTAATACTACCTATTTCTTTTGAATCTAGATTAGTAAGAAAGTTAATTATTGTTTTGAAATTTAGTTAATTCCCTTAAAAAGTTTATCAAATAATGTATGTGAATTGTGAAGTGAAGACTACTAAACTATTCGAGCTATCGTCCATGCAAAATCATATCAAGAAAACCTAGATCACAAACATGCTTTTTAACTTTTTGGAAACACAAATCAGGCTTGTTTACTTTGACCATTTTGTACAATTTTCTATGTGCCAAAAAAAAGTAAAGAATTCCTTAATATCCCATATTTGATATTAAAAACATATAAGTTAATTTTTGTGATTATGGGACTCTCATAAACTTTCAAAAACTGATTTTTATTCACATTCTTTTAGTATTTATTAAAATAAAAAGTAGTTGCTCAATCAGTTGAATATTGTTATTGACGTATTCTTTTGGATAAAAAGTTAATGCCTTTAAAAGATTTATCAAATAAAAGATAGTTGCTCAATCAGTTGAATATCATTGTCAGTTATCATCTATACTACTATATAATGTATTTGGGACTATTCTATAATTAGAAAGGCTTAAAAATTCAGACTTTTACTTACTAATTATGGAAACAACCACCCCTAACAATCACCCCCAACAATTTATAATCACTTCAACAACCACCCCCAACAATTTATAACCACCTCAACAACCACCCCTAACAATTTATAACCACCCCAACAACCACTTTCCACCACCCCACCTCCCTCCTCTTCACCCCAATAATCCGCACCCGCATCGCGCGGGCACCTTTCTAGTTATTTCAAATGGAGAAGCAGTAAATGTTATAAACTCTTCAAAGAAAAATGAAGTTTGTCACACTTTATGAAACTTCTCTTCACTCATTCCTAGTAAGCCTCAACTAACACAAAAGAATGAATAATAGAGAATGCATGAGCTGTACAATATATTTTTCACTATTTCTAGTCTTTTTAATATTCTCACATGTTTGGGAAAGTAAAGTTTTAAGAGAACAATTTTACACCATAAAACCAAAAAAGCAAGAAAAACAGGAACAGAAAATTATTTAAAAAAAAACAATATTCCCCATATCCACACATTCACACTACTTTTTCCAACACTTTACTTTCAACTAGTTCACTTCACTAGCTCTTTCTCTCTCATCACCAAAACCCTTTCTTCTTTAGCAAACAAATGAGAGGAATTATTGGTAAATTTCCATCAAGTGATGGAAATGGTGAAGTTGGTAGTGCTAATGGGATCATAAAACACAACAGAAAATGCAAAGATGTTGTGTTTCTTGTCTTTTTTATTGCTTTTTGGATTGCTATGATTGTTAACTCAAGTTTTGGGTTTAACCAAGGAAACCCTTTAAGGTAACTTTAATAAAGATTAAAGAAAAGCAATAAAGTTTTAATCTTTTTAGTTTTTTAGTAAATGTTGTTAGTTTTTTTTTGTTTATGTAAAGTTTTTATTTTTTATTAAGGGTTTGCAAGATTTCTTGGAGTTGGTGTAAGTTTTATGTTTTTGTATATGATGTTTAGTTCAAGATTTGGTTTTGTGGTTGTGTGAATGTGCTAGTTAGTGTTCATTAAGTATCAAGATTTTTATTTGAATGTATATTTAATATTGGGTTGTTGGATCATAAAGCTTATGACTAATTTTAGGAATAGAGCTTTTAATATGGTTCATGATAGGTTGTTCAAAGATATCACTAAGGAAAATTAGTATTGCTGAAGGAATTTATCAGTGTTTGACATTCATTTAGAAAGTGATTGTTTGATTATTTGATTAGTTCAAAGATTACTCATTTATAGTGGTTGGGTACTAGTGAAACATTCTGAGTATCAAATTATTCTGAACATCGATTCTTATTGATTATCTTATCAGCACAACTTCAAACAACAAAAACAAATCCAAATACTATCTCCAGCATCTTGCTTTGTTACAGCTGATCATAGGATTCTGATTCTTTCATATCACAGTTATTTTCAAAACGCAAATGTCATACACCAAATTATAAGATGTCACATTCATGAAACATAGATATTCATTAAAGAGGAAATGTCACAATCTGGTTGGATACACACAAACTATTTCATTTTCATGAAAATGTTTGGACTTTGGATACACACAAACATGGTTTTCTGTTTGAACACTAATATGATGTAATAATTTTTTTGTTTCTTTAAGTTTTTTTTTTTTTATCGTGTGGTACATAATGAGCTGTGTTTATGCAGGCTAAACTTCGGGTTGGATTATAAAGGAAACGTATGTGGAGGCAAACACAAAGATTTTAACCTCCAAGAACTGGAACTCAAATACTATGTTAATCCTAACCAAGTTTACCAAAGTGGATCAAAGAATAGTGGAGTCAAACTGTCTAACGCCCGAACAATATGTTTGTTAGATTGTCCCATACCATCAGAAGATTCTCTAAATTGGGTTTGTGATTATCCGGAGGGTGATATTCGTCTTTCATTAGATGATTGGATCGATATGAATTATGATTATTTTGCTGACCTTACTCCTGAATTAAGAAACACTTCTCTTCAACTTCAAGGTCCTTGTTACCCTGTCATTTTTCCAAGCGTAAACGGTATGTCATAAATTAGTTTTGTATACTCTAATTTTTTATATAGTATTATTGACTTATTAATAAGCTGTATCGGGAATGCAGTTTATTGGACTTGCCAGTTTATTGATCGCCCATCAAATGTGTCCTTAACACATTGGAAGCAAATGAATGGTGTTAACATCAATGATGACATGGTCATAGATAAATCTATTCATAAAGCCATCAACGCCCGGTCTTCAGTTTTAAAGGTACCCTGAAATTTCTTTCTGCAGTGTAAAAAATATTTTAAATAAATAATATTATTTAGTGCCCTGAATTGTTTTTGTTTCAATAGTACTGTTACTTGTCAAAAATCTAGATCTCCTACTATTGAGCATTTAGGGTGTTTGGTTTGAGGAGATGGGTCCTAAAAGTAGGAATCATATCGTAAATTTTGGGAGTCGGTTCAGAAATTGTCATTCCCATTCCTGACTACAAACCAAACGCTACCTTAGCAATTTCGAAATTGAGACTAATTCTTGGTGTAATGATTGCAGAGATATGTGGCTGATGTTGGAAAATCATGGCCAGTGTTGATTGTATGTGGTGGATTCTTGCCTCTATTTCTGTCGTTGCTATGGCTTTTAATGATTCGACATTTTGTTGCTGGAATGCCATGGGTTACCGTATTTTTCTTTAATGGTCTCATAATATCAGTCACAATGTTCTACTACATGAAAGGTTAGATTATATGTACTATTGTACTAACTTATTGATCCTGAAACTTTGTAAATCATCACATCAGTGTATTTTGAATTTTAACATATTCCATTATTTTGCATGGTTTAGCTGGATGGATTGGAGACGACGCTATCTCGCCCATCATTGGTGAACATGATCCATACTATCATGTTTCTGCGAGGGTATGTTCTTACATTGATCAATCCCTTCACACAGTTACTCACAAAAACGTGTTATATATTCATTATACTCTATATTTACGAATTGGCTTTATTCAGGAGCAACATCATATCCGTGCTGCTGCTTTTCTCATGACTTGTGTGATGATTGTTGCTGTTTTATCATCCATAGCTATTGTAAGGCGGATCCTCATGGCAACTTCAGTACTTAAGGTGAGCACCTATATATCTTAATGTTATAATCCCAAAAGTTTCAAAATCCATTTGTGTGAAATGTGAAAGTCAATTTGTCTCATATGCCTGTAGGTTGCAGCAAAGGTCATTGGAGAAGTTCATGCTCTCATAATATTTCCAGTCATACCATACCTAATCCTTGCGGTTTTTTACATGTTTTGGTTGTCGGCTGCCCTCCATCTTTTCAGTTCAGGTCAAGTAGTCCGCAATGATTGCAGTACCAATTGCTGTGCTTATGATCTTAAAGCTAAAAGGGTTAGCTGTGATGATTGTTGTGGCTATAGCATCCAGTACACCCCTCATATAGCAGCTTCAATTTTATTTCACTTATTCGGATGCTACTGGGCTACTCAGTTTATCATAGCATGCTCTTCAACCGTGATTGCCGGTTCTGTAGCTTCCTACTATTGGGCTCGTGGGGAATCTTCGGTTAGCCACTTTCCCTAATAAGTATAGTGTGTTGTTTTTAGCATTTTATTTGTCTAATAAGTTGCTGCTTTGTGATTCAGACAACGATTCCATTTCTTCCAGTTTTCTCATCAATGAAGCTACTCATGCGGTACAGCCTTGGATCAGTGGCAATTGGGTCCTTGATTGTATCGTTTGTTGAGTCAACTCGTTTCATACTCGAGGCCATACGTCGCAGATTAAAAGTTGCTGACATCATGCCCGAAAGCTGGATTAAGAGGATGATGTTCCATACTTCTCGGTTCTGCTTAAAGGGTATTGAATTGACCATCAAATCTGTGAACCGCAATGCATACATTATGGTAAGTTAAGCTTATGGCTTAAATACTAAGTTTGCACTTTTTCTGTTTTGTGTATGTCACTGGGGTTTTGTTTTAACTTGTTTCTTAATTTTTTTGCAGATTGCTATAACCGGAAAAGGGTTTTTTAGAGCTTCTGAAATGGCAACAGATTTGATAATTAGTAACATTCTACGTATAGGCAAGGTGAATGTCATCGGGGATGTTATTCTCTTTCTTGGCAAGTTGTGTGTCAGTCTTGCAAGTGCACTTTTCGCGTTCCTTATGTTGGATACTCACAAATATAAATCATCACACAACAAGATTACATCCCCATTATTTCCTGTCCTGGTAAGTAACACAAGTTTTAATCAAAACAGTTTCTTTGAACTTAAAGATCGGTTCTTGAACCCTAACTTTATTTTATGGTGATTATGCAGGTATGTTGGGGTCTAGGATACATAGTGGCTACCCTCTTCTTTGCTGTGGTGGAAATGTCGATTGATACTATTATCCTTTCGTATTGCCAAGATGCAGAGGAGCATCAAGGAACCGCACATTATGCTCCTCCACTTTTAATTGAAACGTTTGATGATCAAAATGAGGTGCAAAGAATTGGACAATGAGGGGATGTAGGCCATGAAGTATGTGGCATTTTTGTTGTAGTAGCATTATTATTATGTAATAGGTTACTTATTATGTGCAGTAGAAGTGAAGATAATTAAAAGGGCATTATGATATATATGAAACATGTGCCTAGCCTCAGTTGCAACTTGCAAGTTTTGAATGAATTATTTAAATTTCTTTTTACTGCATTGATGGAGATATCATGTGTCCCAGTCGTTTTCTCTTTTAATGGCAGCCCATACGGATCTTATAATGGAAAAATGGTATCATAATCTCAAAAAGATGTCGATCAAAAAATATTTACGAAGAAAGAGATGGTAAACTTACAAATCTTTTAGAACACAATGTATGGTTACATACTTAGGCTGAATATAATAAGACCACACCAAAACTAAACCACATCAGCTCCACCTTAGCTCATCAAACCAAGACCAAATAGTAGTAGTAAGGGGACCACACTAACAACAAAGCGTGACCGTCAAGCCAGCTCATCAAACCAAGACCAAATACTAGTAGTAAGGGGACCACACTAACAACAAAGCGTGACCGTCAAGCCAGACGCTGTCACCAAAAGTGCCCATAAACTGGATTTCTGACATTTTTCGTGACCAGCCAGTGTGTGGAGATGAGCATGGTGACGCAGCCACAACCCAAAAATGACGCCGTCACGGAATATAAACCGACGTCGTCACAACAAGTCGGTAGAAAAAACCCTGAATTGAAGACGACGAGATGACAGCGTCATAGCCATAAGTTGGCGTGTACATAGTTGATCAACACTAATATATTTATATGTATATGTTTCGCAGCATTTATTGTATGTAAATTTATAATATGCTCGTACCCATTTAGACTTATATTATTTCAGATCTTTATGCTAGTTTCATCACGTGTTAAGCTGGTTGGTCGCCGGTAAAAAGGTCAAAATTGATTGTGGATATAGATCGGTTAGGACGCACACATCTCATTCACGCACACCACTTAAATAATTTAAAAAAGAAATACGCCGTTCATTTACCTATTTATCAGACTATTTTCGCTTAAATTTGAAAATACATTTCACGCATTTTAGTTAGGAAGACTTGAAATCATTTTTCATTTCATTTCGACCTTTCTTTAAATATATATTATCTATACTACTCTATAAGGCGTTTAGGCCTTTCTTTAAATAGAAATACTTAAAAATCCAGTTTACACACTTGCCTATTATGTAAAGATTTGGTCAAATACTAATATTAGTAACCATCGTGTTCTTTAAAATGAAATTAATTTATTAATTAATAATATAAATGGATATAACCGAAAACACTTAAAATACAATTAAGTAAATAATCATTATTAACTTTCGGTTACGCAATTTTAAATTCACATTAAGTTATAAGTTATTTGTTTTAGCATAAAAAGGACCATGAAGAGATGATAGAGTCATTTTAAAGAGTGATTGTGTACAATTTATTAACGTGGTGAAAGAAGAGATGTTGGCTTGTGATGGTGAAGTCAACCATTATATTTTTGCAATACTAAAAATTGACATTGTTTTTGTCTTCACATTATCATCAACTACGACGTGTCATCACTATTACCGTGTACTAAAATACCACCATTGTTGCTTTCTCGCTTTTTGGTTTCGCTGCATTGCGCATGTACTATTATAATGGATAAAGATGATTGTGATGCTTTAGGTTATTTGGTTACAAGGGTACCTGCCGCCATAATGTGTAAAAACTAAGAACATGGCTAACTTTCAAAAAATAAAATATGTTTGACTTAAAAAGGGGCAATTGCATATAGAACTTTGAACCTTAAATTAATGTATTTTACTTAAATTAGCGTTAAATATCCTTTAAACTTCACAACTTTTTAAAAACTTGCTAATTTCGATTATGTTTTTTCTTGATGAATTATTAACATCATAATTTTTCGAAAACAAAAACTATAATAATTCAAAAAAACAGACGTTTTGTATTTTAAAAAAAAAAAATACACTTGGAACCAAAATAAATAAATATTTCGCTAATATAATTACGGAGTATTTCGCAATTTATACATCTGGTACAGTATATAATACGTATGCATAAAAACCATTTTAAAAGGGGGTTTGTTTGGTATCACAACCTTGGCTCAAGAACCCTATATTTGCAAACACCTTCAGTTAGTCAACTTTTTAAATCAAGGGTAAGTATTATTTTTTTCATAAAACAATAATCTTTATGATTTGATTTCACATTTAATGTAATCTTTATACTATGATATGCTTTATTCATGAGCTAAATCCAATCTTAGGAATTGCAGTTAGATATAATTCTAAGTTGCTTTTGTTTGTTTATTTATGTGTCTGTTTGGTTTAATGGTTTATTTTTACCTCATAGGGTTTAGGGTTTAGGGTTTATGCTTTTGAAATGAAGTAATGGAATTTAGTCGAATTGGTGAGTTTGGTTTAAAGGGTTAGCGAATTTATATTTCTTAGCGATTTGCAATAAGTTTGGAATTTGAATAATGTGTCGACGGTATTGTTGTTACTACTACAGAAGTAGGTTTTTTGTTAAGGATGGATCCCTTGTTGTATAAGGTTGTTTCTTGTTGCTGATGTCTGATGTCTGGTTCTATTGTTGGTGTTAGCTTGTTGTAGATCTACTTCTGTTTATGATTAATCGGGATTTCTGTCATAACGATGCTGTGAGTCATGCCTCACAGTTTACTTATGCGAGCTTTTTATTTTTACCTAATCGCCTGATCACATGAAAGGGATGAGTCTTTTAGGTGCTATTTGGCATTTAGGACACATCTCACTGTGGAGATACCGCATGAAAATATTGTATAAACTGTGAAGCTTGCTACATATATACATTGTGCACAATAACATTCTTAACTATCCACACATATTTCACTCTCCCGATGTTCCTATACCCAAAGAGTAAGATACAGAGGTATCCTAGTCAAGTCGCTCTGTCTTTGTCTGTACCCAGTGTTCCATTTCCGTAACTTATATAAAATCTGGTTTTCTATTCTGGTAAAATGATGCAGGGCCCTTTTGATATGTAATTGGTTGTGTCAGACACGACAGTATGGTGCTCCAGGCAGTACTTTATTGATATACTGAATGAATCTTGCTCTTAACAATTCAGCATAGCATCCATACATAAGAAGTATGCCATAGTGTCGTTACAGATGTAGTTAGTCGTTTCGAAGAAGTCCAAACCCACTCGTGTCTAGTTTTGTAATTGGGTCAACTAATAGAAGCACATACATCTACTATATGGTATAGAGAAGAATCATAGTGTACCCATACTTGCTATTACTAGTCATAAAGTGTGATAATGCAAATAGTGTCCAGATCAATGAGTAAATATTGAGATGCACCAGTGTCTGATTTCTTCTTCTAAAGATCTTCAAAGTGCATTCTAGGCTCCTCGTGTAACTTATGGTGTTTCTTTATGTATATGACAGTTACAAATGGGAACTACCAGAGGAGTGATTAGTGATAAATGGTCCATGAGGGTTCTCTGGCTTACAGCAATTGGAAGTGCCGTTGGTATGCCTTTTCTACAACACCAGACAAACTCCTTTGTTTGTTTAGTTTAAAATTGGATTCTGGATCAAACCTGTTTGAGTTTATTCTAGTTTCTTGAACTGTTTACTTTATCTGCTTAATTTAATTTTTTTTGCTTATGTAGGCTTATATATGGTTGCTGTAGAAAGGCAGACACAAAATAGGGAAAAGATGTTGGCTGAATCCTTTAGGGCGGCAGCAGAAGCAGATGGAAACAACGCCTGATTTTCGATTTCTCCTTAAGAGTCTACCAAATTGTTTAGTCTACCAAATTAAATCATGAATGCGTCAAGAATTTTCTCTGAGACACTGATTTAATAAATGAACATCCAAATCTAAAACATACAATTTTGGATCTTGAATCTTGAATCCTACGGGAATGGTGTTTTCTGTTGTATCCCTATTTTGTTTATTGTCAAGGAATTGCTCATACCTGTTTGTGTTTTGATGTACATATTTTTAAGCTGGTCTCTTTTTGTGTTTTAGAAATGAACTTTTCTTGTTGTAGTGGACAAAGCAAAATTGCCAAATAGATAATAATAATATAGATCCATTAACTAACATGAACAAAATAATCAAAGAGACAAGGAAAATGAATCAAGCAAAAAAGAACATGTCTCAAAAGATTATTTTATACCCAGTATTTACAACAAAAATTGAATTGTATCAACCAAAATTGGGAGAAACTATCCATCATATGCTACACACATCCAAAATCATTTTGACTAATTGCAAGAGAAAATTCTATTCCTTTTGTTAAAAAAACGAGTGAAGTGAGAGAAAAAATAAACAGAAGTATCAAAAGACCGTGTTGTCCCTATTACTGGGATTTTTTGGATGCCTCCTTGAACGAGGTCTCCTTTCACCTTTCCGTCGAACAGGATTTTTCTTTGCTGAATATCTAGCAGGTGAATTAACTCGCACAGATACAGGAACAGGAATAGGAGGAGCTCGGGTACGCCTTAAATTAATCACTTTAGGTGCAGGTGGTGGCATATGCTCTAGTAGATCCCGGTGGTATGCCTGTGTATACACAAAACGGAAGTTAGCGTACAAAATTTTCCTATTTTGTCTATGTACTAGTAATTCGCACATTTGACTAATAGTCCAACACTGAAGCTGCATATACCCAAAGAAATGATGGCTGTCAGCATGTGACTAACTATTGACCAGGTTGACTTTCTGAGTAATTACCTAAAATTAAATTAGTGAAGCTTTGATGGCTTTCTGGCCTAAAGTAAGTTGGTTACACCTTATGCAATTATCCATAAATGTATACAGAAACTTTAAAAAATGGTGGATTCATAATGTCACGAGATTGTGACTACATACCTGTATCACAAAGTTCCGTCTTTCACAATCCATGAACATATTGATGCTCCAGTTGACTTGAGCCATAATTTTGTCCCTTACAATAGCAAAACTTAACTGATCCCTTGAAGTAAAGCGGTCAACTTCATTGAACCACAAACACGTGAAGAGATTTGTTATCGGAATGTGTTCCCGTATGATTACACACCCTTCAGGAACATCTGCACAAGCGGCAACTCTTTTTCTAAATTGATCCACAGACGAATAAAAATGATGAGCAGAAAAAGAAAAAGAAAAAAAGGTACCACTGATTATGGGAAGCTTAGCTTCAGAATAAGGTGTTAAACCCTCATTTCTGTAAAAATCAATCTGGTAATCAATGGACGCATTGTCGTATTTCCCGGCAGCCTTATTAGCTTCAGCTTCTTCAAACACATCAAATCGCCTATAATGTTTCGAAATTGCAAAAGTTGCATTGTGGCGCCACAAGAACCTGAACAAAACAATTATACTTATATATTTTACCGGGGAGAGTCCCTTGTACCCAAAATAAATAAATAAATAAATAAAATTATACTTATAGCATTACACGTTTTCTAGTAAATGATTAATGATCATGAGAGTACCTCTCTAGAAGTTTATATGGGTCCACAACGAGTCGCAGCTTCCCATCAATCCATATAGAATACCGGACATTTGGGAAGATTCTGTGTAGTAGAAGCTTGGGGACCTGCCACATGCATTTCATATTAGTTTATGTAATACCTAATAATGGATCTTAACTACATGGTTCATAGATTTACCTTTCCATTGCGTCTTGAATCAGTGTAAGGTATGTTGCGGACAACAATAATTCTCCACAATCCAACCTTCATTCTGTAGTCCAAAGCACTAGAGTTTCTCATATACGCTTCAGTCTCTTCATCAATAAACATATAAAACGGAATGTTTCTACTTGCAGCCTCGCTAATTTTAGTAGGCTGTTGAATTACATCATAGTTTCCTGAAATTCAAGAAAGGATATTTTGTTAATTCATGTCTCATCATCTGCACGTACTAGATAGTCATAAGAAACTCAAAGGATACCAAATATGGCCGATGCAACAATGATATCATGATACTGCTCCAACTCCACAAGATCAGATACATCAATATCAAATCCAGTTTGGTAACCAGGTCTGCATCCTTTTACAAATCTGGGCAGATTTTTATTATTATTTAATAATTATAAAGAACAGTAAATATCTTTGTAAAGATTATTTAACTTTGCTATATCAAACATACCCACAATGCACGGTCATGGATTCTTTAACATCAAACGATTCATTCCTTTGCTTTAAGGAAGGATACCCGCCAAAATCAGAGCCTTCATGTGGTTCAGTTTTAGTAGATGTCCCCTCATGGAAATAACTTAACTCTTGAAGCACTGGTGATGGTGACGGTGAGTTCGGCATGCTAGCCATAGCCTCCTCCACTGGAAGGTAACATACAGGACAAGCTGGGAGAAAATGGCATAGAAAATCAGTTACAATTTGATTAAATTGAGGTGGAATGCTATAAAATTCGATTGCACAGATGAATGTTAGGGGAGTGTTTAAATTTATTTATTTTGGACCTGATAATTTGATTAGTGCAACTTAAGGTCACATTTATGGGCTTCTAATGTTTGTAGAAAGAGATTCTGGTTCTTATTATTTGACTGTTTAGTGTTTAGGAGTCAAAAAGTCAAATAATTATAATTCGATAATCAGTTTCATATCGGTTACAAGAAACTGATCATCTATGTGTAAAACAAAACGACCATCTTACACCCATTTCACTAGGCATTTATCCTTTATTCATAAAAAAAATCCTTTCGATCATATCTATCTATTAGTCCGACATTTTCTAAATAATCAAAGATTGCTAAACATCATAGATTTGATCATTACAGCTTTAACTATGAATTCTTATCCAAACACTATCTCCTACAACTCAATTTATAACAAATGATAATCACTTTTAGAGCGCATAACTACCTCCACCCCAACCATTCACAATCTACCATAAAAACTACGGAAATTTGTTGAACTAATTACTTTACTCTACAGATACGATTTTAAAATATTTTAAAAACATATAGTTCAGAGGAGCACAAACAATATATTTATGAGGCGAACTCGGATATGAACTTACGTCGAGGTCCAGGTCGTCTCCTATCACCAGGAGGAGGAGGAGGAAATGCAAAATTTTTACACAAATTGCTATGAGAAATAACGGATCCTGTAGAAAGTGATGCATCCGAATAACGACGAGTAGGGGGGTTCACTTCACATACAGACAGAGTTGTCTCCGTGGAAGAATTATTGTATTTCTGATTACCAAATCTAGAAAACTGGAAAGAGGTATTAAATGTCTCATTAAAGGGATTGAAGATCGTGCGCTCTGATGCAGCTTCTGGCAAAACAGCAACACATGAAAAGAGACCATTAGAAAGTTGATCGCAAATACAAAAAACAAAATAGTGGAAACTCAAAGGGTATGCAGCACAGTGGGCATCTTATGAAGCATGGATAACTAATTCATTTATCTAGTCACACAAGTCCACATGGCTCAATTAACAGCTTTAAGTGCTTTTTCAGTTTTTTGGCAGCATGTCCAGTGTAAGAAAGCTACACTTAAAATGCTTGGCAAAATTCTAAACTGGACAATGGATTCAATATCTGACAAATTTGGATTCTTAAAAAGATCGTGTTTGACGACGCATTTAAGCAATTTCGCTACACCTAACACTAAGTTCAACATAGAAAAAGAAAAAAGAAAAACAAATAAATAATATCGGGCAACATGCCAACATAAGCATTAACGTCTATGAAACTGAAACCTTACTAAAGGATTAAAGAAGTTAATAGTAATGATACCACAATTTAACATGCTGTCATATAAGTAAAGATTGAGGAACAAACCTCTATTGGAGGTAAAGAACCCCGACAAGAAAGCCATGAGAGCAAATGACATTAAAATCATCATTACAACCTTCTTTCTACTTAAATATCTGCACAAAAATGTAAGAAATCTATCCTTCTCTCTCGATCCAGACAGCGACATCCTCGAAGACTTGCGTACAATGAACCCATTTTGAGTCTGCAATGAACCATTCTGCGGTTGCTGAGGTGATGCATAACTCTGTGTTCTTATATCCAATGACAGTCCAGTCATTGTAGTTCCAAACTCACTATTCCGTTCTTCATTATCTAGGTCCCCCGCCCCTCCCCCTCATTCACAATAATCAAAGATCCTCTCTTAAACACAACTCTGACTGCGAATCAAAATTATCCTGTGATTAAACCAACCCAACAAAATATTACTAAGCATACGTACACCATCTAAGGAAGCAACTATTAGGTTTGCATTCAAGGGGTGTTTTGGGATTGCTTAGCAGATCTGCTTAAACATTTTTTTAGATAAGATGGTAATCCAGTGTAGCAAAATACTCAAAAGGAGCAGTTATTCACTTATTTGAGTGTTTTGCAAATTCTGCTTATTTAAGGATTTAAGAGGTAATAATCCATATCAGATGCACAGTTTGAATAAGCAACTCTCAAAAAGTAATACTAGTACTTAACCAGTTTGAATAAGCAAATATCCCAAATACTTCCTAATCGTCAACTGGAAATACACACCCAGTGATCTCCCGTCATTACATTATTAGAAACACAAAATTTCTGTAAATCAATCATAATCCTTACATCATAACATAACTTCACGATCTAATGTTCTAAAATCCTAGACGGTCAGGCACTAACGACCACAGTCCGTACAAAATTCCATCTAAGCTAAAAAAACAAAATCAACCATAATCATGAATATTCAATCCAACTGCAAATCAAAGTCAATATGCAATTCAACCAACCCCAAAGCAATTTACTAAAGCAACTATAAGATTCAGCGTTCACTTCCCAAGGGTGTTTGGTATTACTTATTGAAACTGCTTATACTTTTATATGTAAGCAAAAACGGAAAATGGTCTGCTGCATCATATTCAAAACGCAATTGTAAGACAATCAGTTGTTTGAGTACTTAACAGCTTTACTTATTTAAACGTTCAAAACATCAAATAAGTTAAATCAGTTTGAAAATCCAACTCGCAAACTATCCAACACCATAAGTTCCGTTCCTATAACAGTGTCTAAAGGGTGCAACTAATAGGTTTGTATCATACGACAATGCAGTTAATAGGTTTGTATCATTACTAAAAACGCATAATTAACCTTGGTGATCTCCTAGTTTTCCACAACCAACATTGACCGAATTTTTGATAAATCGCAAAATCAAAGCAAACACCGATCTAAAGGCTACATTAACACAATCCGTACAAAATTCAAATCACATACAGATTTATTTAACTATATAAAAACTTTAATCAAATATATATATCATTAATTAATTAAAAAAAATCTAAATTACCTGTTAGAATTTGATACAGTACAAATCTAGGGCTTGGATTTAAGATCGATTTGATTGATTGAACGAAATCGTTGACTTAGGGCTGTAAATGTTTGTGAGTGTAAAAAAATATTTATAATTTAAATTAAGTAGTAGTAGTAGTAGTGGTATTGTTGGTGAAAGAAAAATTGAGAGGTGTTTGTTTGTTAGTTTGTTGTAAGCAGATTTGATTAAATGGGAATGAATGAGCCAATGAGGAGATGATTTGTTGTTGTTATTGTTTTGAGTTAACTACATTTTTGGTCCTCGTGGTTTACCGGGTATAACACTTTTGGTCCAAAAGTTTATTTTGTAACGGATCTTGTCCAATATCCGCTGACCCGTAACACTTTTGGTCCAATTTCACTAACACCGTTACTTTGACTTTGTTTGACCGTTAAATAAGAGGGTATTATTGTCCTTTCACATTATAACACAACAAAAACATACTCCTTATCTCTCCCACATATCCCACCTTCCTTATCTATCCCACCTTCCTTATCTATCCCACATTATAACACAACAAAAACATACTTCACACACATCACACCTTCCTTATCTATCCCAACCGGCCAACACCACAACCGGCCACCATCACAATTGGCCGCCACTACTACTGGCCACGACATCACCACCAACCCACTTCATCTTTTTCATTCGACATCACCACCAACCCACTTCATCTTTTTCATTCGACATCACCACCAACCCACCAACCCATCACCACAAACACCCCCTGCCACAAAATCCTGAACAGATCCTTTAAGATCTTGAACCAAGAATCGAAACCCATCATCGATCTTGAACACAAATCGAATAGCAAAGTGTGAAGAGTAGTGATATAGGTATAGAAAATGATTTGAGTAAGGAAATGATTTCAGTGGTCAGGAAAGTGAGGATTTGTGGATATAGATGAAAATGAATCTGATGAGGGTCAGGAAAGTGAGGATTTGTGGATATGGAGGTAGGTTTGAGGGTTGTTGTAGTTAGTTGTTGTGGTGGTTTCGTGTTGGGATGGCGGTGGTGAGGATTTGGTGATGGTTGTGGTAAGGATTTGGTAGTGGTTGTGGTGAGGATTGCGGTGGTGAGGATTTGGTGATGGTTGTGTTTACCGATTTGGTGATGGTTGTGGATCTATGTTTGTGGTGATATGTGGACTGCCCAGAAGATGTTTGTGGTGATGGTTGTGTTTACATATATTTGTTAGAGTGGTGATGGTTTTTGGTCGCTGGAATCTCGCCGGATTCTGGGTTTGGTTGTCCGGGAAGATGAAGATGAAGAAAAAAAATGGCTGGAGGTGTTTGGATTATGTTATGTATATGTATAAAGCTGGGTTTGTATATGTATAAAGCTGGGTTTGGTTTTTAAATAATAATAATAATATAATTAAGTAAATAATAATAATAGAATTAATAATAATAATAATAATAATAATAATAATAATAATAATAATAATAATAATAAATAAATAAATGGAGGAAAGGGCATTTTAGTCATTGTACATCAACATTTGAGGGTATTTTAGTCATTTCGCATGTTTTTAACTAGTCAAACTAGCGGTCAACAAAAATTGGACCAAAAGTGTTACGGGTCAGCGGATATTGGACAAGATCCGTTACAAAATAAACTTTTGGACCAAAAGTTTTATATCCGGTAAACCACGAGGACCAAAAATGTAGTTAACTCTATTGTTTTTGTCGAATAGTAGTACTATTATAAAGAGTTAACTACATTTTTGGTCCTCGTGGTTTACCGGGTATAACACTTTTGGTCCAAAATGAAATTTTGTAACGGATCTTGTCCAATATCCGCTGACCCGTAACACTTTTGGTCCAATTTTTGTTGACCGCTAGTTTGACTAGTTAAAAACATGCGAAATGACTAAAATACCCTCAAATGTTGATGTACAATGACTAAAATGCCCTTTCCTTCACTTTCACTAACACATACAATTCACCTCACATGTACTTCAGATCTAGCATCACAATACCATTCATTGTTTTTTTTCTTTTTTTTTCTTTTTTTTTTTTTTTTTTTTTTTTTTTTCAAATTCATCTTATACAACAACAAATCCAATTCATTTTCAACAAACAAAAACCAAAATTCAAACAAATCTACCATCTTTATCTTTTTCTTCAAACTCATCAAATCAATAAAAAAAACCCAATTCAAACAAAACAGATCTGTTCCCACGTTTCTTTCATCCATTTTTTTTTTCTTCATCTTCATCTTCCCGGACAACCAAACCCAGAATCCGGCGACCAAAACCCAGATTCCGGCAAGATTCCGGCGACCATGTTTTATACCTATCTTGTTGAAGCTTTTATTTCCAACTAATCCTAACAAAACCAAACCAAACCAAACTCCTTCATCTCCACTAATCCAAACCAAAAACTCGAAGCTGCAAAAGGTATATATGAGTAAATTACTCCATTCATTCTTAATCTACTTTTTTCTTAATCAACCATTACCCACTTCAAAACCCACCACCAATCCCCCTCTTCACTCTATAACCACTCACTCAAATACCCATAAAATATAACCTATCTACAAATCCCCACATTTCTTCTTCTTTAACCCAAATCGAACACAAACACTTCAACAAAACCCATCACCATCTTCGAACCGAAATCGAACACAAACACTTTAACAAAACCCATCACCATCTCCGAACCCATCAAATTTCTTCTTCTTTAACCCAAATTGAACACAAACACTTTAACGCAAGCATAGCTTCTTTTCTTTTAATATAAAACGCAAGCACAAAATATCAAACAAACATAAACCAACATGAGATAGTATTAAAAAAATCTTGAAACTGAGCCTTGTGGTGTTTGTGTGGTTCGAACAAGCCAAAACCAGAGAAGTTTAAATTGTGTTTCGATTGCTTCAAGGAAAAGTGTTTGGGTGTGCCTAGATTGGTGAGTTAAGGGACGAAATAACGGATTTGTTAAGTCGAGATTTGAGAATATAGTTTGTGTTCGGATCAGATTTACCAAAGGGACAAACATTTTTTGGTGTTAATGTTTTTAGGTGTGTGAGAATGAGATGTAAAAAATGACTGTGGGTGTGTTTGAAGACATTATAAAGAAAATAATATAAAGGGGTAGTGAGTGTTGGAGTGAAATGACCAAAATACCCTTGTTTTTAACGGTCAAACTAAGTTTGACTAACGGTGATAGTAAAAATGGACCAAAAGTGTTACGGGTCAGCGGATATTGGACAAGATCCATTACAAAATTTCATTTTGGACCAAAAGTGTTATACCCGGTAAACCACGAGGACCAAAAATGTAGTTAACTTTATTATAAATTCAATGAATTTTAATTTGTTCAAGATTGGGATTGGGAACCGTCTTGTTTTCGCTAAAAAAAGAGTTAACTACATTTTTGGTCCTCGTGGTTTACCGGGTATAACACTTTTGGTCCAAAATGAAATTTTGTAACGGATCTTGTCCAATATCCGCTGACCCGTAACACTTTTGGTCCAAATTTACTAACACCGTTAAATTGACTGAGTTTGACTGTTAAATACGAGGGTAATTTTGTCATTTCATTTATTTTATTAAAGTGTTAAATTTCTACTCATAAACACTCACTCACCCACAACACAAACAGATCTAATCTTTCATCTCTCTCCTTCAAAACACAAACAACACAAACACATTTGATCTAATCTCTCAGCTCTCTTTTAACAGGTATCGACATCCTGTTCTTCGAAGCACAGCCCTTCGTTTCTACATCTTATTCTACATCATTAGTTTCTACATCCCTTCGTTTCTACATCCTGTTCTTCGAAGCACATAAAGACCACGGCTTCAAGATCTTTTAACAAGTCTAAGGTAGGTTTACTTTTGTTGTTCGTTTAAGATCTATGATGATTTTCTTCTATGCATTTGGAGATAGGCTTGAGGGTTGTTGTAGTTAATTGTTGTTGTGAGTTGAGTAGTTGTGAGGATTGAGGATTGAGTTTGAGAGTCGAGTGATTGTAAGGATTGTGAGGAGTGTTGTGGGTTACCAACATCCGATGATGGTGATGGGTTTTGGTTGTAGTAGTTTCGTGGTGGTGCAGATTTAATTCGATGGTGGTGGGTTTGTGGTATTGGTGGTTGGATCTTGGCATGGTGGTGGTGGTGGCAGTTTTGTGATGATGGTGATGGGTTTTGTTGAATGGATTAGTGTGTATGAGTATTGTTGTGAGCTGGGATTGTTAAGGCTAAAACCGACACACCAGGTTTTGATGTTTCACGGTCCCTTGTTCGAAAGAAGTTCACTGTTTTGAACACTTAGCCACGAACAAAAATCTTGTTTTGAACACTTAGCCACGAACACCAACTTTTTATTGTCTTATTTAGTGGGTTTTTGTTGGGTTTGATAGTGGGTTAATGGGGTTGAAGTTTGTTGTTATAGTTGGAGATGGGATCGCCGGAATCTGGGTTTGTCGCCGGAATCTAGGTTTGGTTGTCGGGAAGATGAAGATGAAGAAAAAAAATGGGCGCAGATCTCTATCTTTGTTCGTGTATAATGATGTTAACTTTTTTAGAATTAAGTAAATAATAATAATAATAATAATAATAATAATAATAATAATTAATAAATGGAGGAAAGGGCTTTTTAGTCATTGTACATCAACATTTGCGGGTATTTTAGTCATTTCGCATGTTTTTAACTAGTCAAACTAGCGGTCAACAAAAATTGGACCAAAAGTGTTACGGGTCAGCGGATATTGGACAAGATCCGTTACAAAATTTCATTTTGGACCAAAAGTGTTATACCCGGTAAACCACGAGGACCAAAAATGTAGTTAACTCCTAAAAAAATAAACTCACTCAGCTATCTTTGTTTTTTCTATGGTATAGGTTATAAATACCGATTTTTTTTACAAGCCTTACTTTTTTTTTTTTTTTTTTTTTTTAAACTGTGAAACACAAAGTGGGGAATAAAAAAATAAAATTTAATAAGTTAAAAGTATTAAACTGACAAAAAATATGAAATATAAACTGATAAAAATATGTGATTTTTACGAATCATATATGATTTTTCTGGGCAGAAATTAAAAAAAAAATCGTTGGAAAAAAAAGTTCGTCGAAAGTATATAATAATGCATATTTATAGAAAAATGATTTAATTCTCATCGCGACAGTATTTTTTTTTAGCTTGAAGATTTACCGTTTGCAAGATATATTGTTTTAAAAAAAATGAAAAATATAAATAGGTGGCTATGATTGATTGATAGGTTTTATGGCATGTATTAGTTATTCATGGATCTCAACTCTAGTAATGTAATTTTTTTATTTTAGAAACAGTGGGTTTATTTTGGAGGACTAAATATACTAAAGCCCAACTGTTTAAGGGCCAGCACGATAAATTCTAAAGCCCAACTGTTTTTACTTTTTAGCCCACACTTTTCCACCCTCTCTACCAGTACCTCTTCTCCATTCACGACCATTGTACACCCGGCGGCCGACATCATCCTCGTCATTCTAGGTTAAACTTAAGGTAACAATTTCCTGTTTTTTCTTCTTAATATATGCGTTACTTTAAGCACATGTATTGATTTATTAAGTTAAAGAATCAAATATTTTAAATACTTTGATTATTGAAACCCCCGAAATTGCAATTTCTGTGTTTCCTTCATTGTATAAGAAAGTTAGCAAACATAAGCAGATAATAACATTTGTATATATTCAGACTTTAATGTTTGGTTTAAGGGTGGGTAATTCGGTATTTTTTTAAGATAACCCGTTTTGACCCGTGTCCGTTTGCCCGTTTTGACCCATTGCCCGTGCCCACCTGACCCGCCCGTTTTGCCACCTATATGCATTTTTTTTTTCTATGTTTCTTGCCGCGTGTTGTCGATGTACCAAACTGAAAGTTTGCACTATTAAGCCAATTTCCGGTCTTACAGCTTTGTTTTGATATCTGGACTACTAGTAAGTTTGCACTATTAAATCTGCTCATTTGCGATAATATTATTTGATGATATCACTACTTTTCGTTTTAACGGGTGTTTGTAATATGGATGTGCGTTTTTATAGTGATTTATTGTACTTCAAGAATTATATAATAATTTGATAAAAGCTAGTAATAGCTGAGAAAGGATCTATTTAGGTTAATAAATCATCTTGATCATGTTCGCCTGTTTTGTAATTTGAATTTCAAATTCAAAATCCTCCTTTGAAATTCTTAATTAGTGTTCTTGCTCTTGACCGATTTGCCTTCTTTAAAGTATAAGGTACTTTGTTCTTATTTCTTTCTCGTTTAATTTAATGAAAGTTGGTTGTAGATATGTTTTCACTTTAAATTCATGTTTTTTTTGCTTATACATCTACAATAATCTTCGTAATCAGCTTCACAATCAATTTCTATAAGATCCTTTCTTGCTATTGCTTCAACATCGTGTTCATCATGTTTGATTTTTTACTCCCAATTTTTGATTTTTGAGATTTGTTTGATCACTATTGTTTCTCCGTTTAACAGGTTTTATCTCTTTGAAAAACACTTTTAGGATTCAATATGAATTGACTCGGTATTTTTTTTTTAAGAGCACCAATTGTTTGGTAAAATGCCTGAATGGAAAAAAGCTTATAACCAACAAAAGCTTATAATTATGGGCTAACACACCATTATCATACTTATCTGAGTGAAAAATGCTGAATTTTCTTTTTCTAATTTGCAACTCGAGCTAATTAGTTGGAAGTTGTTTTCCATATGCACTGCATGATAAATATGAACTAAGACCGGATAATACTGAGAACACATTTATGCTTATAAGGCGCCTAAGGTTTGGGTCTCATGCTCTTTATGTCTATTAAACTTGTGCTTGAGGGTAGCTTTGGCATGGCATTTGTCAAATAATGCACACCACTTTAGCTTTTTTTTAGGTTCATCAAACATTTATATTCGATCACCATTATGCAAATTACTTTAAAAAGCCCGTGTATTACGGGTCTTAAGGTAGTTCTTTTATATTACAGAGATATTAGTTTATTAGAGTAGCATTTGCAAGATAATATTATTCTCTAGTTCTATTATTTTGTGAATATTGTAACATTAGTTTAAATACTTTACAGTCTTTACCAATTGGTAGTTTATTGTACCAGTTTCATAACTTCATTGATTATGTGCTCCGTATCAAATCGTTACTTGTGATTGCAACGACTCTTGCATGTTTTGGGTTTGATGGTCATATGATAACATGGTTATGCGTTTTCTTGATTTGCTATTTCTTTATCTTGATTAGACTTTTGTTTTATGCAGGAAACATAAGTTCAAAATCCAGGTGGAAGCATAACGAATGGGCAAGACAGGGGAAGATTTGGGTGCCAGCCCTGTAACAATGGGAAAGAAGTCGAAGAAAAACAAAAACGAGATCAATGATTTGCCTGATGCTGACGGTGATGGTAACAGTCAAGTAGAAATAGATGATGCTCTACCAAAGGAGATAAAAGGTCATAAGCATAGGGAGAAAAAGAAGAAGAAGAAGAAGAAAGAATCAGAATCAAATGAAGATGGAGTTGAAGATCGTCCTGATAAGGGTAATTTGGTAGATGATGCTGATCTTGGGGAGGAGAAGAAGAGAGAATCAGGATCAAATGAAGATGGAGTTGAAGATCGTCCTGATAAGGGTAATTTGGTAGATGTTGCTGATCTTGGGGAGAAGAAGAAGAAGAGAGAATCAGGATCAAATGAAGATGGAGTTGAAAATCAACCTGATAAAGGTGATTTGGTAAATGATGGTGATGTTAGTAAGAAGAATAAGAAAAAGAAGAGGAAAAGAGATTCTTCGGAGGAGACACAAATAGAAGACAATGAAGATAACCAAAATGATGGCCCTGAACTATCTATTGAGGATAGCGTGTCCGAGAAAAGTGATAACAAAAAGAGCAAATTAGATGCTCAAAATTCAGATACTGAAATGGAGACACAGGATGATACTGAAGACAGCCAAGGTACCAAAGAGAAAAAGAAGACCAAAGTCAAAGGTAGTAAAGCCCAAAGCAAGACAACCGGACCCGTTGAAAACAATACGGGAAAACCTAAAGCCAAAGGAAAAGGCAAATCCAAAAAAGTTAGCTTTGCCGGCCATGTTGAGGTCTTCCCATCATCAGACACAAGACCCGAGAACCAAACAACAAAAGGACCCAAGAACCAAACAACAAAAGGAGACGGTCTAGTTCGAGGTAAAAGATTTACACCAGAAGAAGATGCGAAAATAAAAGATGCAGTTAATAATTATATAGAAGATAATAATTTGGGAGACGATGGTTTAATGATGGTGCTGAACTGCAGTGCTTACAAATTGAAAAAATGTTGGCAAGATATCGTGAAATGCATTCCATATCGTCCCCATCAGGCTGTCTATAACCGGGCCCACGTTTTGTTCGAAAGAAACGAAACCCGGGGTTTTACACCAGAAGAGGATGAAACCTTAAAGAAGTATCAAGAAAAGTACGGTAACAAATGGAAGAAAATAGCGGTACTGATGGGGAAATCTAGGTTGCATGTTAAGGACAACTGGCGAAGAATAAAGCTCGGGAACCCAAAGGCTGGAAAATGGGTTCAAAAAGAGTACCAGACTTTATATGATCTTGTGAACATGGATTTAAAAATGAAAGTATATTGTGAAAAGAAATCAAAGCACGGGATGTTGAGAGATAATATTCCTTGGGGTGCAGTTAGTGAAAAGTTATCAACCAGAAGTGATGCAAGATGTTGCGTAAAGTGGTATAAATTAAGGTCGCCTTTGGTGGCTCAAGGTTTATGGTCTGATACTGATGATTATTTGATGATTGGTAAGCTTTATGAACTTGATGCTGCATGCGTTGATGATGTGGATTGGGATAATCTTCTTGAACATAGGACTGGTGATATTTGTCGGAAAAGGTGGGACCAGATGGTGAAACATATTGGTGATTATGGGAGTAAGCCGTTTGCCGAACAGGTTGATATATTGGCCGAACGTTACTCACCGGATTTAGCTGCAGACAGAGAGGCTTGGGATAACAAACCTGTTGTACCATGAGGTTTGTGTTCTTTTAAGTAGTATTTTATATGTATTGTAGTTAGGTATGTCTTGTATGATGAGAATTTCTGCAGTTTTTCAGGAATGAAGACCATTCAAGTAGTTATTATTTATTTTTAAAGCATCATTTGGATGATTGGCAAACAAGATTTTCTCTCTTAATTATTGTTTAGTTTTGAAATGGTTTGCATCGAGTCAACGTCCAAACTCACATTATTTGCATTATGACATTATTTCAAATGATTGTGAAAGTTGGTTGTAATCAAAACATCTTTCTGGCATTTGTTTGTATGTTATTGTTTTAATATAGATTTATAGACAAACGGGAGCTGAAACTATGGAAATTTTGAAACCAAGAACCTGATCTTGTAGCGGCGATTGTTTCATTTTGGCACTGGTTTAGAACCATTTTAGTCACAAACCAAACCTGGAACAGGACTCGAATTCTGGGTAAATGAATTAAGAAATCATCGTAACAAATTGTACAGGTGTTTGTAAAGGCATAAAATAACTCCCCCCCCCCCCCCCCCCCCCCCCCCCCAACCAGTTTTGGTCTATTAACGAACTAGATTATTGATTTTTTGCTATAATTGGAACCTAAAACTATATTAAGCATACCGTTTTGATACTGTATACAATAGTTTGCGTGCTCTAACGTGGTGCTGCGATTGTTGAATTCGACAAATATTTCCATTACAGTAACGCTTTTGTGCCAAGTGTTTATTTCAATACTTTTTTGGGTGAACACGAATCTTAAAAATAAACATGACTGGTGATGAGTAGAGTGAGGCTGGAAATGCAATGTCTGAATACATACATCTGTTTTTTGTTTGTTTGTTTGATTATTTATTTATTTTTATATTTTATTATTATTATTTTTTTAATGTATATACTATCTACTACAGAGGTTAAATGTTTGAGCTAAAAAGAAAGGCAAATGGTAAGTAGTAAATAGTAACGCATGCCACTCGAACTAATGCGGTATTACACAATCTAAAGTCTAAACAATGACCAAGGACTATGAACTAACAACATCCACCCAAATGATCACAAAAAAAGACCACAATTCAAACAACCATCGCCCACGGTCGGCTTTTGCCACTACCGATACTATCTTCAACTCAACGGAACAGCTACCGCTGGACCTTGCTACCTGGATAAGTTGCTCGCTTTAAACAATTTGTCGTCACCGCTATGAGTAGATACCATAATAATATACATGTAAGGAATCTGTTTTGGTTAAACATGTACTTGAAACTTATTAGTTTCTACTCGAATCTTTTTATTAAATAAAATATATATATATATATATATATATATATATATATATATATATATATATATATATATATATATATATATATATATATATATATATAGGGTAAGGTTCTAGAGAAAAGTCCACTTTGATAGAAAAGTGAGAAAAAAAGGTTATAGGGTTTAATTTGAAACATCTCAAACTTCAGGGGTATGTCTTGAAACATGCCCCCACCCCCCCCCCCCCCCCCGAAAAAAAATTTTTTTTTTTTGCCAAAAATTTTCCCGCCAAAAATTTATAACCCAGATGCACCTTTTTTTTTAGTGCATCTGAGTTATAAAAATTGGTGCATCATAGTTATAACTGAGATGCACCAATTTTTATAACTGAGATGCACTAAAAAAAAGGTGCATCTGGGTTATAAAAATTGGTGCATCTCAGTTATAACTGAGATGCACCAATTTTTATAACCTAGATGCACTAAAAAAAAAGGTGCATCTGGGTTATAAATTTTTGGCGGGAAAATTTTTGGAAAAAAAAAAAAAAAAAAAAAAAAAAATTTGCCCCAAAAAAATTTTTTTTTTGGCGGGAAAAATTTTTTTTTTTTCGGCGGGGGTGGGGGTGGGGGGTGGGGGTGGGGGGTAGGGTGCAAATTTACAAAAACTCCTTAAAGAATGAAGGAAAATACAATTAGGTTCCTGTAGTTTGGTGTGAAAAAAAAGAGGGGTTGATTTGTACACTTTTCTACCAAAGTGGACTTTTTTCATGAACCCACCTCTATATATATATATATATATATATATATATATATATATATATATATATATATATATATATATATATATATATATAAAGTCAAAACTTGGTTTGGCACAAATACAATGGATTCTAATACACTTTCAGACTTAAAACTTTAAAGGGTGGACATGCTAATGCTATGCATGTACTTTCTTATACTTCTTTTTTAAATAAACATTTTAAACGTATGATTAGTTTAAGAAGAAAAATTAAAATGAGAAGAGTAGGAAGAGTTTCTAGCCAGACAATTCAAATAAGAGGGAGAAATTTAAGGGGATATGCATCTATTTTTGTAGGTGCATCTCAAATGTGTGGTTGTGGTTTCTTCTTATCCTTCCCATTTTAGTTGCATCTCAAATGTGTGGTTGTGGTTTCTTCTTATCCTTCCCATTTTAGTTTTTCTTCTTATTTGATCCTAACTCAATAAACAATAGGTTAAACTTTTTGAAATGGTATGCAGAATTAAGATCAAATGAAAATAACAATTAAAATGAGAAAAGTGAGAAGAAATTACAACCACACATTTTAGATATACTTACAAAAAGTCAAAAATAGATTCATTTTCCTTTAAGATTCTCATATTTTTTAAAATGTGTGGCTAGAAATACTTTTTATTCTTCTCAACTACTTCGTAAAAGATAATATGATGTTTCTACGTAGGAGAACTAAAATTCAAAACCATGCAGTAACAACTAATGGTGATATTGACATCTTACAATGGAATCTTCATATTTAAATACTCGTAATTACTATTGCCATTTGCTATTTGTCTAACTTGAATAGATGACTTGGTAAATTCCAACTCGTGGACCTTGGTCTATATATACGGAATAGTACAATAAGAAAACAAATGATCATGCAGAGAATTCGGAAAGTACATTTGGTCAAATATATTTTGAAGATAAAACAATTTCAAAAAAGAAGAGTCGATCGTGAAAATGGTGGCGATCGCTATAAATTGGGCAAAGATGGTTGTAGACTGATTAGAGCAAACGTTGGTGACAAACTCCCAGTCACATAGATAGTTCAAGATATGTTCTTTTGAGTTTAAAGCAACAAACCAGCTTGTGCTTGTCACATTAAAAATGTCCTGTGTTTTAAGTTCATATGTACAAACAACTTTAAATTGATAATGTCAACTTTCTGAAAAGAGAAGGTTTTTATTTGATTTGAATTTGTGCGACTATAAATTCAAACCTCGTGTATTACTATAAAAACTATGTAATTTTAGTTACTATTAGTAGATTTGCCACGACATTTTTTACTAAGAGACCTCCACAAATTTTTCTTTTTGAGTTTCAATTTTTTAGCTCATTTTATTATCAACCAACATTTTCATTTTAATACAAATTATTAACCAACATTAACATTAACAACATATACACTAATACACCTACCAATATCTCACATTTTTATTAGAAATCTTTTCCGGTCAGACTTTCATTAATCACCTAAAAAAATTGGTAACTTGGCAAGAATAGACTATTTATGTGTATACATTCTGCGTAGCATAGGGTTTGATATGCTGTAATCAAAGTAGGAATGGAAAAGGTTATTACGGTATAATGAAATTTTTTTGTTTGTTTACACATTTACAATGTAATAATTCATTGCAAGGAATGACTCATTACACCATTTTCATTCCTTAGGGGTCCCCTCATTTTTTTTTCATTACATCTTGTAATGGAATGAAAATTACAAAATAGTCCATCATTAACTAATCACATTAAATAAACTTCCTATAATCAATGACCATTTTAGTCTTTTATTATCGATTACATTACGTCTATCTTACCAACCAAACATGATTAATAACATTAATGAATCATTACATAGCATCATTCATTCCATTACATCCTTTATTGCATTCATTTGATATTTCATTCATTCCTACCAAACGAACCCTAGGTGTTTGTTTAATTAAGCTTGAATACGTTTATGTAGGATTGATTAGTATGAGTTTTAAATGTTAATAATTTATAATTGAGGTCTTATTATTCCCTTTCGTTTTTGGGTTATATTCCAGTATTTGATTGGTTAGTTTTTCAAATACATCATTTTTGTGATTAGCACAACATCAAAATATTTGTTTTGACTATACTTTGACCTTACACCAGAAAATATAGAGTTGAATTAAGTCAAAAACACTATTTTAGTGGCGTAATGTGATTGTCAGAATAAAAAAGGAATTATATATATATCACCTCCGAAGATAAATAATTCTATATATATTTTCTTTTACAAATTTTTGATGCACATAATATAATGGTTTTTATGTACGCAAATGATATATATACAATTTTGCATCTTTGGAGAGATATATATATATATGCAAATGACCCGTGAAAACGAACAAAGTAATTTTAGAAAATACATTTTTATTGACATTTTTGAGGTTTTTTAAGTGTGCAAATTCTTTAAAAAAAATTTCGTTACATGGAA
Source organism: Artemisia argyi (assembly GCA_030686995.1). Taxonomy (NCBI): domain Eukaryota; kingdom Viridiplantae; phylum Streptophyta; class Magnoliopsida; order Asterales; family Asteraceae; genus Artemisia; species Artemisia argyi. Next base: position 37,226,161 of record CM060677.1, on the reverse strand, counting down.
TGTGTCATAGATATATATGAAATTACAGATTAAAGCTTGAATGAACATTTTTCTTTTAGAAATGGAGATCAAGCCTATATTTAGCGGTGGGTTTCTATTATTTTCTTTAGTGCCGGTGCAAAATAAAACAGGAAAAGATCATGACGATATATTTATGCGGTGAAGATGATATCCTTAAATATATTAATAAATTAAATAATGGTATTTTTAAGATAATGGATAACCATATTTGATATTTGCCTATTTGGGGTGGATGATTTTTTTTGTTGACTTATTGGCATTTCAAGCACCTATCTTCTGTTCAATGAAAGATATTCCACGCTTGATAGTAATGGGGTAAGCGAGTCGAGTTTTTGTTAAGTTATAACTCGAGCTTGTACTTGACTTGAGCTCGTTCTAGTTGAGCTTTATCAAGCCTCGAGCTCTCGAGCCCAAAAAATGAGTTCGAAAAATTTAAAAAGTTAAAGTCGAACTTATATAAACTTTAATTGAGTTATTTTCGAGCTTACTTATATGTAAATATATTAAGTGTAAGTATTCGTTGTCAAGCTTTTCAAGCCGAGCTTGAGTCGAGTTTAAGTATTATATTATATTTTCATTTTTGTTGGTTTAAAAATATATCATTATAAAGAAATCAAGCTTTTCAAGCCGAGCTCAAACTTCTTATGGAGGCTAGTTGAGCTATCTAGCTAAGCTCATTCGAATTCATTCAATAGTGCATAAAGTAAAAACAACTGCAATGCAAGCTTTATTTAAATTAAAAAAAAAAAAAAAAAATCATTTGAATTACTTCATTTATTAAGACAAAAACTTGGCTAATGACTCATAGGAATACAGCTTGGTAAAGACCAAATGTTTGATAACAAATGATACAAGTCATTTTTAATAAATGAAAACTTAATAAGAAAGTTTCTATGTACATTAGAGAAGGTTTGTGAAGATGACATTTTTAAAAGATAAATTTTATTGAAAAATTGATTGTGTTAAATGTATCAAGTTTTTAAAAGCAAATTTGATGCATTGTTGGTGCTTTAGTAAATTTTTAAGGATTGAGATTATAATTTCTATGGGTTGTACTCGTGCTAATTAAAAGTTAGTCGCTAACTCGCTCCATCTCATATTTATCGTCGATTATGCTAGTTTTGAATGTTTCGAAACTATTATTCACTTTACATTTTAAACAGAGAAAATGTAAAAATGATAATCAGAACACTAAAACACAATTGGTTACACCCAGCCAACCACCCCTTGGTGTATTTTATTAACAAAAGCTATAGTAGATAAGTCCTCAAACAGGTGCTTACCAAACAAGATACAAAAGACAAGTGTAATCTCCTTCAGAAGGACACTACACATATAACCTCACTACAATGAATCACTCACACTCAAACTAGAAGAATCAAATACAGAGAATGATCCTTCAATACTAACTCACTAGCAGATATCAAAGTGATATCAAGAACTAAACCTCACAGATGTGAACAAGAGAGAATCAAGAGAGAATAAAAGCTGCGTATCAAAAGTTATGAAACCCTAAACTGATGTGTAGCTTATATACTACTAAAATACACATCAGCCCTTCAACTTCACAACTTGTCAATAATGACTCAAAGTTATAATAACTTTGTAAGACTTTGAAACTTGGCAACTCTAGTCCCTCATAATATTTAACACCCCTCCTCAAGTTGATAAGTCTTCACTTCAACATTATCCTTGCTCTGAATCTGACTGCTACACTTAGCTTCATTAGATATACCTGCAAACATGTCAAACATACCAAGATTTTTGCAAAACAAACTATGTTGCCTTTGTCCAAGACACTTAGTAAAAATATCAGCAACCTGCACATCAGTATGAATTTTGACAGTTTTAATAACACCTGCAGAAACCTTTTCTCTAACCAAATGCACATCCAACTCAAAATGCTTAGTTCTTTCATGAAACACAGGATTAGCAACAATTTGAATTGCAGCACTATTGTCACAAAAAATTTCCACAGGTAACAGATTTTTAAGACCAAGACTATTCAACAAATTTCCCAACCATATCACTTCACAAGTAGTAGAAGCTAAACTTCTATATTCAGCTTCTGCAGAACTCTTAGACAAAGTAGCTTGTTTTTTACTTTTCCATGATATAAGAGAATTACCCAGGAAAACACAAAAACCAGTAACAGACTTTCTAGTTTTAGGACACTTAGCCCAATCTGAATCAGAATAAGCTCTAAGTTTAAGATCAGATTCTTTATTAAATTGTAAACCTGAACCTGGAGAACCTTTCAAATATTTCAATACTCTTAAAGCAGCCTTAAGATGAGATTGAAGAGGACTATGCATATGTTGACTTAAACAATGAACAGCATAACTAATATCAGGCCTGGTATTAGTCAAATAAATCAACTTACTAACTAATTTCTGATAATTAGTAATATTTTTCAACATTTTATCATTATCAGTTTCAATACAACTCAAAATAGTATTTTCTGGCAATGGAGTATCAACAGGCTTAGATGCAAGCAATCTATATTCATGCAATAACTCAAGACAATATTTTCTTTGAGTCATACATATTCTAGTGCCATTTTTCAAAACTTCTATGCCAAGAAAGTATTTTAACTCTCCTAAATCTTTTATCATGAATTTAGAACTCATAAACTGCTTAAACTTATTAATCTCAACTTCATCATTACCAGTGATAACAATATCATCAACATAAACAAGTAATGCCATAAACACAGAATCTTTTTGTTTAACATATAAAGAATAATCCAACTTACTTTGCTCAAAACCATGTTCAACCAAGGCAGTAGTAAGCTTAGCATTCCACTGTCTTGGTGCTTGCTTAAGACCATAGAAAGACTTGTTAAGTTTGCACACTTTAGAATCATCACCTCCATTAAACCCCTTTGGTAAAATCATATAAACATCTTTATGCAAATCTCCATACAAAAAAGCATTATTAACATCCAACTGATATAAAGGCCAATTCATATTAACAGCAATACTAATTAAACACCTAACAGTGACCATCTTAACAACTGGACTAAAGGTTTCATCATAATCAAAACCTTCTCTTTGACTATATCCTTTAGCCACAAGTCTGGCTTTATACCTATCAATTTCACCTGTAGACTTGTATTTAATTTTCCACAACCATTTATAACCAATAGCATGTCTACCAACAGGTAATTCACATTCAGTCCAGGTATTCCTGTTTAAAGCCTCAACTTCACTATTCATAGCATCATTCCAATTAGGATTTTTAATAGCTTCTTCATAACTTTTTGGTTCACAAGATTTATTAAGAGCGGAAGTAAAACAATTATTATTTCTACTAAGACCAGCATAATTCACATACTTTTCTATACCATATCTAACCTTAGACTGCATAACATAATCATTAAATCTAATAGGAGTTTTAGACTCTCTGTTAGATCTTCTTAACACAGGTGTCTGCACATCTTCATTTATATTTATAGACTGAGTTGGAACATACCTTATGTTTTCAGAACCGGGACTGCCCTCAGACCAGTGTTAGTCACCAAAGTGGGTTGCAGATTGTCCTTCTTCATGATGCATCTGAGTAGTATCTGTCAGATTTTCTGTTGCATCATGAGAGAATAACAAACTACCTTCCTCAACTGGTGTAACTTCCCCATCATCATTGGGTCTTTGAGACTTCAGACTATTAAAAAAATTCAAGTGTTCTACTTCATCTACATGATCTGTATCAGTAGTATCACTAGTTTTCATTTTAAGTGGAAATATATTTTCATAAAATTTTACATCTCTTGCAAAAAAACACATTTCTAGTATCCAAACTTAAAAGTTTATAAGCCTTTTTTGTAGTTGAAAAACCAATTAAAACACATTTTTCAGATCTGTAAGACAATTTATCATGATTGTTTAGAATAGTTGCAAAACATAAGCAGCCAAAAGATCTCAAGTGGGAAAGATTAGGTTTTGTCTTATACAACAACTCATAGGGACATCTGCCTTTTAAAACTGAAGATGGCAGCCTGTTTGTAAGATATACAACAGTTAGAACACAATCAGACCAAAAACTTAAAGGAATCCCCCCTTGAAACATAAGACTCCTAGCTACATTAAGCAGGTGTCTATGTTTCCTTTCAGCAATCCCATTTTGCTGAGGAGTATGAGCACATGAAGTCTGGTGTATTATACCAAGATCAGAAAACATTTCATTCATTTTTCTATTAACAAATTCAGTCCCATTATCAGATCTAACAATTTTAATTTTAACTCCAAACTGAGTAGAAATTAAGTGAATAAAAGAGCAAAATACACCAAAGACTTCATCCTTAGACTTAATCAAGTAAACCCATACAGCTCTTGAGTGGTCATCAACAATAGTCAAGAAATATTTATACCCCTCTCTGCTAGTTACTCTGTAAGGACCCCATAAGTCAAGGTGAACAAAATCACCAACATTCTCAGACTTATGTTCAGATAAAGGAAAAGGTTCCCTAGTCTGTTTAGCCCTATGACAGATCTCACAAACTAACACAGAGGTGTTCTTGGATATTCCAATATCATTTTGAAGAACAGATAAGACTGGATCAGCAGGGTGACCCAATCTATTATGCCAAACAAGTTTAGATACATTATAAGACATGATCATACTGCAATTACTCACATTATTATTAGACTGCATATCAAACAGATAAAGGCCATCAGATTGACTACCAGTCCCCAGAGTATTCTCCCTTTTCAAGTCCTGAATATAACAGGTATCTTCATCAAAACCAACAAACATTTTGCTATCCCTAATAAGTTTATTAACAGATAATAAACTAACACAATAACCAGGGACAACTAAGACATCATAAAGAGTCACATTATTAGTCAGTTTTAAATTTCCAACATGACTAATAGTAGCAAGGGTTTCATTAGGATGACCAACAGTAATCCTAAGACTAGAAATATCAATCACATTAAACATTCCAACAATAGAAACAGTCAAGTGTTGATTAGCACCAGAATCAATAATCCATCCCAAAGACAAGGTTTTGACAGCAATATTAGAATTGGAGCAAAAATACCTGGAAAAATTAATATTGAACCAAACATTTCCATTAAAAAATGAAGGTCTACCTGACATATTAGCATGTATGCTTCCAGAAGGAGAATCATTGATTAAAGACAAGAGTTTCTTCATCTGTTCAGAAGTAAAACTAGAAGAAGTACTAACAGATAGATAATTTTTATTATCAGACTGTTTCATATCAGTATTAGCATTATAGTTTTGTCTAAAACTATTTGGTTTATTTGCATTATTATTGTTCTTAACAAAACCAAGTGGAAATCCAATAATCTCATAACATCTATCAATAGTGTGTCCAATTTTGCCACAATTTTTACAATTCAGATTAGGATTAGGACCTCTATTAACAGTGTTAGAATTAGTACCAGTATTAACATTGGTACCTCTAGTGTTATTGTTATTATTATTAAACATTCTCCTATTGTTGTTAAAAGATTTAGCAGCAAAAGAAGAAGCATTCAGTTTAGACTTAGTAACACTAGAAGACTCAGGAATACCCCTATGGGATTCCTCTCTAGAGACAGTGATGTAAGCATCCTTAACCTCAGGGAGAGGATCCCTAGTTAAGAGTGCTGTTCTCACAGGCTGATAACAATCATCAAGGCCCATGAGAAATTGCATCAACTTCATCAGTTGTTTATGCATACCTAATTCTTTACTGGCATCACAAGAACACTTAACCTCACAAACACATACAGGCAATTTAGTTAAGACATCAAATTCTCTCCACAAGGAGTTAAGTCTATGATAGTAGTCAGCAACAGAAGTTCCACCTTGTTTAACACAATTAATCTTTTGCAAAAGATTATATATCACAGAACCATCAACCTTATCATAAGTTTCTTGCAACTCTTTCCACACACATGCAGCATTATCAGAATAAACAAGACCCATATAAACATCTTGAGAAACAGAATTCATCAACCAGGTTAAGACAATGGCATTACATCTATCCCATTGAGCAGAAAGAACATCACTAGTAACATAAGTTTCCTTAAGACAAGAACCATCAACAAAGCTAAACTTATTCCTAGCTTGTAAAGCTAATTTCATAGCACCAGACCAGATTCTATAATTTTCAGTTCCAAGAAGTTTAAATGGAATTAAAGCAGTACCACTATTATCATTAGTCTGAATATGCAAAGGATTACCAGCATCAAGATTACTAATTAAAACAGGTGGATCAACACTTCCACCAGCAGCAGACATGATAACAGAAAAGAAATAGCAACTAAAGAAAAGAAACCAAGTAAAAACAGACAGATAACAACTAATAGACAAAAACAATACCAATAATCAACAGAAACACTAAAGAATCTATACTCACACCCAAGCCTAACAAAATACCAGCCAAGAAGACTGAGAGTGGCCAGAGTAGGTTTCCGTACCTTTCAAGAAGGCAGGTCAAGGAGTTAACCACTCTGTTTGCACCTTCTTGACTGAGTAAATATTTGCTTAAAGGAAGAAAATTACTTACAGCGAGAAAAGAATGCGGAATGAATCACAAACTTACTAGATTCACTTAGTCTAGTAAGATTGCAATCAAGAACGGGCCCAACAATCAAGAAACCACTGGAGAAAACAGATCCCTAAATTTCCAAATTAGGGTTTTTGAAACCCTAACCAAGAAACCCACAAAATCACTAGATCTAATCCCAAATAGAACAAACCAACCACGGCCGTTAAGAAAACGACCTCAAATAACCAAATCAACCTTCAATTTACGAAAACCCCCAAAATCTAATGAAACCCTAGAAACTCAAATCCACCAAATCAGAACCTATGTCTCTGATACCATGTAAAAATGATAATCAGAACACTAAAACACAATTGATTACACCCAGCCAACCACCACTTGGTGTATTTTATTAACAAAAGCTATAGTAGATAAGTCCCCAAACAGGTGCTTACCAAACAAGATACAAAAGACAAGTGTAATCTCCTTCAGAAGGACACTACACATATAACCTCACTACAATTAATCACTCACACTCAAACTAGAAGAATCAAATACAGAGAATGATCCTTCAATACTAACTCACTAGCAGATATCAAAGTGATATCAAGAACTAAACCTCACAGATGTGAACAAGAGAGAATAAAAGCTGCGTATCAAAAGTTATGAAACCCTAAACTGATGTGTAGCTTATATACTACTAAAATACACATCAGCCCTTCAACTTCACAACTTGTCAATAATGACTCAAAGTTATAATAACTTTGTAAGACTTTGAAACTTGGCAACTCTAGTCCCTCATAATATTTAACAGAAAATGCTCAAAAAGGAGAAATCGCGACCAATTGGTCGTGATGCCGCTAAGAAAAATAAGAAGAAATCGTTGGAGAGTTCCAAGTCTTCGTATATGGATGGGGTTGCCGACAAATGGAAAACCATTAAGTCCATGGCATTGGGAAAGAAGAAGAAGCTGACAGACGAATACTGCGATTTGAAGAAAAAAGAGCTGGAGCAAGGCAAAAGGAGTTGGACCTGGAGCAAAAGAAAGCGAAAATGGATGACAGAGGATTGGCAATAGAAGAACAAAGACTTGAACTTGATCAAGAAAAGAAATATAAAAAAGACCTCATATTCTATCTCACACCAATCGACCCAGCTTTGCCTGCATTACTGATGCAGGTTTTACTGACCAGGTTTTAATATTTATAAATTCTTGTTTACCTAAGGTCTATCTTTAACGCACTAACGGACAGTGTATCCGATCGTGTGTGGTATAGTCAAATGGTAAAGTCGAGGTCGTCCCAAGAGCTAATGTGCGGAAATTATCTAAGTTGTGTCACGTTTAAAAGGGGGTTTTGAGTTGAAAGATTAATTAAACTAATTAAAAGTAAATACAAGACAATAAAGTAAATAGAAGAAAATCAGTAAAGAGAAGTAGTGTTAACCTAATTACTACTCTTGTTATGATCATAACTAGTTTTCTTATAGGTGCATCATATCATATCGTTCGGGGATACGATATTCATTTCGAGTGAGATGGTCAAATTCGCCTAGATCTATCTTATACCTTGTCCTATCCAAAGCTATTGTAAAGCCTTGGGTTCATCGGTACGAAGACATAAGAGTCATTAAGGGCCTCTACTAACATGGACAAGGCTAACGAATGCGGCATGGTCAGATCTTACACCCCTCTAACTCCGTTAAGTGTCTAACATTGGTAGGTGGTCCTAGGGTTAATCCGCACATGTATGATGATATTTCTATCACCAAGTCACATCCCTAGCGACTTGCTTCCTAGGGTTAATGCCACAAGTATCTAGAGAACAACCAACACTAATCACTACGGGAACTAGAGTGTCCCAAGCCTCGCCATGAAAGTAAACAAACACTAGATAATAGATGCGTGGAAAACTAAATCAATAACATAACAATTTCATAACTAGGCTAACACCAAAAGGTGTTTAGCCACTCATGTTCATAATTGCAGTAAAACAATGTTGAGTTAATACAAATCTAAACATGAATCGAATACAAAGTAAAGGAATGAAAACACTTATGATTGGTGTGTGATTCCTTCCTTGGAATTGACTTGGATGTGGCTAGAACTTCGTTCTTCCTCCTTCCTGAGTTTTTCCCAACGTTGTTGTGGTGAAGAGATGGGAAGTGATATGAAAAACTCAGAATTAGGGTTGGTATTTATAGGCCCCGACTATGCTACGGCGTAGCGTATTAGATTTGCTACGCCGTAACCTTTGCAAATTGTGTTACGCCGTAACTTGATCAAGTGTTACGGGCGTAAAGTCTTCATGATAAGCATCCTACGGCGTAGTAGATAAAGTTGCTACGCCGTAGCTTCTTCCTTGGCCTCGTTAGTTCTTTACTGCCTCAAATGAGATCCTACGTCGTAGCTTGGAAAGTTGCCTACTCCGTAGTGTTCTTTAGTGGACTTCTACGTCGTAGCATGTTGTTGGGCTACGCCGTAATCTTCATAAATTCTTCATTACGCCGTAGGTAGGAGAGCTTCTATGGCGTAGTATTCATGAAGCCTTGCTACGGCGTAGGTAGATGAACCTCTACGCTGTAGTTAGTGCATAATCTATAATTTCCACATATTTGCTCCAAAGTCCTTCCATTTCCGCGTAAGTTCGTTCTTTTACTCATCTTTACCCTGAAACCAAAATAGGAAGAAATATGAGTATATATTCTTCATAAAAGTAGAAAAGATGAGTATTTTAAGGGGAAAATTAACACTTAGATTAGGGGTAAATTTGACGTTATCAAATATCCCCCCACTTGAACTCTACTTGCCCTCAAGTAGACCTTATAAGAATGATTTTTTAAAAGATATCCCCCAAGAAACTGGAGAATATGAATTAAAAAATCCCTATGCTAGAATTTATCAAAGTCGAACACCTCACAAAATTGGAACAAACACTCACATCTCTCTCCTAATCTAAGTGTTAATTTTGGGGTGATCACTCAACACACAGTCATAGAATGTATTCTATCATAGGTTTGGCAGTTACACAAATCTCTACCACTAGAGCTAAGGTCAAAACAATTCTTTAAAGGCAATATTGGGTGAACAGATATATAAGGTTAATTGGGTGTAGCTTCGTTACTAACATACTACGACAAGGGCGACAAAGGCAATGGTACATGGCCGGAATGCCGGGCAAGACACCAATGACTGCTCAAATCCCTCACCTAAGCATGATTCACAACTAAAGGGTAGGATAAGACATGGGATGCACAATAATGGTGTAAAGTGAAAAAGAAAACAAATAGTCTTAGCCTATAACCGAGTTGCTACCACTTGCCGTTCATCCAAAGTCCAAGTTTCAAAATGCGAGAATGGGATCATGTAACAAGTGTGTGCCATTAGAGGACGTCATGATGGGGAACCACACTTGGTATTCATGTTGGTGATTAAGAACCAACAACTTCATTCTTCGAATATGACCGAAGTGGCCTCTTCGTTGCTAAATCTTTCAAAGCTCTTATTACGGTGCTATACAAGGGTGCACCAAAGTTAACATATCTACATACGGAAATTCACATTTTTTTTTCAATATCAATAACATATCCCCCCACTTGGGATGAACAATACATGTACAATAGTGGGTTTTCTCATGATCTTCAATGATGAGTCTTCAACGTAGGTGTGATTCTTGAACCTCTTGAATTGGACCTTAAATTAGAACAAGTGGCAACTTCCCAATCATAAACAAAGACTACACGGTAGGCTAAGGTGTATAGGTGTATCAAAACAATAATATGGGTAAGAAACGAAAGGATAGGCTCAAAAGGGTGTATCTAGGGGTATCTTGCACTAAAGGTGAGTGCAACAAAGGGTTTTCACACGGGGGTCGTATAGTCGATGTGAATAATCGATAAACACACACATAAAGGTTATTTGGCTGATAATCCTAAAATATTGCCTTCTTAAAAAGTTTCTTCCAAATGTATTAAGAAATCTCAATACACTACTCGTACACGGTTTCAAAATGATGTAAAAGCCAAGTTCTAAAGTTTACAAACTACCGGCACACTCATATTTTTTGTGGATTTGGGGTAAAACAGGGTGAAACTGAAATAGGCTAAACCTCACCATGGTATTAAGGGTTAATATGCTCGGCTAAGGTCCATTCTAGTTAGGTTCAGAAAAACATGTCAAAAATTTTAAAAGTGGCATAATTTTTAAAAATAAACTAGAAAATTAAGGGCAAAACAAAGTTCAGGTAAATAATTCTACTCCCGTCCCCCCACTTGAGTTGTACAAAGTCCCTTTTGTACATAAAATAAAAAATAACGAGGAAAAGTAGAATTAGAACGAGAACTTACCTGAAATTCACTCTTAAAAATAGAAGGATCATGTTGAGAAACATGCCTTCACTACGCCTTATGAGCAAATTTCAATTCCATGGAATCACACAACTACCAAAAACATAAAACCTAAAAAGAAAAAGAAAATAAAAAGAAAAACCTAACTCACTTCCGTAGGAATCACGGTTGCATTTAGCGTATGCAACAAGCCTTTTAAACCACTTGGTGTCCCAAGTAGACGAGTGAAGTCTCGTGAGGGTTTACAGGGAACACACCCACAAAGTTCATTTAAAAACTAATATAAGTTTAAAGAATGTTTTGTAAAATAAAAAGCAGTTTTAAGGTTCATAAGGTAGCTACGGCGTAGCTTAAATGGGGTGCTACGCCGTAGTTGCTGAATAAATCCAGTATGAAACCTGAAGGGTGCTACGGCGTAGTCAATGGAAGAGCTACGCCGTAGCAAGGCCCTGGAGAATATTTCTTGGAGTAAAAGTCCAAAAATTTGTTCTCCATCTCAACGCTTCCTTTAGTACCTGCCAAATATTAGTACAAAACATACCAAACCAACAATATAGAGAAAATAAAAGGAAAAGGATAATTCGGGTTGTTTCCCGAAAGAGCACTTTTGTTTATTATCGAGTCTTTAAGTTAGACTTACTGTTGCGGCCTTCAAGTAGGTTCTAGGGCATACTTACCCTTGTTCTTGTTCCACGGGGTTGGTGAATGGTCCCAAACATTGGGAGCGATATGTGGTGTCATGCTATACAGATCCTCAACTAAGAAGTTAGCTTTGACCCATTCGTCACGATATTGTATCTCTACTTGTTTGTTTAATTGTCTTTCACCGAACTTTACCTTAATCCAATTTTCGAACGATATACCAAGGTATCCTACTTGATCCCTTTTGTTTGCATTAAAACATGCCCACTCATTACGTTTGGCTAGATTTAGTTCGGGACTCCTTCCTCCATCGCATTTCCCTTTGAAAGGATCACATGTGGGCCAAGCTTGGGTTGTTCCTCTATATGTCATAATTGCTGGCGTACAAAAGTGAACCGTCCAATTCACCCTTTCGTTCAACCTTGCATGCATGAAATGGTCTTGAAACCATGTTTTATTGATAAGCCTCTCATCTGCGAAACACCACCAAACCTTCGCTTCCTTCTTTAATCTCCTGATTGAAAACATTCCTCCTCCATTACAATGTTCGACGATGGGATCACATGTGGGAAGGGTTATTTTTGATCCGTTGACCATGGTTGTTGACGGTCTACAACAATGAAGTTTTGCAGCAATAGTTACTGGGGCCCCTTCCTCGTCTCCTGCTTCTAACCTTACATCTTCTTCATCAGTGTCATCCCAAAGAGATTCGTCATCTGAATATGAGTTGACCTCTTGCTCGTATTTTGAGCACGATGGAGTTGTATAAGAGAATACATCATCGAAGATTTGGAGTATTGTCGAGATCTCTTCTCCCATTAGATCAGCTTTACAAGAACTTGCTTCTTCTTTATGCAAAATTGAGGAAACCATGTTCATATTGAATACAACCCTTTCATCGTATACTCCAAATGATATTTCTTTCTTGAGTACATCTATTTTAGTGTGTGCAGTGGCGAGAAATGGTTTTCCTAAAATCAGGTCCTCCTTCGGAACATTAGCCATATCAATGACTACAAAGTCTGCAGGGAACAAAAATTTGTTGATCTTTAAGATGATATTATCTACTATACCGATAGGGCTCGTTTTAGTAGTGTCAGCCATTTCGATCCTCAAATTAGTTTTCCTCAAGCTTGTAAGTTTCAGGGATAGGAACAAAGATAATGGCATAATGTTTATACTTGATCCCACATCGGCTAACGCAATTAAGTCAGAATCACCGATTTTGCAGGGCACCACAAAGCTGTCTGAGCTGTCTTCTTTATTGGGTGACTGGCAGGGGATCTTCTCATTTGATTCGGTCTTTTCTTGAGAAAGGTTTCTTTCTCCATCATCTTCTGTGAAAACTGCTTTGCATTCTACAATGGACTTCTTGTTTTCTCTAATAATGTTGTTCTTGTGGATACTATCAGCCAAATTCTCAATCATTGCCTCAGATTCTTTAGAGATTCATCATGGTTAGCAAGGCTTTTGTTAGTGGCTTCTTGAAAGTTCTTCAACCATATATCTTGCTCTCCTTGTTTCTTCCTAGAATCTTCGAGGTACTTATTTATAGTATCCTCGAGGTTTGATCTTCTCTCTCCATAAGGTTGTCGATTATATCCATATAGCCCTGTTCGATACCCGTTACCTTGGAATGGTCCACCTTCCCCATATTTTACTTCCTCCTTTTTACCATCGCCCTCATTCAAAGGACAATCTTCAGACAAGTGGGGTCCTTTGCAACCAATTTGAATAGCATGGACATTTTCCTTCAGTTTCTTCATGTCACGCCCCAAGCTTTCGAGTTTGTTGGTGATTAAGGTAATTCCATCCGAGTTTCCAGCAATGCTTCTACTACTTCCACCTTCGTGCCACTTATGAGAGTGGTCCGCCATATCTTCAATAGCTTTTAAAGCTTGAGCCGGAGTCATGCTAGGGATTGGTCCCTGAGAATCTAGCATTTGGTGGGTTGAGATGTTGATCCCCTTGTAAAAAATGTTGACCATTTGTTGCTTGTTGAGATCATGAGTAGGGCACTTGTACAAAAGATCATTGTACATATCCCAAGCTTGGTACAATGTTTCATCCCCATCTTGCTTGAAGTTGTGAATATCTTCAAGCTATTTTGCCGTCGTTGAAGGAGGGCAATACCTTTTGATGAAATGCTTTTTCAAAAGAGCCCAAGTGTTCACTGTCCCTGCTGGTAGTCTATCGATCCATCTCTTTGCAGCTCCAGTCAATGTCATCGGGAATACCTGAGCATTATCGCATCATGAGATACTTCCGGAATGTTAAACAAACTAACAATGTAAAGAACATTGTCAATGTGCTCGTGAGCATCTTCCGTTTTACTTCCTAAAAATGGGTCTTTACGCAGTTCCCTTATAAATTGATTTTTAATTTCGAACTACACATCATCCCCAATAGCCGGCCTAACCAAACCAGGCCCTTGCTCTTCTCGTGTAAGAGCCAAGTATTCTTCAAGCGTGAGGTTGTCAATATCAATTTCTGCCATAACACCTGAAACTTGAAAATAACCGTGAGTACTAAAAAGAAAATAAAACAAAATTTAAAAACTCAAATAAAATCCTAATAGCTCCCCGGCAACGGCGCCAAAAACTTGATGCAGGTTTTACTGACCAGGTTTTAATATTTATAAAGTCTCGTTTACCTAAGGTCTACCTTTAACGCACTAACGGACAATGTATCCGATCGTGTGTGGTATAGTCAAATGGTAAAGCCGAGGTCGTACCAAGAGCTAAGGTGCGGAAATTATCTAAGTTGTGTCACGTTTAAAAGGGGGTAGGTAGATGAACTTCTACGCCGTAGTTAGTGCAGAATCCATAATTTCCACATATTTGCTCCAAAGTCCTTTCATTTCCGCGTAAGTTCGTTCTTTTACTCATCTTTACCCTGAAACCAAAATAGGAAGAAATAAGAGTATATATTTTTCATAAAAGTAGAAAAGATGAGTATTTTAAGGGGAAAATTAACACTTAGATTGGGGGTAAATTTGATGTTATCAATTACAACGACAAAAAATACAGGAAATCAAAGATTCAATCAAGGCACGCCACAACCTAGATTATTAGTTTTTAATAAGTGTTGTAATATTTTAATAAGTGTTGTAATGTTCTTATTTTATTTGAATTATTATTTAACGTTTTAATTATTAATGAAATTTGAGTTTGTGTTAAAAATGTTAAAAAAAAGGTTTTGCTAACGTCAGCCGTAAGGGTTGTCATTAAGCAAATAAGGGGGGTGGCATTGTAGTCGGTTAAGGGTTCGGCAAGGCTCGGCGTCACTCGGCAAAACAAAGACACAAGCTCGGCATGAGCAAATCGGCAATTCAATCGGTAACAATTACCGATTCGGTGTGACAATAGGCATTTAATTTTTTGGACCGTTGCAACATTTTAGGGAGTTACCGTTTGAAGTTTTTGTTACATTTTCAAAAAAAAAAAAAATTTACCCCCTTTAAATCAACAATTCATTTTACCATCTTTTTTTCAAATCACATATTCACAATCACCAATTTACTTTAAAAATCAAGAACATGGATCCAAGTAAATCCCAACAAGGTTCAACATCAAAAGGTCGAAGTCGTGGTCGTGGTCGAGGTTCTCGACAACATCCCGTCCGGCCTCCACCACATGGTCAAGAAGCATACTATCCTCGACCTCCACCACAACCTTACTATCCTCAACCTCCACCACAAGTCTACTATCCGACACCTCCACCGTTGAATCCAACTCACTATAATATAGCAATGACAAGCGAGTTCAACCCTTTTAATGACTTTCGAGACGGTCCACCAAGACGTGAACAAAGTGTCGAAAGAGAATTACCGTTATACGATTATGAAGATGATGAAGATGAAGTTATTCCCGAAACCCAATTCCCAAATCCAATCGGTATACTTTTTATTTTATATCGTTATATATATATATATATATATATATATATATATATATATATATATATATATATATATATATATATATATTTAAATAGTTATACTTTTTTTAATCGTTATTTACAAATTATTTAAATCGTTATATATATATATATATATATTTTTTAAATCGTTATAGTTTTTTTTAAATCGTTATGTATAAATTTTTTAAATCGTTATATAAATTTTTTAAATCATTATATATATTTTTTTAAATCGTTATATATATATTTTTTCAAATCGTTATAGTATTTTATTTCAAATCTCTCTATATATATATTTTTGTTTTAGGTGAAGAACAAAATGATGATGACGTTCAAGAAATAAAAAATCCGGGTAAAGTGGGAAAAAAGAATTGGACGACCGACGAAGAAGTATTTTTGGCAAAAGCTTGGGTTCATGTCTCAACATGCCTAAAGGTTGGGAATCAACAAAAGTCCGATAGCTTTTGGAGAAGAATTCTAGAGCACTTCAAGCAAAATGTGCCGGATACTTTACGAACATTCCATGGGTTGAACACAAAATGGAAAAATATGAATACCGACTTGAATACTTTTAACGGCTCCAACAAGTAAGTTTTAAATTATATACTTTGTATAATTTTTTTTTATTTATATTTATTATTTGTTTAGATTTATACTTGTTTATTTTAATTAGTAGTGTAAATTTAAATTATATTTCTTATTATTGTAGAACCGATTTCGTGATAGTGGGTGTGACGATCTTAACGTGACGAGAAATGCATTGGCCGATTATAAAAAGAAAACTAAAGGCAAGAATTTTAGTCATATTGAGGCGTGAGAGGTAGTTAGGAAATCGGACAAATGGTTGGAACAACCAACCGTTAGTCAAACATCTTCGTCTAATACGGAGAAACGAAGAAAGTCGTCGGAATCTAGCAATGACAATGTTGAGACTATTATTCCGGATCTAAATGACGACACAACTCCTACACGGAAGAAAAAAAGGGAAAAAGGCCGAAAACGAGTCGACAAATAAGAGTATTGAATCGTTAGCAGATTATGCGGCAAAGAAGTCACAAATAATGGATGAGAATGTTGAGAAGAAACGTGCAAATGAAGAGCTGACTTAATGGCGGCACAACTAGAAGGGGTTCAAGAAAATAATTTTTTTCGAGCAATGAAGTTCTTCAACGACCCCCATGATACAATACTAGACCCAACAATGCGCGACATTATGATTGCAAAAAAACGTGAAGTCGCGGCCAAATATGAATGGCCTTGCAATTTTTAGAAATTGTTTTGTTTTTTTTTTTCCTATCTATCATGTAACTTTTTTTTTTTTTTTTTTTTTTTTTTTTTTTTTTTTTTTTTTTATGAATGAAATTTTAAGTTTTTAATTTAATTGTTAAATATAATTATGAGTGAAAAAAAATAAAAAAATAAAAAATAATAATGTTTAGGCATCGATCGGCATAACATTGCCACTAAACATATAGACTTAGGCATCCAAAGGCATGAAATTAGTTGGCTGAAGATGATTGGCTAATTACAATTATTTTCTAAGCATCATTAGGCATGGTTGCCACCCCCATAAGTTTTATTACAACACCATTTATAAATGCTTTTAATTGGGTGATAATTCAAAAAAAGGTGGAGACAATTTAGGATATAGTGAATATACAATTGACACTTAATTATGATTGGTTGAATTTCATTCTTACAAACAATTGTAATAAAATAATGTCTTTTAACGACAATCCTTAGGGCTGTCGTTAGCAAAACCCAAAAAAAATGATCTTGGTCGCCTATACTGAAGCACCCAATCGCCTGCAGGTCGATGGAGAGAGAAAGCTGACGTGACAAGAAAAATTGGGAGGGATTATTAGAAATATAACTGGCTTGCTTTCTCATTAACAGATAATTACAATATATAATCTCTTCGGATTATTCTAGATAAAACATAAGTGGGCTAGGCCTAATAAACTTAACAAGCCCATAATCAATATGAAAGCTAACGTCTAACACTCCCCCGCAGTTTGAGCGGGGGATGACCGAACGCTCAAACTGGAACGAAATTCTTCAAATAAAGCAGACGGCAACCCCTTAGTGAATATATCAGCATATTGGTAACGCGATGGCACATGAAGAACACGAACATGACCACGAGCAACCATATCACGAACAAAATGTATGTCAATCTCAATGTGTTTGGTCCGCTGATGCTGAACAGGATTGGCGGTCAAATAAATAGCACTGACGTTGTCACAATAAACAAGAGTAGCAGATGACAATGGCATGTGAAGTTCACGAAGAAGATTACGAAGCCATGCAGTTTCAGCTACTGCATTAGCAACACCCCGATACTCAGCCTCGGCACTAGATCTAGAAAGAGTGTGTTGCCGCTTGGATGACCATGAGAGTAGATTATCCCCCAAGAAGACACAATAACCTGAAGTAGAACGTCTAGTAGTAGGGCAACCTGCCCAATCTGCATCAGAATAAGCCACAAGAGAGCCAGTGGATGACGCATATAACTGAAGCCCAAAGTCCAATGTACCACGAACATATCGGAGAATACGCTTAAGAGCCGAAAAATGAGGCTCTCGAGGATCATGCATATGAAGACAAACCTGTTGTACAACATAAGAAATATCAGGCCGAGTAAACGTTAGATACTGTAAACCACCTGCAAGACTACGATATAAGGTAGGATCAGATATAGGATCCCCGTCAGCACCAAGCTTGGATTCCGTGTCAACCGGAGTCCGAGTAGGGTTGCAGGAAGACATATGTGCTCGATTCAGAAGCTCCATTGCATACTTCTTTTGAGAAAGAAACATGCCTGTAGAGTCACGAGTAACTGAAATACCCAAAAAATAATTAAGAGCCCCCAAATCAGTCATATCAAACTCCGTGTGTAGAGAAGATATAATACGCCGAAGTAAATCTGTAGATGAAGCTGTAAGTACAATATCATCAACATATATCAATAAATATGCAACCTCAGAACCATGCCGATATATAAATAATGACGAGTCACATCGACTCGAAGAAAACCCAACTCGTAGAGCATATCCTGCAAACCGTTGAAACCAAGCACGAGGTGCCTGTTTCAAACCATATAAAGACCGTTGTAATCGACAAACATGATGTGGAAATCTAGGATCCACAAACCCGGGTGGCTGGTACATATAAACAGTCTCGGAAAGATCCCCGTTAAGAAAAGCATTCTTAACGTCAAGCTGATGAATAGGCCAATTCCGAGATAATGCAAGGCTGAGTACAGTACGAATAGTTGCCGGCTTAACAACCGGACTAAATGTATCATCACAATCAACACCATATTGTTGGCTCTTTCCATTAGCAACGAGACGAGCCTTATACCTGCTCAAAGAACCATCGGCATGATATTTGTGCCTAAACAACCACATAGACCGAACCACATTAGCATTAGGTGGTTTTGGAACAAGAATCCAAGTACTATTTCTAATTAATGCATTATACTCATCAAACATATCATCTCGCCAATTAGGATTGGATAAAGCAGCAGCAGGAGATTTAGGGAGAGGAGAAATGTGATAGGTATGACCATGAAAACGAGGATTAGGCTTAATTGTGCCAACTTGAGCACGTGTGACCATAGGATGAGTTCGAGTGGGTTGGTGTATGGTATTGGGGGCGGAAGTAGATTGGGCCGATTGAATAGTGGGTTGGTGCAGAAGTGTGGTTGAGGATTGGGTCGTGTGACCCAATGGTGAGTTAGTATGTGGAGTAGTGGATTGGACTGAGCTAGGCTGGGCCGTAGGGGGGGTTGGTGATGCGGGTTCGTGTTGGGCCAGAATAGGAGATATCGGTTCTTGTTGGGCCGAAGGGGTGTCTTGTGTCATTGTGCTTGGGTTTGGGTTAAATATAGCATAACGAGTAATAGGTGAAGGTTCAGGGTCTAGAAAAGTATAGGATGGTGGATTAGCGGATGTGATGGAGGCATATGGAAATTGAAGTTCATCAAAGGTTACATGGCGAGAAAGTATAATTTTGTTAGTGGAAAGATCTAGGCATCGATACCCACGGTGATAAGCGGGATATCCCAAAAAAATGCATGGAGTAGCACGAGGTGCAAGTTTGTGTGGAGGGTAAAGGTGTGGGTAGCAAAGACATCCAAAAACACGTAAACGAGAATAGTCGGGTTGTTTGTGGAATAATTTGGTACAAGGTATTTCATTTTGAATGGCGGTGGAGGGAAGGAGGTTTAGTAAGTATGCAGCCATATGTAATGCTTCGACCCAAAAGGTTGATGGAAGGTGAGCTTGGAAAAGAAGAGTGCGTATGGTATTATTAATGGTTCGTATCATCCTTTCCGACTTATCATTTTGTTGGGAGGTTTTGGGGCAAGAGAATCTAAATTGAATGCCGTGTTGAGCAAATAATTGAAGGAGGTTGGTGTTATCAAACTCACCACCATGGTCACACTGAAAAGCCGTAATATCACAGTTGAATTGATTATTTACATAAGAACGAAAATGCAAGAATTTGCTAAATACTTCGGATTTGGTGCGTAAAGGATAAATCCACACATAATGAGAATAATGATCAAGAAATAACACATAATATTTAAAACCACCAGAACTAACTATAGGAGAAGTCCAAATATCTGAGTGAACAATCTCAAAAGAATGAGTCACAACAGAATTTGAACTAGAAAACGGAAGTCTCACATGTTTGCCAAGCTGGCAAGCATGACAAATATGAGGAGACTTCTCTTTGTTACAAGAAATAAACTGACGAGAAACAAGAGAACGTAACACTTCTTCCCCGGCATGCCCGAGGCGTTGGTGCCACGTAGAAGGACTAACAGAAAGGAAGGCATGAGGAGTAGGAGACGGCTGAGTGACTGGGTAGAGATCTCCTGAACTATCACATCTGAGGAGAATATGACGGGTCAAGAAATCTTTCACAGAGAAACCAAATGCATCAAATTCAACAGTACAATTATTATCTCTCGTAAACTGACGAACAGAAATAAGATTTTTGATTATATTAGGGATGACCAGAACGTTATGCAAATATAAAGGACGATTAAGAGTAGGTAAGATGCTATGACCGGTGTTGGTAACAGGTATGGATTTACCATCACCAACACAGACAGATGGATATAAACATTTATTATAAACAGTATTTAAATTACTTGTATGTGAATTGAGATGAGATGATGCACCTGTGTCCATATTCCATGTCGGATCCCGAATAATGGTACTAAAAGCCCTTGGGAGCAATGTTGCTCGTGTGGACCGGTTAGCGTTTCCAGAAGCCATTCGGGACATATTTGTGTTAACAGAAGGCATAACTGAATTAACAAGATCCGACAATTATTAATTGAATCCACAAGTTCAACCAATCAATCTTTAACCACTATTAAAACACTAGACCTATCAACAAATTTCCAATAAACGAGACCAAGAAAGCAGCTAATTCAATTTAATATACAAGAATACCTCATATTCACATATGCAACCAATTCAATTTATTATCCACGGACCATTAATTTCATTATCCAATTATCATTTGACAGCAAAGTGCACATGCTTAATTCATACTATACCATTCGGCAACAAGGACGAAACTAAAGCTTCAATTAAATTAAGCAACCAACCTTATTGGTTTTATTTTATGAAGAACCGGTATTAGGAGAAGATGAGAACAGAGAATTGGAGAAATATTAGGAGAGGATCAATTTTGCTCTCTGATACCATATTAGAAATATAACTGGCTTGCTTTCTCATTAACAGATAATTACAATATATAATCTCTTCGGATTATTCTAGATAAAACATAAGTGGGTTAGGCCTAATAAACTTAACAAGCCCATAATCAATATGAAAGCTAACGTCTAACAGGGATTAGGTCTCTTATTGGGGCAGCCTTACTGCCTTACTATGATGATAGATTGGTTGTAACTGAGGGACCCATTTCATCATAAACCAGTGAGATAATGACACATATTTTAAGCACAAAAATTAAGCATGAGTTTAGGTCTCTTAATCATTTTTCTATGTAAAACTTTAAGCAAATTTAAGTATGATTTTAGTGTTTATAGCTCATAATTTGAAGTAAACCCTGTCTTCTCCAGATTCAAACCCTGGTGGGTTGAAACCTTCATTGAAGGACTTTGAAATCGTACCGACAGGGCAGTGGTCCACAAGGGAGGACTTCCCGGTTTGGTCACCCAAACCGGTACTACTCTCCACTAGGCACGCTTAACTGAATAAGACATGCCCAGTAGACCACAAGCCCATTGGTATCTTTTGAACATTATTAGAAGGGAGAAACATAACATCCTCTTGTTATCGGAAACTATGACATTTTCCTAGAGAAAGTTTATAATTACATTAGATGTTAGTTTGTCTGGTTGATAGAATATGATACGACAAGCATTAAACAAAAGTGATCTTTCATAATCATCTGGTAATTTAATACAACCAACCGTTACACAGAAACCAACCGTTATTACTATAAATAATCAAACAAATTATACTTAATGACAATTTATTGGACATATCATTAACTAAGATTCTTATACTTAAAAAATATATATATAAAAAAATCATAATAAAAGTTTTGACTTGTGAGTGGTGGTAAGGATGTCTCAGTTTCTTCATTTCTTTCTCTCTCTCTCTCTCTCTTCAAAACAGACTTCTAAAAGCTGCCCCTAACTGTCAGAATATATAAATGCTAGTAAACAATAAAATGCATATATTTATTTTTCATTTATTTTCCAATTTTCAATATTTATTTTTCAGGAATTAAACCCTTTTATCCATCCATCATTTTAAAGATCCTGCAACATCAGATCTCCCACTTTTATGAACATTCTGCACTCATGAAACACTCAATTTCAGGTTCAAGTTCACATCTTTTTAATATTTTGATAATGGGTATTATAAAGATTACATTTTTATGACTTGGGTGTGTTTTATTTTTATAAATTTATGGTTTTTGATTAGTGGGTAATAAAAAGATTACATTTTTATGACTTGGGTGTGTTTTATTTTTATAAATTTATGGTTTTTGATTAGTGGGTAATAAAAAGATTACATTTTTATGAGTTGGGTATGTTTTATTTTTATTAAATTATGGTTTTTGATTAGTGGGTACTATTTTTATAAGTTGGTTATTCTTTCTTTCTTTTAAAATTTTGGTTTCTAGTTAGTGGGTAGTTAAAAAATTACTACATTTTTATAAGTTGGGTATTTTTCATTTTATAAACTTTGGTATTTGATCACCAGGCTATGATAATTTTTAGATTTTTATGGGTTGGGTAAGTTTTTCTTTATAAAATTTGAGCAAATTTTTAGATTTTGATGATTTGTATTTTTTTGAATTACAAATTTTGTTGTTTTGTTTTGTTTTGTAATCTTTAAAGAAAATACATGGTTTTTATTTGTATGTGTTGTTTTTAGTGATATTTGAGCTAATTACGCCTGAAGTTGCTCATACTGAACATTGGGGATAGTAATTTGTGAAATTTTATGGTTTATGTACTATTAGTTGCAATTTTATATTACTAATTGTGGAAGACATGCTCTTTTTGTGTTTCTTCATGTGGGGTTATTTGGGGTTCTATTTTCTTGATTTGCAATGTCTAAAACTTCTTCAATTTTGCTGTTTTGTGTTTTAACATAAAAAAAACCTTTATGTTCTTTTTTTAGTAATGTTTGAGCTAATCAGGCCTGAATTTGGTCAAAATATGTTCATTGTAGAAACTGAGGAGACAATTTGAGGGGAAAAAAAAATTGGGCTGCAAATTTTTATTACTTAATTTAGGGATTATAGTAATATGTGGAAATCCAGTGTTTATTGAATTCTTAATTTACTTTTTTCTTGACATTTTTGTAAGAAAATAACTGTGTTTTTTGTGATTTTTAGTGATATTGGGCAAAGAAGTTGATTGTTGGAAGTGAATTGTGATATTGGTGGATCATGGGTTGTGTTTGTGGGAAGCCATCTGCTATTGAAGATAGTAGAGAGAGTCCAAGGGACAGATATGGCGAAAAAGCTTTGTCGGAAGTGCGGTTGCCTCGAGTTGCATCATCGAGAAGAGAAGATGCATACAGATTGAAACCACAATCGGGTAATAATGGCAGTGGAGTTATAATACTTGACAAGCAAGTTAATGGCTCGGTCAGGCTACGTGGAGAGAATTTGGAGAGGAAAAGAGATAAAGGGGATTCGGTTGTTATACCACACCATCCTTCCATAGGCAGTGTTCCTAGAGCAACTGAAGGGGAGCAGGTGGCTGCTGGTTGGCCACCGTGGCTAGCGGCAGTTGCTGGTGAAGCTATTAACGGATGGGTACCGAGAAGAGCGGATTCTTTTGAAAAGTTGGACAAGGTTTGTTTCCTTTTTTTGTTGCAAACTTCCTTTTATTTTTTTTATTTTTATTTTATTTTTTATTTATTTTTTAATCTCCCAATGTATGAATATGATGCATTAGTATATTCAAAAAATGTTGAAATAGACATGTCAATGCAAGTTTTCGTGCTAATGAACCATATGGGTAAACTAGTTGTTTCTAGATTACAGTATCACTATATATTATATACCCAAACCTCTTTCCTGGAGGTGAACTGAGCCGTTGTTTGGATGTGCATTTTGAAACGAATTATTCGTCGAGTTTATATTAGATAATCAGGTGCTTAAGAAATTGCTAGAAAATGTCACATTCTGGAAAAGGGCCTGGCAAAATAGAAAATGTCACATTCATTTATCTCAAGAACGGGTTTTCTTCTAAACATTTTACCTCTAAATATAAGTATTTCGCCCCCAAATAATCAATCCATAATTGGTTTCGCTGAATACTTATTCGGCATTGCATTTTAAATGTGATTTTGTGTTATTGAATAACCAGAGTCGGATAATCAACCATACCAAAACGGACTGTAATTTAGCGTTTGGATGTGCTTTTGTTGTTTGAAGTCGTTATATCAAATATAATATAATAGGTGTTTTGAGTGTTTGGCAAATTCTGAGTGTTAAAAGGATTTACAAATAGAATGATCCACAAAATAATCCTATAATTGGAAAAAAAAAAAAAAAAAAATTGTTGGGGGTACTCCAAAACTGATTATTTGAAATAATGGGATAATTAAAATCCTTTTAAGGGCGTTTGGGATTGTGTTTGGGGGAGATTATATTATTGTTACGGTTACAAAGCACAAACAATCAGAAACTGGTGTTTGGCAAACCATTTGTAAAGTGGTGATTATCTTTGTTTTCTTAGGGAGATGACACAATAAAAAAAAAAAAAAAAAGGCATGTTGAGACCTGCTTCTTCAAAAGACTGTTATGTAAATTTATAATCTATTTTGCAAACGCATTCCAAAACATCCTTTTAAACCCAAACACAACTGACAGTCTGTGTCTTCAAAACACGATAAATATATAAAAACTAGTAAAACGAATGTGAAACACAAACTGAAAGACATTCAAACACCCCCTGAAATGAATAGCGAAGAGTGGCTATTGGATTATGATACCTTTATAATTTATATCATTAGTTGATGTTGGTTTTCTTGTTTTCGATCTTTTCCTTCAGATTGGACAAGGTACATATAGTAACGTTTATAGGGCACGTGATCTTGATCAAGGAAAGATTGTTGCTTTAAAGAAAGTAAGGTTTGACAATCTGGAGCCCGAGAGTGTCCGGTTTATGGCTCGCGAAATTCACATTCTACGCAAACTTAATCATCCAAATGTTATAAAGTTAGAAGGTCTCGTGACCTCTCGAATGTCATGCAGTTTGTACCTTGTTTTTGAGTACATGGAACATGATCTAGCAGGACTAGCTTCACATCCTAGTCTTAAGTTCACAGAATCACAGGTTCTACTTGCAAATTCCAAGTATTTATAAACACAAAATATACTCTTCCAAATCATTTATAAATTGTATCATTGTTGTAGGTTAAATGCTATATACGGCAACTCTTAAACGGACTTGATCATTGTCACAGTCATGGTATTCTTCATCGTGACATAAAAGGTTCAAACCTTTTAGTTGATAATAATGGCATTTTAAAGATAGCAGATTTTGGACTAGCAAGTTTTTTTGACCCTCAACAAAGTCAACCATTGACTAGTCGTGTAGTGACTTTGTGGTATAGACCGCCTGAACTTTTACTTGGTGCTACTTATTATGGCACTGCTGTTGATTTATGGAGTACTGGTTGCATAGTTGCTGAGTTATATGCTGGCAAGCCTATAATGCCCGGTAGAACAGAGGTAACTCTTATTGATTATTAGGGTTATTTGCACAAATTCCAAAGATACTTTTTTATAGGTTCTCTATATTAGTCATTGTAAATTTTATGCAGTACATCCGAGCTTTAACGATGTTTTATGTCCTGAATAGATCATTTTCAAACACAATCTTTTACATAGTTATATAAATTTAACTTTGTTATACATAAACTTAACATATTTCAACAAACAACCATATTTTTAACAGTGTTGTAAATATCGCTCGGCGGTACCTCGGCGGTCGACCACCGCCAAGCGCCAAGACCGATATGGCGGCGATATATCAGTGATATATCGGAGACCATAAATTATAAAGAAATTTATGTATATTTTTGAAATGCAACATATGTAACACAAAACAAAACATAAATTATATTTATAACTTATAAGAGAGGTATACTACCAAAGTGCTCCAATTAAACTCGAATGTATGACTGATTGACTCGAAACCGATAAATTTGACCGATTTGACCGATATTTGACCGATATTTGACCGATATGACCGATATTTGACCGATATGACCGAAATTTGACCGATATTGACATTTGACCGATTTTGACCAAACCGATAAATTTGACCGATAAGTGAAATATCGTATCGGTCGACCGCCGATAAGCGATATATCACTGATATATCGGCCGCCAAGACCGATATTTACAACACTGATTTTTAAGCCGGATTTTCAAGGGTTTTTTCTTCAGTTACTAAGTGAACCAAACGAGACAGAAATCTGTCTTTTAATGACTACGATAGTAAGATGTACAATAAAGCACAATGAATAAAACAGGACAAAAGTGAAAGTACATTGGTGTTTGAACAACAGTCTAATTATTACTCCTTTTAGGTTATTTTTTGCAAACAATGTAACCAAAACTGTTGGGTTTGTGGATTCTAGGTAGAACAGTTGCACAAAATTTTCAAGCTTTGTGGCTCTCCATCTGAAGATTATTGGAGAAAATCGAAATTGCCTCACGCTACCATTTTTAAGCCTCAACAACCATACAAACGGGTAGTTGCAGATACATTCAAGGAATTTCCTGCACCTGCATTAGCTCTTATGGAGACTCTTCTTTCTATAGATCCTGCTGATCGTGGGTCCGCAGCTTCGGCCTTGAAGAGTGAGGTGTACATTTCGCTCCATCATCTAATTAGCTTTCTGATGCATGTATAGACAGATATTGCTTTTAATACTAGATCCAACAAACAAGTTTTGATATTGAGTTTCATATTAGCTGGGGAGCGAAATGGAGTATCAAAGATTCGAAATCTAAAGTAAAAAGGACTTATTACCAATTTTAACCTAATTTTCTACAACGTTAGTCCATCTCACAAGGAGTATCTTCTATTTTCACAAGAGTGTCTGTTTGGTCATTTTATTTTATAATTTTCTAAATAATCAAAATTTGCGTCCTAACCTAAGAAGATTTGTGTATATTTTGGAAAACAACCTAAATCTAAGACTACCTATTGATCCGATTTTATTATAGCTGGATTTTGGTTATTTAAAATGGCATAATCATTTTCAAAACGCACCTTTTTTGAAAAGGTATCATGTAACACAACATTTCTTTACTTCTCTGACAGTTTTTTACTACAAAACCGTTCCCTTGTGATCCTTCAAGCTTGCCAAAGTATCCTCCCAGTAAGGAGTTTGATGCTAAAATACGGGATGAAGAAGCTCGGAGGTACCAACTTTTTTACATCATATTTTAGCCACTAAGAACTTGGTCATGCTAATGATTTAAGTATTTACTTTCATATTAAAGACAAGCTGCGGCTGGAGGTAAGGTTCACCGACCTAATCCTGAAAGAAAAGCCACAAGGGAGTCTCGAGCCGTTCCTGCACCCGAAGCTAATGCTGAACTCGCATCCTCTTTGCATGTAAGTTTTTAGACTGAAATATTTCATTATTAGCTGAATATCTAAAATAATATCTAACGAGATATTTTTGCCTGCGCGCTACAGGGTTTAACAATAATATGAATTTTCAATAAGAAAAAGGTTAACAATAATACCTTAGTGACATAAAGAAGTACTCCATAATATATAGACTTTTAGGGGCTAATTTGTTATATTACTAAACCTAAGGAGAGTGTATAATATAAACTTTAATGTGTTTTAAGGACTCTTTTGTAGTATTAGTAAACTTAAATGTGAGTCTTGAAATATAACTTTTTTTTTTTTTTTTTGAAATATAATTGGAGTTTTGAAATATAATGAATGTTAAAATCGAATGAGCTTAGGGGCTATTTTGAGTTATTATTAAAGTTGGGTGTTTTTATGAGGGTTAAAATATAAAATGTTGTTAAATATATGGTATATTTTGTAGCATCAGCAAAGTTTGAGGGGTGTTTTTGACATTTACCAAATGTTCAGACAGTTGTTCATCTAGAGTGATTAACATTATGGTAATGTTAATATAGTAATAACGACAAAATAGGAGCAATTACAGTTTGTATACTTCCTTTTCTAATAGGCTAGTTAAGTTTAATTTAAAAGTTTGACATTTGTTTGACTTTTGCCTTTTTGTTGACTTCTGAATTTTGGGTATGTGATTGCAGAAAAGACAAGGTCAATCCTACTCCCGTAGTGAAAAATTCAACCCTCAACAGGAAGAATCGGCTTCAGGGTTTCCAATCGATCCACCAAGACCTTCTCAAGCTATGGAGCACGATCAAGCCAACAATCTTCACAAAAGAGCTTCACATTCTGGACCATTGGTTCAACGCGCCGCCTGGACAAAAGCTGGAAAGAAGACCGAGTCCAACGGTCCTGATATGTCTGGTTTAGTAGCTGCAAGAAAAAGTATGCTATACGAAGATCGAAGGGACAAAACTGGAACTTCACAACAACTTCCAAGACTTATTAGCCGGTTTCCAGGATCATTTAAAGAGGCATCTTCGAATGGAGGTGGACAACGTGACGAATATGGAAGAACAAGCAATAAAGATTCAGTTTCCGTAAGTTTTCTTACTATTCTTTCGTATTCTCCATTTCAGATTGCGAAAAATGACATTATAACCTTCTTTATGCTCAGCTCGGGTATGGATCGAAGGCAAGTAAGATTCACTATTCAGGCCCACTACAAGCTCCATCCGGGAAAATGGATCAAATGTTGAAAGACCATGATCGACAAGTTCAAGAAGCAGTAAGACGTGCACGGGATAAAACCAAAGTGAGAAAAGTTCAAGCTGAGAATTCATTCTTTTCTGGTCGGTGACCCTTCAACACGCACACGTATTATCAACACGTTGTAGGCAAATTCATGTATAATGAGAAACCTTTTAAAAGTTTACACCCGCCTTCTGTATAGTGGCCCTAGAACAAATTTGCAGGCCCATACCTGTTTCGGGGTCGGGGAGATGAAGGGGTGTGTCTTGACGAATGTCATGTTTATTAATCAATTGTGGTTCTTATGATTAATCCAAGTTTCAAGAGCAAACGCCTCGGCTAACTTGGTGATTTATATCGTCTGCCTAAATGCGTCGTGATAGTTAAGGAAGTTAATGATGTCACCTATCAATCACATTTGGTTTGCTTTTTACTTTAACAAAGTTCCTCCTTATGTGCTTTATTAGTTAAATTAGTTGTGATTACAGTGGCGGAGCTAGGATAATTTTTCTAGAAAGGCCGAAGGGTAATTCTTGAAAATTAGGAGGGCCAAACCATAGTTTATTAAGAAAATGTAAGGTTTATAACATAAATTATGCATTGGAATATAATGCAGATATCACAAGTCCTAAAGGGTTCATGGCCCTTTCTAGTCTTGGATCCGCCCTTGGTTGAGAAAATAGACTATATAAGGTGCCATGCTCACAAAAATTCTATCAAAAATCACATGCTCACAAAAATCCTTGTAAATAATTAGCACGTTTACACTAAAAGATTGTAAAATCATCCTCAAATCTACCTCTAATATAAATTAGACTAAGTGTAACAAGGACCTCAAGAGACCAGCAGCTCAGTTTTCTTTCTTGTGAAATATTTCATGACCAACTTAGTGTAATAAAAAGACCGGCTTTCTCTCTTGTGAAATATTTCATGACCAACTTAGTGTAATAAAAAGACTGACATCTTCATTTTATTTTTTATTTTTTATTTTTTTTCCTTTTCAATTTTATTTAATAATAAAATTAAAATTTCATTAAAAAAAAAGGTATTACATAATAATTCCAATGAAATTAAAAACATTACAATAAAAATTAAAAACTTAAACAATAATCTAAACTATAGTTCTCATTCATTTGTTGCTTCTGTTTTTGCAATTCGGGCAAAGTCTCATTGATGCGTTTATTATAGAAGCGGATGTCTTTGTCTCTTTTCTTTTTCGTTGAAATTCAAGTAGTTCACGTTGTAGTGCAAGTTTTTCTCTTTGGTTTGCAAGCGTCTCTCTTTCCAATTCCGCTTGCTCCCGACGCGCCTCTTCTTAGATTTTCAATTGTCGATTCTTTAACGCTATATAAAAATCCTGAGCTTCCTTCTTTTTGCCCCAGCTTTGATGTTTTTCCATTTATCGGCTATCTTATCAACAAGACCTTCTGTAGCATTTGAAGATTCCGAAGGAATGGAGGATAACCCTTTCTTATTAGCTTTGTCCCGACCCGTTGGTCACACTTCTTCCTGAACCTCTTCATGAGAATCATCCGCTTCTTCGTTCATATTCAAACCACTATGTGCCGAGTTTGAGTGTGAGATAGTTTTAGATGTCTTTGGATTTTTTTTATAACTTTTCTTTCAAACTAAATTATGACTCACCATAAGTTAAAATATGACTCACCATAAGAAAACATAAACTATATTTAAAAGATTTATTACAATAAGTATAAACTAAACATATTTAAAATATTACGATAAGTATAAACTAAATTATTGTAAATATGTTTTAAAATATACCAAGTGTGAGATGGTTTCCACTCTGTGCAAGTAGCTTTAACTTTTCTTTCAAAATGATTCTTTTCCAACGCTCTATGAAGTAGTATTTACTATTTAGGAGCGTTGAGCATTTAGGAGCCGTTTTACAAATTGTGATTACAACTAAAAAAAACTACTACACAACTAATACTTACGGCTACTTTTGACAAACACTATCATCTCTCTTTTTAAGAACATAAGAGTCAATGTTTTGGAAGTCTGGGCCTTTGGGTAGACGGTTACGCAAAGCAAATATGGACTAAGAAATTTAAAATGAAAAATTGTTGCACAGTAGAATACGTTGAAACTTGGAGTACCCATTTTGCCTGACTGCCGGCGTGCCTGACTGCCTGGCCTACCCATTTTGCCACATAACTGTATTAGGACTATGTGGCAAGTCAAAGGGCCACAAACCAACCCAAATCCGAGGCTCGACACTTCAATACAGCCAAAACCATCCAGCTATGCATCAATCCAAAACCAGCATCAAGTTTCAAGATCACGGATTCATGTAGCATCATCCCTTATGACATAAAAGATAATTTTAGAAAATCGTTGTATGCTTTACCTGGCATCGTTGGAGACCTGGGTTTGCTTTCAAGCAGCTACATGCAAGTCTTAAAACTCAAGGTTGGATAAAAATTGGTCATTGTTGAATTCAACTTTTTAAGCTTCACGTACATCATCTACTGAAGATTAGCTCCGGATACTAGCTTTTAACATCTGCACTGCTTCCAACACGCCATCCTAAAATGGGCAATGTACGAAGTAGTCAATCTTGTAGCCTTTTTAGCTCATAATGTCAAGCTCTTGCTTGAAACGAACATAAATGTGTAAGAATGAAACAAGGATAAAAAAAAAATAAAATAAAATAAATAAAGGTGGACGACCCATTTACTTATGTTTTGTTCCAAATTGATAAGATAAAAATATATATATAGCTTAAAAGAAAAAGGATCAGGGTTGAAACGTCGTCAAATGTATACACTTTGAGCATACAACCTTCAAAATCATAATTGAATTTTTCAATTGTTATTGTAATACTATGGTTTGCTAACAGCTAAGTTATTTATTTAGATTGTTTTATGTTGAATTAGGTCAGTCTAATAGAAGGAGCACAGAGTACTTCATTAAAAGTAATGCAAGATTCTACTAGACATGTACTTCGATAATGAGGGAGGTTATTTGTTCAACGCCAAAGCTACGTTATGCACAACAATCAACATTACATGTAGCAGACTGTACAAGAACAAATAGCAAAAGTTCTGATGTGGAAATCAACTCCCTCTAATGCAAGTGTTCGACTACTGATAAAATATCTAAAGTAACATTCAAGAATAACAAAATAGAGTAAATCTTGTGAGCCAAAATCAATCTAATAACATTTTGTAACAATCATAGAGGAGCAAAAAGGGCAAATTACCTGAAAATGTATTTAACTTGCCACTTTTTACCATTGTATGTAGCCATCTTTTTTTTTTCCTATTGTGTGACTTAACTTTCGAATTTGGTACATTGTGTGTATTTTGTGACCATTTTACCCTTACATTTTCAAATTTTCAAAGGGTAAAATGGTTATTTTACAAGGCTAAAAAGTCACAAAATACACACAATGTACCAAATTCGAAAGTTAAGTCACACAATAGGAAAAAAAAAAAAGATGGCTACATACAATGGTAAAAAGTGGCAAGTTAAATACATTTTCAGGTAATTTGCCCGAGCAAAAATGTAACTTTGGACAACACACAATAACTTTTTTGCATATGTTACGACAGAGTGAGAATAGAAATATATGGCCAGTTGATAAATTTATATAGTAGTAAATAATTTCCAAGAGGGAGGTGTTACCTCAGAAGACAATCTTTGAGCAATTTTATAGGCATTTGCCCTGATTTGAGAGGATAAAGCACAGTCAATTGCACTAGTAAGAGCATTTGCAGCTTCTTTTATACAAACTGCATGATCTTCATCAGGGAGCAATTGGTTTCTCTTCAGGGGCTCTGGAGAAACACCAAGCCAAAACATCCTGTCTGCCCAATAAAATTGATCTAGGATAAACGGGCACAATACCTGCATATGTGATAATTTATTTCAGATAACATGGGTAAAATGGATTAATAATGCAGGCTCTTGTTTAACAGGCCACGTGGTAATGTTGCTATGGTAATAAAAAGTCCAATTATTAGAGTGTCAAGAATTATTTCAGAAATCATATTTTGTAATAAAAAGTCCAATTATTTTAATAAAAAACATTTCATAAGTAAATTGGTCAAAGTTGCCACCTCCAAATCGACCTATTTTACTTTGATGGATCCAAACCCCGTAGTATATATCATCCAAGTGTGACAAGATTAACACTATCATCAAAGATGACAAGTCTTAAACTGATTGGATTAAATTGGTTGAAATTGCCACCTCCAAAGGTATGCAATTTGTCCCTGGAGACAGCTTTATGTCATAAAAAACTAGGATTTATAAGTTGCCCTTTCTTTTTACTTGATATTGGACAAATAGTCATTCTGTTAATGTAGATAATCAATGGTAATCGGTAAAGTAGAAACGAATTGTCTCAGTTTCTTTTGAACTGGAAGAAAACATTTTTTTTTTTCTTTTAATAAAGTGATGATAACTATAAGTTGTCTCTTTTATATCTTAATTTAAAATGTATGCACATATTTATTTTATTGGCCATAAAACTTTTATTTGATGGTCAACAGAAAAGAACCACTAGAACAAACAAACCTGTGGAATTCCGGCATGCAAAGCTGCTGCAGTAGATCCACTAGTTGATCCAGATCATATGACATATACAGAGAAGTTTGAAAATGAGGATAGAAGAAAGAAAACGTAGGAAAAAAAAAAATGGTTTGGAAAAAGTATCATCGGGCTTACCTTCCCCCATGATGGACAGCGGCAGCACATTTTGGAAAAAGCCACTTGTAAGGTACAGAACTAATTACAAAATGAAGATGCATTAGGCATCTTAAAAAATATATGGTTCTATGGAACAATTTTAAGATTATTACTCCGTAGTATATTAAGAACCTTATAAGACAACTTGTGGTCAGATATTTTATGCTACGGTACCGATAAAATGATAAACATGGTCCAGCCTTGGTCATAATTAGGGAAATTTATGTTAAATTGGTTTATATTAATTTTCAGAGATATATGTGCAAACTGAATGTCTAAAAAAATGACTACTCTGTGAAATCTTATATTTAATTGCATGGGAAGCTTATCAACAGCTTGGGCGCACTCCAGTTTGCTCAATTTAAGAGTTAATAGCACACTTAAAAATAAGATTCCAGAAGATAAATGCTTACCCTGAGAAACAGAAAAGCCGGTCACTAAAAAGAGAAATTCCATTCTTAACAGGTTCTCCTTTTTCTGAGCATAATGATGTTTCTGTGGCAAGCATTCTTGTTGCAGCATCCAAAGGTCCATATCCCGATGAGAAAAGGATAAAACGGTAACTGCTTAGCTCTATAACACTTTGAAGAACACGAAGAAGCAACTGTGGTTTTCTCATAAAGCCCATGCTGCAGATGAGATTAGTAATAAAACGTATTTATGATAATAATCGAAATCTTTGAATAAAACAACTAAGGAAAGTGTGAATTTGGCTGGTCTCCCTTTTAGCTAAGTTTATTGATTTGAACTGTTTGTAATAAAGTGCAACCTAAATCGACCCATTCATAACTAAATGGGTCAAATTCGACACCTCTAATGAAAACCAAAATCTAACAGATTATGCAAGGGTGGAGCCATGGAAAGAAAAGTTGAACTATTCAGAACTACGATAAATAGTTGCACTCTAGAACCTTAACTAAAACCATTGACTTTAGGTGTCCAAATGTATTACAATTTATAAATGAACTTAACTTGCCTGAACAATGTCATACTATGGGGGTGTTTGCTTAAGCTTATATATGGACTTATGAGCTTATATAGTTTCGGCTTATACTTCAAAAGCCCAATTTTTGGGGCTTATTTTCAGCTAATTTTTTTAGTTTATGAACTTATTTTTGATAATCATAATAAGTTCATAAGCCAGATTGCCAGAACATATGGGCTTATGAAACATAATCCAAAATCAATAAGCTCATAAGCTGGTATATTTGGGTTAGTCAGATAAATTTTTTTTAGCTCAATGGAGAACGGGTCATACACGTAGAACTCCGCCACGCATATAAGTATATAACCTCTTAAATTATTAATTCAAAATTTTAGATTATTGCAACTATTTCGTTTTTTTAATCATAATTAAGGAAAAATCGTCACAAAAATCAATGCGGATAAAAAGATATTTGTGGGTCGCTGGGTCTAACCAGATATGACCAGTTAACCAACCCGAGTGACCAGTCCAGTTGGCCACCTCTAGCTCAAAAAAGAAGTTGTGAACAATATTGGCTATATAAGAAAACTGACTCAAAGCAATTGGCAATATGGTCTCAAACAAATCAATAAGCATGACGATGAGCCTCTTGACAAAAATGCATCCATAGGGAAATGGCTGATCCAGTAAAGACCAAGTGACCAACTAATAAAGGTGGCAAAATGGGCTCGGTTCGGCTGGGTTAGGTAACAGGTTCAGGTCAAAACATTTTAATATAAAGTGTTGGTTAAAATTAGTTTTCTAATGAAGCAGTTTGTTGAGATTTCATGCATTCAAAACTTTTAAACCCATTTGACCCGTTCCTTTATAGTCAAATCCTTAATGTGCCCTGTTTGGCCCATTAGAGATAACATAAAACATAAATTAACACATTTACGGGTAAACGGTAGAAATTGCTACCTCTACTAGTGGATGACAAACTATGCTATATAAGGATGCAAGATTTGCAAAACTCTGAAGTCTAAATCCTGATGTATGAAAACTTACCTTCCAATAGAACTCAAACCAATGAATACAGGTGGCAGTGATGCTGGAGCATTTAAAAATTGCTGCAGTTCAGTGTGAGCTGAGCACAATTCAGCTTTCATGTTCCAATTCTCTGAAGAGGTCAAGACTGTAACTTCTGCACATTGTTTGCACGAGAACTGCCACTCCATAGGAAGACTCCAGAAGCCACTAACATGAACATTTGACGGCCAATAACCTGGCATAGTAGACATTGCAAAAGCAATGAAAAGTAGAACAATATTCTTTTAAAAAAAGCATGTAACTAGTATTTTGTCAATACAATAAAAGCTTCGAAAACAATAAATTTACAGTATTGCAGATACAAATATAATCTGAATATGAGAAAGGCCTATAATACCATTTTGCAGCTCTATAATAGTAATTTAAAATCTGCTATGTGTGAGCCATAACACATTGTAATTTTGCAACAAGGATTTTGACCAAGGGAGTTTACCATACCAGGGCATTCTACAACTTCTTTGCTGAAACCATACCTGTAATCAATTGATAAAATAAATAAATAAATAAGCTACCATATGCATTCCAATAATGAGCACCAAGATATGAAATGTGGTAGTAGCCTTATAGATATTTGTTCTTTCCCCCCACCAAAAACTGACCATGGAGAAATACTGGGTACCTTTACCATGATACATTAAGATGACATATACAATTCATGCAGTGTACTATTATTTTTAAGCCATCTAACATTTCAAAATTTCTACATAGAATGTACATAAAGTTGACCTTATATAAACTGGCACACCGGTATTGATCTTACATTAGCAAAGGAGATGAAGGCCTACTGTACCACACTGGATTACTTGTGACTGGATCCTGGATGCATGAAGAGACAATAGGATGACTTTAGTCAACAGCCAATTTACAGGCAGCATACATTGCAAATGATAAAGCTAGAGGTGGCAAGATGAGCATGTTGAGTAACAGGTCCTTTCCAGTTCGGATCGAAACAGGCTGGGGTCAGATTAGGTTAATTTCCAACACTAATTTGACCACTCATTATGTATCTAATGTGATAATTATAATTACAATAACAAGATAAATTACCACTTTGGGGGAAGTTCAACCCACTTGACCCAATTTTCCCCGTTTCCCTTTTAGATTCCATTTTTCTATTTAACTTGTTTGAGATAATACACAACCCAAAACATGCCAATCATAAGTAAATGAACTGAAATTGCCACCTTTAGATACAGCCATAGCCAATTTTTAGATTTTGGTAGATGACAAGGAACTAAAAACTTGGTTTAGATTTTGTGATACTGCAAAGGAAGGAAATCATTGGAGATTAGGTCCTACCGTGAAAGGCAAGGGACTCAGCTGTAACTCAGTAGCTCTCCATGTTCCCCAGTCCTCCGTAAAAAGAGGCCACATCCAATGCATAACATCTTTCCAACAAATCTATTAAGCCAAATTTAAACATCATAATTCTGTTAGTGAAGTTCTATGCATCAACTAAATTATAAAACCGGGACATGAACGAATGATTAATTGGTTCTAAAACTTTAATGCCCAGCCTGTGAAAATATCCTACACAAGTGGTTATTAAGGATCTACACTGAATAAATTAATTTAGGTCATAGGTTATGTTTTTAAAGTCAGATTTTCTTAAAAAAGAAAAGTTAAACTGGATATTTAAGGAAATTAACCGTTGATTGATACTAAAGATACCAGTCCGAGATCAATTAAACTGTATATAAAGCGAAACTGCAAATGAGAGTTGGACATCTCACTTTAAAAGAAACAAAATAAAGAGACGAGCAAACTATTTTAAGTAAAAAAGACATGCATAAACTGAAGGAAATGAGATTTACCTCATCACTTGAAGCTTCTTGAAGAAAGTCGTACAAAAGTGGAAGCTCTTCACTAAATTTTCGTTCAAAAGAAGAAGGAGCGCTGCACCAGGTGGCTAAATAAATTGTAAAAAAAAAAAAGTTACACGAAATTGTATTGATAAATAAACGTCAACTCTACCTATAAGGAACAACGTAAGGAGCTGCTATCACACAGCGAACATTAAAAAGCTCAGCGAGGCTCCAACCTTCCTGCAGAAATAGAAAGAAGGTTTCTCTGTTAAATCATCATTGTGCATACATCAAAAAGTAACTTAGAGATTACCAAACATGATACTATTACCATGATAATGCAAAATGATATAGCAATTAAACAAAATGAAGACTCTTTACTTTATGTGACAAAGTCAGATTACCCCCTTTTCCTCTCCGATTCATTAAAATTGTCCCTTTAATTCCTTTCGCTTTAGATGACTAACACAAATACCTATATTTCATAAATTTTATGTGATAAAAGTATTCACAAATTGTCCCCTTCTAGACAATTAGGGCACACTGCAAACATTCGAAAAGTGGGTAGCATTACAAAATCAAGGTATCAGAAATATGCTAATATTCAAAGACATGTAACAGTTCAAACACATCAAAAAGTATGGCATCATTTTAATTGAATACATGCCAATTCGTGTTTTAGGTGTCAGCCTGTCAGGTAGACATTACCAATGCAAAAAAGTTTATTATGACTAGATCAGCCTCCATGACCGGGATATCACCAAAGATATCTTCAAATATGACTACACATTCTTGTCTATGTTCTCTTGTTATTCTCTTTTTCTCTTCACGAAAGGAGAATGGCACAGAGCCTGAAAAACTCCAAATCAGACACACAGACACAAAAATCTGGTCAAAAAACAGAGCTGTTAACTTCGTGCTTATTTTCTCCCTCAAAGAAAGCAGCGTAAATTAAACTAAATGAGCTACAGTGACAACAAAAACTTTTCCGCCAAACCTGAAGTATTGTTATCTTCAATGGGAGAAAGAGCAGGTGGAGATGAAACAGGAATATACAAAACCTTTTTTCTGCTTAAATGCTCCCTTACGTCCTGCCAAGAGCAAACAGATTTAAATTGTGGTTAATAGATGGAAACGTAACCTTAAAAAGATTGTTCTTAGAGTAGTTCTTGTGTATGTATGAAGAGGAGGGGGGTGTTAAAAAAATTGCATACTGCAATTTCACGTGCAACAATTTCATACAGATGACCATTTTGCTTAAGTGGGAACCAACACCAAAAGAGGAGATATCCAGCTAGTACTAATGGTTTTTGTGTAATAGTTTAGCCAGGTTGTGCACTTGACTTTACAATTGTGTACCTAGTATGGTTTTGGAAATGCTAAGTGCTATATAACTTAAGCATCAATTAGATTTGTTTCTTATTTCAGTGGGGCTCTTAAACTTTCCTTGATCAACAGTCTCAGGCTCTTAGCTAGAATTATGACTCATTTTACAGACATTATTGTTCGCTGGAGAATTCTTGACTACAGTTATTTCCTACAAAGTGGGTGTTTGGGCTTATTTTCTCTGCTTATGCTTATGCTTATGCTTCTGCTTAAAATAAGTACTTATAAGCTGCATAAATATACGTACTTCTGGAGATAGCGTTTGGATTTGCTTATGCAATAAATACTTATTAAATTAATAATAAAAATAGAAATTTTCAATCAAATTCATTTATAAAAGCCCTAGGTTATATATGAGAGTAAATAATAAATTTAATTAAATTCCAAAGAACTAATATGAAATAAGTAGCACCTGCTTATGAAAAACTGCTTGCTTTTCTGCCCAATAAAACAGCAGGTACGCAGAGAATAAGCAATCCCCGAACACCCACCAAGTAGATCGTCAATTTTATGTTTCATTTCCCATTTGTAAGTATATATATCTTTAGACTCTTTTAGGACAGAAGTAGAAATAGTATACACCAGGCATGTCCTAGTATGAGAACTAAAACTCCTTCCATAAATGTCTTAATTTCTATTTTGTCTGTTATATTTCTCCTTACACAAATTTGATAATGGTTATCATGTTAATATTTCTCCTTACACAAACCTTTATATTAGTGTGTTCTTAAACATTTCAGATTCTTTTCATTTTTTTTTTAATTATATTCTTGCTGTTTAACCTTTTGATAGTTTAAGTTGGTTTAAAACAGTTCATTTGTAACATTTAGGAAGAATTGGAAATGCCTTAAACTAGGTGACATAAGTTGAATATATGCATTACTATACCACTTCAAGAACCAGGTACAGAACAGAGTAACATTAATTAGCTGTATTAAGGACAATATATGAAAAAGAAGTACTGCTACTGAGAGAAACTATTGAACAAACCTGATGTGCAGAATGAGATATAAAATCCACATGGTACTGCACCTGGTCACAAGCAAAAGCTGCAGCAATTGCCTGCAGACAAATGTTAACACGTATATATAACAATCAGAAGTAATCAATAGAAAATAGAGCAAAGAAAAGAAAGAAAATGAAAGTAAAACAGGAAATCACTAAGCAACATTAACTAAGCAAAATCACATACCAGTCAGGTTAATTTTATGGTGAAAACCCTAGAGGTCCAACAATGAGCATTCTATTAGCCTAAAGAAACACTAAATCAATATGACATAATATCCCATCAATGGCATGCTAACAAATGTCAACATGATTTCCTTGCAGCATCTTTATGTCATACCTGATATCGTGAAGGAAAATCACTTAGCTCCAACACCTGATCACTCGACTAGAGGCCATTGTTTCTTTTACACATGCTATTGATACATCTTATTAGTAAATAATCGTTATTTTATAGTGTTCTGATCTTTTCTCAGTTACCTCTTCAACCAATTTGTTAATAACGCTTTCTAGTGATATTTTCATCATATGTTCCACTTCTACATCGAAGTTGAACTGGAGAGGTAGACATAAACATCAAGTATATGGTGCTCTAACAAATATAATATCCTCATACATTCATCATAACAAACTAGATCGTACTGGAACATAATAAATTTCATCTTTTCTAAAAAGCTTGATTGTCAGATAACTTAAACTGGTTTCCATCAACTTTAATTGCAGAGAATAGCAGGTATCTTTCTAGGAATGTTTCGAGAGTCATTTGCTATAATTGGAAAAATAGTGTAGTTTAGCAAGAATAATAGTATAAAAAAGTCACGTTTCCTATAATCTTTTCTTTTACTAAAACATTCATTCATTCATTCAATTAGGAATAAAAGGAGAAATTAAATTGGTCTCAAATTTGGAATGGAGGAGATAAAATATGCAGAAGACAAAGAGAATTACAGCTATCGGATACACGTCCCCTTTCGTCCCAAAAGCCATGAAAACAGCCTTAGGCTGCCTTCTCATGGAAGCCATTCTCCTCACCTTCAATCCTTCCGATTAATCAATATAACTGAGAAACAGCCACTAATAAACAGGTTAGTAGCAATTTATAAATTAGATAAATCATGCATTAGCTTATAATATATACGAATGTGTTGAATGTAACGACTGTACTTTATTTTAGATGTGTTCTACCCTAACATATACCTGCAATGGAACTTATGTATTCATTTAGTTCTGTGGTAGCAAGTGTTAGTAAATTGAAAACTTGCACGACTTTATTCGAATAGCCCACAATTGCAATTAAATTAAATGTAACTCTCACGTCTCCCATATTATTAAAAAAAAAAAAAAAAAAAAAGTGTTTTGTACAGATATGGATACAAAGAAATAACCCCAAAAAAGTATAAAGATTATATTGGGATTTTGATGTAAAGGGATGTAAAACAGAAACGAACTGTCAAAACCTTACTTCATTTTTTACCTAATACTTTTCAAATATCATTTATTGGCATGTCCATCACTTAATATTCCTTTCTAACTGAGCGACAGATATGTAATTTTTCTATATAACGGACTACTCTCTTAAGCTCCAAAAGGAACATCCATATGATTTTAACTCTAGATGAAGTCTTTATTCAGACAAGATCCAAGGCACATTAAGATAGTATTCATTTTAACCTATGTGGATATGTGTTATCTTTTCCCTGAATTCAGAGTTGCAGTTATAATTGAACCATTGCAAAAACACCGTCATTTACTATACATAATTGGATATCCGATTTCAAATGACTAAAACTCGACCTTTCTGAGGTAGTGTTACGCATATTGGAAAATAATTTATTCTAGTTATTTGAAATCATGAATCTTGAGTTTCTACTTTTTAGATGGGTTTAGGCCATTAGATAGCAACCGACTTTTTTGAAAGTAACATTTTGGTATGTGAACTACAAAATGTCCCATAAAATGTTAGAAAATTTTCAAAAAGTGTTCCATTTGCACCGTTTTGTGAGTTGTCACGTAAAATATAGTGACACGTGTCAGATTTGTGGTATGAGAAGTCACCAAACTGTGCATATTGGAACACTTTATGAAAGTTTGTAACATTTTGTAGTTAAAGAGTTCAGTGTTGTAAATATCGCTCGGCGGTACCTCGGCGGTCGACCACCGCCAAGCGCCAAGACCGATATGGCGGCGATATATCAGTGATATATCGGAGACCATAAATTATAAAGAAAATTATTTTTAAAAAATAAATATTAGTGATATCCTAACAAAATAAGTCAATAACCACACATTTAACTAAAACTAAATTTTTTATATATAAGTTTAAGACTTAAATGTAGACTATTAAAGATGGAGGGGGACAAATGTTTAAATACATAAACTTATTTTAAACTTTTTGAGTAAAATTTATAAAGTTTAGAGACTAAATGTAAAATAGTAAAAGATAGAGGGGTTAAATGTTAAAAATTCTAAACTTATTTAAACCCTAAACCTAAAACCAAGTTGCAGCCTCATTTTAAAACATTTATACACCCACCCTTCACCCTCACTTTAATACATTAATACACTAATAAACCCTAAACCCAGATCTGAAAAAAAAACCCCATCAATTGACCGGCGTTGACCATCAATTGACCGGCGTGAATCTGAAAAAAAAACCCAGATCTGGCGTTGACCGCCGTTGACCGCCGTTGACCGGCGTTGACCGACCGCCGCCAAGGCCGATTTTTGACCGATTTTGACCGCCAAGCTCCGATTTTGACCGATTTTGACCAAAACGCCAAGTTAGACCGATATGGGAAATATCGTGGCGGTGGACCACCGCCAAGCGCCATGGCGCCGCCATATCGGCCGCCATGGCCGATTTTTACAACACTGAAAGAGTTTGTTGCTATTTAATAGCCTAAAGCCTTTATAGAATCAAAACGTCATTATCTAAACAAGATGTGGGTGTTATTCGAGAAAGTTATTGTAATATAATCATCATAATATGCTTCCAGTGGTAGAATAAATGTGAACATATTACACATGCTGACATGCATATGAATATATTTGTAATTTTATCCATTTGTTATAGCTATCTAATTTTAACTTTATCAATGTAATCAGCTCATATTTCTAATATCTGAATCAAAATGTCATTACAAATACAAGATAGTGGGCAATATTTGAAAACATTATTGTTATCTATCCCTATGGTAGAATAAAAAAGTCATTGTAATATGTTTCCCTATGGTAGAATTATTTTGAACAGGAACAACGGTAATAGATAACGCAGTCACATTACAGACTAACGAAAGGAAAACATATAATGCTTTAATCCAGCCACGCTTGTACTTAACTACCCATAAAGTTTGTTAAAAAATCTCACGAAAAATATACCAGTATCCATGGCTAAAACTAGGTATTGCAAAACAAATTAATGTTGTTCCAAAAACTATTGCTCATGTATAGAAAAAAAAATATTGTAATTCAAAGTCTATCGCTCATGTATAGAAATTTAATTAATTTCAGGCTAGGTACTTCCATGTTACTTTATTTTTTATATCCTCCTAAGGAAAACAAGTAAATTTTGTTCAAAGATATAAAAAGATAATTATACATTAAATGCAGATTCATTTAAAATCCTTGA
The DNA here is from genome assembly GCA_030686995.1 of Artemisia argyi. Classification (NCBI taxonomy): domain Eukaryota; kingdom Viridiplantae; phylum Streptophyta; class Magnoliopsida; order Asterales; family Asteraceae; genus Artemisia; species Artemisia argyi. Next base: position 37,182,799 of record CM060677.1, on the reverse strand, counting down.
AAAGTGAATGTATATGACTAAGACATGAGTTTATGAAGGATATTGCAAAACAAATTAACGTTGTTCCAAAAACTAGCATTCATGATACTTTTTGACTTTTCCAAAATTTAATCCTATTCATCATTTAGAGTTATATATATACCTACCATATCATCTATAAATTGAACACTTGGAAAGACAAAAGAAAAACATTTTCAAGAAAGCACATCAAAGCTTACAGGTAACCCAAGATAGTTTTACTTCTGTTTTTTTTTTTTTTTTTTTTTTTTTTTGTCACTTCTGTTTTCCTCAATAGTTATGTTGGTGAGATTAACTAAGCTTTTTGTGTGTACTTCATTGTTATAGTGTCAAAAGTTACCCAAGGAGTCAGCATGGTGAGAGTTAGAATGGTGAAAAAGGGGCCTTGTGATCATTGCAGAGTCAAACGTAAGGCTGCTCTATTTATTTCGTATAGTTCGTATAGGCGATTCATTATTATTTTTATGATATATACTTTTTGGTACTTGTCGTATGTCCGTTAATAGCGAATCTGTGTCGTACACTACTAAAGATGCTTACATTAAATGTAAATAATTGAACCGCTCTTTTCACGAATACTTGTATGTCTTTAGCCAGATAATGTGTGTAAATCGTAATATGTGTATAAATTACATAAATTCGTATACATGTGAGCGTGTGTGTCCGCGCGCATGCCTGCGTGCGCGTGTATCTAACCTATATAGCACAAGAACGGTCAATAAACAGTAAACTATATGGCTCATTAACGTTTAGACGGGAACTTAAAAACATGTTTTGACATCTATGCCAGAAATAGGGCTGTCAAAGATACCCGAACCCAAAAAACTTATTTGGGTCCGGTTGGTACATGCTGAAACCTTATTCGGGTCGAGTTTCAGGTTGACCCAAACAAGGGATTTTTAAATTTTTATTATCATACATTTCCTTGTTTTTATTTTATGAAATTTGCCCTCTTTGGTTATTTTTATGCTATATAGTTCTTATTCGGGTTGACCCGAACCCGGCTAACCCGAATCAAATAATTTGATTAAAATCTTTTTAAACATTTAGAGAAAATAAAAAATAAAAAATAAAGATGCATTGGCTAGTGAGTCGGTAAAAATAATTTGAACATGCGTCTCAACAAAATACATAACGCCACCATCCCGAACATGTTCAATTAATTTTTTTATCAAGTCTTACATAGATATAGATGACTGTGTAGAGCAGTAAATGACCCTTTAACCTTAGGAGTGAATTTAAGGCTGAATTTGTTTTAGGTTGAAATAAATAGTCTGAATTAGGGGTGTCAATTTCTGACCCGACACGAAACCCGACCTGAAACCGACACGAAAATTAACAGGTTCGGGTTGAGCTAAATAGATTGTGGGTCAGGTTTGGGTCGACATATCTAACCCGTTTATTAAACATGTCAGGTTCGGGTTGTGAATAAAATAAACGGGTCAACCCGCCAACCCGTTTAAGTTTTTTTTCTTAATTAAAAATTATTTATATTTAGTTATACGAGTTAAATGGGTTAAACGGGTCGACCCACTAACACATTTAACCCATTTAACTCGTGTAATGTGCTAACTTTTATATATAAAATGGATTAAATGGGTCAACTCGAAACCCGTTTAACATATTCAACCCATGTAACCTATTTAACCTGTCAACATAAGTATATATATACGGGTTAAATGGGTCAAGTTCGGGTTACGTGTAAACAGGTTAGGGTTGACATAGCTGACCCGATGATTTAAATGGGTCAGGTTCAGGTTGGGGTTTTCTGACCCGCCAACCTGACAACCCGAACCCGCCAACCCGAACCCGACTCGAATTGCCACCCCTAGTCTGAATGACATAATACGATTCTTCAATAGATGTTAGCTACTTCCTTGATTTATATTTGTTATCGAATTACGCTCTTAACTTTTTTTTGTTAACTTCCACTACACAATAATTTCAGCAGTTAATTGGAGTGACATAAACGCGTATAAATGGGAACAATTATTTTCGTAATATACCAAAATAGGAAGATGAACAATAATGTCAGGGAGAATTAAGTAACAAAATTAATCTAACAATAAATAAATAAAAAGTAACAAATAGCCCTAATAAACACCTAATTTCATTTCAGATACATAGAATTATAAGTTATAGATCAAAACCTAATAGTGGAGAGGAGCTCGCCGGAGAAGAAGGTGGCGCTGCAGTCGGAGGTCGCCGGATCAGCAGGTGGCGGACGATCACTCCGTTGCTAGGGGTTTTAAAAAATACTCGTAAAAGCTTAGGAAAAATGAAGGAACTGATTAATTTTGATGACGTGAGCAATTTGATTATCTAAAAAGTCGGTTTGGTCATGTTTCAGAATGGAGAAGTGAATTTGTGGAGAGGTTATTTGGTTGCTTGGTACTAATCATATACTAGTACAGTAATATTTTGTTTATGTTTTTAGCGGGTGTTTTTTTTTATATGTTAACGAGATAGTGGTCGGCACACATATTATATTTTTCTTTTTCTGTTAAACGGTAGTGGAAGGAAAAGGTGTTTTTCCTCATTAAGACTCATTAAGAGAAAGGGGTTCACCCACTTAATCTAGAAAAAAAAAAAAAAAAAAAAAAAAAAAAAAAAAAAAAAAAAAGCCGATTGATTTTGAGAAAAAGGAAGAAAAATGGGGAATGATGTCGCGATCTTCTTTTCCTATAGCATTTTCTAATGAAAAATGATATTTTACTTGGTTTTTTATCTTTACAAAATTACAAATTAAGGCAGAAGTGACTGCTCTTCAAAACACAGACCGCTTTAATTGACCCACCTCAGTTGACCCTGAATGCTTTGTATAACATACTTATATACGTTACCTATTGATGTGTAGTAATATGGATAAAGTAATTATGTTACAGACTTGTGCTTTGAACATATAAATTTTGAACTAAGTGACTAATTTTGCTATGAACATGAATTTGTTTATGTTGTCACAAGTTTGAGTTTTCTTTTAGGTTTTCGTTTCAGATGATGTTGATAATGTTGAAAATGGTTTTCAAGCATAGTGAACCAAGCTCTGTGAACTATAGCACCGAAGCGAGAGCAACTGTATCCTTAAACTTAACAGACCTGACGAATGACACAACTCAAGGCACTGATAAAGAAACTTATTGCACCACCGAAGAGAGAGAAGTTGTCTCCTTAAACTTAACAGAGCCGACCAAGGACACAACTTCTGGCACTGATAAAGAAACTTATTGTACCACCGAATAGAGAGCAGCTCCGAATACTGATAAACAAATTTGTTGTATCACTAAAGAGAGAGCAGCTGTCACCTTAATCTCTACAGACCCGATCAAGGACACAAAATCAAATACTGATAAAGAAAGTTATTGTACTGTCGAAGTGAGAGCAGTTATCACCTCAAGCTCAATAGACCCGACCACGGACACTACATCGGTTACTGATAAGGAAACTCACCGTAGCACTAAGTTGACTGCAGCTGCCACCTCAAGTTTAACAAACCTGACTGAGGACACACCTCCAGATACTGATAGAAAAACTTCTATTGTTACAAAATCAATAAAGAGAGAAAAGCCGACAGGTCTTCGTAGCAATGAGAAAAGTGTAAAGCCTTCTAAAAAATTGAAGGTAATTAGAGTTACTTTTGGTGATCAAAGCCCATTGGAAGTGGGACTAATAGTGGGTGTTGCTTACTTCTTTACTCTGCCCCGCTTCCAATGGGCTTTGATCACCAGAAGTAACTCTAACCTTCAATTTCTTAGAAGGCTTTACACTTTTCTCATTGCTACGAAGACCTGTCGGCTTTTCTCTCTTCATTGATCTTGTAACAATAGAAGTTTTTCTATCAGTATCTGGAGGTGTGTCCTTAGTCAGGTTTGTTAAACTTGAGGTGGCAACTGCAGTCAATTCAGTGCTACGGTGAGTTTTCTTATTAGTAACCGATGTAGTGTCCGTAGTCGGGTCTGTTGAGCTTGAGGTGACAACTGCTCTCACTTTGACGGTACAGTAACTTTCTTTCTCAGTATCCGACTTTGTGTCCTTGATCAGGTCTGTAGAGATTAAGGTGACAGCTGCTCTCTCTTTAGTGATACAGCAAATTTGTTTATCAGTATACGGAGCTGCTCTCTCTTCGGTGGTACAATAAGTTTCTTTATCAGTGACAGAAGTTGTGTCCTTGGTCGGCTCTGTTAAGTTTAAGGAGACAAATTTTCTCTCTTCGGTGGTGCAATAAGTTTCTTTATCAGTGCCTTGAGTTGTGTCCTTCGTCGGGTCTGTTAAGTTTAAGGATACAGTTGCTCTCGCTTCGGTGCTACAGTTCACAGAGCTTGGTTCACTATGCTTGAAAACCATTTTCAACATTATCAACATCATCGGAAACGAAACCTAAAAGAAAACTCAAACTTGTGACAACATAAGCAAATTCATGTTTATAGCAAAATTAGTCACTTAGCTCAAAATTTATATGTTTAAAGCACAAGTCTGCAACATAATTACTTTATCCATATTACCACACATCAGTGGGTAACGTATATAAGTATGTTATATAAAGCATTCAGGGTTAACTGAGGTGGGCCAATTAAAGTGGTCTTTGTTTCGGAGAGCAGTCACTGCTGCCTTAATCTGTAATTTTGTAAAGATAAAAAAACCAAGTAAAATACCATTTCTCATTAGAAAATGCGATAGGAAAAGGAGATCGCGGCATCATTCCCTACTTTTCTTCCCTTTTCTCAAAATCAATCTAAATTCAACATAAAAAAAAAAAAAAAAAAAAAAAAAAAAAAAAAAAAAAAAAAAAAACATTTGAGTGACATCTTTCAGACATATGATTAAACCAAGCAACCAAATAACCTTAGGCTCCACAAATTCACTTCTCCATTTAGAAACATGACCAAACTGACTTTTCCTAATCACAACAACTCCCTTCATCCGTCAGGCATAAGAGCCCAAGATGCCTTGTTTTAACACTGATACATGAACACCAAAAAAATGATAAACGAAAATATGTATAATTTAAGAATTTAAATTTTATCAAACCATGCGATGTGTTTATATGATGCATCTGATGAGGCGAAAAATGAACCACTTTTAGGGGGTCATTTAAGACCGGAATTGAATTTATTTGATCAAATATTGCCCTAAATCGTTCATTTTGTGATTTTAGGTACTTTGGGAGTGAATTCTGGAAAAAGAGGCATTTTGGACGTTTTTTGAGCATAAAAGTGAAGAAAACGGCAAAGACTTAATTTTCCATGCTGAGAACAGTACCTGACGGCGTCAATAAGAAAAACCTGACGGCGTTAAGAGTAAAATCCGTGACGACCCAGTGAAAACCTGAAGGCGTCACAAGAAGGGCGTCAAGAGTTAATGTTGTGACGGCCTGCAATTGGAATACACATGACGGCGTCAAACCCAGATCTAGGCAGTCCGAGAAATTATTTGGCGGCGAGATGACGGCGTCAGAAATTTGTTCTTGACGCCGTCACTTATCAGAATCTATATATAGTTTTCTATTTTTCATTCATAAGAGGGGAACTTGTGTGGAGAATACTAGGGCCGAACTTTGTAAACCCTAGGTCGTATTTTACAGTATTTTCAAGGGTTTTCACCCCTTGAATCCTTTCATGTTCAATTGAGATAAATCTTCTCTTAATTCATTCAATATGTCTATGTGTTGTTTGAATATATCTTATGCTTGTCTTAATTTCAACATGCTAGGCTAGATCTATCTTGTGTTTGCTTAGATGTAATGAAACCTAGATGTTAATTATATGTTGATTACTTGTTTATAGTTGTATTGGATGAATGATTTCAATGTTAGGCTTAAGAAAACTGGCAGATCTCCATTGTGTAACATGCTTGAACGTCTTAAGAAACATGAACCGATGTGTATTAGGTTTTATTGGTTGTATTTAATGCATGAGCAAATTCTAATGATCCCATGTTAGGAGCTTCTTAGCCGGCTCGACATAGTAGTGAAGTAGGCGCTTATAGGATTAGGGAAGTAAGTACGCCACCCCATGAATGGTATTAAGGAATACAATCCGTCATCCACGCAACTGTAACACGTAATTAACCTGTAAAAGATATCTAGGGAGTAGTGAAACCTAAGTAAACACAATTCTCCCATATATTGCTCACAAATCTAGTTTAATTTAGTTTATTTTCATTTCTAGTATTTTATTTTGATTGCATCTTAGTAATTGGGTTAGCTGACTAGCAACTAATTCCGCCCAACTCCTTCAAAACCGATATTTTTAATTGCTTTCATAAAATATAAAAATACAAAAAGAATCATCCCTCATCTTTAGACCTAGTCTTTAGGTTTTCTAATCCTAGCGACACTATTCCTAGCTGAACGATCAATCCCCCGGTACTTGTCATTATACTATACTACATCCGATCAGGTACACTGCCTGGTGGGGGTTGTAAGCTTCTCGAGATCCCTCGAGAAGTAAAGCCTGGTGCAATCCCTACGCATCAGCATCAGTGATGGTTTACTCAAGCATCAGTCAGTGATTTGATCTTTTGCGTATACTAGAGTTTCCTTGAATATATACGATGTTTCGATTCAGCCATGTCATCCACTTGCTAGACCTGCTACAACAGATTCTACTTCACTGCCTTTGTCACCAAACGAATAGGTTGCACAGTCACGACTACATGTTAACCAATTGGGTCAGGCATAAGCACAATCGAATGGTCAACAAAATCAAGCAAATCAAACCTAAATACCTTTACCTTGGATGAACCTCCATCACAAACTCCAGGCCCTGTGTAATCTATCACTCTGTCTGTTAAGTTTAAGGAGACAGTTGCTCTCGCTTTGGTGCTACAGTTCATAGAGCTTGGTTCACTATGCTTGAAAACCATTTTCAACATTATCAGCATCATCGAAAATGAAAACCTGAAAGAAAACTCAAACTTGTGACAACATAAACAAATTCATGTTCACAACAAAATTAGTCACTTAGCTCAAAATTTATATGTTCAAAGCACAAGTCTGCAACATAATTACTTTATCCATATTACCACACATCAGTGGGTAACGTATATAAGTATGGTATTCAAAACATTCAGGGTCAACTGAGGTGAGCTAATTAAAGTGGTATGTGTTTCGGAGAGCAGCCACTACTGCCTTAACCTGTAAATTTGTAAAGATAAAAAACCAAGTAAAATACCATTTTTCATTAGAAAATGCAATAGGAAAAGAAGATCGTAGCATCATTCCCCACTCTTCTTCCCTTTTCTCAAAATCAATCTAAATTCAACATAAACAAAACATTTGAGTGACATCTTTCAGACATATGATTAGTACCTAGCAACCAAATAACCTTAGGCTCCACAAATTCATTTCTCCATTCAGAAACATGACCAAACTGACTTTTCCTAATCACAACCAAACTCCTTTCATCCGCCAGGCACAAGAGCTCAAGATGCCTTGTGATGCGTGGAAATTGCACCAGGCTTTACCTCTCGAGGGATCTCGAGAAGCTTACAACCCCCACCAGGCAATGTACCTGATCGTTGTAGTATAGTATAGTGACAAGTACCGGGGGATTGATCGTTCAACTCAGGAATAGTGTCGCTAGGATTAGAAAGCCTAAAAATTAAGTCTAGAGGTGAGGGATGATTCTTTTTGTATTTTTATATTTTATAAAAAGCAAGTAAATTCTATGGTATTGGAAGAGTGAGCGGAATTAGTTGCTAGTCAACTAACCCAATAACTAAGATGCAATCAAAATAAAATAACAAAAATGTAAATAAAGCTAATTACTAGTGGTGTGAACAATAAATGGGAAAATTGTGTTTACTTAGATTTCATTACTCCCTAGATATCTTTTACAGGTTGATAGTTTGTTACAATTGCGTGGATGACGGGTTATAATCCTTAATACCAATCGTGGGGTGGCGTACGTACTTCCCCAACTCTATAAGCTCCTACTTCACTCCTATGTCGAGCCTGCAAGAAGCTCCTAACATGGGATCATTAGAATTCGCTCATGCATTATATACAACCATAAAAACTTAGTACACATTGGTTCATGTTTCTTAAGACGTTCAAGCAAGTTACACTATGGAAGTCTGCTAGTTTTCTTAAGCCTAACATCGAAATCAATGATCCGTAACAACTATAAACAAGCAATCAACCCATAATCAACATCTAGGTTTCACTACATCTAAGCAAACACACAAGAGATCTAGCCTAGCATGTTAAAATCAAGACAAGCGTAAGATATATTCAAACAACACATAGACATATTGAATGAATTGAAAGGATACTTATCTTAATTGAACATGAAAGGTTTCAAAGGGTAAAAACCTTTGAAAATACTGATAAATCGTGCTAGGGTTTTTCCAAGTTATCCCCCAAATTGTCCTCCTCTTTGAATGAAAATTACAAAACTATATATAGATTTTCCATCGTGACGGCGTCAAGAAGAGAAATCTGACGCCGTCAACCCGCCGCCTATAATAATATCGGATTGCCTAGATCCAGATCTGACGCCGTCAAGAGCAACTTTCCTCTGGCCGTCACGTGTAATGGGACCATGACGGCCTATGGTGACGTCGTCATGCCCTAGTGTAAAAACTCTCTGGACCGTCACGGACTCTATCCACTTCACCTCTTGTAATACTCTTGACGCCGTCATGTAGAGCTTGGTGACGCCGTCAGGTACTGTTCCCAGCAAGGAAAATTGAGACTTTGCCGTTTTCTTCACTTTTATGCTCCAAAAACGTCCAAAATGCTTCATTTTCCAGAATTCACTCCAAAAGTACCTAAAATCACAAAAGGAACGATTTAGGGCAATATTTGATCAAATAAATTCAATTATGGGCTTAAATGACCCCCTAAAAATGGATCATTTTTCGCCTCATCGTATACCCTTACACTTGAGATTTGCTTGTCATCAAGCAAATGCGCTTTTATTCTAGTCAAAATACAAGTTAGGGGTCATTTAACACTAATATAAAAGTAATTAAAACAAATAATCGTTCCACTAAAGACCAAATACAAGCACGGAGGTCATACACTAGCACCTCACAAATAGTGTTTAGATACTCACATCTCTCGGGCGTAATAAAGTATATATCACAATATAGAAATGGAAAACATCTCTCACTACCTGTCATAGCAAAATAGATTACCATAGGCTTGGGAAAGGATCAAACCTCCACTACATGGCGTAAGCACCTAGGATAAACTATCAAAGAGGTCTTTTAAAGGGTTATAACGTTAGGTGTAGGGATATGGAATACACGGTTTTGTTGGATATAGGCAATCTTTACTGGTGGCGAGTTAATCATCTTAGTTAATTACATGTACAATATGGTGTTGCTAAGCCAAGACTAGACTCGACTTAAGCTAATAAATCAAAAATAACAAAAATATAAAACAAACATAGAATAAAACGGGATGGTAGTCCGTATGTTTTTTCTCTTTTTCTTTTTCTATTTTTTTTCTTAATTTTTTCGATTTTTTTTTTTTTTTTTTTTTTTTTTTTTTTTTTTTTTTTTTTTTTTTTTTTGCATACACTCTTACCCTACCATCCAAAATAATACATCATGTGGAATGAACATTCCCCTTACACTTGAATTTTTACATACTTTACAATAAACTAATCTAATGACTCGAATTAAGATAATCAAAACACTTGGAGTACTTTTTAGATTAACGCACATATGGGGGTAATAATATGATGTTCTTCCCCATTACTCCATAACATAAGTACTTTACCCATGAGTCCCAATTGTCCCAAAACAATATGTACAAGGATATGACTCGACTTAGCAACCATGTAATCAATTAGATAATTAACTAAGGGTTTAAACAAATAACAATAATGCACTAAAGATGAGTGCATACACGGAAAGCTAAGGCGATTTGGGTGTACATTTAAGTGGGTTGTAACAAATTCTTCCTTTAAGTAAGATTGATTCTCGGATTTCTAGTCAACTTTATTTAGTCAACCGCTTGTGAACGGTCAACCGTAATAAAGACTAACTAAAGAAACCTGAATACAAATATATCCAAGGAGTTTAGTGTCCCCGGGTCGTTATGTCCCTTGGAAGTGTGATATCCTGAGTTAGAACGGATCTGTGATCGGGAATTATTGAATAGGAAAGGGTATGTGATTTGTGATTACCCTAAGGATAAAATAAAATAGCTTAAATAAGCTATATAAACAAAGACTTGAAATAAGAAAACGTAAAAATGTAAAAGAAATTAAAAACGTACGTTTAGTTTAAATAAACATAGACGTACTAAATAAAAAGTGAAATTAAAGAAATAAAAATGTTATAAAGATGAAAATTATATTTTTACAAACCTAAGGACTTAAGAAAATTATTAGAAAAAGAAAAATATTTTTTTAACTTTTTAATTATTTATTATTAATTAATAACTATTTAATTATTTATTAACTAATTAAACTAATTAAATTATAAATACTATAATATGAACAGTAAAAATTCTAGAAAAATTTATAAAAATGTTATTACTTATATAAAAGCTAGAAAAATTATAAAAACTATATTTTACTTAATAAAATCTAATTATGATATTTAATTACTTAATATTAATTAATAATTAATTAAACTAGAATTAAATCTAAAAACCACTAGATGACAAAAGAAAAATCTGGAATAATTTATAAAATTACTATAATATAAAAGATATTTAATAAAAATATAAAATAGCAGAAGTGCTTATAAATAAGCTAAAAAGAAAATTAAATAGATAGTTTCTATTAAATAGAAGCTATCACTATAATTAATTTTGGTTTTTGGTGTTTTTTCTTTTACAAAACTATTAAAATACTTAAAATAAGAAACTTTTGAAAAAACAAATAATATGGAAACTCAGAATAAGCACTGAGAGTGCTTATTACCCTTGACAGTTGACCAAGTTTGACTTTATAAGCAAATAAGCTCAAATAAGCTTATGTGGGGTCCACCTTGGTATTTTCTGGTCCACCTAAGTTAGTTGAACAGGTTTTAGCAAGATTTGACAAGATAAGCTCACTGAATAAGCCACAAGACCACAATAAGCTGTTTGCTTATTTGGTTCTGGGTCAGAAATGGGACAACCTTTGGGACCAAATTCAGGTGGGGCCCAGTGATCTAAGGGTCAAACAAAGGGTCAATTGTTGAACCCTAGTAGGAGGGGGGTTCAAAGGACCAAAGATTGGACTGTGGGACCCACTGTGGTGGTCACAATCAACCACCAAAGTTGATGGTGTGACTGGGTGGTCTGTGCACAGGGAAGAGTAAAAACAATTTGATTTCAAGCTTGAAAAGCTTTCTAAAAGCTGTAATGCTGAGATCAAAAGCAAAAACAAGGTAAAAACAAATTAACTTAACAAAATTAAAGCCAAAGAAAAGAGAAAAATAAAGAAAATAAGCTGGAAAAAGGAAATAAGTACTTGACTAATGCTACAAAACCAAACAGACCTTGAAGCCTAATGTATGACCTAATCTAGCTTATCAAATAAGCAGGATAAGGCTTGTAATGATTTGAGACAGCAAGTATGCTATGGATTGGGACAACCTTGGTGCTTGATGCAGCCCTAGCTAAGGGGTTCTAAACTACAAAATAAGGACTCAGCTAGATATCCTAGCTTATGGACTTTCTAATAAGCTAATAATCAAAGTCTGGGGCCCACTGAGTAGACCTGTGGGGTCCACTAAAGTTTGGTGAGTAGAACTGAGCCCAGTGCACAGGGGAAGTGTTATCCCTGCAGCTCACTTTGAGGGGCAATTTAGTCCACAAATAAATTTCACAAAAATGTAAACAAGTTGGAAATCTAAAGTTTAGCTGGTAGATTAACCACCCAAGAAGTTTCAAACCCTAAAACAAAGCACAAAAATCAGAATAATTCTTGCAACTTTGGTGAAAATCTGAACATGCACTTTTGACCCTTTTTTAGTAAAACTAGAACTTTGACTTATGTGACTTTTGATCTAGGTTTACTGGATGATAATGATATAATAAGATAAAATAAGTCTAAATTAAGCTATAGTAACAGATTAAAAGCCAATATGTTGAGTTTGGACTTGTAAATCCTTAATCAGTTAAGCTGTAAAAGGATTCCAAGTGAATTTTGACTTTCCACTAAATAAGAACTGAGTATTATAGTTTGACTATCCTAATATGAACCTATGTGACATATTTAAACAGAAAAGAACAACAATAACATGTAGCATACCATTGAATCAGATTAAACCAAACACTCCTTTATATGAACTCACTTGGTGATTTTCAAAGCAAATCTATGAAATGGACCTATAATCTGATTCAGACTCTATAACATCATTATAATAGATCTATTTAAACACAAATAAACAATAATAACAACAAAAGAACACAGAAATCAAATTTACACTACTTGACTGATTTTTAGAAAACTTAACAACTTTCAAAAACAATAAACAAGCTACTAATTTTATATTATACTAACATCAAACAACACAAATCAAGTAAGAAACAACAAAGATTAAAGCAATTAACTATATAAACAGTAAAATACCAAAATTTAAGAAAATGGCTTACAAAAGAAGTTTTGACTGAGAAACTAGTAACCAAGAACAATAGAACCAATCCTATGGGCTTCCACAAGCCTTTAAAACCCAGGGCAATCCAGAATCAACCCTGCTCCAATGCTTGATTCTCAATGAAACTGATTTTTTTGATTTTTTTTCTATTTTCTTTGATTTCTTTTTGTGTTTTTTTTTTAGATTTATGGATTATAACTATTTTTAAGGTTTCTAAAAGCCTTATGGCTTTTGTCAGTAGCCTAAGTGCTTGTTGAAGGTCCTCTACACAGTTATAAATGACAAGTAATGAAAACGATTAAGTAAATGACATTTAATAAAATGACAAGTAATTTAAAGATTAATGAAACTACAGACTGTAAATAAGGTTTTTATTACAAAGTGTCAAGATGTAACAAATCCTTGAAAGCAATTAAAAGACAATTATTAAAGATAAACAGTAAATTGATCATAAACTAGTATTTCTATGATATTGCTTCCTCTGGCTTCTTTCTTTCTTTATAAGGACTCAAAAGCATCTCCCCACCTTCTTTGAACTTTCCCACATTCATTTGAGACCCTTAGATGAGTCAAAGTTGATTCAACCGTTTGGATGGATTTGGCGGGAAAAGTGGTTTAGGTTGCTTGCAGCCTCTATAAACCAATTAAGGGTTTTTGTTGGCTTGTATGAGGTGTATGATAACTTTTGGGAGATTTTTATGCAAGTTGGGGAGCTATTGGTGAAAACAGGGGAAAGGGTGGTTTTTGGTGGAAAAAAGAGTGGAGACACATTAATTGTGGAGTGGTTTGGTGTCAGGGGGTAGGGGATGAGTTGAAAAGGTGGTGAGGTGGAGGTGGACAGGTGGTGAAACCACCTGGTATGGTGACTGGGTGGTTTGGGAAGGAGATGAACAGTAACTGGCGGGGTGGTGGTATTTTGACTTTGTTTGACCCCGGTTTTATTAGTTTAGGGGGTTGGGTCGGGTTGTGTTTTTGGGCCAGGGGTTGGATGGGCTTGGGTTTGTGTTGGGTTGTATTTGGTTTTTTGGGTTTTATAATAAAAAGATGGATCCGTTTGGTTTTATTTCACACAAGGACCATTTTTGTAATTAGTGAAAAGTTGAGGGTCTGAAATGGCAGGTTTCCAAAGATACTATAAGGACTAAACTTGCCATGTGTGATAAACCAAAGAACCTTAAATGTAATTTTTCTATTTTAAACCACCCGGGGACCTTTTCTGTCAATTCCCAAACTCCAGGGACCATTCTTGTAATTTTCTGAAAATTGAAGGGTTAAACCTGCAAATATCAAATATTAACACAAAGGACCAAATATGTCATTTAGAAATAGTATAAGGTTTATTTTGATTATTTTCTTATTTTTTAAAACCTTAGGGACTAATTTTGACACTTTTCAAAGTTTAGGGACCAAAGTTGTAATTTTGTGATTTTTAACTTCAAAGGACTTTTCCTAACAACTTATGAATCCCAAGGACCTTTTATGACATTTGTAGAAGTTTTGATTGACTAGGGACTAGTTTTGCCAATTTGTCAAAGTTCAGGGACTGAAACTGTAAATTAAGTATATTTTACATGTTTTTCATCAGTTTTGGTCCCTTTTGCATTTGTAACTCCTAAAAACACAGTTTGGTGATATTTCCAGTATTTTAAATCATATCTGTATGTTTTCAGATGTTTTGTAGCTTACATGTGACAGAAATGATGAGTATTTTAGACACTCATCAATCCCCCACACTAAACTATTGCTAGTCCCTAGCAATATTTTATGAAGTTTTAATGGATTTCAAAGAACTCTTTACCAAAAGCCATCACTTCTGGAGTAGCCAAGTGTGAGAACTGTGGTACACCTGATAACCATGTGATTTTGAGCAAACCACCAGCTGTCAACGGATTTGATTAGTCTTTACCAAAAGCCGTTTGCTTCTGGACTAGCCAACTCTTAGATAAATTATTAATATTATCTTTGGTGAGGTGATTACCAATTATGGTTTTTCCATTGCCTTTACCACAAGCCATAATCTTGCGGGCTAGCCAACTCATTCGCTTTTTAGGATATGGCGAGTTGAGGAACCATACAATTTTTGGCAAATTGCAAGCCATAAACGGGTTTGAGATATCTTTACCAAGAGCCGTTTGCTCCTGGATTAGCCAATCCTTATGTGGGTTAGACATGGCGGACTGATAACCATTTATTGCGTTCTAAGTGAGAAAAATTTTAAAATTTTTGGCTAAATTGGGGGTTCCTGATGGAACATGTGTTTGAATTCGTGAGAATCCCCCCCCCCCCCCACACACTTAGAACTGAATATTGCCCTCAATATTCAAAGTATCGGGTGTTAAACCGAACTTAGAACGTAAAAGGAAATATAAATAGCCATTATTTAAAGATGTATATACATACAATTATTATTTTTTTAGATAAAACTTCTTAAATAGAAGTATCACTATATGTACATTTTTTTTTAAATTTTTTTTAAAAGATATTTACATATATACAACATGTGGGGTATCTCCCCCACACTAGGGTGTTACACACGGGTGAAAACCCATGTTTTTGCTAATGTTTTTGATTCCCGAGTCACTAGCCGGACTCGACCCCGTATTTGATTTATTTTCCTCCCAAACTGTCAGGTTTATCACGCAAGCTAACCGCTTGTGAACGGTTAACTGTAATAAAGAGCTCCTGAACAGGCCGGGAGAAAAAGCAATTTAAAAATCCATGGGGAAGTAAGTGGAAGAAACCATCTCCATCGGACTTTTATTTCAAAATGTTTGTATAAATACTGAAGTACATGAAAGTTCCACACCAAGAGAGATATATCTGGCATTTAAACCAATGTTATATGGAAAATACCAGGGTCAAAAGTAACATCCTCACTCTCGAATGAGTGAAGGGAAGGAGAAATCACCGGGTAGGTGAAGGGTAGTAGGGAGATCAGAACAGCAGTAATCACAAGAACTTCCTCCTCAAGAATTTGAAATTTAAATGAAGGAGGCAAGGTCTTATGCTTGATCTCAGGAATTTTATCAGTTTCTTCAACTGATTTAAATTCCTCTTTATGAAGTGGTTTGGGTTGGAGGGTGGGATAATTTTCTGGGTATAAAAGTTGTTCAAGAAGAAGACTGACATCTCCCTTCTGATCACTCTCGGCATCATCAATACCTGGCATAAATGTATCTAAATCGAGATAAACATCGATTTCATCCAGAATAGAATCAGTACTCTCATTATGAAGTTCTTCTAGTGGAGGAGGGGGAATTGGATCATTATGCATTAATTCCTCAAGGAGAAGAATATCTCCCTCCTCATCACTCTCAGTTTCATCTTCATCCCAAATGGGATCACTTTCAATCTCATCTTCATCCCAAATGGGATCACTTTCAGTCTCATCCAGAGTGAGAGAAGATGAAGAGTCGGCTAAGATAGTAGTAGAAGATGGAGTGGGATTACCACTCACAGAATTATGAAAATAATCAAGATTTTCTTGAGAATACTCCTTTGAAGTAACATCAATGACATCGATTCGGTTAACCGATTCAGAGTTATAGTTTGAAGAGTACCTCGAAGTTTGATTTTGATCAATTGTAACAGCTTCCTTACCAACACGTAAGGTGATCTCATGCTCCAAAACATCAATAAGAGCAT
The DNA here is from genome assembly GCA_030686995.1 of Artemisia argyi. Taxonomy (NCBI): domain Eukaryota; kingdom Viridiplantae; phylum Streptophyta; class Magnoliopsida; order Asterales; family Asteraceae; genus Artemisia; species Artemisia argyi. The sequence continues at coordinate 37,166,593 of CM060677.1, read as the reverse complement.
GGCCGGTTCTAAGGAATCCTCTACCAAGAATGAGAGGAACCTTTTGATCGGCATCAAAATCAACGACCACAAAGTCTGCTGGAAAATGGAACCTCCCTACTTTCACAAATACGTCCTCAGCAATGCCGAGGGACATAGATATGGTACGATCTGCAAGCTCGAGAGTCATGCAGGTAGGGGAGAGTTCAGGAAGAGAAAGTTTCTTCCACACTGAATAAGGCATCAGATTGATGCTAGCACCGAGATCGGCCAAGGCATAGCATTCAATCATTCCTGGGAATACACAAGGTATTAGGAATTTCCCAGGATCTCCAAGCTTTACAGGAAGCTTCTTTAAGATAACTGCCGAGCAGTTTTCGCTTACTGGAGTTTTTGCCATCTCAAACAGCTTTTCCTTGTTGTTTAGCAGTTGTTTGATTGTCGCTGCAAACTTAGGCATTAGAATGAGGGAATCTGCGAAACTAATGTCAAAATGTAATTCTTTAAAAATTTGAAAGAATTTATCTATTTGTTGACTATTCTTTTCACGGGTCCTATCCTCATTCATACGTGATGGGTACGGAAGATAAGGTTTGGATTTAGGGACGGTATCCTCAGGAGTTTCTACAGATTCAAAGACAACTCTTGATTTGGATTTCTTTTTAGGGAGGACTGGAGGAGAGACTTGTGCTGTACTTTGTGAACTTGGAATTTGCACTTTGTCTGTTGTATCCTCCGGCTCTTTTTCCACATCATACAATGGAGGAGGGATAGGTATTGAGGGTCCATCATAAGCAGCACCACTACGAGTGGTGATAGCTTTGATGACATTGGAGTCCTCCTCCTCATCATCACTGTCGTCTAATACACTCCTACGGGCAGAATTAAGCATATGAGAATAAGTCACAGCTGCCCTTTGGTCATAAAGATTGCTTGACAAACTTTTAACCGTGAATCGTGAAAGAGTAGGATCTATTCTTGACGATGTAGGAGTGACAGGGGGTGTAGAATTTGGGACAACCGTGGTTTGGACGTAATGAGCACTTCCATTATTAGAAGGAAGTACCGGGTCCTTTGTCACCATGGTTGATCCAACTTTGTCACTATAAATAGTGACAGCTTTGAGTTCACCCCTGGGATTCGCAACAGTATTACTCGGGAGACTTCCCGAGGTGGAAGGTAGATTTAGTTGTTTTACTAAACCAGCAAACATGTCCTTAATATCATTTCTCAGCTCATTGTTGTTCTTAGCAATTGAAGAATCAAATTCATTCTTCAAATTGGAGATTTGGTTCTGCATTGCCCTCATGTTAACATCATTAACCTTGATGTGGTTAGCGAGCTCATTGGAGGGAGATTCTTGATAATGAACCATTTGATGAGCAGGAGCTGAATACCCTGGATTTGAATTCCCCTTGTGGGGTGGGTATTGAAAAGGAACCATTTGATTGCTCGGGGCATGATATTGATTATGTGTGTTTTGCCCTCTTTGCTGGTTAGGAATGAACCTATTAGCATTGTTTGGTTGGTATAATCCAGGCTGTCCTCCCTGGTTGTTAGCACGGTAGTTTGTTTCCACTTGAGGACGGAATGGAATTCCTCCTTGATTGGAACTGCCTGCTATAGCATTGACTTCAATTGCATTGCCAGCGGTGTGGGTACAATTGTAGTATGGATGAGGACCTCCACAAGTAACACAAACGTCTACTTTTTTAATTTCAGCAGTTTGAGAAGTTTGCGGAGCGGACTCTTTCTTGGAAACCAAAGCTTGGATAGCCTTCGTGAGTTCAGCAATCTGAGAATCAGTGCTAGAAGTCACGGGAGATGATGTAGAAGGACCAGCACTAGCATGAGAATTATAAGTTCTATCTCTCGTAGTACGGACTTTAGACATGTTTTCAATGAGAGCAACGGCTTCCTTTGTGGATTTGCTTAGAAAATTACTTCCAGCTGAGGCGTTTAGAGAATTTTGATCAAATGGATTTAACCCATTGTAGAAAGTGTCCATTTGCATTAATTCGGTGAAACCGTGATGTGGACATCTGCGGAGCAATTCTTTGAAACGATCCCATGCCTCTCCAAATGGTTCATCAAACCTTTGAGAGAACTTCATGATCTCATTCTTAAGAAATGTGGTTTTGGAAGGAGGAAAAAATTCATTAATGAATTTATGAACCAAATCTCCCCATGTTTCAATTGATTTAGGTGGCTGTTTATCAAGCCAAATCCTGGCATTGCCTTCGATGGAAAATGGGAAAAGAAGAAGTTTGATTGATTCTTCAGGGACATTTTTACATTTGATGGTACCAATGATTTGGTTAAACCATCTAATGTGATCATGAGGATTGTCCCTATCAAAACCATAGAATTGCTTCTGGGTTGCCAGATTAATCAACCCAGTCTTGAGCTCAAAATTCTCAGCCACGATGGCTGGAACAACAATAGCATCTCCGTAACCCTCGGTGGGTGCTTGGAGAAGCTCATTCATCGGACGATCTTCTGTCATTATGACAGGGGGTTTAGGATCAGTACGTATCTCGGGTACGACTGAGGGAGCAGAACGTCTACGGATTCTTCGAGGTATGTCAGCAAGCTCACGGAAAGGGCTTGTAGACCTAGAAGAACGAGTGCGCATGCACTAAGACGCGTCTAAGGATCCTTGAAGAAAAGGAAACTCAGATAAGAGTGAGAAGAGTATTTTTTTTAGGTTTTTATGTTATATATATATAGAAAGAAAAAGAAAATATTTTTGGTGTTTTATATGTTTATGGAAGATGGAAATACGATATTATATAAGATATATGTACTATGGATAGGTATTCAACAAATCTGATACTTCAGAATCGTTTCAACGCAGCACAACTTCCCCGGCAGCGGCGCCAAAAATTGATTCTCGGATTTCTAGTCAACTTTATTTAGTCAACCGCTTGTGAACGGTCAACCGTAATAAAGACTAACTAAAGAAACCTGAATACAAATATATCCAAGGAGTTTAGTGTCCCCGGGTCGTTATGTCCCTTGGAAGTGTGATATCCTGAGTTAGAACGGATCTGTGATCGGGAATTATTGAATAGGAAAGGGTATGTGATTTGTGATTACCCTAAGGATAAAATAAAATAGCTTAAATAAGCTATATAAACAAAGACTTGAAATAAGAAAACGTAAAAATGTAAAAGAAATTAAAAACGTACGTTTAGTTTAAATAAACATAGACGTACTAAATAAAAAGTGAAATTAAAGAAATAAAAAGGTTATAAAGATGAAAATTATATTTTTACAAACCTAAGGACTTACGAAAATTATTAGAAAAAGAAAAATATTTTTTTAACTTTTTAATTATTTATTACTAATTAATAACTATTTAATTATTTATTAACTAATTAAACTAATTAAATTATAAATACTATAATATGAATAGTAAAAATTCTAGAAAAATTTATAAAAATGTTATTACTTATATAAAAGCTAGAAAAATTATAAAAACTATATTTTACTTAATAAAATCTAATTATGATATTTAATTACTTAATATTAATTAATAATTAATTAAACTAGAATTAAATCTAAAAACCACTAGATGACAAAAGAAAATTCTGGAATAATTTATAAAATTACTATAATATAAAAGATATTTAATAAAAATATAAAATAGCAGAAGTGCTTATAAATAAGCTAAAAAGAAAATTAAATAGATAGTTTCTATTAAATAGAAGCTATCACTATAATTAATTTTGGTTTTTGGTGTTTTTTCTTTTACAAAACTATTAAAATACTTAAAATAAGAAACTTTTGAAAAAACAAATAATATGGAAACTCAGAATAAGCACTGAGAGTGCTTATTACCCTTGACAGTTGACCAAGTTTGACTTTATAAGCAAATAAGCTCAAATGAGCTTATGTGGGGTCCACCTTGGTATTTTCTGGTCCACCTAAGTTAGTTGAACAGGTTTTAGCAAGATTTGACAAGATAAGCTCACTGAATAAGCCACAAGACCACAATAAGCTGTTTGCTTATTTGGTTCTGGGTCAGAAATGGGACAACCTTTGGGACCAAATTCAGGTGGGGCCCAGTGATCTAAGGGTCAAACAAAGGGTCAATTGTTGAACCCTAGTAGGAGGGGGGTTCAAAGGACCAAAGATTGGACTGTGGGACCCACTGTGGTGGTCACAATCAACCACCAAAGTTGATGGTGTGACTGGGTGGTCTGTGCACAGGGAAGAGTAAAAACAATTTGATTTCAAGCTTGAAAAGCTTTCTAAAAGCTGTAATGCTGAGATCAAAAGCAAAAACAAGGTAAAAACAAATTAACTTAACAAAATTAAAGCCAAAGAAAAGAGAAAAATAAAGAAAATAAGCTGGAAAAAGGAAATAAGTACTTGACTAATGCTACAAAACCAAACAGACCTTGAAGCCTAATGTATGACCTAATCTAGCTTATCAAATAAGCAGGATAAGGCTTGTAATGATTTGAGACAGCAAGTATGCTATGGATTGGGACAACCTTGGTGCTTGATGCAGCCCTAGCTAAGGGGTTCTAAACTACAAAATAAGGACTCAGCTAGATATCCTAGCTTATGGACTTTCTAATAAGCTAATAATCAAAGTCTGGGGCCCACTGAGTAGACCTGTGGGGTCCACTAAAGTTTGGTGAGTAGAACTGAGCCCAGTGCACAGGGGAAGTGTTATCCCTGCAGCTCACTTTGAGGGGCAATTTAGTCCACAAATAAATTTCACAAAAATGTAAACAAGTTGGAAATCTAAAGTTTAGCTGGTAGATTAACCACCCAAGAAGTTTCAAACCCTAAAACAAAGCACAAAAATCAGAATAATTCTTGCAACTTTGGTGAAAATCTGAACATGCACTTTTGACCCTTTTTTAGTAAAACTAGAACTTTGACTTATGTGACTTTTGATCTAGGTTTACTGGATGATAATGATATAATAAGATAAAATAAGTCTAAATTAAGCTATAGTAACAGATTAAAAGCCAATATGTTGAGTTTGGACTTGTAAATCCTTAATCAGTTAAGCTGTAAAAGGATTCCAAGTGAATTTTGACTTTCCACTAAATAAGAACTGAGTATTATAGTTTGACTATCCTAATATGAACCTATGTGACATATTTAAACAGAAAAGAACAACAATAACATGTAGCATACCATTGAATCAGATTAAACCAAACACTCCTTTATATGAACTCACTTGGTGATTTTCAAAGCAAATCTATGAAATGGACCTCTAATCTGATTCAGACTCTATAACATCATTATAATAGATCTATTTAAACACAAATAAACAATAATAACAACAAAAGAACACAGAAATCAAATTTACACTACTTGACTGATTTTTAGAAAACTTAACAACTTTCAAAAACAATAAACAAGCTACTAATTTTATATTATACTAACATCAAACAACACAAATCAAGTAAGAAACAACAAAGATTAAAGCCATTAACTATATAAACAGTAAAATACCAAAATTTAAGAAAATGGCTTACAAAAGAAGTTTTGACTGAGAAACTAGTAACCAAGAACAATAGAACCAATCCTATGGGCTTCCACAAGCCTCTAAAACCCAGGGCAATCCAGAATCAACCCTGCTCCAATGCTTGATTCTCAATGAAACTGATTTTTTTGATTTTTTTTCTATTTTCTTTGATTTCTTTTTGTGTTTTTTTTTAGATTTATGGATTATAACTATTTTTAAGGTTTCTAAAAGCCTTATGGCTTTTGTCAGTAGCCTAAGTGCTTATTGAAGGTCCTCTACACAGTTATAAATGACAAGTAATGAAAACGATTAAGTAAATGACATTTAATAAAATGACAAGTAATTTAAAGATTAATGAAACTACAGACTGTAAATAAGGTTTTTATTACAAAGTGTCAAGATGTAACAAATCCTTGAAAGCAATTAAAAGACAATTATTAAAGATAAACAGTAAATTGATCATAAACTAGTATTTCTATGATATTGCTTCCTCTGGCTTCTTTCTTTCTTTATAAGGACTCAAAAGCATCTCCCCACCTTCTTTGAACTTTCCCACATTCATTTGAGACCCTTAGATGAGTCAAAGTTGATTCAACCGTTTGGATGGATTTGGCGGGAAAAGTGGTTTAGGTTGCTTGCAGCCTCTATAAACCAATTAAGGGTTTTTGTTGGCTTGTATGAGGTGTATGATAACTTTTGGGAGATTTTTATGCAAGTTGGGGAGCTATTGGTGAAAACAGGGGAAAGGGTGGTTTTTGGTGGAAAAAAGAGTGGAGACACATTAATTGTGGAGTGGTTTGGTGTCAGGGGGTAGGGGATGAGTTGAAAAGGTGGTGAGGTGGAGGTGGACAGGTGGTGAAACCACCTGGTATGGTGACTGGGTGGTTTGGGAAGGAGATGAACAGTAACTGGCGGGGTGGTGGTATTTTGACTTTGTTTGACCCCGGTTTTATTAGTTTAGGGGGTCGGGTCGGGTTGTGTTTTTGGGCCAGGGGTTGGATGGGCTTGGGTTTGTGTTGGGTTGTATTTGGTTTTTTGGGTTTTATAATAAAAAGATGGATCCGTTTGGTTTTATTTCACACAAGGACCATTTTTGTAATTAGTGAAAAGTTGAGGGTCTGAAATGGCAGGTTTCCAAAGATACTATAAGGACTAAACTTGCCATGTGTGATAAACCAAAGAACCTTAAATGTAATTTTTCTATTTTAAACCACCCGGGGACCTTTTCTGTCAATTCCCAAACTCCAGGGACCATTCTTGTAATTTTCTGAAAATTGAAGGGTTAAACCTGCAAATATCAAATATTAACACAAAGGACCAAATATGTCATTTAGAAATAGTATAAGGTTTATTTTGATTATTTTCTTATTTTTTAAAACCTTAGGGACTAATTTTGACACTTTTCAAAGTTTAGGGACCAAAGTTGTAATTTTGTGATTTTTAACTTCAAAGGACTTTTCCTAACAACTTATGAATCCCAAGGACCTTTTATGACATTTGTAGAAGTTTTGATTGACTAGGGACTAGTTTTGCCAATTTGTCAAAGTTCAGGGACTGAAACTGTAAATTAAGTATATTTTACATGTTTTTCATCAGTTTTGGTCCCTTTTGCATTTGTAACTCCTAAAAACACAGTTTGGTGATATTTCCAGTATTTTAAATCATATCTGTATGTTTTCAGATGTTTTGTAGCTTACATGTGACAGAAATGATGAGTATTTTAGACACTCATCAATCCCCCACACTAAACTATTGCTAGTCCCTAGCAATATTTTATGAAGTTTTAATGGATTTCAAAGAACTCTTTACCAAAAGCCATCACTTCTGGAGTAGCCAAGTGTGAGAACTGTGGTACACCTGATAACCATGTGATTTTGAGCAAACCACCAGCTGTCAACGGATTTGATTAGTCTTTACCAAAAGCCGTTTGCTTCTGGACTAGCCAACTCTTAGATAAATTATTAATATTATCTTTGGTGAGGTGATTACCAATTATGGTTTTTCCATTGCCTTTACCACAAGCCATAATCTTGCCGGCTAGCCAACCCATTCGCTTTTTAGGATATGGCGAGTTGAGGAACCATACAATTTTTGGCAAATTGCAAGCCATAAATGGGTTTGAGATATCTTTACCAAGAGCCGTTTGCTCCTGGATTAGCCAATCCTTATGTGGGTTAGACATGGCGGACTGATAACCATTTATTGCGTTCTAAGTGAGAAAAATTTTAAAATTTTTGGCTAAATTGGGGGTTCCTGATGGAACATGTGTTTGAATTCGTGAGAATCCCCCCCCCCCCCCCCCCCCCCCACACACTTAGAACTGAATATTGCCCTCAATATTCAAAGTATCGGGTGTTAAACCGAACTTAGAACGTAAAAGGAAATATAAATAGCCATTATTTAAAGATGTATATACATACAATTATTATTTTTTTAGATAAAACTTCTTAAATAGAAGTATCACTATATGTACATTTTTTTTTTATTTTTTTTTTAAAGATATTTACATATATACAACATGTGGGGTATCTCCCCCACACTAGGGTGTTACACACGGGTGAAAACCCATGTTTTTGCTAATGTTTTTGATTCCCGAGTCACTAGCCGGACTCGACCCCGTATTTGATTTATTTTCCTCCCAAACTGTCAGGTTTATCACGCAAGCTAACCGCTTGTGAACGGTTAACTGTAATAAAGAGCTCCTGAACAGGCCGGGAGAAAAAGCAATTTAAAAATCCATGGGGAAGTAAGTGGAAGAAACCATCTCCATCGGACTTTTATTTCAAAATGTTTGTATAAATACTGAAGTACATGAAAGTTCCACACCAAGAGAGATATATCTGGCATTTAAACCAATGTTATATGGAAAATACCAGGGTCAAAAGTAACATCCTCACTCTCGAATGAGTGAAGGGAAGGAGAAATCACCGGGTAGGTGAAGGGTAGTAGGGAGATCAGAACAGCAGTAATCACAAGAACTTCCTCCTCAAGAATTTGAAATTTAAATGAAGGAGGCAAGGTCTTATGCTTGATCTCAGGAATTTTATCAGTTTCTTCAACTGATTTGAATTCCTCTTTATGAAGTGGTTTGGGTTGGAGGGTGGGATAATTTTCTGGGTATAAAAGTTGTTCAAGAAGAAGACTGACATCTCCCTTCTGATCACTCTCGGCATCATCAATACCTGGCATAAATGTATCTAAATCGAGATAAACATCGATTTCATCCAGAATAGAATCAGTACTCTCATTATGAAGTTCTTCTAGTGGAGGAGGGGGAATTGGATCATTATGCATTAATTCCTCAAGGAGAAGAATATCTCCCTCCTCATCACTCTCAGTTTCATCTTCATCCCAAATGGGATCACTTTCAATCTCATCTTCATCCCAAATGGGATCACTTTCAGTCTCATCCAGAGTGAGAGAAGATGAAGAGTCGGCTAAGATAGTAGTAGAAGATGGAGTGGGATTACCACTCACAGAATTATGAAAATAATCAAGATTTTCTTGAGAATACTCCTTTGAAGTAACATCAATGACATCGATTCGGTTAACCGATTCAGAGTTATAGTTTGAAGAGTACCTCGAAGTTTGATTTTGATCAATTGTAACAGCTTCCTTACCAACACGTAAGGTGATCTCATGCTCCAAAACATCAATAAGAGCATGGCCGGTTCTAAGGAATCCTCTACCAAGAATGAGAGGAACCTTTTGATCGGCATCAAAATCAACGACCACAAAGTCTGCTGGAAAATGGAACCTCCCTACTTTCACAAATACGTCCTCAGCAATGCCGAGGGACATAGATATGGTACGATCTGCAAGCTCGAGAGTCATGCAGGTAGGGGAGAGTTCAGGAAGAGAAAGTTTCTTCCACACTGAATAAGGCATCAGATTGATGCTAGCACCGAGATCGGCCAAGGCATAGCATTCAATCATTCCTGGGAATACACAAGGTATTAGGAATTTCCCAGGATCTCCAAGCTTTACAGGAAGCTTCTTTAAGATAACTGCCGAGCAGTTTTCGCTTACTGGAGTTTTTGCCATCTCAAACAGCTTTTCCTTGTTGTTTAGCAGTTGTTTGATTGTCGCTGCAAACTTAGGCATTAGAATGAGGGAATCTGCGAAACTAATGTCAAAATGTAATTCTTTAAAAATTTGAAAGAATTTATCTATTTGTTGACTATTCTTTTCACGGGTCCTATCCTCATTCATACGTGATGGGTACGGAAGATAAGGTTTGGATTTAGGGACGGTATCCTCAGGAGTTTCTACAGATTCAAAGACAACTCTTGATTTGGATTTCTTTTTAGGGAGGACTGGAGGAGAGACTTGTGCTGTACTTTGTGAACTTGGAATTTGCACTTTGTCTGTTGTATCCTCCGGCTCTTTTTCCACATCATACAATGGAGGAGGGATAGGTATTGAGGGTCCATCATAAGCAGCACCACTACGAGTGGTGATAGCTTTGATGACATTGGAGTCCTCCTCCTCATCATCACTGTCGTCTAATACACTCCTACGGGCAGAATTAAGCATATGAGAATAAGTCACAGCTGCCCTTTGGTCATAAAGATTGCTTGACAAACTTTTAACCGTGAATCGTGAAAGAGTAGGATCTATTCTTGACGATGTAGGAGTGACAGGGGGTATAGAATTTGGGACAACCGTGGTTTGGACGTAATGAGCACTTCCATTATTAGAAGGAAGTACCGGGTCCTTTGTCACCATGGTTGATCCAACTTTGTCACTATAAATAGTGACAGCTTTGAGTTCACCCCTGGGATTCGCAACAGTATTACTCGGGAGACTTCCCGAGGTGGAAGGTAGATTTAGTTGTTTTACTAAACCAGCAAACATGTCCTTAATATCATTTCTCAGCTCATTGTTGTTCTTAGCAATTGAAGAATCAAATTCATTCTTCAAATTGGAGATTTGGTTCTGCATTGCCCTCATGTTAACATCATTAACCTTGATGTGGTTAGCGAGCTCATTGGAGGGAGATTCTTGATAATGAACCATTTGATGAGCAGGAGCTGAATACCCTGGATTTGAATTCCCCTTGTGGGGTGGGTATTGAAAAGGAACCATTTGATTGCTCGGGGCATGATATTGATTATGTGTGTTTTGCCCTCTTTGCTGGTTAGGAATGAACCTATTAGCATTGTTTGGTTGGTATAATCCAGGCTGTCCTCCCTGGTTGTTAGCACGGTAGTTTGTTTCCACTTGAGGACGGAATGGAATTCCTCCTTGATTGGAACTGCCTGCTATAGCATTGACTTCAATTGCATTGCCAGCGGTGTGGGTACAATTGTAGTATGGATGAGGACCTCCACAAGTAACACAAACGTCTACTTTTTTAATTTCAGCAGTTTGAGAAGTTTGCGGAGCGGACTCTTTCTTGGAAACCAAAGCTTGGATAGCCTTCGTGAGTTCAGCAATCTGAGAATCAGTGCTAGAAGTCACGGGAGATGATGTAGAAGGACCAGCACTAGCATGAGAATTATAAGTTCTATCTCTCGTAGTACGGACTTTAGACATGTTTTCAATGAGAGCAATGGCTTCCTTTGTGGATTTGCTCAGAAAATTACCTCCAGCTGAGGCGTTTAGAGAATTTTGATCAGATGGATTTAACCCATTGTAGAAAGTGTCCATTTGCATTAATTCGGTGAAACCGTGATGTGGACATCTGCGGAGCAATTCTTTGAAACGATCCCATGCCTCTCCAAATGGTTCATCAAACCTTTGAGAGAACTTCATGATCTCATTCTTAAGAAATGTGGTTTTGGAAGGAGGAAAAAATTCATTAATGAATTTATGAACCAAATCTCCCCATGTTTCAATTGATTTAGGTGGCTGTTTATCAAGCCAAATCCTGGCATTGCCTTCGATGGAAAATGGGAAAAGAAGAAGTTTGATTGATTCTTCAGGGACATTTTTACATTTGATGGTACCAATGATTTGGTTAAACCATCTAATGTGATCATGAGGATTGTCCCTATCAAAACCATAGAATTGCTTCTGGGTTGCCAGATTAATCAACCCAGTCTTGAGCTCAAAATTCTCAGCCACGATGGCTGGAACAACAATAGCATCTCCGTAACCCTCGGTGGGTGCTTGGAGAAGCTCATTCATCGGACGATCTTCTGTCATTATGACAGGGGGTTTAGGATCAGTACGTATCTCGGGTACGACTGAGGGAGCAGAACGTCTACGGATTCTTCGAGGTATGTCAGCAAGCTCACGGAAAGGGCTTGTAGACCTAGAAGAACGAGTGCGCATGCACTAAGACGCGTCTAAGGATCCTTGAAGAAAAGGAAACTCAGATAAGAGTGAGAAGAGTATTTTTTTTAGGTTTTTATGTTATATATATATAGAAAGAAAAAGAAAATATTTTTGGTGTTTTATATGTTTATGGAAGATGGAAATACGATATTATATAAGATATATGTACTATGGATAGGTATTCAACAAATCTGATACTTCAGAATCGTTTCAACGCAGCACAACTTCCCCAGCAGCGGCGCCAAAAATTGATTCTCGGATTTCTAGTCAACTTTATTTAGTCAACCGCTTGTGAACGGTCAACCGTAATAAAGACTAACTAAAGAAACCTGAATACAAATATATCCAAGGAGTTTAGTGTCCCCGGGTCGTTATGTCCCTTGGAAGTGTGATATCCTGAGTTAGAACGGATCTGTGATCGGGAATTATTGAATAGGAAAGGGTATGTGATTTGTGATTACCCTAAGGATAAAATAAAATAGCTTAAATAAGCTATATAAACAAAGACTTGAAATAAGAAAACGTAAAAATGTAAAAGAAATTAAAAACGTACGTTTAGTTTAAATAAACATAGACGTACTAAATAAAAAGTGAAATTAAAGAAATAAAAAGGTTATAAAGATGAAAATTATATTTTTACAAACCTAAGGACTTAAGAAAATTATTAGAAAAAGAAAAATATTTTTTTAACTTTTTAATTATTTATTATTAATTAATAACTATTTAATTATTTATTAACTAATTAAACTAATTAAATTATAAATACTATAATATGAATAGTAAAAATTCTAGAAAAATTTATAAAAATGTTATTACTTATATAAAAGCTAGAAAAATTATAAAAACTATATTTTACTTAATAAAATCTAATTATGATATTTAATTACTTAATATTAATTAATAATTAATTAAACTAGAATTAAATCTAAAAACCACTAGATGACAAAAGAAAAATCTGGAATAATTTATAAAATTACTATAATATAAAAGATATTTAATAAAAATATAAAATAGCAGAAGTGCTTATAAATAAGCTAAAAAGAAAATTAAATAGATAGTTTCTATTAAATAGAAGCTATCACTATAATTAATTTTGGTTTTTGGTGTTTTTTCTTTTACAAAACTATTAAAATACTTAAAATAAGAAACTTTTGAAAAAACAAATAATATGGAAACTCAGAATAAGCACTGAGAGTGCTTATTACCCTTGACAGTTGACCAAGTTTGACTTTATAAGCAAATAAGCTCAAATGAGCTTATGTGGGGTCCACCTTGGTATTTTCTGGTCCACCTAAGTTAGTTGAACAGGTTTTAGCAAGATTTGACAAGATAAGCTCACTGAATAAGCCACAAGACCACAATAAGCTGTTTGCTTATTTGGTTCTGGGTCAGAAATGGGACAACCTTTGGGACCAAATTCAGGTGGGGCCCAGTGATCTAAGGGTCAAACAAAGGGTCAATTGTTGAACCCTAGTAGGAGGGGGGTTCAAAGGACCAAAGATTGGACTGTGGGACCCACTGTGGTGGTCACAATCAACCACCAAAGTTGATGGTGTGACTGGGTGGTCTGTGCACAGGGAAGAGTAAAAACAATTTGATTTCAAGCTTGAAAAGCTTTCTAAAAGCTGTAATGCTGAGATCAAAAGCAAAAACAAGGTAAAAACAAATTAACTTAACAAAATTAAAGCCAAAGAAAAGAGAAAAATAAAGAAAATAAGCTGGAAAAAGGAAATAAGTACTTGACTAATGCTACAAAACCAAACAGACCTTGAAGCCTAATGTATGACCTAATCTAGCTTATCAAATAAGCAGGATAAGGCTTGTAATGATTTGAGACAGCAAGTATGCTATGGATTGGGACAACCTTGGTGCTTGATGCAGCCCTAGCTAAGGGGTTCTAAACTACAAAATAAGGACTCAGCTAGATATCCTAGCTTATGGACTTTCTAATAAGCTAATAATCAAAGTCTGGGGCCCACTGAGTAGACCTGTGGGGTCCACTAAAGTTTGGTGAGTAGAACTGAGCCCAGTGCACAGGGGAAGTGTTATCCCTGCAGCTCACTTTGAGGGGCAATTTAGTCCACAAATAAATTTCACAAAAATGTAAACAAGTTGGAAATCTAAAGTTTAGCTGGTAGATTAACCACCCAAGAAGTTTCAAACCCTAAAACAAAGCACAAAAATCAGAATAATTCTTGCAACTTTGGTGAAAATCTGAACATGCACTTTTGACCCTTTTTTAGTAAAACTAGAACTTTGACTTATGTGACTTTTGATCTAGGTTTACTGGATGATAATGATATAATAAGATAAAATAAGTCTAAATTAAGCTATAGTAACAGATTAAAAGCCAATATGTTGAGTTTGGACTTGTAAATCCTTAATCAGTTAAGCTGTAAAAGGATTCCAAGTGAATTTTGACTTTCCACTAAATAAGAACTGAGTATTATAGTTTGACTATCCTAATATGAACCTATGTGACATATTTAAACAGAAAAGAACAACAATAACATGTAGCATACCATTGAATCAGATTAAACCAAACACTCCTTTATATGAACTCACTTGGTGATTTTCAAAGCAAATCTATGAAATGGACCTCTAATCTGATTCAGACTCTATAACATCATTATAATAGATCTATTTAAACACAAATAAACAATAATAACAACAAAAGAACACAGAAATCAAATTTACACTACTTGACTGATTTTTAGAAAACTTAACAACTTTCAAAAACAATAAACAAGCTACTAATTTTATATTATACTAACATCAAACAACACAAATCAAGTAAGAAACAACAAAGATTAAAGCCATTAACTATATAAACAGTAAAATACCAAAATTTAAGAAAATGGCTTACAAAAGAAGTTTTGACTGAGAAACTAGTAACCAAGAACAATAGAACCAATCCTATGGGCTTCCACAAGCCTCTAAAACCCAGGGCAATCCAGAATCAACCCTGCTCCAATGCTTGATTCTCAATGAAACTGATTTTTTTGATTTTTTTTCTATTTTCTTTGATTTCTTTTTGTGTTTTTTTTTTAGATTTATGGATTATAACTATTTTAAGGTTTCTAAAAGCCTTATGGCTTTTGTCAGTAGCCTAAGTGCTTATTGAAGGTCCTCTACACAGTTATAAATGACAAGTAATGAAAACGATTAAGTAAATGACATTTAATAAAATGACAAGTAATTTAAAGATTAATGAAACTACAGACTGTAAATAAGGTTTTTATTACAAAGTGTCAAGATGTAACAAATCCTTGAAAGCAATTAAAAGACAATTATTAAAGATAAACAGTAAATTGATCATAAACTAGTATTTCTATGATATTGCTTCCTCTGGCTTCTTTCTTTCTTTATAAGGACTCAAAAGCATCTCCCCACCTTCTTTGAACTTTCCCACATTCATTTGAGACCCTTAGATGAGTCAAAGTTGATTCAACCGTTTGGATGGATTTGGCGGGAAAAGTGGTTTAGGTTGCTTGCAGCCTCTATAAACCAATTAAGGGTTTTTGTTGGCTTGTATGAGGTGTATGATAACTTTTGGGAGATTTTTATGCAAGTTGGGGAGCTATTGGTGAAAACAGGGGAAAGGGTGGTTTTTGGTGGAAAAAAGAGTGGAGACACATTAATTGTGGAGTGGTTTGGTGTCAGGGGGTAGGGGATGAGTTGAAAAGGTGGTGAGGTGGAGGTGGACAGGTGGTGAAACCACCTGGTATGGTGACTGGGTGGTTTGGGAAGGAGATGAACAGTAACTGGCGGGGTGGTGGTATTTTGACTTTGTTTGACCCCGGTTTTATTAGTTTAGGGGGTCGGGTCGGGTTGTGTTTTTGGGCCAGGGGTTGGATGGGCTTGGGTTTGTGTTGGGTTGTATTTGGTTTTTTGGGTTTTATAATAAAAAGATGGATCCGTTTGGTTTTATTTCACACAAGGACCATTTTTGTAATTAGTGAAAAGTTGAGGGTCTGAAATGGCAGGTTTCCAAAGATACTATAAGGACTAAACTTGCCATGTGTGATAAACCAAAGAACCTTAAATGTAATTTTTCTATTTTAAACCACCCGGGGACCTTTTCTGTCAATTCCCAAACTCCAGGGACCATTCTTGTAATTTTCTGAAAATTGAAGGGTTAAACCTGCAAATATCAAATATTAACACAAAGGACCAAATATGTCATTTAGAAATAGTATAAGGTTTATTTTGATTATTTTCTTATTTTTTAAAACCTTAGGGACTAATTTTGACACTTTTCAAAGTTTAGGGACCAAAGTTGTAATTTTGTGATTTTTAACTTCAAAGGACTTTTCCTAACAACTTATGAATCCCAAGGACCTTTTATGACATTTGTAGAAGTTTTGATTGACTAGGGACTAGTTTTGCCAATTTGTCAAAGTTCAGGGACTGAAACTGTAAATTAAGTATATTTTACATGTTTTTCATCAGTTTTGGTCCCTTTTGCATTTGTAACTCCTAAAAACACAGTTTGGTGATATTTCCAGTATTTTAAATCATATCTGTATGTTTTCAGATGTTTTGTAGCTTACATGTGACAGAAATGATGAGTATTTTAGACACTCATCAAAGATGCTTAAAGTTAGAAATGAAAAGATAGGCTCGAAGGGGTGTACTAGGGGTTTCGTGTACTAAAAATGAGTACAACACTAAGGTGTGGGAAAAATTAGTTGACTTTACTAGCCAAGTAATATGACTTAAATGGTTAAGTAATTATGATACGGGTTTAACACAAGGGTGATCCTAATGCCTCCTATCATGTAGTAAATCCTACTACACGAATGTAGTCTCACTAGCGGTCTCGGGATGCATCACTAACGCAAGTTCTAGAATCTAAATGCTACCG
The DNA here is from genome assembly GCA_030686995.1 of Artemisia argyi. Classification (NCBI taxonomy): domain Eukaryota; kingdom Viridiplantae; phylum Streptophyta; class Magnoliopsida; order Asterales; family Asteraceae; genus Artemisia; species Artemisia argyi. The sequence goes on along the minus strand of CM060677.1, from coordinate 37,149,971 downwards.
GTACACTCATAAGCACTAATAGTAAATGCTTTTCCTATCAAATCTAAAGGCGAACCTCACATATTTGGGTGGAAAATTTTTCTGAATAAAACGGTTTTGTGCTAGTCATACAAACTCTTATCCATGAGACGCTTGCTATGGCTAAAGTTTCACTCCTAAATGTTGTAAAAAAATTTAAATTTGGCGCTAAAATTACACTAACAAGTATTTCTCTTAGTTTTATTACACACCTACCATCAAACAAACAAACTCAAGTGAAAGTGTATTCTATAAGGTATCATCATTTACCTTCCCCTTACACTTAGGATGAACATTGTCTCCAATGTTCAATTAAAGAATGTAAAAGTGAAATAGGTAAAAGAATGAAATCAAATACTCCCCTGATTCGTTCGGTGTGGATAGTGTGGTAACAAGGTTAGATCTTCCTCCAAGAAAATGAACAATCAAAGCTTCCCTTCTAGAAAAATAAATCATCTACTTGTCATACATAACCTGTTAAACCTGAGAAAACAAACAAGGCAACCTCGCGTAAAATCGGCGGCAATCTATATATACTAATAAATCCTAGAAAAATAACATATATATCTTAAATTGTTTTCTAGGAATTAAAGGGATATAATGCTTGTGGAATGAATGTTTGCAGATTTTCTGGAGTTTATAAAACTAAAGATTTAACAAAAACTTTAAGACTCTGTTAGAAAAACAAAACTAGCAAAATTTCCAGAATTTTACACAGGAATTACTTCCTAACGCCGTCAGAAGTGACCTGCAGAAATTTTTACATTAAGTTTCCGGAAAATTTCTAGAAAACTTATGTCCTACTTCCTGGAGAATCCTGCAAAACATCATTATGACTCGATACAAGCATTTGACTCTAACAAATACGAATATACATGTCCATTTAATATTGTGGAGAATCATGATCAATTTTGTTTCTTAAAAACATATTTGGGGTTTCCCCTTACACTTATCTTTTGCGAAATACCTTTGGATGAAGTTAAGACTAGGTCAAACGACAAAATAAAGTATTTTCACCATTTTATTTTTGAAACATGATCTACCAACAATAAAAATAAAGCATGCATACGGAAACAAATAACAATCAAACAAATAAAAATCACACAAAACATGGGTTGCCTCCCAAAAAGCGCTTTTCTTTATTTACGAGTCTTGTAGCTAGGCTCAAGGTCATGGTCTACCGTGTGTCGCTTATGCTCACATAACCAAGGGTGAGCCATCTAATAGGCGCCTCATCTCTCTTATAATCATCACTTAACTCTAAACATCCACAATAATACCTTTTATTTTTTTCATGAGGATATTTAAGCTCTTTTCTTTTATCATTCTCACTTAGCATTTCTAGGGGCGGATACCTACTACACTTCTCCATGGAAAAATCCTTGACCCTAGGGTGTGCACGGGGAATTTGGTAAACAAAATCTTCATCCCCATTCGAGAATGTAAGTAACCCTTCCATAAGTTTTTCATCAAGGTTGGTCAACCTTTTGAAAGGTTTCCCAAACACAACTTGGGTTAACATACTATCGATAAATTCTCCTAGATTCTCCATAACCATGAACTCAACAAGATAAACAAAGCTTCCTACAAACACAAGCAATGACATTGCCCTAGCAATAACATTATCTCCTTTGTATTCTAACTCATCTACCATGATTTTATTATATTCACAACGCGAGATTATGTTCATTGGGAGGGATGAGTTAAGGTAGGCATCAAAGCTCCTAAACCCAATCTTACAAGGAAATTGCATATTGAATGAGCTATCACTCTCAATCCTTGTTCTAGGGTCGACATACCTAAGAGGGTTCACTTCATCTTCCATCATATCCTCATTAATCACATCACCATCATCTAGATCCTCATAGGAGTCTGAATAGTAAAAGGGACTAGCCCTATGGTCATCATCATGGTCAGACTCCTCTATTTCAGAATTATTGTCAAAGTGATGGTTAGGCGAGAGGTTAGGTGGGTTCTCATTTTCCACTAAAGGGATTGGGGCGGGCATTTGGAAAATCCTACGACGAAAAACACGAATAACAGGAATCAAACGATCAATGCTATTGTTATTCATCGAGATAGTTTACGAACAAAGGAAACAAAGAAATAAAATAGACTAAAGAAAACCTAAAAATAAAAATAAAATCTTACTAGAAAGGAATCTAGCAAGTAGACCTAATAAAAAGAAATTCTAACCTAGACAATAACTATTCCCCGGGCTGTGGCGCCAAAAACTTGATGCGTGGGAATTGCACCAGGCTTTACCTCTCGAGGGATCTCGAGAAGCTTACAACCCCCACCAGGCAGTGTACCTGATCGTTGTAGTATAGTATAGTGACAAGTACTGGGGGATTGATCGTTCAACTCAGGAATAGTGTCGATAGGATTAGAAAGCCTAAAAATTAAGTCTAGAGGTGAGGGATGATTCTTTTTGTATTTTTATATTTGATAAAAAGCAAGTAAATTCTCGGGTATTGGAAGAGTGGGCGGAATTAGTTGCTAGTCAACTAACCCAATAACTATGATGCAATCAAAATAAAATAACAAAAATGTAAATAAAGCTAATTACTAGTGGTGTGAACAATAAATGGGAAAATTGTATTTACTTAGATTTCATTACTCCCTAGATATCTTTTACAGGTTGATAGTTTGTTACAATTGCGTGGATGACGGGTTATATTCCTTAATACCAATCGTGGGGTGGCGTACGTACTTCGCTAACTCTATAAGCTCCTACTTCACTCCTATGTCGAGCCTGCAAGAAGCTCCTAATATGGGATCATTATAATTCGCTCTTGCATTAAATACAACCATAAAAACCTAGTACACATTGGTTCATGTTTCTTAAGATGTTCAAGCAAGTTACACTATGGAAGTCTGCCAGTTTTCTTTAGCCTAACATCGAAATCATTCATCCGTAACAACTATAAACAAGCAATCAACCCATAATCAATATCTAGGTTTCACTACATCTAAGCAAACACACAAGAGATCTAGCCTAGCATGTTAAAATCAAGACAAGCGTAAGATATATTCAAACAACACATAGACATATTGAATGAATTGAAAGGATACTTATCATAATTGAACATGAAAGGTTTCAAAGGGTAAAAACCCTTGAAAATACTGATAAAATCGTGCTAGGGTTTTTCCTTGAAAATACTGATAAAATCGTGCTAGGGTTTTTCCAAGTTATCCCCCTAATTGTCCTCCTTTTTGAATGAAAATTACAAAACTATATATAGATTTTCCATCGTGATGGCGTCAAGAAGATAAATCTGACGCCGTCAACCCGCCGCCTATAATAATATTGAATTGCCTAGATCCAGATCTGACGCCGTCAAGAGCAACTTTCCTCTGGCCGTCACGTGTAATGGGACCATGACGGCCTATGGTGACGTCGTCATGCCCTAGTGTAAAAACTCTCTGGACCGTCACGGACTCTATCCACTTCACCTCTTGTAATACTCTTGACACCGTCATGTAAAGCTTGGTGACGCCGTCAGGTACTGTTCCCGGCAAGGAAAATTGAGACTTTGCCGTTTTCTTCACTTTTATGCTCCAAAAACGTCCAAAATGCTTCTTTTTCCATAATTCACTCCAAAAGTACCTAAAATCATGAAAGGAACAATTTAGGGCAATATTTGATCAAATAAATTCAATTCCGGGTTTAAATGACCCCCTAAAAATGGATCATTTTTCGCCTCATCACCTTGTTTTAACACTAATACACGAACAAAAAAATTATAAATGAAAATTTGTATAATTTAAGAATTTAAATTTTATCAAACCATGCGATGTGTTTATCTGATGCATCAGTGATGGTTGACTCAAGCATCAGTCAGTGATTTGATCTTTTGCGTGTACTGGAGTTTCCTTGAATATATACGATGTTTCGATTCAGTCGTGTCATCCACTTGTTAGACCTGCTACAACAGATCCTACTTCACTGTAACCTGGGCCGCCTTTGTCACCAAACGAATAGGTTGCATAGTCACGACTATATCTTTCAAAATATGCAGTTTCAAAGAAATTAATCCTCATCGTGAAGAAGTAAACTAACCTTGGCCGACCTTGAAGATGAAGGGATCTCCTTTATCTCTAGTGGATATAAACGTAGTCCCATCAACCAAACTCCCCACATAATGAACTGAAATCCATTAAAAACAACAGAAAAAAGGTTTTACTACCTTAGACAATATCAACAAACTATGAATTTCTAGGGAAGGAAAAGAAATTGCCGCAAGTTCTGTTTCGGACTGCTTAAAAGAGGGTGTTGGTATTACTTATTTGCTAATTTTTAAGCAAATAAGCAGTTGGAGGTTTTATTAGCTTAGACAATATCAGGAAATAATTTTTAAACAAAGAAAGTTTAGGGACATTCATGGAATGATTTGTAGTGCTATTTGATAGTGTAATCACGACTACCTTGGTACCTAAATAAAACTGAACACAAACCTCACGAATGGGTAAGATACTCCTCCATCAGTTACCTAAATCCAACAAACCCAATAAGTAAATACCTGTGCAAAGGGTTACTTCTTAGTGATGAAGAGGGCTACAATATCACGTAGAAACCAAAGGTATATTGAAAAATATATTTTTTTACATGTCCACAATTGATGAAGAAGGTTGCAAGTTGTTCTTCAGTTACCTATATCCAACAAACCCAATAAAGTAAATACAAATCAAAACTTGTAGAAGATAGTTAGAAACAACAATAAAAGCAAAGATTTATGTAGCTTTATGATGAGGCGAAAAATGAACCGTTTTTAAGGGGTCATTTAAGCACGGATTCGTGATTATTTGATCAAATATTGCCCTAAATTGTTCCTTTTGTCATTTTAGGTACTTTTGGAGAGAAATCTGGAAAAGGAAGCATTTTGGACGTTTTTGGAGCATAAAAGTGAAGAAAACGGCAAAGTCTTAATTTTCCTTGCTGGGAACAGTACCTGACGGCGTCACAACTTCCTTAATGACGGCGTCAAGAGTAACAAAAGAGGTGGATATGGGAAATACACGTGACGATCCAGAGAGTTTTGTGCATTGGACATGACGGCGTCACCCAAGGCCGTCATGGTCCAAGTATTAGTGACGGCCCAGAACAAATTCATACATGACGGCGTCAAAATCAGATCTAGGCAATACGATTTCTATTATGGCGGCGAGTTGACGGCGTCACAACTCAACACATGACGCCGTCACCCCTTGTAATCTATATATAGTTTTCCAAATTTCATTCATTAGTGTGTAACATTGAGAGTGCAACTTTGAGGGAAAACCCTATGTCGAATTTTCCAGCTTTTTCAAGGGTTTCAACCCTTTGAAACTTTCATGTTCAATTTGAGATAAGTACTCTTTCAATTCAATCAATATGTCTATGTGTTGTTTGAATATATCTTACGCTTGTCTTCAATTTAACATGCTCGACTAGATTTCTTTTGTGTTTGCTTAGATGTAGTGAAACCTAGATGTTAATTATGGGTTGATTGTTTGTTTATAGTTGTTACAGATGGTTGTATTCGATGTTAGGCTTAAGAAAACTGCAGACTTCCATTGGTAACTTGCTTGAATGTCTTAAGAAACATGATCGGAGGTGTACTACGATTTTTGGTTGTATTTAATGCGTAGGAGAATTCTAATGATCCCATGTTAGGAGCTTCTAACGGCTCGACATAGGAGTGAAGTAGGATCCTATAGAGTTAGGGAATATTGTACACGGCCCTACGACTAGTATTAAGGAATATGACCTATCATCCATGCAATTGTAACAAGCTATCAACCTGTAAAAGATATCTAGGGAGTAATGAAATCTAAGTAAACACAACTTTCCTCATCATTGTTTACACCACTAGTATAATTAGTTTCATTTTCATTTTTGTTATTTTATTTTGATTGCATCTTTAGATTAATTTTGATTGCCTCTCAATTTTGAGTTTAAACTCTTGACACGATTTGCACATTGAGTCAATACTTTTACTATTTTCTAACCTCTTAGCCTTTTCTTTTAATTCATAAATTTCATTTTCCAAAAATTCCTTTCTAGTTTTCAAAAATTTGTTTTTGTTTATGATTTTCAAGCTAAGTTCACAAAGTTTGTTATATTCATTTTGCAATGTGTCATCATCAATAGAAGAACAAGATGAATCGGATTGTACCTCATTTGATTCTTGAGCCATGAGCGCAATCTCGTCATTCTTTGGCTCCTCGTCATCATCTTCACTATCGCTCCAAGCACCATTTACAAAAGCTTTTTGAGTTTTACTTTTGGTTGGTTTTGGACATTCTCCTATGAGATGACTTGTGTCTCCACACCTAAAGCACTTTCTTTCATTCTTTCCCTTTTTATCATCACGATCTTTTCGAAAGGCTTTCTTGTCATCTTTAGGTTAACTTACAAACTTCCCTCGTCTTCTAAAGAACTTCTTGAACTCTCTAACGGCCATGGAATATTCTTCATCGTCACTATCCGAGCTAGATTCTTCATCATCACTTGATGGAACTCTAGCTTTCAAAGCAATGGACTTGATTTTTTCTTTCTTGCCTTTAACTATTTCCGAATCCTTTTCCATTTCCATTTCATGAACTTTGAGGTTTCCAATTAGCTCGACAAGTGACATGCTTGAAAGATCTTTAGATTCTTCAATTGCGGTCACTTTGACTCTCCACTTCGGATGGAGTGCTCTAAGTAATTTCCTGACAAAATTCTTGCTACAAAAGGATTCATCAAGTTCTTTAAGTGAAGTAATAACAGTGTTAAACCTAGCAAATGCACAATCAATAATCTCATCTTCGGGAATAGAAAATTGTTCGTATTGTTGAATAAGAATATCAATTTTGTTATCTTTAACTTGTGAGTTTCCTTGATGAGTGACTATTAAAGATTGCCAAATTTCTTTAGCGGTTTTACACATTAAAACTCTTTCATACTCTTTCTTTAGTAAAGCATCATTTTAGCTTCATTATTTTTAGCAATCAACTTCTTTTGATCTTCATTGTGTTTAGTAAGTGAGCTATCCTCATCTTTACCATTTGTAACATCCTTAAAAGTGGCTTTGTTATCACCATCAATAATTATATATCATAGATCTATATCTTTTGATTTCACGTAAGTTTCAAAGCGGTTTTTACAATAAATAAAACCGTTTGCTTCAAAAAGTGGTGGTCTTTACATAGATTTCCTTTCTTTGTAATTTTCAAAACCCATGGATCGTTTCAAGTTTTATAACACAATATATTTTAAAAGCTTGAGTAACGTAGCTCTTGATGCCAATTGTGGAAAACTAGAAGGGGGGTTGAATAGTTTACCGGTTTTTAACTTGATTAACTTTGAAACCTTTACGTGTAATCAATAATAGTAACTACTAAACGATAAGTAAGATGCAAGAGTAAAGTAAGAAACAATCAAACCACAACACGAATGTTTATCGTGGTTCGGCTACAAGGACTCTTTTTCGTTACCCTACTCCACTCCCCGAGTATCCAACTCGAAAGTTTCTTTCACTAGTCAACAAGCTCCTTTCACCGGCGGAGAAAACCTTACACGTCGCTTACACAAGATTACCGGCACAAAGCTAGATGTCGAGTTCTTTTACAAGGGTACAACCACTCCCGTCACACTATGTATTTTAAGGACTAAAATACTAACCGATCACTACTGAAATTACACAATCAAATGAAGTGTAAACTATGCAAGTTTACACAATGCTAAGCTAACAAGACTTGCAACGTTATGTTGAGACTTGTAACTTTTGGTATGAACTTGTGATCTTCTTTGCTACAAAAAATCTCACACAAATGAAATGTTAATGAGTTAGATGAATGTAATGAGAATGTATGTGTAAAATATAATGAGAAGTGATGAAGAAATTCTTGAGTGTGGCTTGCTATTTATAGCCAACCAAGACAGCAGGCCGACGGATCCGGCGGAACCAAAACAAGGGTTCCGCCCTTGTACCCACAGGGTTCCGCCAGACCTGACAGTCAAACACTCAAAATTTTTTTTCCATATCTGTGCAAGTCAAATCAAGATCCTTTAAGTCAACTACAACATAGTTTGTGTAAGAATCTTTCCAAATGTGTAAGAGATCTTTCCAAAAGTCAACTTAGAGATTTTGGAAATCTTTCCAAGATTACACATGATGCATGCCATGATGTCATACAACATTTTCTATTTATAAAAATATAAAAACGTTATGTTTTATATGAAATGTAAATGTAGCAAATGTAATGTTTAAATGAAATAAAGTCTAGTTATGAAAGGCTTAAACTATATTCATGATTTGCTAAGAATTAAAGTTTATACTTTATCGTTAAAAAAACTTAGCAAAGATCGTAAAATATAAATAACGTTTTTAGGTGATATTTGTATTAACACTTCTATCTCTTCCTATGACGACACGTTTAGTATCCTATCATGGCCTCCTAAATAGTCACTTATGCATTAAAAACAACCAATAACATCGATGTACACAACCGAATACGTTTCTCAAGACGTTCAAGCCTGTTACCATATAGGAATTTGACCAGTTTTCTTGAGCATAACGTGAAATCAATCACCCAATACAATCAAACAAACCAACAATCAATAATTAATAGCTAGGTTTCATTAGATATAAGCAAACACTAAAAAACCTAAGCTAGCATGTTAAAAGAAAGACAAGAATAAAGAGATAATCAAACAACACATAGACATATTGAATGATTAAAAGAAAGACTTATCTTCAATTGAACATGGAAGAAAAGAGGGCTTGGAAACCCTAAGTCTGCTGGAAAATTCGTATAGGTGATGCGTGGGAATTGCAACAGGCTTTACCTCTCGAGGGATCTCGAGAAGCTTACAACCCCCACCAGGCAGTGTACCTGATCGTTGTAGTATAGTATAGTGACAAGTACCGGGGATTGATCGTTCAACTTAGGAATAGTGTCGCTAGGATTAGAAAACCTAAGAACAAGGTCTAGAGGTGATGGATGATTCTTTTTGTATTTTTTTATGTTTTATAAAAGCAAATAAAAATCTCGGTTTTTAGAGGAGTGGGCGGAATTAGTTGCTAATCAACTAACCCAATTACTAAGATGCAATCAAAATAAAATAATAAAAATGAAAATAAACTAAATTAAGATAGTGGTGTGAGCAATATATGGGAGAATTGTGTTTACTTAGATTTCACTACTCCCTAGATATCTTTTACAGGTTAATTACTTGTTACAGTTGCGTGGATGACGGATTGTATTCCTTAATACCATTCATGGGGTGGCGTACTTACTTCCCCAATCCTATAAGCTCCTACTTCATTCCTATGTCGAGCCGGCTAAGAAGCTCCTAACATGGGATCACTAGAATTCGCTCATGCATTAAATACAATCATAAAAACCTAGTACACATCGGTTCATGTTTCTTAAGACGTTCAAGCAAGTTACACAATGGAGATCTGCCAGTTTTCTTAAGCCTAACATTGAAATCATTCATCCATTACAACTATAAACAAGCAATCAACCTATAATCAACATCTAGGTTTCATTACATCTAAGCAAACACATGAAAGATCTAGCCTAGCATGTTATAAGCAAGACAAGCATAAGATATAATCAAACAACACATATACATATTGAATGAATTGAAAGAAGACTTACCTTAATTGAACATGAAAGGTTTCAAGGGGTGAAAACCCTTGAAAATACTGTTACAAACGACCTAGGGTTTATTAGGTTCGGCCCTAGTATTCTCCACACAAGTTCCTCTCTTAATGAATGAAAAATAGAAAAGTATATATAGATTTTGTGAGGTGACGGCGTCAAGAGTAAATTTCTGACGCCGTCATCTCACCACCAATAAAGTTCTCGGACTGCCTAGATCTGGATCTGACGCCGTGATCCTTCTTCAGGCCGTCACCAAAATAACTCTTGATGCCCTTCTCTTGACGCCTTCAGGTTTTCTCTGGGTCGTCATGGATTTTTCTCTTGACGCCGTCATATTTTCCTTCTTGACGCCGTCAGGTACTGTTCTCAGCATGGAAAATTAAGTCTTTGTCGTTTTCTTCACTTTTATGCTCCAATAACGTCCAAAATGCTTCCTTTTCCAGAATTCACTCTCAAAGTACCTAAAATCACAAAAGGAACGATTTAGGGCAATATTTGATCAAATAAATTCAATTTCGGGCTTAAATAACCCCCTAAAAATGGTTCATTTTTTGCCTCATCATATACCCTTACACTTGAGATGAGTGTGTAAATACTCATCATTTTTGTCATATCTGAACTGCCAAAACATCCAAAAACACTCAGAAATGCATCAAAATACTAAAAATATTCCAGGAACTATGTTTTATATGTTTCAGATGCAAAATATTTAAAAACAGATGAAAAACGAATAAAGTTTGCAAAAATGGCAGTTTCAGTCCCCCAAGTTTCAAAAATTGACAAAACTAGTCCCTGAAGGTTTAAAATGAAAGAAAAGTCAACTTTGGTCTTTGGGAAATCAAATGTGTTCAATATTAGTCCCTGGATGAAAGTTTTCACAAAATGATAACTTTTACCCCCAAGTTTCACTTTTGGCAGTTTTAGTCCCTGGAGGTTTAAAAATGGTAAATTGATAATTTTGGTCCTTGGGTTATTTATACTTGACAGGTTTGGTCCTTTTGATGACTTTGGGATATTTACAAAACCATCCCCCAATATTCAGTAAATTGCAAAATAGGTCCTTGTGTTAACATTTACAACCAAATGGACCTAATTAATCCAATACCAAATCCAATCAAAGAACAAACACAACCTGATCCAACCCACACCCTTAATACTTCCTGGCCCAATCCACAACCAACCCACCTCCCAATTTAAATAAATAAACCCTGGGTCAAAATTGGTCAACCCCTCCCACCTCTCACACACCCGTGACCTCTATACCTGCTCCACCCCCTCCATCATTGCTGTCCCTGCTACTCACTTCCACCAGTCCACCCCTATACTAACTTTCCACCACTACCCTCCAAATCTTGCCTCCCTGCACAAGTAAAATACCTCCAAGTTGCACAAAGCCATTTCCCGCCAAAGTGATTGAATGGCCAAGATCAAATTCTCTCATCCAACAGCCAAGAAGATAGGTGGGAAAGAGTCAATGGGTCCCACAGAAACCCTAAAGGGGCAGTATAAAAGAGAAGAGAAAGAAGATAGTTCGAGTAGTAGATTGTAGGGTTAAAATAGATTTTAGTATAATTTAGTTTTAATTAATGTAATCGTTATCTTTTTCAGTTTTACTGTCACCAATGTACTCCTTTATTTGAAATTAATGCAAATTAAGTTTTTCATTTAGTAATTTCAAACTGCTTATTCTGTTTCCTTTACTGCTTATCTGATTCTGCTTATTCTAATGCTTATTTTTAGTCCATCTAGGCTTGTTTAGTTTACAGTTAACTTATGCTACTCTTGCCTTCCCAACCTTAGCATTGCAAAACTGTTTTACCCTTTTAAATATCATCAGATATCCACTTAAGGGACTGTTTGGCATAAGTCAAAACTGTGGTAAGAAAATATGTTGTGTCAAAATTTTAAACTTACTTTAGCTTTAATTATTAGATAGTAGTTGCTTTAGAACAAGTTTATGCATTTCCTGCTAGTCCTTAAGTTTTAAAGGTTGCTTTTCTAGTTATGTTTATATTGACTGTTATCATTTGACATGTAAGGTAGATTCTAAACCTTTGCATTCTTATGGCTCTTGTTGTTTCACTTTAGTCCCATATCAGATAGGTTAATGGTTAGCAGCCCTAGTCTTTGACTTTTAAAGGTCAAAAAGACCCTTTTTACCCATTGCATTCTGCAGCTGCAACCCCAAACCCCCTCAAAGTTGGCCAGTTGAGAGCTTTGTGCCCTGCACCCAAGCATTTGGTCTCTGATCAGTTGAGTAAGTCATATCCATGCTTAATTCTTTCTTACTCTTAGCTATTTAGTGTTTTATTTTTAATTTATAACAGTAGTTTACAGGATTGAAGTTTATAGGATTAGCTTTTAGGTTTGATAGCTTATTGGCCTGCAACTCACAAATTGTTTCCCTTTTGCTCTGCATCAGCCTAAGCTTAGCTAGATTTCTGCTTATATAGTGCTTGTTAGTGGTAACTTAATGGGTTATTGGATAGCCCATAGCTTTGGCTTATTGAATCTACCATTAGTTTGCATACAACTGCTTATCTGCTAGCTTATTTGTAAGCCAAAAGTCAACCCCTAAGGACGGCCCTGCACCCCCTAATTCAGTCCAACTGCTTGTATCCCTAAGCTCTTAGCTAGCTTGTTTGTGGACTTCCAGGCCTGACCCTTAGCTCTTTCAGAAGCCTTACAGGCTGCCTTTTGAGTTCCACTCTCACTTTGGACCTTGAATCACCAGGTGGGTCCCACAGCAGCCTGCAAATAGCCTCTTTGAACCATTTTGTATAGCTTTGGTGACAAAGCTTGTTTCTTGCTTATTGTTGCTCCTCATTGTTTAATCTTAGTTTAGAATTTAGTTTCTTGAATATGTTTTTTAGCTTAGTTGTAGCTCATGTGAGCTTGGGGAGTTGTGACAGTTATACTTGTTATGTGTTAACTTGTGACTCACTGTTAAGCCATATGCACCCATACCTCCCTTACATCAGCTGCTTCATAAGCTCTCAAAAGCTCCACACTAGCTCATGCTTGGTTTACAAGTTCCCTGGTAGTTGGTATTTAGGTATGTGAGCTCTTTGGTACCTCTTGCTTATTGCTTACAACTTTTTGTTAGCCCCTACGCACCCTCTTGGGGACTGCTATTCCCCTGAACCTGTCCCAGGGGGTCAATTTCACAAGCTCCTTGTGAGCTTGTCAGTAGGTATAAGCTTGTAATATTGGATGTTTTGGGAAGCTCTCCTTGCAGTCTTTTTAGTTCCAGCTTGGCCTTGTACCCTTGTTCACTCTTGTGGGTCCCACCAAGGGGCTGCAAATTGGCCAATTTGGACTATGTTGGTTTGTGTGGAGTGTGGATTTGCTTATCACTGCCTAGTGCTTATTCTAGTATGCTTATTCATAAGTCTTAGCTTATTTAAATTGCATCTAGTCTCTTTTAGCTTATTCATTCTCTTCATCCAGTTAGTAGCTTGTGTAAATTAGCTTTTCAAGTTTAAAATTCAGGTTAAGCTTTAAAAAAGCTCACTGTCAAGCCAATAAGCTTGCACAATGCTTGTTTTTAAGTTCCCAAAAGTTTTCCTTCATTAAAGTTATGTCTTTTTGTTGTTAAAACAGCTTTATGAAATTAAAATTCAGAAAAAGCCAAAAATATAATTCTAGTGATAGCTTCTATTTAATGAATTTAGATTTTTAATTTTTCTTTTTAAATTTTTGTTAAGTACTTATATATTTTTATATTTTTCTTAAATTTCTAGCATATTAAATTTTTGTTAAGTACTTATATATTTTTCTTAAAGCTTAAAACCCGTTGGTCTGGGCCATTCACTGTCACAAAAGTGTTTTCATACGGAACTGTTGAATTATCTCAACCTGACGGTTCCAACTTTAAAGTGAATGGCCATCGGTTAAATCACTACTTTGGAGGGGATGTACCACAAATGGTTGTCCCAGATCTCCAAACTTTCCCCACGAACCAATGAATTCGGGGATCGAGTCAAGCTAGCGACTCGATGAACAAAAACAGTAACAACAACATGGGTTTTCACCCATGTCTATGACTTCTTTCTACTTTCTAACACCCTAGTGTGGGGGAGTGGTCGTCCCCTGCAGCTATTTGAAATGTATATATCTCAAAAAAAAAAAAAAAAAAAAAAAAGTATATGTAAATATGAATAAAGTGAAAAATAAAAAAAATGATATTTCCACAGTTAGCTTATAATATTATCTTTTTATGTTCAAAGAGTCGGCATAATAGCCGGGACTTTGAATATTGAGGACAATATTCAGTTCTAAGTGTGGGAGGGGGGAAATTCTAGCGAATTTTATCATATTATATCCTCTAGTACCCCCATTTTTGGCTCAAAATTTTCAAAAATTTTTCACTTTATTTTAAAAAATTTTGTGGTTATCAGTCCACCATGTCTAAATGACAAAAGAATTGACTAATCCAGGAGCAAACGGCTCTTGGTAAAGATATCTCAAACCCGTTGATGGCTTGCAATTTGCCCAAAATTGTATGGTAAATCAACTCGCATATCCTATAAAGTAAATGAGTTGGCTAGCCCGCAAGATTATGGATTGTGGTAAAGGCAGTGGAAAAACCATAATTGGTAATCAGCTCACCAAGATGTTGACTTTGTCCATCAAGAGTTGGCTAGTCCAGAAGCAAACGACTTTTGGTAAAGACAAATCAAATCTGTTGACAGCTGGTGGTTTGCTCAAAATCACATGGTTATCAGGTGGACCATAGTTCTTACTTGAATCGATACATCTGGCTACTCCAGAAGTGATGGATTTTGGTAAAGAGTTTTCAAATCCATTAAGTTTTTCTCAAAAGATTGCTAGGAACTAGCAATGTTTTAGTGTGGGGGATTGATGAGTGTCTAAATACTCATCATTTTATACCATTTTGAACTGCCAAAACATCTAAAAACACTCAAATATGCATCATAATACTGAAAATATTCCAGGAATGTGTTTTATATGTTTCAGATGCAAAATAAATCAAAAACAGATGAAAAACGTACAAAGTTTGCATAATTGGCAGTTTCTGTCCCTCAACTTTCAAAAGTGGTCAAATCTAGTCCCTGGTTGTTCTAAAAACTTGAAAAAAGTCACCAAAGGCCCTTTAAAATCAAAAAGTTACATGATTAGTCATTTGGTGCAAAGTTTTACAAAATGTCAAGTTTAGTCCCTGAAGTTTGGAAAATTGTCAAAAATGGTCCCTGGGATATTAAAACTTTGAGAAAAATAAATTTTGTCCTTGTAATTCTCACATATGGCAGGATTGGTCCTTGTTGCAAAAGTTTGGTGAAATTACATAACAGGTCCCTGGAGTTTGAAAGTTTGGCAGTTTTAGTCCCTGGAAAAGTCAAAGGTGAAAAGTCAATCTAAAACCTTGGACTATGGAAACTTGGCATAAAATACCCCCTTGAAATACTTTGGAAGAATGCCAAGTTACACCCCTCACTTTTCAGATAATTACAAAAATGGTCCTTGTGCAATAAAAACCAAACCGGACCCTTATATTATCAAATTCCTAAGCCTAGTCCAATCCAAAAAACACCAAGCCCACCTTTGTTTTTGGCCCACTCCACAAACAGCCCAACATACACCCCTTTAATATAAAACCAGGGTCAAACGTTGACCCTTGGTCAAATACCGGTCAAACCCAAACCACCCTTCCCTCCTTCCTTCCTTCTTCCCTGCGAAACCACGCACCAAAACCACCTTATCCCCCCCTCCACTTGCAATAAATTCATCATCACCATCCCACCACCTCTGCACCTCATATCACCACAGCAATTAATGCCACCACCCCCTTGCCTATAACAGTCCAATCCCACATACCCAATTTTCCCGCCAAAAGTAAAATCAAAGGCTGGGATCAATTCAGAAGGATTCAAGGGCTAGGATTGGATGGGATTTGCTCAGAGAGCTTTGGGAAACCCTAATCTCTTGCTATAAATTGAGGAAAAGCAAGAAGAAGAAGCTGGTTCACATTTTTAGTATAAATATAATCGTAGAAGTGTAATAGGTTATCTTAGTTTAATTAAAAGCTTTTAAGCATTGTTTTAAGTTAATTCAGTTGTACTTTTACCCTTTTCAAGTAATAAATTCAAGTTTCCTTAATCCTTATTGTTTATGCAATTTTCAGTTTCATGTCAAAATCCTAAATCATATTCTGTTGTTGTTGTGTAAGTTTATATCATGGACTCTTAAGCTCATATAGGCTTCAAGAAAGCTTATTAAAGCTTTTAGAAACCCTTAAAAGCAGCTTAGTTATAAAAAAAAAATAATCAAAAACTCAAAAAAGTCAAACAAAGTCAACATTGCTGGTTTTATTGAAGAAATAGCTGGAGCATAGTAAATTTGGGATGGCTGTGGGTTAGAACTCCAAGGGGAGTGTTAGGAATGGTTCTATGGTTCTTGGTTAAAGCTGGAATGCACATTGTAAGGTCTTAAAGCCATTTCTGTGTTTCTACTGTTTCATTGTTCATTTCCTTGCTTTTTTAGTTTCTTTGTGCTTATTTAGTCTTAAATAGCAATAATCTAGCTTAAAATCAGTAGTTTGTTTGTTAAATTCCATAGTTGCTTTAAAATCCTTAATTTGACAGTTAAATAGTATAATTAGTATTCTTGTTCAATTGTTGTTATATCCTGTGGTTAAGTGTTTATTTGTACCTAAGATATCATAATAAGTTGTATTGGATCAGTTGGTATAGCCTTGACACTCATTTGCTTGAAAATCATTAAACAGACAACTTATAAGTAGTGTTTGGATCAGGGGAGTTCAAGGTGTTGTAGTTTGTTATTGATGTTGTTTCTTGTTCATACAGTTCACCTAGGTCATAACTAACTCAGAATAGTCATAAAAACCAAGGCTTATTCATCAGAAAGTCAAAATCAAATATTACTTGGCCTAGTTTACCCTCTGTGTTGGATTAAGAGTGGCTTATGCCCCAAATCTATTCACTTGTGAGTGGTTTAGCTTAAATTAGTCTTAATATAGTTTGATTAGTCCATATCAATCAGAAAATCAGAATCAAAATCCATTTTAGTCAAAGTTTCAAAGGTATTCAAAAAGTCAAAATTGTATACTTAGGCAGAAAACCAAATTTTCAAGGATTTTTATAGAATTTTGTGGATTTATTCAGGCCTTGAAACTCTCAGAAGTTAAAACCTACCACCTCAGCTTCAAGAATTTAGGTTTGGCTTGTTTGTGGGATTTTTATTGTAGCTTGTGCATTAGCTTCTTTCAACCTGCAGGGCAAATACTTGCCCTGTGCACAGGTTTTGATCAAATTTCCCAAGCCTTTAGATTCTTCATTAGTGGGACCCACCTTTGACTTATTGGCTTTTTGGAAAGCCATACACCCCATCTTGATAAGCCAAGGCTTATTTCAGCCTTTTGAGCTTATTTGATAGGGCTGCAAGCCTCATCCATTTTGGCCATTGTCTGAGTCAACACTGACTACTTAGTGTAAGATCCCAACTTCATACCCTCACCCAAGCTTCATTAATAAGCAATAAGCCCTACTTATTAGCTTATTGGGTAGCCTACCATTCCACCTTTATAAGTCAACCTTTAGTTTGGACTCCTGAGCCCTTTGGTGGACCCCACATTGGTCTAAAACTACCATCTCAGGACTGTTTGGTCTGAGTATAAGCATAAGTGCTTATTTGTGATTAATTGCTTATTCAGTGTGCTATTTGGTTCTTATTTGCTTATTTCTTGTTGTTAATCATCTGTGCATGCTTAGTTTCTCATTTCATAGCTTTTTCATAATAACTTAAGTCCTAATAAGCTATTTAGTGACTATTTGGAAACAAGGGGGTGCACACAGCTTATTTTTAAGCTAAAATAAAAGTTGTTTCACAAAAGTTTCTTATTTTCATCTCATTTTCATCTGTCAAAAAGAAAAACACCAAAAATCCAAACATAAAATTAGTGATAGCTTCTGTTTAATAGATTCTATATTTTTCAATTTTCTTTTCAGCTTATTAATAAGCACTTTTCCATTTTTATAATTTTTTTAATTTTCTTGTACCTTTAAGTATTTAAAATAATTTTCTTAGATTTTTCCTAAACAGTTTACTATTTATTAGATTTAAAAGTAGTTTAATTAATTAAATAAGTAATATTAGTAATTAATTAGTTTTCTTAAATTTTAATTAACAACAGTAGGTTTTTATAATTTTTCTAAGTTTTATAAATTATTTAAGACTTTTAGAAAATATATTTTTAATTTCTACTGTTCATTTTCCAATTTTCTTATTTTAATTATTTAAACTAGGTTTAAATTAATTAAAAGGTAAATAACTAGTGAATTAGTCCAAAAATACTTTTTAGAAGTTTTTTATAATTTTATAGGATTTCTGTGATGGTTAAATAGTTTTATAAATTTTTCCATAATTTTCTAAGTCACTTAGGTATTATTAGTAATTTAAAATAGTTTAATTAGTTTAATTAATATAATTAGTTTTTAATTAATAAAAAACTCATAAAAAGACAAAAATATTTATTTTTAATTTTTATACTTTCTTCAAGTTCATTTTAAGGTTTAGAAATTATTTTTGCAAATTTTTAGGTTAATTTGTAACATTTGTCATTTTTAGTTAATTTAAATTAGATTTAATTTACTTTTTAATAGTTTTAATTAATTAAATAATATTTAAATATTAAAATAATCATTTTTATAATTTCATTTTCATTTTAAATTTTCTTTTAATTTTAAGTTTACAAAAGTTTCACTTGCACCCCCTGTAGTTTGCAATTTGCTAAAACCCACTTTTTTGTCTGTTACCTGATTCCAAATTGTGAATTTGTACATATATCTGTATATCTGTTATTGTGAATATTATATCATTGTCCAAAAACCAAGAAATCAGTAGTATAATCATTCCCCAATCATCTTGGTTACTGTTCTCAGTGCCACTTATTCCACAAACGTTTAAAATACAATTTCAATCTCGTTAGGACTTAACGACCCGGTGATTTCCCTATACTTCTACGGATTATAAACACTTGACTCTCCTCTCCCAGGTGGGCCTATCAACTGCACCCGGTTGACTGGTTGGTTTGGGAGGAGTCAACAGTAGTATCTTTTTATATATATTTCCTAGGTTCCTCATAATATTTAGTACTTGTAGTAATTTTCTTATTTTTTTCACTGTTCATTTGATAATTTCTAGATTTAATTTTAATTAAATTAGTTTAAGTACAAAAACCAAAAAGAAAATAGTTTTAGCATTTAAATTTTATCTCAGATCACTTTTTCTAATTTTCCTAGCTTCTATAAGTTGTTAAGTATTTTTAAAAATTAGATTTGTAATTTTCTCTTTTCATTTGCTATTTTTCTCATTTAATTTAGTCTAAATAGCATTTAAAGTAATAATTAGGTAATTATTTAATTTTAAATCCACAAAAGACAAAAAGATATATTTTTAGTTTTAAAATTTGTTTTTAGTTATTTTATAATTTTATAAATTTAATTCTCATTTTTCTAGTATTAAAATAATATTATAATGTATTTAGGTTATTTAAATATTAATAATTAGTATTAAATAGTATTTAATTAATATTAAATAAGTAATTAGTGTAAAAATTTATTTTTTTTTCGTAAAAAATTTCTTTCATCCTTAGGTTTGTAAAAAAGTCATTTTTACCCCCTGAGGGTTTTCAGTTTTCAGTTTTCACTTTTTATTTTGTACGTTCACGTAGTTTTAATTAACCGTACACGTTTTAGGTTTTTGAACGTTTTTAGGTATCTAGTTTTCACGTAATCATTTTCATAGCTTATTTAAGCTATTTTCTTTTACATTCCATTAGTTTAAACCAATCACTCACTCAAATTTTAGGTATCTAGTTTCCACGAATGTAGTCTCACTAGCGGTCTCGGGATGCATCACTAACGCAAGTTCTAGAATCTAAATGCTACCGATACACTCGTAAGCACTAATAGTAAATGTTTTTCCTATCAAATCTAAAGGCGAACCTCACATATTTGGGTGGAAAATTTTTCTGAATGGTACGATTTTGTGCTAGTCATACAACTCCTATCCATGAGACGCTTGCTAAGGCTAAAGTTTCACTCCTAAATGTTGTAAAAAATTTTAAATTTGGCGCTAAAATTACACTAACAAGTATTTCTCATAGTTTTATTACACACCTACCATCAAACAAACAAACTCAAGCGAAAATGTATCTGTAAGGTATCATCATTTTACCCTCCCCTTACACTTAGGATGAACATTGTCTCCAATGTTCAAGTAAAGAATGTAAAAGTAAAGCAGGTAAAAGAATGAAATCAAATACTCCCCTGATTCGCTCGGTATGGATAATATGGTAACCAGGTTAGATCTTCCTCCAAGAAAATGAACAATCAAAGCTTCCCTTCCAGAATATAAATCATCTTCTTGTCATATATAACCTGTTAAACCTGAGAAAACAGACAAGGCAACCTCGCGTAAAATCGGCAGCAATCTATATATGCTAACAAATCCTAGAAAACAAAATAAGATATAATGCTTGTGGAATGATGTTTGCAGATTTCTTGGAGATTATAAAACTACAGATTCAACAAAAACTTTAAGACTCCGTTAGAAAAACAAAACTGGTAAAATTTCCAGAATTTTACACGTGACGCCGTCAGGAATTTCTTCCTGGCGCCGTCAGAAGTGACCTGCAGAAATTCTTATGTTAAGTTTCCGGAAAATTTCTGGAAAAACTTCGTCCTACTTCGTGGAAAATCCTGCAAAAACATCATTATGACTCGATACAAGCATTTGACTCTAACAAATACGAATACACATGTTCACTTAATATTGTGGAGAATCATGATCGAGTTTGTTTCTTAAAAACATATTTGGGGTTTCCCCGTACACTTATCTTTTGCGAAATACCTTTGGATGAAGTTAAGACTAAGCCAAACAACAAAATAAAGTATTTTCACCATTTTAGTTTTGAAACATGATCTACCAACAATAAAAATAAAGCATGCATACGGAAACAAATAACAATAAAACAAACTAAAAATCACACAAAACATGGGTTGCCTCCCAAGAAGCGCTTTTCTTTATTTACGAGTCTTGTAGCTAGACTCAAGGTCATGGGTTATCGTGTGTCGCTTATGCTCACATAACCAAGGGTGAGCTATCTAATAGTCGCTTCATCTTTCTTATAATTATCACCTAACTCTAAACATCCGCGATAATACCTTTTATTCTTTTCATGAGTATATTTAAGCCCTTTTCTCTTATCAGTCTCACTTAGCATTTCTAGGGGCGGATACCTACTACACTTCTCCATGGAAAAATCCTTGAACCTAGGGTGTGCACGGGGCATTTGCTAGACAAAATCTTCATCAAGGTTGGTCAACCTTTTGAAAGGTTTTCCAAACACAACTTGGGTCAACTTACTATCGATAAATTCTCCTAGATTCTCCATAACCATGAACTCAACAAGATAAACGAAGCTTCCTACGAACACATGCAATTACATTGCCCTAGCAATAACATTATCTCCTTTGTATTCTAACTCATCTACCATGATTTTATTATATTCACAACGCGAGATTATGTTCATTGGGAGGGATGAGTTAAGGTAGGCATCAAAGCTCCTAAACCTAATCTTACAAGGAAATTGCATATTGAATGAGCTATCACTCTCAATCCTTGTTCTAGGGTCGACATACCTAAGAGGGTTCACTTCATCTTCCATCCTATCCTCATTAATCACATCACCATCATCTAGATCCTCATCGGAGTCTGAATAGTAAAAGGGACTAGCCCTATGGTCATCATCATGGCCAGACTCCTCCATTTCAGAATTATTGTCAAAGTGGTGGTTAGGCGAGAGGTTAGGTGGGTTCTCATTTTCCACTAAAGGGATTGGGGCGGGCATTTGGAAAATCCTACGACGAAAAACACGAATAACAGGAATCAAACGATCAATGCTATTGTTATTCATCGAGATAGTTTACGAACAAAGGAAACAAAGAAATAAGATAGACTAAAGAAAACCTAAAAATAAAAATAAAATCTTACTAGAAAGGAATCTAGCAAGTAGACCTAATAAAAAGAAATTCTAACCTAGACAATAACTATTCCCCGGGCTGCGGCGCCAAAAACTTGATGCGTGGGAATTGCACCAGGCTTTACCTCTCGAGGGATCTCGAGAAGCTTACAACCCCCACCAGGCAGTGTACCTGATCGTTGTAGTATAGTATAGTGACAAGTACCGGGGGATTGATCGTTCAACTCAGGAATAGTATCGATAGGATTAGAAATCCTAAAAATTAAGTCTAGAGGTGAGGGATGATTCTTTTTGTATTTTTTATGTTTTATAAAAGCAAATAAAAATCTCGGTTTTTAGAGGAGTGGGCGGAATTAGTTGCTAATCAACTAACCCAATTACTAAGATGCAATCAAAATAAAATAATAAAAATGAAAATAAACTAAATTAAGATAGTGGTGTGAGCAATATATGGGAGAATTGTGTTTACTTAGATTTCACTACTCCCCAGATATCTTTTACAGGTTAATTACTTGTTACAGTTGCGTGGATGACGGATTGTATTCCTTAATACCATTCATGGGGTGGCGTACTTACTTCCCCAATCCTATAAGCTCCTACTTCACTCCTATGTCGAGCCAGCTAAGAAGCTCCTAACATGGGATCACTAGAATTCGCTCATGCATTAAATACAATCATAAAAACCTAGTACACATCGGTTCATGTTTCTTAAGACGTTCAAGCAAGTTACACAATGGAGATCTGCCAGTTTTCTTAAGCCTAACATTGAAATCATTCATCCATTACAACTATAAACAAGCAATCAACCTATAATAAACATCTAGGTTTCATTACATCTAAGCAAACACATGAAAGATCTAGCCTAGCATGTTATAATCAAGACAAGCATAAGATATATTCAAACAACACATTGACATATTGAATGAATTAAAAGAAGACTTATCTTAATTGAACATGAAAGGTTTCAAGGGGTGAAAACCCTTGAAAATACTGTTACAAACGACCTAGGGTTTATTAGGTTCGGCCCTAGTATTCTCCACACAAGTTCCTCTCTTAATGAATGAAAAATAGAAAAGTATAT
Organism: Artemisia argyi; assembly: GCA_030686995.1. NCBI lineage: Eukaryota > Viridiplantae > Streptophyta > Magnoliopsida > Asterales > Asteraceae > Artemisia > Artemisia argyi. Next base: position 37,127,208 of record CM060677.1, on the reverse strand, counting down.
ATAGATTTTGTGAGGTGAAGGCGTCAAGAGTAAATTTCTGACGCCGTCATCTCGCCGCCAATAAAGTTCTCGGACTGCCTAGATCTGGATCTGACGCCGTCATGTGTAATCCTTCTTCAGGCCGTCACCAAAATAACTCTTGACGCCCTACTTCTGACGCCTTCAGGTTTTCTCTGGGTTGTCATGGATTTTGCTCTTGACGCCGTCATATTTTCCTTCTTGACGCCGTCAGGTACTGTTCTCAGCATGGAAAATTAAGTCTTTGTCGTTTTCTTCACTTTTATGCTCCGAAAACGTCCAAAATGCTTCCTTTTCCAGAATTCACTCCCAAAGTACCTAAAATCACAAAAGGAACGATTTAGGGCAATATTTGATCAAATAAATTCAATTCCGGGCTTAAATGACCCCCTAAAAACGGTTCATTTTTCGCCTCATCAATAGGGTTTATCTCCCAAAAGTTACACCACTTAATGAATGAAAAATCGAAAAATATATATAGATATACAAGTCTGACGGCGTCAGGTTTTAGCCTCTGACGCCGTCAGGTCGCCGTGTTTTAGGGTTTCGTATCACATAAGAGATCTCTGACGCCGTCCTGTTATAATAGTTCTGGGCCGTCTCGTGTTGAGTTAAAAGGAGACGGCCTTGCTCCAAATACACCTGACGTAGTTAGGTGTTAACTTGTCAAATTTTTCCAGGGTGTCTCAGCATAAAAAATCCATGGCATATCGTCATAAGGTGACGGCGTCAGCTCCAAAGCGTGACGCCGTCAGGTGTTAAATCTTTAATTTCTTGACTTTTCTTGTTTTCTTCATTCTTGAGCATAAAAATGTCCGAAAAGCTCCAAAATGCTCCCTTTTCTAGAATTCATGTCCCAAGTACCTAAAATGATAAAAGAAACGATTTGAGGCAATCTTTGATCATAAAAACACGATTTAGGGCTTAAATGACCCCCTAAAAGCGTAAAAAATATTTTCTTATCACGCCTATCTTCCTCCCTATGGTTTTGTTCTTTCTTGGATATTTGACAGAATCAAAATGAAGCCGCCACTTGTAGTAGTTTATAGGGTTTAGTGTGTGAGTTTGAAATGTGGAATTTGGTTTGATATCGAGCTTCGAATGGGAAAAATATGGAGAAGTGGTTGCCGAGTTCATGGGGATAATATGGACTGGAATTACCTATTCTTGTGGACATATGTGGCTGCACTTCTACCGAGTCTGAGGGGAGTAGAGATAATTTATTCTCCTTTTCATGCTTTCAAATATTAATCTGTATTTACTTTACTACTTAAATTATTTTATGCACACATGTATAAGTATTCGTATATGGTCCAAAACAAAGTATATACATGTTATATTATATGGTGTGTTGAATTCATGTATACCTATGATATAGGTCATGTCGATTCCATTATACTTAGGTTATAGTTTAGGCTCAAGTAACTTGTAATGTGATATTCTCAAATGAAATAAAGGTTGGCCGAATTTGTATAGTCTTTGGTTAGTTATTTCATATATTGAAATTTTAGTTAATAACGTATAGTGTTGAACCTTAGCTTATATTCAAATTCGTTGGTCAAATGCTACTTCGGATTTTAGGTCGTTATAGAAGAAGTCAAGTTTTAGTTTATTTAATTGAAGATTTTATATAATTATAACAAATTTTTACTTTAATTATTGTGTATTAGTTGGAAACTTATATGATAAGATTTCATTTAATAATTATACCTTATCATATATCCGATGGTACATGTTAGAAAAAACCATTTATTGTAATGTTAACCAAATCATATTCAATTTTGACTAATATTAGCCAATTAAAAGGCTTCATTTTAAAATCATGATCTCCTATTGTTCAAGCTGAAGTGACAATTTCAAATTTGTGATTTATCTTATTGTATAATAGATGATACAATAAGTATATACTGAACGAAAACATATTTACCTTATGCAACTATTACACAATATTTACCATAAGTTAAAACATATTTTGAAAGAAAAGTTAAAGTATATTGGTTGTAAACGAAATTATGACTCACCATAAGTGTTAGTGCAAAAAGTGTGAATGGGGTAGGATTGGGCTTAGTCCGATATGGGTCATCCTTGATGGATCGTCCGCTGTATGGTTTATGCACTAATCCAAGTAGTAGGTTGAATTTCTTGCACAAATAAAGGTAAACCGTTAGCCTTATCGTAGGGACGGACCCCACAATTAAGTTCCGGCGTGAGAGTAAGTACTCATGTTTTCAGAGAAATATATGTGTTGGGACGAGTGAGAAAGTCATACCTCGTAAATGTGATTTGGGGTTGCCTTTTATAGGTGGACGAGATACTAGGGTTTCCTAACATTTCGTGTATCTTTGTAGTGGCTGGTGTGGGACCCTTGTCGGGCAAGGATCCGCATCTTAATCAAGGTTGTGGATGCGGATCATCTTCCGGACCGGGAGCCGGTCTGTGAGCTTACCTCAAAAGTATTGCTTAGATGGTCCGCGTCCATTGTTGAGGATCCGGACCGTGCCCTGCTCGTGGCTTGGGCTTTGCTGATATCTGAATACTTGTTTTGTTGGGCCGGGGCCCCAGTGTGTTATAATACGGTCCAGGCCCAGTAAGCCTGCTATCCGTATTATACGTCATCAATAAGTGTAACCGTAAACTATACCATCAAAATGTTCAGGATAATTATTGCAAACATGTAGATTTTTCTGTAGAACCTTCATTCATTAAACTAAACATATTTACCTAAAATAAATTTCATCTAAAGAATAAGATGACAATAATGAAATTAACCTCGTGTTTTTTGTAGCTTGTATCATCAACTGTTTGGGTTTCACACACTTTCTTTTTCTGTCTTACTTTTTGATGTACATTCGTAACCTGACTGATGACCATGGGCATCTTTATCTACACGAATGTTAAACTCTGAAAATCTTGATTCATTGTGCGGCGTTTGTTTTTCAAAATACATTTTTCTGGTTTCCTATGGGTAATGACTTGTGATTCATGCTTCCATAACTGGTTGTTAGGTATATGAAAAAAGGCAGTTACAAGAGATGGTGGCGGTTTTATAACTCCTCTTTCATTGCACAAAGATTGTGCTTTAAATTGTCCATGTTCTATTGGAAGATTTGCCCCAATTTCAGTTTCATTTTTCGGTGACTGCTTCTCAGTTATCTCAGAAGAACGATTAGCATACAATGATTGTGGTTTGTTCATATAGTTACTCTCGACTATTTTCTTGTTTTTAACCTTATCCATGTTTTCTTAATGTAGGTAACTACTAACAATGCAAGAACATCATTGTATATAAAGACAATGCATAACATAACATAAGCAATTAATTCCTTTAGCAGAAACATGACAAGGCATCAATTTAAACCACCAAAATATACATAATTAGAACATATAAATCCTATCAGTAAATAAGAAAATATCATTAAGGAAAAGGGGAAAAATGACTTTCATTCATACATGAACAACAAATCATGAAAACCGACCTAGTTTACAAAAAAAAACATGATAAAACATCATATTTAACCATAACAGCCTACAGAATCCATGAGGCATGGGGTTAAAAAAAGGAGGAATCCATGCATACACAAAAGGAAAAGGAGAAAACGTAAGTGTAAACCTACCTTTGTCAAAAAGCTATAGCAAACCTTTTGTTTCAGCCAAGACTTGTGTAACTGGCAACATTAGAAGCAAGTTACAAAAACACAAATCTACAAAGTGGAAGTAGTATAACAGGCACAGTTACAATACCTTGGTAACACAGATGAAGTATACTGATCCAAACTATCATTGAATATTATTTCTCTTTTGTTTACTTTGTTTTACATGAAGATGGTTTTTACTAAAAAGACAAAGAAAGCTTTAAAAGTTTCTTATCAAGATCATGCATAAACATCGTACTAAAGTTAGGTGGTGTAAAAATAATCCTAGCCACAAATGATACGTGCACGTGGATGGCTGGGAGATTAAAGAACCCTTATTAAGGAAAAAAGAGAGATTACATAGTCTGTTATTTTTTAAAGCTGGGCCAATAGCCAATAGCAAGATGTCCTTTGGGCCACTATCAACAACCCATGCACTTTATTCGATTTTTGGCCAATAGAAAAAGTGATTAATTGCTAACCAATCAGTACATTGTAGACATACGTTGGTACTGTAGATGCTGCCCTGTTACATTTTTGAGTTTTAGTATATCTTATAATTACTCATATACAAAGCTTTAGTACAATAATACAATGTTTGCGCCACAGAAGAGATATATACTCATTATAGCTAAAATGACTGCAATAGGTTTATAACTTAAGTTGCATCAAGCATGTGTTTTTATAATTTTTAAAGTTAAATTAATCATTGTTTAAAACACAATAATAAATAATTGATGAGTCACCATCATCGCATCCCAAGGTTCACCAGTGACATGCAGCTGCAAGAGGCGGCTGAAATAGTAAAAGTGCCAAAAACTTTTAAACGACTAAGATCCACAAATAATATATGCATATTTATATAAAAAAATCTTCAAAACTTGTTTAATATACATAAATCTAATAAAAACATTCAAAAATACCTCAAAACTTGAAAGTCCATGTTGAGGTTTCGGTGGTGAAGGGTTCGGTGTTGATGGGGATTTACGGTGGTAGGGTTGATGTGAAGGTACAGTCGGTTTGACGATGGAGGTGGTGGCAGATTCATGTGGTGATGGCGGCAACAATTTTAGAGAAAGTATGGTGTAATGTGTGTGTGTTTTTTAATTATGTTTTTAGTGTGTGGTTGAGTTATATATTAATTAGGTTCGGATGTCTGAATCTTAAATTTTAGTTGTGGTGTGTTGTCTATTAGTTTTTTAGTTTTCAACTCTTAGAAGTTGTATATTAGTTTATGATCGAACCGTGTGTTTTGAAACTTGTGTTGCCTATATTAGTTTTTGTGTTGTCTATATTAGTTTATAATCAAACCATGTGTTTTGAAATTGAAACTTGCTGATATTAGTTTAATGATTAAGGAATTAAGCAAAAGGTACTTACACCTATTAGAGCATCTATAATGCATCAAGTCTTTAAAGACTTGATTCATAAGGGTCCGTTTGGTTTATAGGTGGGTTTGGAATAGGATTTGTATTTGGTTTAGGATTTGGAGAGATAAAATATATAATAAAATTATAGTAAAAAAATACTATTTAAAAATTTATATAAAAATGGTATGTGGGAGTAGAAAGTGGTGGGTCCCACGAGTTTTGACAAAACCCTCCAAATTGATGTGGACTGAAATTTCATTCCTTCTATCATTCCTTTTATTAAAAGCATGAACCAAACAACACATTCTTATCACATCAACCTTAAAACCCATTCCAAAGTATCAAACCAAACGCACCCTTAATGCTTTCTTCCAGAGTTAATGCATAACTCGTTTAATGTTAATAACCAAATGGGTTAGCTGAGTTGGCTACAAAGATTCTTTAGGGGCTTGGGGAGGGGAGGTCTCAAATTCGAGTCCCACCCGAGACTTTTACCCTTTCAGGCGGAATAGGTGGAAGTACATGCGGAGTTCAGAGTCAGCATACTGCTCAACCGTTACCTGAACCACTAACAACTAACAAGTCGTTAAAAAAAAAAAAAAAAAAAAAAAAAAAAACTCATTACTTAAATGAGTTTTTTTTTTTTTTTTTTTTTTTTTCTTCAAAGACTTAGTGTTTCACAAGTTATTTATCAAGTCTTTATCAAAGTACTTCAAATGACTTAACTAGCTTTTTCAAATAGTTAAAAGTCATATATAAAACTAACCCATTGTAGATGTTGTTATATGTGCTAAAGATAAAAATAAGCAACCCTAATTAAATTTCAATAAAGTGGTGACGTCATCTAATTACACAATTAAATCCATTAATATAATCAGTTCCAAGTTAGTTGACTAATCATCCAAAAATCACAACCAAATCGCATGAAGTGGTCACACAATCAAAGTTTCTGTTTAAAAACCTTATTACTTTAACAAAACTTGTCAAAACATATATAGAGGATATAAATGTGCCACGTAGGTCCTTTGAAAAAACAAGTGCAAATGAGTGGATTAGAGTTGATGTATGAGTATAAAGACATTATAGGTTTTTTTGTACATTCCAAATATATACTTGTATACTATAAAAGTATTTGTTTTATGTATTTTCAAAAATGTTTGGCAAGAAATAAATGGTTTATATTTTTTGTGGTTGTGGACAGAAGGTGCTACTAAGATTTTATTTATGAGGTTCTTGTTGAAACAAGCTAGCAGAAAAAAGAAAAAAAAAATAACAAGAATATTTCATTCAGGGTGATTACTGGTATGATATATGTATATATATATATATATTTGTATTACTAGTTTGGTAAAACTGATATGATATCAATCTGAGATTAAATTTCTAAAAGGATTTACATCAAGGTAGTAGGATTTACATCAAGGTAGTAGGTAAGCGGGCAACAAGCTGCGCCGCCACCCCTTTCTGAATAGCAAACACTATTCTACTGAAAACATAATCGTGACCACTCGGGGCCGATATATTACTGCGAACAACCTTACGAACCCGATCCAAGAAACGCAAACTGATATGATATCAATCTGAGATTAAATTTCTAAAAGGATTTACATCAAGAAACCCTAGTTTGAAATTTTGTTATGTTTGATTAAATTTTATTAGAATTGTTGTGTATGTAGTTTAGTGTTTATTTGCATGTGATTTTTTTTTTCTGGGATTTTAAATCTTGATTTTGTTGTGGGCTAGTAAAAAAAATGGTAGTTTGCATGTGAATCATTTGTTATGGGTTGATTTAGTTTTGATATATTATGTTATAAAATTTTAAGCTTGATTGGTGGTTAAAGGGTAAAAATGCTATTTTGATTCAAGATTATATATGATATATGAATCACTGTGTAGTTAGAGTTTATTTGCATCATTGCATGTGATTTATATGTTATGGGATGATTGAATCTTGCTTTATGTGAAAAGTTTCAGGCTAAAAGGTGTGATTAGTATTTAAGGGGCAAGATGGTCTTTTGATTCAAGATGGCTTATGTAGAAGTGAGTGAATTTTGTGGGATTCTTTGCATTTGGTGTGATCTTTAATGGAGAACTCATCTGAGTCTGGTTGGCAGAGGTCCGGTAGTACTTCTAGGGGGTTCAATTCATCGGCTGTTTCGAGTAGGAACCTGAGACGAATACCGGATAGTAGTACTGTTAGGTTATCTGGTGAAAAGGGTGTTTTGGGGAACTCGAATCGTGCTGAGAGTCAGTTTGGGTACTTTAGGGAAGGTGATGGTGCCGTTATTAGGCCGGTTGAAGTTAAGGATGTTAGTTTGAGGCAGTGGTTGGATAATAGTGAAAGAGTTGTTAATGGGCTTGATTGTTTGCATATATTTATGCAGATTGTGGAAATTGTGAACTTGGCTCATTCTCAAGGGATTGTTGTACATAATGTTCGGCCGTCGTGCTTTGTTATGTCTTCATATAATCGTGTATCGTTTATAGAATCTTTGTCGTGTTCTGATTCGGGTTCAGGTGAGGATTCGTGTGAGTATGAATTGCATAATCAGACTGCTGATTATATGGGAATGTGTTCTTCTTCGGGTCAAAATCATTCTGAGAAAAACCATGGAAATATATCGCAAAAAGTATCGGAAAACAGTTGGTTGCAATCGGGGTCAGAGAATTTGGGAGCCAGTAATGTTGAACAAACAGAAGAAAAGAAAAACCGGTTCCCAATGAAAAGAATATTGCAAATGGAAGCGAGTTGGTACACGAGCCCTGAGGAGGCTGCTGGTGCTCCAAGTTCTTGTGCTTCCGATGTTTATCGACTTGGGGTTCTTCTTTTTGAGGTATGTGTTTATGCTTTAAGCTTTACTTTGTTCTGTATTATATGTAACATAACCACCTGATGTTTTAAGTTATTTGTCTTGTGGAGTCATGGTCTTCTAACCCAATTAACGTTATATTTCCATTTACAGTTATATTACACAAGTAGTTCAGCACAAGAAAAGAATGCAACCATGTCAAGCCTAAGACATCGCGTGTTTCCTCCTCAGTTATTATTAAAGTGGCCTAAAGAAGCCTTATTTTGCTTGTGGTTACTGCATCCCGAGCCTGCTAGTAGGCCAAAAATGGAGTGAGTTTCTTTTAAAGATATATTTTATGGTTGCTTACCATCCGGTTATAGTATTTATGCAAACCGGATAGTACTAAACTCTGAAATGAGGCATGTGAATATGGAACTTTAATTAATCATAGCACTGGGAATCATTTGAATTTATATTCAATTGGGGGCATTGTGGTTCTGTTTGTTTTTTATATAATAGTAAAATGTACGTGCCTGAAGCACATGAAAGTGTAGAATTTATGCAGCTTATGTGACTTGCTATATTAGGTGTTTTTTGTTAGTAAGTTTATAGCTAGAGCATTGAGCAGGTCTGAGTTCTGATGTGCCATTTTGATTGTTAGATTGCTTCAAGGGTATTGATCAAGGCTAAAACATTAGTACCACTTGCAACTCAAAATACTTTATCGACAAATAAGTAGAGCGATATGTTTCTTCTCATCCCACATCAGTGTTGCAGTGCTTAAAATGGTGGTGTATTTCGCATTGACTGAAGCTAGGTAGTCAAGTGGTCTTCTAGCACATAATCAGATAAGTATTGTAAAACATAAAATATCAAGATCCTAAAGAGATCGGGAGGTCGAGATTGATCAAAATAGATAGAAAACCAATATGAGAGGGTGAAGAAAATGTGTTTATTTGATAAATGAAATGAACTACACTCTTGCACACCCTCCATGGAGAGAGTGGAGGGTATTTATAGGCCCAATACAAGCTAGCTTTCTCAATATTACATTATTAGTCCCTGCGTTATAAACTAGCTCGTATCTAATGCAATTCCTGTAAATGACTTCACTTAGAAAGCTAACAATCTCTCCCCAAGTGATGACATACGGGAATTGCTTACAGTGTTCCCTACAAGTAAAGTATAAAATTTAAGCGCAACAACTCTGAGGAAGTCTTCGTAGTCGTTTGTCTTCATGAATTCCCCAACTTTCTTCTTTTACTTGCAGACAAACGGTAAACAAATCTAATTGGTTTATGGTGAGATAAGTTTTCGGTTTTAGTATTAGAACCGAAAAATTTCTTGGTTTGGTAAAGTTCTCGGTACCGTTTCTAGGTTTGGAAAAGTTCTTGGTTTGAATAATTTTCTTGGTACAAAAGGTTCTTGGTGAGGTAGTGCTTTCGTGCCCTAGGTTTTCGGTTTGCCCTAAATTTTCGGTTTGTCAAAAAGTTTTCGGTTCGGTGCCCTAGGTTTTCGGTTAGCTTAGTTCTCGGTTGGGTTTCTTGGGTGAAAGTTTTCGGTTTCAAACCGAATAAATTTTCTGGTTTATGCTCATGTTCTCGGTTTGTAGTTCTTGTTTGGGGCCACATAGGTTGGTGGGATGTTCCTAAAATCTAGGAATGTACCGAGACATTCAAATGAACCGAGAAATTTCACACATACCGAATACTTTATCAAAAACGCACCATATCACCCTTATTCGAACCAAAATAACATTTCTAGCAAGATTTGACTTACCATACTTTCAAATCTTTATACTGTACCATTTCTCACCATGTTCTAAACACCGAACCTTAACAAAAACGGCATCAAACCCACGAAAATCAATAAAACCCGAAATACGCGTTACTTCGAAAACAAATCCAAATCTTCCATATAAAGCTTAAATCTAAGTATCTAACACATGAATAACATACTTGATATGTTTAGAGATTATACAACAAAGTTTCAAACTTTATCATTAAAACTCAAAAATTCACCAAAAACATATCCGGTTCGCCTCGCACTCCCACGAAACGTTTTTTCAACAAGATTTGAATTTGATTTTTGAAAAACAAACACTCCACAATCTCATTCAAGCTCTGATACCAAATGTAAAACATGAAATATCAAGATCCTAAATAGATCGGGAGGTCGAGATTGATCAAAATAGATGAAAACCATTATGATGTTCTAGAGAGAGAAAGTAGAGAGAGGGCGAAGAAAATGTGTTTATTTGATAAATGAACTACGCTACACACCCACCATGGAGAGACATGGAGGGTATTTATAGGCCTGATACAAGCTAGCTTTCTCAATATTACATTACTAGTCCCTGCGTTATAAACTAGCTCGTATCTAATGCAATTCCCGTAGATGACTGCACTTAGAAAGCTAACAAGTATAAAAGGTATATTAGGATATGAAAATGGGAGTTAAAGTTCAGATGTGTTATTTTGATGCATTTATTGTTTTAGGCAACCAATGTCAATGTCTGCTTTTACTGATAAAAGTACTCAGAAATGGTTTGCATATTCTTATGTGAAATTTCTCTTATTTGATTTCAGTGAAGTGCTACAAAGTGAATTCCTTAACGAACCTCGAGATACCTTAGTAGAGCGAGAAGCGGCTATAGAGCTTAAAGAAAAAATCGAAGAGCAGGAGTTGTTACTAGAATTTCTTCTAATTCTCCAACAACGGAAGCAAGATTCAGCAGACAACTTGCGCAGAACTGTGTCATTTCTATCTTCAGATTTGCAGGAAGTTACTAAACTACAAGCATCTATTCGCGGAAAAGGAGGTCTAAGTTCAAACCTCCAAGATTCACCTTCGAGATTACCATCTACAAACGACGATTCCTCAAGCTCCGGATCCAGAAAACGAATCCGACCATCTAGTTGTCTTCACAACGAGCATCAAACATTAGACACAACCATCGGAGGTACAGAAAATTCTATTTCTAGAAGTTCTCGATTGATGAAAAACTTCAAGAAACTAGAATTGGCCTACTTTATGAATAGGCGCAGGGCCTTCAAACCAATAGCAGCAGCAAAACCATTGCCTAGAAACGCACCGATGAGTAGTGATGGTAAAGGATCTATTAGTTCTGCTAATAACTTCCTACCAAGAGAGAGGCTTGCTGAAGGTAGACAAAGTGGATGGATCAGCTCATTTTTAGAGGGATTATCCAAATATATGTCCTTTAAGAGGTTAAACGTAAAAGCAGATTTAAAGCAAGGCGATCTTTTAAATTCTTCCAATCTTGTTTGCTCTCTGGGGTTTGATCGAGATGGAGAATATTTCGCAACAGGCGGTGTTAATAAAAAAATTAAAGTTTTTGAATACAATTCAATCTTGAACGAGAATCGTGACATTCACTACCCTGTTGTTGAAATGTCGAGTAGATCAAAACTTAGCAGTATTTGTTGGAATAACTACATTAAAAGCCAAATTGCTTCAAGCAATTTCGAAGGTGTAGTACAGGTATATATTATACAAAAAGTTTTTCTTAATCTTTTGATAATTTTACAAGTCTTAGGTATTGAAATTCTGTTGATTATGTTTCAGATATGGGACGTCACACGGAATCAAGTGCATATGGAACTGAAGGAACACGAGAGACGTGTGTGGTCTGTGGACTTCTCATCGGCAAATCCAACATTGCTGGCGAGCGGGAGTGATGACGGTTCTGTTAAGCTCTGGAATACAAATCAGGCAATAATATTCTTCAACTTGGTGGATGTCAGCTTTGAAAACTAAACGTACTGCTGTTATCTACTTATAAGTAATTTATAGACTAATATGTGGATGTATAATAAGTTGTTTCCTTACATGGGCTGCTACTGCAGGGAGTGAGCGTCGGTACCATTAAAACAAAGGCCAATGTCTGCTGTGTTCAGTTCCCGTCTAATTCTGGCAATATGTTGGCATTTGGTTCAGCTGATCATAAAATTTATTATTATGATCTTCGCAGCCCGAGCATGCCACTTTTTACATTAGTTGGTCATAACAAAACCGTTAGCTATGTCAAGTTTGTGGATTCATCAACTCTTGTATCATCATCTACGGATAACACGCTTAAGCTTTGGGATTTGTCAGAGTCCACATCACAAGTTATTGACTGTCCTATTCAGACATTCACGGGCCACATGAATCTAAAGGTATGCTTGTTTATTTCTGCAAGTTATCTAATTTAGAGTGTTGGAAATGTACACGTTTAGGCCTTCTGATGACTCACATGTGAAATTTTGTTTTTTTATGTCAGAACTTTGTTGGTTTATCGGTCTCTGATGGATACATCGCTACTGGTTCGGAAACAAACGAGGTACTTCTGTTAACCATCCTCAGTTGTTCATTGCTACTTGATAAGTGATTACATTGATTAATGTTCATTTATGCCTTATTATCCACCAATGTTGTCTTAAGAATTCTCAACTGGTAACAGACTAAGTCTTGACGTCAATAACATATTACTAAAATTATCATAAACTTTGTTTCCCCATTAAGAAGCAGCAATTTCCCGTTTGGGATGCCCCACAAAATTGTTACCTTTTGTTCTTTGTTTACGGGATCTTGGATCACAGATAAAGACAACTATTTCATTTTGTTTTTGCGGGGATGACTGAAGTTTCCAATAATCTCAGTTCTCAATTGTGTGTCTCCTTTGTACACTTTGAACTCTGTCCTCTTCTTAAATGCCACTCGTAGTTAAAGCAAAGAAGTCTATTAATTCTTGTTCTAAACATATCTCAGGTTTATGTCTATCACAAAGCTCTCCCTATGCCTGCATTGTCGTATAAATTCAACACCACAGATCCAATATCAGGTGATGAAGTGGATGACTCTGAGCAATTCATCTCATCTGTCTGTTGGCGTAGTCAGTCATCCACTTTGGTTGCTGCAAATTCCTTGGGAAATATCAAGCTTTTGGAGATGGTTTAATTCTCATTTCCAAATATAAAGCATAAGGAGCATATATCTATGATTCTGCATAGGCATTTTCGTGAAGGTGTATAGAGACAGAAATTTTGAGTATGCTGATCCTGGATCAAAGTGTACTGTAGATAAATTTTAGTAGAAAGAAAAATTTAAGAGATGTTATCCTTCCTGTATATTGTTTACCTTCAGAATCATTTGGTAACATACATAATAAGTATGCACATTGTTCGCCAAAAAATTATTTTTCGTGTTATTAGTTCATTGTTGCACACGACAAGCAAATATGAAGATAACATTTGGTGTAAGGTGTTCCTTTAGAAACAATATGAAGATAACATTTGGTGTAAGGTGTTCCTTTAGAAACACGGCGGGACACATTTTCAGGGAGTATGTAATTTTGAATGAATGGTCAGATTGTTAGAACAACATGTTAAGTATCTATTTTTGGTTAAAATTTGACATTATTTAGTTTTGAAAATACTGAATAATCAAAAAGTCATAGTAATTTACTAATTTTATCCATTCTGATATAAACTTTCCGGAATGTTTGCGTTTTTCTTGAGCTTATTATTTAGAGTAAAATGTGAAAAGATTTGTTATCGTAATAGTAACACCGGTTGAAAGAGAACAAGATCAAAAAACGAGCTGGTGTTTAACTAAAGTTCTGCAAATTTGCAAGATGTGATGGTTTGTGTTGCATTTGCATAAAACGTAGTTTATCTGCAAAGAGATGACAAGTAAGAAGATCCGAAAAGTCGCGTAACTTCTCAAAAAACATGTATAGTAACAGGACATTTCAAGTTTTCAACTATTTAGTTTTAGTAAGGTCACAAAAATATAAGACACACCATTTGAAATTATGAACATGTATTGTAAAAACATATCCATGTTTAACAGGTAAAAATGCTACTGTGACATTTTACATGATGTGGCATGTTTTGTGTTCCAAAATTTATCGAAAGTTTGATTTGTATCCCGTTTAAGCGATCAGGAGCAACACTTTTACAGGGTTCATCAGGTCACCAGATGATTAATTCCAAAGTTATTTGGCACTTTATAAAACTTCTGAATTAAACATTATAACAATGAATTTTGTGTGATCTGCTGTTAGCGGATAGTGAGAAAAAAGCAAAGATAAAATGCAAGCTAAAGCGCTTGTTGTTGCTGCTCCAGAGGCTGAGAAAGTCAACGGAGGTGGAAAAGGCTGAAGAAAAATGTGAAGGTTGAACGGTGAGGAGGAGAGGTAAGGCTAAAGGACCGGAATCTATTTCAAAGGTGATAGATATCAAAGTGTGAGAAGTCGAGTAGTAACTACATGTACTATTATGCAGCTAAGCTGCTTATGGTGCTGCAATTTTGAATCCCTGAAGACTAAAGCGCCTTTCATGACTAGGGAACTCGATCAAGTGATTTCGCACTTGCTTTTGGTGGATTTTTTTTTAAAGTTAAATCATAAATTAACAAAGTTACGAGTCTACGTATAAATCTTGGTATATATTTATCCGAAACTGGATTGAAATTAGATTGTATATTAAGCACTCATCAAAGACCTCCTTAACCTATGCGTTGAAACAATCATCATGTTTGTTCTTGGAAGCACAACATGTTTTTTTTCCATAATTTAAGAATGGCATATTTCTAGATAAGCCAGGCGGCTGATTAAATTAAATAAGACTAGTTAATCTATGAACCTTGACTTGCTGTCAATAATTGATCTCATTGTCTCTCTCATCTTTAGCAGCATCTAGCTCTTGCTTAGAGATTTCCCAAATGATACATGAAAGGTGTGCTACCCTTGTTCACACCACATCTAATGATACACTAATAATTAAAATAAAGAGCATGCTTCACAAACTTTATGACAAATTATTTTTTAAGACATGTATCTTTTCCAATATTTCTTGGTTTATGACATCCAAATGTGATGAAATAAAGCATCATTTAGATCTTCGGTCGATGCCAGATTTGAGCGAGACACTGAAATATGACTGAACGAATAAGTCACCACACCAATGCCCTTGAGCTGAAAACAAACATGACCATGGTCACACTGCTAATAATGTTTTGGTAGATAATAAGCCAAATAGCAAAGCTTTTTCCTCTCCCTTTCCTGATTTCCTTCCCTTTCCATTGACTAATCAGAATTTGTTAATGGAAGGTGCATGTGCGTGTAGCAATTTGCATTGATATAATTATAAAGGGGCCCCTTTTCATTTGTAATATCCCACAAACCAAGGGCCTTGTCATGATTTGTACCTCACTTAGAATTTTTACAACACCAACCTTGAAATGCCCCTTCAATTAGATTCCAATCACTTGTTCATTTCTGTCCTTTAGCAAATTCAAATTTGTCACATTGTATTAATTGAACAAACTTTAAGTACTGAAGTTACCCTAAAACATGTCCGAATATAAGTAACGAAGATGATACAAACCATTGGGCGTGACGGTCAGCATTGGCAACTTATAGTTTTGTCTCAAGATCTTCTGTTAAATTTTATAAGATAAAAAAAAAGGGACAAATTAAGGGCTTGAACACAACAACATGACACTAAAATTTTCTTGTTTTTGTCTATAAGCATGTAGTTTGTGACACAACATGGGAGATTGTTGGATGAAGCATGGAGGGAAACCAAGAAGAGTCCACCAATTTGACTTGTAAGTTGCAAGTTTGTGAAACAATGTAACCAAAAGTACAATACAAAACAAAGAATATCAAGGATGCTCACATGGGCTTTGTTCTCATCCTATGAATCATTTATTAATTACTGTAAATCTTTCTTTATTGTATTAACCGAGACTCATTAACATCATATTGCTAGGTAGTTTTCTCTCATACTAAAAATGATGCGAGAAAATGAAAATTAAAGCATAAGCGATTAAAACGATAGACAGATACATGCATGCTATCAAACTCAAAAAAGTATAACTGGAATGCAAGTTTTCTAAGTGATACACAGATATACATACGAGGAGTGCTACACCCACCTAAGATTTACAAAAATTCATCCACTCGCTGAAGTGGCAAAGTGGTGATTGGTTGGTTTTCTGTGGCCCACAGAAAACCAACCAATCACTACTCTGCCACGTCAGCGAGTGGAAGAATTTTTGTAAACCTTAGGTGGATGTAGTAATATTCTATACATACATACTTCAAACAAATATAGTTTCGTTGAAACGTTGTTTAATATTACATTATATATAATTAATTTTCAAAACATTTAGGTGAATTTAACGTAATATATAGGAGTATTAAAACCTGTACAATTCTTCAACAAATGCATGTAGCCATTTAGCATTGTTAAACACTACAAGTCAAACCGGCCCATTAAGATATCCCATACTTTTACCGCTTTTTGTTTTAAATATAATAATAGCATCATTTAACGTACGTGTTTGATCAAGTGAGTTTATATGCTCCAAGTTTATTCTTAATTAGGCATACTTAACACGTTGATGTGATCATAGTTGCAATTTTTATAATTAGACATATAAAATAGTTATGTGTGCCCTTTAAAGCATAGGTATTGATGTTCTAAAATGTGACCAAATACATCGGGTTTTGAAATTTTTAAAGGTTTTCTGATTGTCACTACTACACCTGATTTAAGTATGTGTAATGGGCGTCCTTTAATCGGTTGATCATCCCTAAAGAACTAGTCCCAAGTACTCTTAGCCATTACACCACCTTGTTGAGACTAGTCCGGTCACATATGCGACCAAGTTGTTTGTGTGTGTGGCTTTTTTTTTTTTTTTTTTTTTTTTTTTTTGAGTATATTTTCGGTGATGCTTTCTGTTTTTTTGTTATACTAAGTCGGTCATGAATCTGTTTATTAAAAAAAAAAAAAAAAAAAACCTTATATAACAGTGAGATAAAGGTCACATGACGGTCACCATTGCACCAAGTCTAATATCTTAAATATTGTAATAAAGTTCTTACCAAACTTTGAAAACTGGTTACATTTGCTATCATTTTATATTTCCAGTTTCTACAACGTCATTATTGTAAATTTAATTATCAGTGAGTCTTTATGCATTTGAACGTAAATTGTTTTTTGACTGGTCAATATAACCTCAATGATATTAAAGACAAGATTCGACGAGATAGTCATGACTAAGAAAACTTTTTGCAATAATCTAGTATACCAAAAATATAATGCCAAGCTAGTAAAAATATTTTATTTGAATTTGTGTGTTAATTAACATGCGATTGGGTTTTTTTTTTCCCTCAATGACGGTGCCATTCTGCACCGGTAATGTGTTATTCGCCTCCTTGCGATCTCGCCGGGCAACTAACGACCGCTATATCATACCTTTTTGTATGTGAGTGAGTGGGCTACCTTTTATTATATTTATTTATTTTTTTGTTTGTTTGTTATGTGTTATGTGACTCACATGTACCTATAACAATTATAGCTGAGAATGATGTATTAGCTATTGTGGTGTTATAGTTATTGGGTGTTATTTGGTGTGTGCTGAGATGACAACCCAATAACAATTATTAGGTGCAAAATGCAACTAGCTCTCTTATATATAAACCTAAGAAAATGATATTTCTTCCTGCATATCCTGCTACTCATGAGAGTAAGACAAATATAAAGATTAATGAATCAAACAAAGAGAGGGAATTAGTGTATTACACATGTCACATGATTCTATTGGTAGGAGGATAAGTAGTCACAATGAGTAGGAGTATATAGCATTGCTCATAAACCTATATAAGCTACGTCTCAACAATCTGATGACTTTCAGAGTTATAAGGCTAGTGGTAATAAGAAGTCATTACAACCAACTTCATCATTACCACCTTAGCGGCACGTCACTTTCTCTTTTCACTATCGACTTAGTGTAATAGCACAACCAACATTACCACCAAAACATATCTTAGTTAAACACAAATAAATCTCACAAAAACTAAAATCACACGCTCACCCACACAAACACGCCTCCAAGACTCGGTCGCTTTCTCCCTTAATTGCTCGAAAACGCGTTAATCGAGGGTGATTGTAGTAAGGTAGCACGCGTCATACGTTGCCTGTAAAGATGAAGACGCGTCAAACTTGCTATCTATTACCGGAGTCTCAGTTTGCTTGTTCTAAACTTTAGTAAATGGCAGCCCTATTTTTTTCATTTCAAGCATTATTATTCGATCTAAAACCTTTTTCCTCACATAAGCACACATACTGTCCTCATTAGAAAATATAGTTCGCAAGTCAATACTTTCTCAACTTGTCCATTATATATAGGGATGCATTAACCTCACCCTCCCTACCATGGAGGGTCCACCTATTTTAGTCAAAAAGTACAAGCATTAAAGCAGACAGTACAAGCGGCGGCAGCAGTGTCGGTCAATACACCCTCTCTACAGGGAGGGTGTGATTAACTCATGCCTATATATAATCTTTATTTCTCATCTTAGCCCCACAAAACAATACCACCAAAAGTCACTTGTTCTTCACATCTATCTACTTTGGTAAAGTTGCTACATCACTTACCATTCTTTAAATACTTTCTACTTTGGTCCATCTAAATATTCTCTTGCTAAAACTATATAGTACATGATATGCATATGCCCTTGCTTTTACGGATACATTGAGTGATCAAGCTGATTTTTTTATCGGATGGAATCCACTTAGTACCGATGATAATGTTAAGAATATATTGCGTTCAATTATAAAGAATTGAACGGGTGGTAATTAGCTTATGCATGTATGGTAGTAGATATTAAGCATTTGGTTTTGCTTAAACTAACATACTTAGCTCTAGCTAAAATTTTATTTAATTTAGTTAATACGAACATCTAGAGCTGTAAAAGTTTTTGGAAAAAAAAAAAAAAAATGTTTTATAACAAACTCTTTTGGAACGACAAATTTAATTTATATTAAAAAAATTAGCGTATTATTATTTGTTATGAATGGATTTCATTTATCATTGTAAGTTCTAACAGCTGTAGACATTTGTCAAATATATTGATTAACCCAATTATATATATCTAGTGTATCTTTGCATGTTAAATTTCCATGCTGCTCATGTATCATAGATAGTTTTTTTTAGTATTGTCCGATATATGTCAAGATTTGTGTAGTTTTGTCCAATGTTTGACAAATCTTAGAATTGCTAGTTGTATACTGATTTGAGCTTGTTCAATCAGTTTTATGTTTTATAACTTGTAATCAGTTGTTGATATTAATATAATTCACCTTTGCACCAAATTTTTTTCCATGTTGCTAATATTTGTGTACATTTGAGTGATCACATATCTACACGTGAATCTGGTTAAGCGTTCTAAATTAACAAATAAATGGAAAAACTTATATATGCTTTTCTAATTCATAAATTCTGATGAGAACAAGGTAGAAGAGTAAGCCGAGAAGTATGTAAAGCGTTTGGAACACGACAAACGAGTCAAGACTTCGCTATGGCGTAACACTATGATCCTTGTTACACGGATAAATAACCAATTGTTTTATGACTTCGGTACGACGTAATACGTAAAACCTTGTTACGTCGCAGAGGCCGCAAACAACATATTTTCTTTTATTTACTTAAGACCTTTTTTAGGGATAATTATTGTTTAGTAATGTTTTAAATTAGTTTTTTTTTTTTTTTTTTTTTTTTTTTTTTTAGGTATTTTTTGCAAAAGATATCTTTCCCTATAAATATATGGTTCACTATCATTGTAATTCACTTTTGAATTATTACTAAACCTATGTTTTAAGAGTTATTCTTGTGTTAGTGTTTTATTCCCTGGAGGTTTTATCCTTGTTATCAATCATTGGATTAAGGTTAACAAAATCGCTTCTGTATCCTGCGTCAGTTGACATTTAGAGCTTGTTAATATCCTGGATGATGAATGGTGTATAAGATTCAAAACTCATACTATTAGTGGGGTATGGTTTGAAGAGTACATGAATTATGGTTTCACAAAATCCATAAAAGAACTTGACAAAAGCTACACTATGCTAAAAAAAACTACGTTTCGTGATCGTAGGTGGGGCATTGATCCACAAAAATTGTGAGAATAGCAATTATGGAGGTTAAAGAATTCGTCCAATCATAGGCGGATCTATTGACAACCGTAGGTCTAACCAAGCCCTGTTTAACAATATGAGGGTTAATGAATGCGAAGAAAGAACGAAAATGGAGATTCGGCTACCAACAATAAAATGGTTTTATTCAAAAGTTTTGATCAATAATAAGGTGTTTTCTTTAATTGTTGACAATTGTGGAGCTAAGAACTTGGTTTTGAGAAAATATGTTAATTAATTAATTTAGCAATTGAGATTTGTCCGATTAGAAGAACGCAAGTTTGTTGGATTCCAATATCTATTGGTGTGTCTTACAAACGTGAAATGTTTTGTGAATTGGATGGCATGGAGGATTGTCATATTCGGTTGGGAAAATCATGGCGACAAGAAGTTCAAGATTTTTATGATTTAAAGCATAATCTCTACCTTCTTTTCTTATGGGAAGGAAAGAGAATTGTGATGATTGCATTCGAAGATAAAGTATAGGTACCGATGGTCTAAGTTAAGATTGAAGAAAATATATTGAAGACCGAGGCTATTCTCTTGTTAGAATTTTATTCCTTAGATGGTTTTTTCCTAGTTATCAACCTTTAGATTAAGGTTCATTTTCACATTTCGCGTGAACTTCATACCAATCTACCAATTTCTTCATCCATCCATTATACTAGTTTCACCATCATACCCAAAAGCAAAACACATTGCGTATTTACTTTGTCTTCATTTCATGTGCTTAGGAGTTTTCATTTGCAAATTCCAAGTTGCACGTTTGACAATCAAATTTAACTAGTTTCTCTAAAAGAAAATTAGGTGGTACTTTACCATACAATAAAATTCATTTTTTTGTTTTTTGTTTGCATCACTTAATTCTTAAAAGCAGGGGCGAAGCTTCATAGGGGTCGGGGGGGCGCCCGACCCCCGAAATTTTTTTTGCGATGTAGGGGGTATATAGTTTTCGTGTAGAAAAATTTCGGTATATTCGGTTTCGACCCCCCAAAAATTTCGGTATACCTGAAATATAGCCTTAGGAAAAAAAAATTTAGATCCCGACCCCCCACTTACAAAATCCAAGCTTCGCCACTGCTTAAAAGTATAATTGTAACAGTTCAAAGATGAAGTACCAAAACTGTAGAAAACACAAAACATCATGTTGGTCATATGTATATTTAACCCTGAGGTTGACACACACACAACGTTAAACTCAAGTACAATCAAAATTCTCTTGTTTTTCACTTTTTTCACACACTAAAAAAACTCACACACATGAAAATGGAACCCCAAGAAAAACACCCATCTCCAGCCAACTCACCATCATCCAACTGCAGCACCACCATACAAACACCACCATTAACACCACGACCCATCACAAGATCCGACCCAAATCCATACCCCACCACCTTTGTTCAAGCTGACACTTCTTCATTCAAACAAGTTGTCCAAATGCTAACTGGGTCATCCCAACAAGATTCATCAAATGGGTCAAACGGGTCAAATGGGTCCAACCCTTCAAAGGTATCAATCCCACCTGTGAAAAAACCAAGCTTCAAACTATATGAACGTAGGAACAGTTTGAACTTAAAAAACGGGTTGATGATAAACCCAATGGGTCCAAGATTCGGGTCAAGTTCATCATCACCAAGGGTACAAGAGCTTTTGTCACCAAGTATACTTGATTTTCCATCGTTGGTTTTAAGTCCAGTGACACCATTAGTTGAAGATCCATTTGATAAAAAAGAAGAAGAAAGGGTTATTAAGGAAAAAGGATTTTATTTACATCCGTCACCGAGAGCGGTGGCAACAACACGTGGCTCTGCTGCAGAGCCACGTTTGTTGCCACTTTTCCCGATGACGTCCCCGAGGTCATCGATGAGTTAGATTATTTTTGTTTGTTTCAAATTTCAACCACAATATTTAATCTCACTAAAACGAGCTATAAGGGAGGTAAGATGTAAACAGTCACAGTCTAACGGTTTAAACTTGGAAAAGTGCCTAAAGAAAAACCTCCGGCAAGAGCGTTTGTATGTTTAGTAATTAGTTGAGATTTTTCAAAGGTTAGAGATCTTTTGCTTTAATTGTACAATTTGGATCTCTATATTGAAATCGAAATTAAAATAAATTATTGTTACTTAGTATTAGTTTCTTCTTGATTTTTACTTAGTAATTAATGGATTGGTGTTACATATTTAATGATTGTTGAAAGTTTGAAAATCTTTATGAAAATAGTTGAACCTAATTGGTGACTTTTTTGATTCCTTTGCTTTTAATTCACTTCATTTCTCAATATATTATCATTCAATTATTTTTTATGTAATTAATGCGTTAATTTGTTTGCATTAAACTGTATTCTAATATTCATTAAATTAAAGGTTTTTCTAACTTGTGCTTTAAAGTCACAAGTTAAGTACACCAAAAATATAACAAAAGTACATTGAGACTAACATAAAAGTACACTTGTCTGTACTTTTATGTGGATCTATGTGTACTATTTCGTGGGCCCTATGTACATATGGTGTGCTTAACTTGTTCCCCTAAAGCACAAGTTAAAAAAAACCCATAAATTAAATAAATAAGATAAGATGATGTTTGATGTATTTGAAACGTCAACATTGGTAAGACTAGTTATTTCGTGTAATAGTAACAAATATAATAAAATTTATAACTGGCTTTTACTAAAAGCGTACTGTGTATATATAACTAAAATTTGATCTTCCAGAAATAAAAGTATCTACCAAATGTAGTATGTTCGTTACTTACTTTTTTGTTAATAAGATGTATATATAGAAAGTTACCTTTACGAAAGAAGTATGATCAAGAGGTGGTTTTCTTGAGAGTTTCCAGTTTTAGCTTTAAAGAAAATCACTGTACTGCTATAACTTTTTATTTAGTTTTTATCGTTTTGTTTCTTTCACTATGCTGCTTTTTGGAACCATTCTTATTTGTATTTTGGAAGTAGAAATAGTTTTTTTTTACATGATCTCCAATATGTCTCGCGCAGAGATGGAACCACGGGGTTCCGTGACCTCATGAATTTTTTTGATGTAATATTAATTTTTGAAAAACACATCGATTTAAATACATTTTAAATGCACACAGTTTATCGAAATGTGTTTATAGTGTTATTTAGTTAGTACTATCAGGGTACCCGCGCGTTGCAGCGGCGGGTACCCTGTGACAATTAACCGGAGAAATAGATCTCGATGAGGCATGACTCATAAGTTTATATCGGTTCTAACGGGTCATCTTGAGTTCATTTTCGGATGGCTTTTATTGGCTAGCCGAACCAGTGACGACACCGGTTCCCTGTTGAATCCGTGGTCCGGTCTGATTTTCAAAACTATATGTACCATCAACTTGTTAGATTGTATAAACTTTTGTGTGTTTTATTAGTTTGTACAATATGTATAATAATATGTATTTTTCATTTTATTGGTGTTTTAAAAATAACATTAATTATTATATTTAATTATTTTATATTTTGGATTATGTTGTAGCTTGTTTAGATTATATATTGTGAAAATTTTATTGTATTTTTAAGTAATGAGATGTTTTAATAAGATTATTAATTATGTTTTAATTTAATGTTGTAATGCTGAATTTTAAGACATTAAATGTATAATTGTGTTGATATTACTTGTACCTTTAGCATTAAAAGGTGTAATATCGAATTTTAAGGTTTGCATTAATTTTTAGGCCATTGGTGGCTGAAAAGGCATGTATATGTAGCTACAAAACTTGTAAATATCTAATTGTATTAATTTTAATATATTAAATGTCTAATTATTTTGATATTACTTGTACTTTTAGCATTAAAATATGTAATGCTTAATTTTAAGTATTTCTATATTTAGTAGGCCTAAATACTTTATAAGATAGATACTTAAAAAAAATTGTGCATTTGATCGTATTTGATTCTGCTTATGTCTATGATCTCGTGTGAATTGAAACTTATGACGATTGTCACTTGGGCTTCGAATTTTGAATGAACGATGTTGACTTGTCGTTATGTTGAATGAAGGTGACTCGAAGTCGAATTGTGCTTATCATATCCTTTGTCATTACTTTGGTTATCATTTAGGCATTTTGCTTTCTTTCGTTTTAATTTCGTGGCCACCTTACCCTTTTCTAACTTCTAATGAGTGGCACATTTGTAGTTTGACTTTGTCTTAAGCGTCACTATATAGCCTGGCCTATATTGACATATTGTACCAAAATGTAATGAGATGAAGAAGATATTTTTCGGTTTTGTTTGTAAGCATATTTCATATAAAGCAGAAGCCTTTTTATATAAGCTAATCTCAGTACAGTTTAAACAAGCGGCTAAGCTTAAGTATCAAGGTTTTCAAGATCGATAACCTATCTAGGATCGTTTTTATTTTTGCAAGATCGGGATCTTAAGATCTTACTATAATGTCATTTTTTAATGATTTTTGTAATATTATCCAAATCTACAAATTACTATATAGTATAAACACGAAATTATATGAATAATTCATAGAAATGTTTTCCTAAATTATGAATATAAAATGTTTAAAAAAAATCACGTTTTGTTAATTAAATTATATAAAAACATAAACCATAAATTTGTAAAATTTTAGTTTGTGGTTCGAGAAAAGTAAGATCAGATCGGGGTAGATCTTAAGATCCTAAGGTCAAGATTGAGATCCTATAAGATCTTAAGCTTGTTAAGATCCTACGTAAGATCTGGAACATTTTTGCTCTGTAAAATCGTAAGATCCTAAAATCATGATCGGGATACTAACAACTATGATGGTAAGTATAACTTCATATTAGCAAAAACCCTTTTTATATAAGATGATCACAGTACTGTTTAAACAAGCTGATAAACATAAGTATGACTGTTTATAATTTTTTTGGAAATATAAATATACATTTTACGAAGAGAAGAAGAGAAGAAAAAAATAATAATAAAAAAATAAAAAATAAAATCAAAGGTGTTTATTTTTTACTACATCCGTCCCATAATTATAGTCTACTATTGACTTTTTAAGTCTTCGTTGTACAACTTTGACCTTATATATTTTTATTTGTGTTATATAATACTTGATAAAAATTATACCAATGGAAAATACATTCAAAACTCAATCCATTTATATATTTTGCATCAAGTAATGTATAACACAAGTAAAATATTCATGGTCAAAATTGAAAACTAAAGAATTCAAAAATCAACATTGGACTATAATTATAGGACGGAGGGAGTAAGTTGTAACAAAACGTAATAGGCTAATAAGATTGCTTTTATAAGCTTACCAAAACACAACCATTGAACATTGCCCTCTCACACCGAATGTTCAATTAACCGGTCAATGCTATGTTATATGAAAATTTACATTATTGAAGAGGACTAACGTTGTGTTGTTTTTAAAATAAATATACGAAAGAGAAAAGAAATGGAAAAGTAAAGGGGGTTTTAGTTAATTTGTTTCTGAGACAATTGAAAGGAAAAAAAAAATAAATAAATAAAAATAACTAATGTTATTAAGTTGTAAAAGAAAAAGAAAATAACTTGTTCAAATTACATGTATGTCGTTTAGTTATTATTGACAAATCTTTTAAAGTGTTAATACAAATATCGCCGAAAAACGTTATTTATATTTTACGATCTTCGCTAAGTTTTGTTAACGACAAAATGTAAACTTTAGTTTTAAGCAAAACATATTCTTAGTTTTTAAGACTTGCATAAACAAGACTTTTGCTACATTTTACATTTCATAAAACATAACACAAGTTTATTTCTTAAATTAGAAATAGTCACATCACATTTATGGCAAGTTTTGTCATTATGTATTTATGGCAAGTTATGTGTTTGACTTGCTTTCATGTTGCTTGCAAGTATCATGTTTGACTTACTTTAAGTGATGTGACATTGTTTGGTTGATAGAAGTTATGAGACAAGACCTTGTTTGGTTTGAAGAGTAATTGCAAAAACCTACTGCAGACCCAGCGGTACCCTGGGGGTACACGGGCGGAACCCATTTGAGGGTTCCGCCTGATCCGCCGAGCACACAGTTTGTTGTGCTATAAATACCAAGCCATAACTTGATTTTTGGCTAACCTCTTGAGCACATATTTTACACACACACTGATCCTTTTCTTCTAACCTCTTGACATTGTAAATGTGAAGTTTCCTTTTGTAGCAAAGAAGCTCACAAGGTCGTCTAAAGTTACAAGTTTCCAACACAACGTTGCAAGACTTGGTAGCTTAGTATTGTGTAAACTCGTGTTGTTTACGCGTCATTTGTTTGTGTATATTCTGAAGTGAGTGGTTAGTATTTTAGTCCTCAAAATACAAAGAGTGTTGGGAGTTGTTGTACCCTAGTAAAATAACTAAACGGGAGTGGTTGTGCCCTTGTAAAAGAACTCGACATTTAGCTTTGTGTCGGTAAAAGTATAAGCGACGTGTAAGGTTTTCTCCGCCGGTGAAAGGAGCTTGTTGACTAGTGAAAGAAACTCTCGAGTTGGATACTCGGGGCGTGGACGTAGGGCAAGGAAAAAAGAGTCCTTGTAGCCGAACCACGATAAATACTCGTGTTGTGGTTTGATCATTTCTTTCCTTTACTTGCATGTTATATATATTGTGTTTGTGCATATATCTTTGATCAAACGGAAAGTTTCAAAGCTAAAGAAACAAACTAAAAAGATTTTAAAACGCTAAAACTATTCAACCCCCCTTCTAGTTTTCCACAATTGGCATCAAGAGCTACGTTACTCAAGCTTTTAAAATATATTGTGTTTTAAAACTTGAAACGATCCATGGATTTTGAAAATTACAAAGAAGGGCAATCTATGCAAAGACCACCACTCTTTGAAGCAAATGGTTTTATATATTGGAAAAACCGTTTTGAAACTTACGTGAAATCTAAAGATATAGATTTATGGTATATAATTGTTGATGATGATAATATAGTTACTAATATTAAAGATGATGATCAAAAGAAATTGATAGGTAAAAATAATGAAGCTAAAATGATGCTTTACAACGTTTTGCCTAAGAAAGAATATGAAAGAGTCTTTTTGTGTAAAACCGCCAAAGATATTTGGCAATCTTTAATTGTCACTCATCAAGGAAACTCACAAGTTAAAGATAACAAAATTGATCTTCTTGTTCAACAATATGAACAATTTGTTATTTCCGAAGATGAGATTATTGATAATGCTTTTGCTAGGTTTAACACTATTATTACTTCACTTAAAGCACTTGATGAATCTTTTTGTAGTAAGAACTTTGTCAGGAAATTTCTTAGAGCACTCCATCCGAAGTGGAGAGCAAAAGTGACGGCAATTGAAGAATCCAAAGATCTTTCAAGCATGTCACTTGATGAGCTAATTGGAAACCTCAAAGTTCATGAAATGGTGATGGAAAAAGATTCGGAACTAGTTAGAGGCAAGAAAGAAAAAGTTAAGTCCATTGCCTTGAAAGCTAGAGTCCAATCAAGTGATGATGAAGAATCTACTTCGGATAGTGATGATGAGGAATATGCTATGACCGTGAGAGACTTCAAGAAGTTCTTTCGTAGGCGAGGGAAGTTTGTAAGACAACCTAAAGATGACAAGAAAACCTTCCGGAAAGATCGTGATGATCGAAAAGGAAAAGTTGAACGAAAATGTTATAGGTGTGGAGACACAAGTCATCTTGTAGGAGAATGTCCAAAACCACCCAAGAGCAAGCCTCAACAAGCTTTTGTGGGTGGTGCTTGGAGTGACTA
This sequence comes from Artemisia argyi, assembly GCA_030686995.1. NCBI lineage: Eukaryota > Viridiplantae > Streptophyta > Magnoliopsida > Asterales > Asteraceae > Artemisia > Artemisia argyi. Next base: position 37,099,685 of record CM060677.1, on the reverse strand, counting down.
TGAAGGAGATGATGATGAGCCAAAGAACGATGATATTGCTCTCATGGCTCACAACTCAAATGAGGTACTCTCCGACTCATCTTACTCCTCTATTGATGATGACACTTTACAAAATGAATATAACAAACTTTGTGAGCTATGCTTAAAAATCATAAACAAAAATAAATTTTTGAAAACTAAAAAGGAGTTTTTAGAAAATGAAGTTTATGAGTTAAAAGAAAAAGCTAAGAGATTAGAAAAGAGTAAAGGTATTGACACCTCATGCAAATCATGTGAGGAACTTAAACTTGAAGTTGAGAAACTTAAAATAACTCAAAATGATCTAATCAAACAAACCACAAAGTTCAAAAAGTTCGATAAGAACATTTCATGTGCGGATGAAATTATGAAACTCCAAAAGTCACCTTTTGATAAAACAGGTCTAGGTTTCAGGAAAGTAGAAATCATTAAGGGTCAAACGAAACAAGAAACGAACACACATGAAACAAACAAAACTGCTACAGCAGCCCGCGGACCAGACGGAACCCAAAATAGGGTTCCGCCCGTTGGCCCCGAGGGTTCCGCCAGGTCTGCTGCAGCAGTAACTCCATCCACATCGGATCGTTCTAAATTTGTTAAAGTTACATATAAAAATGGAACCAAACCTGCCTTTAAAACTGGAGTAGGACTTAGTAAAAATGAATTTAGAGCTAAGACTACTCAACCAAGACCTAAGACTCCAATTCCCAAACGCCCCTTTCCAAAGAGCAACTTCAATGCTCGACCAAACTACCAACATGTTTGGAACCAAAACACTCCTGGACATTACCAAACCTCAAATTACATGCCATGGAACCCTTATGCTCTATTTTCATATTTGGGACAAATTAATGGTATGCTTAACCAAAATGGACCCATGAGAAATTGGGGACCAAATGTTTGAGTGTTTTTCATAAAATAGGTGTGCCTCAAAGTTTGTTTGGATCCGGATGAATGGATCAAAGATAGTGGTTGTTCAAGGCACATGACGGGTAATAAAAGCCTCTTCTCTACATATCACAAATGTGATGGAGGTAATGTTACGTTTGGTAGTAATGCTAGGAGCAAAATCATCGGAAAAGGTACAATCTCTCATGACTCCCTTTCTATAGATGATGTTGCTCATGTTGATAACTTAGGATTTAATCTCCTTAGTATTAGTCAACTTTGTCGTAATAAGTATAATGTTCTTTTTAGTGAGAACGGTAGTAAAATACTTAAAGATGGTATAACCATAGCCAAAGGTGTCCTTAAGAACAACGTATACGTCATGAAGTTGGATTCTACATCTAGAGACAAACTTTGTCTTACCTCATTAGATGAATCTTCAACTTTATGGCATAGACGTTTAGGACATGCTAACATGAGACTTATCCAAAACCTCTCCTCCAAAGACTTAGTTTGAAACCTACCCAAGTTGAAATATGACCAACACTTTTGTGATGCTTGCAAAGTCGGTAAACAAGTCCATAGTAGCCATAAGGCTAAAAACTTGGTTTCTACATCTAGGTGTGTAGAACTTTTACATATGGATTTATTTGGTCCATCCGCTATACAAAGTTATGGAGGTAACTTCTACACTTTGGTTATAGTAGATGATTACTCACGTTATACTTGGACAAAATTTTTGAAAAGTAAAAATGAAGCTTTTGATAAATTTGAGATTCTAAGTAAGAAAATTCAAAATCAAGTAGGGTCTAATATTGTGTCTATTAGAACGGATCACGGTCGTGAATTTGATAATGAATTTCAATTTGGAAAATTTTGTGATAATAATGGAATTACTCATAACTTTTCGGCTCCACGTACTCCTCAATCTAATGGTGTAGTAGAACGTAAAAATCGGACATTACAAGAGATGAGTAGAACAATGCTTAATGAACAAAATATTCCATAAAAGTTTTGGTGTAATGCCGTAGACACATCAACGTACATTCTAAATCGAGTCCTAATTAGACCATTTTTGAATAAAACTCCTTATGAACTTTACAAAGGTAAAAAGCCTACATTAGGATACTTTAGAGTGTTTGGTAGTAAATGTTTCATTCTTAACACCAAGGATTATCTCACCAAATTTGACCCAAAATCTTATGAAGGTGTATTTCTTGGATATTCACAAAGTAGTAAAGCTTACATTGTTTTAAACAAAGAAACCTTAAGAGTCGAGGAATCGTTAAACGTAACATTTGACGAAAGTCCACCTCCCTCTAAGACATCACCTTTGGTAGATGATGACTTAGTTGAAAGCCAAGCAATTGAAAGTCAAGAAATCTTAGATAATGACAAGGAAGATGAACTATTAAACAAGGAACTTGTTAATGTCAAAGAATCTAAAAGTCATCCATTAGATAGTGTCATAGGCAACATTAATGAAAGAACACTAAGATCAAAAGTCCAAAATAAAAGTAATTATTTTTGTTTCGTGTCAACCATTGAACCTAAAAATATTAATGAAGCCATTAAGGATGAATCTTGGGTAATTGCAATGCAAGAAGAATTAAACCAATTTGTTAGGAATGATGTATGGACATTAGTTCCTCAACCAAAGAGTCAAACAATAATTGGAACGAAATGGGTATTTCGTAATAAAATGGATGAAAATGGAATTGTGTCTAGAAACAAAGCTAGGCTAGTAGCACAAGGATATAATCAACAAGAAGGCATCAACTACGATGAAACTTATGCTCCGGTAGCTAGGCTCGAGTCAATTAGAATCTTACTTGCTTATGCGTGTGCACATAATTTTAAACTCTTTCAAATGGACGTCAAAAGTGCATTTCTAAACGGAGTCATTAATGAAGAAGTGTATGTTGCTCAACCACCGGGCTTCATCGATTTTGAAAAACCTAATTATGTTTACAAACTTAAAAAGGCTCTTTATGGACTCAAGCAAGCTCCAAAAGCATGGTATGATCGACTTAAAACCTTCCTAGTTGACCATAAGTACACCATGGGCTTAGTTGATAATATTCTTTTCACTAAGAAGAAAGATTCACATATTATCATAGTCCAAATCTATGTTGATGACATTATATTCGGATCAACTTGTCAAGAATTATGTGTGGATTTCTCAAAAATCATGCATGACGAGTTTGAAATGAGTATGATGGGAGAACTCAACTTTTTCCTAGGACTCCAAATTAAACAACTTGAAGATGGTATCTTCTTTAACCAATCTAAATACATTAAGGACATGCTTAAGAAATTTGGATTAGAAGATTCGAAACCTATTAAAACTCCCATGTCCACGGAAACTAAACTCACCAAGGATGAGGAAAGTGAATCCGTAGATAGCACTAAATATAGAGGTATGATTGGTAGTCTACTTTACCTAACGGCTAGTAGACCCGACATTATGTTTAGTGTTTGTCTATGTGCTCGCTTTCAAGAAGATCCTAAGACTACACATCTCGAAGCCGTTAAAAGGATATTTAGGTATATTAAGGGCACTACACATTTAGGTTTATGGTATCCCAAAGGAACGGGAATAGACACCATAGTGTATGCCGACTCGGATCATGCCGGTGACTATGTCGATAGAAAAAGCACAAGTGGTATTTGTACTTTTGTTGGACATTGTCTCACCTCATGGTTCTCGAAGAAGCAAACAACTCTTGCTATCTCAACAACGGAAGCCGAGTACGTTTCGGCCGGAAAGGCATGTCAACAAGCTCTTTGGATGAAGCAAGCTCTTGTCGACTACGAAATTCAACTCAACGACATCACAATTCTTTGTGACAACAAAGGTGCCATTGATCTCAGCAAACCCGGTTCAACATGCTCGTACCAAACATATTGAAATCCGTCATCATTTCCTTCGCGACAACGTTCAAAAAGGAAATATCTCAATTGAGAAAGTTTCTTCCGAAGACAACATAGCCGACATTCTCACCAAACCTCTTAAACGTGAACCTTTTAACCTTCTTAGGCTAGGCTTAGGACTCATGGAACCTACATTGTAGTTCTGGACATTAGACAAAAATCACAAAAATCAAAACAAATCCATAACAATTTTTCTCAGCAGGGTCGGCGGAACCCTGAGCCATAACGGACGGAACCCAAATTTGGGATCCGCCGTGTCCGTCGACCTGCAGAATCAATCCATTAGTTTATATTAAACCAAACACCCATTATTTCACACCACCACTTCCAAAACTGTTACTATTCACCATTTCTCTCATCCATACCCACGAAATTCTGGTCTTCAATCCAATCACATTACTAATCCATCATCATTGTAAGTATTCTAAACTTGATTACAATCCTGATCTGAGTCTAGGAATTCTATTTTTGCACAAAAACAAAAACTTGGGGTTATGCATTAAACTTGTAAAATTCATGCATAAAATTAGGTGTTTAACAAAACTAATCATGTTCCCCATAGTTAGGAATTGCATTCTTACTTAGTGTAAACATGTTTGCTAAACCACCCCATGTCAAATTCTTGCAAAAAATTTCTCACAAGTAGGACAAATACTTTTTCGTCTCACATTGAGAATACAAAATCAAAACGTTATGTTCAAAACATCACTTGCATAATGTCTCTTGAATGCTAAAGGGAATACATAACCAATATGTATTTTCGGGTACATTCAAACGAAGCTACATTGACCTAGGAGTGTTTGGGTTATCTTTTGTTTTTATAACAAAACTTGCATTATAAAACATTTTTGATGCATCAAAATGAGTCAAGATAACCGCACCTCCACATTGTTTTCATATAGGCGCACACTAGAACATCCACATTAAAATAGTAGTTTACTTAAACTAAAATGTGAAATTTTTGTTGTTCTAGGTATCATCATGCCTCCTCTAACCCATTACGACCATAAGGACACAATTAAGTACCTCCCAAAACACCACAAAACCAAAGGCCTTACCCCAAACCAAGTCAACATTTTCAAAGCCCTAGAAAAACGCTATGTCCATGAGGGTAGAACCATTGACCCGTCTTTCCTAGAAGGCACAAACCTTTATGCCGAATTTGCCACAATCAACTTTGAGTGTCTTTTGACTTTAGACGAGCCTATTTGTCCTAGATTCATTCTTGAGTTCTATGCATCCGTCACTCTATCCACGGGTGATTATGATTATTTATCCGTCAACTTTAGGGTTAGTGGCAATCAATACTCCTTCACTCTTGAGGAGTTTGCTCAAATCCTAGGAATTCCAAACCAAGGTACTTGTATCTACTCTGATTTGCACTCCCTCTCAACCCTTGACACCCTAGATGACCGTTTCCATCCTTATGATACCCCACTTGTGTCAAAAGATGTACTCCGTAACCACCTCTTTGTTAGGACAACCACTACTAGGAGAACCCGAACGGGTAATGAGGTTGATAAAGATCCATATGGAATGGAACTTAATGAACTCTTGCCCCAATTCAAGAAATGGGAGGAAGTCCTTAGAGCCAATGTTATAAGCACCATAGGAAACCGAGACCATATCAACCTTTGCCTATGCTACATGCTCTACTCTTTGTCCACTAGGCAACCTTTCAATCTTGCTTACTACATGGCCAAGAGAATGGCCGACATTCCCGTGCATGGCACAACGGCTATGCCATATGGAATGTTCTTGACCCGTCTCTTTAGGTTCATTGCACCCATTCCTCCAACTCCTAACCGTCTTCAACTTGACTACTCTCTCATTCCACATACATTTGTCCCTCTAAGTGATAAGAGAATGTATAGAGCCCAAGGAAAACGTCCTCATCCCCCTACCTCCTCCTCTTCTTCCTCAATGAGTGAAGATGACAATTTGCCAAACTCTAGGCTCCCACCTCTCGAATACCTTTTCCAACTTCCGGATATTCCAAATGAATCGGAAGAATTCAAGCAAACAAAGGGGATGTTCAAAAACCTCGGGAGGTTCCTTGGAAAGATGAAGAAGAAGCTCGACAACCAATGAGTGCGGGTGTGTTAGGAGTGTTTGGCACAAGGTGCTATTGGAACAATTTGGTAGTTTAAACAATCTTTGTGATGTAGTTGTGTGTTAGTACAATGTTTGATACACTATGGAACATGTTTTAACTAACAATGTTGCAGGAAGACAACTTTTGGCAAGTTGTCAAATTTTCTTGATTATCAAATTTTCACTAAGTTTAGTGAATTTCGCTAGCCCCCGGTCAAAGTCTCATGATATGAGTGTCTACATGTCTAATTTTTGCATTTCCTAACCAGATATGAATTATATTTTTGGTTTTAGGAGTTTTCGAAAATTTTGAAAATCGTTTCGCGGGTCAAAAACGCGGACTGTGAAGTTTTTCAGGCCTGACGGATCCGGCGGATCCCAAATTTGGGTTCCGCCAGTGCAAAATCTGGGTAACCCAGGTTTGGCCCAACGGACCAGACGGCACCCTAATTTGGGTTCCGCCTGTGTATTTCCAGGGTGCCGCCAGTTGCCTGCAGAATTTCTATTTTCTTTTTCGCCAATTCAACATTGAAACAACAAAATCCAATCCTTTTAGGTAGAAACCCATTACTTGCAATGTGTTTAGCATAATAGGATACTCCTTCTTCCATGAACTTAACCAAAATCAATTCCCGCCAAAATTCAAATTTAACCATAACAACCTCAAGGACCCCTCAAACATAAAGGAAGGAACCCTTCTAAGGGATCCTTGAAATCCCTGAGATTTATACAACCAAAATCCACCAAAACCACTATGCATTTAGTGCAAAAACTTGTCTTCTCACTTCACCATTTTCATTGGATTGACTTCTATGACATGACAACCCACAATTAAGTTTTCCAAATCATTAGGAACCACCATTTTTATATGGACTAACATCAAATCCAAACACTCCTTCCCACAAATCTTCATCACTATAAATTAAACCATCCTAAACACTCTCAAACCACACCTTCTTCATAACAAATTCTGAAACTTTAAACCATTTTAAACAATGACCAAGTCAACTAACACCTCTCAACCATCACGACCCATCCATAGAACCGCCCGGATAAGTGTAAAACCACTATGGTCAAACCAATCATCAACCTTAGCTCCTCATCCTCGGATGAATTCACATCACCCATAAAAAATGAACACTTTTTGAATCTTGCATCTCCATCTCCATCACCCCAACAACCAAATGAGCACACTCCACCACCTACTAAATAACCTATTGACCCAACTCCACCAAATGCTCCAACTCAACCATCAAAGACTTCATCACTATCACCATTACCAAAAATTGAACCTATGGAACTTTTTGGGTCTTCTCCAACATCACCACACCCATATGTCCAAGATTTAAATGATCTTCCACCAAGACATAATCAACCACCACCTTTTGCAACTCACTCACCAAGGTCAATTCTTGACCTTGATGAAGATCTTGAACTTAACAAACCACCACAACAAGTGTACCAACCACCCAAACCGTTGTTATTTCACCCAATCTACCCTGAAATCCATGGTCCTCTCTATGGAGAACCAAATTTTGAACACCATGATCACCCAACTCCACCTCCTTCTCAAGCCCATACCCATGAGTCTTTCTTTCCTTCTTATGAGGAAATACAAAGCATGGTTGACAACCAACTTCATCAAGCAATGGAATTTCAAACCACCTTGCTTGAATCAATACCAAATCCATCCTCCACCCAAGAACCAAAACCAAACCAACCCCTAAACCAAGAAACCAAAACCAACCCATTTTCACCCAACCATCCCCATGTTTGCTCAAATTGTGAGCAAATGGGTGAAAGCATAAAATCCTTGCTTCACCAATTCCAAAATGAAACCCGGTTTGCATTCCAACATGTCATTGAACGTTTGGATGCACTTTCCCACCTCAACAAATCCTAAACAACCCTTGGAGGTCGTTTGCCCCAACTTAGGAATGTAGGATTTTTTTATTTTCTTGGTTATTTTTTTTTAGTTTTTGGTCACTAAGTAGAAAAATAGTTAGCATTTCTTGTCTTTTGACTTTTATAAGTCAAAATTTTACTTGGAATGAAATTTCTTTCTACTTACTTTTGTGCATTATTGGTTGATCAATGTTGTGTTGTCATTGTGGTTGCATTGTGTGTGGTAACTACAAGCTTAACTATATATATCACCAACTAACCATTTTTTTTGTAGGTCTCAAAATCCATGTCTCCCATATTGGTACTCCATTTAGGGGGAGTATCGACCAAGGGAGAGCATGGCGTTTATTCCGCTTCGCTACTCTACTTTTTGTTTCGACAAAAAGGGGGAGAAATATATTTAACCTTCAATACTTGATGTGCTTTTCATCTCTTAAGTAAAACAAGGTTAATATATTTTTTTTTTAAGTCTTAAAAACCAAGATTTTGTGTGTTACTTAAAAACAAAGTTTATGTTTTGTCATCAACAAAAAGGGGGAGATTGTTAATACAAATATCGCCTAAAAACGTTATTTATATTTTACGATCTTCGCTAAGTTTTGTTAACGACAAAATGTAAACTTTAGTTTTAAGCAAAACATATTCTTAGTTTTTAAGACTTGCATAAACAAGACTTTTGCTACATTTTACATTTCATAAAACATAACACAAGTTTATTTCTTAAATTAGAAATAGTCACATCACATTTATAGCAAGTTTTGTCATTATGTATTTATGGCAAGTTATGTGTTTGACTTGCTTTCATGTTGCTTGCAAGTATCATGTTTGACTTACTTTAAGTGATGTGACATTGTTTGGTTGATAGAAGTTATGAGACAAGACCTTGTTTGGTTTGAAGAGTAATTGCAAAAACCTACTGCAGACCCGACGGTACCCTGGGGGTACACGGGCGGAACCCATTTGAGGGTTCCGCCTGATCCGCCGAGCACACAGTTTGTTGTGCTATAAATACCAAGCCATAACTTGATTTTTGGCTAACCTCTTGAGCACATATTTTACACACACACTGATCCTTTTCTTCTAACATCTTGACATTGTAAATGTGAAGTTTTCTTTTGTAGCAAAGAAGCTCACAAGGTCGTCTAAAGTTACAAGTTTCCAACACAACGTTGCAAGACTTGGTAGCTTAGTATTGTGTAAACTCGTGTTGTTTACGCGTCATTTGTTTGTGTATATTCTGAAGTGAGTGGTTAGTATTTTAGTCCTCAAAATACAAAGAGTGTTGGGAGTTGTTGTACCCTAGTAAAAGAACTAAACGGGAGTGGTTGTGCCCTTGTAAAAGAACTCGACATTTAGCTTTGTGTCGGTAAAAGTATAAGCGACGTGTAAGGTTTTCTCCGCCGGTGAAAGGAGCTTGTTGACTAGTGAAAGAAACTCTCGAGTTGGATACTCGGGGCGTGGACGTAGGGCAAGGAAAAAGAGTCTTTGTAGCCGAACCACGATAAATACTCGTGTTGTGGTTTGATCGTTTCTTTCCTTTACTTGCATGTTATATATATTGTGTTTGTGCATATATCTTTGATCAAACGAAAAGTTTCAAAGCTAAAGAAACAAACTAAAAAGATTTTAAAACGCTAAAACTATTCAACCCCCTTCTAGTTTTTCACAAAGGTCATATTAATCTCTAGACAAAATATATTAACGTTCCTTTTCTTTTTTCTCCAAATAATGAGATGAATATTTTTAAGAATTTTTATTTTTAAAATTTTCCTCTCCAATTTTCTTTCTTTTCTTAGAAAAATTCACACACACAACATTCTTTTTTCATTTCTTCTTTCCTTTCAAATTTTAATTAAAAAATACACAGCGTAAATGTAATGATTTTTAAACGTTGAGAGTTTAATGTTCTGAAAAAGTTAGGTACCTAGTATCCTCCAAAAGGAAGTTCAAATATGAATCTCGCATCTATTGATGATGTCTATGGTTGATTTAACTGTATTTGCATTTAATGTAACAACGACCCAAGGATGTTCTTTTAAGCCATTTCACGGGTTTATTTCGTTGACCTTAACAGCTTATGTTCATATTTGAAAAAGAAAAGCCCTCTTTGTGTCATGATTCTTTAAGCTTCTATGAGTATCAGGTTCAATACATTTTATATAGAGAATTTTTAAAAAAGGTAACAAAATCACAGTGTGGTCACCAATAAGGCCCTCTTTTAATTTTTGTCATGTGCGATCGTGCAACTGCGCAACTCCAGTTAATACTCAACACATGACATATATCAAGTACAGTCGCACGGTCAATTGCGCGACTCCAGCTAATATATGAGACTGTCGAGTATTAGCTGCAGTCGCATATGATCAAAATTGAAAGAGGGTTTTGAAGGCGACGACATTGTGTCCTAAAAAAAGATTTTGTACTTTTTTTTTTAAAGAATTTTCTCCTTTATATATACAAATCGATCACTTTCCATTAACGAATTTCAACCTTCGAATCAATGTTCCATATTTGTCATGATGCACAAATTGGGCAAAACGAGGCGCAAATTCCTTAGATCCTTTGTCATCGTTTAAGTTGTCGTTTACTCGTATAGGACTTTAGGCATATGCGTAGTAGTATTTGCTTCCTGTCACTAACTTTTTTGAATGGTCCATGCATGCGCACAGTTACTGGTTGAAGGAGTCGTACTTTTGTTATTCGACTTTGTCTTAAACCTCATTATAATGTAAACCAACAAGAATCACCAAACAATCTCAACCAACCTCATTCACTGGACCATTACTCGTCACTACTCATATCTAGACTTTCTCAACCAAGCATGATATTTTTTTTGGACCACGTCTTTGACCAATTCTTATTCTTCTTTTGACAGAAAATAAATAGGCTTTCAAATTTAAAAGTGATAGTTATAGTTTACTGACTTAGGATCAAATGAGAAGAACTCTTAAAATGAGAAAGATGAGAAATAACTATAACCACATATTAGAGATGTATCGACTTGAATTAGATGCATCTCTAATATTTTAGATGCACCCTAATATATTTTCTAGCTAAAAATTAGATGCATATACATATATTAGATGCATTTTAGCAAGTTAGAAAAATCTTGTGTATTTTCCGTCCACTGTGGGTCAAATTTGTTGCAAGTACTACTTTGCATCGTTTTCACTTCAAAATTACTTTCGAAACTAATTGGGATGCATCTAAATGAATAGAGATGTATCTAATTCAAGTCGACGCATCTCAAATATGTAGTTATAATTATTTCTCATCCTTCTCATTATAAGTTTTCTTCTCACTGGATCCTTACCTTACTAGTATTTCTCTTAAGTTTATCCTAGTTAAATCTTGCAAGTTTTCCATATCATATGTTATCCTAAATGCATTATAAATATATTAACAATTTGATAATCAATATCTGAGATAATTTAATATATTTTAAAACGTTACTGAGCCGAGAAACTAAATGTTAATATCCTTTTATTTGCGACAACAAAAAAATATAATAATAATAATAATAATAATAATAATAATAATAATAATAATAATAATAAAGGTTAGGTTCATATCATTTTTAAGTGGAAAAAAAAAAAAAAAAAAAAAAAAAAAAAAAAACAAAACTTTAAAGGGTGTTTCCAGTTTTGCAAGCAACCTTGAAGATTGTAATCCTGATTCTCAAACACTCTGATGTAACAACAATCTGTTAAAAGAACCACCGTCAAGGTACCTCAGTAGTCAGGTTCAAGTCACATATATCCGAGTTTGACCTCTCAGTGACTTACATAGGGAAAAACTCATCCATTTTTTACTAATTAGTTTACTTTATGAATACAACTAAATGACTAAACAATTATGAATATGGGATTTTACTTGATAAGAAAATTTGGCAAAAGATTGGAAAAGCAAAAGGAGATAGGGTGGAGAGTTGCATCGGATTCACGTTACAAGGACTTTGTGAAAAGTAAATGCTTTACTAGTCCAATATGGGCCGTGGGTCCACAATATAACTTGATTATTTTCATTTTACCCTACATTTTTACCCCATAGTTGTCCTCAATTGTCAGTGAAAGCACTTTCAGTTTATGTTCGACAAGGTAACTTATGTAACTTTCATTTCATCGAACCAAGATCATGTCAACGTCGAACATTATATTTCATGTTGACTTGTTAAAAAAACAATCAAATAAATAAGGAAAAAACAAATAAGAAAAATCCATTTTTTGTTAAAATAAAATGCCCATTTTTTTTAATTATTTTTTTATTTTTTCCTCACAAAAACACCCCAACATTTCGTGTCGAAATAAACGTGAGAGAAGCTCAATCCATGATCATCAAGTTATAACCTTTAAGTAATAACTTGTATTTAATACAGTAAAAGATATACATCGCCCTAGTTTACACGCTTATTTTATTTGTGTCTGTATCATCACAGCCCAAAGAGATAGGTTGCTACTACAAATATCAAGCAGATTCAGTTCCGAAGATCGACCTCATATCTCTGAAAAAGACTTGATTGTCTTGAAGCCGTGATTCTCAGGAAGAGGTCCATTTCCGGGACGAACAGAGATCGTCACCTCCAAGCCTGACAAAAAAATAGTAGATTATTATTGACAATCTTAGTTGAAAGCATGGTGTCATGAAACTTTGGTGGTCTAATGTAAGGGTGCCAATTCCCGTTACAACACAAACCGGACATGAATATAAACATGATAGGGTTGTGTCTCTACGGATATGTGCGTAAACGGGTTGACCCACCAGCCCGTTTATAAATAAAAGTTACACATATACAAATTCAACCCGCCAACCCATTTTACCCGTATACAATCTGTTTACTGACTGACGCTTACAATCCATGAAAGAGCGTCCGGGTTAGGGTTGGGTTTTTTGAGATAATTAACTAATAGAATGTGCTCGGGTCAAGTGACGCCAACCCGAACCTGACTTGAATTGCCACCCCTAGTCCAATGCATTGCTGGGTTGTACGATAACCAAGGTTTTGTAAAAGATAATAAACATAACAAAACCCAACAATGCATCCTAACAGAGTTCTAGATCAACATCTTTATGTTAGTGACTTCAAGCATGAGTGTGTATTTGTACCTGCTGCCTTTGCAGCTACAGCTTCTTGATAGATATCGGTTACAAACAGGACTTCAGATGGCTTATGAACTCCAAGTGATTCCGATATTTCAACATAACTCTTTGTCTCTTTCTTGTTCCTGAAACAAATATAATAAAATAAGGGCTAGGGTACCTTCATGAACATAAAAAATCAAATGTTCAGAAACATATAACAAGTAGATCGTGTGCTGAATTACCCCACTGTGGTGTCAAAAAATCCACACAAGTAGTTTCTCAAGTCCCCGTAATTGGTATATCCAAATAACAGCCTCTGTGCTAATCTGCTACCACTTGAATATATATACACCTGATCAAACATGGCCGTTAGTTTTAAAAACATTATATGCTTTATATTAGTTTCATAACGTATTACCATAAAGCAGAAACCTAAACGCACACATACTAAAACTAGTGACTTACCTTTATACCAGAAGCATGCCACTTTTCAAGAGCGCTAGGTACATCATCAAAAACCACACCTTTCAGTTCATTTTTCTCAAATCCAGTTTGCCATATGTGACCCTAGAAGAATGATATTCAGCAACTTCATATGAAACCGAGTGTGAAAATCATGTGCAGGATGTTGAATTTGCTTACTTGTAACTGTTTTAAGGAAGTAATTTTCCTGTCAGATTTTATCATTCCTTCAACATTAGCGACCAAAGCAGCTATCACCTTCTCTTTTCCCGCCTCGTCAGATGGGATAGGAACGGCATCCGCAACTCCGTTTTGTAAATCATCTTGTACCTTATAAAAAAATTGAATCAGTCCATCTACAATAAGCTTCAAAACAGAGAATACAAATTTTGACCCATTTACTTATGGTTGATTCAGTGATTCAGGTTCTTTTTAATCTCTGACGGGTCAAAGGTGTAGATCAAAAAGTTGGCTTAGAAGGAAATTTGCCATATGGACGGACTGGAAGTTGTGTATAAGAGTATTCTAATACACAAAACCTCTTGATCATTTTATTCAAAATTTGGATTAGTACAAAATAATACTCCGTATAACATTATACAATATATTAAAAGTCATCAAAAACGTTGTCGTTTTGCGGTGGGCTTTTCCCGCCAAAAATTCTGGGCTACCATTGATCCATCGCAAAAGGTCCAAACTTATACAATATATTAAAAGTCATCAAAAACGTTGTCGTTTTGCGGTGGGCTTTTCCCGCCAAAAATTCTGGGCTACCATTGATCCATCGCAAAAGGTCCAAACACTACGAAATATCCAAATATGGGTTTAATATAATCTATAATCTATAATCTAATACATTCCTCTAGAAGAATCATCCAGCTTCTCCCCACCCTCCTCTCTATCTCTCAAACCGTCTCTCTCTCTCAATCCACCATGGTTCAGAATGTGTTTTTTGATCTTGGGGTTTTCGTTGTAGTGATTTTCATCTCACATCGACATCAGTTCCTTCGTCTTGAGGATGATCGGATGAGGTGTGAGATAGTGGTGGGTTAGGGTTTGCTTGAAGTGGTTTCTTTATTTTTTGTAAATAAAAAAAGGTAGGCGATTCAGTAACTGTTTATCATGGAGAGAAAGTCAGGGTTTTGACTTTTAGATGTATTTGGTGCAGGAAGATTACTAGGAGATTTGTGTATCAAAAAGGTATGTTGCTGCCCACATCAGATGAAAACGAGGTTTGTGTTTCATTCTTGCCAAGGATTATAGTAAATTTGCTTATTATTTGGTCTTTGTGTTCAAGGTCAAATATTGTAAGTTATTGGGGTTGATCTCCTTTTGTTTGTGGCTGTAGTAATTTTGACGAGACTTGCACAGACATTTATAAGGGGGTTGCTGTGATTTAAGGCTAATGGAGAAGTTGGGACAGGTATGTTTCATGTAAGTTCTATCTTGATTATGAATATAGGGTTTAGAACTTTAGATATTCATATGGCAGTCGAAATTGGTGTTCTACAAGTCATTAACACAGATTCAACTTATGGCTTCGTCTGTGGAAACTCTCAAGGTTCGAATACAACTTTATTGTCCATCGTTCTTTTGTTATTAAGCTATTGTTGATTTTTTTATGTTTTGTTCTTATGGATGATACTTATGTTTCAGGAAACTGATGTTGGAAAATCTGCGAATTTTCTTGAAAATCATTTATCAAAGGATGTAAGGGACATTGGATTCTCACACTTGGATTATACCGATCAATTGCTTTGGAATACCTAATACTAATCCAGTAATGGCCGCGATCATTGCAGGTGCTAATCGACAGAAAACGACGGGTTGTCCTACACACACCTACCATTCTAGGTGCAAATACACAACAAATGGCAAGTTGTTCCACCCCACAATACTGGAGACACACGTTCAATTGCACGAGGTAATGCAAGCACTAATTCATAATATGTTACGGATAATGTGCTAAGGTTATATTTACTCACTACCGCGTATTAACTTAATCAAATATATTATTTCCTTTTTTCACGTCCTTTTAAATTGTGCAACTGCGCTATACATAATTGTCGCGGCTATAATTAGTCACTGATTCATATTCAGTTAATCATTTTTTTAAATATATATAGGGCCTCCGTTAGAGTACACCTATCTAGCAGATTGTGATCAGGCTTTTTCCCATTGCGGTGCCCTCTTTTGGTATGAGGAGAAGCTAAAATGACAACCTAGAGGAGGAAGGCCGCAATACCGTCGACGTAGTTAAGCTTATCCTACACAACAATAATGCCCGAAATATATGAAGCAACTATTTTCAGGTGAACACTTAACAAGTTCAGCCACTAGACGTAAGCCGACTAATCAAGTGTTATATAACTAGATTACTGCATAGAAGATATCGATGAGGGTTTGGGTTACACTAATTCCTTCCAAAATCTGATGTTGTCACAGGCGGTATTAGCAGTTCGGTTGGAAACGACGAACACAGACAGTCCATGTCCCAAGGCAAGAGAATCTATTAGTACCATCGTAACCGGGTTCGTGTATTATGAGTATATTTATTTATTTATTTATTGCCGCTTGAATGTGGTCATTCTGAAATGACTTTGCTGTAGCATAGATTCCAAGCGGAATTCATGAGATCGACAAATCAGCAGCGTGATCTCGAGGATGAAGAGATTGCAAGACACAAAAAGGTTAGCGAGTACGTTATTTCAAAAATACATTTACAATCTGCAATAACTTTTATTAACCTGTCATCAGGTTCATTTTCACCAATATTAGCAAATTCAGCACGTTCAACCAAAGTTTGGCATTCGTAGTACGTTCCCACTTAGATGGCTAGAAGATTGCAGTTCTTATTTCTTTTTCATATGGTAATGTTCAAAGTGTTCTTTTGACTTTTAGAGAACTTTAAACCTATCCCAACGTCTAACTAATGGTCTTCACTTTTTAATAGTACTTTTGAGCCAACTATCACAATGTTGTGACGATGAAAATGTGTGATTGCATAGCTTTAGTTTTAAAGACCATTTTCGGGCTTAAGTAAGTTGAAATTTTGCTTTATTTGCAGACGATGACTTCCGCGGCTTTGGGTCAAATGCAAGCAGTCCAACAGTTTCAGCTTCTTTTTATCAGATTGCAGAGGTGAAGAGGGGGAGTTAAGTTGCGGCAGGCCGTTGTTTAATATCGTTGATTATCGCACGGTTTGTTTTTTTAAATAGAAAGTGGGTCGGATTTTGTGCTTTTGTATCTTGCAAGCCTGTAAGTGTTTCTAATCAGATTAAGTCCTCCCCCGAAAAAACTCTAAAATAACGTCAGAAACCATATATTACTAACAATTTTCTCTTTTGGTATGAACACATGCTTTGGTGCTTGTTGCCCTTCCTACCCATCTGCTTTTTTTTTTTTTTTTTGAAAGGCATCTGACCTGCTGTCTGAAACCATATATTACTAACAATTTTCTCTAAAAGTGTGTCCTGTACTGCCAAATTTCATAAATGTTTTAGTTAGAATTGCATAGCAAGTATTATATCAGATTACTCAGGGGGCGTTTGTCTTAGATTCTTAGATTATTTGATAGACTTATGCATTGCGTATAAAGTATTATATCAGAGTAGTTATGTTTGTTTGTCTTAGACTCTTAGCTGATTATATCAGATTAGTAAGAGGGTCTTTCTCTCTTAGCTTATTTGATATCCTTATAAAACGAATGATAAATAGTTCTTTTCCGGTTAAAGCTTTGTTAATACTTGTAACTATATATTCGATATTGGTTTATAGTGTTTTCGTGTAGCAGACCTATTTCTACCTTATCAAGAACAAAAGATCTATTTCTAACATAACCCAACTGACGACATATTGGAGTTCCTCACAGCTTTACGTTAGACATGGGCATAGCGACTTTTGTCAGCGAAACATTTTTGTTTTGTACATGGAACCATCAATTGTCTTTTTCAGTTTTCTCTTGAGTTAACATTTACTTTTTAAGTTTCTATCATCACAAGCATACTATTTGTTCTTATGTTTGTCTTTGAAGGTGGATTAAAAGATTAGTTGCGGGGCTTGCACATTGAACAGGTTATGAAAGAATTTGTCTATGATCAAGTGATGAAAGACTTTGACTATGATGCAATTGGCACATATCGAAAAATTCACTAAAGAGATTTACAACATTTACGAAATGGCTCGACTAGAACGAAGTTAATAAACTTCATCACTATGTTGGTTTCTGGAAGGACTTGGATGATACATATTTCATTATAACTTTTCCTTTTGACATCTATCACTGTATGAAAAACTATGCTTAGACTTTCCAGTCAACTGTTCCTATATTGCTTTAAAATGTCATCAACAATTCATTTGATAATAAAGGAATATCTTAAAATGACCATACTTTTTTCTTTCTGAAGAATTATTACAAAATTAAATTAATGCAAGCAATGCATTAGCTATGGTTCATATATGCATAAATAGTTGAATGAGTTACGGAGTATGACATAAGTCATGTTTCAATATATGCGTAAATGGGTTGAAAAAAACCCCGCCCGGCCGCAACGCGGCCGGTTGCTGCCATTCTCGTTGTAACTGAAAATGGGTAAGTTATAAGAATCGTCCATGTGCTTTGCTCAGATCTCAAGTTATAGACATGCTAAAATTACATTTGGTATTTGTTACGCAGCCTGTCTAAGTGACAAGTGTGATGATGAAAATACTCTCATCTTCTTTCCTCTGAATTTCCTTTTGATATTTTTATAATTAAATGTGTGTTTTTGAAGTTCTTCACATTCTTATTTTGGTTAAAGTATAAATTTAGATTTACGAGGAAATTCACAGAGAAGAAAATGAGGGATTCTTTGTCACTTCAATTAGCCTTTAGACTGGAATTGTAACAACATACTAACTATAAGGATGCGCAGGGTAATTTTAGCATTTTAAAGACGAAGTTTGAACTCTGAGAAAAACCAAAATCCGATCCAACGATCTGTAACTACACCAAAAGTAGTCATTTGACACACTCCCTGCCGACCCATCTTTCTACCTTTAACAATAAAACTTACTTCCTTCTGGCCACGGAGGTTCACCTGCGCCGACTCCGGGCTATCCAAAAAGGGTAGTCGCCATGGGATTAGTCGGCTCGCAATGTCGAGTCGGAAACCCGTGTTTACCAAAAAAAAATAAATAAATAAAAAAAAAGAAAAAAAAAAAAACTTACTTGAGAGCGCAACAACTTAATATCATCTTGAGTAGCATCAGTATCGTATGTTGCTTCCAAATGCCTTTGAACATTTTTACGGGCATAGGGGAAAAGAACATCGGTGACAAATGATATAGGAGTAGTTGTCCCTTCAATATCCAGAACAATACAACGCTGCAACAAAACATTGTATAATAATCAGGGAACAGTTATAGTTAATTCAGTTTATGTAGCTAATATGAGTCAGTAAGAGCCCATGCCTTTTGAGATGTGCTTGTGGTTTGACCACCTAGAAGTGGTTTGGATCTTTGTATGGGACCATGACCTGGAGTTGACCAATCAAGGCCCAATTGGTGAAGTTTGATTGCAGCATCAAAGAGATAGTGGTAGCATTCAGCCTGAAAGATTGTTAATTTGAGAGACGCATATTACTACATCAAGCCTCTTATAGATACACTAAACAAACTAATAAATTAAATAAAATACAGAACTAAGTAGACAGTACAGACCTGAGTTTTGGCACTAATCCAGGTATCGCCCCATACATAGATACCATGATTTCGGACCAGTACAGCAGTTGTTTTTGGGTACGCTTCAATCTGTTGATTATTGGGGAAAAGTTACTTCAATCTTCGAGTGATGCACATAAAAATCAATTCTAGAGCTTCTACATTCTAAAGAGTCACTAACAAAGTTTCTTAGAGTTCCTTCGAGCACTATATGTTTAACAGAATGATTCATCATTAACGTGAGAGACAATTATGGTATTAACACGTAATCCATTACTTCACCTCTATTTCTTCTAAATATAACAAAAACAGTAGTAATTCCAACCTCATATATGGCATGACGCTAAATGTTTAGTTTAACTAGCCTCACGTTTCACAGTGCATGTGATAATGGACCTCAAGTAGTGTAAAGACCTTTCAACATGATTGTAATTGACATGAATAGAAAAGCCTTAAATGTCAAGCTAGCAAATATGCAAAATCAATGGTATCATGATTAAAAAAGGCAATGTATGAACTAGGTTTTTTAGTGCCAAGACAGTAGGTGTTTACTGAGTTCTAGTTTGATAAACTTGACGCTGGAAACAACATCAATAGGACCATTGACCAGTAAGGCAGTAAGTAGGTGATGTAGTGATTTCTCGTTTTACAAACATGTACCAGTTATTACGGTACACCAATACGACCATTCACAAATTTTATGATGCCCTCATATTTCAATAACAAAATCAACTCGTTCAAGTTATAAATAGCAGACCAGATGGCAGAAAGAATATATCGAAAATTTAATGGGGCTAGATATTACCAAGGTTTGTTTTTCACTCTTATGCAGCATTCTTATAGAAAAACTAAAAGCTAAAATTGCCTATTGATCACAGAATATAGAAGTCCATGATTTTGATCCACAATAATCCATGCATGGTCATCATTCAAGGGTGTTTCTGTCGCGTGTTTAATAGCAAACACTTGCACTAAAGTTCAAAACTATCTGTGGGCACAATCATTTCTCTGTAGTATTGTGGTTTCAGTCTCTTTTCTAATATCATTTTTTTCACATATGATGATATCGTTATACTGTATGGCATCCATGTCTCTGTTTCGTCTAGTTGATTGTTGTAAACAGAATATCATCACTGCCGTTCATATTTTCTTATCTTCAACTACGCATCATGGCTCCAGCCAACATTCCAACCCATAATAGTCTAGGAGGAAGATTATTCGACTTCTAACTAACCATTACTTTCATACCAGTGCTTGTTTTTAAAATAATTATAATTTCCGGTCTGCATGTAACTATTCAAAATCAATACATGTGCCATACAAGGAAAAGTACCTACCACCTAACCAGGTATATGACTATAAACAAGCTAAAGCCCAAATGAGCAAACAATCTTGATACCGAAATAAAAAATTAGTTTATGCAACTAACATAAATGGTAGACGTGACGTCTCAGAAATCTGTGGACAAGATTGGCAAAAAGAACATACCGCTGCAGCAAGATATTCGGTCAACTCTCTCTCATGAGCAGTGTTTTCTATTATGGGAACCACAAGCTCATCATAATAGCCATGCCCTTGAATCCCTTTAATCATCTCCATATGAGTGATCTGACAATTTTCAAATAAAAAAACATAAAGAACATCCCAACACCAGTCACGACACCATAATCAACATTAGTATCATTATATATATCAAAATAATAAAGTCTGTCATGTTATGAATTACCCTAAACTCTTTTGCCAAAGGATCAAGCATTGTCACGATACAAGATTCCATTCCATGACTATGAATGACTGCACCAGCATTACGCATATTATAAGCCTGGAACATAAAAGCATTTGTTATATTTGCTTATTATAATCAAAATGAAATTTGGAAAAGATTATTCACAAATTATACCTTCATGAAAAGAGAGGCACAGTCTGAACACTTTGGAGGTTTATGAGGGTACGGTTTCGGTGATGGCGTAAACAAAATATCTCCGGTTGACGATAACACATACATATCTTCTTCAACCATTCTTTCCTTCTGCACACCTATTATAAAGAACCCCCAAAAATTCATCCTTTTTTAAGCTTAACAGAACAAAGTTCAAGTATTTAAGAAAACCTAAAAAGCAGTCACTATTTGGGATTGCTTATCTGAAAGGGTAATCGGGATTGCATATTTAAGTGCTTATCTGTTGATTTTATAAGCATATAAGTAGTTTTTAGCATTTTAATAAACTGCTTATTGTCTTGGTCACTTATTGTAAAGTAATTAAGCACTACCAACCTGATATGTGCTAAGCGTATAAGCAGTCTGAAATAAGCAATCCCAAGCACTCCATTAGTGCTTATCCACTTACTCCATTATTTTAAAAGCATATTAGCAATCTCAAAAACTCTACTGAATAATATATATTTGCTTAATCTAGAGGGAATAAGAGGGTATTTTGGTTTGCTTAACTTAAGTTCCAGATTTTGTATATATATATATATATATATATATATATATATATATATATTTAAGCGGATTAAAATGTTTTGAGCACTTTGACAACAACTGGCTCATTTTGACAATGAAAAAAGCAGTTAAAAAAAAGCATTTATTTTCACAACATATAAACACTTTAAAGTGCTTATATGATTAAAAATAAGCCAGTTTGAATATTAAATAAGCCAGTTTCATCTAAACACTCAAAACTGTTAATCAGCTCAAAAATAAGCAAACCAGGCACTTAGATAAGGCTAAGCAAATCCTAAACACCAACGTAAAACCATTCAATATTCATAAACATATCCTAATAATCAGCTACATAATATTTCTATTTTCTACGAGTGATTACATAAACACTACTTTAAAGTCTAGCAATTATGCCTCTTATAACAATCCACGAGTTAATTACAATGAAATAAGCACTAAAGACAAGTAGTTTATTTTCAAATAAATAAGCACTTTAAAGTAGTTTAAAGCTTATTTTTGGGCTTATGAGCTTATGTAACTCAGCTTACATTTCATAAGCCTAATTTTTCCAGCTTATCTCCAGCTTATGAACTTATTTTACAGCA
The DNA here is from genome assembly GCA_030686995.1 of Artemisia argyi. Classification (NCBI taxonomy): domain Eukaryota; kingdom Viridiplantae; phylum Streptophyta; class Magnoliopsida; order Asterales; family Asteraceae; genus Artemisia; species Artemisia argyi. The sequence goes on along the minus strand of CM060677.1, from coordinate 37,077,554 downwards.
AGGGGGCATTTGTTTAAGCTTATTTTTGGGCTTATGATCTTATATGATTTCGGCTTATGTTTCATAAGTCCATTTTTTACCAGGCAATTTCAAAACTTATGGGCTTATATAAGCTTATTATATTGTAATAAGCTTAAACAAACACCCGGTAAGTTTTAAAATAGACCTGAAAAATAGACTTACTAAACATAAGGAGGAATCACATAAGGTCATAAGCACAAAAATAAGATTAAACAAAAAACACGGCAGTTTTATCCAAACACTCACATAAATACAATAATAATAAAAATGAAATAAGCAGTTAATTAGTAAGTATACCGGAAGGAGACATGATAATAAGCTGATCAGACTTGGGAACAGAATCATCGTGCACTTTAGCAGTGATACTTCCACCTGTACCACCAACCCAACCCAAGTTGTAAAACAAACGACATAGCTCTGTTATTAATGATTTCGTTTGTTTCACTGATGATCCGTCTAAGTATGCTTGTGATGTTAGCGCCATCTTCACTCCGTTTGTTGTCATTTGGTGTTTTTGGGGAAAGAAAAGAGGGGCTGCGTCAGTTTTAGGGGACTAGTGGAGAGGTGCGATTCGTGCTGCTTTTTGTGATTGTTCCTTTTTCAATGCTTTTTTTTTAGTAAAACGGTTTTTTATTAATTTACTAATTAAATTATTTAATTGGAGTTAATTCTATAAAGGTGTTTGTGATCCAATTCGCTTTGTGTTTTCTCATGAGAATTGAGCATCATTTTTTTTTCCAAAAAGCATCGTGTATTTTATTGTCAATTTAAGTTTTCAAAATGTATTGGATTTGGTCTAAAATGAAACACTCATTTCAGGTTGATTTTATTATTCCATTGAATCACGGTTAATTTGATCAGTTAAATAATACTCCTTTCGTTTTAAAATTATTGTTCATATTTTTCATTTAAGATGTCTCAAAATAATTATTCACTTTCCTTATTAAGTAAAAACTATATAATAATATTCCATTTTAGATTTTAGTGGTTGAAAATTAAAGTGCTCTATTTTTATTAAATTTTGTTTTTTCTCTTTCATAACAATAATTTTGAGACGGAAGGAGCATGAATTTAGTAAATTAATTTAATCTTCATATAATAAAGAGTTAATTACTTATATGGTGTATGTGATTTGTCATGTATAATAGTTTTTTTTTTCTTTCTTTCCGGATCCTCTCTACCCGTAATAGGTTTGATCTCTTGATCATTTTTTTCCATTAGTTTGACCATGAATTCAAAATCATAATTGTCGTTTCAGTTATATATTATTATATCGTATTAAACTAGTTATAATACCCGTGCACGCACAGGGTTTTGACATAAAAATTTTATCATGTATTTAATACCGAATATATTGTCTTAACATGTTTTGAACTTTACATCTATTAATTTAGTATAAGTCAAATTTATTTTGCAATAACAATGCCTATTAAAAATAGTTGCAACACCCTTGTATTCGGCTATTATTAAAGTTCCAAACACCCCTAAAATTAGCAATTGAAATAGTCTCAAACACCCTTGAATTCAGCTATCAAGGCAATTTCATGCACCAATCAATTCAGCTATTAAAAATAGTCCCAAACACCTTGAATTCTGCAATTAAAACAGTTACAAAAACCCTTTAATAACTATTAAGGCACCACGAATCTAACTATTAAGACGGTCCCAAAACCCTTTAAAAACTTACTATAATTAGTAGAAAATAACAGTCCCAAACTCCAATAACTTAAGCAAGTCCTACTTTAGTAAACCGACTCATTTGTTTCACAACAGATTTTCAAGTGAATGAGACATATTAGTTACATCTCTTTCTAGATCATCATTATCCTATATTACGACAAATTTAAAAGCAATTAACTCATCAAATACTTATGACATTTATTTTTTTGTTGCAACTTTGGAGTAAGGTTAATGCAACACATATCAGTGCCTGAGACAAAAGCATTTATATAACGTTAACTTGGGATTATGTGAGTTAGCCGTTTAAGTATATGAAAATTCAAGAGACAACTTGATTTTAAAATTCAATAAACACATATACCATATAAGCAAATTATTATATCAAATATATGTTCTAAGTAACCTTCAAAGTATCCGTTGTTGATGCATCAGGTGTAGTTTCAGGGGTTTTTATGGTTCCTACTTTAGCATACTTGGTGATGAATTTGTATTCCCAATCTCTTAATGTGTCAAGTTCGAATAAGTAACGCATAAGGACCAACTGCTATATAAAACATCCTGAAAGAAACATCAATCAGCTAATACTCAAACTATTGGCACAAAACGTACACTTTTTTTTCTTCATTTCTTTCAGACTTAACAACGCGCACAATACACTTTCTGCTAAAGTAATAAAAAATAGAAGGTGCAGCTATTAGAGCATATCACTTGTCAAAATGAGTAAATTAGATTTGTATAACGTTTTTAACTGACAGACATGTTGAGGTTGATGTTGATGTTATTGTTTAAATTTAACTATTGATATCATGTTTTACAAAATGTGCGAGTTTAGTAGCACATAATGCGCGTTATTGAAGTTAAAATATGCTCCGTAAAGTTTTTAAAATGTTTTTATGGATATTCATATATAAATTTTAAATAAAAATTTCATGAGTCGTTGTTATAAATAGAATCACATATATTTATTTTCATATCACAGTAACTCATACTTACAATTTGATATTTATATTCTCGTTACTAATAATTTAGCCGTATTTAATACTCAAACCCGTGTACGCATAAATTAAACTTTTAAATAGAATAACATGAGTCCTTATTTAAAAAAACAACCCTTAGGGTTGTCATTAACAACAAACTTTTCACATTTTATTCAAAAAATTATGCATTGTCCAAACAAAATCATCATGAATTTGTTATCACCTCCTATTATTTCTCAAACACGTTTGTAATTCATTTCATTCATTGGTTGTATAAGCGAAAATGTGGCAAATGTTTTACTTATGCCTTAATTTTAGCATTATTTTGAAACAAAAATAGTGGAGTTTGTTGTTAACGACAACCTTTAGGGCTGTTGTTAGCATTTCCTTTAAAAAAAATATTCTAATGGATGAAAGTCTAAAACTAACAATACCAAAACTAATTCGCATATTTATCAAATTTTGTAATTTTAATGGATGAAAGTCTAAAAACTAATACTAATACTAATGTAATTTTAAACAAAGTTAATATTATAAAGTATAAGGGGTATAAAGTGTAAGGGGTTATTTGTTTTTTTCTTAAAGTTATTAAAAAACATGGAAACTTGTAATTTTACACTTAGCTCTATATAATTTATTTAAAATTCAACCACCAAAGTTTTATTAATTACTCTCTCTTTTTTAAAGTTTTTGTTTTCATAAATTTGGCACCTATATTTTTATGCATTTTTTTTCTTAACCAAATTTCTCTACCAAATTTATTAAGTTTGACCAAAATCAATTTAATTTTGACTTTCTATTGACCAATCATATTGCTCGATTTCGCATACGTGGCAAAATCGAGCTCTCCTATTGGTCTAATTTTTTTTTCAATGAGAAGGGATTTGCAAAAACACTCCGAAATGACGTAATTCTTTTATTATATAAAAGATATTAAAGAAATTATGTATTCATAGGCCACCCAACTATTAAACATTTTACTTTTAGCCAACTTATTTAACTAACTTACGAGCCACCAAAATATGTGTTTGTTTTTCTTTATATCAATCTCGTTCAAATTCTAGCAGTAGATTTGTACGATTTCAAGAATAAACCTGACTTTAACATATAATAAAATTAAAAATTTAAACGTAAAACAAAAAGTTAGATTAATTTAATTCACTTTCAACTAACTAAAGTTACACTTAAATAATGGCTAAGACTGGTACTTTACATTTCAATACTCATTTGTATTGTTTTAATATGTTATATTAAGCTTTATTTTTGTTGTTTCAAAGATTTTTTTGGATAAAATTATCCAAAATTTGTATAAACAAAAGCCAACCCAAAAATGGGTAGTCCATAAGTTAATTTTGATAAATAGGCAACCTAAAAGTAAAAGGTTTAATAGTTGGCTGGCCTCAAATACTACAGAGGAAATTACCAAAAGGGTACAAAAACATTCTAGCATTTCATGTTTTGGTCATGAATTGACCCCTCTTCTCAATTTGGTCATGCTCGACTGCTCGACTGCTCATTGCTCGACACGTGTCCCTTGCAAGTACATGAGTTAGGTGAAGTGTCCCTTTCAAGTACAAGTACCGGTGGGAATATTTTATTGCTTTTACCTTAAATGACATATATACCCTCAAACACATATCCACCACATATTTCATTTTCTTATCTTTAATTTTTATCACTCTTCTCTCTCTCTTTTTCTTCTTCACTGGAAATGGTACCACATATATCACCAGTGTTCTTGATTTCTCCGGCGACAATATCCGGCGACCATGAAAAAGGAATAAAAGATAAATAGTAAGTTTATCATCTTTTAATCCGATCAGATCTTATATTTGTTTAATTGGATTGTGATTTAATTGATTCGATTTGTTTAATCCGGCCAACACCCATCATCAAAGATCTTTAAAGATCCGACAAGATCCGGCCACCGGAGCAGATCCGGCAACCAAATCCGATCTGACCAGCAGATCTGGCACACTCTTGGAGGATTATGACCAGCAAATCCGATCTGACCAGACTGAGATGACTAGATTTTTATTTTTATTTTGGTTTAAGGGGAATTTACCCTGGCAAAGCTTTAGTAAATAGTTGACGTTATGTACAAGAGATGGCTAGATTAGCAGTGTGTAGTTTTGACAAAGGGTATTGCTTATGCTAAAGTACGTCAACCAATATGTAGAGTGAGAGAAAATTTTGTTGTTAAGTAACTAATAATGCTTTTTTAGGCTATGTTATTCCAATTATTTGTACTTTATGATCCATAAGTGTATTTTTTTGGAAGTATTATGACTAAAAAAATGGTGTACTTTTGGAGTCAACTTTTTGGAGAGTTTTGCCATTTTTTTTTTTTTTTTTTTTTTTTTTTTTTTGAAGTATTATGACTACTATGTACCCTTCCTAATCAATCTAGCTATGTCGCTCATTGGCACACTCTTGGAGGATTGGTGGTGGTTGAGCAGTGGTGTAGGTGAGCAGTGGTGGTTGAGCAGTTGAGTAGGTGAGCAGTGGTGGTTGAGCAGTGGCGGTTGAGCGGCGCTGGTGGTGGTGATGGACTGGTAAAATGGGGAGGTAGGTGAGTGAGGTTAGGTGGGGTGAATGGGGTTAGGTGGAGTAATTATTAAAGATATAATCTATATCTATACTATATAATAAACAAATGTTTTATACAAGTCCTTCTAAGCGCGCCTCATTAAAAACCCAATTAATACTCTAAGGTGGATTGCCTTATTTAGACTCATAGTACAACTCTTTCGCTGCAACAAATTTGTAGAACCCTTCCTCTACACGACTCATTCTTCAGTTATCATTCTTCATATTATTTTTGGAAACCAGTAAACACCATTAATTACTCCACATCTTCAACAACACAATCAATCTTCATATACGCTCCTCAAAATAATAATGTGTTCATCTATCCGAAAATAAATAGTCAAACCTAATTCATTTTATACGCTCCTATGAAGAATCACAATTTAATGTATACGCTCCTCTTCTCTTGATCTCTTTTCATCAATCATGAGATATGTTTTCTCAAGCCTTCATCTTCTTTCATTTAATTTGTTTTCATGTGTAAAACCCATGTCGATATATATTTAGTAATTCATTTATCAATCTTCTTCATCAACAATTTCTGATTTCATGTCATCAATTTAGACTATGGACTTCGAAGAGATTTGTGATACGAGCTATCTCTCTGGAACGAGGTAATGTTGATTTCTTTGTCATCGTGCTTATTAGTGTAGTTGTTTTAACTTGAAAGATGAAAAACGAATTACACATGGTCATTTATCATTTTGTTTATCATCTTGGTCTATATTTAATTTTTCTTGAATTGCAAATTTATTTTGCGCCTAAGGTGTTTGATGAAATGACTGTGTACTAATGGATGTCAACAACTGTTATTGAACAGAATTGATAATAGCAGTAGCCAAATAATGTGTAAAAAACATTTGTTTAAGTTGTTTACATGTTATTGAACAGAATTGATAATAGCAGTAGCCAAATATTGAATATTTACATATTATTTAGACTTATGGAGGGGCTGTGATTGTGTAGGGTTTAGCGGCTGATGGATATAGGCGCTAAAATAGTGTAGACTGAGTAGAAGGCCAAAGTGTTGTATGCATCAATTCTGTTTGACATGTAACTTCATTCTTTGTGTTTATTTGGGTCACCTAATATTTGCTTTTCAAGGTTTTATTAAGCACATTGGTTCGTCTAATAGTAGTTTTGATGTTTTATTAAACACTTATACTTAAATGTAGCTGCAAATGGACTTACAGGGGCATACTGATAGCGTGGATAGTTATGTTGGGATCCTAATTGGATTGTTCGATTGTGGGATGTTCGCATAATTTAGTTGGGAGAACATTAATATCACTTATAAACCAGACGTGACTCCTGTTGCTGTTGGGACCAGGGTAAATTTTTACATCCTATATTAAACTCTTTCCCTTTCGTTTACATATTTTCATTTCCTGCAATCTTAGGAAGTTATCGGAGTGGCGATCACTTAATTATATTGTATGTATATCATAGGAAGATGAACTGAAAATATTGGATGTTCAAAAATTCAAGCCCATTCATAAACAGAAATTCAATTATGATGTAACATTTTATTTCGCAAGTACCATTCTTAAATGATCGTTTTTAGTAATATTAGCTAGACGACGTTTCAAGAATATGCTCAAGTTCAAGCCTGATTTCAGGGGAACTAGCTGATACGTGGGAATCGCACCAGGCTTTACCTCTCAAGGGATCTTGAGAAGCTTACAACCCCCACCAGGCAGTGTACCTGATCGTTGTAGTATAGTATAGTGACAAGTACCGGGGGATTGATCGTTCAGCTAGAAATAGTGTCGCTAGGATTAGAAAACCTAAATACTAGTTCTAAAGATGAGGGATGATTATTTTTGTATTTTTATATTTTTTAGAAAGCAAGTAAAAATCTCGGGTTTGAAGGATTTGGGCGGAATTAGTTGCTAGTCAACTAACCCAATACTAAAGATGCAATCAAAATAAAATATTAGAAATGAAAATAAACTAAATTATACTAAGGTTGTGAGCAATAAGTGGAGAAAATGTGTTTACTTAGATTTCACTACTCCCTAGATATCTTTTACACGTTAATTACTTGTTATAGTTGCGTGGATGACGGATTGTATTCCTTAATACCATTCATGGGGTGGCGCACTTAATTCCCCAATCCTATGAGTGCCTACTTCACTCCTATGTCGAGCTGGCTAAGAAGTTCCTAACATGTGATCATTAGAATTTACTCATGCATTAAATACAACCAATAAAACCTAGTGCACATCAGTTCATGTTTCCTAAGACGTTCAAGCATGTTACCATTTGGAGATCTACCAATTTTCTTAAGCCTAACATCGAAATCATTCATCTAATACAACCATAAACAAGTAATTAACACATAATTAACATCTAGGTTTCATTAGATCCAAGCAAACACAAGATAGATCTAGCCTAGCATGATGGAATTAAGACAAGAACAAGATATAGACAACCAACACATAGACATATTGATTGAATTAAAAGAATACTTATCTCAATTACACATGAAAGGGATCAAGGGCTTAGAACCCTTGAAAAACCTGTAAAATTCGTACCAAGTTCGTACTTAGGGTTTCTCCAAAACTTTTCTCCTTTTTTAATGTGAAAATTAGAAAACTATGTATAGGAAATAGGGTCTGACGGCGTCAAGAACAAATTTGTGACGCCGTCATCTCGCCGCCAAAATACTTCTCGGACTGCCTTGATCTACTTTTGACGCCGTCATGTGTTAGCATTTTCCAGGCCGTCATGCATTTTACTCTTGACGCCCTACTTCGTGACGCCGTCAATTCTGTACTGGGTCGTCATGGAAATTACTCTTGACGCCGTCAGAAATTCCTTCTTGACGCCGTCACCTACTGTTCCCAGCAAGGAAAATTAAGACTTTGGCGTTTTCTTTACTTTTATGCTCCAAAAACGTCCGAATTGCTTCCTTTTCCAGATTTCTCTCCCAAAGTACCTAAAATCACAAAAGGAACGATTTAGGGTAATATTTGATCAAATAAAGTCAATTCCGGGCTTAAATGACCCCCTAAAAGTGGTTCATTTTTCGCCTCATCATATACCATTACACTTGAGATTTGCTTGTCCTCAAGCAAATGCGCTTTTATTCTAGTCAAAATACAAGTTAGGGGTCATTTAACACTAATATAAAAGTAATTATAACAAATAATCGTTCCACTAAAGACCAATAGACAAGCACGGAGGTCATATACTAGCACCTTACAAATAGTGTTTAGATACTTACATCTCTCGGGTGTAATAAAGTATAAATTACAATATGGAAACGGAAGATATCTCTCACTACCTGTCATAGCAAAATAGATTACCATAGGCTTGGAAAAGGATCAAACCTCCACCACATGGCGTAAGCACCTAGAATAAACTATCAAAGAGGTCTTTTAAAGGGTTGTAACGTTAGGTGTAGGGATATGAAATACACGGTTTTGTTGGATAAAGGAAGTTTTACTGGTGGGAGTTAACAATCTTGGTTAATTACATGTACAATATGGCGTTGCTAAGCCAAGACTCGACTCGACTTAAGCTAATAAATGAAAAATAACAAAAACATAAAATGAACATAGAATAAAAAGGGATGGTAGTCCGTATGTTTTTTTTTTCTCTTTTCTTTTTCTATTTTTTTTCTTTTTCTTGATTTTTCGATTTTTTTTTTTTTTTTTTTTTTTTTTTTTTTTTTTTGCATACACTCTTACCCTACCATCCAAAATAATACATCATAGGGGATGAGAATTCCCCTTACACTTGAATCTTTACATACTTTACAATAACTAATCTAATGACTCGAATTAAGAAAATCAAAACACTTGGAGCACTTTTAAGATTAACGTACATATGAGGGTAATAAATGATGTTCTTCCCCATTACTCCATAAAATAAGTACTTACCCATGAGTCCCAATCGTCCCAAAACAATATGTACAAGGATATGACTCGACTTAGCAACCATGTAATCAATTAGATAGTTAACTTAGGGTTTAACAAATAACAATAATGCACTAAAAATGAGCGCATACACGGAAGGCTAAGGCGATTTGGGTGTACATTTAAGTGGGGTGTAACAAATTCTTCCTTTAAGTAAAATGCTTAAAGTTAGAAACGAAAAGATAGGCTCGGAGGGGTGTACTAGGGGTTTCGTGTACTAAAAATGAGTACAACGCTAATGGTGTGAGAAAAATTAGTTGACTTAACTAGCCAAGTAATATGACTTAAATGGTCAAGTAATTATGATACGGGTTTAACACAAGGGTGATCCTAATGCTTCTTATCATGTAGTAAATCCTACTACACGAATGTAGTCTCACTAGCGGTCTCGGGATGCATCACTAATGCAAGTTCTAGAATCTAAATGCTACCGGTACACTCATAAGCACTAATAGTAAATGCTTTTCCTATCAAATCTAAAGGCGAACCTCACATATTTGGGTGGAAAATTTTTCTGAATATACGGTTATGTGCTAGTCATACAATCTCCTATCCATGAGACGCTTGCTATGGCTAAAGTTTCACTCCTAAATGTTGTAAAAAAATTTAAATTTGGCGCTAAAATTGCACTAACAAGTGTTTCTCGTAGTTTTATTACACATCTACCATTAAACAAAACAAACTCAAGCGAAAGTGTATATGTAAGGTATCATCTTTTTACCCTCCCCTTACACTTAAGATGAACATTGTCCCCAATGTTCAAGTAAATAATGTAAAAGTGAAATAAGTAAAAAGAATGAAATCAAATACTCCCTTGATTCGCTCGGTATGGATAATAAGGTGGCCAGGTTAAATCTACCTCCAAGAAAATGAACAATCAAAGCTTCCCTTCCAGAATATAAATCATCTTCTTGTTATACATAACCTGTGAATCCTGAGAAAATAGACAAGACAACCTCGCATAAAATCGGCGGCATCCTATATAAGTTACTAAATCCTAGAAAACAAAATAAGATATAATGCTTGTGGAATGAAGTTTGCAGATTTCCTGGAGATTATAAAACTTAATAATTCACAAAAACCATAAGACTCCGTTAGAAAAATAAAACTGGTAAAATTTCCAGATTTTTTACACGTGACGCCGTCAAGAGTTAACTCTTGACGCCGTCAGAAGTGACCTGCAGAAATTCTTATGTTAAGTTTCCGGAAAATTTCTGGAAAAACTTGGTCCTACTTCCTGGAAAATCCTGCAAAACTTCATTATGACTCAATACAAGCATTTGACTCTAACAAATACGAATATACATGTTCATTTAATATTATGGAGAATCATGATCGGTTTGTTTCTTAAAAACATATTTGGGGTTTCCCCTTACACTTATCTTTTGCAAAAATACTTTTAGGTGGAGTTAAGACTAGGCCAAAACAACAAAGTAAAGTATTTCCACTATTTAATTGAGAAACATGATCTACCAACAATAAAAATAAAGCATGCATACGGAAGCAAATATCAAACAAACAAAATAAAATCACACAAAACATAGGTTGCCTCCCAAGAAGCGCTTTTCTTTATTTACGAGTCTTGTAGCTAGACTCAAGGTCATGGGTTACTACGTGACCTCATCATCAAACGTCACATCCTCCTCACTAATCATTTCATTGTTATTTTCTTGATAATGTTTTACACGTTGTATGTTAACAGTAAATTCCCTACCTTCATCGTCTAATAACATCACGGCTCCAGTTTTAGAGGAATTCTTCACCGTAAACGGTCCATACCATCTAGACTTAAGTTTTACCGAAAATAATCTCAACCGAGAATTGTACAATAGGACTTTGTCTCCCTCTGAAAATTCTTTGGGTTTCTTAATTCTCTGGTCATGCCATCTTTTTGCTCTCTCTTTATATGTGATGGAAGATTCGTAGGCTTCTAACCTAAGCTCATCAAGCTCATGTAATTGCAAGAACCTATTAGTTCCAGCAATTGTGTAATCTAAGTTACATGTCTTAAGCGCCCAATAAGCCTTATGTTCTAATTCCACTGGTAAGTGACATGCCTTACCATACACCATGCGAAACGGGGTCGTTCCAATAGGTGTTTTGTAGGCGGTTCAGAATGCCCATAAGGCTTCGTCGAGTTTAAATGACCAGTCTTTTCTATTTTGACTAATCGTCTTTTCAAGTATTCTTTTAATAGCCCTATTGGTGTTTTCGACCTGGCCATTGGTTTGTGGATGATAGGCGGTGGAGAACCGATGGGATACTCCATACCTTTTCATGACCTTTTCCATTTGTGCATTGCAAAAATGGGTCCCCCTATCACTGATGAGAGCTTTAGGAATCCCGAATCTAGCGAAAAGCTTTTTCAGGAAATGAATAACTACTCTGGCGTCATTGGTCCTAAGGGCTTATGCCTCAACCCATTTTGAAACATAATCGATGGCGACTAAAATGTATTCGTTCCCCCCTGAAGATGGAAAGGGTCCCATGAAGTCAATTATTCAAACATCGAAGACCTCACAAACTTGTATAAAGTTCTGAGGTGCTTCATCCCTATGTGATATATTCCCGGCCCGTTGACATGCATCACATGCCTGCACCATCTCTTTTACATCACGGAAAATTGTGGGCCAATAGAATCCCGCATCGAAAATCTTTCAGGCGGTAGTGTTTATCCCATAATGCCCACCAGAGGGACCAGAGTGACATTCCCTCATAATCTTTACTGCCTCACTTTCCGAAACACAGCGTCTTATAATTTGGTCTGGACACCTCCGGAATAAAAATGGCTCATCCCAAAAGTAGTATTTTAGCTGAGAAAGAACCTTTTTCTTTCGTATCTAGTCAGGTGTTCAAGTCTACTTGCGAGGTAATTAGCAAAATCGGCGTACCACGGCTCCGAATCAATCATTAACATGAGTTGTTCGTCAGGAAATGAATCCCTAATCTTACTTCTATCGTGCTTATCCAAGGGGTTTTCGAGGCGAGATAGATGATCTGCGGCCAGATTTTCTGCCCCCCTCTTATCGCGAATCTCAACATCGAATTCTTGTAGCAACAAGATCCACCGAATTAGTCATGGCTTAGCATCCTGCTTCGCAAAAAGATATCGAAGAGCCGAGTGATCAGTGAAGACGACTGTCTTTGAAAGGACAAGATATTGTCGGAATTTGTCGAACGCAAACACTACGGCTAATAATTCTTTTTCGGTGGTGGAGTAATTCTCTTGAGCGGGATTCATGGTTTTGCTAGCGTAGTAAATAGGTTGGAAAAGCTTGTCACGCCGTTGTCCCAATACAGCCCCGACAGCGAAATCGCTAGCGTCACACATGATTTCAAACGGTAACTCCCAGTTTGGTGTGATCATGATTGGAGCTTGTGTGAGTTCCTTTTTTAAGAGATCGAATGCATCTTTGCATTCTTGGGAAAAATCGAACGGAGCATCCTTCACAAGCAATTGAGTCATTGGCCGAGCAATTTTGGAGAAGTCTTTGATGAATCTCCGATAAAACCCGGCGTGCCCCAAGAAGCTGCGTATTGCTTTAGCAGTCGTGGGGTATGGTAACTTAGATATAGCTTCAACTTTAGCTTGGTCCACCTCTATTCCGTTCCCTGAGATCTTATGCCCTAACACAATCCCTTCTTTTACCATGAAATGGCACTTTTCTCAGTTTAACACCAAGTTGGTTTCCTCACAACGTTTAACCATCTTTTCTAGATTAGCAAAACAGCGGTCGAAGGAGTTCCCGAAGACCAAAAAGTCATCCATGAACATGCTGTCTTCCATAAGTTCGTGAAAGATTGCGGTCATGCATCGCTGGAAAGTGGCGGGGGCATTACATAGCCCAAAAGGCATCCTTTTGTAGGCAAATGTTCCATAAGGGCAAGTAAACGTGGTCTTTTCTTGGTCCTCAGGTGCTATGGGAATTTGAAAATACCCAGAGAATCCATCCAAGAAGCAATAGTACTCGTGTCCAGACAATCTCTCTAACATTTGATCAATGAATGGTAAGGGAAAGTGATCTTTCCTCGTGGCATCATTGAGCTTCCGATAGTCAATGCATACTCGCCATCCAGTGACCGTTCTCTGGGGCACCATCTCACCCTTGTCATTCTTAACTACAGTCATTCCACCCTTCTTAGGTACAACCTGCACAGGACTGACCCATGGGCTATCCGAGATTGGGTAAATCAAGCCTGCATCCAGAAGTTTGATAACTTCTTTCTTTACTACTTCCTTAATGTTAGGGTTCACCCGCCACTGGGGTTGCACGGTAGGTTTATAGTCTTCTTCCATAAGAATCTTATGTGTGCAAAAAGTTGAGTCAATCCCCTTAATGTCGGCTACACTCCATGCGAGCACCCCTTTATATTTCTTTAGGACCTCTAAGAGTTTACCTTTTTGTTCAAGTTCCAAGGAAGAGTTTATGATTACAGGCAGTTGGTCCTCTCCCTGAAGGAAGGCATACTCTAAATGGTTAGGAAGCTCTTTAAGATCTAACTCAGGAGGTTCGATAATAGAAGGTTTGAGCTTGTTTTCGGGCTTTCGGAGCTCGAGATGCTCCGTTGCCTCTTGTCTGGGGTAGAAGGAGACTACACCAACATCCTCCATCTTTTCTACCTCTAGCAAAGGCAGAAAACTCTCGTCCCGTAGCCAGCCTTCCTCGATCTGTTCATCGACACAACTATCAATGACATCTGTGAGTTCATCGACCTCCCCAATGAAATAGAGCCGGTTGGCTGCTTCGAGGGAGAGGTCCATAGAATCTTTAATGTCGAAGGTTGTGCTATCGGTTCCCACTCGTAAGGTTAACTTGTCGTCATAAACATCAATGACTGCACGAGCGGTAGCAAGAAATGGTCTCCCTAAGATGATGGGTACCAAGTCATCCTCCTCCATATCCAGGATTACGAAGTCGACCGGGAATTTGAATTTCCCAACTTTGACTAGCACATTCTCGCATATCCCTACGGGGTACTTGATTGATCTATCGGCTAGTGGGATGTTCATACGGGTAGACTTTAATCCAGAGTATCCTAGTTTAAGGAACATAGAGTGAGGCATGAGATTGATACTCGCTCCCAAATCGGCAAGAGCATTCTTGATTGATAGAGATCCTATGGAGCAAGGCAGGGTGAAGCTGCTCGGATCGTCTACCTTTTTTGGTAGCCCTCGATGGGTCACCACTGAGCATTCTTCCCCCAGGGTCACAAGACCCTCGAGTTTCTTCCGGTTAGCAAGTAGTTTTTTAAAGTATGCGATATACTTTGGCATGTGATAGCAAGCATCAAGGAGGGGTATGGTGACAACCGAGTCTTTTAGGTATGACAAGAATCTCTTGTTATCATTCTCAGTTTTCTGGTTCCTTAATCGGGATGGAAACGGGATTCTCACAGGTTGGTTAGGTAGGGTTGATGGGGAAGGGGTCGTTAAGGGAGGTTGGTCGGGGGTCTTGCCGCCTACATCCTCCTCCTCCTCGCCAGGTTTGTTTGGATCGGGAGCAATGGGGGACGAGCTTGGGTAAGGTGGGTCCTTGGTTGTTGTTCCAGCTCGAGTGGTTATCGCGAGCATGGGGTCTTTTTTGCTTACTGATGGCATTTCAAGATTATCTAGGGCTGAGTTAAGCTTGTTGAAAAATTCTCCAATGTCATCCTGCTGCTCGTCGAAAAGCTCATTAAGACCTTTCATTTGCAAGCCTTTTTCTTGAGTGAAGTGACCAAGGTCATCTTCAAAAGTGCTCCTGATTTCGAATTCAGGGCCTTCCTCTCCTTCTTTTCTCTTCACCAGATTTCCCCAGAGGGTGTAATCGTCATTTTGGTAAAAAGGCAAAAGGGAGGGATCAGCATAAATGTCCCCTCCTGACAAGCATGCATGTTCAGTTGTGGCTGCTCCTCCGCATTCTTCTACCTCATGCGGGCCCCCACAGTAATCGCAGATTAAGTAAGGATTCGACAGTTGTTTAGGTAACTGCGATCCAGCTAGGTATTCCACTCTTTTGTGAATTTTTCTCAACCGATCTGAAGTGATCTCAGAAATGCTGAAAGTCAACTCAGGTTCATCCCAAGTGTCATCCTGGTCTTGAGCATATTCTTCAATCCTATCCCATCCTTCTTCGGCACTAAGATTGGCTAATCTCCCTTTTCTAGATTGGTTAATTCCGTTTCGATCGTTAGAGGAGATATTATCGTAGAAGATTTGGACCAAGAGCCAAAGCTCAATGCCATGATGGGGAACTTGTCTTATTAAATCTTTGAATCTAATCCACGATTTATGGAAGGGTTCGTCTTTCCCTTTTCGGAAACGGAGGATCCTATCTCTAAACGCTGAGGTTTTTCCAGGTGGAAAGAACTTCTCATAGAACTTGGATATCAGTTGCTCCCATGTGAAAATAGATTCAGAAGGGAGTTTATCATACCATTCTTGGGCTTTTTCATATAGGGTGAAAGGAAAGAATCGCAATCGGGACGTGTCTCTAGTAGCCCTATCCGTATGGAGGGTGTCTACTATTTTCAAGAAGTCTTTAATGTGTTGGATTGGATCTTCCTCATCTAATCCACAAAACTTACACACACTTTGGACAAGCCAAACATCGTTTGCATGCAAGACCTCATTGGTGTGTTCGTTTGGGTAGACAATGGCGTTTGAGAATCCGCGAGGGGTTGGGGAGGAGTAGTCCTTAAGGCGCTTAGGAATGGGAGTTACGGGGGTACTCATCTCGTCGTTGGGTTGGGAGCTAGGGGTTGTAACATGATTTTCTGAATTTTCTTCAGAAAGGGGTGCATCAAAATCGATGGCAACGCTAGATGGTTCAGAAGTTGAGTGATATTGTCTCAATCTATGCATTTCTCTTTCGGGTTCCGCATAAGGCAAGACAAGGTTTCTAGTGGAACTACGACTCCTAGTGATCCTAAGGTTAAAGGATTCGTCGTTTGCCATGATGGCAGGTGGTGAAGAGTTACGAACAAAGACACAAAGAAATAAGATAGACTAAAGAAATCCTAAAAATAAAAATAAAACCTTACTAGAAAGGAATCTAGCAAGTAGACCTAATAAAAAGAGATTCTAACCTAGACAATAACTATTCCCCGGGCTGCGGCGCCAAAAACTTGATACGTGGGAATCGCACCAGGCTTTACCTCTCAAGGGATCTTGAGAAGCTTACAACCCCCACCAGGCAGTGTACCTGATCGTTGTAGTATAGTATAGTGACAAGTACCGGGGGATTGATCGTTCAGCTAGGAATAGTGTCGCTAGGATTAGAAAACCTAAATACTAGTTCTAAAGATAAGGGATGATTATTTTTGTATTTTTATATTTTTTAGAAAGCAAGTAAAAATCTCGGGTTTGAAGAATTTGGGCGGAATTAGTTGCTAGTCAACTAACCCAATACTAAAGATGCAATCAAAATAAAATACTAGAAATGAAAATAAACTAAATTATACTAAGGTTGTGAGCAATAAGTGGAGAAAATGTGTTTACTTAGATTTCACTACTCCCTAGATATCTTTTACACATTAATTACTTGTTATAGTTGCGTGGATGACGGATTGTATTCCTTAATACCATTCATGGGGTGACGCACTTAATTCCCCAATCATATGAGTGCCAGTTCACTCCTATGTCGAGCCGGCTAAGAAGCTCCTAACATGGGATCATTAGAATTTACTCATGCATTAAATACAACCAATAAAACCTAGTGCACATCAGTTCATGTTTCCTAAGACGTTCAAGCATGTTACCATTTGGAGATCTGCCAGTTTTCTTAAGCCTAACATCGAAATCATTCATCCAATACAACCATAAACAAGTAATTAACACATAATTAACATCTAGGTTTCATTAGATCCAAGCAAACACAAGATAGATCTAGCCTAGCATGATGGAATTAAGACAAGAACAAGATATAGACAACCAACACATAGACATATTGATTGAATTAAAAGAATACTTATTTCAATTACACATGAAAGGGATCAAGGGCTTAGAACCATTGAAAAACCTGTAAAATTCGTACCAAGTTCGTACTTAGGTTTTCTCCAAAACTTTTCTCCTTTTTTAATGTGAAAATTAGAAAACTATATATAGGAAATAGGGTCTGACGGCGTCAAGAACAAATTTGTGACGCTGTCATCTCGCCGCCAAAATACTTCTCGGACTGCCTTGATCTACTTTTGACGCCGTCATGTGTTAGCATTTTCCAGGCCGTCATGCATTTTACTCTTGACGCCCTACTTCGTGACGCCGTCAATTCTGTACTGGGTCGTCATGGAAATTACTCTTGACGCCGTCACCTACTGTTCCCAGCAAGGAAAATTAAGACTTTGGCGTTTTCTTCACTTTTATGCTCCAAAAACGTCCGAATTGCTTCCTTTTCCAGATTTCTCTCCCAAAGTACCTAAAATCACAAAAGGAACGATTTAGGGTAATATTTGATCAAATAAAGTCAATTCCGGGCTTAAATGACCCCCTAAAAGTGGTTCATTTTTCGCCTCATCACTAGCCAAACGTCAAATGTGCTCCTAATAACATCAGGCCCACAATGGTCGAGAATTCGAGTGAGCATCGCCCTCTACTCGCTACATCAAATGGATTATGTGATAATGGGTATGTGGAAGTCACATTTGTTATGTTTTTGGTTATATGTTGTAAATATCTTCAGTTACATTTATTCCCGTGTGCTTTCAGATATGAGCGTATAAACTCGATTGTTGGAAAGTAATGATGTGATACTAAGACCGCAGCCGATGGTTAACTGGTCCCGGAAGCACAAGACACAAGACCATTCTTCCCGGAAGCACAAGACACAAGACTCGCTGAACCACATACCAGAATCCAACCTTTTGTAAGTTCTAATTAGTTGGTTCATGTGGTTTGGTTAACTGGTCCAAATAAGTTATTAGGCATGTGTTGAGTTGAGATGGTTCAATATTAGAAGCTTAACTTTTCTCACTATTTTTTAAACCTTAAAAATGATTATCGGTACTAAATTTCAGTATTATTTTATATGAATCATAGATGGTGTAGAGTACAAGATGCTTCCTGGATATCCCAACAATGGAACCACAAGGAAACCTGAAGGAGCATTGAAAGAAGAGGTGAGATGGAGTTGTTTCTTGTGCTGATGTTGTGGCCATGGTTGCAAGAGATTCAGTTTCTTTGGTAAGTAAAAAAAGAAAAACAAATCATCGTTATCCACATTGCTCTTTCTCTCACATAATTACAACTTTTAATATGTGTTAGGTTTTGATGGTATTGACTTGGCTGTGAGAAAGCCTAATGTCCAAGATTCAATTCAGATTATCTAGCAACATTTTATTGAAAAATGACTTAATGATAGAGACCTTGTGATTCTCAAGTGGTAATCTTTATCTCTCTCTACACACATGTTGACTATGGATAGATTCTATATCACAGTATCACACACTAAATTATAGAATTGGTTAATCGTGTGTAAAAAATGGGTTGAAATTGATTTTCGCTTTTAAATATTGACAACTGCGGAGTATTTTACATACTAAAGACCATTTTTTAACGATTCATGAATTGTTAATAATTAATATAGTTTCATGTGTTTATATAGTGACCAGATTTAAATAGTTCATAAGGGCAAACAATCACATAAAATGTTGTAAATCTGATTATATTCTGTGGTCTGTAGTATGTAACAAAGAGCATCTTCATGAGTGGCTGATCCTTATATATTGTTTGTGATTTTCTAACAAAGAGCATGTTCATGAGTGGCTTATTCCTTTGCTTAAAAGAAACTCCTCAGTTACTCATAATATATACCAATGACCATATGTATCTTCAAGCTATGTTATATTTTATCAATGCGTATTACTCTCATTCCATACTAACTAATTATTATAGTTCCGGAGGATCATGTGCGGACAGAAACTTACAGGACATGTAGCTTGTGATAGGTACCATAAACACAAGGTACGTATCTGGGAGATAATAGTGTTTCTACCTTCTTACACAATTTGATGTATAAGATATGTCAATCTATGGCTTCCCATGGACATTGAGAGCATGTTCTTTAATTGGTATTATTTACTTATTACGATCAAGCGGGCAAGACATTTTCGGGTTGTCTAAAATTTAGAAACATTATTTACATGACTATAAGTGAATATTTCATATCAGGAAGTTTATGATGGGAGGCAACAATCTGTTTCAACAAAGTGACATAGTTGGTGTTTAAGATGAGTTTATTAGTGTTTGGACCTTCATACCATATCTGTAACTTTTTTGTTCATCTTTCTGGTAAATAACCATACACGATCATCATATGTGAATATCTACCATGTACGATCATCAAATCTGCAATGTTTTTTTTTTCGACCCAAAACATTGTGACTATTATCAAAATAGAATAATTTCTTTTCATAGAAAAATTAGTTTAAAGTTTTGTGTCTGATGCTTTGTTTTTTCTTCATTTACAGGTGAACTTGCAAGAGCTTTAGCTTCAATGCCCGGTGTCTATCGAGTTGATTTACTTGCCACTAGACAACCAGCCTGTCCTGAAGTCGATTTGAGTTACGCGAACAAACAGAAATACTATCTTCACGAAATCCTGATACGGGAGATATGAGAGAGTATTGGTGCTTACATAATTCAAACTTTTCAGTGTTCTATTTTCATCATCTTAATAGAGCACATATGAAGGAATCAAGCTTGCGGACGAGATTGGCTTCACAGTGATGATTAAGGTAAGTCGGTTTATAATATATAAATAGATGTGTATGGAACATATGATACCAACTTGACTGCATTTTCAAATATGCAGCATAAGATAGTCAAAATGAAAAACCAAATTCACCCTGACAAAAGGATTGTTTGGACTTGGTTATATTCGAGAATTAGATTTTCTTTGTAATGTAGCACATATATCTCCTAATTCTGCAGTCCACTTCGTTTAATGCATGATGTTAATGGACCAACTCTTGCTCTTGAAGCTAAACTAACTGGAAGCTTTTTTGGAGGATACCCACTCTACCACTGTACTGAATGTATTCGTTTGGATGAGGAACTTTGGGAACCCAATGTTTTGCAGACATGAAACAGCTATATATGTATACTTGTGTTCTTATAAAAACTTAAAATTGTTGGTTACAACTTTGAAAATTTTGACACTTGACGTTATTTATAAATGAAGTTGCTAAAGCACTTGAAACATAACCCAAGATAACTAATGTCTTCTCTATAGAAAAAATGTTACAATTTGTGTGTGTGTCAGCAACATTCACACACACTTTTAGTAGCCAATTTCTTTTATTGACGGCATGCATAACAAAGAATAATTTAATAGTCATCACTTGATCATCTCACAATCAATTCCCTATGTTTCCTCTTTTTGTTTGTACGAGAAACAATTTTTGTTTATTAAATATGTTAATGTTGTAAATTGTTGTTGCTTTTAAGTTAATTTAGTTTAATCACATGTATCATCTTTTTATAAATTTATTTTAATCACTTATATCTTTTTTTTCCCTTTACATTATGTCGTCTTATCACCCTTTATTGTTATTTGTTTCTTTGGATGACTAAAACGTAACATGTATAAAATCTTACACGACACTTCTGTTGGGGTTTTACCAAGACCGCCAACATTAGGGGAAGTACACTCAACGTCTTGCTCCTCCTTTGTATTCTTTTATGGCTCAAATGATATCTCCAAAGGAATTCTTATGGTATGTTATATACTTTGATTTCGAAAACTATTTTTTTGATTAACTGAAACAGATGAAGCCTCTTTATATTATAACCGCACTTGGAAAAAGATGATGTCGAGGATAAAAAAGGCCGATGCACTAATCAAACAACTACGCCAAGCAAGCTACCGTTGATTATGTGGTTGACCTTGACTTCTTTAGTGACAAATGTATTGTTGAAAATCAACTACTCTATTGCACCATTATCTTTTCAAGTATTTCAAAAATAAAAACCAAGAAATTAAAAACCATGTTACAAGGAATGATTATGTTATCTATTATGTTATGTGTCAATATACGTATTTCATCAGGTTTATTGTTTGGATTTATTTTTAATCTGCCAATATTTTCATGACCTTTGATTAAATGAATCTCTTTATTTTTCATAATATATTATATTTAACTATTTAAGTACTTAAATTATATATAAAAAAATCACATGAAGGTAGCTCACTCATTGGGCGGGTCATGAAGCTAGAGTACAATTGTGGGCTTTTTTAGTGACGAGGAGAGTTTCGATGCTATTGATTACGAAAATGCACATTCGACATTTAACCTGGAGAAATCTCCAAAATTTCATTATTAGCTTTCTATGAATGTATGAACTTTTAATTCCCTTACTATCGAATTGTTGATTTCGAATCTTAATGTAACAAGTTTACATTTCTTGATTCATTAATATTTTATTAGTTGTTTCCTTACTATTTCATTCACATTTACAGTAATTTGGCAAACATAAACTTTCTTATACTATTCATATGCTCCATAAGATACTAATTAAATGCATCGTATAACTTAAAATTGGTGTCATATGGTCATCTCACAATTCCACACCAATTAAACCAATAAAAGATTAAAAATTTATCATATACATAGAAAAAAGTCTACATGTAGAGAAGTACTTGAAAGTCTATCATCATAGCAAGGATTGGGTTTTGAATTGATAGGCGCTCACAAACATCATTTTATGTTCGAGACAATCTATTTTAGATTCGCCGACGCTATGGTTGTAAATCATTGGGCGCTCGCACACATCTTTTGCTACTCAACACAATAAATTTTGGATACCCCAAGCTTAGACGTTTGTTAGTGTAATTGTAACATAAGCAATTTCTTATCTTATAATAGACGCATTGTCTCATTCTTTGTTTTATATTTTAAATGAAACAAATTCACGTTATTATTTTTCTTATCATCTCATTTCTCTATTTCTTTAAAAAATCACCCGGTGTCAACGGGTCTATAAGCTAGTAATATAATATATGAGGGTATTTTTGTAATTTCATAAAAATCAATAAAATATTCCCACCTACCACTTGTATTTGAAAGGGACACTTCACCTAACTCATGTATTTGCAAGGGACATGTGTTGAGCAATGAGGCCAGTTGAGCAGTCAAGCAGTCGAGCATGACCAAATTGGGAAGAGAGGTCAATTCATGAACAAAACATGAAATGCTGGAATGTTTTTGTACCTTTTTGGTAATTTCCTCAATACATGATCTCAATATTAAATTATATCAAGTATATTGAGACATTTATTCAAACACTCCTTTATCATCAAATTTTTCATCTACAAACACATCATCTATATCTTTTAACAATGCAACACGACCGATCTCGTCACTTTCATCTTTCATCCAACAATTAAAAACCCCATCGCCATCAGTTTGTGTATTGGTAATCAAATGTAAATTATAGTAATTCGGTGCTTGCCTCACTAAAACGATCACTAAACTCTTAAATATGCATATCTACGACCGTGTTAAAACATTAAATCTCAAAGATATGTCGATTAGTAATAATGACCCTTCGTCTCCGACATTTAGACTAACATATACTTCATCCATGTTCATCACTCGAATATTATATTTTTCACAAAAAAAGAGATTCTATCTAAAAGTGGAACAAACCCATTCAATCAAATTGTGTTATTATAGCGAATAAAACCAGCCAGAATTATGTTATTATGCCAAGTAAAACAAATCAATATTGGCCTAAACTAACAGATACCAAAGTAGGGGTGAACAATGGACCGAGAACCAAATTGAAACCGAGAACTGAACCGGAACCGACCCAACCCAAACTGAATTTTGGAACCACAGTCCGGTTCTCGGTTCTTCAATATTGTAAATTTCGGTTCTCGGTTCGGCTCGTTCCGAACCGAAGAACCGCCGACTTTCAAATATACTAGATGTTTATTGGAAGTTTAGTTGTTTTTACGTGATAACCAAAGAAATCTTTTCCGAAAAAATAATTTCCTCGTACCGTACACTACACTTTTTTAAATTAAAATGAAAACTTGCAATAAATGTTGATTTACGCAACCAACTAGCAGTAAAGTTTCTATATATGTTGTTACTTTCATTAAAAATATAACAACAATTTGGTACAAGTATTTTCTATCTATGAGTTTCAGTGACAAGCTTAATCAAACATGAATAAAGCAAATTATGCCGGAAAACTGTATCAAATTAATTGTTTTAGTTTTCTTCTTTCATGTTTATCTCGATTTAAGCACTATACTTTATTGTGCTATTAGCGGGTCACAATTCAAAAGGACACAAATAGGCTAACTGCAAGAAAAAAAATAGGTGTTTTTAAAGAAATTCTGTTCCAATCGGGTAGAACTAAAATACCCAAATCAGACCCGAGAACCGAACCAGAATCAAAACACGCTCTTCAGGCCAGTTCTCGGTTCCTAAAATATGCATTTTTCGGTTTTTGGTTCTCTCGGTTCTGGCCTTCCAGGTCGGTACTTTGCGGTTTCAGAACCGCGCTCACCCCTAGCCAAAGATTCAAGATTGTGTTATGTTCATATGTTGCGGCTATAATTAATATAGGAACGAAAATGCTTCAATATAAAGAAAATCATAAACCATTTAAGTATACAATAATTTAAAATTGGATAGTCAAAATACGATCCAACTTATCATGCCAATATTGTTAACTTGGCTATCATACTGTTGACAAAATTTACAATACAAAAGAAGAAAAAGAATAAGAGCGGTTTCATTAAACATACGTATTAACATATGCAAGTAGATTTTCTATATACGGACTTACGGAATAATTATCTACCACCACACCTCGTGATAACGTTACAACCTCGTGAATACGGGTTAGCTTGACCTCTGCTATTACAATCGTAATACGATTTTCCACGTTGGTTGCACGGTACATTATTCTTTTGCATTGCATCATAACTTATGTAGCCCCTTCCTGCTAGAACTCTTCGTGCACTTTCGGATTCCATCATCATTTCCTCCCTCATGTCAATTGTATCGCCCACAAGTTGGCGAGAGATACCGGGTGAGCGACCTAGCACGGTCCATTGGGTTTGTGATGGAAATAACATAGACATTGATGCTGACAAACAAGGAACGGTGATTGCGAAGATAGCGACAATAAGCCAGAGGTGTTTAGCCATATCTCATAAACGATGCAATGGAAATAAAGCGTAGGAATCCCAACGTTACTTTAGAATGATTTAAAGTAAAAGTGATGTTGTCTTATGGTTTAGATTTATGTTGCCAAAGATGCAAGAGTTGTTTCTAAAAATAGGTGTTTGTTGTTCCTTCCACATTTGTAGGTTTAATGGGATTTCTAACCACAAATTTGTATATAAAAATGTCAAACTCAAATCGGGACAGGGGTAATTAACAGTTCACATACCAATGAAACATGAAATGCTAGAGTAAAATCATAATGATTATGCCACGAAGGTACTGGATGATGATGCGGCTAATGTTGTGAAAAAAGTGGTGACAACAGTATTTTTTTTTTCTCTCCGTTTCAAAATTATTGTTATTAGAGAGAAGTCACAAAGTTTAATAAAAATAAGACCACTATAAAATCTCAACCACTTAAAAAAAATATTTCTCTAATATATTCTCTAGTTTTTACATAAAAAAAAAAAATAGACAATTATTTTGAAACATCTCTAAAAGAAAATGTGGACTATATTTTTGAAACGGAAGGAGTATAACACAAGAATCTATACTCATCTTTCACTCATATAAAAGTGGTGTCATAGATCTACACACAGGGACGGACTCAAGAATTTCGGGAGAGTGTTGCATTATTATTATTATTATTATTATTATTATTATTATTATTTATCATAATTACTAAAAATCGTATCATAAAAGGTTTTTTAGTAAAAGGTAAAGTTACACTATAAAGAAAATAACACAAAAATGAGGGTTGCACATACCAACATACCACATATTTTGAAAAAAAATTACATTGCGTGACCTAAAATTGGGTGTTGCTCGTGCCACACGCAGCATCCCTGTACTGTCTACATAAAAAAAAAAAAAAAAAAAAAAAAAAAAAAAAAAAAAAAAAATCACCGTGTGTGCTGGTGGGTCAGAACCAATGACACGAGCTCCGATGTAGTTGTAATGCCATAAAGTGGGCTGATGCCATGGCACCAAATTCACCGGTCGACGTAACAAAGGCTATTGGTAACATGAAATGAAACTTGTTTTATATCACTTATCATTAGGTTTGTATGATCAAATATTTGAAATTTTCCACGAGGACCACGACTATCATTTCATTTAATATAAAACATTCTTCTTGAAGTTCACACACTTTGAATCTTTGATAAAGCAACAAACCTAAAGTATCAACTATCATTAATGAAATAGATGCTCAATCATTTACCAACACAAACTAAACTACTAAAGTACTATGGAGTAAACCATACAAGAAAAAGATGTCAAATACAACAATTTAACTCGAAAAACTAACAAGTAAACAACATTAACACTAATTTAACCAACCTAACCCAATTAGCATCATAACAAGTGTCACACTTAACATAACAGATACAGGCAGTCTTGCAGCCGGCGACGTCCCTCCTGGCGCCGCCGGAGCATTTGCATCTGCCGGATTCATAGTTGGAGAAGAAGCAACCCCTTCACTGGGCGAGCCCACCGGACTACCCGGCATTACTATTCCATATTCCGGTGAAGAAGCCGGAGACATTGCTGGAACCGGCGAAAAACCCGCCGGTGTTGTAGCTCCCGGAGGTGTTGCTATTTTTTTAGGTGATATAACAACCACAATAAGCTTCTGACCTTGATCACAGTTGGATTTGTTACCACTAATGAAGTAAAAAGGTCCTGAATGGTTTAAGTTATAGTAAGAGTCGCCCCCTGTGAGGGTGGTGATTGGGTTATTTGTGTTGCAGTTGTCATAATCACCATTGTTAACCACCATAACAGAATCTGAACCACCATTGTACTTGAAATCTGTACATTAAGATAATAAGATGGAGAATTTTTAACAACCCATTTCATTAAAACAGAAACCCATATCGAATACACAAAAATTAGTGCATAAAGATTAAAGGCCACTATATAACTATATTACATCAAGATTCAAACTTTTTTAACAACCCTTTGCTATGAAATAAAAAACTCATAAAAAATGCAGAAATTAGTACATAAAGTCATTGTCAACAACCCATTTCATAAAAACAAAACCCATATCAAGAGTATTAAAATCCAGACATATAGTCCATTGTTCATTAAATGAAACACCAAAGATTTAAGTTTTTTTTTGGTTAATCAAACTAAAACCCATATCAAAAACACAAGAAATGAGACATAAATAGGCACCATTTCAGGGAGAAAACTTAAGCTACCCACCAGGTAGTCTACCCACTATTAATAAAAACACAACTAAAACATAATTAATGTTGGCTCCTTGTTTTCCCACACCATCATATTAGTTTCTAAACACCATTTGACTGCACCATTCTGACTTTGACAGTTTGACCTTCAGCTTTTTCTATCCCTACTCCCCAAAACAAAGTTACACCACAAACAAACTCTCACCTTATCTACCCAAAAAATAAATTTACACACAAAAATACAAAACACACAAACAATCAAACCCCCTCACCATCATCCTCCTTCTCCTCTCCCACCACCAACAAAACCCACCACAATAGAAACTGCCATCATTAAACCACCATCGAAACCCGCCATCATCGAACCCCATTCACCAACGGAACCCGCTATCACCGGGATCACCACAACCGAAATCCCCACATCTTTACAAGCTGTGATTTTTTTCCAACCTTTTTCTTAAATCTTGTTATAGATCTGAGTTATTTTAATATTTTTTCCAACCTTTTTCCAACCTTTTTCTTAAATCTTGTTATGGAACGAATTTCTTGGGTTTTGGGTGTTGATTTAGGGGTTTGTGAAGGTGGTCGGGTATGGTGAAAGTGGTGGTGGATGGTGGTGGGTGAAGATATAGATGAAGAAGAAGAAGAAGAAATTAATATGGTTAGGTGATTTGGTGGTAGGGTCCACTAATAATATTAAAAGTTTTTTTGATGGTCCCCTTAAAGAAAAAGAAAGAGAGTACTCCGTGTATATAACTGTATATTACTGATGAAAGTACTTTTGTACTACTTTTTTAAAGACTGTTAGAGCACTAGGTACCCTAGAGCCGTCCCGCTGGTGCCGTAAGTAAAAGTGCTGACACATCAACACCTTTTCTCATAACACCAGAATTCATCACAACACCAAAAACATACCTCCCTCCTATAACACTAGTTTCTGGTGTCGTCGTGCACCCCTAGACCCCACCTTTTTTTTCTTCAGTTATTTAAATCATTTTATACATTTAAGTCAAATTTTTATACATTTTAGGACTAAAAATGTTAGAAAAATAACTATAAGACTAAACACCTTATATCAGTTAAATTACTTGCAACATATATACATATTTTAACTAATTTCGGGCTATAAGCCTATTAAAAGCCCAATCACATAATTTACCATGGCCAGCCCAAGCTATCAAGTATTATAACCCTAAATATATAAATGCCTAAAGTCCTAAACACAAAATACATGCCCCCTTATGTCTGCATTTTCTAAAACGCAGTCACCCACCTCCATTTTCTTCCTCACTGCTACCTGCAAGTTTTAAACAACTAACAAGACAAACACACATAAACACAAAACGTACACACATTAACACAAAACCCACAAAAAGAAAACGTGAAAACGCGAAAAAGAAACGGGAAAATGCGAGCCATGGTACTCACCTCGCGCCGTCCGGTTGCGTTTTCCGGGACCATCTCGGCTGGTGACGATGGCTCAGGACTCGAAAACACGAGCCACGGTACCCAACTCGCGCTGTCCGGTTGCGTTAAGCGGGAAAACGCACGGGAAAACGTTGGGTACCTAGGCCTCTTAGTTGTGTATGATGGTGGTGTGTAAAAACCAATTCCCTTAATGTTTTGTTGAAAGAAAAAGAAGAATATTGTTACTTCTCTTCCAATGACTCGTTGGCACCTCATCCAGGTAAACTACCCAGTGGGTAGGTGTATCCATGTCCCCATTTTAGCAGCCCATTGGAGAAATACAAAACACCATATCAAATACACAAAATTAGGACATAAAGACCATTTATTAAAATCTGCACATGCATCAAGATTTTAAAAAAAAATAAAAATAACTCTCCATTTCACAAAAATAAAAAGCCCATGTAAAAAATACAACAAATATGGCAAAGATTAAAACTTTGTAGCAACCCATTTGAAAAAAACAAAAAGCCATATAAAAAATATAAAAATCAAGCCATAAAGACTTACGTAGAGTGTCATTGACATTAAACCTCAACCTGCCAGCCCATTGATTATAGCTTTCCGATGGGGGTATAGTCCATCCTTTTTTTCCACCAACATTGAAATTATAAGCATTACAAGAACAACAAAACAAACTGAACAAAAAGAAAGTGATGAAAATACTCAAAGACTTGTGAAGTGATGCCATTGAAGAAAATGTTGTTTGAAGTTGCAAGAAGAAGATATGGGCTAAAAGACTATAAAATAGACGGTGATGACCACGCGGCAAATATAAGCAGAGTGAGTTAACGGTTGGATTTTGAATAAAGTTGGTGGGGGGTCAGTGAATAGTGCTACTAGACAAAGGGATAGAGCCAGTGAGCAGTATATATCAGTAGGGGTGTTATCGGGTCGGGTTGTCGGGTTATCGGGTATATCGGGTCGGGTTGATTCGGGTTTTGGTGTCTCAAAATTTGACCCTAACCCGACCCTATAAGCTATCGGGTTATCAGGTTTCGGGTCGAAACGGGTCGGGTTGATTCGGGTTGGGTTGTCGGGTTGTTATCGGGTTGTGGCAATTTGGCTTGGCCCTAACGTAAAATAAAAGCATAGTTTAATAAAATTGGATTATACAGACATTGTACACATTTTGGTAACTAGATCTGATTTTTAGCTTATTAAAAATCATGTGGTATGAGTTATTTGATAAAGTGACCATGCATAATAATCTTTGACATGTAAAGAAAAGTGCAGTAACCTTGCCTTTCTAAAAAAAAAAAAAAGTAACCTTAGAAAGAAACATGAACATATTACATTACTTGACTTAAAAAACAAGTGCAGTGCGGTAAGGAAAACCAAAGTAAGTCTAGCATGCTAGATAAAAAATTACATGAATGGAAGTAAAACAATAACAAGTGAATGTTAGTACGCTAGATAAAAAAACACGATTGGCCAGTTTCCATGGTCCTCATTCATAACAATGAAACAATAACAAGATAATACAGTAGGCATATGCCATTTAAACAAAAAAAAAAAAAAAAAAAAAAGTTTTTGGCAGTAGCTAGCCAATTCAATGTACAAATCATAACTCACAACTTTGGGTTAGATTTTTATTTGGCCTAAAATGAAGAAAATAATAGAAATCCTTTACATATTATCGGGTTATCGGGTTGAACCCGAACCCGATAAGATATAAAAAAATAACCCTAACCCGACCCTATAAAGCTATCGGGTTGGTCGGGTTGACCCGATAAACCCGATAAGCCGAGTGGAACCCGAATCAACCCGACCCTATAAGGCTTTATCGGGTTCGGGTCGGGTTCGGGTCGGGTCGGGTCAACCCATTTGACACCCCTATATATCAGTATATCACCTTTGTTTTGTTTTTTGTGTACGTATAGTGATGCCTTGCTGTTCATTTATCCGTTATGGTCAACGAAGATGTTCAAACGTACGGGGAACCTTTTACGAGGCTTGCTAGTTTAGCTCTAGTGTTTGCCTTTTTTTCTGAGTTTTTTTTTTTTTTTTTTTTTTTTAGTTTATACGGACGGATTTCATGGAGCCTTGTATATTGCGAGTTTGTACGGTGTGTATCATGATTTGTGCATTTTGACCAAATTCCCTTATTGTCACATCATATAGGAGGTTTTAATAACATATTTTTCTTTTAAGTAATCCACTTTCAAACAGAACAAATTATCACTAATTATATTTGGGGTTTTTCTAACTTGTGCCCCTTGTGTCTCGGGGGCACAAGTTAAAAAGCATTAATTGCCTCAAGATTCTTCCTGAAAAAATAAATTAATTAACTTTCACTTGTACTTTTTATGTCATGCCAAAAGTATCATTGCAATTAATTAATGAAAATAAAAAAGTAGAGAAAGGCTGGGACCATGAATTGTGTCAACAACACCTTTCAAAATTACAGGGCTGAGACATAGTCACTTCCCTCTAAATATTCACTTTCGCTCCAAATATACATTCGCTCACTTCCACTATCTTTGACCTCTCGAAGGTAAAAACTTTCACTAATAAGCAAATTAATTTTGGAATAGACTATAGTGTTTGATTTTGCTATTCATTCAAACTTGAGCGAAGCACTTAAAATAAAATGGCCAAAAGATATTCATATTAAGACTTAAACTTGAATACTTTTTCGTCATATTTTAAACATTTTTTACTTAAACTTGAACACTTCAAAAGATAAAATACATTCTAACAAATCAAACATTGGCCAAAAGCAGTCCAAAAGTAGGCCAATAAAACAAACAGTCAACTAAGTAGACTAATATTCAAACAAACAACTTGATAAGTTTCAATATTTAAAACAAAACACTGGATTTAAGTTCTCATTTTCTGAGGCAATCTTCTTTCTCTTCTTAGCACGTCGTTGAGCAACACCGCGATTTGTAATATTTTCATTTTCCGGACAGCCACTAATATAATGACCAGTTTTTTTGCAGAGGCTACAACTTCTTACTTGTTTTGTAAGTTCATTTCCACCTTTCGGACGTATCTTTTTTGGTCGTCCTTTTGTTGTGGACTTAGGAGGACGCTGAACCAAATCAATTGAGAGAGGACCAAGCTCACAGTTGTTTGAAGGGGTTGAATCCATCGAAGTTGCTTCTTGTTGTGATGGAGAAGTGTCTTGAAGTTGAAACTCTTGTCGTCTCCAACGTGATAGCCAATAAGTAGAAGGAATTTCAAAGCAATCTTTGTGTACAAAAACGCTTAAAATATGACGACAAAGTATTCCAATAAATTCAAAATATTTGCAGCTACAACTAGCAACATTACCATCCCAAAATACCGTATGATGTCGAGTCGCTTTATGATGGTTGACGATAAAAGTGGTGCAATTTTCTTCTTGAATTGAATATTGAAACGCTTTACCGAACTCATCTTGAAATTTTTTTAATGCATAAGGAGTCAAATAGTGATGACCTTGTTCCTCCAACGGTGAGCGTGATCTCAAGAATGACCCACTATATTTCTCCAACATAGTGTCATGAATTTGTTTTTGCTCAACATCTTCGATTGCAAGATCAACCTACATATTATAAATCCAAGAATAAATTGAGACCTACATAATGAATAACATATGGATTGTTAAAAGTATCACAAAGTATCACATGTATATTAGTACTTACTTGTCTAACAAATTGATTTAAACACGTACGTGATGAGATAAATCTTTTTATAAAAGCATTTATACTTTCCGATCTCCCGGTAGTCGTCATGCCACCAAAAAAGAAACCACGAAGATAAGCAGGCACCCAAAATTCTTTAATCTCATACAAGCCAACTACATGTTTATTCTCATTTAAATTATACTTTGAAATAACCAATGGCCATTGTTGCTCAAATTCTTCAACCGTGTCTAATTTGTATAAGTTGTAAAATTCCGAACACCAACTTGCATACTCACTTCTTAAAATAGAATTAAACTAACCACTAAACTTAGTGGTGCTATGCCATATGCAAAATGCGTGTTTTGTTGTTCCCATCTCTTGTGCAATTGCCTCGCTCATCCATGGATCTTGATCGGTCAATATTGTTTGTGGTGGCTTACCCATAAGTAAAGTAAAATTCTGGACAATTTATACAGAAGAGTAAATATAAAGATTTTTTAAACGTCTACAAGTCAGTTTCAATGATCTATGTCAGACCCGAAAATTTTAGCAAGGAACTCTGTTTGAATCTTCTTCATTATATATATATGAAGAATTACAAATTTTAGCAAGGTGTTGAATACTGCTGGAAGGTGCTATATCAAAATATATCTTTCTTTTTATAGTTTCAAACCTTGGTCTCTTTTTCTTCTTTTTCTAACTCAGTGGACTATGGGTTCCATTTGTAAACCATGACTTATTTAATAGATGACTTCCTTTATTTGCATTTTTCATATGTCAATTCGAATTCAATAACCAAGATTCAATATAATAAACAATACCATACGTATAATAAACTACATCAGAATAGTAAATAAAGAGTTTATGTCTAACAAAAGGAACCAAGTAATATTAAGATGTAGTACATCAGAATAGTAACTAAGAGTACCTTAAAAAGCCATCGAAATGTATCTGTTTTCTCGTTACGTAGGAGTGCACAACCAAATAATATTGTCCTTCCATGATTGTCAATACCAACAAAAATCCCAAAAGGCATGTCGTACGAATTCACCTTATATGTTGTATCAAATACGACTACATCTCCAAAATTTTGGTACCAATCATAACTGTGGGCATGAGACCAATACATATGTTCTAACCTGCTTTCTCCATCAACCGTATATGTGTATTGAAATTTAGGATTTTCAATCTTAGCTTGTTTACAACACTCCAAGAGGTCTCTAGCATCATTTTTTGAATGCATTCTATAATATTTGTTAAGGAAATTATGAACATCCTTTATAAGAAAAGAAAGTTCTCCATGCCTCACATTTCTTTCAAGTTCCATAACCCGCATAATTTGTCTAACTGATAACCCCCCTTCTTTCAACATAAGTATACGGTTTTCATCTTCTATCGTAATACATCTATAAGATGGAAGAAAACAAACCTCTTGTGTGGACAATAGTACATGGTTATGCTCCGCTACAAATTGAGTAACTTGCCATTCCTCCAAAAATATTTCGTTAATTCTTTTCAATTTAATACGCATGTGAGCCTTGCATCCACATCTTAAAGGACCCCTGTTTCGTTGTTTTTTAGAGTAGTCTACCACCTTTGCCTCCGGAGTTCCTTCACGATGACAAAAAAAGTCGCGCATTTTTTTTCTCCAGTTTTCTTTTTGTTCTCGAACCTTCCATATCGAACCGAAAATCCATTCACCTTTGCATATTTTTAGTAGAAAAGAAAACCTCTTCTTCACTTAGAAAACATTGACCAATAAAAGGTGTGTCAAAAATATCTTTATTGCTTTCAACTTCTTCTTCGATTGGTGTTTCATTCAAATCAAAAGTTAATTCCTCCCTCATCTAAAAAGAGTATAAAAAGTTAACTAAAACTTGGAAAGTAACTAGTCTAAAAGTTTTGGAAGAATTTATAACAAGTTAAAATTTGGAGGGAAGTAAAAATGGAGGGAGTTGTTCAAAAACGAAAAGAAAATGGAGGGAATGTATATTTTGGAGGGAAGTGAATATTTGTAACTCGTATAATTTTGTTAAGTCTTGGTTGGAATGTATATTGGAGGGAAGTGCATATTTGTTGAGAAATGAATATATGTGAGTTAGTTAATTTTGGAAACTGTTGGTGTTGAAAACGACCCATGCCACATCCTTTCACTATCTCTTTAGTTCAATTAGTTAATTACAAAGATAGTTTTGACATGCCATAAGAAGTACAAGTGAAAATTAATTAGCCTTTCTCTATCTTTTTATTTTCATTAATTAATTGCAAGGATACTTTTGGCATGACATAAAAAGTACAAGTGAAAGTTAATTAATTTATTTTTTCAAGAAGAATCTTGAGGCAATTAATGCTTCTTAACTTGTGCCCCCGAGGCACAAGTTAGAAAAACCCTTATATTTGTTATCAATCAAATATCATCTATACTTACTAAATTTTTTTATAATTTATTAAAAATATTTCATTCAAGCATAGCAACCAATTAGGTCAATAGAACAGTAATTACTCATTCAACTACTATTTTGATTCTATTACATCGTCGATTACATTCTTTTATCAATATATTACGTTTAACCAAACAAACCCTTATTGTTATAGCTTTTCTTTAGTAATGATTTAGTCATTTAGTTCTTTCACTTTTTGTATTTGTGGCCATAGAAGAACAAAGCAAAAGCAAAAGATATAAGGATTATTGATGAAGTGGCGATTGACGAATCTGACAAAAATTAATGATTTTTTATGAACCACTTACTCAAGCTTGTTTGATAAGAACATTTTTTTTTCTTTTTTATTTTAAGATTTTGGATTGAAGATTCTTAGGGTATATATAATTATATTAACATAAATCACTAAATTAGTGTGTTGTGATTAGTTCATACTTGATACTTATTATTATTTGTAGTTGTTCACTTGTTTAATGCTTGTGTTTTAGTGTGTTGTGCAATTGTTTATTATTAATTCATGATCTTAATAGGCTTTAATCTTTATGGAAATATTTAAACGAAAGTTTTCGTTGATAAGTGGTGATGATGGTGAAGAAACTTTACTGAAACTATACCCAAACCAATTCCAGAACCTACACCAATTCCTTCATCGTCATATGGTATTGATTTGGATACTCTTCCATAGGATCCGTCTGAGAGGCCAAGCTTTTTTGGTTATGACGCTAATATAAGGGATGAAATAAGGTGAAAGTATTTAGGCAAAGGAACTTGTCAACCACGTGGCCATAAGTTTCCAAAAAATGAAACAATAAGGACTAAAGTAAGAAGTTTTGTTGCAAGTTGGTTTGATGAGTTCCCTTGGTTAGAGTATAGTGTAAAGGAGGACAAGGTTTGTGTCGTTATTTGTTTAGAGTCTCTAATGGAAAACAAGGTAGAAATGATGCCTTTGTGAGATATGGTTTTAATAGTTGGAGTAAAAAAGTATGGCCTGAGCAACCATGTCGGTGAAGTTAATAGTTATCACAACAAAGCACTTCAAAAATGTGAAATTATGTTAAACCAAAAAAATCTATTCATGCTGCCTTTAAAAAGCAAAGTGAAGGCGAGCCAAAAGATTATCGAATTAGTTTGAATCTTTTGATTGAGATGTGCGATTCTAACTTAAAGCTTCGTTACCATTTCGTGCTCATGATGAGAAGAAACATTATTTGAACAGAGGACTTTTGATGAGGCGAAAAATGAACTGTTTTTAGGGGGTCATTTAAGCCCGGAATTGAATTTATTTGATCAAATATTACCCTAAATCATTCCTTTTGTGATTTTAGGTACTTTGGGAGTGAATTCTGGAAAAGGAAGCATTTTGGACGTTTTTGGAGCATAAAAGTGAAGAAAACGGCAAAGACTTAATTTTCCATGCTGAGAACAGTACCTGACGGCGTCAAGAAGGAAATTGTGACGGCGTCAGGAGTAAAATCCATGACGACCCAGAGAAAACCTGAAGGCGTCAAGAGAAGGGCATCAAGAGTTATTTTGGTGACGGCCTGCAAATGGAATACACGTGACGGCGTCAAACCCAGATCTAGGCAGTCCGAGGAGTTTATTGGCGGCGAGATGACGGCGTCAGACATTTACTCTTGACGCTGTCACCTCACAAAATCTATATATACTTTTCTATTTTTCATTCATTAAGGGAGGAACTTGTGTGAAGAATACTAGAGTCGAACCTAATAAACCCTAGGTCGTTTGTAACAGTATTTTCAAGGGTTTTCACCCCTTGAAACCTTTCATGTTCAATTAAGATAAGTCCTCTTTCAATTCATTCAATATGTCTATGTGTTGTTTGAATATATCTTATGCTTGTCTTGATTTCAACATGCTAGGCTAGATCTTTCATGTGTTTGCTTAGATGTAATGAAACCTAGATGTTGATTATAGGTTGATTGCTTGTTTATAGTTGTAATGGATGAATGATTTCAATGTTAGGCTTAAGAAAACTGGCAGATCTCCATTGTGTAACTTGCTTGAACGTCTTAAGAAACATGAACCGATGTGTACTAGGTTTTTATGATTGTATTGAATGCATGAGCGAATTCTAGTGATCCCATGTTAGGAGCTTCTTAGCCGGCTCGACATAGGAGTGAAGTAGGAGCTTATAGGATTGGGGAAGTAAGTACGCCACCTCATGAATGGTATTAAGGAATACAATCCGTCATCCACGCAACTGTAACAAGTAATTAACCTGTAAAAGATATCTAGGGAGTAGTGAAATCTAAGTAAACATAATTCTCCCATATATTGCTCACACCACTAGTATAATTTAGTTTATTTTCATTTTTAGTATTTTATTTTGATTGCATCTTAGTTATTGGGTTAGTTGATTAGCAACTAATTCCGCCCAACTCCTTCAAAACCGAGATTTTTAATTGCTTTTATAAAAACCTAAAAAATACAAAAAGAATCATCCCTCATCTCTAGACCTAGTCTTTAGGTCTTTAGGTTTTCTAATCCTAGCGACACTATTCCCAAGTTGAACGATCAATCCCCCGGTACTTGTCACTATACTATACTACAACGATCAGGTACACTGCCTGGTGGGGGTTGTAAGCTTCTCGAGATCCCTCGAGAGGTAAAGCCTGGTGCAATTCCCACGCATCAACTTTTCTTAGAGTTATATGAAGTACTCGCAAAGCAAATTGACGAAACTCGTAAGGTTATCGCACAGACTCCTTTAAATTGTCAACTAAAATCTCCATATACTCATAAACAAATATGTGAATGTTTTTCAGAAGATGTTCTTGATTCCATTATTACATAAATCAGAGATGATGTGTTTTTTTTGTTAGTAGTTGAAAGGAACAAATGGCACTCGTTTTGCGATATGTTGATAGACTTGGAATTGTTAAGGAGAGATTTGTTGGTATTGATCATATGGATGACACGTCTTCAACAACTCTTAAAGCTTCAATTGATACTTTATTGGCACAACATAAACTGTGTTTGAAACAGGTTAGTCTATATGTTTATCATGATTGTTTCTTCAGTTATAATGTTTACATAATCTGTCTCTTATATAATATATTGAATCTTTCAACAGGTAAGAGGCTAAGGCTATGATGGAGCAAGTAGTATGCGGAGCGAGTGCATTGGTTTGAAAGCTTTGATCTAGAAATATAATAGCTCAACTTATTCTGTACATTGTTTCGCTCACAAACTACAGTTAGTAATCGTAGCGGTTGCAAAACACTACGAAGATCTTGTCAAATTCTTTGAGAAGCTAATCGGTGTGATAAATGTGGTTTCATCTTCTAGTAAAAGAAAAGATATGCTTTGAGATAATTACAAAGATATAGTAGAAGTAGAAATCAGTGGGGGTACAATTAAGACCGGACGAGGGTTAAACCAAGAAATATAAGACCCAAAGGTACACGTTGGGGTTCCCATTACAAAACAATTATGAATTTGTTTAATTTGTTTCATGAAGTTCTTAAAGTACTAAAGTTTGTTGAAAAAGAAGCTCATGATGCTCGAAACCAGGTCCAAGCACAAGGCTTTTATCATATTTCAAAAAGTATGAGTTTGTGTGTTACTTGCAGTTAATAGAGCACATTTTAGGGGCCACAAATTTATTGTTGAAGGCACTTCAAAGAAAAGATCAAAATATACTAGAAGCAGTTTCAGTGATTAATGGAACAAAAGAGACATTGATGACACTTAGAGCAAATGGGTTTGATACAATTCTGAAGAAGACGCACATCTTTTGTACAAAGTATGATATTGAAGTGTTGAAGATGGGCGAAGCATGTGCGGCTAAAAGAAATCAAAGAGTTGGCATAACGAATCGCCATTATTTTGAGATTGATAAATTTAACAAAGTTTTGGATATACAAATCAGAGTTTTGTGTTGACGCCTCAAAGCTCATTACTGATGATTTTACCGATTCTGATATGTTTCATCTTATGTAGGAACTTGACCTATAACGTGTGAATGTGGTTCAAAATGAAGATTTTTCAAAGTTGGATAGTATTACAAAGCTTGCTAAGGAGATAAACATAACTCTTCCCATTTGATATATAAGTTATTGAAGATTGCTTTGGTTTTGCCCGTGGCTAATTCAACATTTGAAAGATATTTTTCCACAATGAAGTTGATAAAGTCAGATCTCTGTAATCGAATGGGTAATAGATTTTTGAACATCCTTAGTTTGTAGCATAGTGAAAGAAGTATTAATGTGAAAAATGAAGATGTGATGAAGTGCTTCCAATCCATGAAAGATCGAAAAAGTAAATTGATTTAAGGCGATCTATGTAACTTTATTAACCTCTATATAAGTTGTGTAGATATCATACTTCTTATTCTATATAAGTTAGAACTTGAGGTAAAAAATTGTGCTGCACATATTTAACATTTCTAGATACACCAGTGATCTCCTTCTATAATATTTTTTAATTTCCAAAAACAAAATTTTTCATGTGAGGACAAGAATAAGTCCTTACCATGCCTTTCTTGGTCGGACCAAGCCCCCTGCCTTTTTATTAGAGGTTGAACCCCATAGCTCCTTAAGGTGTTGAGTGGTGTCCTCCTCTCCCTAATACCTAATACATAGTTTGTCTATGGAGCCTAAAGCTCCAACCATGGAATAGCAGTAAGCAATAAGTTAGCCTAGTCTCTCGCGCAACTTTTTCTTTCTTTTATCTCGCAAGGTTTCTTATTCCTATTTCGTTTCAGAATGACTGGGCATAAAGGGCATGTAGGCAGTGAATCGGGATGAAAGTGAATGTCGCCAAAAAGTGGCGAAATGCTCTCGAAACCAATTCACTTGAGTTAGACAGAGGAGAGTGGAATTTCGTATGTATGGGTGATATCGGCAAATATACTAAGAAACGTCATAAGCGAAGGCAACTCGCTGGGTCCTTACCAACGTTGGGGGGCGAAAGCATAAGGAGCGAGCAGGATTCGATACCCTGATAGTCCATGCCATAAACGATGATAAACGATGAGTGTTCGCTCTTGATAGCTATGGCTTATTAGCATAGCATAGGTTGAACATTGAAGGTATTAGGGTCAACTTGTAGTTAAACTCTTCTTTTATTAACAATCAACATTTAATGAAGAGTTCAACTATTTATTAATTATTAATTGTTGTATTTAGTTAACTCATATGTTTATTAAAACTAGTGCGCTTGACAGCGCGTTGC
Source organism: Artemisia argyi (assembly GCA_030686995.1). NCBI lineage: Eukaryota > Viridiplantae > Streptophyta > Magnoliopsida > Asterales > Asteraceae > Artemisia > Artemisia argyi. Next base: position 37,038,289 of record CM060677.1, on the reverse strand, counting down.
TGCAGGGCATTTTCTGTAATATTATTGTGCATTATGTATATTGGCTATGCAAAGTAAAGTAAAGGATTGAAGCATTTTTTTTTTTTTTGCAAAGTTGTTGTTGCACTTTTCCGCCGCAACGTTTGCCATTTGTTTTGGTTACTGTAAATGTAAAGTTGGATGCTAACGTCATACACCAATGTACATGCCAACTGAATGTCTAAATGACTAAGTTGGCATTTTGCTAAGTGCCGCATTCGATACAATTCAGAATATATGATAAACTCTATTTTGCAAATGTATTTGGAAACATCAAATGAGCAGAATCCATTATTTAGAAGTAAGCAGTGCTACATATTGTATTTTTAATATCTTATATTGGGTTTTTTCTAACTTGTGCCCTTAGGCACAAGTTAAGCACACCAAAAAGTGTGAAAAATGACGGCGAGACCTACACAAAAGTACATTCTCCAAATAAAAAAACGGGTCCCGTTGTCCTTTTTCGTGAGTCCCATCGTCCTTTTGGTGTGCTTAACTTGTGCCTAAGGGCACAAGTTAGAAAAATCCTCTTATATTATACATAGAAATTTATGAAAAATAGATGAGTAGGGAGAAAGTTTATAAAAATGATAGTTACAGGACCTTCATGTTTCCTGTGTTCATCCATCACTTGTAAGAGTTGAAGACTAAAAAGTCAATATCTTTCCAACTTTGACCATGCTTACTGATTGCTTCAGGCATGACAATTCTGTCTAATATGTTGTGCATTTCTGGATAATCAAAGTTTGATTCAACTGTAAATGAGGCCCAGTAAAATTCCACCATTGGGTTGTATTCCTGCAAGATACACAATCATCATTTGACTTGCCTGTTGGTATAAAAAAATCAACCAATGATGGAAAGGCTGTGTTCATTACAGAAAAACTTCCTCTTTGACAGATATTGTATCCCTATAAGAATGTGGGCTAGAACATATCAAGCAGCGACTATAAGTCTATAAGTCCTCTAGACTGTAAAAACGGCAGTTCTTAACAACACAACAAACCTAACATATTACATTGCAAATGATAATATTTGATAAAAATAAAAAGTACAAATTTGAAGGAGGATTAATTTATCCCTACCTATTCAGTTAGTCCTGGCATGAATTCATCCTCTTAAGAATCCCAAAAGATGTACAAACATTGAAGCTTTATTAAAATTTCAGTGGTTGCTAATGCTCATTAAGATTGTTTCTGGCTCTGCGTTTCTTTAGTTCAAATAGGCAATTTTGGTTGTTCCGATGGTTACCGCTTTCTAAGCATATAAGGGGTTGTTACTATAGCTAATTAAAGGACTTTTATTTACCTAAAAATAACCACATAAGCAGTCTCAAACAACCTATTCCTTTAACTAAACAATCGATACATGATTTCAACGGTCAATATGTATATCTAAACATGTAAGGTAGTGAGTTTTACCAACCACTCTAGCATCTAGTATCTTTCCCAAACTCATATCTAGCAAAAAAAGACCATAAACAAACACCTCTTTTGCAGCAAACCCTACTAAAACCATAATTCGCAATAGACCTATGAGGCAGCCTATGGACATAGAATGCAGGTGACTCCACCAAAAATTATCATGGCAATATAACAGTGCCAAATGTATTTAAACAGTGAAAGAGATAAATGGGGTGCTATATGTCGGTAGAACTTACTTCTTCAGGGCTGCTGATCTTTGGGGAACCGCGTTTGATTGTCGACTTTGAAGGAACAGTTGATTGACATATGGATTCCCTGTACATAAATAAAAAAATATCAGCTACAATGTAGTTGCATTTCGTTACCAATACATAAAAGCATCTAAACTTAACTCAACTGTATTCCAGGTTTTTTTTTTCATAATATATGTAAAATATCTTATTATTCTAATGAGCAACGTTGTACTAATCTATAATTATAATATTTTTCACATTGTTTGCGCCCTTATCTGAAACATCTCTAAACTTGATCCCAACCAATGATCTATGTACCTGAAAAGTATGTGTAAAGATTCTCTAGAAGCTCAAGCTTATCATCAGTCTGCAAAAGACCCAACAAAAACTGTTAATATTCGTATCTTTATTTTCACCTGCAAATAATCACAAAACCAAGACCAACCATGTAAATAATCACGAAACCACAAAACCACTCTGACCATTTTTGAAAAGTGTATGTGATCACAGTGGTCGCCTAGTCGGTCTGTGTGTGTTTTATGATGGAGATTTTAGTAGCACTATACTAAAAGGATGTTTGAGATCGCCTATTTATTTGTTTATGCTTTTGCTTATAAATGCATACTTATAAGCTGATTTAAAGATCCAAACCCTCAAAACTGCTTATCTTCTTAAAATAAGCAATCCCAAACACCCTGACAATGAAAAAGTTTTGCAATGACATTCTAATTCTTTAATAAGGTTCATGTTAGATAACAGTTAAAGTGAAAAAATGTAAGCAGCCATCCCTTATACTTCACAAATAGTTTTAGTTTTGGTTCACTAAAATTTTAATATAGATGGTTCAATGAAACTATAATATAGATGGGTCAAACCATGATATTATTTCTTAAGCACACTTTATATACTTGAGCTTCCCAAGATTCTTGAAATTGCAAAAGATGCCGTACCTGAGGTTTCTAAGCAAATTGTTCCTGAGTTTCTAGAATCCACATTTCTTGAGATCGCCAAACCCGTAATTCCTCATGCTTCAAAGGTTACACTACCTGAGCTTCCAAACGCCACAATCGCTGAGATTCCCAGGCCTGTACTTCCAGAGCTTCTAAACCTTGTCACCTTTGTAAAATTTAAAGTTTTCTCCAATACGCTGCAAAAATAAAAAATGGCAAAATTAGTTGCAAAAAAATCGGCCAAAATTAGTTGCACCTGTATGCACTTACGTAAAAGAATATGGGGGTGTTTAGATTAACCTATTTTCCTCTTTCGAGGATTCTGCAACATTAAAAGGAAGATAGAAGGTCATGTAGCATATGATGTTCTGCTAACTCAACTCCCCTGTTATTCTTTCTTTCTCGCCTGCAATTAGTAGGTTCAATATACGATCATCTAAAACGTGGTCCTGAAATTATCGGACAATGTATTTAGCAAGACGAATCATTTAAAATAAGGTAAAGAACAACAGACCTCGGCCAGTAAGTAATAAGTTTTTACCACAATCAAAGAAGCTACAAAGGCCAATTTATTTTTTGTTGTTGTAACAAAGCTGTTTATGAGCAAAATGTGTACATTCATTTTCAGCAACCAAATGTGACCTACAGTTTTTGGTTGACATTATTTTGTACCCAATACTTCAAATTTATCAAATTTTCCTTGTAAAACTTCAACTCCATTCGATTAGTGTATCGATTTACGGACCAGAAGTGTAGCAAGCACATAAAGACTTGAACATCAAATACCATTTGGAATGAAAACAACAAATACAGCTAACAACCTATGCATATTTAAAAACCTTAAACAAACATAATCCAACATTTTTTGAAACATAGGATGCATAATCTATGGTTATGGGGGGTTTGGGATTACTAACTGTAATACGTATTTGTTCATTTCGGGAAATACACTTTCAAAGAATAAGCGTACGAAACTCAGAGTTAAGGTTGGGTTTAGTAGCAATTCAAAATATTAGGTAAAAGGTTAACGGGTCACTGCTGGAGTGCTTGTGGTTGCTACAGCTTGGGCTTTGAAAACTTTTGTTCGGGTGAATTCTATCTGCAAAGAGTAAAAAATTCAGGTCTTTTAGTAGCAGATTGCAGATACATATGTGTGTATACATGTTTTTAACATGTGTTAAGAACCATATAATGAATAATTTTACCGAAACAGATTCTTATGAATGCGAACAATGATAGAATAAAAATAATTGGATCACTTATTTTAACTAGAAATTATTTAAATAAGTGTAAATTTGTGTATCAAATAGTTGTTAACATGTACTAGTATGTTACATGTTACGCAAACTCATAATGTTCCACTAATTACATACCTTGCTTTTCGACACAGATGAAGTGATATCAAGTTTACGGTTATCCAAAAGTGGAACACCGAAGAGGGTCGAGTCCTTCAAATTAGTTGCATTGGTCTTTCCAGCAAGATTTTGAACAGAGAAAGAGGTAGCTTGGAGAGCCATTGCTAACTGGAGTTTGAATAGGGTGTGTTGGAGGGAATTGATTTTGGTTGAATGTCTATGATGATTGTGAATGCTGTGTCATGCATCAGTGGTTAGATTTCCATTTGATCATCCCAAATTTGAGGAAATACTTGACAACACAATACCAATTGTCATTAACAAAACTACCAAACTATCGCAAAGTACCAGAACCCACAAAATGACTAGGTACCAACCACAGTTTGGTTCACATACATGGGTATCGTTTCACCAAGTCACATAAGAGTTTAGAAACTTGAAAACATTCAGAATTTGAAGCTGGCAATTTCTTCATCGTCATCGTCCATTCCACCTTCATCATCGTCATCAGTGTACATTTCAATTTCTTCTTCATCATCTTCTTCCTCTTCATCGTCTTCCTCCATCTTGCTTGTGTTACCCTTGTCTTTTAAACCAGTACTCAATACAACAGTTCCACCCCCGGATTTTTCCATATCCTTCCTCAGTTTTTCCATGTTTTCTTTCCTGCGTTCTTCCTCTAGCCTTTCCTTCTCTGCACATCTTTTGTCCAGCTCAGCTCTACAAAATTACCCAAATAGAACTTGTGAACACTATGTATATCCGGCAGTACAATATTTCTAAGCCCTCAATCAAATTCAATAAGAGCATTCATTCCATCTATAGTTAATCATGTTCCCACTAATGAAATCAGTTTCCTATTCTTTTGGGTTTTTTGTACCTTAAATGATATTGCTCAAGCTTGATATGACTGAATCACATATACTCCTTCCATAATTACTCATGCATGAAGTTTTTTGGGGTGTAGAAAATCAAGCTAACAAAAATACGAACTAGCAAAAATATCATCTATAGATTCAACAGACGCGGATAGTCTTTTTTGGGTCATCATAGCCCGTTTTGACCTGCTCAAAGATTACTAGTTCAGACCTGAACTCAATTTAACTAGTTATTCAACCCACCCGACCTGTCTACTTGGCCACCTCTAATCACATAATAATAAACTAACTTACACATTATATCCCAATACCGACATTTTGACTTTGGTCAAGTGTTAGGCTATACTCAATTTATCATTCAATATTCAAATCTTATCACTCGCATTTGGTTGGTGATTTGTACACCACCAAACTTATTTCGCATACCGCAAGCTTATTGTGTGCCATACCAAATAGGCAAATAATGTTGACATTGTAGCCTGCGTTGGGTGAAGTAATTTCAGTGGTGGATCACCCTCCCTTTGACAAGTACTAAAGATGTATTTATGGTCATATACAGATAACAAAGACAACACACATAAAATGTAGTCTGTCTCAGTAAATGCAATACTAACAAAATCAGCATGTATTGATTGCTTCACATGCAACTATGCAAGTAACCCGGGGACTATCGTTCTAGGAAAATCACTAACAAATCTGACTCATTTACCGAGATAAGGAGACATTTGCGGGATGTTTTGTCACTAACAAGTCAAACAGGTTAGCCTTAAGTAATTAAACAAAAAAGGTCAAACGCTCCAAAATCATCTAAAGTGCATTCAAAATCATTAAAGCTCCTATATTATCTAATTTAACAGAAAGTTAAATTATTATTGTAATCATAATACTCATCTATAAATTTAATAAAGAAAGTGTTTGCAGGGAAACCCAATCCCAACCCCAACCCCAACCCCAACCCCAACCCCAACCCCAATCGGATCTGTTAAACATATAGTTACCAGTTATGGTGAATTATCAAATCCGTTAAGAAAGAACTTTATATGGGCAAACATAATATTGAACATAGATATTAGCTTTAAGAAATACACAGAAAAATAAGTTGTTTGTGTGTCAAAGAGAGAGTAAGGAGGCGGTGAAATACTTGTAGGTTTCCATGTACTCGTCTGCACTTGCTTCAATGGCTTTAAAGAAGGAATCCATCCCAGCACCAGATACTGCTGAAACTCCAACAGCCCGCAAGTTCTTATAGAATTCCTCAAGAGCAAGAGAAAGACTTCGAGTTAAATTTGATGGATAAGAGTTGTCAGAATCTAGCGCAGCATGGAACACCTCGAAGTCTGACATCCACTATTCAAATAACCAAATAATAAAATCGTAAATAGATCTTGAATAGAGAAGATAAATGATAAAAGGATAATTTTATTTTTTATTTCTTCTAAGTGTGTGCAGCAAGTGGTGGCAATCTCTACTTATTTACTTATGAAGGGTCAGATTTATATTATCTTTTATCTCTAACATGCAAAAGAAATAGCTTATAAGAAAACGCGTCGAATCTGGAAAGTCACACGCCGTGTAATTTTAATGCATAAAACCTCAAACCCTTTCAATAAAATATTTATATCTGTATCAATATAATCATGCTTGACATACTAACATGTGAGAATGATATGGACAAAAAGTGTTTCAGGTCATTCAATTTGCCCCGTTTCAAACCTGTTACCCAACCCGCCCAGTATGTTAATGCTGATAGCCTGATATATGATCATTCATCTAGCTGTATCACTAGTATAATGCACACTAAAACCATAACTTTATCATAGTGAATCTTCACCTCCAAGGCGAACTGGTGCTGGGCTACATCTGTCTTGTTGAATACCACGACCAAGGGTAAACGAGTCTTATAAAGGATGCTGCAGGCATAAAGCATGTTGCTCATGAAAGTATTTGGACTCTCTGCACGAGGCGTATCAATCACATACGCAATCACAGTTGGGAAAGTTGAAGCAAAGGCTTCAGTAATGATTGCACCAGAGGCAGACCAAGTGAAGATCTCAATCTGACCAGGGGTGTCCACAAGAACATAATCAAGCTCATCTGCTCGCCTCTCAATTACTTGTATGACCTAACATTACAAAGTTAATAATTATTCAGTGAATGCACAGACAAAACACGAAAACAGTTGAGGTAGTCAATATTTTACCTCATCAAATTTTGTGGCAAACAAGTTGAGTGAAGTCAATATTCCACCATTAGGTCCAAGATTGAACTGTTTCATAACTTCCTTGTAATGAACAGTATCTCTGATGTCAATATTGGCGCCAAAAGGCAGAGTCATAACAGCAGGATCAAGGTTCATAACATAACCCCTTGAGTTTGTAGCTTGTGTATGACAAACAGTTCGATGGAGGAATGTTGTTTTCCCGCTCCCTGCATATTAATAAAATGACCCAACATGATTAGTAATCAGTAGATATCGATCATTCTAATTTCAGTCCACAAGTTGATCTATAGTATCATTTCAAAGGTAGCTAAAAACAATTCTGTATCCGGGGTTAAAAAGTTGGAGTAACATGATACCTGCCATTCCTACAACAATGATGATAACCGGTTTCTTCTTGAAACCGGATGCCTCAGAGGATGACTTGTCAATTTGCAGCTTCTCCATGGACATGGCAATCTCATCTTTCCCTTCACCAGTTGACTAAAATAGCAACATGTTCAAGATGAAGTAAGCCACTGATGCATAGCTAGAGAAAGTTAACTAAACACCTTTTAAACATTAATTAAACCAAAAGAAGGGTTGATGGTTTTACATTGGTTCCAGATGAAGTTGCGGCTTCCGTTTGCATTGCTGATGCACCTTCCTCTGACGCTTTAACGTTCGACTCTGAATCAATTTCCATCTAAATGACTTTCCTGATTACTACAAAAGGGTCAAATGTATGATTAGTTAATCATTAAGTTGAAGTTTTGATGAGTTGTCGGAACTGTTACTTTGCTTTTATATTGCATAAAAACAGATAAAGATGTATTATGCTACAAAAAGAGAAATTGCAATAACTTTCTGCTTTGTTTACTCTTTAAGATCATACACTAGCCATGTCGTAATTGATAGATATTCTTAAAATTCCACTACATCATCCCCTTACATTAAATGTGGGGTAAGGACTTCTACTTTTGACTACGTATGACATAATTTGACAATTTTAGCGTAAAACAAATCCAGATTATAGAGAGCTGAAATTTTTAAACATTAACCACTAACGGAAACCAATAGCTACTTTAGAAAGGTAAAACAGGTTGTCCATCGCTTTAGCCATCTCATGCCATATTCACATTGCTTCATATATGGCAATACTTATTCTAAATAGTGTTTCTTTCTAGACAGAATCAACATATGATGAAAAAAACATATCCTTAACATCTATTAGCTTAAACTCCTGAGAAAAACTATTAAGATTGAATCGACTAAAACAAAAAGGTATCAAGCAATTGGTATAGCCTAAATAAAGGAATAGGTTTAGCACAAAACAAGCAATCCCTTAAAATGAATAAAGCAACTCGCAGTAAAATATGATTGTCATTTTGCAACCATAAATTTATTTCTACGCATTGCAGGAATACACTTAAGCTATATAACAGAACACCAACATCAAAGAAACCGTAAATCACAAACTGAAGAACTCAAAAGAAAAACAATAAGCACTTCAGACATTATCACATTCACATTATTTGACGATAGGATGACGAGTAGTTACAATCAGCAACATGATGCCTAATTATCAAATGAGAAGTTTTTCAACTCAACGCATTCATAAAGAAGAACATATGACCTTACTAGACCTACCAAAGTATATTAAAAAACCCCAATCCACCCAATGTTATCAAACATATACATATAATTATTAGTCACACACGCACTTGTAGAGGTATAAAGAATCACTCTTAATAGATATAAATTAACAAGTATCTCCATGTCTAGAACAGATTTGTATACGCAAGGAATCCAGTAAGTATTCCGAGACCGAGGAAGCTGACTATCGCAACTTGCACAATAATCATTTTAAAGTGTTTGGCAAAAACACGTGGACACATCAAACTATTTAATTATTCTGAACCAAATAGACCAAGTATTGGCATAAATGCCAGTAATCATTCTTCAACTAGCAATTATAAAACCATGAAATTAACACGAAACACTTACCCGCACACTAGAAAACGAAAAACTAACTCCAAACCTTAGGGAATGGTTTTTCTTTTCTAAAGAAGAGTTGGGAATTTTGAAAACCCGTTTAGTTGGAGTTATATTTTTCTTTTTTAAAAATGGAAAGAAGATTAACTCAAATTGCGGCGGTGGTGGTGACGGCGGGCGGTAGCGGCGACAATCAGCGGTGGAGGATGACACGAGAGATTAGGAGTAGAATGATGCATGTGTTTATTTTAGAGTTGAGAAAAAAATGAGAAAGAAAAAAGTGAGAATGGTAGAATATGATTTTTAATTTCTTAGTTAAAATTTAGAAAATGAGAATTTCATTTTTTTTTTTTTGAAAATTGTCAGAAAAAAATGTGATTAAAAGGATTTTCAATTTTTTCATTTTCACATGAAAAATTTTTTAATGGGATATTTTTCAGTCGAAAAATGGGATATTTTTTACCAACCAAACGCACCCTAAATTTTTAGCAATCAAAAAACTTATAAATGTGGTTTCAGTCGAAATTATAATGAAATGAAAAGCAGAAAAGTGAGCTAATAATTGTATTATGATGCTGAAACACTAAACCCTAAAACAAACAAAAACCCCTAAATTAAATGAAGCTCAACACAAACAATGAAAGAAATAATATTCATAATAAAACAAACAGCAAGGAAAAAACCTCAACAACAAACGAAGACGAACAAGAGTTGGTATTATTAAATTCAAGTTTTTCTTAGAAACTTGGAGTGTGTATTTTGTGGAAAAAAAAAAAAAAAAAAAAAAAAAAACGGCTTATAGATTTGGCCTTTGGAGGACCAGCTTATAAGTCCAAGAAGTAGCCCATTACAAAGTCACCTAGTGGCCCACAGGCTTCCAAGGCACTAGATATCTTCCAAGGCTTTAAGGCTTATGCTTATCGATGATTTGCCCGTTAACATCAAGGAGATGCTAGTTAAAGTTGCTAGATATCACGTACGATTGAAGAAGATGTCAACACATTTATGTTTTAATATGCAATCGCGTTAACAGTTTTTTCCAATGTAGTCTTTAGGAGTAGTCGTAACTAAAGCTCTTGGTGAACATTGTCCTTGAATACCATAGTCGCAATACACTGCTCATAGTAGAACTATGTTCCCCCGTCATACTACTCTTAACCGTCTTACAGAGTCGGTCCAGAAAACCTTAATGGTCTCTCTAAGTTTAGCTCCACTAATTGTTTTTACTTATGTACGGAGTAAAAGGTTAACATATGCATGTAAAGTTTACTCAGGTTTTCTGTTTTTTCTACTAATGATAAAGTAATCTAGTAACACTGTGATCAAGACATCAAAGTATGTTTCTCGTTTTGTAATAAAGTTACTCTGTAATTATCTGTTGCGATTGGTGATAAGATCCATGACATATCACTAGTCTGCCTGACTTAAGTCTCCCAACATGTCATATGCTACTCGTGACTATCTACCACCTTTTTTACTACTATCCAAAATGGTGGGCTCTTTATACAAATTTTACCAAGCCCGTTAACAGTATAACAATATAAAACACTATTTTAGTTTTATTATCGAGACAATTTCATGCAAGCTCGTCTTCTACTTGCTTTTAGTTTTCACAAAGTTGACATCTTTCTATAAGTATTATGATTTTGATCATAGGAAAAAGCATGTCTAAAAATGACTATTACATATATCAATCTTTATATGAATTAAGCATTTTATTAGTTATGTGAGTTAGTTATCTTTATCATTTTCCCTCTTCATTACCTGTCGCGAAAGAATCTCATCTTTATGTCTGTGTCTTGTAAACAAGTAGTGTAATGTCACACCACCAACTGAATGTAACTTCATGTCGTTTCTACTATATCAAAATGACATTATTTTGAAGTTAAGCATGTTTTTTATCGCCCAAAATTTGAAGCAAACATTATTTCCCCTTGAATACATCAAATAGTTCAACATGAATATAGCACAGTGTACAATAATACACAACAAAGATAAACATGTAAAGATAAATTTCAAAATTTTACATATCACTTTCAATAACAAAATATGATGCATATAATTCAACTTTAATAGGTTAAAAAATTGCTAGAGATGAACATGAGAGTCATTGATGAGGGTGGAGTTGGTGACCTGACATGTCTCACCTACACGTTTGAATTCTGGTTACAGTTGGAAACATTGGAAAATACAAACAAAGAGGTCGAAGTAGTTAGCCACCTAAAATGTCACACAATTCTCATGGCCTATATTTAAACAAGGGTTTTTCTATCATGTGGGCCCGCCTTTGGGTCTTTTTCACTCAGAGATTTATAAAAAGGATATAAAATTATTATTTTTATTTGAAAAAACTTAAAAAAAAAAAAAATACAAAGGGCCAACTCTTATCATGCGCCTAAAAGTACAAGTTAGAAAATCCCTTTGAATATTGTAAGATTAATTTTTGTTCTTGTATATACATATTTAGCATGATATATAGCTTTGCTATACAAACATAATTTTGATAGTGAAGTGATGATAGGTTTTAACTGGAAAGTTTAATAACACTGCACCTATAAAATTATGTGTGATGGATTTGTAAAGGGATAATTAAAAGAAATGTATCCAACTTTTTATTTACTTTTTTCAAATTTTGAATGATAAAATGGTCATTTTACTTGGCTGAATAGTCACAAAATACACACAATAAAAAAAAAATCAGTGCACACAATAATAAAAAGTGACAAGTATGATACATTTTCAAATAATTAACATTTTTTTTTAATTTCAAAAAATTAACATTTTTTTTGCTATTAAATAAAAAGTGACAAGTATGATACATTTTCAAATAATTAACATTTTTTTTTAATTTCAAATAATTAACATTTTTTTTGCTATTAAAATACAAACCTTTCAAATTTCAATTCTTTTAGGGTTTAGAAAACCCTAATGGGTTGACTATATGTGTTTCAATCACACAAACCCTAAATCCAATCACAAAAGTGCTTGACTAGTTGTTAACAAAAAGCAAAACAACCCTATAACCCTAAAAACATAACCAAACAAACATATCTAAAAATTATAGTTCCAAGTTTTATGATAATAGAAACATTACTAAGTAGCCTAACTATGTTACATATGATTAATGTGACTCTGATACATATTGGTGGTCACCCGTCTGGTATATAAAACATGCACAATAGAAAATAAAAAAGTAAATGTAATGCAAACCGAACCCCTAATATGCAGATCTCCTAATCAGTAGTATCACCTAATCTAACACGCATAAAGGGTGTTTATGGAGTACTCACTTGATCCTGCAGTAACGTAAGCTCCTAGACCTTCACATATTGCACATAATCGTCTTCTTCTTGATCTTGATGCTTCAGTTGAACGATTAGGGTTTATGGGAAGAATCATCACGTGAGTTGCGTTAGATATCCATCAGTACTGCACATTGTTAAGAACCTACGCAAGTTGGAGAGTACGAAGTCGACTTGCGGAGAATCGACTAAAAGTCGATTTGGTCGACTCAAAGGGTTTTGACCCTTTTTGGTTTCAATCGACCGATCATAACATGAGAAAGGGTGGGATTTTTAGTGTTTAAGGAATTGTATGAATCACATTAGGAAGCTTTGGTATTTATTGGATACCATGGAACATTCATAATACAACTAGGATTTCATGTAATTATCTATAAGTAAACAAGTTTGATAATAAATCAAACTTAACCCCTCCTTATCCCAAGAGGGTCGGTCGAACCACCTAAAACCCTGAGGAGTTCAAGGTTTTGCCTTTTAAACACTTTATATATTTATCCTAGTATATATATATATATATATATATATATATATATATATATATATATATATATATATATATATATATATATATATATATATATATAATTGGATAATTACCGTTTTGCTCTTCTTTGAGAATATTAACATATTTTCATTTCCTTTTCATTTTCATTTTATTTAGTCACTCTTTTCTTGTTACTGGCCTATATGTTCTGTTTATTGTGCACATGTGTGATCCATCAGCATTACTTGCCTGTTACGTTTAATGTGCGCTAATGTAACCGATAAACATTTTTATTAGTACAAGTTTTGAAAACCATTATTCTTTGCACACAAATCATTTCAACAAGTGTATTACATTAATTAATTAAACTAAACATGAAAATAATGGATCTAGAATATATGGGATTGCAAATCAAAATATATACTGTAACTTTTACTGTACATGGGAGTGTTATGCGGCTCAAAATAATCCATTTCTTAATCTCAAAGGAGACAAATACGGAAATAAGTCAGACTTAAAGCCTTGAAAACAGAACACGCAACAAATCCAGAAGAAGAAAATATTGCTCCTACGAATCCAAAGTCAAAATGAACCAATGTCAAGATCTAACCACTACTATACCAAATAAAAAAAATTCTTTTTCATTTTCCTTTTATTTAATCCAATAAAAAAGATTATATATAAACCATTAAATCCGACAACACCTTTAACTTTACTCACTTCTTCTTCTTCTTCATTGCACCTTTTTCAAACTCCTTTAATCTTTTATCTTGTTTCCATGATTCATATCCAAAAAAAGTAAACCATTCTCATCATCATATTTGAAAATGCATTTGTCAAAAAGCCACCACATCATTACTCATGTTTCCTTTTGTTCCTTCTTCTACAAGTGATTTATATAACAGGGTCTCTTTTATTTTTAAGTTGTGTTCACTGTTTCTTATGTGGGTCAGTTTCAAGAATCTGTTTTTTGGGATTTTAAAGCATTAAAGACACTCATGTGTCATTGAGTGTTTTTTGGGTTGCTTCATTTACACATCAAGTTTTCATTTTTATTACTACTTTCTACACACACTCACTGTGTTTATTTTGTGTTTCTTGATGTTGGTTTTGTAGCTTCAATGAGGTTAATTAGTTGGGTGGTGTTTGGTTTTATGTTATGTTTGTTTTTGGGTAGTGAAAGTTCAGGCCAAATATGTCATCCTGATGATTTGTTAGCTTTAAAGGCTTTTGCATCAGGTTTTGGTAATGGGTCAGTTTTGGTGTCATCATGGGTTAATGAGACTGCTTGTTGTAATTGGGATGGTGTTGTGTGTGAAAATGATGTGAAAAATGTGTTGGAAACATCAGTCAGGGTTACTAGGTTGAACTTGTCTTCAAAGGGGCTAAAAGGGGCTGTTCCGAATTCGGTTTCTAGTTTAGTGAAGCTGAGGTATCTTGATCTTTCGTATAATGAGCTCGAAGGGGAGTTGCCGAAAAATGTGTCGAATTTGAAGGATCTTGAAGTGTTTAATGTGTCGAGTAATTCGTTAAGTGGAGGGTTGTCAGGGATTGGGGGTTTTCCAAATCTTGTTGCTTTTAACTTAAGTAACAACTCATTCAGTGGTGAATTTAGTTCTGAAATTTGCAATGCTAAGTTGCGGTTTCTTGATTTATCGATGAATCATTTCGTTGGGAATCTTGATGGTTTAAGGAACTGTGGTGAATCACTTCAAGAGTTGCGTGTTGAATCAAATGCATTTTCGGGCGCTATCCCTGAGTTTGTGTACTCAATGGTGTCTCTGAAGCAGCTGTCCGTTGCTTCCAACAACTTTTCGGGGGAGATCAGCATGAGTCTTGGTAAACTTTCCAAACTCGAATCGTTAGTTTTATTTGGTAATCAGTTTGTAGGTACACTTCCTGATGTATTTGAGAACTTAACACACTTAGAACAACTTAGTGCACATACTAATTCGTTCCTAGGGGAACTGCCTTCCACTATAGAAGCGTGCTCTAAGTTAAGATTACTCGATCTTCGTAACAATTCATTATCAGGTGCCTTAAGTATAAACTTCACCAAATTGCCTAACTTATTCACCCTTGACCTTGGTAGTAATCACTTTAAAGGTCTTTTACCAAACTCACTTTCGAATTGTTACGAGCTGAGATTCGTGAACCTTGCTAAGAACGAATTTTATGGTGAAGTTCCAGTTAGTTACACAAATCTATCCAACCTTTCTTTTCTTTCGTTCTCAAACAATGGTGTAACAAATTTACCACAAGCGTTGTCCGTACTACAAAAGTGTAAAAATCTCACCACTCTTATTTTGACTAAAAACTTTCATGGGGAAGAACTTTCTGTCAGTGTGAATGGGTTTGATAAATTAATGGTTCTTGCAATTGCTAATTGTCAACTCAAAGGTCAAATCCCTCGTTGGTTACTCGGTTGTCCAAAGCTCGAAGTACTTGATTTGTCATGGAATCTGTTAGATGGGGTCATCCCGTCTTGGATCGGTCAAATGGAGAGGCTGTTTTACTTAGATTTTTCTAATAATTCGCTTACGGGTGAGCTTCCAAAGAGTTTGACCGATTTGAAGACCCTCGTGTCATTAAACATAAGTTCATCGATTCTTGGAGCATCTACTGGTATTCCGTTGTATGTTAAGCGGAACCAAAGTGTTAAAGGTCTTCAGTACAATCAAGTTGCAAGCTTTCCTCCATCGATATACCTGAGTCACAACAAAATAAATGGGACAATATTGCCAGAAATTGGGAAATTGATCCAGCTTCATGTACTCGATTTGAGTAAAAACAACTTGAGTGGAACCATCCCAAGTAGTATTTCCGAAATGGTTAATTTGGAAGTTCTTGATTTGTCGAATAACGATCTTTACGGGTCGATACCGGCTTCGTTAAACAAGCTTAGTTTTCTTTCGATGTTTTCTGTTGCTTTTAATCATTTGGAGGGTGCTATTCCTACTGGAACCCAGTTTTCGGGTTTTCCGAGCTCAAGTTTCAAAGGGAATCCTGGACTTTGTGGGGAGTCACTTTCACCTTGTGGTGAGAAAACGGGTCCATCGTTTCGATCCATTTCACATAGAAAACTGGATAGAAACCGTATACTCGGAATCACACTTGGTATTGGAGGGGGGATGATGTTCTTAATAGCATTCGTGCTTCTTAGAATATCCAGAAAGAAACACGGGGATTTACTTAGGGATTTGGAGGAGGAGAATAATGGCAGGATGAATGGATTATCGGGTTCATTTGTTGCTTCAAAACTCGTTCTTTTCCCTTCCTCTGGTTGCAAGGATCTGACAGTTTCAGATGTAGTCGCGGCAACAAATAATTTCAGTCAGTCTAACATAATCGGATGTGGCGGTTTCGGGCTGGTTTACAAAGCTGAACTTCCAAACGGGTCAAAAGCAGCGATCAAGAGACTTTCTGGTGACTGTGGTCAAATGGAACGGGAATTTCATGCAGAAGTTGAAGCACTCTCACGGGCCCAACACAAGAATCTCGTTTCCCTTAAAGGGTATTGCATATACAATAATGACAGGCTGTTAATTTACTCTTATTTGCAAAACGGAAGCTTAGATTATTGGCTACACGAACGGGTCGACGATGAACCGCCATTGAAATGGCGAACACGGGTCAAGATAGCAAAAGGAGCTGCACGTGGGTTAGCATATTTACACAACGAGTCCAAGTTAATCCACCGTGACATCAAAACAAGCAACATTTTATTAGATGATAAATTCAAGGCCCATTTAGCTGATTTTGGTCTCTCGAGATTACTATGTAATCCTTATGACACTCATGTAACAACGGATTTGGTGGGTACATTGGGTTATATTCCACCTGAATATGGTCAAACATTATCTGCAACTTTTAAAGGAGATGTTTATAGCTTCGGTGTTGTGCTTCTTGAACTTATAACAGCCAGACGACCCGTTGAAGTTGGTAAGGGGAAGAATTGTAGGGATTTGGTGTCGTGGGTGTTCAAGATGAAACTGGAAGGACGATATGCAGAGATATTTGATTTGCTGATATGGGATAAGAGTTACGAGAATCAAATGTTGGAGGTTTTGGGTGTAGCGTGCAAATGTTTAGATCAAGATCCTAGAAGAAGACCATCGATTGATGAAGTTGTTTTATGGCTTGATGGTGTTGCTGAACTAGGCCATAGCCATAGCCATAGCCACAACCATAGCCGTAGCAGGTGATCTTAAGAAGGTTTCAACATGTTACAAAGGTAAAGGCTTCTGTTGAATGATAGTTTGAGGTGTCAATGTAAAGTAATAACCATAGAAGTCCTTAATCTAAGTTATTATCAAGTTTATTATATAATTTTTTTGTTTTTAAGTAGACTGCATTATCTGTTGTTAGATGTGTAATATAGCCTATAAGTTGTTCTGTATACAATGGTGTAAAGATCATCTTCTAAGCCAAATATCAGTTTCTCACTTATTATGTGCCAAGTTTGCTTTTGAAATAGTTTTATAGAATGCGTCGCTGTCGATCAAATGTATTTCAATATCTTTCGGTTTGAGTACTCATACATGGTATAACTTATTTACAGTCGAACGAAGGCGTTCATATTTACATTGGATGTTTGTTTTTTTTCCAAGTACAGCTAGACATATTCCATTCGTTATTTATAGAAGCTGTGATGTTCAATAGACTTGCATGATATAACACTATGGCATTTTGGGATTTTTTAAATATGTGTGATTTTAGTAAATGTCTGATATGAGAATTCTGCAAACAAATGAGGACCACTGAGATAATGATTTTAAATAAATTACCAAGTTAATTAATAATTACTCATACTGCTTATGATATCACCTACATACTTTAATCTGCATGGTTAATTATATTTCGCCGCAAAAGCATAATACTCAATGATCTTAGGTTGGTCTAAAGAACAATTTTAAATTTAAAGTTGTTTCTCTTTCTTAGAAAGCAACTTAACTATTTATCAATATTTATAACAACCCTTTTCTTTATGTGTATCTATTTTAAAAATTGAGTCCATACGATAGATTAGGGGTGGTAATCGAGTTGTATTCGTGTTGACCTATTCGTGTTCACGTGTTGGCGTGTTAATATAACCTCTACCCAAATATGACTCATTTATTAATTGTGTCAAGAAACTCAACCCTAACCCAGACCTGCATAACACGTGTTACCCGTTTGTTGATTTAACTAATTTAAAGGCAAAAATGATAAAAGGATCTAAAATATGATAAAAATAAAATACAAATAAATATACGACCATTTCTAAGTTATAAGCGTCAATTTCAATAATATCTGAGGTATAATCGTGATTCACTCATATTAAGTACATAACAAAATACATTTAATCTACACCACCTATAAAAACAGGTTATATATTTTATTTTTAAAGTCTTATATACTTAAACGGGTTAACGGGTTGACCTATTTAATAATTACTCAAACCCCAACACGACCCGTTTATTAAACGGGTTAGACCTGTTTTTGACCCAAATTTGTTTATCCTCAACCCAAATCTGCTTAACTTCGTGTCATGTCGAAAATTGCCAACCTACAATAGATAAAGAATCAATATTAAAGCTTGATGTATTTGAGATCCATAAAATACATATTATTTTTGTTTTGAACAACAATATTAATAATAATAAAACACTAACAAGACGTTAGAAAAGTAGGAGAGTTACAAGTATTTGTTATAAGTGTTAGTTATCTATTAACTGTTTGTAATTATCTTTTGGTAACTAGATGATTAGTAGGAGGCTATGAGATTAACTCTTGGTGACTAGATGATTAGTATTTACCATATATAGCTCTTGTGAGTTGTATTGGCATAATATATATCAGTATGTACATTGTATGAAATCATCAATCAATAAAAGATATCTCCTCACTTACAATAAGCAATTGAAGAGTCGCAAACCCATTCATGCCATTCGAGTCCGAATGATCTCAAACCTAGAATAATGCAAATAAAAGATAACGCTTTTAAATCTTCCATTTAAGTGTCTTTCTTTGGCGGCTTTAACCTGGAGCACATTTTATTTCTATAGCGTGATTAAACATACTCATTCCGTCTCAAAATAAATGTTCAATTTGACTTTTTGAATTTTTTTTCCAACTTTAATCTTTAACTAATACGCAGTAACTTTTATTTCTATTAATTAAATATAAAATTTTCTCTTACCTAAAAAACAAATCTAAATATAAATTCTAAGAGCGGGAGGTATCGTTGAGCCATGAGTGGCGCCATGGCCACCAGTCGAGTTTTCTCTGTGGCGCACTGTACCGCCGCTGGCGCCATGGGGCCTTGCGCCGTGGTGGCCAGCCGCGGTGGATTTTTTTTTTTAATTGTGAATGTTTTTTTTGGTCGGGTAGGCATCGTAGCGCAGCAAGAAGAAAGGAAAAGCATGGTTTTTTGTTTGGGCCAAGCTAGAGCATATTTTTTTGAGGCCAAGCTAGAGCGTATTTTTTTTGGGCCAAGCTAGTGCATACTTTTGTTTGCGTCAAGTTTATTCAGTTGGGCCTAGCTATGTAATTTATTTTTAATTCAATGAAGTTTATTTTTGTTTAATATTGTGTATGTTTAATTTTATATAATTAAAAAAAAAAAAAAAAAAAAAAAAAAAAAAAAAAAAACACATTTTTTGATGCAACTATTACCGCCAGAATGTGACCTCAAAAGATTTATGGTATCATAAAAAGTTTTGCTGACATAACAACAATTTTTCTCAACGATAAAAAGGTCACGACTTGACGATACCCGATGCTCTAAAGCAAATCCAAATCTATTTCTAATACCGATTGCAAGCCAAACGCATGGTCAATCCTTCAACTAAAGTTCCTTATCCAGTTATCCATAGAAAGAACAACAACATGATCGGATATTTTATGACGAAATGGCGGTTCCATTACACCACTGTCACGTGTCCATAACCTGTCACCATTTGACTATGTAACGTGTCACTTGTCAGAACATGACACCATTATACGTAGTATATAAACTCATCATGTACGTACACATAAACATATAACGACCACCTCAATATAATTAATCATATCTTTAATTGTAAGCAACAATGTACGGAAGAGCTATCAAGTTCGTTACCAACAAAAATGTTCATCAATCTGCCATCAGGCTTAAAGCTACTTATCCCTCGTATTCGTTTTCCAGCGTGTCTACACATCATAATAAAAAGGTAAACAAGATATATATGCAAGTGTAACTAATGTGGCTTGCTTTTTTGTTCCTCCTCTTGATTAAAGAAAGAAAAATGTTTATGTATTAATTTGTTTATTTTAGTTACAACATATGCTTAATTATAATATTATATGCTTGGTTTTTGCTTACGTGGGTTTAATTATATTAACTTTCCAAGATTAATTACCAGGTCTTGATTCCAAATATAAAAATGAGTAAGTTACATGAATGGCTATATATGTGATTTGTTCGGATTCCTATGGTGTCTACAATATAGTTACCGGGTAATAATTTGTTACTAAAACCATCTGGTCGGTCTTCCAAGGGACGTAACTAATATGAGTTTAGACCCTTCAAATGTTTTAACTACTTTTTTTTTTTCTTCTTCTTTTTCTTATTAGCCCGAGTTTCTTACTCGGACATTACGAGCGGGCCAGTCGATAGCCCGGAGTCAGTTTCTTACTAGATATTGCAGCGGACTAATCCATTCACTACGTGTTCACTTTCAAATTTTAACCAAATGTTTGAGAGATCTTATTTCTATCAATGTAGAATAATTCAACTATTCTAAAAATGCACTTGTGTTAGGGGACGGATTGTTCTTTGTGATTATGTACGCAACACGCATTACTCTTCGTGATTGTCATGCATAACGACTGCTTCATTAGTTATTGCTGCTTGATTTTTTCAAATTTATTCACTATATAATGGTTCATGCAGGATTCCAACTTTGTTGATGATATCAGGAAATCAGCATCAGGACTACCATCTGCATCATCAACAAGTGTAGACGACCGTGTTAACGTTGTAAAAACAACCACAGCTCCTTTATCATCAGATGACCATGTTAACGGCACAACGTCTGCAAGTTCATCAACAAGTGCGCCATCTTCTGCCTATGACCGACACGAGGAAAACCATGACTCATCGAGTTTTGTAGCGGATGCAGCTAAGCAAGGAGTCAAGAAAGCTATGGAAACAGGATTGGATATAGGCGAAATGGCTAAGAACACTTTAGATAGTGTGTACAATGCTACCAGGGATACTACACACATGGTTAAGGAGGCGGTGGCAGGAGACAATAAGAAGAACAATGATGTTCCGCCTACCGATCACTTTGTTGATGATTTGAGGAAGCATGATAATGGTTATGATTTGAAGAACAGACACAAATAATTTGGATTGTTCCAAGTTCTATTTCTAGAGCTAGGAGTTAGTTGTTATTTGATGTTCATTGTAGTTTTTATATCTATATATGTCGTAGCTCCGTGTACACGTTCTTCGACTTCATTCAGTTTCTTGTATTGCATTATACATAGGTCATAAAAATCTCTCATCGTTGTGCTTGTGCGTAAGCCTACATTGTCGACTTCATTCCGTTTCTTGTATTGCATTACATAGGTCATAAAAATCTCTAGCGTTGTGCTTGTGCACAAGCCTACATTGTAGAGACATGTCGAGTGGCCGTGTTTGAGATTGATAAACGGAAGGACAAGGAGCATTAAGCATTACTGAGGGTGTCTGTTGCAGCCTTGGTAAAAGATTAAGCTAGATTTGTTATGCTCAGTGCTTCGACATATATCACATAAAGAACCACCACCTCTTATAGAGTAACGCTTTGCAGTACTTCAATATACACAGTGGTCTTAATGTCATGATTGCCTGTTTTCCTTGACCAGGTTTTGTTGCATTAAATCACTGTCATGATTGCCTGTTTTCCTTGACCAGGTTTTGCTGCATTAAATTGCAGCGATCGGTATCGACCGAACTTGAACATTTGGTGGGGGCCTAAAACTATTGAAAGTTTAAAAATGAACCAGTATAGTAGAAGAGAAATCGAAAAAAAATCATACTACGTATATATATTAAAAAAGTAAAGGAATAAACGTTAAAGCCAAAAAACTACAACTCGATCGGCTCTACGGCCTCTTTAAGGTTTTTGAACACATCAATGGCTAATTTTAAGTCAAAAGTATCAGCAATCTCCTTTTCTATCATGTCACCTCTCGCTTCTCAATTTTCACAAGAACTTCACTAAGTTCAGCAATAGTTGCTGCACCCGCACTTAGCCTTGTGCTACTTTGTCTTTCAATGGGAAAAAGTGAAGAAATTTATAAACCAAACTATAATCTTGGATCTAAACCAAGAATCTTTATTAACCAATCACAAACCCAGAACAATATATCAACTGATCTCAATCAGCTATCAATATTAAACCAATGATTTAAACCACATCCACCACTGCTATTCAGGTGTGGATCTATTATCTATCTTGATAATAGTTCTATTACAAAAGATGAAAACTATCAATAGAAACAGATTGAATGAGAGATTGTGATTGTGAGTAAAACGGCTAAGATATCAAACTAGGGTTCTGAGAAGTGATGAGGAGATCCCAGCTTATATAGTCCACACAACCAACTTTGTCCACTTGCAAGCTTTAGTCCTTCAACTTTAACACCTTTCCAAAGCTAGCTAAAAAAGTTCAAATCAATATATCTGAAACTTACAAATATGACAATATTAGTCCTTGAACTTAACAAGCAGAATAAGATTATATTTTCAACACCCTCCCTTAATCTTATTCTGATATAGATCAATAAGATTAAGTCTAGAACATAGCAAGCTATGTTGTTTTGTATCCAATCCCTTAGTTAGAACATCTGCTATTTGATCAGCAGTGCCTATCTTAACAGTTTCAATTACCCCAGCAATAATTTTTTCCCTTACAAAATGTAAGTCAATTTCTAAATGTTTTGTTCTCTCATGAAAAATGGGATTGGCAGCAATCTTAATTGCTGAATTACTGTCACAAAATACTTTGACAGGTAAAAGATTTTTACAATTCAAATCCTGTAGAATTTTTAAGATCCAAACAACTTCAGAAGTCACAGAAGCTAAAGCCCTGTACTCAGCTTATGTAGACGATTTAGAAATAGTATTTTGTTTTTTACTTTTCCAGGAAACTAAACAATTGTTCATGAAAACACAATATCCAGTCACTGATTTTCTAGTGACCACACATTGTCACAACTCGTAATTTCCGGTCATTTTCCAAACTTCGACAATTTACTATTCATCGATTACTATTCATCATTGTACTATTCATCGTTTTTTAGGTCAATTTGACATTCCGAGAAACATTCAGAAATTTTACTATTCACTTGACACTATTCATTTCCGAGAGAAAACCACTATTCACGTGTATTACTCATTTCATCGTAAATTTAGTTTACGAGTATTCAAATTCGCGTAACCGTATTGGTTCGGGTGCGAATTCATGCATTATCATTTGGGACATCTCATACAGACTAGAAATAGTCTGCGTATTATCATTATGTCACTTGCATACTATTCCACTCGTAGGATATTTAAATTAGTACTTTTGGTATAATTTACTTTTACGTATAATTATTTCTGAATAAACGTTAACAAGCGATCAATAATGTGACTAACACGTCCGACACTCCCGACTATGATCCAAACATATTTTTATACTCATTATAATAATATAAAATTTATATTATTAATTTACCCGGTGTTTTGAGGATTTTTTACCGTATTTACCGGTACGCGTTCAAACTTCCGTCAGTTTGCGTTATTTCAACACGACGACTAACCTAACACCCGATTCTCATCAAGAATATAAAATTTTGAAGTTTACAACTTTTATACATCTCGTCTTGTTCCGTAAAAATTGATTTCTAGTTAACTCGGTACCCGGTATACACCAAAACTATTAATAAACTACATAATAATGCAAGATATAACACAAAAGTCACCAAAATCAACCCCCCCCCCCCATGCCAAATCCGGCCACCCCACTCCATTTTCTTACAAATCTTGAATATATACTTGCCCCATTAATGCCATGTACTACTTGTCTTTGAAAAAGTGTACTACTACTACATTATTAATCAAAACTTTACTTCACACACTTACTAAACAAGTAAACTAGCAAAAGATCTTTTCTCTCCTTCTTCTCTTCCATATGCACGACCAACAACAAGAACACATCAAGGATCCATCAATTTTCCAAGATCAAGCCACTTTCAAGCTCCATTTGTACTTCTTGTTAGGGTTTTGAAGTTTAAACACAAGGTTTTGCAAGTTTTTCATCTCCACTAATCCACTAATCCTTCAAGTAAGTTGTCAAACTCATTTCATAAATTTTTACAAGTTATTACTATGTTTATATATATTTTCTTACAAGAACTCATGCATATATTGACTTATACCACTTTATTTTACAAACTTATAACTTATAAACCCTAGAAAGTGATTTTAGCTAGATCCTTGTTAGATCCACTTGGTTTGTGATGTTTAGGAACCCATGACACCCTAAGAAGGTGTATGGTAGGATTAGACTAGTTTTGTGGTGATTGAAAGTGATTTGATTGAAGTTAGAACTAGAGTAGAACCTTAGAAATGGTTTTTGAAACTACATATTGACCTACTGTCCCTATTTTTAATTCGTGGGAAAATCAGTAGATGGTGGTTAATTTTTGACCAAAGATTTAGAAAATACTTTCAAAAACGAAGCCGTGGGCGAAAGAACGGATTAAAACGAGTTAATAACGAAGGAGATATGATTTTCCGAATTTAACGACGAAAACTATTTTCTGAAAAACTGCATGCTGTTTGACAGTTTTCGACGGGCAAATAGAGGCGTTAAACGTAACTTACAGGAGCCGAGCTATCGAAAATATATTAGTATATATTAAAACGAATCCGTGGATATAAAGAGCGAGTAAAATGAGCTTAAAACGACCAAGTTATACACGTTTTAAAATCGTCAAAACTATATATATATATACAGTCACTACTAGAAAATAATATAACTACGTACTAAATAATATATTTTCTAGATTTCTTATTCAAGGAGTTTATTTTTAACTAACGAAATACGTACGACTCAAGGTTTATTACGCGACTACTAGACGCTATTTTAAGGTTTTCAAGACAAGGAATATAACACTAACATTTTTATACGATATACTACGACAAGTTATATACTTCTATATTTGGACTTGTTTTCCTAAGTATGGAAACTATTATACTTTGACAATAACTAGTATTTCCAAGTTACGAGTGGTATAGGCATCATGTGCATGTGCATTCATTTCATCACGTCATGATCTAAGGTAGATCGTTATTACTCATATTAGGTTGCGGTTAGAGATCGTGCCTCATTTCAAGTGTATCCACTTTTGTCGTCGTAGCTATCGCTCCAGGTGAGTCATAGCCCCTACTTTTTAATTATTTTGCAAACTCTTTGGGGGAGAATACATGCTCGTTTTACTTAAAAGCATTCCTTGCTTTACCTGGTTGATTACCTACATTTTATTGGTATGCTTGATTACCTGTATTTCATATGACTTGTCTCTTAAATATTAGTACTTATTAGTTCTCTGGCGACATTGTCAGTATTAGTACTTATTAGTTCTCTGGCGACATTGTCAGTATTAGTTCTCTGACGACATTGTCAGTATTAGTTCTCTGGCGACATTGTCAGCATTATTTATCTGACGACATTGTCAGCATTGTTTATATAACCTCATTGACTGAATTATTTATATAGCCGTTTTGCTATATTTGTCTGGGAATTTGGATATCAGTATTACTTTTGTTCACGTAAACATATTTCTTTTGGCAGTGGGTTGTAAACACACAGGTTACAAGTCTCTTATGGCGGGACTTGGAACTGAGTGGATTTACGATGCCTTTGCTGGGCGATCTTTTCTCTATAGGCATTATTTGTTAAACAAACTATATGAACTCACCAACCTCGTGTTGACACTTTAGCATGTATTTTCAGGTTTTTAGCAATGGCACGCTACTGGAGGTTTTGGCAGGGCATGGCATGGTCATAGAAGACTCTGATTATTTATATGGGGACCGTTATAAACTACTTTTAAGGGCCTACTTCCGCACTACTTTTAACGATGTAAATTCAACATTTTGATTAAACGATTTTATTCTAAATGATTAAAGTGAAAACCATTTTTGTACGTGTGTTGTAATACCAATTGAGTTACACCCCAGCTACACGTATGCTTCCGCTGGACCCGATTTTGGGGGTGTGATAGATTGGCATCAGAGCTTTGGCTATAGCGAACTAAGTGTTTTTAAAACCTAGACTATAGCTACTTTTACGAAAACTTAACCCTATGACCGTTACGTGCCTGCCTGCCAAGATGATGCCTCACTTGTGGTTTGTTGCTGACCTAGGTGATGAGATTTGTGTCTCATTATCTGGTATATTATATTCATTTATCATGGTTGATTACTATAATTGTCTTTCATATGAGCATGTTCACGTATCGTATATGTCACCGCATTATGTTTTCCATGCATAGTTACAGCATTCGACCTCGAGTTTGGTCACTTGCTTTTGTCTTTCTGAACCTCTTGGTATTTGTGAAGGACATAGTCTTAGTATAACTGAGCTGAGTATTTCAAAATTCATGGAACCTCGGTGGGATATAGACTGGTCATCTATATTCAACCCGGGATAGTGAGATATAGGCTGACCACCTATGTCTGACTCAGAGATGAATTTTGCAACACTGAGAATGGTTATAATAAAATTTTGTCCGGAATAAATTCTCAACTCATTTTCCAAATGCTTCATTTACGTGTGTGTATACTCTCGTTGTCATAACATTCCTACTTTTCATCACTTCGTGAACCACCGATTGGAAGCTTGTCAACTAGTCATTTTATTTCATGAACTTTCATATTTATGCACAATACACTTGCATCACAGTATTTTCTTATATCACAATCTCATTATGCTGCAGTTGTCACAGTCTCTTCCCTTCTCACCATCACTATCATTTCCTTTCCCCATCCCCATATGTATATGTAAGGAATTAGCTAACACTCTATAGATTCCGATGTCACTCATCCCTCACTACTCCCTATATTGATAAGTGGATATTATCTATGATCTCCCTAGGAAAGACTTTCCATACCTTCTATGAGGAGGATCCCTCGGTACAGTAAGACCATTCAAAACTCAACAGAAATCCCAAGATATCACAAAACTATTCGAACCTCTATCACTGGCCTGATCGCCAAAATTCTATCATCTAGAAAGTATTTGCTTGACTGAATTACAAGATTTATTTAGATACGAGTGCTCACTAAGCAACACCATAGAGATAAATCCAACCTTTTAACCAAGACTATAAATTGAACATGTCCTCACCAATAGCCTTTATTCAAACATGGTAGACACCTATGCATTGGTGCATACATACATACCTGGCTATTTTATCCTCTTAATACTTTCACTTTTAAATGGATTTTTCTCCAAACTACCGTTATACAAAACATATATCTTATAAGAAATACTTTTCTGATGCACTTATTTTGACAAGCAAATTCCTTTTGGCTAATCTTTTACAAATCTATTGAATGTTACGAAATTTTAAACATCAAACTTTGGTAAACAGTCCTATTCACAACCTATTTGAAAACCGCGTCACATTTCCTAACTATTGAATTTTGAATCGTCAAGAAAGATATTATTTAGTAAACCATTTGCTCCATTTTCTAAATTCGTTTATTCAGAAAAAGATTTCGACCAAAAAAAAATAAATAAAATAAAAAATAAAAAAAAACCTCAAAAATCGCGAGATAAATTTTGAAAACCAATCACCATGCTACATCGCTTATGCATTTAGGGCTTTGTGACTTGACAATAAGGAATATTGGAATATGTGATGAAGGAAATTAGGAGGAACACCATAGAACGATTACAAACGTCAGTAATGGAGACCAAGCACAGTAGGCAAAGAATGACACATGTCTTAGCAATCCATTAGACCAAAACACAAAGAATCAAACATTGTTACCCATATTCTATCTTCTTCGTATAACGCCGTGTTCGAAAGACGTAACGTGGTAGAATTAGTCACAAGATTTATTGTACCGTTTCAATTATTCCTGATAAAGGTGATCGAATCACCTCAGACTTCTAGCTATCATTTTAAGACTTCCTTCGGAACCCCATTTAGATGTAAACACCGCCTACTATCCTCAGACCGATGGTCAGAACGAGAGAACGATTCAAACATAGGAAAGTTATGCTCAGAACATAAGTGATTGACTCTAGAAATGGTTGGACTAACCTTTTATCATAAATCAGATTCGTTTGCAACGATAGTTATCGCACGAGCGTAGAGACTACACCATTTGAGGCACTTTATGGTCGAAGTACCAATTACCCATTTACAGACCGAAATCGGAAAGTTAAATTCACCGGTCTAGGACTAAATTATGGAACAACAAAAGAAATTTCACAAGTCAAGAACCCGTTACAAGAAACGAGAAACTGATAGAGGTTAGGTTGGTACATGACGCACATCATACGGATTGGGTATCCTTGAACAGCAAACTAACCAGATTCACGTGAGAGAACGAACTAAGTTGAAAGCTTTGCCTTGGAGAGGCATGATACAATTTTGGTAACACAAGAGATTGAACCTCTAGTATATTGAACCATTTAAGATTCATTTTGAATCGACCAGCTGACATACAAATTTGAGTTCTGGCAGAGTTCAGCAGCATATATTACCAATATCACATTGTAAACCTCAAGAAGCCCTGATCATCTATTGATGGACCGAACGCGGAAAAAGCCAAACTCACTATTCCTGTAAGTACTCATGAAATAACCAGGAATTTCCTGCAAATCAAGAATCAGTTACAAGTCGATAAGTTGTAAACCCTTAGAATTTCAAGTTGGTGGTAGGGTCACGTTAAAAGTTCTGCCTAGGAAAGGCACGATACCATTTAGAGAAATCCGGGAAGTTAAACTCGATGTACACTGGACCATTTAAAATTTCAGACAGAATAGGCCTAGTGGCCGTCAGACTTGAGCCTTGTTAGAGAACAACCGGATTACACAACCATGTTTCACCTATTCAAATCCCAGGAAATGACCTTCAGATTAGTCACTCGTAATCCCATTTGGAAGGGAATCCAACCCTGAGACAAACGTAAACTTGGTAAGAGAACCAATAGAAATCATGGACTGTTAGGTCGAACGGTTGAAGCAAAGTCAAATTCCTATCGTGAAAGTTCACTGGAATTCTCAATTATTATCATCCTTTCACCAGTACCACTCCAGAGACCAACACTAACTGAACTTCGGGACGAAGTTCCTGTTAGAGGGGAAGACTGTCACAACTCGTAATTTCCGGTCATTTTCCAAACTTCGACAATTTACTATTCATCATTTACTATTCATCATTGTACTATTCATCATTTTTGAGGTCAATTTGACATTCCGAGAAACATTCAGAAATTTTACTATTCACTTGACACTATTCATTTCCGAGAGAAAACCACTATTCACGTGTATTACTCATTTCATCGTAAATTTAGTTTACGAGTATTCAAATTCGCGTAACCGTATTGGTTCGGGTGCGAATTCATGCATTATCATTTGGGACATCTCATACAGACTAGAAATAGTCTGCGTATTATCATTATGTCACTTGCATACTATTCCACTCGTAGGATATTTAAATTAGTACTTTTGGTATAATTTACTTTTACGTATAATTATTTCTGAATAAACGTTAACAAGCGATCAATAATGTGACTAACACGTCCGACACTCCCGACTATGATCCAAACATATTTTTATACTCATTATAATAATATAAAATTTATATTATTAATTTACCCGGTGTTTTGAGGATTTTTTACCGTATTTACCGGTACGCGTTCAAACTTCCGTCAGTTTGCGTTATTTCAACACGACGACTAACCTAACACCCGATTCTCATCAAGAATATAAAATTTTGAAGTTTAAAACTTTTATACATCTCGTCTTGTTCCGTAAAAATTGATTTCTAGTTAACTCGGTACCCGGTATACACCAAAACTATTAATAAACTACATAATAATGCAAGATATAACACAAAAGTCACCAAAATCAACCCCCCCCCATGCCAAATCCGGCCACCCCACTCCATTTTCTTACAAATCTTGAATATATACTTGCCCCATTAATGCCATGTACTACTTGTCTTTGAAAAAGTGTACTACTACTACATTATTAATCAAAACTTTACTTCACACACTTACTAAACAAGTAAACTAGCAAAAGATCGTTTCTCTCCTTCTTCTCTTCCATATGCACGACCAACAACAAGAACACATCAAGGATCCATCAATTTTCCAAGATCAAGCCACTTTCAAGCTCCATTTGTACTTCTTGTTAGGGTTTTGAAGTTTAAACACAAGGTTTTGCAAGTTTTTCATCTCCACTAATCCACTAATCCTTCAAGTAAGTTGTCAAACTCATTTCATAAATTTTTACAAGTTATTACTATGTTTATATATATTTTCTTACAAGAACTCATGCATATATTGACTTATACCACTTTATTTTACAAACTTATAACTTATAAACCCTAGAAAGTGATTTTAGCTAGATCCTTGTTAGATCCACTTGGTTTGTGATGTTTAGGAACCCATGACACCCTAAGAAGGTGTATGGTAGGATTAGACTAGTTTTGTGGTGATTGAAAGTGATTTGATTGAAGTTAGAACTAGAGTAGAACCTTAGAAATGGTTTTTGAAACTACATATTGACCTACTGTCCCTATTTTTAATTCGTGGGAAAATCAGTAGATGGTGGTTAATTTTTGACCAAAGATTTAGAAAATACTTTCAAAAACGAAGCCGTGGGCGAAAGAACGGATTAAAACGAGTTAATAACGAATGAGATATGATTTTCCGAATTTAACGACGAAAACTATTTTCTGAAAAACTGCATGCTGTTTGACAGTTTTCGACGGGCAAATAGAGGCGTTAAACGTAACTTATAGGAGCCGAGCTATCGAAAATATATTAGTATATATTAAAACGAATCCGTGGATATAAAGAGCGAGTAAAATGAGCTTAAAACGACCAAGTTATACACGTTTTAAAATCGTCAAAACTATATATATATATACAGTCACTACTAGAAAATAATATAACTACGTACTAAATAATATATTTTCTAGATTTCTTATTCAAGGAGTTTATTTTTAACTAACGAAATACGTACGACTCAAGGTTTATTACGCGACTACTAGACGCTATTTTAAGGTTTTCAAGACAAGGAATATAACACTAACATTTTTATACGATATACTACGACAAGTTATATACTTCTATATTTGGACTTGTTTTCCTAAGTATGGAAACTATTATACTTTGACAATAACTATTATTTCCAAGTTACGAGTGGTATAGGCATCATGTGCATGTGCATTCATTTCATCACGTCATGATCTAAGGTAGATCGTTATTACTCATATTAGGTTGCGGTTAGAGATCGTGCCTCATTTCAAGTGTATCCACTTTTGTCGTCGTAGCTATCGCTCCAGGTGAGTCATAGCCCCTACTTTTTTAATTATTTTGCAAACTCTTTGGGGGAGAATACATGCTCGTTTTACTTAAAAGCATTCCTTGCTTTACCTGGTTGATTACCTACATTTTATTGGTATGCTTGATTACCTGTATTTCATATGACTTGTCTCTTAAATATTAGTACTTATTAGTTCTCTGGCGACATTGTCAGTATTAGTACTTATTAGTTCTCTGGCGACATTGTCAGTATTAGTTCTCTGGCGACATTGTCAGTATTAGTTCTCTGGCGACATTGTCAGCATTATTTATCTGACGACATTGTCAGCATTGTTTATATAACCTCATTGACTGAATTCTTTATATAGCCGTTTTGCTATATTTGTCTGGGAATTTGGATATCAGTATTACTTTTGTTCACGTAAACATATTTCTTTTGGCAGTGGGTTGTAAACACACAGGTTACAAGTCTCTTATGGCGGGACTTGGAACTGAGTGGATTTACGATGCCTTTGCTGGGCGATCTTTTCTCTATAGGCATTATTTGTTAAACAAACTCTATGAACTCACCAACCTCGTGTTGACACTTTAGCATGTATTTTCAGGTTTTTAGCAATGGCACGCTACTGGAGGTTTTGGCAGGGCATGGCATGGTCATAGAAGACTCTGATTATTTATATGGAGACCGTTATAAACTACTTTTAAGGGCCTACTTCCGCACTACTTTTAACGATGTAAATTCAACATTTTGATTAAACGATTTTATTCTAAATGATTAAAGTGAAAACCATTTTTGTACGTGTGTTGTAATACCAATTGAGTTACACCCCAGCTACACGTATGCTTCCGCTGGACCCGATTTTGGGGGTGTGACACACATCTAGCCCAATCAGCATCAGAATAAGCTTTTAATTCAATAACTGGGTTAGTAGATTTCTCAATATTCAAACCTTTACCTGGAGAACCCTTAAGGTATCTTATTACCTTTAACGCAACAGTCAAATGAGATTTCAAAGGACTATGCATAAACTAACTAAGACATGATACAACATAAGCAATGTCAGGCCTAGTAGTAGTAAGGTAAATAAGCTTACCAATTAACTTCTGATATTCAGTGATACTCTTAAGTTTAGGATCAATATCAGTAGGTTCACTAGATAAAGCAAGATTAGGCTGCAAAGGTACAGAAGCAGGTTTTCCAGCAAGTAGACCAAATTCAGCAATAAGATCAAGACAATATTTTCTTTGAGTTAAACACAACCCATTCTTAGTATCTAAAACTTCAATGCCAAGAAAATATTTTAGTTTGCCAAGATCTTTAATCATAAACTTGCTCTTCAAAAACAGTTTAACATTTTCAATCTCATGCAAATTATTACCAGTAATGATAATATCATCAACATAAACAAGTAATGCAATAAACATATCACCACAAGTTTTAGTAAATAATGAATAATCACTCTTACTTTGCACAAAATCATTTTCTATTAAAACAGAAGTTAATTTGGCATTCCACTGCCTAGGAGCCTGCTTCAACCCATATAAACTCTTTTTTAATCTACAAACTCTTTTATCGTTTGGATCATAAAATCCAGGTGGCAACTTCATGTAAACAGTTTCATCAAGATCACCATATAAGAAGGCATTGTTAATATCTAATTGAAACAAGTTCCAATTATTTTGAACAGCAAGATTAATAAGACATCTAACAGTAACAATTTTAACAACAGGAGAGAAGGTTTCATCAAAATCTATTCCCTCCCTTTGATTGAAACCGATAGCAACTAATCGAGCCTTAAATCTATCAACTTCACCATTAGACTTAAATTTGATCTTAAAAACCCATTTACTTCCTATAGCATTCCTCCCAGCAGGAAGTTCAACTATCTCAAAAGTGTCATTTCTATATAAAGCATCCATCTCATTTTTCATAGCATCATTCCAATGTCTATACTTAGATGCTTCCCAATAAGTTTTAGGTTCAGAATGTTGATTAATAATAGTGGAAAAACAATAATTTTCTTTACACAACTTTGAATAGTTAACATATTTTTCAATACCAAATTTCACTTTAGAATCCACAACAAAATCATTGAAATTTTTTGGAAAGACAGAAGTCCTAGAAGACCTTCTTAAACCAGAATCTTGATGACCATCTACCTGAGAATGAACTGGTAACTCATTACCCTCAGAATTTTCACTATTTATATTTTCCTCTAAGGCTGCAGACCTCTCACCCTCACTGGTAGATGCAGTTAAGTCAGAAGAATGCCCCCCAACATCCTCATTAATAGACTTAAAAGGACTGCCTAGATGAGGAGGTGGACTACCAAGCCTATTAGGGCTGGGTTCATTAGTTTTCTCATCACTGGGTATGTCAGGTAGGTCATCAAGAGTATCATAATTGAAAAAATTCAGATGAGTAACATCTTGATCAAGTTGAGATGTGAAATCAACATTTTGTTTAAAAGGAAAAATATCCTCAAAAAACTTAACATCTCTAGAAAAAACAACCTGTTTATTATCAAGACTCCAGAGTTTATAACCCTTTTTTGAATTAGAATATCCAATTAAGACACACTTTTCAGACGTACTGCCAAATTTATCATGATTATTAACAATAGTAGCATAGGCAAGACAACCAAAAGCCCTCAAATGCTCAAGAGGAGGAGCAAAAGAATGCACAAGTTCAAAAGGAGATTGACCATTTAGCACAAAGGAAGGTAATCTGTTAATCAAATAAGTAGCAGTTAGAATACATTCAGACCACATATTTAAGGGAAGCCCTCCCTGAAACAAAAGAGATCTAGCAACATTAAGAAGATGCCTATGCTTCCTCTCAACAATGCCATTTTGTTGAGGGGTATAACTACATGAAGTCTGATGCACAATACCATTGTTTTCACAAAACTTAGTAAACTGCTGATTAACAAATTCAGTCCCATTATCACTCCTAAAACACTTAACTTGTTTATTAAACTGAGTTTTGAGATAATTGTAAAAAACCATAAGATTCTCAAACACTTCAGTCTTATTTTTTAAGAGATAAACCCAAACAGCCCTAGAAAAATCATCAACAATAGTAAGAAAGTATCTGTAGCCATCTTTACTAGTGACTCTATAAGGCCCCCATAAGTCTAAGTGAACTAACTCACCCACATTTTTTGAAAGATGTTCACTTAAAGGAAACGGTTCCCTAGTTTGTTTAGCTTTGTGACAAACATCACAAGTAATTTCAGAATCATTAGTAGTGAAACCTAAAACAGGTTTTAACACATTTAATACTTGGTCTGCAGGATGGCCAAGCCTGCAATGCCAAGTAAATTTAGAAAGAAAACAAACACTATTCACAGATAACCTCTCAAGGTCTTTACCTTGATTTCCATCAAAGTAATACAAGCCACCAATCTGTTTACCAGTCCCCAGAATTTTCCCTGCCCTCAAGTCCTGATTTAAGATATAGCAATTAGCTTCATCAAAGGCAAACAGTAACTTACTATCCCTGGCAACTTTGTGAACAGATAAGAGACTGACACAATATTCAGGCACAACAAGAACATCATAAAGAGTTAAGTAACTAGTCAAAGGCATATTCCCAATTTTAGTAATAAAAGCTTCAGTCCCATTTGGGTGTGAAACCTTAATTTTAAGATGAGAAACATCAACAACATTAACCAGAAACTTATCACTATATGTCATGTGCTGATTAGCACCAGAATCAGTAATAACTCCCTTATTAACAATATTAGCATGTAATTGACTATTAGAACAAAAAAACTTCTCAAAGTTTTCATTGAACATTCTACTAGAGTTATAAAAAGTACCTGCCATATTGGCTTGTACACCATTTCCAGAAATAGAATTTTCCTTAATCAAAGAAATAAGAGTAGCCATTTGTTCATCAGTGAAAGCAGAAGAAGGACTAGTACCAACAGTTGACTATTTTTCTTTTTACCAAAGTCAGAAGGGTAACCAATGAGTTTAAAGCATCTATCAATAGAATGACCATTAAAACCACAATGTTCACACACAATAGAAGAGCCCCCAGCAACTCTTCTATTCTCATTAGGTCTAAATCCAGAACTAGGTCTAGAAGGGTTCCCAGAAGTTTGAGACCTCTGAAAATTGCCTTTATTCCCCACATTAGAAAAGAACACAGAAGACTGGGCCCTTTGAGAGGTACCAGATACAACAACTCTGTGAGATTCCTCACTAGAAATAATAGCAAAAGCACCTTTAACATCAGGTAATGGATCCCTAGCCAAAATATTACTTCTAATTTGCATATAAGAGTCATCCAAACCCATCAAGAATTGCATTAACTTCATAAGTTGTGTATGTTTTTTAAAATCTTCAGCTGCATGACAAATGCACCTAGGTAACTTGACAAGAGCATCAAATTGTTTCCATAATGTACTTAACTTGTTAAAATACTCAGCAATAGGTGTTCCATTTTGAGTTAAAGAGTGAATTTTATGATGAAGGTTAAAAGTAACAGAGCCATCAACTCTATCAAAAGTTTCTTTTAATTCATTCCAAAAGCCTTTTTTGAAAAAATTTGACCCAAATATAATTCCTCAGTTATAGAGTTAAGAATCCATCCAAGAACAACAGCATTAACTCTATCCCATTGCCTCCCTAAGACCTCATCCACATTAGATCTAGTACAAGTACCATCTATAAAGCCAGTCTTATTTTTTTCTTCTAAAGCCAACAATAAAGCACAAGACCAAACATTATAGTTTTCAGTACCTTTGAGTTTAATAGAGATTACAGTCAAAGTAGCAGAATCATTAGGGTGTAAGTGCAAAGGGTGACTAAGGTCCAATTTACTAATAAGGGTCACTGGTTCATCCCCACCAATATCATCATCTCCATTAACAGATGGTGGAACACTATGCTCAGAATTATGAACAGACATAATGCACAAAGAACAAAGAAAACAGACAAACACACAAAAAAGGAAGAGAAAGTAGTTCCCAGGCTTTCCTTGCCACTAAAAGTGGTAGGTCAAGGGCGCACACAAGCAAACCAGACAAAAGAAAAACACTAAACAGCTAAACACAATCAAACAACAGCCAAAGACAAGCAAATAAAGCAATATCAAGGCAGATATGAAGTTTAAAGGTGTGAGAGGTGTTACAGTGCTCTCAATGCAAGATTTAGCGGAAGCACTCTCACTGTGTCCTTGATTCACTTAGTCAAGAACACAGAAAGATACCCAGAATCAACTCCAAGATTCGCAAGAATCAATAAAGACCCAGAATCAACTCCAAGATCCAAGTTCCAACACCAATTTAGACCAGAATCAACTCCAAGATCCAAGTCCCAATACCAATCTATCGATTAACAAAGTTAATCAACCCAGGAAGTCAATGAGAACAAAACCCCCAAATTTAATTGAAACCCTAATTTTTTCAAAAATTAGAATTTATTAGAAACAACGTCAGATCTGTGCAATAAACACACAGACAACCAATTAACACTGGTGAATTGAACTTTGCAAAGCAATTTGAAAAAACCCCCAATTTTTTTCAAAACCCCTAAAAAATTTTGCGAGCAGATATAGAGCGAATTGCTCTGATACCATGAAGAAATTTATAAACCAAACTATAATCTTGGATCTAAACCAAGAATCTTTATTAACCAATCACAAACCCAGAACAATATATCAACTGATCTCAATCAGCTATCAATATTAAACCAATGATTTAAACCACATCCACCACTGCTATTCAGGTGTGGATCTATTATCTATCTTGATAATAGTTCTATTACAAAAGATGAAAACTATCAATAGAAACAGATTGAATGAGAGATTGTGATTGTGAGTAAAACGGCTAAGATATCAAACTAGGGTTCTGAGAAGTGATGAGGAGATCCCAGCTTATATAGTCCACACAACCAACTTTGTCCACTTGCAAGCTTTAGTCCTTCAACTTTAACACCTTTCCAAAGCTAGCTAAAAAAGTTCAAATCAATATATCTGAAACTTACAAATATGACAATATTAGTCCCTGAACTTAACAAGCAGAATAAGATTATATTTTCAACAAAAAGCTCCAGCTCATATTAACTTGCATCCTTTGGTGTTCAGCAAAATCTGCAGGATAGAATTTTGTAGCAAAAGACAAATGTCATCATTCATCAATATTAAAAACCTTATTAGGGGCTAAAGTAGAACTAAGAGTTAACAACTCCATTGCTTGGTCATTGACGGGCCAACAGCCATATACAACTAATAGACCAACAATTTCAAATCGTTCAAAATCCAGCAATGAGATTACTGTAGTTCATTTCAGAGGTGCTCATATTATACAACTAAACACTTCTGTAGGTGACCGAGAACGACCTCAAATACAAGTTGACCAACATTGTTTAGCAACAACATTTCAAGTCTATTCGCACTAGGTACAGCGACATAGTTTACATTTTTACAGTCTATCCTCAACATCCTTAACACAGTCCACAGCCTCCTGATTCGACATAACCTGCCCAAAACAAAAATTCTCTTGCATAAAACAACTACATTGTCTTGGTAAAATTTAAAAATGTACTTTGTAAGTTGTAACCAACCTTCCAAACACCATCACTTGCCAAGATCATAAACTCGGTGTCATCATCGACTTCTACCACACACACATCAGGTTCTGAACTGACGTGTTCCTTCAACCTTTTGTCGCCAAATGACCTCGACATTGCCAAGCTTCCATCAACCCGCGGACAATCACCTGCACAAACTCGTCTTCAAATTTTACATGCATGTTTCGCACAAATTGTACTATTTGAACAAGTTTGATATACACCTGGGAATTTGGTTACAAAGCCACCTTTCTCTTCTATAACCTTTCGCTCTTTGTTAGGCTCGTGATCAACTGATAATTGCTTGGCCGCACCATCTTGGCACAAAACTGCACGTGAATCACCAACGTTGGCGACTACTAATGTTTCATGGTTTATCAAGATTGCAGTAACAGCTGTTGAACCCCCCTTACGTTTCTTGATTGCTTTGTTCATGATGGTGGAATCGGTGAACTTATATGCTTTTCTAATGGCTTCCTTGGGATCTGTCCAAAAATTCGGCTAGAGTCCAAAACATCACAAGTAACTTCATTAATCGGGTGCATTTTAAATAAGCTTTACTTAACCTTAATATAATATCTGAACACCTAAACTGACTATATATTGTAGGAGTGTGAAACTATCTTCACCTCATTTATGATGTTGTCAAACAGATGTGACCGCAAATAATCTGGAACTTCTTGACCCAAATGACCGTCGAATACAGCGAATAGTCCAAGCTCGTTGCCATCAACTTGCTTGAATTCTGCAAAAACATAATCTTCCATTGGGTGGGACATTTTTCCTTCAACGGAATGATACCCATGTGTTATCTTCTTGTTGATCTTGCTTTTACCTTTCCCGGTTTCAACTTCAGCCGAACTTAGTACACGTTTCTTCCATTAAAATTGATAAGAAATCAGAAATCTATCATACATTCCAACATGTTCATGGAAATTTGAAACGAAATCACAAAATGCAGAAAGTTCTAGGTGTTAGTATATTTCTTGCAAATACAGTACCATTCTTGAACATCCGTTGATATTTGTTTGTGTATGTATGATCTTATTAGTAAACAGCTGAGTATGTGATTCCCCAGATTACCAAGAGGTTACCGGAAAGGGAGTTCTTGACTCAAATGCACACAGGGACGGAGCTTAGCTGGGACGAGGGAATGTTGCGGCCCCCCACAATTTTGTCATTTAGCGTATTTTTTGTGATTTTCATATGATAAAATTAGTATTTGGCCCTCCTACGATACTGAAGTACCTATCTGGCTTTCCCACAATAAGTCATCAAGCTCCACCCGTAACGGTTTCCAACCCTTTACATGGTCACCCCAGATGTGTGCCTAGCAAACTTAGGCGGTTCATGTTGATCTTATTAGCAATAATCATCTTTTTTAATAAATAAATTGTGTTCTTTTACTCAAACTAACAGCGATACTTTTTTTAGAGGTGATATCCACATCACAATAAATGATGCGCACATCACAAATTGACATTAATAATAAACATGATACAACAATACAAATGCACTTGTGGTGTGCATATCACATTATCACTTTTTTTTTTGTTCAACTGGAAATCCATCATCATGTGATTCACTTTTGGTGGATTCCTGTTGACTTTCCCTTAGCTCACGTTTCACCTGTTAATAAATACATGAACCACAAATATTTACATGATACATGATTAGTTTCTAAATAATTTAGTGGTTTATTCTAGAAATATACATTATAAAAAACGTTTTGAAGTCATGACTACTGACGGGAACACTCTATAGAGGGTGTACAATAGGTATCTAGCCAACTTGCATGTGGATTCCATGTTCTAGCGAGATTTTAGTTATTCCAATAGTATATTTACTCGTAACAAGTTGCAAGAATTCGTATGCACAAATCTGCGCCACAGGCCAAAAGTCTAACGAAAATTATCTCCCACGAAGATGATTTATGCGAAAAGTTTGGCAAAACCATCCCTGTTAATAACAATCTTGGTTAGACTTCTCGCCTAGCTCCAAAGATGATTCATGCCAACAATTCTTTGAGAAAGATAATTTGGGTGAAAAATAGACAAAAGGCAGCACGGAACGAGACGAGTCATTTTCTGCAGCTTACTCGTATATTTATTGTGCGAACAGTGATATAGAGACACGCTAGTTTCTAACCTCGAGCATACACGTGGTTGTCAAATCACTACAAGAAACAGGAGAACAGGCGACGACCATTTTCCCGTCGATAGCATGTCGACGGCATAAGGCAGAAAACGACAAAAAAACGCTTGACCGAGCCCCACTGCGTTGAATTTTTCATACTCGTATTTTCCCGTCGACATGTCGACGGGAATATTTCAACATATTTTTTTATCCTCAATAATTCACTAAAGTTGGGCGCGAAATTTACCCACTAATATATTCCCGTCGACATGTCGACGGGAATATATTAATAACGATTTTTCTCACAATTAACGTGTGATTAAAGGTAATAAATTTTTGTTTTGAGATTCCCGTCGACATGTCGACGGGAATTTATTACTAAATTATAAATATTTTTAATAAATGGATAAAATATTGGGCGGGATTTTTCCCGCGTTCTTTTTCCCGTCGACATGTTGACGGGAATATCTCCCCAAAAATCAGGCTATATATATCCTCACAAATACATTCCCGTCTCATTTTTTACCTATATACATTCTCACAAAATTATTTCCGTCTCATTTTACATATCTCACAAATAAGTCAATCGTCAATTCTTACAAGACACACATGACTTGGCGTGGTTGCACAGTTGAAGAGGAGTACTCAAAAATCTTGTCACACGAGCTCCTCTTTAATGAAGTTATGTTAACTTTTGGTCATGCAGTTTATGAGGAATATGGTTCTTTTAAGGACGCTGAACCGTGGATGAGAGACAAGATTATCGAATGGTGTAGGAAAAAGTCGTACTACAAAGAGTACATGGACGAGCTAGATGCTGCTGAAGCTCAAGTTATTGCTGTTGGAGGTGACGACGAAGCTGAAAGTACGTTGGAAACCACACTTGATAATATGGGAAATAGGGTCACAAAACTTGAAGCTACGTTTGCACATATCAAGGAAATGAGAGCAAGGAAGGGAAAAAGATGGTGCGAGTTCGAGTAAAGCGGGAAGTAGCCGCAAAAAAAAATAAACGGGTTGTTTCGTTTGATCTGTTCTTTTGGTTGTCGAGTTGTTTAGTTTGAGTTGTTTCGTTTGGTTGTCGAGTTGTTTAGTTTGAGTTGTTTCCTTTGGTTGTCGAGTTGTTTAGTTTGGTTGTCGAGTTGTTTAGTTTGAGTCTGTATGAAAATGCATGTGGTTGAGAACTCTTGCTTATTTTAAATAAACAGTTTGCCTTTGTGTTTGATAATTATTGCTCTTTCAGTTCTATTATTTGTGCGTACGAATTTAAAATATAAAGGACGTTCAACATCAGTTACCACAACAACAACAACATTTTATTAAACAACAACAACAACAACAACATTTTATTAAACAACAACAATAACATCAACAACAACAGCAAACAACAACAACAATAACAACGATAACAGTACTACATATGAAATTTATCCATGTCACCTAAAAGGTCACGGAGTATTGCATCCGACTGACATGCGTGGTCGTGGTTGGGATACGTTGCCAAGTCAAGTTTTGCCTCTAGCATCCTTAATTTTGTCTCTAGCACCTGTTTTTGTGCCTCCAGCACCTGTTTTTGTGCCTCCAGCATGTTTATTCTAAGATCTTTTTCATGACAGTTTGAGCACCTTGTTGGAGTAGATCCATAACCGCTTGATGTTGAAGCTCCCAGAGAACCGATCATCATTTTGGCGAGTCGTTCCTCCTTCCATAAAAAAAAATCACATCCATGGTCTGTTGTCCCAGGCTGTTAAAGAGTAAAAACTATTATTTTTAACAACTAACCAAATTATTTATATAATACACGAAAAAGTATGTAATTGTTCACCTGCGAGAAAGGACACGCATAGTATAGTTTACCACGTGAGTAAGATTTACGCGATTCTCGAAGAATCACGTCTCCTCGTCCACAAGGACAAGGAAAAGCTTCAAATTCTGTCATCTTCTTCACCATGATAACAGTGTATGTTTGTGGTTGTGAGTGGTTGAATCGTGACCGGGGTGGCCCGATCTACAAGTTGAGGTGATAAAAGGTGGTGGCCAGAAAAAGATTCTGGTGGCCGGAAACTGCTGGTGTCGCCAGAAAACAGAAACTGCTAGAGAGAGAAAGAGAGAGAGAGATATAGTGAGATGAGTGTGTGTGAGAGTTTTTATTAGTTAGATGAGTGTGTGTGTGTGTGTGTTTATATTGTGAGGATAAGTTGTTAGGTAGGAAAAATTTGGTGGATAAGTTGTATAACCATAGCATCTCGACTCGTTCGTTTAACATCTCATGTATAACCATAGCATCTCGACTCTTTCGTTTAACATCTCATGTATAACCATTGCATCTCGACTCGTTCGTTTAACATCTCATGTATAACCATTGCATCTCGACTCGTTCGTTTAACATCTCATGTATAACCATTGCA
This sequence comes from Artemisia argyi, assembly GCA_030686995.1. Taxonomy (NCBI): domain Eukaryota; kingdom Viridiplantae; phylum Streptophyta; class Magnoliopsida; order Asterales; family Asteraceae; genus Artemisia; species Artemisia argyi. The sequence continues at coordinate 36,995,756 of CM060677.1, read as the reverse complement.
TCTTGACTCGTTCGTTTAACATCTCCTGTATAACCATTGCATCTCGAGTCGTTCGTTTAATATCTCATGTATAACCATTGCATCTCGACTCGTTCGTTTAACATCTCATGTATAACCATTGGGTCAAGGATACAAGACTTGAATTTTGACCGGTTGTGATCTCGAGGTTATCTAATGGTTGGGATTTAGTATTTTGTGATATTCTAATTATTATTTATTTTATATTTTAATAAATGATTTTTTTTAATTATAATAATATAAGTAATTAATTTTAAATATATATATTTTTTTAATTTTATAAAAGTATTTATAATAAATAAATTTTTTTAATTATATCAATTTAGTTTATTAATTTTATAAAACTTATTTTTTAATATTTTATAAAAGTATTTATAATAAATAAAAATTTTTAATTATAAAAGTTATTATCGCGTCGACATGTCGACGGGAAAATAACCGCCAAAAAGTTTGGTGAAATTTTAATACACCCGCCAAACGCAAACGACAAAATTATTAAATTGTCCCGTCGACATGTCGACGGGAAGATAAAAAAGTAAAAAAAATAACTTTATATTCCCGTCGACATGTCGACGGGAAAATATAAAAGTTATAAACAAAACCAGATCTGGTCAACACTTAGATCAAAAAACTATTAAACAAAAAAACACCACCACGCACCTCCCTCAATTATTGAAGACGACGACAGCTCCTCCTCCACCACCACCTCCGATACTAACACCACCACCACCACCACCACATCTCCTCCACTACTACCATAGTCTCCTCCACAATCACATTACCCCACTACCACCTCAGTTTTATCACCACAGCTCCACCACCACAACCACTATACACGAGCACCACTGTGCACCTCCTCTTCCAACCCCTCATTTGTTTAATTCTTCCCCTTCAACCCCTCATTTGTTTAATTCTTCTTCTTCTCCTTTCTTCAACGATAACAGGTAATTTTTTTAATTTAATTGTTATTAAAATTTGTTATTATTATTGTTAATAAAATTGTTATTAATTTTTGTTAATAAAATTGTTATTATTATTGTTAATTTTTGTTATTAATTTTTTTTATACAGTAGCAGCAGATAAAGAGGGTGAGAGCCGAGAGTCAGAGCCGAGACAACCAAGACAACAGGTAATGTACCTCGTTTTATTTTTTTTATTAATACCTCATTTTATTTTTTTATTAACTTTTGGTATCCCGACGACTTGTCGACGACAACAGTTTTTTTTTTTTTTTTAACTTTTGATATATTAATTTGCTCTCTATTATAGCCCGAGCCCAAGACCGTACCGCAGCCGAGAGCCCGAGACCACAGCCGGAGGTCACAGCCCGTGCCCGAGACCACAGCCGAGAGCTCGAGACAGTATGTTGTTATTTTTTCGTTTCCGTATTATTTTTTACATATTAGTATAATATATTAGGTATGTTGGACTTTGGTAGTAGTTGTAGTTTTCCAGCCGAGACGGACTTTGGTAGTATTTGTAGTTTTCCAACCGTATTTAGTTTAGTTAGTAGTTGTAGATATTGCGTTTGGTTAGTTGTTTGGTTTGTTTGGTTGCGTTTGGTTAATTAGGGTCCCTTTGCACACTAAGATTCATTTAAAAAATGTGAAGTTAGTATTGGTTAAATGTTAGTTGGCGTTTGGTTAGTATATATGGTATATGTTTTGCGTTAGAATTTTGAAAAATATATTGGTTAATTGTAAGGTTTTGAAAAATATTATGGCTTATGTTTAGCGTTAGAATTTTTGCGGATTGATTATGTTTCGGCTTATATAACGGGCTTATGGTTTGTTTGGTTTTCGGCTTATGTTTCATAAGCTTAATTTTTATGGCTTATTTTGAAACTTTTTAACTTAAATAGTTTCAAAATAAGTAAAAAAAAATAAGCTTATGAAACATAAGCCGAAAACCAAATAAGCCATAAGCCCGTAGATATATTGTTTGGTTTTCGGCTTATGTTTCATAATAGTTTCAAAAATAAGTCACAAAAATAAGTTTGAAAATAACAAAATAGTTTTATGAAACATAAGCCGAAAACCAAACAATTGTTTATATTCTAATTGTTTAACTTAAAATATATGCTATTGTTAGACTTTTGTGAATGTTTTAGGATTTTAGTGATTAATTTCGGAAAGTCCCCGTCCGAAGTTAATCATCCTATAGAAAACCCGTCTGAAATTAATTTATTAGAAATTAATTTCGGAAAGTCCCCTGTTTGGGACTGCTTTTTGAATGTTTTGTCTCATTTAAGATATGGATGCGTATAATTGATTTACTATTTGAGATGATTTCGACAGTGTTTCTCCTTTACTCCTACGAATATGTCTTTAATGTACATATTTGGGGAGTTGAGGGGAAATGCTGCCGAAATTTTCTTAGATAGTAAATCAGTTATACGCATTCATATATGAGATGAATCATTCAAAGAGTGCGTTAGGATTGCCTTCCATAGTTGCACTAGGTGAACAAAACAACTTGTAATAATTCCATGGTTATATGTGTTTATGTGTCGAATATTTTGAATGTGTAATAACTAAGAGTTGAACAAAACAATATGCAGTTATGATACTTGATAAGAGTTGGACCCGTTTAGACAGTCGTGTTTCAAAAGAGTTTTTTGATGGTCTTGTCGCATTCATTGAACATTGCAAGCCGTTATTGAATAGTTACGGAAACATAAAATGTCCATGTCGTCTTTGTTGTAATGTTCCATGGGTATCTCTCGACTTACTTAAACGCCACATAAGCCAAAATGGGTGGGACCCAACTTATACACAATGACGTGAACATGGTGAACCGGATCCTCTACCTATAGAAGATAACACAACACAATGTAAGATGAGTGATATGCGTGCGTGCCTTAATGATATTCTTGATATTCCTCTAAATAATGAACAAACTGAGCCAACTCTTTCAAATATTGGCGAGACAAGTAACAAGCCGGCTCCAGCAACGACACCTCCTGTACATAACGAGCATGAAGAGTTACTTGCCAGTTCCACCCAGCCTCTTTACCCGGGTTGTGACTTTATGACAACCTTGGATTTTATGTCAAAGTTTACGCATCTCAAGGTCAGCGGTAAATGGAGTGATACTTCATTTAACAATACGCTAAAATTTCTCCAGGAGATATTTCCTCCCAGGTTAGGTTACAATCTCCCACCATCATACTCTGCTATAAAAAAAAAACATTTAAAAAGGTCGGGTTAGGGTATGAGTCGATACATGCTTGTGAAAATGATTGCTTTTTATATCGGGGGACTGGTGCCGAAGATTTGGAGTATTGTCCGGTCTGTAAAACGAGTAGATGGAAAGACAAGAACACAACGGGGAAGAAAGTTCCTAACAAGGTGTTGCGTTACTTTCCTATCATTCCTAGACTACAACGTTTGTACAAGTCTATTCACACCGCAAAGCATATGACTTGGCATGCTACTGGAAAGTCTAAGGTAAACGGTATGATGCAACACCCGGTTGATGGTGACGCATGGCAGAAGTTTGACAGCGGTAAATATTCGGATTTTGCTAACGAACCGAGAAACGTTTGATTAGTGTTGGCTGCTGATGGTTTCAATCCGTTCGGCAACCTTAGTCAGACTTACAGCATGTGGCCAGTTATATTAACAACATACAACTTGCCTCCGTGGTTATGCATGAAAGAGACTACTTTGATGTTGACGTTGTTGATTCCTGGCCCTAAATCACCGGGGAAGGACATTGATGTTTACTTAAAGCCTTTGATTGATGACCTTCAAGAATTATGGAAAAAACCAGGTGTCTTGACTTTGGACGCTGTTACAGGAAAATATTTCCACATGAGAGCGATGCTTTTATGGACCATCAATAATTTTCCTGCTCGTAGTAGTTTATCTGGTTGGAGTGGGCAAGGTTACTATGCATGCCCTACATGCAAAGCAGACACTCCGGCTACGCGTGTGATAAGCAAAACAGCTTATGTTGGCCATAGAAGATTCTTAAAAAAAACCATAAATGGAGGAGTGACCGTAATACATTCAATAGTGCAACTGATACTAGAGATCCTCCTAAAAAATATACTCCGACTGATATCTTGGCTCAACTTGCGATATTGCCCACACGTTTGCCGGGGAAACATCTAGATTATAGGGGTGGGAAAATAAAACGTAATACTACATCCGACCTGAACTGGACTAAACGGTCTATTTTATTTGAGCTTCCATATTGGTCTTCTCTTTCTCTACAACACAATTTAGATGTCATGCATATCGAAAAAAATGTGTTGGAGAGTATCTTGAACACTTTGTTAATGAATGACAAATCTAAAGACACCGCTAAGGCAAGACAAGACTTGCAAGCTTTGGGCATTCGACAGGAGTTGTGGCTCGGAAACAAACAAAACGGGAAGTGCTCGAAGCCTCAAGCTAAGTACTCCCTCACACCCGATAAAAGAAAACTGTTCTGTCAATACATCAAAACAATTAAACTGCCAGATGGGTTCGGATCCAAGTTCAAGTCGAAAGTGACCAAAGATGATAACAATATAACGGGCATGAAGTCTCATGACTGTCATATAATGATGCAACGGTTACTTCCTTATGGACTTCAGCAATACCTGGACACACCGACTTATACACCATTAATCGAGCTTTGTTCATTCTTTAAGCAAATTTGTGCCCGAACTTTGATGGTGAATGACATGGTGAAAGCTAAAGACCAGTTGATCAAAATTTTGTGCAGTCTCGAGCAAATATATCCTCCTGCTTTTTTTTGACATTATGATTCACTTGGTTATGCATTTACCTGAAGAGGCTCTTGAAGGCGGGCCTGTTTCATTTCGGTGGATGTATCCATTTGAAAGATACATGAAGAAGCTAAAAAACTATGTACGAAATAAGCTAAGCCGGAAGGTTCAATAGCGGAGGGTTATGTTGCAGACGAAGCATTAACTTTTTGTTCTCGTTATTTTCGGGGCGAAATTGGGACGAAATTTAATCATCCCACTGCATCTCAGGGCTGTCCTCGCCCAACAAGTGATTTCCAGGTGTTCCGATCACTATGTAAAACGTCTGGTAAAGAGACAATTATTCGGTTAGGTCTCCAAGAAATCAAGAAAGTGATATGGTATGTACTTCACAACAGTCCTGAGATCGACGCATACATGAACGAGTTCGAGAGGTACACGTTTTTATTTTGAAATTTCTTTTTCCCAAGTTATCTTTTCGATTAATTCTAATATCATGAACATTTTCAGTGAACATCCTGATAGCGACATGAAACAAGAATTTCCTAGATGGTTTGAGACGAAGGTAAACTTATTATATGTATTTCCTTGTATAAATAACGACTATATATATTACTCATCTCCATCTATTCTTATCTTTGTTCATAGATCGGTAAACTTTACACAGACAATGACCCAAGTTGTACTCCCGACTTATTCGCTTTGGCTTATGGACCATTATCGACCGCAACCTCAGTTCACTCTTGCGTAGTCAACGGTGTGAAGTTTGTTGTACACAACCGCGATGTAAAACGTACAACTCAGAACAACGGAATTTGTTCTCCTGGCGAGAAGGAAGGAGAAATGTATTATGGTCAGCTAGAAGAAATTCTGGAGTTCGCGTATACCCAGTTCAAAGTTGTGCTGTTTCGAGTTAAGTGGTTCGACTTGGTCAAAAGAGGTAGAGTCGAACGTTATAACACTAGAAACAACATGACACAAATTTGGGCATGTAGCACAGTGTTTGAAGATCAACCTTACATTCTCGAAACACAAGCAAAACAAGTCTTCTACCTTGAAGATCCTGCCAAACGACCACTCCATTGGAATGTCGTCCAAGAAGTGAATCACAACACAACCTGGGATGTCATTGTGGCAGAAGACGATGATGATGTGATACATGGCAACAACTCATCGAATCTCTAACTGTCTACTAATTTGAACGATTTTGCATTTGAAACCTTAAATATCGATGGTCGATCAACGTTAGTTGAGGCACCACCACCAATCATTCATGTTGATGACGACGATGAATTTATTGATGATGAGGACGACGATCCTTATGATTTAGCAGACTCTGATGCAAACAATTCTGATGATGAAGTTGAAGATGCGACTGATGCTGTTTATGATAGTGATGTAGATGTAGCAGATTGATCTTAAATTGTAACTTGTAAAACGACACTTAGCTTATTTGAATGAAATTGTTATGGATTGTTTAAATGTGTATATTTATTTTGAATGTGTATGTATTTGAATGTGTGCATGCTTATGTTAATTTGTTTCCGAATTTCTATATGTTAATTCAACTTGTAATTTTACAGATGGCAGCAGTAGCGCGAGGTCACGGTGGTGACGGTGCCGATGACCCACCACCCTCTTATCGTTCGATTACTAGTGGTCACCGTAGTGGTTAGAAACTTAAACTTGATAATTTGAATTTTGTTACTTGTTATTTTATAACGTTTTCACTCACTTCAATTATAGGTTCGTCACAAAAACCTCGACGAGGAGGTAGAGCGAGACAAGGTGGCGGCAGGGGTGGAGGTCCGGATGGCTGCAGGGCACAGGTCCGTGAAGCCAACAAGAACGTAGACCTCAGGAAAGCCGTGACTAGATCGGGCCCGCAATCGATCGAGTTCGAGTATCGTGATCAGAAGACATTTACTCATGTTGGGCCCCACCGCGCATGGTTCAGTAACTATGTTGGCGAGCTGGTTAGGTCCTTGCCGTTGTACTATCCCTCCTGGCACGACCTTGACGAAGCGACTCGACATGGCTTCATGAACCGACTCGGGGTCAATTATTTTATTTTCCTTTTAATTATATCTCTATTTAATTATTTGAATGTGTACATTTATTTAAATTTGTTTAATTGTGTATATTTGTTTAAATTTGTTTGCAGCAATTCTTCGACTTGCAGACCCACATGCGCGATCCCAATTGGAGAACCATTGAGGCGGGCCTCAATGCGTATATTGCTAAGGTCTACTCCGACAACAAGGGCACGATGAAGAGGGCTTACTTCGACGTGCCGGGTGGGCCTGAAAAAGTGGATGAGATACGAAGAAACCCTCCTCCGAACGTCGAGCCATCTGTGTGGGAGGAGCATATCAAGTTTTACATGAACGAGAAGAACCTGAAGCGTGCTGCTGTGAACAAGGAGAACTGAAAGAAGTTGACGGTGTAAAGCCGCCACGGTTCCAAGTTATTGGCCGCTATTCGCCACGACTTTGTAATACACATTTTATTTTTATAAAAGTATTTTATTTTTATAAAATTATTTAATTATAATTGTATATTAATTAAAAATTTTAATTATGTAAAAGTAATTAATTTTAATTTTATAAAAGTATTTAAGTTTAATTAAAATAAATATGGTGTTTGATTTGTCATTTTTAATTTGTTTCATCTTATATATATGCATGTGTATATACAGTTTCAGAACAGCAAGGACAAACAATACCCGTCACTCATCCAGTCGTTTTACGACACACACTGCGACAATAATGGTATGTGGTTGCAGGATGAGGCTCGGGTTCAGTATGTAAGTATATTTTTTTTCTTTTTTAAATTTATTATTTATTTATTTATTTCCCCAAACACGCACTTTAATGATTCATTGAAACATAATCTTGTAGTTAACCCTATATATATATATATATATATATATATTTTTTTTTTTCTCAATTTTTTTCTCAATTAAATAGGAAGAGATGGTTCGGCTGAGAGATCTGGGAGCGAATACGCCGGAAGGGATGGCGTACACGGAGGAACAGATACTTGCGATGGTTTTGAAGGGCAAGCAGCGGGGCCACATCGCCGGACGGGGTAGGGTCGTACCCAGGCTGAACAGGCCACCGTTACCATACACCCCGCCTCCACCTCCAGGTATGTACAGTTTGATAATATATTAATTATAGATTACTCGATCATGACTCAAATTAAGTATTGCAATAGATGTTTTTAAATTTTGATTATTTCATTTTCAGAATACGCTGAGATGGAGAAAAAGCTTGCTGAGGCCGAGAAGAAGATTGCTGAGGCCGAGAGGCAGAGCCGGGAAGATGCTGAAGAGCGTAAGGCCATGAAGGCGAAGATTGATTTGGTAACAGGTTTTATGTCATCCAACCCGCTATGGCACCAGTATCTTAGTCAGGCAGGTTCTCAGCACGTGGATGGCTCGGGCAGTGGTGCTGGAGGTAGTGGCTCAGCTGGAGGGAGCAGGAGTTGCAGAGGCGATGAGGATGGTTCTGGCGATGATGAGGGTTCTGCTGATGATCATGAGTGATTTGGGATGTAGAGGTACAAACTTGGGTATTTTGTGTTGTACTTATGCTTGAAACAATATTTGGCGACCCATATGTTAGTATTGTATAGTTTAACCTTTAGGCGACTTAAACGTCGCGGATATTAAAACATTTGTGGATATGGCAGCTAGGTTTAGATATTACCACACCCCGTTTTGTAGACTTTATATGTTTTTATGCATTTTGAGGGTGTTTAGCGATAATTTGCAAGTGTTTTAGCCGATGGCGAGTTATACGTTTAGGACATGTTGATATTGAGTGGTTATAGGTGCTATTACAGTTACAGGTTTTGGTAGATTTTTTCCGGAAAATCCGGAAAAAATCTGAAAAATTGCTATATTTGCAGCCTGCTGTTAGTAGCATGTTATTAATGATGCCGTCGACATGTCGACGACATCATTAACCAAACAATATTGATTTTTTAATGATGTCGTCGACATGTCGACGGCATCATTAAAAATTGTATATTATTTTTTAAATAATACCGTCGACGTGTCGACGGCATCATTAAAAAATGAATATTTTTGATTAATGTTACCGTCGACATGTCGACGGCAATATATAAAACTTAATTATCGTTTCTTAATTAAAACATTAATTGTCGACGGGAAGAATTTGACGGACAGCAAAATCGTTTGACTGGAAAACATTGTGGGACCCACAATGTCGACGGCGATTGTCGACGGGAACGATGTTCCCGACGAAGCACATGCGTCGTTTTGTTCCCGTCGACATGTCGACGGGAAGCTATGGTGCCGTCGACTTGTCGACGGTACCGGCATAAAAATGTCGCCGGGAAAGGCGTCGATTGTACTAGTGAATAAATTTGTTTACAAAGTATGTAAAATCTTTTATACTTATATAATTATAATATTTGTGCACGCGCATTTTTACGTAAAATTTTCATTATGTATTAATATTTTGTGTGTGGATTTTTGTTGGACAAATTTGACTTTGTTAACTGACTTTATATAGAGGTTGATGTTGTTTAAATTTATCTATTGACATTATGGTCTAGACATCATGCGTGTTTAATAGCATGTAATGACATTTGAAAAACTATGTGCCGTTGGTATATGTACATTCATGTGTATTTATTTCATCGGACAACGACCCGTGGTACCGCGTCATCATTTTGATATCTATATTCATGTTAATAACAATTTTAGCTATATTTGAATTTTTAAACTTGTTTACGTGTAGATTAAATTTATAAAGAGGAATATCATGGGTGGTCATTGAATGCGGATAGTAAAAAAAAGGATTTTTCAGATATCCTTACTTAATCTCATAACGAGGAATAACATGAGGCGTTAGTACATGTACAATTTCGTGTATTCATTTACATGTCACAGTATCTCGTTTTATTTGATATTTAGAATTTCGTGCACATAGATTAATTTAATACATAATTATAAATATATTTATTTATTTATTTATTTATTTTTAAAGAACAAATTAAGTTTATGGTGCATTTATTAGATTTATAAAGTTATTAAACAATAAAAAAAAATGATAGGTCTCCTTAAGTCTATATAATTTATATAAAATTTAACAACCAAAGTTCTATTAATATTTTTTTTCCCTCTATCTAAATCAACACATGTGTTTTTATACATATGCTTTGTCATATGAAATATAGATGAGATTGAGCAAAGTGAAGCCAAATTAAGGTGGTGTTTACTTTTCTCTTAGTGAAGAGAATTGTGGTCCCAAAACTCTTATTTTCTCTTAATGAAGAGTCATTAAAACTACACAATTCCTTTTTAAAAGGTTAATTAAGAGCTCCGTATAGAATCACTTAATTTAATAAAAACCCTAACTTTAATTGGCAGATAAAAATGCTCTATTTCGTGTAGTGGCTCTCACATTTCTCATTATATATACTTTTTATTGAAACTAACGCAGACTTGTAACACGGACATTCGAGACCAAATGCGTTTAAGAAAAAACTCGATAAATCTTTGACATACTTTTACTCTACGCGAGGGTCCGTTTTGTTGCGGCTTTACCTAAAACTCAAGGTACTTAGGTACCTGCTTTTTATGGTGGGCTGGAACTCCATCGTCATGTGATTGACTTTCTGCGGATTCTTGTTGACTTTCATTTAGCTCACGGTTCGCCTGTTATACGATCAGAAAAATAAATGTCATATGTTCCATTTATTGTTTTTCATAAGTTGCAAATTTCAAATGAAAACACAAACGGGTGAGTGTAAGTTACCTGCATGTTGTCACAAAAAATAAACTTTAGCAGTTGTTGTTTACTTTCTAGCTGGTGGTTTTCCCGACGTGATATAATAAGAAGAATTGTTTACCGACAAATAGGAAGCGGTGGGAGATGATGACATTGTGCGAAGTTGACACGATTAACAAGTGAACAATGACTCACTTGTTTATGCCACTTCATGTTTGTATTATCAAATTAAATATGCCAAGTAAGCATATCTTAGACACATGATACCTTGCATGAATATGGATTGTAGACGTGGGCTTTGATATGAGTAACAAATTATATTTTGTTTTTTGGTTTTGTGAATCATGATTTCATGACTAAGAGGCAGGCCGACTCTACCCCAAAGCTTACAAGACAAATGCTTTAGGGCAAATGATACTTAAAAGTCCTAATTTTAGAAGGTGCAATTATGGACTTTTTTTCTTCTTTTGAGCAATTACATATATACCCGCTAACACTTGCATATTTGCATATATACTCAAAACATGCTTAAGTTGTATTGTACATCATGCATTGAAAACATGTATTATAAGAAAATATGTAAATTTTTAAGTTTTAATAGGTATATATGCAATTCCCCTTAAAAAGAACTAAGAAGATTGATCAAATGAACAAAATTAATGTACGTTTTATAATGTCTCTTATGTCTATAAGAACTAGGCATTCAGACCCGTGCGATGCACACGGGCTCAATCTAAATATTCATAACGTATTGTTCAGCACTAATTTTCGTCATTTTGATCATGGATGAATTTTGTTGGTCAATAAGTTTCTAAGTTGTGTTTGTTAGCATGACATAAAAAATTTTGATGCCATTATTTTGTTACTTTTAATTGAGGTCGAGTCAAACACTCAAAATATAATATATAACTCGGGCTGTCTCACGACCCGTGCGATGCACACAACTTTTTTATTTGTTATTATAATTTATAAATGATTGCGAGTCAAAATTATGTAATTTTTCCATTCTATTCATTATTCAAGGTGATATTTTTAATATGTCGTATTTTGTTATTTTAGCAAACTCTGAAAGCCCGTGCGATGCACATGGGCTGTATAGAAGTTTTCAAAACTTAATATCCGTCTTTTATTTTCGTCATTTTATATTCGAGACGTATTTTTGTCGTTATATATATATATATATATATATATATATATATATATATATATATATATATATATATATATATATATATATATATATATATATATAAGTTGTCATGGTAGCATACATTTTGTAAGCATGTATTTTTTTTACGTAATATTTTTTGTCTATTTATTTTGGTATTAACTCTATCGTTTTTTATTGGAACTAACTAATGTTAATACATCATGCTAAGTTATAACTATTTCTTATGATAGTCAGCAATGCCCGTGCGATGCACATGGGCTGTATAGAAGTTTACATAGATTTAAAATACGTGCGATGCACATGGGCTGTATAGAAGTTTTCATAGCGTAATATTCAGCATTTATTTTCGTCATTTTATATTTAAGTTGTCATGGTGTCACACATTTGCTAAGTTTTATACGTATTTAAAATACTTTATTGAGTTGCACATGGGTTGTATATAAGTTTTTATAGCGTAATCTTCGGCACTTATTTTCGTTATTATATATCTAAGTTGTGATGGTATCACATTTCCAAACATGTCACACATTTAAAATAGTTTATTGACATTAAAAGAGTATATGTGAAGAGATTTTTTTCAAGATGTTACATTGAAAAGAGTCTCTTCACATGTAATATTTTAATATGTTAAGTTACATAAATTATTTTAAATATGAAGTGATGACATTAATGTTGGAGACCTTTTATATTCATCCTCATGCGATGCACACAGGTTTGGACTGCCTCAGGACCCATGCGATGCACACAGGTTGGATCTAATTGTTTTTTTCGTAATGTTCGGGACTAATTTTCGGTTCATGTTTGAAACTCTCATTTTTTGTAAAAGACGGACTTCGTTGTTCAAATAAATTACATTATTAAAAGCGAACTATAAAACAAATTTCATTTTTAACAAAACTATAAAAACATAAAATATTAAAGTAATTACCATATTCAAGAGTATAATTATAATTCCTATAATAAATTATAATTCGTATAGTAAAATATTGCATGTTTAATGTGTAACATACTATTAATATGAATGCTAAGTATTCATCTATATTGACACTGGTAGCCATGACATTGTTCTTTTTGTTGTTGTTCATTAGCATTTTGCATGTTTTGTTCTTGATACAATTTTCGTGACTTCTCAATCTCTTTCTTTAATGTGAAGAGGTTTTTTGTAAAATGTTTTATTTAAATGAGGTTTTTCATATGTAATCTTTTAATATGAGTAAGTTATATAAATTATTTTTTAATTAATGCATTATTACAACATTTTTTCATAAACTATAATATCGAATTTAGAACATTCATTAGTAACTCACTTTAAGTATTTACAGTATGATGACATGAATCACATGATCTCAAACTCAAATGAATAATGCTTACCACATGATAGGTGTAGGATAACATTTGAAATACAATTTTCTTCTCCTTTATATACTTATTCGATTTAGAAGATTCTTATTGTTAAGATGATAGTGTGAAGATATTTTTATTATATACCACCATTTTCAATATGTAACATCGACATAATTTACACAGTCATATCAAATATCAAAGTAACGCAATATTCCAAGACGTTTAATTAAGAAAGTGACATTAACACACCGCAAGACAAAAAACTACAATAAGAGCAAAAATATTGAAATGCACCAACAAAGTGTTGTAATAATTATTGACTAAAAATTGAATGCTCATCACATTATTTTCAATAAACTTATTTGTTAACGAATAAATAGTATGAAGTAAAATATGGCATGTTTAATTTGTAACGTACTATTAATATGAATGCTAAGTATTCATCCCACCGGTGGCCGTGGCGTTGTTCTTGTTGTTGTTGTTGTTGTTGTTGTTTTTGTTTTTGTTGTTGTTGTTGTCTTTGTCGTTGTTGTTCATTCGCCTTTTGCATGTTTTGTTCTTGATACAATTTTTGTGACTTCTCGATCTCTTTCTTTAATGCTTCTTGATGCGCTACAAAAAACAATTAGATATAGTTGATCATTAGTAACTTAAATACAGTTAATCAATATATTGCATTTTCGATCAAAGTAAAAATGTGTGTACATGTTCCACTAATTGATAAGACAACGATGTGTAAGATCTCTTAAACCATTAGAGAAGATGATGTTACTACCAAACCTCCTAAGCACCATCATTATGTCCTACATTCTTATACACACAAAACACACATGAAATTTACATAAAATAATAAAAATCAATATGCTAAATAAGTAAGGCGATATGATGCTTATTTACCACCATAATAAGTTGTAGCCCAATGTGCACGCGGTATGGAGGAAGTTGTGATTTTTTGTGTGTGATTTTTGACACATTATATAGTTAATAAAATATTTGTAACTCATGGACGGGAAGGTAAAAAGACTAACCACTAATTGGTGTGTTTAAGTTATGCATTCATGGTATTTTTGGTTTGTATTCTTTGAGGTTTAGAGATGGCTTGAAACATGTTGTACCGTACAAACTTTTGTGCGCGATTCCTCATGCAAAACATATTGTACCGTACAAACTTTTGTGCACAATGCCTCTTGCGCATTAAATTAAGCACTCTAATCTTTAGATAGTATAGAAGATATACTTTTCATGTTGCTTAAACTACCTTGTACTGTACTACAATTTGTGCACAAATCCTCTTGCACATTAAATTAAGTCACCAAATATTGTGTAATTGATATACTTCTGATGTTCCTTAAACTAACTTGTACCGTACAAATATTTTCAATTACTCGAATCACTAATCTTATGTACTTACCCTTATGCATGACTATTTAATCAATGTACTAACACATGAAGCATCCACATTTCACTTTTAATTCATGAAACATTTATTGTGAGCACTTTACATTTATAAGACAACTTAAGTTTTTAGTATATAAGATGTCTACAAGAGAGCTGGGTGCAGTGCAACCCAATAAAATGTTATTGGGTTACCTTATTACACATCTAATAACATAACTATAACTTAAACACCATCTCCAGCTATAAGAGAACTATGTGGAGTGGCAACCCAATAAATCCTCAGCACATACCCAATAACACCACTATTAATAAAACATAATACCCATCTATAATTGTTATAGGCGCATATGTGTCCTATAACATAACACCAAAAATACTCATTTACTAAAAATAATAATAAATAAATAAAATAAAATTAATGGGCCGGCAAAAGTAATGAATTAAATATCAATTCAATTATAAACATATACTACATAATAAAAAAGTAACAATTGTAGGATAAATGATAGGTAAATATAGTATAGTATAGTATACATTTGATGTTATCAAATACTCTTAGCAGTTGTTTCGAATTTTCCAATATAAAGAAGGTGCATATCATTGTTAAACCCAAATTTGTGAGTTCAGTTTACATTTCTTATGTTTATAATTTGTTAAGGTTATATGTTTTTGATCTTTTACTTCTACACACTTTAAACTTTAACTTCTTGATACAATTTGAGTTAATCTGTTACAAATCTTGTTTATTGGCTTACATAAATATGAGAAACTACTACATAGACTCAGGTTGATAAATTTGAAGAGGTTTTTAAAATTCTATTGGATGTTTAGGTTTGCAAAATAAGTTAATTCAAGCGCCACAGAATTGCTGAATTGGATGCATGCTTAGCAACTGGGATCCATTATTGGGACATTTAACTAAAGTTGCTCAAAACTTATGTGTTTTCAAACAATTTGTGATGGCGTGGTCTGTATAAAAAGGTGTTGTATTGAGTGTGCAACCGTGGAAGATTAATCCTTTTTTTAATACAGGTCAGTTATGCAGGCGAACAACGGGTTTTGTAAACAACATCGTAGAGAGACCGTTTACTCAAATTATACTTCAAAGCGTGATTAGGCTGATGGAAGATGTTATTTTTTAAAGTGCTTTTGGGTATTGGTGTTGTTGTATTAAGAGGTGTTTGGATTTTTGTTGATCATGAATAAGCTGCTCCTTACAATTGAGGTTTCAGAAAAGCTCTAAGGATGGGGAGAATATCTGATTCCTCTGTTGCTCTTGTTGCACCTGATCCTTATGGTAATCATGTTGTCTCTGGTATTGTTACTTTGAATATTGTTTTCGTGATGGCTAATCATTACACTTAGCTATTATTGTTCGAAAAGCCTTAAAATTTTCTTAAGATGTTGCCAGGAATTACGTAAATGACATTTTGGCTTCTAAGGATATAGTTCACAACCAGTTTGTCTTTTGTTGTTAAGTAAATTACTTTTCATTACTCATTTTCTTTTTAGTGGGTTATTTTGGGATGTATTATGTATATAGCGAGTTAAATGGTCTACATTGAAAAACTTGACAAGTAGATTTGACTTTATTTGTATGCGGAAGGTTAACACTTAACAAAAAAAAAAAAAAAAAAAAAAAGGTCTTTCGGGCTAGCCAGTACCAAAAATTACCCGATTCGATTTGAACCTGATACTACTGCCACTGCTACTTCAACTATATTAAAATTATTAGAGAATTGAAAAATATTTTCGAATTTAAATTTACAGTATAATTAGCCTAAAATTTTAGATAATACTTAATAAACTTAATGATAAATATGAACACACTTTTTTTTTTAACAATACAACTTCCAAAGTTAATTCATGACTCTTCAGTTGTCCCAACCTTTATATGATTGGTTTTACAAAACGTTTTCAAGCATACAAATCTGATACTCAAGCCTACAAATTTGTCATTCACAATCTCAAAATTATTTTCATCTAAATATGTCTTCTTCAAACAAAAGATCGGAAACTATTGCAGAAATTGAAAACGACCTTGCAATGCTACTTAAGTATGTTACACAGTATTTTTGGCATGTGAATCTTTGTATTTTTATCAACCATTGACCTAATGATTGCTTTGCCATGCCAGAGAGGGAGATGATTTGCACACTCCATAAAATTATTGGGACACTCCAATTTAGTGTGTTTGGACATTTATATATTCTCACAGTTACCTTACATTTTCACACATGTGAGGGTATAAATGTCCAAACATACTAAATTGGAGTGTCTCAATCATTTGGGAGAGTGTGCAAATCATCTCCCTGCCAGAAAACAACATATTGAAGATGAACACATTGCCATTAAAAAACATGAACCATGTGCAGTTTCTAGTAAAGGTATGTGGTTACATTAGATCTATTTTCGTATATCTAATGATGTGTGACGACTGACGAAACCACGTTTTGAATATATCATAGTTGCAATAACTACAGGTTATTAATCTGTCACATCTAATTGTTGCGATTTTGTGACCAAATACAGAATGTATAGAAGTTAAAGGAGATGGATATGCAAAAAACTACCCTTTTGCCCACCTAATGAGTTGTGTTATTACGAATGGGAAGCTTTGGATAAAAAAATGTGGAAAGAGGAAGAAGAAAGAAACACTAGAAGGAAAGAGCATGCAGAAGCCGTCAGAGAGCATTGAAAAAAGGTTGTTGCCATTAGAAGATTAGAAGAGCATGAGTATCGTGAAGCTGAATTCGTGAGTGAAGATGACGATATTGAAACTTTCTCATATGATAGTTTGCACTTGGCATATTCTCGCGAGTCTTTACCTAAATCACCTTTTTAGAGTGTTTATTTTTTTTGTAGTTAAGATACTTGTGAAGCAACAATGTATTTTTTTTTTTTTTTTTTTTTTTTTTTTTTTTTTTTTTTTGTTAATAGTATTCACTTTCATATGTTAGATGACTATTGGTAATTTGTTCAACGTTCTTTAATGTTTAATATGACATACGAACTTCAAAAACATATACTATACATCCATATTAGTGTATGTTAGTGTTAAACTTAGTGTAGAAGTTTATGAAAAAACTGCACAATCAATTTATATAAGTTCCATGTGAATAGGATTTTTCGTGCAATATGTTGTTAATCAAAGACCGAAATTATTCAACTTATATTTTTCGATAGTTGTTTTAGAAGGCCGTATAAAGGCCATGTGTTGAAACCTTCGCATGGTTGATACTGTTGTGAAGACGCAGTGTCAAATGAGCCAATTCTACAGTTACGATTGCTTTTACTGATAATGATATGGGATGAAACTTGGGGGAAGGCATGTGACCCAATTTATTCAACTGTTGACTTTAATCTATTTGTATTTTTAGTTTTTTTGCCAATGGATACACTCATGTTGATTGGAAGTAAGCTGAGTACAAATTGGGATTTCAAAAAGTGGCCTGACATCGCCAATTCATAAGCCAAGCAGAAGACATCTCTGCTAAGCTCTGTTCTTTCCATTAAAAATGTACTCTTCATACACATGCAATACTACTGCATACAAACGCTCCGCTGTAACGCGCAAGTTGAAATCTTCGTTTATACTATGAAAGAGTTTTTAATGCTTTTTTATATAAATATGTAAATAATAAATATATTTATGTTAATTCGGTTTTCGATTCGGTTTTCATTGTGTCAAAATTATAACCGAACCAAAAATTGAATATTTAATTTGGTTCGATTCGATTTTGGCAAATTCTGTTTAGTTACAAATTCGATTCAGTTTTTCGGTTCAATTCGATTTTGGTTTTACGGGTGAAACCCGAATTCTACGCACTCTTATAATGCCATGGTCTTGAGCCCAATAAAACATCCACTGAACTAGCTTTAGTTTAGCCGTAGCCCACACTCTTCCACTTCATTGGGCTATTTGCGCCACTCCCCAACATCATTTTAACCTCACACTGACGTCATTAACCACTGTCCCATTCACCACCTGTACAGTCTGCACCACTACTTGTACATTCACTACCAAAATTCTCATATCAAATTTTCAAAAAGAATATCATAAAAAGGAACCCAATATTTAGTTTCATTTTATTTTCTTGAATTCTTGATAAAAAAGGTGGTACGTACTAACTTTATTTTGTATTTTTAATGTTATTAAAAAAATTTAAATTTCAATTTGATTATACTCAATTATGATTTTAGCTTCAAGTTTGAATCTTTTTTATAAATATTTCTGGGTATTAATCTTTATGGTCAAAGTTCAATTTTTTTTAATTTTGTTTACTGTTTTATTTACATAATGGGTGTATGTGAATTTTTATATTTTTTAAAAATATAAAGATTAGCGATTGGAAGTTGGAATTGAGGAATTTTGATAATTTTTATTTTATTTTATGTATTAATTGTTGATTCTTTTTAGTGGAAATGGAAGATGCTGCAGCTCTAATGGAGGTGACCGGGTCGCGGTTTAGTGATGTTGAGCTTATTGGAAGAGGCTCTTTTGGTGATGTTTTTAAAGGGTAAATATTAGTTTTTGCATTACTTTTTGTTATATGCATGTACTAGTAGCATTAGATGATTAGGAATGAATCTATGTTTGTTATTATTTAATGTGAAAAGCACATTCATAGGAGGTTTAGTTGTAGCATACTGTCGGTTTTTCGTGAATGGACTTGGTTCACTCTAGGAATGAAATATCCTCTTTTAACGGTGAGAGATAACATGCTAAAGGATCATAGATACTTCCACGCGCGCGGGGTAGTGCGAGCACATAGATTTTTGAAATGGATGTAGAGAGACTATCTAGGTGCATTTTTTTCATCGTGAAAAGAAAAGGCTTATATCTAAGGTTCGAGCAATGTTACGTCCATATGGTTGTTTTTAGAAACTCGATGATACTCTTATGGCAGATAAATTTCACCAAATGTACATGTAACTCAGGAGTGATGGTACTTTTATGATAGGTAAACGAGTAATGTGCTCGTTTATATAGCCTTAGAACGAACACTTAGTTCTTACATATCTATCATTGAGGCCAAAATATTTCTAAAACACACCGAGTAAAAGACACTACTAATCTCAAAATAAAAACTCTGTTGAGGTCCAAAGATCTTTATATCTGATTTCTAAAAGGCGCCTAAAACTCTTTTAATGTGGAAAATTTTGTATTCTGGAAATCAGGGATTGACCAATTATTCATTCCAAAGGTAAAATATCATCTGTAATCAGCACTCAAGAGCTAGTCAGTCATTACACACCCTTATAGGCGACATATAGTGACTTCAGTTTTTCAAGTACAACAACAACAATACCCAATCCCACCGGGGCAGGGCACGGGGTTCAGGTTTTCGAGTACATGCCCATAAATTTGCTGAAGCAAGTGTTCATATTTTTAGTACCTTAATACGTTTGTTTATGCTATATGCATGTAGCTAGAAGAAGTTACATGGCTTGTATAGAAGAAAATACCTGCCTGCTTCTAACTGAACTTTACAGAGTGTTCACAACATCCACATCCCTGCATACAACCCTAGTTATTTATATGTGGATTAACGCTGTCTGAGTTATATTCTCCTTGCTGAGCATTTTGTCATTAATGTACAGGTTTGACAAGGAGAACAACAAAGAGGTGGCTATTAAAGTTATTGATCTTGAAGAAGCGTGAGTGTTTTTTTTTTCTTCCTTCCAGTTCAGTTTTGTAATTTGGTTTAATTCGATACTAGATAGTTATTCATCATTCTGATTATTCTGGCTTAGCGTATCAAAGCTGTATTACTTGATAATTCAGCTTGTTGGTAGGGTGTTCGAATTAAATTTCTTTTTTTTTGGAAATGTTTTAAGTTTTTATTTTTCATGTTCTGCAGCGAGGATGAAATTGAGGACATCCAGAAGGTACGTCCATGTCCTTCAATATTTTATCTTACTTCTATTACATTTGTAAAATGTTAATATCTTCATCAACAATTGCTCTCTCAGGAAATAGCAGTGTTGCAACAATGTCGATCTCAATATATTACAGAATACTACGGGTCATATCTTCACCAAACTAAATTATATATAATCATGGAATATATGGCTGGTGGCTCTGTTGCTGATCTGGTAGGTTACTTATCCGCTTCTAGATGTAAATAATACGTTTTCATAAGAAACAAATCTCGCATTTTCCAAAATAATAGATTGATGTATTTCCTGCTCATGTGAAATAATGAGTAGCATTAGATTCAATGTTTATTTGATATTTTTGTTTTTGTTATTTCAGATCCAACCAAATCAACCGTTGGATGAGTTGTCCATAGCTTGCATTTTACGCGACTTGATTCATGCAATTGAATATCTTCACAATGAAGGGAAGATCCATAGAGATATTAAAGGTGTTCACAACCCCTTATATATAGTAATTTTGGTAACCTTTATCTTTGACAGTATGTTCTTTATGTTCGCTGACATAATGACAACATTTGTATCACATGTTAATAGCTGCAAACATTTTGTTGACTGAGAGTGGTGATGTTAAGGTACTTCATATGTTCAACTTGTATCAATTTGGATTATTATTATGATTGACAAATATATCTCTTATAAAATGCTGTGCTTGTTTCTAAAGCTCTTTTGTTTCTTCTCGGTTTTGTGACAGGTTGCAGACTTTGGAGTGTCTGCACAGCTAACTAGGACAATGTCTAGAAGAAAGGTACTATCCATTTTAAATTTACTTGTGTTTCTGTGTTGTTCGAAACCACATTTTATTTACAGAAAAATGACAACAAGCCAGTTTTAATGGATTTATTGGTAATAGACATTTGTAGGAACACCATTTTGGATGGCACCAGAAGTAATTCAGAATACAGAAGGATACGATGAGAAGGTTCTATTGCTTTTTATGCACTCTTCTTGAACAAGTTTACTTGCTGTTTGTTTAACTTTAATTTCGAATTATGGCCAGATTATATATTTTTTTTTACTTTGCTTCATGCAGGCAGATATTTGGTCTTTAGGAATAACCGCAATTGAAATGGCCAAGGGAGAACCTCCGCTAGCTGATCTTCACCCAATGAGAGTTCTTTTCATTATACCTAGAGAAAGTCCACCCCAGGTTACAATATTTGTTCTACTATTTGATCCTTTGTCTTATGCATTAGTTCACGTGAAAGTTTTGACATTTGCTAATTGTTGTTTCTTGCAGTTAGATGAGCATTTTTCTCGTCCTATGAAAGAATTTGTTTCTCTATGTTTGAAGAAAGTGCCTGCTGAAGTACGCATACTTTTTTTCTTTGACTTTCACTTAACACAACGTTTTTTCAAATTTGTTTTATGAAAGCAACACAGATGGACTTCATTTTGATATTTTTCATACTTTAGAGGCCAAGTGCGAAGGAACTTCTGAAGCATCGGTTTATTAGGAATGCTAGAAAGACTCCACACCTCTTGGAGAGAATCAGGTGCTCGAACACTTGATGAATTTCTTTTACCAATCAATATATTTTATCTTGTAGGAAATTTGACAAAATATATATCTATTCTGACAGAGAACGGCCGAAGTTCCAATTAAAGGAAGATGGAATTTTGCCAGATGGCACAAAAGCTCTAGAAGTATCTGGTACCATGAAGATGACAAGTGTCACAAGAGTTGAAGATACTGTTCGAGCAAGGTATGTTGTCTAACATATTGATTAACATTTGGTTGCACCATAAAATACTGACAAATTGTTTCTTATATAAAATGCTCAGAAATGCCGGCTGGAATTTCAGCATAGGAGCGTCTGCAAGTACAGGAACAGTAAGAAGTGCCGTTATACCACCTCAAATTATAGATCGGGAAATAGACATTCCTGTAAATCAAACAACTCAAAGGACTACCTTAGCAGCTGGAATAGATGCCCAAGATTCATTTCTTGAAGAAAAACAAGATTTTTACAGGGATGATGTGAGTCTGATACGATCCAAATTTATCATTTTAGTATTCTATTACTAGTTTTTTAAGAGATAATTATTAATGGTAAATTTATCTTTATTTATTGTTATTGTTCATTTATATCTCAAGATCAGAGCCTGTCCGTATCATAGTCTCGTTTATTTTCGCTCTTAAAAAAAGAATAATTTATCAGAGCCTGTCCGTATCATAGTCTCGTTTATTTTCGCTCTTAAAAAAAGAATAATTTGTCTGAGTCTTTTATGTGATCTCTTTTCAAATCCTTTTTGCAGGAAGATATATCGCCGGTTGGCACAGGAACAATTGTCGTGCGAGAAAAATCTTCGTTTTCCAGTGATCAGAGTACCAGGGTATACCTACACCCTAGTTTAGATGATATTAATCACATCGTATAAAAGGTGTAAGAATACTGATAGCAGAATAGTTTTAAAAATATAGAAAAAAGTTCAGGATAAAAAGTTCTAAAATTTGGTTTAAGGGTTAACCGCCGATTGATGAAAGTTTAAGATTTTGGGGATTAAATCACTACCAACTCTTCATAAAAATATATTTCCCTCATGTTAATAGATTAGTTGTTTTTTTTTTTTTTTTTATAGTTGAGCAGCAACATGTTTAAGTCTGTGGAGGATGCTTCCACTAGTGGTACTATTGTATATCGTGGCGATACAGATTCTCCACGAACTCCTAAGTCGAGACTTGGAAGTCAAGAACTAGCTTCATCTGCCTCACCTGAAGACAGTGAGATAAACCTTGCAGAGGTCTTTTCATCTTAAATATGTTTTTAAATCATGAATGTAATTTAACGTCTGGAAATTGATTATAATCCGTATTTAATTGATTGTTTCTTAGGCAAAGGCTGCAATTCAAGGAGGAATGAGGAAAGAAAATGTGAGAGATAGTTCTGGTCTGGACAAAGTCAACAAAGATGTTCAAGAAAATAGAAGACCAGAAAAGTCAAGAAATAGTTCAGATTCTTCAAGGTAACATATATTATCCTTGTTATTGTTTGAACTTTGAATTAATTTGAGCAGTGTATATCTTGAAAAGTTCACATTTTCATGGATGGAATTTTGTTCTCGTTGTTTGTATATTATAGATGTTTTTCTCCTTTATAATATTGTAATAAATATTGCGGTTTCAGGGATTTCCAAGATGCAATTAAATCATTTGCAAAATCTCTTGAGACAAGTGATGATGAAGAAGATAGACTTAGAATGTCTGCCACATCAGCATCCGCTACATTGTCTACTCTGCTAATTCCTTCATTAAAAGAGGTGTGCCCTCATTATTACATATTGTCACACTTAGCTCTGTATTATAATATTTAAAAACCCTGATGAACCCTTTCCTTAGAGATGATGCAAAAGTGATTTATTTTCCAAATAATGTAGGAAATTTCTGATGATTTAGGAGCTCCTGTTGTTAATTTGGTTATAAACTCGTTAATGGATATGGAATACACAAAGCCCGGCTCCTGTGAATTTCTTGTTACAAGGTTGCTTCACCGACTAGCAAGGTACATATATATCTTGTATATATTCTCACGCACTCCTGATATACTTTTAAAAAAAGTTAGTTATTCTTGTGTTTTGCTTACGGGACACTTTTTCCAGTTCAAAAGAACCATCGTTAAAAAATCTTCAAGACGTGGCAACTCGTGGGTTTTCCAGGGGTAAAAAGGTAGACGAGCAACCAGAGAACGTGAATCCAGACGTGGATACCAAAAAGAAGCAACAGAACAAGGAGAGTAAATCTAAGGCTAACCTAAGCCCACTCACAAGGTTCTTGCTGTCAAGGTACTTCAACTGTCGAGTGACATTTTTTTTAAAATGTAAATTGGTACCTGGAGCATGTATGAGTTCTGATCTGGATCTTTTTTGTGGTGCAGATGGCAAGGACTTACTTCTCAAGATGTCAACAGAGCTTAGAGCGATTTTGAGTTGTGTTGATTGGGACTAACTTTCGTGGTGCATTTTATGTTTGTTATTGATCAACTTATTCTAAAGTACGTAACATTTTTAGAAATATGTATTTTGTTTTGTTGATCTTTTTGTATGAGCTGAGCTTACATCTCGTTTTTTGTGTGGGTTGTAAACTTTATGCTTCCGTTGTAAAATATTTTGGTGAAACCATTCTCATTGATTAATGAAGTACAAATAACTAAAATGTTGTGATGTCTTCTCATTTTCAGTTCGTTGGAATGGGTATGTTGTATGTTAGAATCAGCTAAGTATTACATAGACAAAATGCGAGACGAACACAAATTATTATAAAAGAAGCATTCAGTTTGATAATGTCTAACTAGTCGGTTTTTCTAGGGATAATTGAGTCGTAACATTCAGTTTGATAATGTTCAACTGTTGATTGATACAATCTAGGGCATAGCCCCGAAAAGCGACCCGAACCGACAAACTGACCGAAACCGGGCCGAACCAAACCGAACCGACCTAATTTAGTTGGGTTTTTAGTTTGTAAAATTATTTCGGTTTTAATCGGCTCGGTTTGGGTCAAAACACACATATTCGGTTCGAAATAACTAAACCGACCCGACCTTATTCGGTACTGTTTTGATAGCTTTTACTCAGTTTGGTTCTCGGTTCATGTTTTACCTTTATTCGGTTTTTGGGTCTGGTCGGTTCGGCCGGCGGGCCGGGTATGATTGTATTACAAATTTACAATCATACAATCCAAATGTTTTGCAACAACATTTTGTGTTTCTTTCTTTTACAAATGTTTCACTATGCCCCTTCAGTCATATGATATCTCAACAGTTTTTACTGAAACACGAACAACACGCTTCAGAACCAAAACAAAACATGTCATCAACACTCCTATGTACTTTCCGCAGCCATTTCATCAAACACTTGGTGTGCACTTCAATCCCAAAATCACTCCACAATGTTCCACTTCTCAAACATGGAACCACATTCATGTCATCTGGTCCCACCACAAAAAACCCATCAACAATCTTAAAAAACTTCCTGAATTTAAGGTCACTTACCACACCATTTTGTACATCTTCTGCTGATTATGAAACAACATCAGCAAAAACTGGTGCTTATTTATCAGTTGATATACAATGTAGTCAACAAGTTGCAGTAAGTTAAAAAAGAATATGTTTTTATGATACCCTTTTGCTTGTTTTTTAATGGGTTGAGTTTAGTTTTGATCCTTTTTGTTTTAGGATATGCTTTCTGAAGCTCTTTTGTGTTTTGGCGCGGTTTCGACAAGTATGGTTGAACCAGACTCTTGTAATTCTAATGATGAGGTAAATGTATAGATATTTGATTATAAATTTGTGATTATTTAATAGCGGGGATAATCAGTTTTAAATTGCAATAAAATGGCCATGTAACTTTTTTAAGTATATTTCATTTTGTAGGTCTCTCTTGGTTCGATATTTACTGTATCTCATGATGTGCATCAGAGTATTGCATTGGCCGCTGATTCAGTAGGCTTAAAAGAAACACCAGTTTACAAAGTCACAACTGGTTACCAGTCTGATTGGATTGACAATGCTCGGGTTATATTGCTTTCTTATGTATTTTAACAAGATTTGATTTAACAAGAATAATGATATCCTAAGACGTCAATCTTTAGATCGAATTTCGTAGACTTGCCTGTCATAAAAATATGTCAATGATCATAATTCTACGGTTTTATAGGGTTTTAATCGGTACTAAAATATGTTGCAGGAATCTTTCAATCCTGTTAAAGTTAAGGAAGGGCTTTGGATTGTGCCCGAGTGGATAACTCCCCCAGTATGGTTCACTCCTTTCCATTTTAGAGCAGTTTCTTACTCATAAAAACTTACAAACTTTCAACTTTTTCTATTTTACGTAACTGCATGATTCGTCAATCCACTTCCTATTAGCTTATTAAATTGTAGTCGGGAATAATTCAACAGGATGATCAAGCAACAATTATAAGTCTAAACCCTGGGTTATCATTTGGAACAGGAGACCACCCTACCACCAAGCTATGTCTGTTGTTGCTACACAGTTTAATCAAAGGTGGAGAAACAGTTTTGGATTATGGGACAGGTTCAGGGATACTTGCAATTGCAGCATTAAAGGTACTCCTTTTTTATTTATTGTTTAAACTTTGGTTTGCAATCTTGAATTCTTGACTATTTGGTACAGTTTGGTGCAGCTTCATCAGTTGGGTTCGATATAGATCCTCAAGCCATATCAGCTGCACGTCATAATGCTTCTTTAAACATCATAGGACCCGATAAACTGCAATTGCAGATCGTTCCTAGTAACATTGATCCTTCATCAACGGGCCAATGGCAATGGGCTATGACAGATGACAATGTAGAAGAGCAGGATTTGAATGATTTGGAAATTGTTACCAGAAAAGAGAAGTATGATGTGGTCGTTGCAAACATTCTTTTGAACCCGTTACTAAATTTGGCCGATCATATTGTTTCTTATGCTAAGCCTGGTGGTGTAGTTGGTCTATCTGGTATTATCTTAGAGCAGGTATGTTCCAACTGTTTTAAGATTGCATTATGTCACGATTATTTTTGTTTGTAACTTGGCGCAACTGTTGGTATGTTCAGGTACCAACTGTCGTAGAGCGATACTCGGGTCTTTTGAAAGACATCACTGTGTCAGAAATCGAAGATTGGGCTTGCATAAGTGGCACAAAGAGGTCGATTAGTAGCTGATGAAGATATTAATGTTCAATTAGATTATTTTCTGTATTTATTACTATTTGAGAACCAGTTTTTTAAATGCGACAGTTTGATTAATTCAGCTACGACAAGTTATCCCAATGGATTTGGTAATAGCCCTACGCAACACAAGTGAACCACAACAGATAAATGCAAGTAAATTTGTTGCAGGGTGCTTCAAAATATGTCTTCACAAGATACACATGTTTAATTAAAAAAAAAAAGAAAAAAAGAAAAAAAAAAAAAAAAGAAATAGAAAAAGACAAAGTGTTGTGCAAAGTTTATTTAACACAAAGTAAAACCAAAAAGATAAAACATTTTTGCTTGATGACCATATATGCATGTTGTTCCTCCTTTTGCATAACACAATTGATCTCTTCAAACTCGCCTGTTGCATGTACTTCTATCATTCAACAAGAGTGCAAAACATGAGGAACCATATATAGCGTCTAATAGTACCACTCATACCATGTATATACTATGGCTCATCGTTTGAGCCGCCTCCTAGCCAGAGCAGGAGTTTTGTTTGGGATATACACCTTGTAGCTTACCTGGTAACAAACATCAAAAATAAATTTAAATAGTCATATAATTATACTAAATGAGAAATTATATAAACAGTAACAAACAATTACCTGCACCATTTCACCACCCCTCTTCACGGTCATTGTCTTCTTCTCAAACTGTGAATTGTCGTTACTTTCATTCTGCTGCTCCTTTGAGCTCCCTTCTTTGGTAGAAGTGGAAGAGGGTGTTTCAACAGCAGTTGACGTTTTGACCTCACTAGTTTCTATACCACTAATAGTCTTATCTGTATCCACCATAACTTTCAATTTCTCATTAACATTCTTATTTTCTAACTGACCCGCAATTGCCTTTTTGGCCTCACTAGTTACAATACTACAAATAGTGTTATCTGTATCTGCCATGACTTTTAACTTCTCATTAACACTCTTATTTTCTACCCGAGAGGCGGTCGAATTTTTGACCTCACCAGTTCCTATATCACCAATACTGTTACCGGTATCAGCCATGACTTTCGGTTTATCATTCACAATCTTAGTTTCTACCTGAGCAGTAGTCAACTTTTTGACCTCATTATTTCCTACACCACTAATATTGGTATTGGCTATAACTTGTGATTTCACATTAACAATCTTATTTTCTACCTGAGAAACAGTTGACTTTTTTACCTCATTTCCTCTGCCCCCAATAATTTTATTGATATTGGCCAAAACTTTCGATTTCTCATTAACAAACTTATTTTGCACCGTACCAGTGGAAGATAAACCCGCACTAGGTAATTTTGGTGCAGCTGGCTGTGATCCACCAGAGTGGGGTCCACTGGTAGTTGCAGCCTTTTCCTCTTTCCTTGTGGGAACCGAAGGATCCCTCCTCCATGTAAACCTACTCCTAGGGATTACTGGTTGTGACACAGGCAACATGCTAACACCTGTACTTGTCGGCTGTTTAATGGCACTCTGATCACTCTTATGTTCATTATTAATGGGAACTACTGGTTTTGTTTGATGCCCACCTCGGAATTTACTTAGGTTTTCTAAAGCTTTTCGTCTCAATATCGACTCCAAATCTTCCACTTCTGATGCAATATTAACAGAAGCAGAGTCTACTTCTTCAATCACACTTTTTTCAGGTGGAACATTAGAACGGTCAACTAATTCATTGCTATCATTGCTTTTACTAGTCGGGTAATCATCATAATCATGCACAATTTCGTCTTTAAGTTCATCTTTTTTCAAAACATCCAAATCTTCATTCTCTGGTGGTTTTGCAACAGTAATAACAGATTTTAACCGCCTAGAATTGTTTTCCACCATCTTTTCCTCATTGCTTTCATCATCATAATAACTATTGCTCGGTGAAGAGCTTCGACTCCTATTTTTCCTAGTTTCACTTCTACCCCTGGACCTTCTGGGTGAACGCTCTTCGTCACTACTACAAGTTGAGCAGCTTTCAGAGTCACTTGTATAAGCATCTCTTTTTGTCTTCTTTTTCTTTCTAATCTTTTTACTTTTCTTCTTCGACTCGTCAGCTTTTTTCTTAGACCTTTTCCTCTTTTTCACAGGGGGCGAATCTTCACTACTCTCTTCACTCGAATATCTTTTTCTAGTTCGTTTCTTACTACTACTCTTTACTTCATTTCGTCCACGAGAACGAGATCTTTTACTCTTATTATACTCACCCTCGGAACTGGAGGATGAATATAATGATGAACTAGACGATTCATCATCAGAATATGAAGAGAAGGAATCATCATGATGACGAATCTTCTTGGATTTACTTCTTCTACTTTTCTTTATTCGACGACCCTAAGGACATTGTAATCAACATGAGCTAATAGTCTTATAGTTAAGTGAAACCAAGATCACATACCTCTATCAGGATGTTCTCTTTAGTTTCACCCTTACAAACAATAGAAGTGTTATATCTCTTCCTCCCAACCCAACCATACCCAATCAAAAAAGAATTCCTAAGCTTATCGGACAGACGATGGACAATAAAAATAGGGTGTGTGCATTAGAAGGAAGAATGGATTCACCATCATAATCAGATTATGAGTTTGACATTCTTATTCTTCACCATATTTCAATTAAAGTTTTAGAGTACCACATTACTTCAAAATACAAGTGCATCAGATAAATTGACAAAATTCCTACACACTGGGATCCGGGAAACCAGAGTAATATGTTTACGGAGCATTTGGCATTCTAGTTTTAAAATTGATCTACTTATCGTCTTTTCAAGTCCCCAATGATCACAGTATCTGATATTTTATCTAGCTAGGGGTCAATAAATCAGCTTTGCAGCTGCAACAAAACCGATTCTGATAGTATGATTATTTAGAGGTTATTTTACATGAAAATCCTTAAATATTCAGCCAAACACTCCTCATCACAAGATTAACTAACTATCATGCTTTCACGTCTAAAAAAATCAGTTTCTTATTGATTGTCATAATCTTATTAATTAGTGGTCAAATAATCAGTTTCAAAATGCCCGCAACAAAACCGATGATTCTAATTATCCAAAAACTTAGGATCACTCTACATTTTTTACTTGAAGGGGGTGTTTGTTTAAGCTTATCTTCAGGTTAAACCAATGATTAGTGGTTCCGTAGTTCGGTTTATATTTCATAAGCCCAATTTTTGACTTGTGAGCTTATTATGACTTAAAGATAGAAAATAAGCCTAAGGGGGTGTTTGTTTCGGCTTAAATATCCGCCTTATAGCTTATTTGGTTTTGGGCTTATGTTTCATAAGCTCACTTTTTGTGTCGTTTATTTCGAAACTTTTCGGTTTATATAAGTTCATTATGACATAATAAACTTATATAAGCCGAAAAGTTTCAAAATAAGCCACAAAAAGCGAGCTTATGAAACATAAGCCCAATGCCAAATAAGCCATAAGCTGGCTATATAAGCCAAAACAAACACCCCCAAAACTGGGCTTATAAGATAAGAAGATGGTTTAACAAACACTCCTAAACCTATAGTGGTAAATGGTTTGTGACTATCATGACTAAAATGTCGGGTTCAATTCCTGCAAGAAAGGGGAAAACAGTAGACTCAAACCCCGTGGATTAGTCGGCCAAAAGATCGGAAACCATGAATAATTCATATTATACTTATACCAAACAACCCTAAAAAACTAACTAAAGATAATCAAAACAGATTAGAAAAACAATTGAAAACCCTAAAAAACAATGATATATAAAATTAAAACAAACCTCAGATGAAGTTTTTTTCTTTGAATATTTTCTTTTGGAAGAAGAACTACTGCGCCCCATTCTTTTTACCTGCGATTAAACAACAAAAAAAAAAAGGATACCTTTCGAAAAATAAAAAGATTGAGTTAAGAGAGAAGATTATAATTGCTATTGAAGATATATGGATCGATCGATGATGTTATAATGAAGGGCTACCAAACATATAACCGTCCAATTGGGGTTAAGTAACAAGTAGATATAAAGGGGTGTTTGGACTTTGCTTTTGTTTAAGGCAGCATATGTATTTGGGAAAATGATCACTGCTGTGACAGCAGTGATCAATAGCTGCTGTCACAGCTTCGTGGGGGGGCCATTTTTGCCGCAAAATGAACATTCAAGGACCATTTAGTAACATCGGGGGGTGGGTTTGTGTGTTACTGCAGATAATTTATCTGCTGTGGCAGCAGTGATGCCCAGCCCTATGTATTTTACACGTTTACTTTTTTGGTACCTCTCTCTCTAATCAATATTCACAATTAAATATTTTGAGTTAATATATATATATATATATATATATATATATATATATATATATATATATATATATATATATATATATATATATATATATATATATATATACCTTTGGTCTTTAAACTTCAATAAATGCACCGCCCGTCCTTGTGGTTGTTGACTTCTAACGTACCGGTCCTTTGACCGTTAGTCCGTTAGATTATGTCGTTAAATCTGGTTACGTTGGAGGTTATTTCGTCCTTACCCTCATCTTCTTTGTAGAGTTGCGATCCCCTAAAAAGGGGATCAAAATTAAAAAGCCTAAAAAAGTTTCTAGCCACTAAGCTAGTGCCATGTGTCCCCACCCACTCTCTCCCTTTTTTTCTTTAATATTTTTGGTTAGAGGGTATTTTGGTCATTTTATCCATTTTTTTTAATTTCACCTTAAATTTCAAATGCAAATAACTTTCAAACGACAAACTTTTACAAAAAACCGATTTCACCATAATTTTTAAAATTTAATCCTCTTTAATTTGGTATAAATTTTTTAAATTTTTTCGATTTTTTTTTACATATTCATTGGGTCATGATTTTCTTAAAAATTTTAGCATTTTCGGCCCTAATTTTGTCTAGTTTAAAAGCCGAATTTTGCAAAACTTAAAACACGAAAGTTGTAGCTTCTTGACCATTCTTTACCCAGAAATTTGAATCACTCAAATCCAATATGATATGAGTGAGATATCGTATATTAAAGATGACGTTTTACTCATATTTGTTGCACACAACGTGTTTGATGAAATGTTTAGCTTAGATTTTGTCTTAAAATCGAGTTAAATGCACTAATTTTTGTACAACAATGCACCTTTAGTCATTTTATTAATGTAAGATTCAAAAAGTTTTGTTTTTTTTTTGTTTTTTTGTTGTTTTTTTTAACTGATGAACCATATTAACTGATGAACCTTATTAACTGATTTTTAAAAAAGAAATTTGGTCATCAGTTACTTTGGTTGAACCATATTAACTGATGAACCTTATTAACCTTATTAACTGATGAACCTTATTAACTGATTTTTAAAAAAGACATATCGCGCGTTAAAGATAACGTCTTAGTCATATTTAGTGCACACAAAGTGTTTGATAAAATGATTAAAAGAGATTTTTCATATAAAAATACATTTAAATGCACTAATTGGTCAAGTTATTTTTAGTTTAACAAAACTATCAGTTTGTTTTGTTAAACAGAATAGATGAACCCAAACATTTGATCAAATTGATGAACCTGAAAAAATTGATGAACCTGAAAAGAAATGTGATCAATTTGATGAACCCAAACATTTGATCAAATTTGATGAACCTCAAAATTAATGAACCTGAAAAAATTGATGAACCTGAAATTGATGAACCTGAAATTTTATGAATCTGAAAAAATTGATGAACCCAAACATTTGATCAAATTTGATGAACATGAAATTGATAAATCTGAAAAAACTGATGAACCTGAAATTGATGAACCAAAGTAACTGATTGACAAAATGTCTAACTAATGAACCTATAACTTATAACTTAACTGATGAACAAAACATAATCTAACTCATGAACCTAATAACCTAACTGATGAACTAAATGTATATTTTAAAAAAAATAATGATTAAAAAACATCACTTTTTGAATGTTACTGATGAACGTTACTGATGAAGAGTATAAAAAATAACTGATGAACATTATTTTTTCGAAAACTGCTGAACGTTGTCAAAACTAACTGATGAACCATGTCAAAAATAACTGATGAACCATATAAAAAATAAGTGATGAACCATATAAAAAATAAGTGATGAACGTTATTTTTTTCAAAAACTGCTGAACATTATAAAAAATAACTGATGAACTATGTCAAAAAATAACTGATGAACCATATAAAAAATAACTGATGAACCATATAAAAAATAAATGATGAATGTTATTTTTTTCGACTGCTGAACATTATAAAAAATAACTGATTAACGTTATAAAAAATAAGAACAATATAAAAAATAACTAATGAACGTTATAAAAATAACTAATAAACAATATAAAAAATAATTGATGAACAAAATTAACTAATGAATTCATGAACAACATGAACATTGTTATCTCTTCCTAAAAAAATGTAACCTTATTAACTTTTAATTCAAAATGAAAGAAAATAAAATAAAAAATTCAACTGCTTTCTAAAACACTGTTACATACGTATTCTTTTTTCTATTAAAAAAATAGAGTATCAAATTAGAACCACACAAATCAAAAGCTATCTACTACAGTGATAAAACATATGGAGTACTTCATTCTCTTGTATCATTTTCCACATCTTCTTCCCTTCCATTTTCTTCTTCATTTCTTTCTTCTCTTCCATTTTTCTTCTTCTTCCATGTTTCTTTTTCAAGTTTTTCTTTAAGCTACAAGCTGGTGTTGTTAAATGCCCGTCAACAGTTGGGCGCATTTCCTAGATCTGAAATGTCAAAAAGTAACCGTGAGATGGTGGCGTCGCCGTCAGTAAATGGCGGCGGAGGACAGATCTTACAACGGCGGTTACCGTTTACGTGGTTTAACGATCAGCAGCAGATGCTGGTTGTTGATGAAGGAATTACTGATTGTGAAAATGACGAGAATACCCCTACGACCTGACGCTTGTCTGTTTTTTGTTTCAGTTGTTGATCTGACGTTTTTTGGTTCAGTCATTGATCTAACGGTTCACATTACTTTTTAGCCTTTGTAAAAAATTGACACTTTTTAAATGATCCGCTGTCCTTCTTTGTAAGGGTGGTGGCAATGATCACTATGAAAATCCCCCATACCTCCCAACCAACCAATAATATCATTCCACCTCACTCACACTTTTTCCATACCTCCCAACTCTTTTTTAGTGGCAATGGTCACTTTTTTCATATCTCCCAAACCACAAACTTTTTACTTTTTTATTTTTTATTTTCATAAATAAATAATTTAATATAAACATAATATTTCATTAATAATTAAAATAAAAATACATAATACTTAAAAAGAAAATTACACAATACTTGGAAAAAAAACATAATTATTCTAAAAATCAATAGGTCATCCATATTTCTCCGCGATCTCACGTTTTTTTGCCAAGAGTGAAATCTTGCATAGCCTGATTGGTTATGTGATCATGCGGTTCGTTAAAGAACTTCAAGGCCCGAAACATAGCATTTTCTTTAACACTAGCGAGTTGATTAAAATATATAGAGGATACTGTTTGGTTATAGTAAAAAGTGAAACCTCACTTAACACAAAAGATACAATATAATATACGTACATTATTTACAATTTCTAAAAGGACAAAAAGTCACATACTACCCACTACCCAATAACTTTTCTTCTTCAATTCATCTTCTAAGTAAAATCCCGGCAACAATGGCCGGCAATATTTTCGACCGGATTCTTTTAGTTTCTTCCCTTTTTCTTTCTTTATAATATCTTAGAAGGTTTTTTTGTTTTTACCCCCAACGTTCCCCTGCATTCAATGTTCCAATGTATACTTTGTTTCAAACCGTGGCAGTGTGTATCACCGCTGGAGCAAACCGTTTAGCCAAACTGCTGGGGTGGCGGCGGTGTTTCCCGGCGGTTTGGGGCAAACCGTTGGCCACCCCGCAACCGCTGCTACTACCCTAAATTCAAACTCATGCCGAATCAAACGGCCACTTCATAGCACACATGAAACCAACCCCCACCACCAAATCAAACTAGAAGCAAAGTCTACTTCTTCAATCACATTTGGAGGCCTTTTGCCCCATTTAGGAAAGTAGGATTTTAGTTTTCTTTTATTTATTGGTTATTTTTTATCTTTTTTTTTTTGTTTATAGAAGTAGGAAGATTGTTTTCATTTCTTGTCTTTGACTTGTGCAAAGTCACATTTTACTTGAAATGACATCTTTTACTACTTTCTTACTTGCATTGTTGGTTGATCATATATGAGTTGTCATTGTGGTTGCATATTGTGTGGTGACTACAAGCTTGATTATATGTTATTATCACCAACTAACCATTTTTTTGTAGGTTCAAAATCCATGTTTCCCATCTTGGCACTCCTTTTAGGGGGAGTATCGACCAAGGGGGAGCACGTGCATAGTTTCGCTTCGCTACTCTACTGTTTGTTTCGACAAAAAGGGGGAGAAACATATATTAATCTTTAAACTTAAAATGATTTTCATCACTTAAGTAAAACAAGTTTAATATAACATTTTTTTAAGTCTTAAACACTAAAATTTTGTGAGTTACTTAAAAACAAAGTTTATGTTTTGTCATCAACAAAAAAGGGGAGATTGTTAATACAAATATCGCCTAAACGTTATTTATATTTTACGATCTTTGCTAAAGTTTTGTTAACGACAAAATGTAAACTTTAGTTTCTAAGTAAAACTTAATTTTAGTTTAAAGACTTGCATAATTAGACATTTGCTACATTTTACATTTCACATAAAACACAATACTTTTTATATTTCTTAAAATAGAAAAATGTTAACATCACATCATACATTTATGGTAAGCTTGTGTGTTTGACTTACCATAACCTCTTACACATTTTTGGAAGCTTTCTTCTTTTGCTTTAATGTGTTTAACTAGGATTTAATTGATGTGACTTTGGTTGATTTGAATGATTTATTGCAAAACCAACTGCAAGCCTGACGGAACCCTGGGGGTACACGGGCGGAACCCATCTGAGGGTTCCGCCATATCCGTCAGACCTGCAGAAGGTCTTGCTATAAATACCAAGCCATATGTTTAAATTTTGGTTTTATCACTCTACATTAGATTTTCACACACATACATTCATTCTTTCATCTAACCCTTTAACATTTCATTTCTATGTGAAGTTTCTTTTGTAGCAAAGAAGTTCACAAGTTCATATAAAGTTACAAGTATTCAACACAACGTTGCAAGACTTGTTAGCTTAGCATCGTGTAGAATTTGTGTAGTTTACACTTCATTTGATTGTGTATTTTCAGTAGTGATCGGTTAGTATTTTAGTCCTCAAAATACAAAGTGTGACGGGAGTTGTTGTACCCTTGTAAAAGAACTAACGGGAGTGGTTGTACCATTGTAAAAGAACTCGACATCTAGCTTAGTGTCGGTAAACATGTATAAGTGACGTGTAAGGTTTTCTCCGCCGGTGAAAGGAGCTTGTTGACTAGTGAAAGAAACTCTCGAGTTGGATACTCGGGGCGTGGACGTAGGGCAAGGAAAAAGAGTCCTTGTAGCCGAACCACGATAAATACTCGTGTTGTGGTTTGATCGTTTCTTTCTTTATACTTGCATGTTATATATTGTGTTTGTGTTCATATCTTTGATTAAACGAAAAGTTTCAAAAGATAATCAAACAAGTTTAAAGTTTTTAATCGGTAAACTATTCAACCCCCCTTCTAGTTTTTCACAATTGGCATCAAGAGCTACGTTACTCAAGCTTTTAAAATATATTGTGTTTTAAAACTTGAAATGATCCATGGATTTTGAAAATTACAAAGAAGGGCAATCTATGCAAAGACCACACTTTTTGAAGCAAATGGTTTTATATATTGGAAAAACCGTTTTGAAACTTACGTGAAATCTAAAGATATAAATTTATGGTATATAATCATTGATGGTGATAATATAGCTACTAATAGTAAAGATGATGATCAAAAGAAATTGATTGCTAAAAATAATGAAGCTAAAATGATGCTTTACAATGCTTTGCCTAAGAAAGAATATGGAAGAGTCTTTATGTGTAAAACCGCCAAAGATATTTGGCAATGTTTAATAGTTACTCATCAAGGAAACTCACAAGTTAAGGATAACAAAATTGATCTTCTTGTTCAACAATATGAACAATTTGTTATTCCCGAAGATGAGATAATTGATAATGCATTTGCTAGGTTTAACACTATTATTACTTCACTTAAAGCACTTGATGAATCTTTTTGTAGCAAGAATTTTGTCAGGAAATTCCTTAGAGCACTCCATCCGAAGTGGAGAGCAAAAGTGACGGCAATTGAAGAATCCAAGGATCTTTCAAGCATGTCACTTGACGAGCTAATTGGAAACCTCAAAGTTCATGAAATGGTAATGGAAAAAGATTCGAAAATAGTTAAAGGCAAGAAAGAAAAGGTTAAGTCCATTGCCTTGAAAGCTAGAGTCCAATCAAGTGATGATGAAGAATCTACTTCGGATATTGATGATGAAGAATATGCTATGGCCGTTAGAGACTTCAAGAAGTTCTTTCGTAGACGAGGGAAGTTTGTAAGGCAACCTAAAGATGACAAGAAAACCTTCCGTAAAGATCGTGATGATAGGAAAGGAAAGGTTGAAAGGAAATGCTATAGGTGTGGAGACACAAGTCATCTCATAGGAGAATGTCCAAAACCACCCAAAAGCAAGTCTCAACAAGCCTTCGTGGGTGGTGCTTGGAGTGACTATGAAGGAGATGACGATGAGCCAAAGAATGATGATATTGCTCTCATGGCTCACGACTCAAATGAGGTACTCTCCGACTCATCTTATTCTTCTATTGATGATGACACCTTACAAAAAGAATATAACAAACTTTGTGAATTGAGCTTAAAAATTATAAACAAAAATAAGTTTTTGAAAACTAAAAAGGAGTTTTTAGAAAATGAAGTTTATGAGTTAAAAGAAAAAGCTAAAAGATTAAAAAAGAGTAAAGGTATTGGCACATCGTGCAAATCATGTGAAGAGCTTAAACTCGAAGTTGAGAGACTTAAAATTACTCAAGTTGATCTAATAAAACAAACCATAAAGTTTAAGAAGTTCGATGAGAGCATTTCTTGT
The DNA here is from genome assembly GCA_030686995.1 of Artemisia argyi. Lineage (NCBI taxonomy): Eukaryota > Viridiplantae > Streptophyta > Magnoliopsida > Asterales > Asteraceae > Artemisia > Artemisia argyi. The sequence continues at coordinate 36,957,674 of CM060677.1, read as the reverse complement.
GCGGATGAAATTATGAAACTTCAAAAGTCACCATTTGATAAAACATGACTAGGTTTCATGAAATTAGAAACTTCAAAGAGTCAAACGAAACAAGAAATGAAAGCACAAGAAACTAAGAAAACTGCTACAGCAGCCCGCGGAACAGACAGAACCCAAATTAGGGTTTCGCCCGTTGAACCCAAAGGTTCCGCCAGGTCTGCTGCAGCAGTAACATCCTCCACATCGGATCGTTCAAAATTTGTTAAAGTCACATATAAAAATGGAACAAAACCTGCCTTTAAAACTAGAGTAGAACTTAGTAAAAACGAATTTAGAGATAGAACTACTCAACCAAGACCTAAGACTCCAATTCCCAAACGCCCCTTTCCAAAGAGTAACTACAACACACGACCAAACTACCAACATGTTTGGAACCAAAACACTCCTGGACATTACCAAACTCTAAATTACATGTCATGGAACCCTTATGTTCTATTTTCATACTTGGATCAAGTTAATGGTATGCTTAACCAAAATAGACCCATGAGAAATTGGGGACCAAATGTTTGAGTGTTTTTTGTAAAATAGGTGTTCCGCAAAGTATGTTTGGAACCGGATGAATGGATTAAAGATAGCGGTTGTTCAAGGCACATGACGGGTAACAAAAGCCTCTTCTCAACTTATCATAAATATGATGGAAGTAATGTTACTTTTGGTAGTAAAGCTAATAGCAAAATCATCGGAAAAGGTACAATTTCTCATGACTTCCTTTTTATAGATGATGTAGCTCATGTTGATAACTTAGGTTTTAATCTCCTTAGTATTAGTCAACTTTGCCGTAATAAGTATAATGTCCTTTTTAGTGAAAATGGAAGTAAAATACTTAAAGATGGTATAACCATAGCCAAAGGTGTTCCTAAGAACAACGTATACGTCATGAAGATGGATCAAACATCTAGAGACAAAATTTGTCATACTTCATTAGATGAATCTTCAACTTTATGGCATAGACGTTTAGGACACGCTAACATGAGACTAATTCAAAACCTCTCCTCCAAAGACTTAGTTCGAAACCTACCTAAGTTGAAATATGACCAACACTTTTGTAACGCTTGCAAAGTCGGTAAACAAGTTCATAGTAGCCATAAGGCTAAAAACTTGGTTTCTACATCTAGGTGTCTAGAACTTTTGCATATGGATTTATTTGGTCCATTCGCTATACAAAGTTATGGAGGTAACTTCTATACTTTGGTCATAGTAGATGATTACTCAAGATATACTTGGACAAAATTTTTGAAAAGTAAAAATAAAGCTTTTGATAAATTTGAGATTCTAAGTAAGAAAATTCAAAATCAAGTAGGGTCTGGTATTGTGTCTATTAGAACGGATCACGGTCGTGAATTTGATAATGAATTTCAATTTGGAAACTTTTGTGATAAAAATGGAATTACTCATAACTTTTCGGCTCCACGCACTCCTCAATCTAATGGTGTAGTAGAACGTAAAAATCAGACTTTGCAAGAGATGAGTAGAACAATGCTTAATGAACAAAACATTTCACAAAAGTTTAGGTGTAACACCGTTGACACATCAATGTACATTTTAAATCGAGTCTTAATTAGACCATTTTTGAATAAAACTCCTTATGAACTATATAAAGGTAAAAAGCCTACATTAGGATACTTTAGAGTGTTTGGGAGTAAATGCTTTATTCTTAACACCAAGGACTATCTCACCAAATTTGACCCAAAGTCATATGAAGGTGTATTTCTTGGATATTCACAAAATAGTAAAGCCTACATTGTTTTGAACAAAGAAACCTTAAGAGTCGAGGAATCGTTGAACGTAACATTTGACGAAAGTCCACCTCCTTCTAAGACATCACCTTTGGTAGATGATGACTTAGTTGAAAGCCAAGCAATAGAAAGTCAAGAGATCTTAGTTAATGGCAAGGAAGATGAACTATTAAACAAAGAATTTGTTAATGTCAAACAATCCAAAAGTCATCCATTAGATAATGTCATAGGAAAAATAAATGAGAGAACACTAAGATCTAAAGCCCAAAATGAAAGTAACGACTTTTGTTTCGTGTCAACCATTGAACCGAAAAACATTAACGAAGCCATAAATGATGAGTCTTGGGTAATAGCCATGCAAGAAGAGTTAAACCAATGTGTTAGGAATGATGTGTGGACATTAGTTCCTAAACAAAAAAGTCAAACAATAATTGGAACAAAATGGGTCTTTGGCAATAAAATGGATGAAAATGGAATTGTGTCTAGAAACAAAGCTAAGCTTGTAGCACAAGGATGTAATCAACAAGAAGGCATTGACTACGATAAAACTTTTGCTCCGGTTTCTAGGCCCGAGTCAATTAGAATCTTACTTGCATATGCATGTGCACACAACTTTAAACTCTTTCAAATGGACGTCAAAGTGCATTCTTAAACGGGGTCATAAATGAAGAAGTGTATGTTGCTCAACCACCGGGCTTCATCGATTTTGAAAAACCTAATCATGTTTACAAACTTAAAAAGGCTCTTTACGGACTTAAGCAAGCTCCAAAAGCATGGTATGATCGACTTAAAACCTTCCTAGTTTACCATAAGTATACCATGGGCTTTGTTGATAATACTCTCTTCACTAAGAAGAAAGATTCACATATTATCATAGTCCAAATCTATGTTGACGACATTATATTCGGATCAACTTGTCAAGAGCTATGCATTGATTTCTCAAAAATCATGCATGACGAGTTTGAAATGAGTATGATGGGAGAACTCAACTTCTTCCTAGGACTCCAAATTAAACAACTAGAAGATGATATCTTCTTTAACCAATCTAAATATAATAAGGAAATGCTTAAGAAATTTGGATTAGAAGATTCGAAACCAATCAAAACTCCCATGTCTACGGAAACTAAACTCACCAAGGATGAGGAAAGTGAATCCGTAGATAGCAGTAAATATAGAGGTATGATTGGAAGTCTACTTTACATAACGGCTAGTAGACCCGACATTATGTTTGGTGTTTATCTATGTGCTCGTTTTCAAGAAGATCCTAAGACAACTCATCTCGAAGCCGTTAAAAGGATTTTTAGATACATTAAGGGCACTACACATTTAGGTTTATGGTATCCCAAAGGAACGGGAATAGACACCATAGTGTATGCCGACTCGGATCATGCCGGTAACTATGTTGATAGAAAAAGCACAAGTGGTATTTGTACTTTTGTTGGACATTGTCTCACCTCATGGTTCTCTAAGAAGCAAACGGCTCTCGCTATCTCAACAACGGAAGCCGAATACGTTTCGGCCGAAAAGGCATGTCAACAAGCTCTTTGGATGAAGCAAGCTCTTGTCGACTACGAAATTCAACTTAACGACATCACCATTCTTTGTGACAACACAGGAGCAATTAATCTTAGCAAAAATCCAATTCAACATGCTCGTACCAAACATATTGAAATCCGTCATCATTTCCTTCGTGATAACGTTCAAAAAGGAAATATCTCAATTGAGAAAGTTTCTTCCGAAGACAACATAGCCGATATTCTCACAAAACCTCTTAAACGAGAACCTTTTAACCTTCTTAGGCTAGGATTAGGACTCATGGAACCTACATTGTAGTTCTAGACATTAGACAAAAATCACAAAAATCAAAACAAATCAATAACTCTTTTTCTCAGCAGGGTCGGCGGAACCCTCAACCACAACGGACGAAACCCACTTTTAGGTTCTGCCGTATCCGCCGACCTGCAGAACCATTTTCTTTGTTTATATTAAACCAAATTATCTCATACCACCACTTCCAAACTGCTACTATTCACTTTACCATTCATCCACAACCACGAAAATTTGGTCTTTCTTTCATTCACATTGCTAATCAATCATCATTGTAAGTATTCTAAACATGATTACAATCCTGATCTGATTCTAGGAATTCTATTTAAAATAAAATGGTATTTGGCGGAACCATCTCAAGTCCGTGTACCTTTTTGGTACCGAGCCCCCCGCCCAACAAGGAAGGCATATCCCGGTAAATTACCTAGGTAACACTGGCTGACCAAGTTGGAGTCCAGATTCGAACCCCCGCCTTTAAGCTTTGACTTGGTCAATTGCGCGCTTTTGCGGTAGTTGGTGGCCAACTGCCCTAAGGCAGCTGGTTAAGTCTAGGAATTCTATTTTTGCACAAAAACAAAAACTTGGGGTTATGCATTAACTTGAGAAACTCATGCATGAAATTAGGTGTTTAACAAAACTAATCATGTTCCCCATACTTAGGAATTTCATTCTTACTACTTGTAAACATGTTTGCTAAAACACCCCATGTCAAATTTTTGCAAACATTTCTCACAAATAGGACAAATATTTTTTCGTCTCACATTGTGAATACAAAATCAAAACGTTATGTTTAAAACATCACTTGCATAATGTCTCTTAAATGCTAAAGGGAATACATAACCAATATGTATTTTCGGGTACATTCAAACGAAGCTACATTAAACTAGGAGCGCTTGAGTTATCTTTTGTTTTATAACAAAACTTGCATTATAAAACGTTTTTGAACCATCAAAATGAGTCAAGATAACCGCACCTCCACATTGTTTTCATATAGGCACACACTAGAACATCCACATTACAATAGTCATTTACTTAGACTAAAATGTGAAATTTTGTTTTTCTAGGAATCATCATGCCTCCTCTAACCCACTACGACCACAAGGACACCATTAAGTACCTACCCAAACACCACAAAACCAAAGGTCTTACTCAAACTCAAATTGACGTTTTCAAAGCCTTAGAAAAACGATATGTCCATGAGGGTAGAACCATTGAACCATCTTTCATAGAAGGTACAAACCTACCTAATGAACTAGCAACCATCAACTTTGAGTGTCTCTTAGAAATCGACGAGCCTATTTGTCCTAGGTTTATCTTAGAGTTCTATGCATCCGTCACTCTCTCCACGGATGAGTATGGTTGCATGTCTATTAACTTTAGGGCTAGTAGTCATGAGTACTCCTTCACTCTCGAAGAATTTGCTCAAATCCTAGGTGTCCCAAACCGTGGTACTTGCATCTACTCCGACAAGCATACCCTCTCAACTCTTGACACACTCATTGACTGAATCCATCCCTATAATACCCCTCTTGTGTCCAAGGATGAACTTCGTGACCACCTCTTCATTAGGACCACCAACACTAGGAGAACTAGAACCGGAAATGAGGTCAACAAGGACCCATATGGAATGGAAATCAATGAACTTAAGCCCCAATTCAAGAAATGGGAGGAACTCCTTGGAGCCAATGTCATTAGCACCATAAGAAACCGGGATCACATCAACGTTTGCCTTTGCAACATGCTCTACTCCTTGTCCGTTAGGCAACCCTTCAACTTTGCCTACTACATGGCCAAGAGAATGGTCGACATTCCCGTGCAAGGCACAACGGCTATGTCGTATGGAATGCTCTTGACCCGTCTCTTTAGGTTCATCTCTCCAATTCCACCAACTCCTAGAGGTCTTCGCCTAGACTACTCTCTCATTCCACATACTTTTGTCCCACTAAGTGATAGGAGAGTCTACAAAGCCCAAGGAAAACGTCCTCATCCTCCTACCTCCTCATCATCATCCTCAATGAGTGAAGATGAGACTTTGCCCGACTCTAGGCTCCCGCCTCTAGAATACCTTTCCCAACTTTCGGATATTCCAAACGAGTCGGCGGAGTTCAAGCAAACAAAGGAGATGTTCAAGAATCTTGGGAGATTCCTTGGAAAGCTCAAGAACAAGATTGACCGTCAATGAGAGCGGGTGTGTAGGAGTGTTTGGCACAAGGTGCTATTTGAACAATTTGGTCGTTTCAAACAATATGTGCTATGTATTTGTGTGTTGGTAGGATATTTGATATAATTTGGAACATGTTTGAACTAACTATGATGCAGGATGACAACATTTTGCATGTTGTCAAATTTTCATGTTTATGAAAATTTCACTAAGTATAGTGAAATTCGCTAGCCCCCGATCAAAGTCCAATGGTATGCGTGTTTACATGTCCAATTTTTGCATTTCCTAACCAGATATGAATTATATTTTTGCTTTTAGGAGTTTTCGAAAAATTTGAAAATCGTCTCGCGGGTCAAAAACGCGGACTGCCTACTTTTTCAGGCCTGGCGGATCTGGCGGCACCCTAGAATGGGTTCCGCCAGTACATTTTTCTAGAATTCCAGAATTGGCCCAACGAACCAGACGGAACCCAAATTAGGGTTCCGCCTGTGTTTCTCCAGGGTTCTGTCAGGTTTCTTGCAAATTTTCTTTTTCTTTTCGACATTTTGACTTCCAAACACCTACAAACCATCCTTTTTAGGTTGAAACCCATTTCCTGCAATTTGTTAAAGCACAATAGGGTAATTCTCATTCTCTAAAAATCATAGAAAACCATTTCTCGCCAAATTTCAAAATTAGCCATAACCACCTCAAGGAACCTCACCCATAAAGGAAGGAACCCTTCCAAATGTTCCTTGCAATTCGTGGAACATATACCTTCAACCAATTTGCCAAAACCACTAAGCATTTAGTGCAAATCTTTGTCTTTTTCCTTCACCATTTTCATTGGATTGACTTCCATGATTTGACAACCCTCATTAGTCTTCCAAATCATTAGGAACCTCCATTTTTGTATGGCTAAACATCAAATCCAAACACTCCTTCCCATAATTCTTCACCTCTATAAATTAAACCATCTTAGAACACTCTCAAATCACACCATCACCATCACAATCTCTGATTCTAAACCTCTACTAAACCATTTTGACAATGACAAAGTCAACAATAACCTCTCAACCATCATGATGCGTGGGAATTTCACCAGGCTTTACCTTTCAAGGGATCTCGAGAAGCTTACAACCCCCACCAGGCAGTGTACCTGATCGTTGTAGTATAGTATAGTGACAAGTACCAGGGGATTGATCGTTCAACTCAGGAATAGTGTGGCTAGGATTAGAAAGCCTAAAAACTAGGTCTAGAGGTGAGGGATGATTCTTTTTGTATTTTTATATTTTTATAAAAGCAATTAAAATCTCGGGTTTTGGAAGAGTGGGCGGAATTAGTTGCTAGTCAACTAACCCAATAACTAAAGATGCAATCAAAATAAAATAACAGAAATGTAAATAAAACTAATTAAACTAGTGGTGTGAACAATAAATGGGAAAATTGTGTTTACTTAGATTTCATTACTCCCTAGATATCTTTTACAAGTTGATAGTTTGCTACAGTTGCGTGGATGACGGGTTATATTCCTTAATACCAATTGTGGGGTGGCGTACGTACTTCCCCAAATCTATAAGCTCCTACTTCACTCCTATGTCGAGCCTGCAAGAAGCTCCTAACATGGGATCATTAGAATTCGCTCATGCATTAAATACAACCATAAAAACCTAGTACGCATTGGTTCATGCTTCTTAAGACGTTCAACCAAGTAACACTATGGAAGTCTGCCAGTTTTTTTAAGCCTAACATCGAAATCATTCATCCATTACAACTATAAACAAGCAATCAACCTATAATCAACATCTAGGTTTCATTACATCTAAGTAAACACACAAGAGATCTAGCCTAGCATGTTAAAATCAAGACAAGCGTAAGATATATTCAAACAACACATAAACATATTGAATGAATTGGAAGGATACTTATCTTAATTGAACATGAAAGGATTCAAGGGGTGAAAACCCTTGAAAATACTGTTAAAATCGTCCTAGGGTTTCTCCAAGTCGTCCCTAAAATTGTCCTCTCTTAATGAATGAAAATTACAAAAGTATATATAGATTTTCCAAGGTGACGGCGTCAAGAAGAAAATTCTGACTCCGTCAACCCGCCGCCCATAATAAAATCGGATTGCCTAGATCTAGATCTGACACCGTCAAGAGTGATTTTTCTCTGGGCCGTCACGTATAAAGGGACCATGACGGCCTATGGTGACGCCGTCATGCGCTAGTGCAAAATCTTTCTAGACCGTCATGGACTCCATCCTCTTCACTTCTTGTTTTTCCTCTTGACGCCGTCCTTAAGAAATTGTTGACGACGTCAGGTACTGTTCCTAGCAAGGAAAATTAAGACTTTGCCGTTTTCTTCACTTTTATGCTCCAAAAACGTCCGAAATGCTTCCTTTTCCAGAATTCACTCCAAAAGTACCTAAAATCACAAAAGGAACGATTTAGGGCAATATTTAATCAAATAAATTCAATTCTGGGCTTAAATGACCCCCTAAAAACGGATCATTTTTCGCCTCATCGTATACCCTTACACTTGAGTTTTGCTTGTCCTCAAGCAAATGCGCTTTTATTCTAGTCAAAATACAAGTTAGGGGTCATTTAACACTAATATAAAAGTAATTACAACAAATAATCGTTCCACCAAAGACCAAAGACAAGCACGGATGTCATACACTAGCACCTCACAAATAGTGTTTAGATACTCACATCTCTCGGGTGTAATAAAGTGTATATCACAATATGAAAATGGAAAACATCTCTCACTACCTGTCATAGCAAAATAGATTACCATAGGCTTGAGAAAGGATCAAACCTCTACCACATGGCGTAAGCACCTAGGATAAACTATCAAAGAGGTCTTTCAAAGGGTTATAAAGTTAGGTGTAGGAATATGGAAAACACGGTTTTGTTGGATATAGGCAATCTTTACTGGTGGCGAGTTAATAATCTTGGTTAATTCCATGTACAAAATGGCGTTGCTAAGCCAAGACTAGACTCGACTTAAGCTAATAAATCAAAAATAACAAAAAACATAAAATAAACATAGAACGAAACGGGATGGTAGTCCGTATGTTTATTATTATTATTATTATTATTATTATTATTATTATTATTATTATTATTATTATTATTATTATTATTATTATTATTATTATTATTATTATTATTATTATTATTATTATTATTATTATTTTTTTGCATACACTCTTACCATACCATCCAAAATAATACATCATAGGGAATGAACATTCCTCTTACACTTGAATTTTTACATACTTTACAATAAACTAATCTAATGACTCGAATTAAGATAATCAAAACACTTGGAGTACTTTTAAGATAAACGCACATATGGGGGTAATAATATGATGTTCTTCCCCATTACTCCATAACATAAGTACTTTACCCATGAGTCCCAATCGTCCCAAAACAATATGTACAAGGATATGACTCGACTTAGCAACCATGTAATCAATTAGATAATTAACTAAGGGTTTAAATATGTAACAATAATGCACTAAAGATGAGTGCATACACGGAAGGCTAAGGCGATTTGGGTGTACATTTAAGTGGGTTGTAACAAATTCTTCCTTTAAGTAAGATGCTTAAAGTTAGAAACGAAAAGATAGGCTCGGAGGGGTGTACTAGGGGTTTCGTGTACTAAAAATGAGTACAACGCTAAGGGTGTGTGAAAAATTAATTGACTTTACTAGCCAAGTAATATGACTTAAATGGTCAAGTAATTATGATACGGGTTTAAATACAAGGGTGATCCTAATGCCTCTTATCATGTAGTAAATCCTACTACACGAATGTAGTCTCACTAGCGGTCTCGGGATGCATCACTAACGCATGTTCTAGAATCTAAATGCTACCGGTACACTCATAAGCACTAATAGTAAATGCTTTTCCTATCAAATCTAAAGGCGAACCTTGTTGGCATGAATATATTACGATATTTAATCTAAATATTCTCTTCATGTTTTGATGATGGCAATTCATCTTTGCATTCATACGTTAACAAGCCTCGACATCTCAACGTCTCGAGTATGCTTCAACAATCACTTAAGGTATGTACAAACAAATATCTAATACATTTTATGATCAAAGGGATTTTATTTAAACATTACAAAGTTTATAAAATGATATAAACATGTTATATATTTTTAAAAAACAATTTTGGTAATTAAAGGAAAATGTTTAATTCATAACAAATATATGAATTCAAATTTTTAACCAAAATCAGTTAGTTTTTCACAAAATAAACTTTCACCAGAAAAGACAAAGATTTCTGATCATTTCAGTAGGGTGGCCCCCTTAATTATCAAGGGGACCGGCCATACAATTAAGGGGGTCGGCACGCTCCAGTTTTCAGAAATTTTTGCCTATAAATACTGGTTCATTTCTGCAATTTTTCCTCATCTTTTGCACGAAAATTTTCAGTCCCAATCCCTTCAAAACATCCTTCTAAATCCTTTGATCATAAGATTATAAGTCTTTGTTTCAAGTGATCCAATCCTTCACCACTCAAAGTGCAAGAGAAGAATCCTCCCTATCATAAAGCCAAATATGTATTAGGATCTAGTTAGTGTTTATGTGAAGTTGTGAGTTATGTATACGTAATAAGTAGATCAAGATGATTTTACTTAGTAGTGAGTTTATGAGTGAGTAAGAAGTAGTGGGAAGAAGTAGTAGTGTGGAGAAGTCATGAAGTTGTTAAAAAGTAGAAGTGTGAATATATAGTGGAGTATAGAAGAAGTTGTGAAGAAGTCTTGAAGTCGTGAAGCCATGAAGAAGTCGTGAAGTCGTGTAGAAGTTGTGTAGTGATTGAAGTTGTGAGATTGGTTCTAGCTACTATTAGAACTCGACATTTAGTTTAGTGTCGTTAATTGGTGTAAGCAAAAGTTGTGTAAGGTTTTCTCCGCCAAAAGGGAGCTTGTTGAGTAGTGAAGAAAACTCTCGAGTAGGTGACTCGGGAAGTGGAGTAGGGCAAGGAAGGTGTCCTTGTAGCCGAACCACTATAAATCATCATGTCCGGTTTGCATTTTCTTTCTCGTATCTCTTTACATTTATTCTTGCACTTATCACTTTATATCTATGCTTGCAAATATGTGTTGATAGTTTCTTATATTGTCATGATAATTAATTGTGTTATAGTTACAAGTTAATATTGTGATTGTGTGTATAATTATATGATATGGTCTAATAGATTATTATTCACACTTCTCATATTGAGTTTAACTTGATAGATAATTTGATACAAAACGTTTTAAGATTTTAAAAGGAAAACTTATTCACAAAAAGATCAACCAAAGCTCCATTCATAAAACTAAGTTTGGAAAACTAATCCAAAAGCTTATATATATAATTGATCATATTGATTATATGTTGTTTTCATACTAAACTCTAATTGAAGATTTTTCAAACAAACAATTGAATAAATTCGAATCAACATTTTGAAATAATTTTTTTATAAAATCAAAAAGTGGGGAAAACTATTCGACCCCCATTCTAGTTTTCCACAATTGGTATCAGAGTCACGTCGCTCTAATTTTCAAAACAAATGGTTTTAAAAATTGAGTACGATCCATGTATCAAATTATCCATTAAGGAGGATTAAATATGTAAAGTGTTTTGTTGATTAACTTGTATTAGTTTTGGTGTTATATACGCTAATTATACTAGCTCGAAATAATATCATGCTTAAAATAATTGTTATATGTTCGGTATCAAAATCAGAAAGTTACACACCTTTCCGAAAAGTCAGAAAATAATTTTTTACAAAAAATGAAATTTTGAGTACCAGATGGGCGGCCCCCTTAATTGTCTGGGCGGCCCCCTTAAATACTGGGCGGCCCCCTTAAATATTTAAGGGGTCCGCCTGTTTGTTCACAGTTTTTCAGAAACTTTGAAAAATCATATAAAAATAATTGTAACTCCGTAGAAGTCGAGCCACCTGGCATTTTAAAGGTAATTGAGTCTACTTTCATTTAAAAATACTTACAAGTAATCACTACAAACTTAAATATGTCAAAAAGTTAAAATACTACACGAAGGTAAAAAATTTGAGTCTTGTTTTAACGTAAAACTTGTATTTTACCTTTTCCTTCAAGTCGGGCATTCCTAGTCGGTATATCTTTGAAAAATTAAGTATTTATGCTTTCAAAATATTGATCTTAATTAAATTTTAAGATGGTTAAGAAACTATTTTATTTTCAAATAAAATCGAGCTAAGTAAACATTGGTATATATAATACACAAAACGACGACAAGTGTTTTATGTGCTATGTGAACTCATTTGTGATTTTATTTCGTTAATAGAGTATACTAGATAATCGTTGCTATTTGTAATTTAGCTATTTGAATATCTTAGCATATGTGTCGTGTACTCTATTAGTTCGTAGCTAGTTGTCCGTTTTTGCTTAACTAGATCTTATGCTAAATTTCTTGCGTTAAGTTTGCTTAATTAGTCTTGCATTGCATATAAGTATAAATGGCTTAATGTTACTTAAACATCTTGTAAATGAAGTTAAATCTAGTTACCTAAATATTTCAAACAATCTAATATATTTTCAACAAACGCTTAAATATTTTCAACAAATTATCTTGTTTTACCTTAAGTTGTTTAATAAGAGAAATTGAATCATTGTAAAACATTAATAGTTATATAAAAGAAAAAGTATTTTCAAAATCTAAGTGTGTTCATAATAAGTAAAAATGAAGAGTTTTTCACAAAAACAAAACATATAACAATAATGAAATAATAAGTCAACTTTCAATCATTCACTAATAAATAATCTTAGGATTAATGGAACACACTATCAAAATGTTTATTTATTTCAAATGAGTGTTTGTGAGGGTCAAGAAAGATCTTGATATTATATCAATTCGTTATTCAAATTATGGTTGATATATTTATCAAATCTAATTGACACATTTTTTAGTGTGGACAAGAAATTGGATTGCTATTTGTTTAGCTTCAAGATTATATCAAATTACAACAAAAGATATAGTCTTTAATCTACATACTCAATCACACTAGATTGATATGAAAATAGTTACATCCTTTGTAGATGAAAAGAGTATGCATTGGATCATACTCACACTTGTGTTGATAATGTCATATTGAATCTACTTGTTCAATAATTGTGTTCCAAATATTAGAATAACATTATAAACACATTCATAAAATATACAATGAAGTAGTATTGACGACTTGGATGTTTCGTCCGAAATATTCAAGCAATTTATATTGCAATGCAATGGATAAATGTGTCATATCCGAAAAACCAAACGTGAGCAAACTAACAACATATGTAAACTTTGCTCACACTACTTAAAATCATCACTTCAAGATAAAATACATATTTAAGAATAATACACACTATATATTCTATGTATTTCATTTTCTTTGTAGCATGAATGGTTGTGTTACAAGATAATGCACTACACTTTCCTTTTTGAAATAATATAAGTTATTAGAATTGAAAAATAACTTGTCACAATCCATAAACAAGTAAAATTTATTTTTTCAAATACTTGTTAAAGTATGATATATAACATTGGCAAAAATCATAGAAAATAATATTTGTTTAAAAATATATTAATGTCTAGTTTTGATATCATTTGAGAATCACAAACTCATTTAAGATAAATAATCTTAATGAGATTCATTTCACAAGAGATGCTAAGGTACACTCTTAAGTCTAGCACAATTATTAAATCAAGTAATATGCCATCAAAACCAAACAACCGGTAAATCATGAAGAAATGATTAAAACTTTTTGTTTACTCTTATCTAAACATTCAACACGTCTCTATTGGGATCGTGAATAAAATATATCATCTAGATTTACCTTCATAAAAACATAATGTTTGAGTCACAATAAGCCAAGTATTAGTGAATCAAGTAAACTTCATATTTGGTACTCTTCGATAGGTAAATTTAGGAACTCAATTTCTTCTAAAAAGAGAATGACTACTGGAGAATCTATTGACTAGAAATTCAATTTAACTTAACGGTTGAATTGCTTCTATGTGAGAAGTTGGGTGTGTGTAACCAGTAAAAGGGTGTGTGTAACCAGTAAAAATGGTCGTGTTTAGCCTGAATTGAGCACCACTAGTAATAGTCTCATACTCACTCTCCAACTTGATTAAATTGCTCTCCTATATATACCTAACGCTAGTTTACTTTTGTGAACTTAGCTTCTCATTAGATTATTTCATTCCTAGATTTATGGCATATCGCATATAAGTTGTTTCTAGATGTTTATTTGCTCCTATGTGATTTGATTGTATGCCTTTACATGCTTAACTCTATGTCCGGATGAGCACGAATTTAATGGGAAGGGAAAACACACTCACTCACATATATTCTTCTACCTTGCACTCAAACCTCATAACACTTCTTCAGTACATCCTCAAACCACCCATGTGAAATGAAAAACCAAATCATCCTTTATACTTCCAATCTCGAGTCATCCACCATTTCCATGCCCTCAAAATTTACCTTCCTAAACCACATCTTTCCTACACTATAAATACATCTCCTTCATCCTTAATGATCATCCAACCAAACTTATCATCCCTCAAAAACCCAAGATCTAAACTCTCAAGAGTTGCTAAGATCTCCGTAAAACCCATTTGGAGGACAAAAATTGACTCTTGTCAAAGCTCAAGTGATGTTGTTCCAAATCAACCAATACCCAGATCTTATGCTCATACAAATAACCCATCTCACAAACAAAGCCAAACACCCATGCTTGGTTCCACCAATGCTTCTTCTCATGATAAGCATGCACAATCCCCAAACAACAATCCAAACCTCATCACCAATGCTTCACTTGATGCTCATTCAACAAAAACTCCATCTACTCATGAAGCCTATCTTCTATCCATATCATGCTTTCATGATTACCCAAGCTCTAACATGTCTCCACCACTAAGAGTGTCACCACCACACCCTATAACTCACATGCTATTTCTATGTTGCATGTCCAATCATCCATCCCTAATTAAAACTACAATCCACCACCATCACCTTTCTCCAAACACTTGAAGTTCATTGAAGAACTCATGAAAGCCTATGAGCTTAGTGCTCTTCTTGCCTTACACCTTGCTCAATGCAACTTGGAATAACTTCCCTCTAGTTCTCCTTCATCACCCCACAACTTGAAACAAGTTGCAAAACATGTCAACAATTTTCCTTGTTGCATCTTTCCCCAAAAACAAACCATTTCATTGAAGGAATACTTCACTTGGATTGAGTATCTTCTCGCTAGTTCTCATCCAAAATCCTCGCTTGAACAACATCCAAACTCTCAATCAAACCTCTTCCGCTCCTAAATCTACACCTCTAAACTTCCTACATTCTACTAAGTGCGTCATCACCACCAAAACTTCAATCCCTAAAAGTCAAGAGAATTTCTTTATGAAATGCATCTTTTCCACTTCCTAGCAAGTGAAGAACACAAAGAAGATATCCAAGCTTCAAGTGTTGTTGAGCCATCACCACCTCATTCACATATCCATCTTCGGTCGTCAACCAACAAAACACCTGAAAATCCCATGATTCCTAATCATCCACCCTTGTCAAACGATATATTAATCTAAACCATATTTGTCAACCTTTTGTCATTACCTTCCCTTTTCATTCACGCTCATCCTTCTTCATTTTTCTACGTCTTTAAAAGAACGTATCATTCTCATCTTCATTTTTTTTCTTTAACCCTTTTAGAATATATATTTTGGCATCTTTCGCCAAAATATGTCGGTAGAATCCTTGCATTAGGTTCTAATCATTATCATGTCTTAAGCTTTGGTCATGGTAAATTTTTTGGAGTTAGGTTGTTGTTTTTAAAACAATAATTGCATATGTCATATTTTTAGTGCATATACCTATTACGGCCATATATTGTTCCCCTATTAGTATCATGCCTATATCTATCATCATCATTATATATAGTTGCACTTGTCTACTAACTTTGTTTTGAAGGATTACTTAATCGCTCGATTCTTTGGTAGCCAAAACAAGTTTTGCGCATACACCAAGGGGGAGCATACACCAAGGGGGAGAATTAAGGTTGATAGGTTCAAGGCTTCACTTACAATGATGCAAGCTCGCCTTTTACATTCTTTCTCAAGGGTTCAAGCGTAGTGGAAGTCTCGTCTAAGAGTCCACCTTTTTGCTTCGACAAAAGGGGGAGAAGAAGTGTAAACAAGTAACTTATACATTTTACTATGAGTTATAGTTTACATAGTTTGTCATCATCAAAAAGGGGGAGATTGTTGGCATGAATATTACGATATTTAATCTAAATATTCTCTTCATGTTTTGATGATGACAAAGATGTAAGTTACAACATATAACGTAAAGTGCTTAAGTTACTTGTGATCACAATTCATCTTTGCATTCATACGTCAACAAGCCTCGACATCTCATCGTCTCGAGTATGCTTCAACAATCATTTAAGGTATGTACAAACAAATATCTAATACATTTTATGATCAAGGGGATTTTATTTAAACATTACAAAGTTTAAAAAATGATATAAACATGTTATATATTTTTGAAAAAGAATTTTGGTAATTAAAGGAAAATGTTTAATTCATAACAAATATATGAATTCAAATTTTTAACCAAAATCAGTTAGTTTTTCACCAAATAAACTTTCACCAGAAAAGACAAAGATTTCTGACCGTTTCAGTAGGGCGGCCCCCTTAATTATGGGCAGCCCCCTTAATTATTAAGGGGACCGGCACGCTCCAGTTGTCAGAAATTTTTTCCTATAAATACTGGTTCATTTCTGCAATTTTTTCTCACCTTTTGTACGAAAATTTTCAGTCCCAATCCCTTCAAAACATCCTTCTAAATCCTTTGATCATAAGATTATAAGTCTTTGTTTCAAGTGATCCAATCCTTCACCACTCAAAGTGCAAGAGAAGAATCCTCCCTATCATAAAGCCAAAGATGTATTAGGATCTAGTTAGTGTTTATGTGAAGTTGTGAGTTATGTATATGTAATAAGTAGATCAAGATGATCTTACTTAGTAGTGAGTTTATGAGTGAGTAAGAAGTAGTGGGAAGAAGTAGTAGTGTGGAGAAATCATGAAGTTGTGAAGAAGTAGAAGTGTGAATATGTAGTGGACTATAGAAGAAGTTGTGAAGTAGTGAAGAAGTCTTGAAGTCGTGAAGCCATGAAGAAGTCGTGAAGTCGTGTAGAAGTTGTGTAGTGATTGAAGTTGTGAGATTGGTTCTAGCTACTATTAGAACTCGACATTTAGCTTAGTGTCGTTAATTGGTGTAAGCAAAAGTTGTGTAAGGTTTTCTCCGCCAAAAGGGAGCTTGTTGAGTAGTGAAGAAAACTCTCGAGTAGGTGACTCGGGGAGTGGAGTAGGGCAAGGAAGGTGTCCTTGTAGCCGAACCACTATAAATCATCGTGTCCGGTTTGCATTTTCTTTCTCGTATCTCTTTACATTTATTCTTGCACTTATCACTTTATATCTATGCTTGAAAATATGTGTTGATAGTTTCTTATACTGTCATGATAATTAATTATGTTATAGTTACAAGTTAATATTGTGATTGTGTGTATAATTATATGATATGGTCTAATAGATTATTATTCACACTTCTCATATTGAGTTTAACTTGATAGATAATTTGATACAAAACGTTTTAAGATTCTAAAAGGAAAACTTATTCACATAAAGATCAACCAAAGCTCCATTCATAAAACTAAGTTTGGAAAACTAATCCAAAAGCTTATATATATAATTGATCATATTGATTATATGTTGTTTTCATACTAAACTCTAATTGAAGGTTTTTCAAACAAACAATCGAATAAATTCGAATCAACATTTTGAAATAAATTTTTTATAAAATCAAAAAGAGGGGAAAACTATTCAACCCCCTTCTACTTTTCCACAAACCTCACATATTTGGGTGGAAAATTTTTCTGAATGGTACGGTTTGTGCTAGTCATACAATCTCCTATCCATGAGATGCTTGCTAAGGCTAAAGTTTCACTCCTAAATGTTGTAAAAAATTTTAAATTTGGCGCTAAAATTACACTAACAAGTATTTCTCATAGTTTTATTACACATCTACCATTAAACAAACAAACTCAAGTGAAAGTGTATCCTATAAGGTATCATCATTTACCCTCCCTTTACACTTAGGATGAACATTGTCCCCAAGGTTCAATTAAAGAATGTAAAAGTGAAATAGGTAAAAGAATGAAATCAAATACTCCCCTGATTCGCTCGGTATGTATAGTGCGGTAACAAGGTTAGATCTTCCTCCAAGAAAATGAACAATCAAAGCTTCCCTTCCAGAATATAAATCATCTTCTTCTCGTACATAACCTGTTGAACCTGAGAAAACAAACAAGGCAACCTCGCGTAAAATCGGCGGCAATCTATATGTACTAACAAATCCAAGAAAACAATGTAAGATATAATGCTTGTGGAATGAATGTTTGCAGATTTCCCGGAGTTTATAAAACTAAAGAATTAACAAATACTTTAAGACTCCGTTAGAAAAACAAAACTAGCAAAATTTCCAGAATTTTACACATGACGCCATCAGGAATTAATTCCTGACGCCGTCAAAAGTGATCGGCAGAAATCCTTACGTTAAGTTTCCGAAAAATTTCTGGAAAACTTATGTCCTACTTCCTGGAAAATCCTACAAAACATCATTATGACTCGATACAAGCATTTGACTCTAACAAATACGAATATACATGTCCATTAAATATTGTGGAGAATCCTGATCAATCTTGTTTCTTAAAAACATATTGGGGTTTCCCCTTACACTTATCTTTTGCGAAATACCTTTGGATGAAGTTAAGACAAAGCCAAACGACAAAATAAAGTATTTTCACCATTTTAGTTTTGAAACATGATTTACCAACAATAAAAATAAAGCATGCATACGGAAACAAATAACAATCAAACAATTAAAAATCAAACAAAGCATGGGTTGCCTCCCAAGAAGCGCTTTTCTTTATTTACGAGTCTTGTAGCTAGACTTAAGGTCATGGGCTATTACGTGACCTCATCCTTGGTCTCACTTTCTAGGTCATCTCCTATATTAGTTTTGTATTCCGGACCTAGTTGCAAGCATTCTTTGTAGAAACCAAGTATTCTACTCATAACATACTCTACTCCTCTACGTCTATCCTCATCATTCCTATAGTAAACCGCTTGTTTGTGTTCCTTTTCTATGTTCGATAGGAGGCGGTATTGTTCAATCTTATAGGGCATTTGGTAAGCAATCTCATCATTCTCTTCCTTGAATCTTCCTATCCCTAGAGTCAGATCGTAACTCATCTTAGAGGCCTCAACGAACGGTTTTCCGAACACTACTTGACTTAGGCAGTCATCTATCACCAGACGAGTATCCTCAACTATCACAAATTCGGTCTCATAAGTGAAGTTTCCAACAATCACATGCAATCCTTTCACTCTTCCTACAAAATTACTTATCAAATTCTTATTGGGCATCATCCTATAACCAAGTTGTTTCTTCATTACCCAATTATAATAAGTCCTAGTCATGATGTTTATAGGAGACCTAGGATCGATATAAGCTTTCCATACATGCATATGCCCAACGTTTCATGGTATGTTGATGTTAGAGGGATTGCCTACTTTAATAAGGGGTGAACCAAGGATATATGGTGTCTCGGGATCATTGAATAAATCCTTGTGATATTCCCGTTCTTCCTTGTGGGCAACTTATCAAAGTACTCTTCTACGTTTTCTACTTCCTCTAACTTTTCTTCCTTAGTAACCTCAACTTCCTTAATTTCATCCCTAGTCTCGGTTTCTACCCCAACTTCATCCTTGTCACTTTCTTCTATATCCTTATCTATTGGTTTAATAGTGACAACATTGACAAAGTGGACGTGTTTGGATGACGAGGGTTCCATAATTTGGATTCCGCTATTGGGGTCCCTAGTGTCCTTCCTAGGTGTAGTCAAAGCTTGGTTGTTGAGGGCTTTCAACAAGTTGTCAATCTTATTGGTCATCTCCGTTTGTTGTTGATTGAATTCAGTTTCAAACTTAACTATGCGAGCTTCTTAAGATGCCATAAACTTGGACATCAATCCTTCAAGATTGTTGGTACTACTATAGTTATTAGAAGGATTGTTGTTGAAAGTACGGTTGGAGGGTGGACCGTTTGGTTGGTAACGATTAGGCGGATTGGAAGAATTGTTTTGATTTTGTTTCCACCTAAGGTTCGGGTGATTTTTCCAAGAAGGGTTGTAGGAATCACCATAAGGGTTTGGCTCGGGCTTGAAATTGAGCCACTTATCTCCCGGTTCGTCGGTACGCGAAGATGCGTAGTCCGCAAAAGCTGTTTCGGGGAGTTCCACGCAATCATGAGTGTCATGGGGACCACTACATAATTCGCATGAAGAAGTGATTTTGTTCACTTGGCTTGAAGGCTTAGGAGCTTCGTAAGATTTCATGAGAAACTTGACTTGGTCCTCAAGTTCCATGATCCTACAGTCGAGAGTGCTAGAATTGTTCGAAGGCAAAGATATTGCCTTGACCGTTTTGTTCAAATCACGGGGATCATTCCAACTTTCGTTGTCATAGAGAGCAAGATCTTCTATGAGTTCCCATGATTCTTCCGCACTTAGATCACGTACATTGCCACCGGCCGATTGGTAATTGGTCGCCTTGTGGAGAGATCGATATGGTCATAGAAGATTTGGACTTGGAGCCAAAGATCTATGCCATGATGAGGGACTTTTTGGAGTAAGTCCTTGAAACGAGTCCATGCTTCATATAGAGTTTCACCTTGACGTTGTTGGAACATCAAGATATCATTTCTAAGCTTGGTAGTTCTCCCCGGTGGGAAAAATTGAGCAAGGAAAGGAGTGGTGAGATCATCCCATGAGGTGATGGATCCCGCTGGTAAACGTTCAAGCCATTGACTAGCATGATTACGTAGAGAGAATTGGAATAGGCGTAATCGGGTCGACTCTCTAGTTGTAACATCAAGGTCTATAAAATCTACAATTTTAAGGAAGTCCTTGAGATGTTGATTAGGATCTTCGGAACGAAGTCCATGGAATGCACATCCGCTTTACACCAACCGGATGGTGTCGGATCGCAAGGGGGACACATTGGCTCCTTGGGTGAGCTCAATATTGTTTCGATAGCCTTGGTGGCTAGGTCGGGAATACTCTCCTAGGGCTCGGGGCCTAAGAGGTTGGTTTGCTAGTGGTGGGTTTTGTTGGTGGTCTTGTTGTGGTGGGTTGATAGGTTCAATGATGTTACCACCTTCCATGATGTCGGATGGTAAAGATTACGAACAAAGGCACGAAGAAATAAGATAAACTAAAGAAAACCTAAAAAAAATAAAATCTCACTAGAAAGGAATCTAGCAAGTAGACCTAATAAAAAGAAATCCTAACCTAGACAAAAACTATTCCTCGGGCTGCGGCGCCAAAAACTTGATAGCGCCGCACTCTTTTGCGAAAGTTTAGGAATAAATGTAAAGATAGACAATCCCCGGCAGCGGCGCCAAAAACTTGATGTGTGGGAATTGCACCAGGCTTTACCTCTCAAGGGATCTCGAGAAGCTTACAACCCCCACCAGGCAGTGTACCTGATCGTTGTAGTATAGTATAGTGACAAGTACCGGGGGATTGATCGTTCAACTCAGGAATAGTATCGTTAGGATTAGAAAGCCTAAAAACTAGGTATAGAGGTGAGGGATGATTATTTTTGTATTTTTATATTTTTATTAAAGCAATTAAAATCTCGGGTTTTGGAAGAGTGGGCGGAATTAGTTGCTAGTCAACTAACCCAATAACTAAAGATGCAATCAAAATAAAATAACAGAAATGTAAATAAAACTAATTAAACTAGTGGTGTGAACAATAAATGGGAAAATTGTGTTTACTTAGATTTCATTACTCCCTAGATATCTTTTACAAGTTGATAGTTTGTTACAGTTGCGTGGATGACGGGTTATATTCCTTAATACCAATTTTGGGGTGGTGTACGTACTTCCCCAACTCTATAAGCTCCTACTTTACTCCTATGTCGAGCCTGCAAGAAGCTCCTAACATGGGATCATTATAATTTGCTCATGCATTAAATACAACCATAAAAACCTAGTACGCATTGGTTCATGCTTCTTAAGACGTTCAAGCAAGTTACACTATGGAAGTCTGCCAGTTTTCTTAAGCCTAACATCGAAATCATTCATCCATTACAACTATAAACAAGCAATCAACCTATAATCAACATCTAGGTTTCATTACATCTAAGCAAACACACAAGAGATCTAGCCTAGCATGTTAAAATCAAGACAAGCGTAAGATATATTCAAACAACACATAGACAAATTGAATGAATTGAAAGGATACTTATCTTAATTGAACATGAAATGATTCAAGGGGTGAAAACCCTTGAAAATACTGTTAAAATCGTCCTAGGGTTTCTCCAAGTCGTCCCTAAAATTGTCCTCTCTTAATGAATGAAAATTACAAAAGTATAAATAGATTTTCCAAGGTGATGGCGTCAAGAAGAAAATTCTGACGCCGTCAACCCGCCACCCATAATAAAATCAGATTGCCTAGATCCAGATCTGACGCCATCAAGAGTGATTTTTCTCTTAGCCGTCACGTATAAAGGGACTATGACGGCCTATGGTGACGCCGTCATGCCCTAGTGCAAAATCTTTCTGGACCGTCATGGACTCCATCCTCTTCACCTCTTGTTTTTCCTCTTGACGCCGTCATTAAGAAATAGGTACTGTTCCCAGCAAGGAAAATTAAGACTTTGCCGTTTTCTTCACTTTTATGCTCCAAAAACGTCCGAAATGCTTCCTTTTCTAGAATTCACTCCAAAAGTACCTAAAATCACAAAAGGAACGATTTAGGGCAATATTTGATCAAATAAATTCAATTCCGCGCTTAAATGACCCCCTAAAAACGGATCATTTTTCGCCTCATCACATCACGACCCGTTTGGAGAACAGCACGCATAAGTGTCAAACCACTTTGGTCAAACCACACAATCAACTTAACCTCTTCATCCTCGGATGAATTCGCCTCACCCATAAAAAATGAACATTTTCTAAACCTTGCATCTCCAACTCCATCACCCAATGAACCTAATGAGCTGACCACTCCACCACCAACAAAATCACCCATTGACCTAACTCCACCAAGTGCTCCAACCCAACCATCCAAAACTCCATCACCATCACCATTACCTAAACTTGAACCAATGAAGTTATTTGGGTCTCCTCCAACATCACCACATCCGTTTGTACAAGATCTCAATGATCTTCCACCAAGACCAACAAAACCACCACCTTTCACAAATGAAACACCAAGGTCATTGCTTGACCAAAATGAGTCTTTTGTCCACAACCAATCACCACAACAAGAGTACCACCACCCAAAACCATTGTTGTTTCACCCTATCTACAATGACATCCATGGTCCTCTATATAGAGAACCAAACTTTGAAAATCATGATCACCCAACTCCACCACATTCCCAATCCCAAACCTTTGAGTCTTTCTTTCCTTCGTATGAGGAAATTCAAAGCATGGTTGAAAATCACCTCCATCAAGCAATGGAATTTCAAACCACCTTGCTTGACTCCATACCAAACCCATCCTTCAACCAAGAAACCAACACCAACCCACCACCACCAACATCATCAAAAGACCCATTTCCACCTACTCATCATCATGTTTGCTCACATTGTGAGCAAATGTTGAAAATGGGTGAAAGCATCAAGTTGTTGCTTGAATAATTTCAAGATGAAACCCGCTTTGCAATCCAACACGTCATAGAACGTTTGGATGCTCTTTCCCACCCAAAAAAAATCCTAGACCACATTTGGAGGCCTTTTGCCCCATTTAGGAATGTAGGACTTTAGTTTTCTTTTATTTCTTGGTTATTTTTTTTTATCTTTTCTTGTTTATAGAAGTAGGAAGATTGTTTTCATTTCTTGTCTTTGACTTGTTCAAAGTCACATTTTACTTGAAATGACACCTTTTACTACTTTCTTACTTTCATTGTTGGTTTATCATATATGAGTTGTCATTGTGGTTGCATATTGTGTGGTGACTACAAGCTTGATTATATGTTATTATCACCAACTAACCATTTTTTGTAGGTTCAAAGTCCATGTTTCCTATCTTGGCACTCCTTTTAGGGGGAGTATCGACCAAGGGGGAGCACGTGCATAGTTCCGCTTCGCTACTCTATTTTTTGTTTCGACAAAAAGGGGGAGAAACATATATTAATCTTTAAACTTAAAATGATTTTCATCACTTAAGTAAAACAAGTTTAATATAACATTTTTTTTAAGTCTTAAACACTAAAATTTGGTGAGTTACTTAAAAATAAAGTTTATGTTTTGTCATCAACAAAAAGGGGGAGATTGTTAATACAAATATCGCCTAAAAATGTTATTTATATTTTACGATCTTTGCTAAAGTTTTGTTAACGACAAAATTTAAACTTTAGTTTCTAAGTAAAACTTAATTTTAGTTTAAAGACTTGCATAATTAGACATTTGCTACATTTTACATTTCACATAAAACACAACACTTTTTATATTTCTTAAAATAGAAAAATGTTAACATCACATCATACATTTATGGTAAACTTGTGCGTTTGACTTACCATAACCTCTTACACATTTTTGGAAGCTTTCTTCTTTTGCTTTAATGTGTTTGACTAGGTTTAGTTGATGTGACTTTGGTTGGTTTGAATGATTTATTGCAAAACCAACTGCAAGCCTGGCGGAACCTTGGGGGTACACGGGCGGAACCCATCTGATGGTTCCGCCGTATCCGTCAGACCTGCAGAAGGTCTTGCTATAAATACCAAGCCATATGTTTGAATTTTGGTTTTATCACTCTACATTAGATTTTCACACACATACATTCATTCTTTCATCTAACCCTTTAACATTTCATTTCTATGTGAAGTTTCTTTTGTAGCAAAGAAGTTCACAAGTTCATATAAAGTTACAAGTATTCAACACAACGTTGCAAGACTTGTTAGCTTAGCATCGTGTAGACTTTGTGTAGTTTACACTTCATTTGATTGTGTATTTTCAGTAGTGATCGGTTAGTATTTTAGTCCTTAAAATACAAAGTGTGACGGGAGTTGTTGTACCTTTGTAAAAGAACTAACGGGAGTGGTTGTACCCTTGTAAAAGAACTCGACATCTAGCTTAGTGTCGGTAAACGTGCATAAGCGACGTGTAAGGTTTTCTCCGCCGGTGAAAGGAGCTTGTTGACTAGTGAAAGAAACTCTCGAGTTGGATACTCGGGGCGTGGACGTAGGGCAAGGAAAAAGAGTACTTGTAGCCGAACCATGATAAATACTCGTGTTGTGGTTTGATCGTTTCTTTCTTTATACTTTCATGTTATATCTTGTGTTTGTGTTCATATCTTTGATTAAACGGAAAGTTTCAAAAGATAATCAAACAAGTTTAAAGTTTTTAAACGGTAAACTATTCAACCCCCCTTCTAGTTTTCCACACACAGTACTTTTTTTGTTTCCTGGTCATCTTCCTCGTAAGACATGAGACCTCAAAACTCCATTGAAACAATAAGCTTTCATCTTCCTCGTAAAATATAAGGTGGTTCTAGATCTGTACATCATGATCTTTCTTATACATACCTTCTTGAAAGCTTTCTTCTTTAAGGTAGTTTTAGGGAACCACCTGGTCATTGGTTAAGCCCGCCATTGTTGGGGGTGGCCGAGCACCCTCCAACCCCCCACTGGCTCCGTCCCTTGCATTGTTGCTAGGATATGATATAATATAAGATGTAAAAGCACTACCATATGAATAATTTAGAACACAGTCACAAAGAAATCTTTGCCATTAGACTATTTTATTTTATTTATTTATTTTTTTTTATTATTTTTTTTTGAGAATTCTCAATAAACTATATTTTGTACAACATAGTAAAATCAGGAAATTACCCAATTAACTCAAATGCTTATTAGAAAGGGAATGTTTGCCCACCGAGTATGTAAGCATCATCTCGAATATCCTCTCAGTGTCACTTTCTCCAACACATGTGAAAGAACGGACACCATTTTTTGAATTCAACTTCCATCATCAAATCGATTTTTCCATGCTCCCTGATGACGTATGATGAGTGCTCAAACACTCATCATTTTTGATATATTTAAACTGCCAAAACGCACAAAAACAATCAAAAAAGATATCAAAATACTTAAATTATCCCAGGGATTGTGTTTTATGTGTTTTAAAAGCAAAATGTGCAAAAACAAAGAAAAACGTACAAAGTTTGCAGTATTGGCAGTTTCAGTCCCCCAAGTTTCAAAACTTGTCAATTTTAGTCCCTATGTATTTATTTTTAAGGAAAAGTCAACCCAAGGTCTTAAAAGTCAAATAATCATAAAATATTATAATTGGGTTGCAAGTTTTCAAAAATTACATGATTAGTCCCTGAAAATCCAAATATGGCAAAAGTAGTCCCTGGGATTTTTGAAATTTTGAAAAGGTGGAAAAATGCAAATTTGGTCCTTGGATTATTGGTATTTGGCAAAATTGATCCTTTGGAGAAGTTTTGGAAAGTTACACTTCACCCCCCTCAACTTTGAAGGAATTGCAAAAATGGTCCTTGTGTTAACTACTAACCATCCGGATCCTTATTTACTTAATCCAAAACACACCCTTATCCACCCAAATCCCTAGCCCAGCTACAACCCTCAGCCCACCACACAACTTGGCCCAGTCCATTGTTTTCTTTGGTTAATACCCCGGTCAACCTAGGTCAACGCGGGTCAAACCCACGTTTGACCGTCTTCTCCCCCAACATAATCCCACAAAACCAGGGCAACAATCACCTCCCCCCTCCTCACCTTTTCACCCACTTTACCCCCCATAATTAATAACCTTACCCACCAACTCCACCACCATAAATGCATCCCCAATCCCCTCACCAACACCACTCAGAATTGCCCGAAGTGATTTTGGCGCCAAAATGGCAATCTAGGGCTCAGATCATCTCAAGCATAATTAGACGGTTGGGATTTGGTCAGAGGGTCAAAGCAAAGGCTGTGGGGCTCTCAGAATTCAAAAAGAGCCCATGTGGAAGGCTTAGCTTTAGTTTTTTAGCTCGATATATATTGATAAGCTCATAGAAGCTTGTGTGTGTAATTTTTCTTAGTTTTATTGTAATTTTAGTTTATTTTCAATGTAATGTAACTGTTTTTTATCAATGCAAGCTCAGTTTGAAGTTTAATTCTCATTTCCATTTTTCAAAGTCTCATTTAAATTTATCAAGTTCTAATTTAAGTTTCTAATTTGTGTTTATTGGATTCATAAGCTAATACAAACTCAGTGACAAGGGTTTATTAACTTAACAAACTTGTTTGATAAACTCTTAGCTCATTTCTAAATATTTATAAAAAATCAAGAAAAATAAAAAAAAATAAGTGAAAGATTGGTGATCAGTGACTGTATGAGCAAGGAGCACAGTAAATCAAGGATGGCTGTGGGTTAGGTACCTCAGGGGAGGGCATAGGATTGATTGATTTGGTCCTTTGGTTCTTACTCAGTGGCTTGGAAGGCTTTGTAAGCTATAAAACCTTTCATCTTTACTCCTAAGTAGTCTAAACTGTCTATTTAAGTTTATTGCAGTTAAAAATTAGTAGTGATCATTTGTTTGTGTTTTATATTTGTTTAAGTTGTAATTTCTTCAATAACTGATTTTTAAGGAGTGTTTGGATTTGCCTTGTTCATTGAGATCTTGTTGTTGCAGTGTTGCCATTTTGTCATTTGTGAGTTGCTATAAGTTCATTTAGACCTAAGGACTCATAAAACTTGTATCTAATCAAGTAAAAGTCAAAATTGCAAAGAATACGCCACCACAGTTAACTGTGGTGGTTTTTGAGTTCCATACCCCATCATTTCATTGTATAAGTGGTACTTGTAACTTAATTTGGTCTTAACTTAACTTATAAACATGTTTTCAGCCATTTAGATCAATCAAAAGTTGAAAAAAGTCAAGGTATCAAGTTTTTGCTAAAAGTCAAATTGTGAGTTCTCAGATTTTGATCAAACTTTGGAGGTTTGTAATTTGATGGATACTAGGTTTTAGAGTCTGAGTTTTTACAAGTGTAATATCTACCACTTTGTTGATTTTTGTGATTTTTCTCAGATTTTATAGAATTTGTTTACTGGGTCCCACAAAGCCACAAAGTGACTTGCAGGGCAACACATCTGCCCTGTCTCAGCAGACCACCCTCACACCACCATCTTTTGTGGTGGTTTGAGGCCAATACAGTGACCCTCAGACTTTGTTTTTGGTCCCGCTCAACCCCCCTCCTACCAGGGAGTAAGAGTGAACCCTTTGTTTGACCCCTACAATAGTGGACCCCACCTAATTTGGTCCCTAGACTTTGTCCCATAACTGCCTCAGTCAACAAATAAGCAAAGTGCTTATTTGATCTTTTTGGCTTATTCAGGCCATACATTGGCTTAATTCTTGCTTATTTGTGTTCATAAGACTCAGAGAAACCAAAGAATACAATTGTGGACCCCACATCTTCATTTTGAGCTTAAAAACCTTCACAGTCAACAAAAGTCAACTGTGAGGTAATTAAGCACTTCAAGTGCTTATTTCCAGGGGTGTAGTGAAAGTGCCTTAATTAAAAGTACTTATTTTTAGCTTATAATTAGTTTAGAAAAAGAAAAAAACCAAAAAACCAACTTTAAAAATAGTGATAGCTTCTATTTAATAGGATTTATCAATTTAATTTTCTTTTTAATTTATTTCTAAAGTAATATATCACTTTTATATTTTTAGAAATTACATTTTAGGTTAAAATAATTTTACAAATTTTTCCAGATTTTTATTTTTTCTTTTAGTGGTATTTCTAATTAATTTTAGTTTACTTTAGTTTTAATTAATATTAATCAATTAAATAGCATAATTAGTTTTTAAATAGTATAATCTAGTTTTTATAATTTTTATAGCTTGTATTTTAGTTAAAACATTTTTATAATTTTTTCTAGAATTTCTACTGTTCATTTGATAGTTTTCATAATTTAAATAGTTTAATTAGATATTAATTAATAAATAGAATAATAATTATTTAATTAGCTTAAAAAATACTTAGAATTAATTTTTTATAATTTTTTAGGATTCCCATGATGGTTAATTAGATTTATAAAATTTTTCTTAATTTTCTAAGCCTTTTTAGTATTTTTAATAATTCTAATTAATTAAATTAGTATTAAATAGATAATTAGTAAAATAATTAATATTAAATAATTAAATAGTGTAAAAATACTTTTTATTTTTCTTAAAATTTTCTTTATTTAATAGGATTGTAAAAATATCAAATTTACACTTTTACCCCTTTTAGTCCTTCAGTTGTACTTTTTGTACGGTTCATCTGTATACGTTTTTAATTAAAACGTATAATTTTAGGTTTAAGCTCAAATTCCAGTAATCCAAATTCCAGTAATCAATCACATAGCTTTCCTAAGCTATATTTGTTAATAATTTCCAAATAATTTTGATCATAACCCTTTCCTGTGAATAATTACCCGATCACTAATACGCTAAAGTCACAATTCACACTTCAACGGGATTTAACGACCCGGTGATACATTATATTACCCGGAGTATTGATATAGACTATTTGACTTAGTTGACCATTCTTTGGTTAATTTAAGTTAGGTGGTTTAGCATCAATCAATTTTTGGCGCCGCTGCCGGGGAAGTGTGCGCGTTTCTATAGCGTTATTTGAGATTAGTGTTATCTCACCTCACTCACTTTATAAATACCACCACTTGTGTATATTTTCATAATCAAAATACAAAAAAGTCATTAACACTTTTCCTAAAGTGTTAAAACACCAAAAAAATTAAAAACAACAAAACAGATTGTAACGTTTTCTGATTCGGTTTTCTTTTAAGGTGATTCTTAAAGAAAAACGATTTTGGTAAACGAGACGATACCAAAAATATTGTCCAAAAGTTTTTAAACCCATACACAAAACATAAAAACATCCGTCTTTTCTTGTGAATAATAATTCTACATAAAATAAACCGTCAAAAACCAAGACAGAATACCTTCAACTGGGGGTGTGAACAAATAAGTTCCCAAACCAAAAAGATTAAAACTTGCCTTTGTATCCTTGTGAGTGGTGTACCTTTTCTAAAGAAGCCACTCACTTGTGATTATTGGTTTAAGTTCACTGTGGTTTTGTCTCGACTTTGTTTTGATTGATTTTTGTTCCTAGTGCATGCGCACTCGTTCTTCTAGGTCTACTAGCCCATTACGTGAGCTTGTACGAAAACCTAGAAGACCTCGTAGACGTTCAGCACCAACAGTCGGATCTGAGATCCGTACTGTTGCCACACCCACTGTCACCATGGCGGAAGACCGTCCCATGTGTGAACTTCTCCAAGCACCCATCGAGGGTTACGGAGATGCCATTATTGTCCCAGCCATCGTGGCTGATAGTTTTGAGCTCAAAACCGGGCTACTCAATCTTGTGACCTCAAGTCAATTCTACGGTTTTGAGAGGGACGATCCTCATGCTCATATTCGATGGTTCAATAAAATCACATCGACCATCAAGTACAAAAATGTCCCGTGTGAAGCAATAAAACTTCTTCTCTTCCCATTCTCACTGGAGGGACAAGCCCAGATTTGGCTTGAAAAACAACCTCCACGATCTATCGAGACTTGGGAAGATCTTGTCAAAAAGTTTGTGAATTAATTCTTCCCACCTTCCAAGACCACAAGTCTTAAGAACGAAATCACCAAGTTCACTCAAAAATACGATGAATCTTTTGGTGAAGCGTGGGATCGTTTCAAAGAACTACTTCGCAAGTGTCCACATCATGGTTTCTCTGAGTTGATGCAACTCGATACGTTTTACAATGGCGTGAGCCAAGCTGATCAGGATTCTCTCAATGCCTCCGCTGGAGGAAATTTTTTGAGTAGAACCACAAAAGAAGCTTTGCAAATCATAGAAAACAAGTCCAAGGTCCGCTCTACACGAAGCAAACCGATTGTTTCTCAAATCAATGCGGGACCTTCTACTTCATCTTCTGTTGGTCAATCTAGCACGGATGCTAAGATTGACAAGCTCACTGAAGCGATCCAAGCTTTGGTTCTCGCCCAAACAAAGAAAGTCTCATTTCCACAACATCCTTCCCCTGCTGAGGTTAAAAAAGTGGAAGTCTGTGTGACTTGTGGTGGGCCGCATGCCTACTACAATTGCACAGCTACTGATGGTACTCCATATGAAGCTAATGCTGTTGTCGGGTCCCAAAATCAAGGAGGCAATCAATACCGCCCTCCTATGGACCCGAACTATCGTCCTCACCATTATCCTGGACCTCCTGGTTTTCATCAAAACCATAATGTCCAAAACCGTGGCCAAAACCAAAATAGAGTGAACCAAGGTTATCTAAACCAAAATAATTTCAATCAGGGTCACGGTTTTCAAAATCAAAACCAAGGTTTTCAAAATCAAAGTTTCCAACATCAAGGAAACTTTAACCGGAACCAAGGTCAGGGTAATTTCAACCCCGGGAACTTTCATGGAAACAATCACCAGAATCAAGGGAATTTCCATCATCAAAACCAAGGAAATTTCAATCAAGGCCCCAACCCGAACAATCGAGCTCCAAATATTCCTAATCCGAATCAAGCTATTGTTCCAACTGGGCCTTCATCCGATGAATTGTTGAAACAATTCATGAAGTCCCAAGAAGAGTTGAACAAGTTGCTGGTCAGCCAGATTTCTGATATCAAGAAGTCTTTAAATGATCGACCCTCGGGCTCAGGTACAACTTTACCGAGCAACACGATCGCTAACCCGAGGGGCGATGCTAAGGCGATCACAACACGAAGTGGTGCTTCATATGATGAACCCGCGATTCCTACTACCTCTTCTTCCTCTCCTCCAAAGGTAGTGAGTCGTGAGCCTGAGGTGACAAAGGACAAGGTGCAAATTCCTAGCCCACGAAGTATAGCACACGTCCAACCTCAGGATAATCCTGAAACCAGATGTAAGCCTGGAGTTGTTTTTGAACCACCAGAAACTCCAGTGGACAACCCTAAATCCAAAACTTCTATTCCATATCCTTCACGTCTCAGTGAACAAAAGCTCCGCGAAAAAGCTAATCACCAAATGGATAAATTTTTCCAAATCTTCCAAGATTTGCACTTTGATATCAGCTTCGCGGATGCTATTCTCTTGATGCCCAAGTTTGCATCGACAATCAAAAATCTGTTGAGTAATAAAGAAAAGTTATTTGAGATGGCAAAAACTCCTCTGAATGAGAACTGCTCTGCGGTTCTTTTGAAAAAGCTTCCTGAAAAGCTTGGAGATCCCGGGAAATTTCTCATTCCTTGTACTTTCCCGGGTATGGTTGATTGCTTCGCCCTGGCCGATCTAGGTGCTAGCATCAACCTGATGCCATATTTTGTGTGGAAGAAACTTTCTCTTCCCGAACTCACTCCCACGTGCATGACTTTGGAGCTTGCCGATCGCTCGATTTCTCGTCCCATTGGCATTGCCGAGGACGTATTTGTTAGAGTGGGGAAGTTCCATTTTCCAGCAGATTTTGTGATTGTTGACTTTGATGCCGATTCTAGGGTCCCTCTCATTCTTGGGCGGGGATTCCTCAGAACTGGGCGCGCTCTTATCGATGTATTTGAGCATGAGATCACATTACGTGTTGGGACTGAAGCTATTACCTTCAACCTAAATCA
This sequence comes from Artemisia argyi, assembly GCA_030686995.1. Lineage (NCBI taxonomy): Eukaryota > Viridiplantae > Streptophyta > Magnoliopsida > Asterales > Asteraceae > Artemisia > Artemisia argyi. The sequence goes on along the minus strand of CM060677.1, from coordinate 36,925,142 downwards.
AACATCGAGATACTCCTCCAATTATGATTGTGAATCGGTGAACAAAATAGATGTCATCGATGTTGCTGCTGAGGAGTATGCTCAAGAGATTTTAGGTTTCATTGATGATTCTTCGAGTGAAAATCTCACTCAGTCTTCTCATCCCATCATAGCCAATTCTTCTCCTTCCCTCACTCCGTTTGAGGGAAGTGACTTCATCTTAGAAGAAATGGAAGCGTTTCTCAAAAGTGATTCGATTCCCGATGGAGTCGATAGCCAAGAGATCGACCTCGAGAGGGATATCCTCCTACTTGAAAAATTGTTAAACGAGGATCCCTCTCATCTTCAGATTCTACCACAACAACTTCATAAAGAGGAGGTCAAAAATATTGAGAAAACTGATGACTTCCCCGAGGTTGAACTTAAGGACTTGCCGCCTCATCTTGAATATGCATTTCTGGAGGGTAATGATAAATTACCCGTCATAATTGCCAAAGACTTAAGTGATAAGGAAAAGGCTGCTCTTATCAAGGTTTTGAAATCTCATAAACAAGCAATTGCTTGGCGTCTCTCAGATATCAAGGGCATTGACCCTGAGTTTTGTACTCATAAGATTTTAATGGAGGACGACTTCAAACCTGCAGTCCAACAACAAAGAAGGGTGAATCCAAAAATTCACGAGGTTATCAAACAGGAGGTTTTAAAACTTCTTGATGCCGGATTGATTTACCCTATCTCGGACAGTCCTTGGGTCAGCCTAATCCATTGTGTTCCAAAAAAGGGTCGCATTACCGTTGTCACAAATGAGGAGAATGAGTTAATTCCAACTCGTTTGGTTACGGGTTGGCGCGTCTGCATTGATTATCGTAAATTGAATGACGCCACCCGTAAGGATCATTTTCCTCTGCCTTTTATGGATCAGATGCTCGAGAGATTAGCGGGGAATGAGTACTATTGCTTCCTCGATGGTTTCTCGGGTTACTTTCAGATTCCCATTGACCCGCAAGACCAAGAAAAGACCACTTTTACGTGCCCCTATGGAACCTTCGCATATAAACGTTTGCCATTTGGCTTATGTAATGCTCCGGGCACGTTTCAAAGATGTATGATGGCCATTTTTTCCGACATGATCGGGAAGAGTATGGAGGTCTTTATGGACGATTTCTCGGTCATTGGGGATTCGTTTAAAACATGTCTCTCCCATTTAGACAGCATGCTAAAACATTGTGAAGACACAAAGTTATGTCTAAATTGGGAGAAGAGTCACTTTATGGTCAAAGAGGGCATTGTCCTTGGCCATAAAATTTCAAAAAACGGGATTGAGGTTGACCGTGCCAAAGTGGACGTCATTGCAAAATTACCTCATCCCACGACTGTGAAAGGTGTTAGGAGCTTTTTGGGTCACGCCGGTTTCTACCGTAGGTTTATTCAAGATTTTTCTAAAATCGCCCGGCCTATGACCCATCACTTATACAATGAAATGATGGGGTATGGAACTCAAAAACCACCACAGTTAACTGTGGTGGTGTATTCTTTGCAATTTTGACTTTTACTTGATTAGATACAAGTTTTATGAGTCCTTAGGTCTAAATGAACATATAGCAACTCACAAATGACAAAATGGCAACACTGCAACAACAAGATCTCAATGAACAAGGCAAATCCAAACACTCCTTAAAAATCAGTTATTGAAGAAATTACAACTTAAACAAATATAAAACACAAACAAATGATCACTACTAATTTTTAAGCTAATTTTTAACTGCAATAAACTTAAATAGACAGTTTAGACTACTTAGGAGTAAAGATGAAAGGTTTTATAGCTTACAAAGCCTTCCAAGCCACTGAGTAAGAACCAAAGGACCAAATCAATCAATCCTATGCCCTCCCCTGAGGTACCTAACCCACAACCATCCTTGATTTACTGTGCTCCTTGCTCATACAGTCACTGATCACCGATCTTTCACTTATTTTTTTTGATTTTTCTTGATTTTTTATAAATATTTAGAAATGAGCTAAGAGTTTATCAAACAAGTTTGTTAAGTTAATAAACCCTTGTCACTGAGTTTGTATTAGCTTATGAATCCAATAAACACAAATTAGAAACTTAAATTAGAACTTGATAAATTTAAATGAGACTTTGAAAAATGGAAATGAGAATTAAACTTCAAACTGAGCTTGCATTGATAAAAAACAGTTACATTACATTGAAAATAAACTATTACAATAAAACTAAGAAAAATTACACACACAAGCTTCTATGAGCTTATCAATATATATCGAGCTAAAAAACTAAAGCTAAGCCTTCCACATGGGCTCTTTTTGAATTCTGAGAGCCCCACAGCCTTTGCTTTGACCCTCTGACCAAATCCCAACCGTCTAATTATGCTTGAGATGATCTGAGCCCTAGATTGCCATTTTGGCGCCAAAATCACTTCGGGCAATTCTGAGTGGTGTTGGTGAGGGGATTGGGGATGCATTTATGGTGGTGGAGTTGGTGGGTAAGGTTATTAATTGTGGGGGGTAAAGTGGGTGAAAAGGTGAGGAGGGGGGAGGTGATTGTTGCCCTGGTTTTGTGGGATTATGTTGGGGGAGAAGACGGTCAAACGTGGGTTTGACCCGCGTTGACCTGGGTTGACCGGGGTATTAACCAAAGAAAACAATGGACTGGGCCAAGTTGTGTGGTGGGCTGAGGGTTGTAGCTGGGCTAGGGGATTTGGGTGGATAAGGGTGTGTTTTGGATTAAGTAAATAAGGATCCGGATGGTTAGTAGTTAACACAAGGACCATTTTTGCAATTCCTTCAAAGTTGAGGGGGGTGAAGTGTAACTTTCCAAAACTTCTCCAAAGGATCAATTTTGCCAAATACCAATAATCCAAGGACCAAATTTGCATTTTTCCACCTTTTCAAAATTTCAAAAATCCCAGGGACTACTTTTGCCATATTTGGATTTTCAGGGACTAATCATGTAATTTTTGAAAACTTGCAACCCAATTATAATATTTTATGATTATTTGACTTTTAAGACCTTGGGTTGACTTTTCCTTAAAAATAAATGCATAGGGACTAAAATTGACAAGTTTTGAAACTTGGGGGACTGAAACTGCCAATACTGCAAACTTTGTACGTTTTTCTTTGTTTTTGCACATTTTGCTTTTAAAACACATAAAACACAATCCCTGGGATAATTTAAGTATTTTGATATCTTTTTTGATTGTTTTTGTGCGTTTTGGCAGTTTAAATATATCAAAAATGATGAGTGTTTGAGCACTCATCAATCCCCCACACTGAACTATTGCTAGTCCCTAGCAATCTTTTTAGAAAACTTGATGGATTTTAAACTCTTTACCAAAAGCCATCACTTCTGGAGTAGCCAGGTGTAAGAACTGTGGCACACCTGATAACCGTGTGATTTTGAGCAAACCACCAGCTTTCAACGGATTTGTTAAGTCTTTACCAAGAGCCGTTTGCTCCTGGACTAGCCAGCATCTTGATGGATCTAGTCAACATCTTGGTGAGCTGATTACCAATTATGGATTTTCCACGGCCTTTACCACAAGCCATAATCTTGCGGGCTAGCCAACTCATTTGTTTTCGGGGAGCTGATGAACCATACAATTTTGGGCAAATTGCCAGCCGTCAACGGATTTGATTTATCTTTACCAAGAGCCGTTTGCTCCTGGATTAGCCAATCTCTTTTGTCGCTTTGACACGGCGGACTGATTACCACAAAAATTTTGAAATAAAGTGAAAAATTTTTTTTTTGAAAAATTTTGGCCAAAATGGGGGCATTTGAAAGTATTTTGCGATAAAATTCGCTAGAATTTCCCCCCCACACTTAGAAATGAATATTGTCCTCAATATTCAAAGTCCCGGCTATTATGCCGAATCTAAGAACGTAAAAAGATAATATTCGAAGCTAACTGTGGAATTTTGTTTTGTATTTTTCACTTTATTTATCTGTACATACAATCACACATTTTTTTTTTTTTTTTTTTTTTTTTTTGAACTTATATACATATATACATTTTTCAAATAGCGGGGGGTCGGCCATTCCCCCACACTAGGGTGGTAGAAAGTAGAAAGAAGTCAGAAATACGGGTGAAAACTCGTATATGTTTGCTAATTTTTGTTCACCGAGTCGCTAGCTTGACTCGATCCCCGAATTCAATTGTCCTTGGGGAAAGTTTGGAGATCAGGGACAACCATGGATGGTATGTCCTCTCCAAAGTAATGTTTCAACCGATGTCCATTCACTTTGAAATTAGGTCCGTCATTTTGAGATAATTCGACGGTGCCATAAGGATAGACTTTTGTGATAGTGAATGGACCAGTCCATCGGGTTTTGAGCTTTCCCGAGAAGATCTTGAGTCTAGAATTAAAAAGAAGGACTCGATCACCAACGTTGAAAACGCGGTTTTTGATTTTTGAGTCATGAATCTTCTTTGTCTTTTCTTTATAGATCAAAGAGTTCTCGTAAGCCTGATCACGAAGTTCGTTTAATTCATTTTGTTGAACTTTTCTATGATCACCCGCCGTTTTGAGGTCGAAATTGGCATGCTTGAGAGCCCAATAGGCTTTGTGTTCAAGCTCGATTGGAAGATGGCACACTTTCCCGTACACAAGTTTATAAGGCGTACACCCAATGGGTGTTTTGTAAGCCGTACGGAAAGCCCAAAGTGCATCATCTAATTTGTCCGACCATGATGCACGATTCTCACCTACAGTTCTCTCCAATATTCTTTTAATGCCCCGATTGGACACTTCGACTTGTCCACTCGTTTGAGGGTGGTACGCAGTGGAAAGACGGTGAGTCACACCGTACTTTTGCATGACTTTGTCAAATTTGTCATTACAGAAGTGCGTACCACGATCACTAATAATAGCACGTGGAGTTCCGAATCGGGCAAAGAGAGCTTTTAAAAATTTCACAACTACTCGGGCATCATTTGTGGGTAAAGCTTTTGCGTCAACCCATTTTGACAAGTAGTCAACTGCCACGAGTATGTATTTGTTGCCGTGAGAGGATGGAAATGGCCCCATAAAGTCGATGCCCCAGATATCAAAAATTTCACAAACTTGAATTGCATTCTGAGGCATTTCATTCCTTTGTGAAATATTCCCGTGGCGCTGACAAGCGTCACAGGACTTGACCAATTCTTGGGCATCCTTGTAGATCGAGGGCCAATAATAGCCGGAATCAAACACCTTTTTGGCGGTGTAGTTGGGATTGTGGTGGCCCCCCGTGGGACCAGCATGGCAAGCCTTTAAAATTTCAATGGCTTCCTGACCATACACACACCGCCGGATGACTTGATCCGCGCATATTTTGAACAAGTAGGGGTCGTCCCAAAAGTAATGTTTTACGTCTTTGAAAAATTTATTTTTTTGTTGGGACGACATCCCTTTCACAATGAAGTTACCCGCAAGATAGTTTGCAAAGTCGGCAAACCATGGGGTAATCGAGTCTCCACGAAATGAAACCGCATTGAGGGTTTCGAGAGGAAACGTTTCATTTATTTCCTTTTTCTCGAAATCATTTTGGTGAGGGTTTTCAAGACGGGAGAGATGATCAGCAGCTAGGTTCTCAGCTCCTTTTTTATCACGAATAATGATATCAAATTCCTGAAGGAGGAGAACCCAACGGAGGAGTCTCGGCTTTGCATCCTGTTTTGCAAATAGATACTTCAAAGCCGAATGATCCGTATACACTATGCTTTTAGTCAGAATCAAGTATGGCCGGAATTTTTCAAAAGCATACACCACAGCTAATAATTCTTTTTCAGTGGTGGTGTAATGACTTTGTGCCTCGGTCATAGTCTTGCTGGCATAGTGTATAGGCTGAAAATGTTTTGTTTTGCGTTGCCCCAAGACTGCCCCAATCGGGGGCAACAAGAATCGGTGCCTCGGTAAGCCTTTTCTTTAATGTTTCAAAGGCTTCGATGCACTCAGGGGAGAAGATAAAAGGAGCATCCTTCTCGAGGAGATGGGTCATAGGCCGGGCGATTTTAGAAAAATCTTGAATAAACCTACGGTAGAAACCGGCGTGACCCAAAAAGCTCCTAACACCTTTCACAGTCGTGGGATGAGGTAATTTTGCAATGACGTCCACTTTGGCACGGTCAACCTCAATCCCGTTTTTTGAAATTTTATGGCCGAGGACAATGCCCTCTTTGACCATAAAGTGACTCTTCTCTCAATTTAGACATAACTTTGTGTCTTCACAACGTTTTAGCATGCTGTCTAAATGGGAGAGACATGTTTTAAACGAATCCCCAATGACCAAGAAATCGTCCATAAAGACCTCCATACTCTTCCCGATCATGTCGGAAAAAATGGCCATCATACATCTTTGAAACGTGCCCGGAGCATTACATAAGCCAAATGGCATACGTTTATATGCGAAGGTTCCATAGGGGCACGTAAAAGTGGTCTTTTCTTGGTCTTGTGGGTCAATGGGAATCTGAAAGTAACCCGAGAAACCATCGAGGAAGCAATAGTACTCATTCCCCGCTAATCTCTCGAGCATCTGATCCATAAAAGGCAGAGGAAAATGATCCTTACGGGTGGCGTCATTCAATTTACGATAATCAATGCAGACGCGCCAACCCGTAACCAAACGAGTTGGAATTAACTCATTCTCCTCATTTGTGACAACGGTAATGCCACCCTTTTTTGGAACACAATGGATTGGGCTGACCCAAGGACTGTCCGAGATAGGGTAAATCAATCCGGCATCAAGAAGGTTTTAAACCTCCTGTTTGATAACCTCGTGAATTTTTGGATTCACCCTTCTTTGTTGTTGGACTGCAGGTTTGAAGTCGTCCTCCATTAAAATCTTATGAGTACAAAACTCAGGGTCAATGCCCTTGATATCTGAGAGACGCCAAGCAATTGCTTGTTTATGAGATTTCAAAACCTTGATAAGAGCAGCCTTTTCCTTATCACTTAAGTCTTTGGCAATTATGACGGGTAATTTATCATTACCCTCCAGAAATGCATATTCAAGATGAGGCGGCAAGTCCTTAAGTTTAACCTCGGGGAAGTCATCAGTTTTCTCAACATTTTTGACCTCCTCTTTAGGAAGTTGTTGTGGTAGAATCTGAAGATGAGAGGGATCCTCGTTCAACAATTTTTCAAGTAGGAGGATATCCCTCTCGAGGTCGATCTCTTGGCTATCGACTCCATCGGGAATCGAATCACTTTTGAGAAACGCTTCCATTTCTTCTAAGATGAAGTCACTTCCCTCAAACGGAGTGAGGGAAGGAGAAGAATTGGCTATGATGGGATGAGAAGACTGAGTGAGATTTTCACTCGAAGAATCATCAATGAAACCTAAAATCTCTTGAGCATACTCCTCAGCAGCAACATCGATGACATCTATTTTGTTCACCGATTCACAATCATAATTGGAGGAGTATCTCGATGTTTGATTTAGGTTGAAGGTAATAGCTTCAGTCCCAACACGTAATGTGATCTCATGCTCAAATACATCGATAAGAGCGCGCCCAGTTCTGAGGAATCCCCGCCCAAGAATGAGAGGGACCCTAGAATCGGCATCAAAGTCAACAATCACAAAATCTGCTGGAAAATGGAACTTCCCCACTCTAACAAATACGTCCTCGGCAATGCCAATGGGACGAGAAATCGAGCGATCGGCAAGCTCCAAAGTCATGCACGTGGGAGTGAGTTCGGGAAGAGAAAGTTTCTTCCACACAGAATATGGCATCAGGTTGATGCTAGCACCTAGATCGGCCAGGGCGAAGCAATCAACCATACCCGGGAAAGTACAAGGAATGAGAAATTTCCCGGGATCTCCAAGCTTTTCAGGAAGCTTTTTCAAAAGAACCGCAGAGCAGTTCTCATTCAGAGGAGTTTTTGCCATCTCAAATAACTTTTCTTTATTACTCAACAGATTTTTGATTGTCGATGCAAACTTGGGCATCAAGAGAATAGCATCCGCGAAGCTGATATCAAAGTGCAAATCTTGGAAGATTTGGAAAAATTTATCCATTTGGTGATTAGCTTTTTCGCGGAGCTTTTGTTCACTGAGACGTGAAGGATATGGAATAGAAGTTTTGGATTTAGGGTTGTCCACTGGAGTTTCTGGTGGTTCAAAAACAACTCCAGGCTTACATCTGGTTTCAGGATTATCCTGAGGTTGGACGTGTGCTGTACTTCGTGGGCTAGGAATTTGCACCTTGTCCTTTGTCACCTCAGGCTCACGACTCACTACCTTTGGAGGAGAGGAAGAAGAGGTAGTAGGAATCGCGGGTTCATCATATGAAGCACCACTTCGTGTTGTGATCGCCTTAGCATCGCCCCTCGGGTTAGCGATCGTGTTGCTCGGTAAAGTTGTACCTGAGCCTGAGGGTCGATCATTTAAAGACTTCTTGATATCAGAAATCTGGCTGACCAGCAACTTGTTCAACTCTTCTTGGGACTTCATGAATTGTTTCAACAATTCATCGGATGAAGGCCCAGTTGGAACAATAGCTTGATTCGGATTAGGAATATTTGGAGCTCGATTGTTCGGGTTGGGGCCTTGATTGAAATTTCCTTGGTTTTGATGATGGAAATTCCCTTGATTCTGGTGATTGTTTCCATGAAAGTTCCCGGGGTTGAAATTACCCTGACCTTGGTTCCGGTTAAAGTTTCCTTGATGTTGGAAACTTTGATTTTGAAAACCTTGGTTTTGATTTTGAAAACCGTGACCCTGATTGAAATTATTTTGGTTTTGATAACCTTGGTTCACTCTATTTTGGTTTTGGCCACGGTTTTGGACATTATGGTTTTGATGAAAACCGGGAGGTCCAGGATAATGGTGAGGACGATAGTTCGGGTCCATAGGAGGGCGGTATTGATTGCCTCCTTGATTTTGGGACCCGACAATAGCATTAGCTTCATATGGAGTACCATCAGTAGCTGTGCAATTGTAGTAGGCATGCGGCCCACCACAAGTCACACAGACTTCCACTTTTTTAACCTCAGCAGGGGAAGGATGTTGTGGAAATGAGACTTTCTTTGTTTGGGCGAGAACCAAAGCTTGGATCGCTTCAGTGAGCTTGTCAATCTTAGCATCCGTGCTAGATTGACCCACAGAAGATGAAGTAGAAGGTCCCGCATTGATTTGAGAAACAATCGGTTTGCTTCGTGTAGAGCGGACCTTGGACTTGTTTTCTATGATTTGCAAAGCTTCTTTTGTGGTTCTACTCAAAAAATTTCCTCCAGCGGAGGCATTGAGAGAATCCTGATCAGCTTGGCTCACGCCATTGTAAAACGTATCGAGTTGCATCAACTCAGAGAAACCATGATGTGGACACTTGCGAAGTAGTTCTTTGAAACGATCCTACGCTTCACCAAAAGATTCATCGTATTTTTGAGTGAACTTGGTGATTTCGTTCTTAAGACTTGTGGTCTTGGAAGGTGGGAAGAATTCATTCACAAACTTTTTGACAAGATCTTCCCAAGTCTCGATAGATCGTGGAGGTTGTTTTTCAAGCCAAATCCGGGCTTGTCCCTCCAGTGAGAATGGGAAGAGAAGAAGTTTTATTGCTTCACACGGGACATTTTTGTACTTGATGGTCGATGTGATTTTATTGAACCATCGAATATGAGCATGAGGATCGTCCCTCTCAAAACCGTAGAATTGACTTGAGGTCACAAGATTGAGTAGCCTGGTTTTGAGCTCAAAACTATCAGCCACGATGGCTGGGACAATAATGGCATCTCCGTAACCCTCGATGGGTGCTTGGAGAAGTTCACACATGGGACGGTCTTCCGCCATGGTGACAGTGGGTGTGGCAACAGTACGGATCTCAGATCCGACTGTTGGTGCTGAACGTCTACGAGGTCTTCTAGGTTTTCGTACAAGCTCACGTAATGGGCTAGTAGACCTAGAAGAACGAGTGCGCATGCACTAGGAACAAAAATCAATCAAAACAAAGTCGAGACAAAACCACAGTGAACTTAAACCAATAATCACAAGTGAGTGGCTTCTTTAGAAAAGGTACACCACTCACAAGGATACAAAGGCAAGTTTTAATCTTTTTGGTTTGGGAACTTATTTGTTCACACCCCCAGTTGAAGGTGTTCTGTCTTGGTTTTTGACGGTTTATTTTATGTAGAATTATTATTCACAAGAAAAGACGGATGTTTTTGTGTTTTGTGTATGGGTTTAAAAACTTTTGGACAACATTTTTGGTATCGTCTCGTTTACCAAAATCGTTTTTCTTTAAGAATCACCTTAAAAGAAAACCGAATCAGAAAACGTTACGATCTGTTTTGTTGTTTTTAATTTTTTTGGTGTTTTAACACTTTAGGAAAAGTGTTAATGACTTTTTTGTATTTTGATTATGAAAATATACACAAGTGGTGGTATTTATAAAGTGAGTGAGGTGAGATAACACTAATCTCAAATAACGCTATAGAAACGCGCACACTTCCCCGGCAGCGGCGCCAAAAATTGATTGATGCTAAACCACCTAACTTAAATTAACCAAAGAATGGTCAACTAAGTCAAATAGTCTATATCAATACTCCGGGTAATATAATGTATCACCGGGTCGTTAAATCCCGTTGAAGTGTGAATTGTGACTTTAGCGTATTAGTGATCGGGTAATTATTCACAGGAAAGGGTTATGATCAAAATTATTTGGAAATTATTAACAAATATAGCTTAGGAAAGCAATGTGATTGATTACTGGAATTTGGATTACTAGAATTTGAGCTTAAACCTAAAATTATACGTTTTAATTAAAAACGTATACAGATGAACCGTACAAAAAGTACAACTGAAGGACTAAAAGGGGTAAAAGTGTAAATTTGATATTTTTACAATCCTATTAAATAAAGAAAATTTTAAGAAAAATAAAAAGTATTTTTACACTATTTAATTATTTAATATTAATTATTTTACTAATTATCTATTTAATACTAATTTAATTAATTAGAATTATTAAAAATACTAAAAAGGCTTAGAAAATTAAGAAAATTTTTATAAATCTAATTAACCATCATGGGAATCCTAAAAAATTATAAAAAATTAATTCTAAGTATTTTTAAGCTAATTAAATAATTATTATTCTATTTATTAATTAATATCTAATTAAACTATTTAAATTATGAAAACTAGCAAATGAACAGTAGAAATTCTAGAAAAATTTATAAAAATGTTTTAACTAAAATACAAGCTATAAAAATTATAAAAACTAGATTATACTATTTAAAAACTAATTATGCTATTTAATTGATTAATATTAATTAAAACTAAAGTAAACTAAAATTAATTAGAAATACCACTAAAAGAAAAAATAAAAATCTGGAAAAATTTGTAAAATTATTTTAACCTAAAATGTATTTTCTAAAAATATAAAAGTGATATATTACTTTAGAAATAAATTAAAAAGAAAATTAAATTGATAAATCCTATTAAATAGAAGCTATCACTATTTTTAAAGTTGGTTTTTTGGTTTTTTTCCTTTTTCTAAACTAATTATAAGCTAAAAATAAGTACTTTTAATTAAGGCACTTTCACTACACCCCTGGAAATAAGCACTTGAAGTGCTTAATTACCTCACAGTTGACTTTTGTTGACTGTGAAGGTTTTTAAGCTCAAAATGAAGATGTGGGGTCCACAATTGTATTCTTTGGTTTCTCTGAGTCTTATGAACACAAATAAGTAAGAATTAAGCCAATGTATGGCCTGAATAAGCCAAAAAGATCAAATAAGCACTTTGCTTATTTGTTGACTGAGGCAGTTATGGGACAAAGTCTAGGGACCAAATTAGGTGGGGTCCACTATTGTAGGGGTCAAACAAAGGGTTCACTCTTACTCCCTGGCAGGAGGGGGGTTGAGCGGGACCAAAAACAAAGTCTGAGGGTCACTGTATTGGCCTCAAACCACCACAAAAGATGGTGGTGTGAGGGTGGTCTGCTGAGACAGGGCAGATGTGTTGCCCTGCAAGTCACTTTGTGGCTTTGTGGGACCCAGTAAACAAATTCTATTAAATCTGAGAAAAATCACAAAAATCAACAAAGTGGTAGATATTACACTTGTAAAAACTCAGACTCTAAAACCTAGTATCCATCAAATTACAAACCTCCAAAGTTTGATCAAAATCTGAGAACTCACAATTTGACTTTTAGCAAAAACTTGATACCTTGACTTTTTTCAACTTTTGATTGATCTAAATGGCTGAAAACATGTTTATAAGTTAAGTTAAGACCAAATTAAGTTACAAGTACCAACGTATAATACGGATTGGGGCTTACTAGGCCTAGACCGTATTATACACAATAGGGCTCCAACCCAATATAACGAAAATACTGGGCTCTGGCCCAATAAACAAACAAACCAGGCCCCGGCCCAACAAACTGGATCTGACTAAAGCCCAAGCCACGAGCAAGGCACAGTCTGGACATACAAGGACATGTACGAACCACTTGAGCGGCACTCCTCGAAGTACACTTAAATCTATTAAGCTACGGATCCCTGCCCGACAAGGGTCCCACACCGGCCACTACAACAATATGCGAAATACTATGGAACCCTGGCATTTCGACCACCTATAAAAGGTAACCTCAGTACACACATGCGAGGTATGACTTTCACACTCATCCCAATACACAAATATTTCTCTGACAACATGAGTACTTACTCTCACGCCGGAGCTTAATCGTGGGGTCCATCCTCATGATAAGGCTAACGGTTTACCTTTGTTTGTTCAGGAAATACAACTTACTACTTAGATTAGTACATAAACCACATAGCGAACGATCCATCAAGGACGGCCCGTATCGAACTAAGCCCAATCCTAACCTGATGAGGCGACAAATGATCCGTTTTTAGGGGGTCATTTAAGCCCGAAATTGAATTTATTTGATCAAATATTGCCCTAAATCGTTCATTTTGTGATTTTAGGTACTTTTTGAGTGAATTCTGGAAAAGGAAGCATTTTGGACGTTTTTAGAGCATAAAAGTGAAGAAAACGGCAAAGTCTTAATTTTCCTTGCTGGGAACAGTACCTGACGGCGTCACCAAATTCTACATGACGGCGTCAAGAGTAAAACAAGAGGTGCAGTGGATAGAGTACGTGACGGTCCAGAGAGTTTTTACACTAGGGCATGACGGCGTCACCATAGGCCGTCATGGTCCCTTTACACGTGACGGCCCAGAGGAAAATTGCTCTTGACGGCGTCAGATCTGGATCTAGGCAATCCGATATTATTATGGGCGGCGAGTTGACGGCGTCAGATGTTAGAAAATCTATATATAGTTGATGAGTGCTCAAACACTCATCATTTTTGTCGTATTTAAACTGCCAAAACATACAAAAATAATAAAAAAGTTATCAAAATACTTAAATTATCCCAGGGATTGTGTTTTATATGTTTTAAAAGCAAAATGAGCAAAAACAAATGAAAAATGACCAAAGTTTGCAATATTGGCAATTTCAGTCCCCCAAGTTTCAAAACTTGTCAAAATTAGTCCTTATTCATTTATTTTGAAAGGAAAAGTCAACCCAAGGTTTTGAAAGTCAAACATCACAAAATATTACACTTGGGTCATAAGTTTTCCAAAATTACATGTTTGGTCCCTGAGATTTCAAATTTGGCAAAATAGGTCCCTGGGAAATTTTGAAAAGTGGAAAAATGCAAAAATGATTCTTGGACTTTGGAATTATGACATGTTTGGTCCTTGGTATAATCTGGGAAACATTACAAATTCAGTCCCTCATGTTTGGGGAAATTACAAAAATGGTCCTTGTTACATCATAAACCAAAAGGACCATTTCTTATTATTATAACCAAATCCAAATATCCAAACCAAAACCAAATCCAACCCAAAAAAAACCACCCCAGGCCCAAAACTCCCAACCCACTTCCCATTTTATATAAAAAATCCACCCCGGTCAAACTACCCCTTTGACCCTCCTCCTTCCCTCCCAACCGTATCCCACAAAACCAGGGTACCTTGCCCCCTCCTCCTCACCTTTTTCACCATGAGCCCCCCCACAATAAATGCTCCTCACCAAACTAACCAACCCCCACCACCACAATTAATACCCCTCGCATAACCCACTCAGTTTTGCCCTATCTCATTTTGGCGGGAAAACATCAATCAAGGGCTTGGATTGATCAAATTACAATTGGATGGTGAGGATTTGGTCAGAGGTCAATGTAAAGACTAGTGGGACACCCAGATTTCAAAGGGAAGCCATGTGGGAGAAGATATGTATTATTTTTAGTTCGTTATATATATTGTAGCTCAATATGAGCAAAAAGGTGTGTAGTATTGTAATTGTAGCTTAAGTAATGTTTTAATTTTCCTTTGTAACTCAGTTTTACATTAATGAAAGCAAGGTTTTAAGTTTACTCTCTGTTTCAATTTTCAAGTTCCATTCAAATATTTCAAGTGTTAATTTAAAGTTCAAATGTGTGTATAAGCTATTCATAAGCTCATGTAAACTCAGAAAACAAAGTTTTAGAAGCTTTACAAGCTTGTGCAAACTTCCTAAACTCAGTTTCAATAAATACTAAAAAAAATTAAGAAAAATCAAAATAAAATGAAAAAGATGGACAAAGGTTGAAGAAGCTGGGAATTTGGTTGATTCTGGATTGCTTTGGGTATTAGTGGTTTGTGGAAACCAATAGGAGTGTTACTCAGTTCATGGTTCATTGGGTTTGACAGAAAATCACTTTGCATGCAATTTACTCCATCCTTGCATAATCACTGTAGCTTGTTTCTTAGACTTGCTTTTCTGTGTGTTTAAGCTTATTTGGTATTGCTTAGTTTATCTATTGCTTAAAATTAGATAGTTGTTCTTTGGATTTGCTTGTTGCTCTATTTATTTATTTAACTGTCATTTTGCTAATATTAGTGATTCTAAGTATTTGTAGTCTATACCTGTGTTTCTTAGTTCATAATCACTTATTATAACATAACAAGTCAGTAGGTAATGGTAATTTAGGTTTGAATCTCATTTGGCTTCACAAATCTCTCTTGCAAATCTATTAAGGGGTGTTTGGTTGTAGCTTGTCTGTGGTGTTCTAGTTGCTTTATAATATAACTCTGTGTTTCATTGAGTTACTTGGGTGGATATAAGCTCAGGGTAACCACTTTCTTAGTCACAAATACACCAAAAGTCAAAATCATAAGTAAATTCATCACCACAGTTAACTGTGGTGACTTTTGGATCCAAAACCCATCAAATCTCTTCACAAGTTTGTGTTCTTGCTTAATTTGATCCTTTTGTAACTTAATATAACAGATTCAAGCAACAAAAGCGATTTGAGTTTCATAAAAGTCAAAATACCAAAGTTTTGCAAAAAGTCAAAAGTGCATTGAGTAGAAAAATCCATTTCTTGCAAGATTTATCTAGATTTTTGTACTAGGTTTGAGACTTTGAAATTTGTTGTGGTGATAGAGTATCAGTAGAGCTACAAGACCCCATGGTTGTCTTATTTTAGTGATTTTTTCTCAAGCTTGTGCTTAAGCTCAAACTGAGCTGCAGGGCAAGCCCTTGCCCTGTGCACCAGCAGACCCAGTCACCACCACAAGTTTAGTGGTTCATTGTGACCACCTCAGTGGGTCCC
The DNA here is from genome assembly GCA_030686995.1 of Artemisia argyi. Classification (NCBI taxonomy): domain Eukaryota; kingdom Viridiplantae; phylum Streptophyta; class Magnoliopsida; order Asterales; family Asteraceae; genus Artemisia; species Artemisia argyi. The sequence goes on along the minus strand of CM060677.1, from coordinate 36,909,566 downwards.
ACTGACCCAATTTGGTTTCATTCAACCCCCCTCCTACCAGGGTTGAGGTTCTAACCATTTGTTTGACCATAGGACCTGTGGACCCCACCTGGAATTACCCCAAAAGGTTGTCCCTTTTCTGTCTCAGAACCAAAATAAGCAAGTGCTTATTGTGGTGTTTTGGCTTATTCAAGCAGCTTAATTGAGTGAAACTTGCTCAACTCTGTTCAAGTAACTCAAGTGTATCAGTTTTAACCATTGTGGACCCCACACTTGGCCATTTGTGCTTATTCTCACCTTTGGTCAAAGAAAGTCAACTGCCAAGGCAATAAGCATTTGAAGTACTTATTCACTTGGTCTCAGCCAAACTCACTTCACAAAAGCTGCTTAATATCATCTAATAAGCAAGTTTGAAAAAGTAAATCCCAAAAAAGCCCAACTTAATAGAAGTGATAGCTTCTATTTAAGCCAATTGACTTATTCTTCAGCTTATTAATAAGCAATTCCCATTTTTATATTTTTCCTAGGCTTCTGGTATATAAAAATAATTTTTGTAATTTTTACAGATTTTTTTTTGCATCATTTAGTATTTTTCTTAATTTAAATTAGTTTTTAGTAATTATTAAATAGTTAATAATTAATAATAATTAATTAGAAAATCAGAAAAATATAAATTAAATTTTAAAATTAGTTTTTAGTTATTTTTGATTTTTCCAAATTTTACTTTCAATTTTCTAGTGTAATTTAATAATTAATTAGAATTTAGAATAATTTAAATAATTAAAAAGTAATTAATAATTAGTTAATGACTAATTAAAAAGTCTTAAAAATATATTTTCATTTCTAAAATTAGTGTTATAGTATTTTAGATTTTTCTAAGTTTAATTTTTATTTTTCCAAGTTAATTTCATATTTATTTGTAATTTAGGTTAATTTATTTAATTAAAAGTAATTAGGAAATTAATATTTAATTAATAATAATTATAAAATTAGTGTAAAAATTAATTTTAAATTTCCAAAAATTTTCTTTAATCATTAGGTTTGTAAAAATACCATTTTAATACGAGTAGCCTTTTCAGATCACCTCATTCACTTTTATTTCACGTACGTTTGTTTGCGTTTTCAGCAAACGTACGGTTTTTAGGTTTTAAGTAATTTCTTCTCAATCTAAGTTCCAGTAATCAATCACATAGCTTTCCTAAGCTATTTTTTTTAATAATTTCCAAATAATTCTCATAACCAACCTTTTCTGTGAATAATCACCCGATCACAAAGTACGCTCACAATTCACACCTTGTCGGGATTTAACGACCTGGTAATACCTTATATTACCCGGAGCATTGGTCTAAGCTATTTGACTTTGTTGACCATTCTTTGGTCAATATAAGTTGACGATTTAGCACCAATCAATAGTTTTGTAATTTTCATTCATTAAGAGAGGACAATTAGAGGGATAACTTGGAGAAACCCTAGCACAATTTTATCAGTTTTTTCAAGGCTTTTACCCTTTGAAACCTTTCATGTTCAATTAAGATAAGCATCCTTTCAATTCATTCAATATGTCTATGTGTTGTTTGAATATATCTTACGCTTGTCTTGATTTTAACATGCTAGGCTAGATCTCTTGTGTATTTGCTTAGATGTAGTGAAACCTAGAGGTTGATTATGGGTTCATTGCTTGTTTATAGTTGTTACGGATGAATGATTTCGGTGTTAGGCTTAAGAAAACTGGCAGACTTCCATAGGGTAACTTGCTTGAACGTCTTAAGAAACATGAACTAATGCGTACTAGGTTTTTATGGTTGTATTTAATGCATGAGCGAATTCTAATGATCCCATGTTAGGAGCTTCTTGCAGGCTCAACATAGGAGTGAAGTAGGAGCTTATAGAGTTGGGGAAGTACGTACGCCACCCCACGATTGGTATTAAGGAATATAACCCGTCATCCATGCAATTGTAACAAACTATCAACCTGTAAAAGATATCTAGGGAGTAATGAAATCTAAGTAAACACAATTTTCCCATTTATTGTTCACACCACTAGTTTAATTAGTTTTATTTACATTTTTGTTATTTTATTTTGATTGCATCTTTAGTTATTGGGTTAGTTGATTAGCAACTAATACCGCCCACTCTTCCAAAACCCGAGATTTTAATTGCTTTTACAAAAATATAAAAATACAAAAAGAATCATCCCTCACCTCTAGACTTAATTTTTAGGCTTTCTAATCCTAGCGACACTATTCCTGAGTTGAACGATCAATCCCCCGATACTTGTCCCTATACTATACTACAACGATCAGGTACACTGCCTGGTGGGGGTTGTAAGCTTCTCGAGATCCCTTGAGAGGTAAAGCCTGGTGCTATTCCCACGCATCAAGTTTTTGGCGCCATTTCCGGGGAAATAGTTATTGTCTAGGTTAGGATTTCTTTTAATTAGGTCTACTTGCTAGATTCCTTTCTAGTAAGATTTTGTTTTATTTTTAGGTTTTCTTTAGTCTATCTATTTCTTCGTGTCTTTGTTCGTAACCTTTACCATCCGACATCATAGAAGGTGGTAACATCTTTGAACCCATCAACCCACCACAACAAAATCCATCACTAGCAAACCAACCTCTTAGGCCCCGAACCCTAGGAGAGTATTCCCGACCCAACCACCAAGGCTATCGAAACACTATTGAGCTCACCCAAGGAGCCAATGTGTCCCCTTACGATCCGACACCATCCGGTTGGTGCAAAGCGGATCTGCATTCCATGGACTTCGTTCCGAAGATCCTAACCAACATCTCAAGGACTTCCTTAAAATCGTAGATTCTATAGACCTTGATGTTACAACTAGAGAGTCGACCCGATTACGCCAATTCCAATTCTTTCTACGTGATCAAGCTAGTCAATGGCTTGAACGTTTACCCGCGGGATCCATCACCTCATGGGATGATCTCACCACTCGTTTCCTTGCTTAATTTTTCCTACCGGGGAAAACTACCAAGCTTAGAAATGATATCTTGATGTTCCAAAAATGTCAAGGTGAAACTCTATATGAAGCATGGACTCGTTTCAAGGACTTTAGCTCCAAGTCCAAATCTTCTATGACCATATCGATCTCTCCACAAGGCGAACCATTGACCAATCGGCCGGTGGCAATGTACGTGATCTAAGTGCGGAAGAATCATGGGAACTCATAGAAGATCTTGCTCTCTATGACAACGAAAGTTGGAATGATCCCCACGATTTGAACAAAATGGTCAAGGCAATATCTTTGCCTTCGAACAATTCTATCACTCTCGACCATAGGATCATGGAACTTGAGGACCAAGTCAAGTTTCTCATGAAATCTTACGAAGCTCCTAAGCCTTCAAGCCAAGTGAACAAAATCACTTCTTTATGCGAATTATGTAGTGGTCCCCATGACACTCGTGATTGCGTGAAACTCCCCGGAACAGCTTTTGCGGACTACGCATCCTCGCGTACCGACGAAGCGGGAGACAAGTGGTACACTTTCAAACCAGAGCCAAACCCTTACGGTTATTTCTACAACCCTTCTTGGAAAAATCACCCGAACCTTAGGTGGAAACAAAACCAAAACAATTCTTCCAATCCGCCTAATCGTTACCAACCAAACGGTCCACCCTCCAACCGTACTTTCAACAACAATCCTTCTAATAACTATGGTAGTACCAACAATCTTGAAGGATTGATGTCCAAGTTTATGGCATCTCAAGAAGCTCACATAGCTAAGTTTGAAACCGAATTCAATCAACAACAAACGGGGATGACCAATAAGATTGACAACTTGTTGAAAGCCCTCAACAACCAAGCTTTAACTACACCTAGGAAGGACACTAGGGTCGCCAATAGCGGAATCCAAACTAAGGACCCCTCGTCATCCAAATATGTTCACTTTGTCAATGTTGTCACTATTAAGCCAAAAGATAAAGATATAGAAGAAAGTGACAAGGATGAAGTTGGAGTAGAAACCGAGACTAGGGATGAAATTAAGGAAGTTGAGGTTAATAAGGGAGAAAAGTTAAATGAAGTTTGATAAGTTGCCCACCAAGGAAGAATGGGAATATCACAAGGAATTATTCAATGATCCCGAGACACCATATATCCTTGGTTCACCCTTTATTAAAGTAGGTGACCCCTCTAACATCAACATACCATGCAACATTGGGCATATGCATGTATGGAAAGCTTATATCGATCCTAGGTCTCCTATAAATATCATGACTAGGACTTATTATAATTGGGTAATGAAGAAGCAACTTGGTTATAGGATGATGCCCAATAAGAATTTGATAAGTAATTTTGTAGGAAGAGTGAAAGGATTGCATGTGATTGTTGGAAACTTCACTTATGAGACCGAATTTGTGATAGTGGAGGATACTCGTCCGGTGATAGATGATTGCCTAAGTCAAGTAGTGTTCGAAAAACCGTTCGTTGAGGCCTCTAAGATGAGTTATGATCCGACTCTAGGGATAGTTAGATTTAAAGAAAAGAACGATGAGATTGCTTACCAAATGCCCTATAAGATTGAACAATACCGCCTCCTATCAAACATAGAAAAGGAACACAAACAAGCGGTTTACTATAGGAATGATGATGATAGACGTAGAGGAGTAGAATATGTTATGAATAGAATACTTGGTTTCTACAAAGAATACTTGCAACTAGGTCCGGAGTACAAAACTAATATAGGAGATGATCTAGAGAGTGAAACCAACGATGAGGTCACGTAATAGCCCATGACCTTAAGTCTAGCTGCAAGACTCGTAAATAAAGAAAAGCGCTTCTTGGGAGGCAACCCATGCTTTGTGTGATTTTTATTTGTTTGATTGTTATTTGTTTCCGTATGCATGCATTATTTTTATTGTTGGTAGATCATGTTTCAAAAAATAAATGGTGAAAATACTTTATTTTGTCGTTTCAATTAGTCTTAACTTCATCCAAAGGTATTTCGCAAAAGATAAGTGTAAGGGGAAACCCCAAATATGTTTTTAAGAAACAAAATTGATCTCGATTCTCCACAATATTAAATGGACATGTATATTCGTATTTGTTAGAGTCAAATGCTTGTTTCGAGTCATAATGATGTTTTGCAGGATTTTCCAGGAAGTAGGAGATAAGTTTTCTAGAAATTTTTCGGAAACTTAACATAAAGATTTCTGCAGGTCACTTCTGACGGCGTCAGGAATTAATTCCTGACGGAGTCATGTGAAAAATTCTGGAAATTTTGCTAGTTTTGTTTTTCTAACGGAGTCTTGAAGTTTTTGTTAAATCTTTAGTTTTATAAACTCCAGGAATCTGCAAACATTCATTCTACAAGCATTATATCTTACATTGTTTTCTAGGATTTATTAGTATATATAGATTGCCGCCGATTTTACGCGAGGTTGCCTTGTTTGTTTTTCAGGTTTAACAGGTTATGTATGACAAGAAGATGATTTATTTTTCTGGAAGGGAAGCTTTGAATGTTCATTTTCTTGGAGGAAGATCTAACCTTGTTACCGCACTATCCAAGCCGAACGAATCAGGGGAGTATTTGCTTTTATTCTTTTACCTGTTTTACTTTTACATTCTTTAATTGAACATTGGGGACAATGTTCATCCTAAGTGTAAGGGGAGGGTAAATGATGATACCTTATAGGATACAATTGTACTTGAGTTTGTTTGTTTGATGGTAGGTGTGTAATAAAACTATGAGAAATACTTGTTAGTGTAATTTTAGCGCCAAATTTAAATTTTTTTACAACATTTAGGAGTGAAACTTTAGCCATAGCAAGCGTCTCATGGATAGGAGTAGTATGACTAGCAAAAAACCGTACTATTCTGAAAAATTTTCCACCCAAATATGTGAGGTTCGCCTTTAGATTTGATAGGAAAAACATTTACTATTTGTGCTTATGAGTGTACCGGTAGCATTTAGATTCTAGAACTTGCGTTAGTGATGCATCTCGAGGCCGCTAGTGAGACTACATTCGTGTAGTAGGATTTACTACATGATAAGAGGCATTAGGGTCACCCTTGTGTTAAACCCCGTATCATAATTAATTGACCATTTAAGTCATATTACTTGGCTAGTTAAGTCAATTAATTTTTCCCACACCTTAGCGTTATACTCATTTTTAGTACACGAAACCCCTAGTACACCCCGCCGAGCCTATCTTTTCGTTTCTAACTTTAAGCATCTTACTTAAAGGAAGAATTTGTTACAACCCACTTAAATGTACAACCAAATCACCTTAGCCTTCCGTGTATGCACTCATCTTTAGTGCATTATTGTTACATGTTTAAACCCTTAGTTAATTATCTAATTGATTACATGGTTGCTAAGTCGAGTCATATCCTTGTACATATTGTTTTGGGACGATTGGGACTCATGGGTAAAGTACTTATGTTATGGAGTAATGGGGAAGAACATCATACTATTACCCCCATATGTGCGTTTATCTTAAAAAGTACTCAAAGTGTTTTGATTATCTTAATTCGAGTCATTAGTTTAGTTTATTGTAAAGTATGTAAAAATTCAAGTGTAAGGGGAATGTTCATTCCCTATGATGTATTATTTTGGATGGTAGGGTAAGAGTGTATGCAAAAAAAAAAAAAAAAAAAAAAAAAAAAAAATCGAAAAAATTAAGAAAAAGAAAAAAAATAGAAAAAGAAAAAAAAACAAAAAGAAAAAAGAGAAAAACATACGGACTACCATCCCGTTTCATTCTATGTTTATTTTATGTTTTTGTTGTTTTTGATTTATTAGCTTAAGTTGAGTCTAGTCTTGGCTTAGCAACGCCATATTGTACATTTAATTAACCAAGATTATTAACTCGCCACCAGTAAAGATTGGCTTTATCCAACAAAACCGTGTATTCCATATCCCAACACCGAACGCTATAACCCTTTGAAAGACCTCTTTGATAGTTTATCCTAGGTGCTTACGCCATGTGGTGGAGGTTTGATCCTTTTCCAAGCCTATGGTAATCTATTTTGCTATGACAGGTAGTGAGAGATATTTTCCGTTTCCATATTGTGATATTACTTTATTACACCCGAGAGATGTGAGTGTCTAAACACTATTTGTGAGGTGCTAGTGTATGACCTCCGTGCTTGTCTTAGGTCTTTAGTGGAATGATTATTTGCTGTAATTACTTTTATATTAGTGTTAAATGACCCCTAACTTGTATTTTGACTAGAATAAAAGCGCATTTGCTTGAGGACAAGCAAATCTCAAGTGTAAGGGTATATGATGAGGCGAAAAATGATCTGTTTTTAGGGGGTCATTTAAGCCCGAAATTGAATTTATTTGATCAAATATTGCCCTAAATCGTTCCTTTTGTGATTTTAGGTACTTTTGGAGTGAATTCTGGAAAAGGAAGCATTGTGGACGTTTTTGGAGCATAAAAGTGAAGAAAACGACAAAGTCTTAATTTTCCTTGCTGGGAACAGTACCTGACGGCGTCACCAAATTCTACATGACGGCGTCAAGAGTAAAACAAGAGGTGAAGTGGATAGAGTACGTGACGGTTCAGAGAGTTTTTACACTAGGGCATGAAGGCGTCACCATAGGCCGTCATGGTCCATTTACACGTGATGGCCCAGAGGAAAATTGCTCTTGACGGCGTCAGATTTGGATCTAGGCAATCCGATATTATTATGGGCGGCGAGTTGACGGCGTCAGATTTCTCTTCTTGACGCCGTCACGTTGGAATATCTATATATAGTTTTGTAATTTTCATTCATTAAGAGAGGACAATTAGAGGGATAACTTGGAGAAACCCTAGCACGATTTTATCAGTCTTTTCAAGGGTTTTTACCGTTTGAAACCTTTCATCTTCAATTAAGATAAGTATCCTTTCAATTCATTCAATATGTCTACGTGTTGTTTGAATATATCTTACGCTTGTCTTGATTTTAACATGCTAGGCTAGATCTCTTGTGTGTTTGCTTAGATGTAGTGAAACCTAGATGCTGATTATGCGTTCATTGCTTATTTATAGTTGTTACGGATGAATGATTTCGATGTTAGGCTTAAGAAAACTGGTAGACTTCCATAGGGTAACTTGCTTGAACGTCTTAAGAAACATGAACCAATGCGTACTAGGTTTTTATGGTTGTATTTAATGCATGAGTGAATTCTAATGATCCCATGTTAGGAGCTTCTTGCAGGCTCGACATAGGAGTGAAGTAGGAGCTTATAGAGTTGGGGAAGTACGTACGCCACCCCACGATTGGTATTAAGGAATATAACCCGTCATCCACGCAATTGTAACAAACTATCAACCTGTAAAAGATATATAGGGAGTAATGAAATCTAAGTAAACACAATTTTCCCATTTATTGTTCACACCACTAGTTTAATTAGTTTTATTTACATTTTTGTTATTTTATTTTGATTGCATCTTTAGTTATTGGGTTAGTTGATTAGCAACTAATTCCGCCCACTCTTCCAAAACCCGAGATTTTAATTGCTTTTACAAAAGTATAAAAATACAAAAAGAATCATCCCTCACCTCTAGACTTAATTTTTAGGCTTTCTAATCCTAGCGACACTATTCCTGAATTGAACGATCAATCGCCCAGTACTTGTCGCTATACTATACTACAACGATCAGGTACATTGCCTGGTGGGGGTTGTAAGCTTCTCGAGATCCCTTGAGAGGTAAAGCCTGGTGCAATTCCCACGCATCATAACCCATTCACACTTTTTGCACTAACAAGTTAGTACAATCCATGGGACCCAGTGCATAACGGCATTCTCGAAAAATACTCACCACGAGCAAACGATCTGGCAAAACTATCTTAGCGTCAACACTTGCCTTGTGGAAGAAGATGGGAAAAGATAAAATACTGAAAGGTCAAAACAAGCTGACATCTAGTGCTGCTCCCCGAGAGCACAACAGCAATCATTATCACCAGTTAATGATCTTCCGGAGTGAGGAAGCTCATCCTACAAAAATGCCGCAAGAAAAACCTGGCGGAGTGGAAACTCAGCCAGACCTCGCGAAGAATTCAAAACGGGCCAAATATGAAGCAGCCAAACGAAGTAAAAGCACCAGTGGAAAAAGAAGGATCGAACAACCTCAAGGTCTAAGAAAAAATGGAACCCCGGAGGGCAAACGACCAAAGTTGCGTCAAGAAAGAAGCCCCAAAAAGAAACCTAGAAGCTATTGTAAGCAGCAAAGCTACGGTAAAACAGCGGAAGGCGGGAACTGCCGTAAAAAACCTCCAGAAAGGAAAGAGCTTTTCATCCATGCAATACACGATGGGGCAAGCAATATAATGGAGGCCGAAAAAATGAATGCTAAGGATGATAACCAAGGGCAGGCATGCATACTTGAAGAAATCGACCCGTTCACGGACAACATCCGCAATGCAAAACTGCCAAGAAAGACTCGCATGCCGGACAACATCCAATCATACGACGGAAGCCAAGACCCCGAAGACTATGCCAAGGCGTTCCAGCTAGCAGCATAGGCACTTCATTGGGATATGGCTACCCAATGCCGTATGTTCCAATTCACACTCACAGGAGCCGCCAGGGTCTGGTTTGAAAATATCCCCCAGAAGTCCATAAGCAGTTACTGCGACCTGAGGGATGCGTTCTTGGAAACCTTCCAATAAACGGAAAGACACAAAAGAAAAGATAACGAAATCTACTATGCTAAGTAAAAGAAAGATGAGTCGCTAGAAGACTTCAAAAAAAGGTTCCTGATGGAAAGCAGAAAAGTCAAAGGAGTGTCAGACGCTGTAAAGATCGCGAAAGTCATGAATAAAGTATCCAATCCAGGATTAGTAAAGTGCTTACACAAGAGCATTCCGGAATCCGTAGAAGAAATGATGAAAATAATCATATCCTACCAAAGAGGGGAAGAAGCAACTAAAAACCTAGAGCAATGGAGACGACTCCCACACATAAAATAAATGGGGCAAAGTTACAAGAAAACATGCGGCACCTTCCCCAACTCAATAAAGGTGTGTTATTAAAAAAAAACTCACAAACACAAGCGAAGAATGAGTCATCACTCAACAAGTCACGATGCCTATATAACCAAAAGGACATCCGCATAGCTTAAACAAAAAATAAGGATTAATATGGGGTCGCAAGACACTCAGGAAGATGGAACAAAGCGGTACATAGTCTGCCATGACACAACAAATAAAGTATAAAGTTTGGCAAAAAGCTACAAACACCAACCGGGATGGTGCGGGACACAGAAATCAAATAAAGAAGAAAAGAAGTTAATTTTCATAGTTAACAAAAGCAACGGGCCCCTATCAGTTAGCTTAAGGGTGATGAAAGGTACGCAATGTCGGAAGGATAAAAAACCAGTACGGATAAATCCCAGTCCGCTGGACAACTCAAAAAGAAAATGTCTGGGGTATACAAATACGTGTCCCTTCCCAAAGCATCAGAATGACTAGCTTGCGTACTTTCTACCAGGCCTAGTCAGTCAACAAAAAACCTTAACTGCAAGGCCTATTCACGCGCCTGCGGGTCATAAATGCTTATTCAAAAACCGAGAAAAACGCCAAAACTGATCGGCTAAAAATAGCGGTTAAAGAGAAACAAAAAATCCAAAAAACAAAATACATAAACACCTACAAATCCTCCCCCAGCAAAAGATGAAGACGTTACACCGACATTGTAACACAAAACCGGTCATCAAAAATGGTAATAGTCGCTTACTGACAAAACGTCACGTAATCACGATAATCATATATAAATACATGACCCACCCAGGTGACGCGACGATGCTAATAACCAAAAACAGAAGAGAGAGGTGTCTACGGAACACAGAAGCGTTCTTAAATGACTGCTAATAAAACTTAGTCGCTCTTAAATGACGACTAATAACATAGAGCCACAAGGCTCCTCAAATCCCATTCATCTAAGTTCCCTGTCGAATCGATCTCTACCTCTTCCCTCGAGCAGTGCGGAAAAACCGTATCGTACTCGCACGAAGAAGAGGTCTCACATTCCCCCACATACGTGCACGCCGACGGGCCCAAACGACCAACAACTACAAAAGAAGCCAAGTTCCGCGGACATCAAACGGGTATACTGGAAGGACGGACCCAAATGTATAACTGGGTTGCGTAAACGGTAAGGGCCTAGCTTTGAGCTAGGATTCCCATTAAACACCTGGTCGATGGCGGCAAAACACAGGCGTCGGTCCACCCAGCGGGTAAGCATAAAGGGGGAGAATGTGTCATCGGGATCAGCTGACGGGAAGGATGGAATGCGGATGCACGGACGTCTGTAGGGAAGGACGCTGAAGAATGACCAAAGGATACTTCATCATGAAAATGGACATCCGAGTATCAAGGAGCTTGACACTGCAACGTCAATCAACCAAAGATGGAGTTGACGAACTTCCAGTCGCCACCTCATACTCAACTCAAGAAAAAATAATGAAAGAATACACAAATAGCGGGAATAGCAGATGGCGGAAACAACCATGTGAAGAAAGGAAAAATACGACACGTATCCTATCTCATGGTGTAAGACCACAAATCGCTAAAGTAGTCCCTGATCCTCAGCCCTCGGGATGAGCCAAATTCGCTTGCCAAGCAATGCGGAATCAAGGGAAGCTACACAATATCAGTGTGACCTGGCAGTGGTAAATCTCCGGATTAATCACATGATAATCATGAAAAATAACATGAAGCCAACATGGGCATTGATTGTACAATATTTTGCACTACAAGGCCTTCGATGGTGATCAAAGGAAATGGGGGGTGTTGTGATTACACCAAGCTTGGACATAACCTGAAATAAGAAATACTAAAACACTACGTTAAGTGATTGCGTAGGGGTTGAGCCCTGCGAACCACCTCCGGCGTGTGAATAAGTGATCGGTATGAGAGTTTTAAGTGTAAGCGTAGTAAAGTAAGGTGAGAGAGATTGCATACCAGATTTGTCATCGTCCAGGACTATTTATAGGTGAAGAAAACGGTCCTAGTGAGTGGTCACACATTTGAGAGAGATCATGGGGGCGTCCCATGATTTGTGGTAACCGCTAGGGTTTAGTGTCCCACTCCTCCGGGTTTAGCGGGGGTGCTAAGGAGGAAGAGGAGACGTGGGTAAGACTTGGTCTCACCAGTATTGGACTTGGCATTGTTCCGTCCTTAAAACTTATCGAGAGATACCCCAAAGGGCTTAATCCTTTGATTGGCGAATTCCCACTTGGTAACTAGATCATTGATGATTAGTTTTACGCCAAAGAAAGTTTTAGGAGGCTAGCCAGAGCCTTCGATTATGTACGTTGTGATCAGACTCGAAGGGGTGTCCTTCGAGCTAATCGGAGGGTACATCATCAAGCCCCCCAGTCGAAAGTGATGTATATGAACGAAGGTACATTGCTTACGACTCTAAAAGTACAATCACACATGAAACCTACTTCATATCGAAAAATGCTGCGAAGTATAGTTGTGTCCAACTAATTACGCATTTAATGCGCTAATTATTGCTCAAGCTACCTCCATCAGTCCTAATAAAATAATAATAGTATCGGTAACCCCAAAAGTCTAATCCATCTTGAAATATCAATTTGAAATCCGCATAGATGAGTAAAAAGAAGGGGGGGGGGGCACGTGGGCGGTCCAGATTAAATTGTTCAAGCGGTATAAATTCCTCATTACCCCAACCCTAATTTACTTTTACACTTGCACCCAAAATCTTGTTCTCAACATTGTGTGCAGATTCTGATCAAAATCTACAAACATTATCACGTGTTATTTAACCTTCGCAAGAAAAAGGTAAATTTTCTCTTCGTCAAGCTATATTTCATTATAGAAGTAGCATACTTCGTTAATCAATATGGCCAAAAATAACAAGTTTGTTATTAAAGAACAAAAATGTACCTTATCAAAAGATAAATTACGTGCCTTTCTTGAGGATTATCCTATTCCAAAAGAATTTAAGATTACGCTCCCTAGTAAAAATCAAATGATATTTGATGCTCCTGAGGGATATGTAGGTCTGTACACCCATCCCTTTAAATTGTCAAACTTTAGAATACCAATCCACCCTTTGATTTTAGAGTTTATGCAATACTATCAAGTACACATCTCTAGGTTCAACCCATTTGGCATGGCTAAGTTGACAACATTCATTGTGATGTGTAAAGCCTATGGATATGAGCCTACACTGACAGTGCTTAGGGGTTTTAAGAACTTGTACCCGGGTGGGGACTGGTTGACTTTGGCAAAAAGAGGTGACCCTGATGTCCTAACTATATTTTTAAAGCCTTTTACAAACATTTCGGATTGGAAAGGAAGTTTCTTTTACATTCAAGATACAAAAATACCTCCAGAGTACCCTGCTTTAGTGAACGAAGCATACAGGTTTGATAAAAAAACGTTTCAACGATGAGTTACCTTATACTGTTCGAAGGAATCCATTGTATCAGCGTCTTGTTCGTCATCCAGTGAATGTTTAGTCTTTCCCCGAGCCCATTCTTTACATGCTGGTATTGTTGACCATTAGGAGGGTTCCCCCATGAAGCCTGAAATAGTTTGTGATGGAAAAAGTATGTACACTCTTATTTAAATAAATTTGAACAACTTATCTGATGATATTTATCTTCTTTCTTTCGTTTTGCAGGAATGTCTTTCTGAAACTTTGTTGTTGTCAATGGTGCCAGGGAGACGAGTTTCCTTCCGAAGAATCCTGAGGAAGTCAGCTATGGGGTTGGTTCACCCTTCGTGTCAGTTAATAATCAAGAAGACGATGCCCAAATGGTGGAGCCCATAGCTTCCATGCAGCCTTCCAAACCAGAGAAAAAATTGAAGCCAATGATTGTAAGGAGACTTCTCAGTTGGTGGAGAATGTTGCTGAGTCCGATGACCCTCTCTCCGAGGATGATCAGGTGACCATTATTGGCTCATCTTCTGGCGTGGCTGACAGGGTTCGAAACAGAAAGGGTACGAGTGCCAAGCCAGTAAAGCCCACCCCCAAAAGGAAATTGATTTTGCCAACACCTCCTTCCAGGAACACCAGGCAGAAAGGTCAGATCATTACCAAGAAAGCTGCTGAAGCGTTGGATGAAGACATCCATGGTAAGTATATGTGCTATTGATTGAACCAGAATATTTGTACATGTCTTCTAACTGATTGTATATTCCTCAGGTCTTCCTAATACCAAAAAGCTTCTTGATGCCTCGGCCTGCCATCGCCTTGCCTTGCACACTACCCCTCCGAGCTGGAAGTCTGTGCTAACCAACATGCCCATTGAGGAGTTCTGCGATCTACACGACAAGAGCTATACAAGGCAAGCTGTGTTGGACAATCATCTCAATTCTCGAACAAGGGAGGTGGTACGAACCCTTGCTTCTACTAGGGAGAAGATGGATGAGATTTTGGCAAGAGAGAAGAAGAAGGACCAAGAGTTTATAGAGGTTCAATCTAAGTGTGAAGAGGCTTTGAGGGATATTGAGTAGAATCCCCTTGTCCAAGACCTTCGTTCTGACATTGCAGGGTTGGAGAAGGATCTGAACAAAGTGAAGACAGAATGTAAGAGGCTTCAAAAGGAGGAGGCGAAGGTTGTGGGTTACAAGGAGGAGATTGCTGAGCTGGAGATCAAGTGTGGGAATCTCGAGGAAGAGAGGACGAAGCTGGGTGAGCTGGAGATCAAGCTTCGCGAAGATCTCGATGGCCTCAGGCGCAAGTATAATGTGCTTAAAAGAGATAGGGCTGCTGTTGTCTCGAAGGTCATTCCATACATAGCCATGGAGTTATATCACAGCGATGAGGTAGGGAAAATGATAGGTGATGTTGTCAATGCCGCCATCTATAATGGGAAATGCACCACTTTGGAGGAAATTGCTGCGACTGGAAAGCCTGTGGACTTATCTGAGGTAAGCTATTACCGTGCCACTCATAAAGTAGAGTATGATAATGCAAGCAACCTCCTCGCAACTACAGAGTACCCCTTCCTCGTTGATGCTACCAAGGATCCAATGGCTTCAGTTGAGACGCTTCTTTCGAAGAAGCCACGTAGGGTGAAGCCATTGTCTGTGAGCAAAAAGAATACTACTGTGAAGCCTGCATCTATGAAAGCAACTCCTGAGGAGCCCTCATCCCTAAAGGTGGTCATTGAGAAGCCCCAGTCTCCGGGTAAAAGTTCTGCTGTGCAACCGTCCTCTCCGAAGGCAGATTTGACAAAAGAATCTTCCCCCAGCAAGGCCAGTCCTGAAGCATCCCAAGTTCAACATGAAAAACCCAAGTCTCTTGGTAAGTGAAGGCTGCAGTGTTTGCAGTAATTTGTCTCCAAGAGTGGTATGTACCCTTTAAAACAATGTTTGTTTATGCCATGTGGTTTATGGTATTATGTTCTGAACAATTTGTGTTTGCACTTAGACAATGTGGGTCTTCTTTTGAGCAGCGAAAAGTATATGCTGTGTTAATGGTTAAATTTAATGGGTGTGTTTCCCATCTTTGCTTATATATTTTCTCTTCATCGTTTATTAATTAAACGTTAATATACATCCTAAGGCTTAGAACAAGGAGCCTCATTGCGTGTATTTTGAACCAATATTTTATAGCAATCGTATAATTTAATTGCTGACAGAGGGTTGCGACCCGCTCTGTCTTCATCCTTTAAGTGCGAAGGGCATCGCATACCCTAAGACCATTTAGGAAAGTTAATGTGAATTGTGTTGGATGTTTAATAGCCTACAAGATATAAGTATCTTGTATCATCCTTCGAACATTGAACTTGTAATTACTTGGCTGAGCAAATCTTTCTAGTTAAATGTGACAAAAGATTCGAGGGAAATATGTGATATCATTAAGTGGGTAGGGGAGGATTACATCATTTGTACAAATGAATACTAAGACGCCTACCATTAATGCTTTTTTCCCAAAAGAGAAGAGTTTAATACATAATAAGAAAAAGCTGTAAGTCTTGTACGTAGGACTTACGAAGGATATGGCAAGTCGTTCGTACGCCGTACGATGGTTGCTACGCGTAAGCCTTGTTACTTTTGACTCGTTCCATATATTCTTCCTCGGAGTATGTTCCAGGAAGCTTCCCTTGTTATTATACTTGCAACTAAACGGCCAGCATATTGCTATGGAGCCTGCGATTCGGAGTGGGAAAGGTTTGTTACCTTGCCGAAGCCTGCTGCTCCGTTCCGAGTTCGAGACATTCTTGGTTGTATGGGACCGAACGCGTCTCTGTATCATATATGCAGTGTTTTTCCTTTTGTTTGGCTCGGAGAACTTTTTTGTTGGAGGACATACTTGATTCGCATGTTTTAGCTGGTTCATTACTTTGTCCTTCGAAAGGATCGTTTTCTCCATATTCTATGTCATATTCCTCCAATTCTTTAGCCCATTTGACCATCCTCCGCGTTCCCTCAGGGTTCAGGATTATCCTTTCGAATGGCTTATCCGTGAGTACTCTGATGTGGTGATCTTTGAAATACCTTCGGAGACGTCTTGTGGCGTAGATTAAGGTTAGGATTAGCTTTTCTGCTATTGTGTAGCTTTGTTCCACGTACGGTAGAGCTCTGCTTACAAAATATATTGGTATCTGTAGTTGTCTTCTTTCTGCGAGGAGCATGGCACCGATCTCATCAGGGGACATTGCTATGTGTGGGAACAACACCTCTCTTCTGGTTGGGGGTGCAACTGTTGGTAAGATCTCCATGCAATTCTTCCATCTTAGGAAGGATATTTCGGCTTCCTTGTTCCAAAGATATGATAAGTTGCTAATGACTTCATTGCGGACCTTGTAAAGAGGTGAAGATCTATTGATACCTTTCGATAGGAATGCTGTCAGTGTTTCCATGTCATTTTTTAGGTTTTGAGTCCTCCCTTGTGTTCCCCACGTTTGCATTTTTGAGGAGGTTTCCTCATTGATTGGATTGGTTCTAATCATTTTCCTTACGAACGGGCGTTCGTTTGACCCTTCCTTTTCAATGCCGAAAGAACACATTATTGGGTTTAGCTTTAGGTTGATTTTCCTTAGTTGTATGAGGGTTCTTCTACATCATGAAGGAGGTCTTCTTTTGTCTTGCTCTGGGTGACTAAGTATTTGCCATGAATTCTTAGGTTCCTCCCTATTTGTTTTTCGAAGACCCTTTGGATCATCCTATTGTAAGTGGCTTCGATGTTCTGTAAGCCAGAAGGCATGCGTTTAAAGCAGTAGGAGCTTCTGTCTACATGAAAGGATGTTTTTTCTTCATCTTCCTGTGCCATCTGTATCTGATGGCATCCCATGTTTGTATTTAGAAAACATTCCCAACGAACACCAGGTGGCAATTGCTGTTCTCCTTCCGACAAATAGCTTCCTTTTTGGCAAACTTTGTTGATGTCTTTGAAGTCAACCTTTAGTACACAATCTCCATTTCTCCGTTGGGCTACAATTGGATTAGTAACCCATCGTGGATTTAATACCCTTCGAAGTATTCCTGCAGCTGTGAGTTTGTCTACTTCTTTCTTAATTGCTGCACTTTGTTCAGGTGTCAATTGAAGAGGTTTTTGCCTGACCGGTTTGATGTATTTGGATTCATTTAGCTTGTGTTCCGTGCTAAAAGGTCTGCCGTTGTTTGTGAGCAACCTTGGAATTCCTGTTATATCTGAATATTTTCCTACAAACACATCTTCATAGGCTTCGAGCAATTTTTCCAATCTTTTTCTGAAAGTGGTAGGGAGTTGCTTTCCCATTTCCACCTTTCGTACTGGATGGGGGTTGTTTAGTGCCACATACCCCTTGGGATCGGAGCCTCCTCTGACGTTCATTGCACACCGTTGATTACCATCCCCCTTATCCTTTTGGGCTTCCTAGTGTTTCCCTTCGTGATAGCTAGATAATATGGTTCCGACACCATTGGCTGTTTGGAACTTCACTGTTGTATGAACCGTAGAGACCACAATGCCCATCTTTTGCATAGCAGTTCGTCCGATTAACATGTTGTAGGGTGACTTTGACTTTACGATGAAAAAATTGAGGATTTCCGTTCTCGCAAGCTTTCCACTTCCGAGCGTTACCTCCAGAGGTATTTCACCTAAAGGCCATGATCGTTCCCCCGAGAAACCTACCAGGGGCATTCTTGACTCTACTCGCTTGGATTTGATTGTAGGGCTGAGTTTCCTAAAGCAATGTTCGTAGATTACCTTGCAGGAACTCCCGCAGTCCATATAAACTTTGTTGACCTCCGTATCCGAGACTACGACCTAATGATCACTGGGTCCTTTGAAGGGGACTCTCCCATTTCGGACGGGAACGTTATTTCCCTTGCAACATAAGTTTCCCTTTTGGAGGCCTTTCTTTTCAATCGGGAGGTATCCCACCGAACCATTAGGATAGGAGCTTCCTGGGGGGTATTATCCTTTCCCAGTTGCGCGTCAGTGGCTTTCTCTTTGCCCTTTCTTATCCCTTTTACGAGATGTGTTAATTGCCCGGATTTTACTGCCTCTTCTATTTGCTTTTTTAGCTCTCGACAGCTGTTTGTTTCATGGCCAAAGTCTTCATGGAAGTGGCAATATTTATTAGTGTCTCTGTTCTTGCTTTTTCCTATCATGCGAGGGGGTAGCTCGAAGGCTTTTGCGGCCTTCTTTGTCGCTAAAATATCCCTTGGAGACTTTGTGAGATTTCCTAATAAACCATCGTTCGGACCCTTGTTGTAAGGAGTAAACCTATTATGGCTTTTGTGTTTGTTCTTCGATCCTTCCCATGAAGACGGTTTTGTTCCTTTGTTGTTCTCAGCCCCATTGGTGGATACTTCTTTGGCCTCTATCCACGTGTATGTTTTTTCCATTAGGCCTTTGTATGTTGCCGGAAGATCTGTAGATAAAAATTCTATAAGAGTCCGGTTGCGTAGGCCATGGACGAAGCCAAAAATGTGTTGTTCTTCGTGTAAGCCTAGAATTTGCAAAGTTTCGTCAGTGTAGCTAGTAACGAAGTTCCTCGTGCTTTCGTTCTCCTTCTGCTTACTGTTGTGCACTGTGAGGTGTGTCCTTGTGAACTTCTTTTGTTGGCTAAAGTGAGATCGAAACTTAGCCTTCAAATCATCAAAGTTGATGATGCTTTTTGGTTTCTGCCCATTCTACCAGATACGTGCGGAATCCCGAAGGGTATACATAAACATGTGACAGGCTACGGGCATGACCCATTTCTGCATCCTAATGGCTCCTTCAAACAAATGCAAGAAATTGTCCGGATCTCCCTTTCCATCGTAGGTGCCTATATGTGAAGGCATCTTTAGACCATCCGGCAAGGGATAGTCTTCGTTCCATCTTACAAAGGGTGTCGTAAGACTAGCGGGCTCTGCGTACGAGTGGGTGTAAGGTGGTATGTTCATGGGAATGCCATGATATGGGTTATGAGTAGGGGTACCCCTGAAGAAGGTTGACTAGTGTATAAAGGATGAGGAGTACTCGTGTTTAGAGGGTAACCATTATACATGGTGTACGGAGGGTATATCATGGGATGATTGTAGGGTACAACCATTTGTGAGGGGTACTGATTTCCAGGTTGCCCATTGTAACACCCCGAAATTTGATTAAGCAGCGAAAGTCTAATCGGGGTCATTACAGTTTAGTACACAGTCATACTCATAGAAAACAATTCAAAAGATTGTCAATATCATTCCATGAAAACTCAAATATTCAGAGTTACAAACATTTTTCCAAAATGTTAATTGTTTCACAAAAGTGGTGATGAGTTTGTAAAGAATGATATAATTATTGAAATCAAAAGGGAGGTCCTGTGCCCTTTGCCAGCTCCGTGCCGCCATGCTTGCTAATTTCCTGAGATAAACATGCTTAAAAAGTCAACACAAAGGTTGAGTGAATCCATAGTAGTTTAAATAATAATAGTGTGAACACAAGTCAAGCATTTGAAATAAACAAGCCAAGATAGACAGGTCTTGACTACATCGGGTGTAATATTGCTCCTAAGCCTCACGAAACGCAAGCCTTAACATCGATTTGACATATCATAAAGATAATAATAATCATCTACACCACAGCGGATGTAAATGACAAGGGGCCCTCGGTGACAGGAAATGTGCCAAATTTCCATAATACCTCGAATATAGCACACCTCCTGCCAAGTGATCACCTTGACAGAGGTGGGCTGCCATCCAATAGATCTATCAACTATATTCGCGCTCACTCGCAAGTGATTAAGGTTCGTGATATGAGGGACTTGTAGCACAGGTGTCAACTTAGGCAATATCAGGTGATAACAGCATACAGAAAAATACTTGTGTTCGATTTATAGCATGTATCTCCCCACGGGGTTTAAAAACAATTAAAAATGTGGGATCATGAACTCACCTGAAAGGTGCGTAATCACAACGGTGCTCAAAGTGATGGTGTATTGCTATGAATAGCAATGAAATTCCTCCGACTTGCGACCTATAAATATATTGTAATCAGTGTTTTAGATTTGTGTCGTAAATGACATGTGATATGTCTCGTGTACGTTGATATCCGTTTCGGGTGTCTTAAAATATTCCAAAATAACTCACGTAGTTATTTGTATAGTTGTTACGAACCGGTGTTTGATTAAATATTATCTCGTAGTGAAAATAATATCGTTTAAAAATATTTATGATTAAATATTTTTAATAAAGTTATGCACACACACACACACACACACACACACACACACATATATATATATATATATATATATATATATATATATATATATATATATATATATATATATATTAAAGTTAAAGAAAAAAATAAAATATATGTATTTATAAAAATTATATGAAATAATTAGTTATAAATATACCTTATCATAATTTAACCTTTAACTTCACCAAATTTACACTTTTTACCCTTTGGTTAATAATAATCACAATATGGTCCTTCTTGTACTTTTTACATTTTTGTTCCCCTAACTTTTGAAATATTACATTTCTCACCCTTGAGTTCTATTTAAAAATCGACTGCGTATGTTTAGCCCAAAAGTTTAGTGGATTTGATGGTTTTAGTCCTTTAACGAAAGGTTTCGCAAAAATGGTCCTTGAAGGATTTTTCGAAAAACAACTTTTGAAACAATTAAAAGTAACTTTTATAACTTACAAACTTATTCAAATTTAGTATCCAAAATCTTATACAACTCGTCTCCTCTTACATTTACAAACCGAAAACTCCTTTGAAAAATGATTATGGGCTCGTTAGCCCGGTTAAGGCCCAAAGTGGGTATGATTGATTAAAAAAAATAAAATAGCTTCGACTAGGCTTTGGTTTTGGCTTCGTTTTCGTGGTCTAAAAACGTATGAGATTTGCATGTCATGTTGGTTCGATTAAGTGGGCACCAAAGAATTAGGGTGTCGAATAATATGGGTAGATTGTACGTATGAAAATGAAATGGCGAGGTCAATCCAAATGGTGTCGAGTCATGTGATAAGCTATAAGTGTAACAAAATACAATTTCAAAAACTAAGCGTGTCGTATGTGAACTCAACGTGTTATGCATGTGTGAAATGATATACGAATTGAAAAGGGTGGTGAATAACTTACAATACCAAAGTGGTGGTGACGAATTCGTGTGACCAAACAAGAGAAAACGAGCCACAAACACCCTTCGAATAGCGATCCCTTGCTCAAAAATATCCTTCCCAACTAGCCCTTAATCCCAAAACCTCGCTCCAATACCTTGCTTGAATACTTGATCTTGTCGTTAGTAACCAAAGGAAAAGGTGGAGAGTGTGTGTAGTTTGAGAGATTTCAAGTGTGTGTGAATGGTGTGCATTAAATGTAGTTTATATAGTGTGGTGAGGGTGGTTCGAATGTCCCTAGAGACACAACACAACCTTTGTGGTCTCTACTTCACTCGACAACATTGTCTAGTTACCCATGGTATTGTCAAATCGAGTAGTAAGGAAAAGAGACAACAATGTATCTCTTGCTTAGGTTAGGCTATTTTAGGTGCTTAAACAAATGTTATTAGGCTCATGTGTGCAATTATGTTGGGGGTAATGAAGACATACGACCCAAGGGATAACAATCCGAAGATGGGTATTGCGTTTGTCCACGGGGTTGACGGCTCAACATGGTGGCTTGAGGTCTTCCAAGGTGCAAAGTCTATGGAGTTTGTAAGTGGATTGTCGAGATGATAGGGAACCAAGGAAGAGAACAAGGGTAGTTTCAAAGGTGTGTGTAGGAGCTGAGTTCGTTGGCTTCGTGTAACACCAAGAAGAAAACAAAAAGGAGAAACAGAAATAGCAACCATGTGGGCTCACATTTTCGATCCAATAGAAACAAAATTTAAATAGGCTTGTGACTTGTGTGTTGGCCCAGCAGCGAAGCAAAAGAAAGAAAATAAAAGACTTGGGCTTAGGATAATATACGTCCCAAGTAAAGAGAGAAAGAAAAATCATGTGGGCTTGGGGTGTAATCGGCCCAAAAATAGAGGGGTGTCGGTGTTCGTAAAATTGTGAAATTTGTCTTGATATCGGTGTCGGTGTTGGTTCGTGAAAACCTTAATTATTCAAACGGTGTATATATATATATATATATATATATATATATATATATATATATATATATATATATATATATATATATATATATATATATATATATATATATATATATGTATATGTATATATATATGTATATATATATATATGTATATATATGTATATATATGTATATATATATATATATATATATATATATATATATATATATATATAGTAATAATAATTGTGATATTTAATATACATATATAAGCATATATATATATATATTTAATAATTTCTCGGTGTTCAAATTTTTGGGTGTCGGGTCGCAAGTGGGAGTTACCGGTGTTAATCCTCATTGGGTGATATCCAAGAGTGACATTCGGGTGATATCGGGTGACAAAACATGTTCGGGTGTTAAACAAACGGTGTTCATAACATTTGGGTGTCAAATAAACAGTGAACAAAACAATCGGGTGTTCAAACAGACAGTGTCTCATGTAAAAATTTAAATTAGCCCGCAAAAATGGCTTAGTTAAGAATAATGTTGGTAATTAGCATTAATAAATGTCCTGGGGTTTTACGGTGTATTACACCCATTAACGGAGGGATAAATATTTGAGGGGTAACTTTGAACCGGGAACTGAGGATACAGGCTGACCGGGGGGGGGGGACTTCCTCTTGTGTTGACCGATCCCGGGTTACCTCCCACACCAGATGCGTGGGAGGGTTGCAGTGGAACTCCTCCTTCGGCATGAGGTGTTGAGCCCTAGTTATCGAAGGTCTTGGCTCCATCTCAATTTCTTCATCATACTCATCGCTGGAATATTCTAACTCCTTTCGCATTTCCGTGTTTCTGATTTGCCTCCTTCGAGTTCTTAATAAGGACTCTAGCTCTTCGTAATGAGCATCGACAAAGGCGGGGCTAATGATGAGCTCTGGATTAGCTGACGTGGATGCGTGATGGTTGGGCGTTATTTCAGGGTGAGATCGTGTGGTGAAGGTGGAGGCCGTGATTGGCGGAAGGTTGTTGGTGTTAGTTGCGGGTAAAGGGGTTAAAGACGAAAAACCCGGTGGGGGTGTAATTTCTCTTTCTGGATTAATGCCAGAATAATAGCGAGTGTATTTGACTTGGTTATTTTACTTGAAAATAACGGGACTAATTGTAGCGGGTCCCACGGATGGCGCCACTGATTGTACAACATTTTGCACTACCAGGCCTTCGATGGTGATCAAAGGAAATGGGAGGTGTAGTGATTACGCCAAGCTTGGATATAACTTGAAATAAGAAATACTAAAACACTACGTTAAGTGATTGCGCAGGGGTTGAGCTCTGCGAACCACCTCCGGCGTGTGAATAAGTGATCGGTATGAGAGTTTTAAGTGTAAGCATAGTAAAGTAAGGTGAGAGAGATTGCATACCAGATTTGTCATCGTCCAGGACTATTTATAGGTGAAGAAAACGGTCTTGGAGAGTGGTCATACGTTTAAGAGAGATCATGGGGGCGTCCCATGATTTGTGGTAACCGCTAGGGTTTAGTGTCCCACTCCTCCGGGTTTAGCGGGGGTGTTAAGGAGGAAGAGGAGACGTGGGTAAGACTTGGTCTCACCAGTATTGGACTTGGCATTGTTCCGTCCTTAAAACTTATCGAGAGATAACCCGAAGGGCTTAATCCTTCGATTGGCAAATTCCCACTTGGTAACTAGATCATTGATGATTAGTTTTACGCCAAAGAAAGTTTTAGGAGGCTAGCCAGAGCCTTCGATTATGTAGGTTGCGATCAGACTCGAAGGGTTGTCCTTCGAGCTAATCGGAGGGTACATCATCAGGTATCAACTTCCGCAAAAGCACGGAACATATGCAGCTGAAGACTCTTTAGCATAAAGACTAAGGAAAAAGCACATTACGTAAGGACGCACGGAAAATCAACGAACATACAAAGAGGTCTACATCCGAAAGTGCACAACATGGATAAAGACCAAGGAATGACACCTTTATGTAAGGAAAAGGCTCACTCCGGTTAACCCAACATCCGTTTGTACAAAAAAAATCTATCAATTGTAATTTTTTGAATAAACTATCAATTGTAATTACTTTAAGAGATTTCAATAAACAGTGAAGCCTAGCTACCTTCTCCCATTCCTTTTCACAAGTTTTAACATTTACTTTACAATACTATTCATACATGTGAGTAAGACGTGCACTCAAGGGCACACCCTACAAATGTTATTCCGCATAACAAAAAGATGAGTACCCTACGAATTAACTCAAAAAGTACGTAAGTGGTACTGCAAGCCCGGTACGGGAGGATAACCACAAATATCCAGTTAAGACTAAAATTAAATTACGTACCAGTACGTCTTTTAATACTATCAAAGCACAAATCATAAAGTGCAAACAAGCCGCAACAAGGTTAGACGTAACCGCAATGCAAACAAAGATGTTCACAAAAGCTATATGATGCATGGAATTGCACCCTCGCAAAAGGTTTTACCTCTCAAGGGATCTTGAGAAGCTTGCAATCCCCACCAGGCAGTGTACCTGTTCGTTGTAGTATAGTATAGTGACAAGTACCGGGGGATTGATCGTTCAACTCAGGAATAGTGTTCCCTAGGATTAAAAAGTTTACTAAACTAGGTCTAAAGCTGAGGGATGATTCTTTTTGTATTTTTATATTTTTATAAAAGCAAATAAAAATCTCGATTTTGAAGGAGTGGGCGGAATTAGTTGCTAGTCAACTAACCCAATTAACTAAAGATGCAAATAAAATAAAATAAACTTAAACTAATTTGTGGTGTAAACAATAATAAGAGAAAATGTGTTTACTTAGATTTCATTACTCTCTAGATATCTTTTACCGGTTGATTATCTTGTTACAATTGCATGGATGACGGGTTATATTCCTTAATACTAGTCATAGGGCTGTGTACGATCTTCCCTAAATCTATCGGCTTCTACTTCATTCTAGGTCGAGCCGACTACTAGCTCCTAACGTAGTATCACTAGCAGTTGCCTACGCATTAAATACAACCAATAAATCGTAGTACACCTCCGATCATGTTTCTTAAGACGTTCAAGCAAGTTACCAATTGGAAGTCTGCCAGTTTTCTTAAGCCTAACATCGAATACAATCTTCCACAACAATTATAAACAAACCATCAACCAATAATCAACATCTAGGTTTCATTACATCTAAGCAAACACAATAACAACCTAGCCTATCATGTTAAAAAAGAAGACAAGCATAAGATAGAATCAAACAACAGATACACATATTGAATGATTATTGGAAAACTTATCTTCAATTGAACATGGATGGAACAAGGGTTGAAACCCTTGTTGTTACAAAAAATTCGTCTAGGGTTCGCACAAAGAAGTTCTCCAAAAGTTCCACACTTAATGAATGAAAATTAGAAAACTATATATAGATTTTACACCTTGACGGCGTCACGTTATAGCTTGTGACGCCATCAACTCGCCGCCAAGATAAAATTCGTATTGCCTAGATCCACTTCTGACGCCGTCATGTGTTATTTTACTCTGGGCCGTCACATGTATTCTAACCCTGACGGCCTTGGTGACGCCGTCAGGCTAAATTGCCTTGAAATTGTTCTGGGCCGTCATGTGTATTTTCCATATCCACCTCTTTTGCCAAGCTTGAAGCCGTCACTTGTATGGCCTTGACACCGTCAAGTACTGTTCCCAACAAGGATTTTGAGACTTTGTCATTTTCTTCACTTAATCGCTCCAAAAACGTCCAAAATGCTTCCTTTTCAAGATTTCTTCTCCAAAGTACCTAAAATGACAAAAGGAATGATTTAGGGCAATAATTGATCAAATAATCAAAATACCAAAATGCTTCCTTTTCAAGATTTCTTCTCCAAAATACCATTACACTTGAGATTTGTTTGTCCGCAAGCAAATGCGCTTTTATTCTAATCAAAATACAAGCTAGGGGTCATTTAACACTAATATAAAAGTAATTACAACAAATACTCGTTCCACTTAAAACCAAAAACAAGCACGGAGGTTATACACTAGCACCTCACAAATAGTGTTTAGATACTCACATCTCTCGGGTGTAATAAAGTATATATCACAATAAGGAAATGGAAAACATCTCTCACTACCTGTCATAGCAAATAGATTACCATAGGCTTGGGAAAGGATCAAACCTCCACCACTTGGCGTAAGCACCTAGGATAAACTATCAAAGAGGTCTTTTTAAAGGGTTATAACGTGAGGTGTAGGGATATGGTAAACACGGTTTTGTTGGATAAAGGCAATATTTACTAGTGGCGAGTTAATCATCTTGGTTAATTACATGTACAATATGGTGTTGCTAAGCCAAGACTCGACTCGACTTAAGCTAATCAAAAACTAACAAAACATAAAACAAACATAAAATGAAACGGGATGGTAGTCCGTATGTTTTTTCTCTTTTTCGTTTTCTTTTTTTTTTTCTTTTTTCTTGATTTTTCGTTTTTTTTAATTTTTTTTTCATACACTTTTACCCTACCATCCAAAATAATACATCATAGGGAATTTGCATTCCCCTTACACTTGAACTTTTACATACTTTACAATCAACTATTCTAATGACTCGAATTAAGATAATCAAAACACTTGGAGTACTTTTAAAATTAACGCACATATGGGGGTAATATATAATGTTCTTCCCCATTACTCCATAACACTAGTACTTTACCCATGAGTCCCAATCGTCCAAAAACAATATGTACAAGATATGACTCGACTTTGCAACCATGCAACCAATTAGACAATGAACTAAGGGTTTAAACATGTAAAAATAATGCACTAAAGATGAGTGCATACAAGGAAGGCTAAGGCGATTTGGGTGTACATTTGGGGTGGATTGTAAACAAATTCTTCCTTTAAGTAAGATGCTTAAAGTTAGAAATGAAAAAGATAGGCTCGGAGGGGTGTACTAGGGGTATCGTGTACTAAAAATGAGTACATTTCAAAGGTGTGGGAAAAATTAATTGACTTTGTTAGTCAAGGTAATTGACTTAAATGATCAAGTAATTATGATACGGGTTTAACACGGGTGATCCTAATGCCTCTTATCATGTAGTAAATCCTACTACACGAATGTAGTCTCACTAGCGGCCTCGGGATGCATCACTAACGCAAGTTCTAGAATCTAAGTACTACCGGTACACTCATAAGCACTAATAATGAATGTTTTTCCTAACAAATCTAAAGGCGAACCTCACATATTTGGGTGGAAAAGTTTTCTGAGTGGTACGGTTTTTGTGCTAGTTATACAACTCATGTCCATGAGACGCTTATTAAGGCTAAAGCTTCACTCCTAAATGTTGTAAAAAATTTAAATTTGGCGCCAAAATTGCACTAACAAGTATTTCTCTTAATTTTATTACACACCTACTATTGAAAAAACAAACTCAAGCGTAATTGTATTCTCTAAGGTATCATTATTTACCCTCCCCTTACACTTAAGCTGAACATTGTCCCCAATGTTCAATAAAAAGGATGTAAAAGTAATGAAGGTAAAAGAATGAAAACAAATACTCCCTGATTCGTTCGGTGTGGATAGTGTGTCAACAAGGTTAGATCTTCTTCCAAGAAAATGAACTTTGAAAGCTTCACTCTAGAAATATAAATCATCCTCTTGTCCAACGTAACCTGTTAAACCTGAGAAAACAATCAAGGCAAACCTCGCGTAAAATCGGCGGCAATCTATATATACTAAAAATCCTAGAAAGCAAATTAAGATATAATGCTTGTGGAATGAATGTTTGTAGATTTCCTGGAGTTTATAAAACTAAAGAATCAACAAAAACTTTAAGACTCCGGTATAAACAAAACTCGCAAAATTTTTCAGAATTTTTGTACCTGACGCCGTCAGGTTATAACTCCTGACGCCGTCAAAATGTTCCTGCAAAAATCTCATGTTAAGTTTCTGGAAAATTTCTGGAAAAACTTATGCCTTACTTCCTGGAAAATCCTGCAAAACATCATTATGACTCGATACAAGCATTTGACTCAAACAATTACTAATACACATGTTCATTTAATATTGTTGTGGTTCATGCTCAATTTCATTTTTATAAACAAATTTAGGTTTCCTTTACACTTAGCTTTTGTAAAATACCTTTATATGCAATTAAGACGAAGTTAAAAACAAAATAAAGCATTTTCACAATTTACTTTGAATCATGATCTACAAACAATAAAAATAAAACACGCATACAGAAACAAATAAAATCAAACAAACAAAATAAATAAAACAAATAAAACTTGGGTTGCCTCCCAAGAAGCACTTTTCTTTATTTACGAGTCTTGTAGCTAGACTCAAGGTCACGGGCTACGTTTTCCTTTCCCACTTTTCAATCGATTCTCTTAACCTTTGAACTACTTCATTGTTAACTTTATACTTAGGTCCAAGGGCTAACCAATTCTTATAGTAAAGGCTCCTCTTTTCCCAAACAAAATTCATTCCTTTACCCTTATCTTCTTCGTTAATGTCCTCGATTGCACTAATGTTATCCATATCAAGTTGAGGCATATAACGAAACTCCTTCATTTTAGTAGGCATTCTATAGGTGATCCAATCGGTCCCATTGGAGAATTGGACCGTTCCCTCTATTTGATCGTGTTTTAACTTGGACTCCTCAACAAATGGCTTACCTAGTACCACATGGGATAAGCGACAATCTATAATATTGGCCAAGTCTTCCACAACCATAAAGTCCACGAGGTAAGTAAAGTTCCCAACAAAGATACGTAGACCTTTAACTCTCCCGACAAAGTTACAAACTCCACCGGGATATTTGGGATCTTTTCTAGGTCCGAGTCTTGTCGTTACTAACTCATTATAGACACTTGAAGACATAATGTTGAGTGGGGATTCAAAATCAATGTAGGCTTGATCAATGCATTTATACCCAATCATACACGGTATCTTCACATTCTTAGGGTCACCTCTTTTAATCTTAGGATCAATCTTAACAAAAGGAGGCCTAGGGTTATCAATGAGATTGTTATAATAAGCAATTTCCTCCTTAGTGGGATATAAATTGAAATAATCATCATCCAAACCCTCCTCTTCTACTTCCTTAACATCTTCTACAATTGACAAGTTATTGGGTTCAAGTTCCTTGTCTAAGTCCATGGCTATTGTTAAATCATTAAGCGCATAGTCAAGCTCAATATCAACCAATCTATTGAGTTCTCTGAGTTCCCTAACCTCGTTCTCAATCTGTTCACGTAACAAAGCAACCTCAATAGGTGAAAGCGGTGAATTCGCGTTTTCCAAAGTGGCCAATGGAATATTCAATGAACTTAGTTTACTAACAAAGGTACGAAGAAAAAGATAGACTAAAGAAGACCTAAAAATACAAATAAAAATCTTACTAGAAAGGAATCTAGCAAGTAGACCTAATAAAAAGAAATTCTAACCGAGACAATAACTATTTCCCCGGGTTGCGGCGCCAAAAACTTGATGCGTGGAATTGCTCCCTAGCAAAAGGTTTTACCTCTCAAGGGATCTTGAGAAGCTTGTGATCCCCACCAGGCAGTGTTCCTGTTCATTGTAGTATAGTATAGTGACAAGTACCGGGGGATTGATCGTTCAACTCAGGAATAGTGTTCGCTAGGATTAAAAATTCAACTAAACTAGGTCTAAAGGTGAGGGATGATTCTTTTTGTATTTTTATATTTTTATAAAAGCAAATAAAAATCTCGGTTTTGAAGGAGTGGGCGGAATTAGTTGCTAGTCAACTAACCCAATTAACTAAAGATGCAAATAAAATCAAATAAAATAAACTTAAACTAATTTTTGGTGTAAACAATAATAAGATAAAATGTGTTTACTTAGATTTCATTACTCCTTAGATATCTTTTACCGGTTGATTAGCTTGTTATAATTGCATGGATGATGGGTTATATTCCTTAATACTAGTCGTAGGGCTGTGTACGATCTTCCCTAACTCTATAGGCTTTTACTTCATTCTAGGTCAAGCCGACTACTAACTCCTAACATAGTATCACTAGCAGTTGCCTACGCATTAAATACAACCAATAAATCGTAGTACACCTCCGATCATGTTTCTTAAGACGTTCAAGCAAGTTACCGATTGGAAGTCTGCCAGTTTTCTTAAGCCTAACATCGAATACAATCATCCACAACAATTATAAACAAACCATCAACCAATAATCAACATCTAGGTTTCATTACATCTAAGCAAACACAAGAAAAACCTAGCCTAACATGTTAAAAAAGAAGACAAGCATAAGCTAGAATCAAACAACACATAGACATATTGAATGATTATTGGAAAACTTATCTTCAATTGAAGAGAAAAGTCCAAAATACATCCCTGAGGTATGCCAACTGATACGTTTACATCCTTTTTCTTTTTTCATCTCAAATATCATCCCTCCGTTAGTAACTTTGGAACAAGTACATCCCTAGGGACTAACGATGCAAAATTTTGCCTGTTAAGTACCTCACGTGTTAGTCACGTGAGGGGTATTTTTGTCTTTTTCTTTTCTTTTTTTCTTTTCTCCTTTCTGTTTTTGTTTTTTCTTGTTCGAACAAGCAAAGCAAAACCAAACCATAAACCACAAACCAAAAATAATTTTTGCTTCTTCTTTCTTTTCTCCTTTCCGTGACTCGACCCAAAAACCACAAACCAAAACCAAACCATATTTCTTTTTGTTTCTTCTTGTTCGAACAAACAAAGCAAACCCAAAACTCCATTTTTGTCCTTTTTTTTTTTTTTTTTTTTTTTTTTTTTTTTCTGTGAATCGACCCAAAACAAACCATACGTGACCCTTTTTGAAACCCAAAACCAAACTTCTACACAAACACCTCCATCACCACCTTTTTGAAACCCAAAGAAAAATCAAACCACAAGGGTCACGGTTCGAACCCGTGACCACCAACCTTAATCAATAACCACGGCCGTGGGTTTTACCACACGGTTCCTACCTTTTTCTTCAAGATCTAGATAATGGTGATGGATAAGAGTGATGGTGGTGGCGCGTTATAAACGAGGAGGTGGTGAGGGGTGGTATTAGAGGCGCGTGTGGTAGTGAAAGGTGGTGAGGAGGTTACGGGGATGCTTGTGGTGGTAGCGGTGTATCTTGGTGACTAGCAGTGGAGGTGGTGGTGGCGCTAGCAGGGTGGCGGCTAGGATTTTGGAGAGGAGTATATTGGTGTGGAAGAGACGGAAATGAGGATAATAAGGTGGGGGTGGTGATGAAAAAGACAAAAATACCCCTCACGTGACTAACAATTGGGGTACTTAACGGGCAAAATTTTGCATCGTTAGTCCCTAGGGATGTATTTGTTCCAAAGTTACTAACGGAGGGATGATATCTGAGATGAAAAAAGAAAAAGGATGTAAACGTATCATTTGGCATACCTCATGGATGTATTTTGGACTTTTCTCTCAATTGAACATGGATGAAACAAGGGTTGAAACCCTTGTTGTTACAGAAAATTCGTCTAGGGTTTGCACAAAGAAGTTCTCCAAAAGTTCCACACTTAATGAATGAAAATTAGAAAACTATATATAGATTTTACACCTTGACGGCGTCACGTTATAGCTTGTGACGCCATCAACTCACCGCCAAGATAAAATTCGTATTGCCTAGATCCACTTCTGACGCTGTCATGTGTAATTTTACTCTGGGCCGTCACATGTATTCTAACCCCGACGGCCTTGGTGACGCCGTCAGGCCAAATTTCCTTGAAATTGTTCTGGGCCGTCATGTGTATTTTCCATATCTACCTCTTTTGCCAAGCTTGACGCCGTCACTTGTATGGCCTTGGCGCCGTCAGGTACTGTTCCCAACAAGGATTTTGAGACTTTGTCATTTTCTTCACTTAATCGCTCTAAAAACTTCCAAAATGCTTCCTTTTTCAGATTTCTTCTCAAAAGTACCTAAAACGACAAAAGGAACGATTTAGGGCAATAATTGATCAAATAATCACGAATTTGGGCTTAAATGACCCCCTAAAAGCGGTAAAGTTTTCGCCTTATCACTATACATGTACAACCATGATATACGCAAGAATGCTAAAAACATGCCAATAATAATTAAAAAAAAAAGGCAAAATTTCACATCCAATTGCGGCATGCACCGCGAAAAATTACAATGGATTGCAAAATCCATTACTAAAGACAATGTGAAATAACACTTCACATACAAAAAGGCCGCTCAAAGAAAGGCCATAAGCGGCCACGGCAAATAAAATGACTAAAGCTCATTCTGCACGATTATGCTCCGGTATAACTTCGAGCTCTTCTCCATGAGGACCAGTAGAAGGAATTAAGGTGATAACATCCCCATCCTTTTAAAAATCCGAGACCGGAATATCATCCGTTGAAGTAGGTCCGGTAGACAAAGCGGGAACAGAAGCCGCGAATGAAGTGTTCACACTAATAGGTTTACTGGAAGAAGCGGTCTCTGAACCCAATAAAACATTAGAAGATAAAGGATTAGCTAGAGAGGCAAACACATCCACAAGGACAGGCTGACCAGTAGAAATGCTCTCCCTAATCTTCTTAACTCTCTGGCGCGCAACGACTAAGGACGATGGGCAACTTCTCCAAAGGCTGAGTCACCTCTAAAACGAGGCACAGAAAGTTGCCCCAAGTTAGGTTGCAAATCAGACAATCCAAGCTTCTCCGCGATATAAGCCTCAAGCCAGAGAAGGCGCATCACATCCACGATATCGGAATCCTTGTGCAAAGGCAAATCCGCCAAGCGGACTTATAATCAGCCTCCGCAGCAGGATTATTCGCAGCAATATCCGCAAGGGCCATACCTTCCCTGCCATGCTCAATACCAGCATCCAAACCCGCTTGCGTCCCCAACCTGACAGCACAACTCAACAGTCTGCTAAGCACTACACCATACTCCGAAGAATTTAAACACTTGGTAAGGAACAACTTCATGCCGCGCCCAAGCAGCCACCTGCATCTAGCAACAGCAGTAAGGAAGCGGGGATAAAAGTCTTCATCGATACGAGCAACAATATCCACAAGGCGGACATCCAACTAGCTCAACCTATCAGTAATCCTTTCCATCTGAACATCCTGACTTTCTTTAAAAAGACTCTTGATGAGTGGCCTTTTACTCATCATTTTAGGCCCGAAAAACCCACCAAAACGACCAAAAACACCCAATAATGACCATATAATATTACAAATATCCTTGGAGTATGTTTTTGTGTATTTCAGGTACAAATGGATTGAAAACAAGGCAAAAGTGAGTAAAACGGAGCATGGATGGGAAATCGGAGCATATTGGAGCATTACCGGATCGACTCGACACGATTTTGAAGAAAAATGAAGAAAAAGGCAAGAAGTCAATGCCGAAGTCAATCCCGGGAGTGTGACATGGGGGAGGCATGGAAAACCAAAGTGAAACCCTAACTTAACCTTTTACCTTTAACCTTAACCCAAAATGACCATTTTGCCCTTCACCCGATACCAAAATCCCAAATTCACCCTTTTCCCCGAAACCTTTTTCCAAAATCAATTTCAAAATCAAAAACCGTTTACCAAAATAAAAATTATAAAAAATATTTTGTCAAAACTTTTTATTAAATATTTTTGTTAAAATTTTTATTTTAAGTTATTAATTTACCTTTTATTATTATTATTATTATTATTATTATTATTATTATTATTATTATTATTATTATTATTATTATAATAATAATAATAATTATTATTATTATTATTATTATTATTATTATTATTGTCATTATTATCGTCATTATTATTACTAAAAAAAAAAAAACTACAAAACATTTCTTTTTCAAAATTCAGTTTTACTTTTCTATTTTTATTACAATTACTTATCTTACTATTACTAATACTAAATTTTAAACTAAAAACTAAAATCTATTTCAAAACCTAAAACCCAAATCCACCTAATCCTAAACCTGTGACAACCAAACCCAGTCCACCAACCCTTAGCCCATCAACGACAAACCCAACTCCACAACTAACCCATACCCGACCCAGACACACACAAATTACTAAACCTTAACACCCCCGTCCAATCCCTTTGACTCCAAAAGTCAAAACCATACTTTTCCTTCCTAACCTTTATTCCTGCCTAAATCAAACACCCAACCCTATCACTATCTTCACCTTGTAATCATCCCCTACTACCCTCCAAAGACTCACATGCCATGGTCTCCCTTCCCCCTCCTCCACCTCAGCAATCCACACCTCTTAAATTTAATCAACGGCTCAAATTTAACCCTTTAGGACCAAGGTGAAATCAGAGGCCAAGATTGAACCTGAGAAAGCACAACAAAGTATTCAAAGGCTCACTCTCACACAAAAGAAACACAACAAGCAAGAGGACAAGAAACTGAAACCTGAGCATTCTATTATAAATAGGAGTTTCTTATCACACTTAATTTTTGTCCAACTTTTCTAGTATTTAGAAGAGTTTTGACCATTTTTAATTCCTTGTAATTTTAAATTTCAGCAATTTACTTTCAACTTCAGTTTTGTACTCAACTCTTTTATGCAATTTAAATTTTCTTTTAAATTCCTTGCAAATTTATTTCCAAGTCTTTTACTGTTTCAAAGTTGTTTTCAAGCCCTCTTATGTTCCTTTAGATATTTGTTTATGGTTGCAAGAATACCTTCTGTCTAAAAGCTCAATTCAGTTTCAAAAAAATCAGTTTGTAAACTTTAGAGGGTGTTTGGCACAAGAAGTAATTTAGCCCAAAAAACAATTTATAGCAAAATTTTAACTTTCAAGTAGCTGTACTTAATAGTTTTTAGTAGTTTCTAATCAATGGTTTTCATTTCCAAATAGTTTTAAAGATTCCAAACATATTTTCCAAAAATTTTTAGCAAAACTGATTTCATACAATTACTAGGGTAGAATATGTTCATAGGTTTAGTAGTTGTGTTTTTTTGGTTTAAATCAGTTCTCAGTAGATTGTTGCACCTTGTGGAACTCTGGTAGTTGACTTTTACAGGTTAACATTTCCAGTTTTGACCCATTTCTCTATTCTGGTTCAGCATGCATACTAGCCCAACTTAGGTTTTTTCATTCCAGCTTTTTAGCCTCTTCACTTGTCCAAAATCTTCAATTTTTGTTTCTATTCACTCTTTGGTTGCTTGTCTAATTTATTATATTTTTTTCTAATTTTTGCAATTTTTTCTCATAGCTTATTAATAAGCCTCCAACATGCCCCCTTAGGCCTGCAGTTCTAAGTTGTCCCTAGTAGTACTCTTGATAGCTTTATATCTGCTTATTTAGTAATCCCATAGGCCTGAATTTTAGCTTATAGATAGTTGATAGTGTTATCTTATTGTGCTCTCATTTTGGTAGGGTAGCTCGTGGTATTGAATAGCTTTTCATAGGCCCTAAACTGCCCCTGCAAGCCTGTTTGGTTGCTTTGGCTAAAACTTATTTCTCTTTTTATTGCTTATTTGTTAATATGTTTCCCCCAAATCTGTCATAGTAGCACATGTAGGACTAGATTATAGTACTTTGAAATTTTTGTTGCTTACTTCAAACTTTTATGAGCTTTTTGTCAACCAACAGTTTAGCTTTTTGCTTTTAAGCTCAAGTTGTACAAGTGTTAAGCATAGGCCACTTTTCCAGCTTATTTTTAGGTTAAAAAAAAATCCTTTTCACAAAAAAGTCTTAGCTTTTGGCAATTTATATCTTTGTTTTCTAAACTTTTCAGAAAAACCAAATATATATATATATATATATATATATATATATATATATATATATATATATATATATATATATATATATATATATATATATATATATATATATATATATATATATATAAAATAAGTGTAAAAAGTGGGTGTTTAGGGGATTCGAACCCTGGTTGATAGCCACTCTCAGACACAACAGATACACACCCTTCCCAACTGCTCTACATCCTGTTGCTTGTTATTGTTTCTGTTATTTATTATATATGCCTTGTTTGTTTGTTTAGCTTATTACTACCTTTCGGCTTTTTTATTGCTTATTCACTGCTTATTAGGTGAAGTGTCCCCCTCCAAATATTTTTCCTAGATTAGTTATAGAATAATTTAGTTTCCAAAAAAAAAAAAAAAAAAAAAAATCATATTTTTCTCAAATGTTTTAGTATTTTTAATCACTTATTTTCTTTTCTTCAGTTTTTAATTCATAATAAATTCAAAAATTATAAAAAAAATGTTTTTCTTTTTTTTTTTTTTTCAAAATTTTCTTTTTACGATTAGGATTTAGGAAAATTATTTTCATACCCGTAGGCCTTTTAGATTTTAAAATTCACTTTTAAAGCCGTTACCGAGCCCGGTAACGGCCCGTTTTCAATTTTATTTACATTTTTCAAGGTTTCAAGTTACGTATAGCAATTTTACAACTTTTTAAATACTTTTTAATTTTCAAATTTAAATTTTATCTTAAAATTAGTTAATTCCCTTTTTAATTACGTTTTTAAATTTCGTGCGTTATGTTTAAAGTTTAATTTACGTTTTAGTTTAATTTTGATTTGCATGCTTTCGTTATTTGTTTAGTTAAGTTATTTTGAGCGTTTATTTGTTTGAATTAGTTTAGAAATAAAAAATCTCTTCTTTATACCCCATTCACATCACCTGATCATGAATCGATTTTCGATTTCGCATTTCACACCTCGTCGGGACTTAACGACCCGAGGACGCACTATACTCACCGGAAATGATGCACATGCAAGGTTTGACCATATTGACCATCCTTGGTTAAGTGGTTGATCCGAGCGTATCAAATTTTTGGTGCCACTGCCGGGGAGGAGTGAAAGCCGAAATCGTTGTCGTTTTGAAGATTAGTGAAATGAAGACCCTTCCCTCGGGAAGTTACGACTTATTTTTGTATACAGTTTCTTATAAAAACCCAATAAGAATCTTCATTAACCTCTTTCATGTTTAATTCTTACCCCTTATCCCTCTTTCCCGTTTAATTCTTCTTCTTTTACCCTCATACCCGTTTAATTCTTTATCCCTTATCCTCTAAACCGTTTAATTCTATCTCATTACCCCTCTCTTACGTTTAATTCTTATGGAGTCTCTCCGTTATCATTGTAAAGGTCCGGTAGGTAACGACTATCATTGTTACAAGTTTTTGTGTAAGAGGTGTGGGAATACTAGTTGAGACGGATATTGTTATTGGTGCGAATTATCCACTAAAAAGTCTCTCAATGATTCTCAAAGTTCGTCCGACTATCCTTCACAACCCGAGATACGTGCTATTAATGGTAAACCGTCAAGATTTGATCCAAACCTTTCACTATTTACGATTCAAAGTCTATCAAGTAAACGTACTGAGCTTAAAGTGGAGACTAAAAGAAACAACTTGCCTAATCTTCACGTTTATCAAGAACAAGAACCGGAGACCATAACGGAAGTGGTGGAAATTCCTAGCTCTCAGAGCACACCACTTGTCCCACCTCCAGATTCTTCAAGATGTTCTTTGAGACTTGAAAGTCATTCGGATTATCGTGTTCATTTT
Source organism: Artemisia argyi (assembly GCA_030686995.1). Taxonomy (NCBI): domain Eukaryota; kingdom Viridiplantae; phylum Streptophyta; class Magnoliopsida; order Asterales; family Asteraceae; genus Artemisia; species Artemisia argyi. Next base: position 36,871,627 of record CM060677.1, on the reverse strand, counting down.
GTTGAATGATTCGAACTCTTTCAATTATGCCCAAAACTATTTCAACCACCCTCCTCATAACTCATACGAGCAAGAACCGTACTATCAAACTTCCAATGATACATCATTTCAAGATACACCAAGTTTCTCTTGTGAATATTGTGGAGGTCCTCACCAAGGTTTTGATTGTCAAACAAGGAACACGTTTGTATATGAACAAGTTCCGTGTAATAATCAAAACTTTGGTTTTGATCAATATCCATATGATTCACCGAATCAATCACAACATTTATATTGTTGTGAGTACTGTGGAGGTCCGCACTTTAGCTCCGATTGTCAAACAAAGGAATCCATTTCCTTATGACAATTACGGCTATTCATATCATGACCAACCTCCACAATACCAAATGATTCAAACAACTCCTCAAAAACCCCAGCAAGACCCTTATCTTGAGATTCTAAATTTTTTGAAAGAAGTTAAGGAGTTGGGTTATACATCGAGTTTTTCTTGTGCAGATTGTGGGAATCCTCCTTATAATGATCAATATCAACCGTGGAGTCAAAATAACTATGAACCTAATCCTTCTACTAGTTTTGATACTTCCGGTTTTGAAAATTTTTTACCCCCACAATCTCCCGTCATTCGTCAATATTCTGGGAAATCTATTGCATAATTGCTAGCCAAAGAACAAGCAGCTCGCAACGAAAAAAGCATGGAAGAATTACTGCCGAAGAGCGAGCAGCTAGAACTCATGCCATATTTCGAAATGCTGCTCTTCTCGATGACGATGATGACGAGGATAGACTTGTTTCGATAAACGTTTTCCCTCAAATAGCACCCGTTCTTCCTCCCGTAGAACCCGAGGATTCTCTGAAAATGGGGGACGAGCATCTAAACACTATTCCAACAATGGAATCCGACGAATTCAAATCGTCTAGTGTTGAGGACCTTGTCCCAATCCCAAGTGAATCCGGGGAAAATTCTAACGGTAATTGTGAAATTGTTGAAAATGATCATCTTGATATATCTAAACATATTTCCGACTCTTCCCTTCCTTCTCTCACACCGGTTGAGGGAAGTGACTCCATTTTGGAAGGGTTCGATACTTCTCTTGTCAATGTTGATTCTATTTCAACCAAGATTGTTAAGTCGTCAGATCCTTTGGAGCCCGAGTTTGAGAAATATACTTTTGATAAGGTAGAGGAGTATGATTCACCTCCTCTTGACAATCCGAAAGATCATTTTGAGACTTTCTCTGATTCTGACAATGATTATAGTGATGACAATTCTTTATCTTATAAAGATATCGAATATGTTGATGCATCACTTCCTCATTCCGAGATCGTCAGCCTTGAAGAGGATATTGATGACCTTGTTTCTGAAACATTCAAAACGACTATCGCCAATCCTCTTTTTGATTTCGGATCTGAATTTACTTTAATTTCAGATAACCCGATCTTTGATATTCAAATGGAGGATAGCGATGAGTCCGTAACGGAACAAGAGCTCACAAATGTACATCATATGATTGATCCTCTTCATGAGGAGTTGTCCGGTGAACTCACTCATATCATGACTCCTCCGGAGTATGATTACCTTGATCTTGATAAAGATCATGACCCGGGGGGAGACATACTCTGTCATGAGAGTTTGTTTAATGATGATTTTAACCCGACCCTCCCACCCGGGATGTTTTCAAATCAAACGAGATTAAACGATGAAATTCAAACTATACTTGATCTTGAGGATGGAAATCTTTTCATCATTGTTATCAAGATCTTTCTTCCTTTCTTCACCTATTCGGTGACTTCTTCTCTTCATCACTCCTTTGTGAGTGAAGATACGATCTTTGACCCCGACATCTCAATTTCTTCTTTTAAGCCGGTTGTATCTCATCGAAGTGGAACTTTCACACACTTTAATGTTTATCCAAACATCTTGAATGAAAGTCCGATAGAGATTTTGTCTTCCACATCTTGCTTCCCATGGACCAATGAATTCGGGGTCGAGTCAAGCTACGTGACTCGAGTAACAAAAACAAAGCACTCATCTTCTTTATTTCTTATTTCTAACCGCTAAGTGTGGGGGAATTTCCTCCACTTGTTTGCCTGCTTGTGTTGTGTTATTTGCCCTTGTTTTCAGGAATTCCCGTAGATCGTGATGATTGATGCGCTTGCTTTCAATCCAACCGCCCAATATTCGATCTTTGTTTCTAACGTTTATCCAGCGATATCTTATTAATCCTTCGTGTGAAACAAGAATTCGTTTCCACACTTGGATGGTGGCATTACCTTTTTCCGTTCAAAGTTTCGGCTAAGTGTCGGTACGTTGAATATTGAGGGCAATATTCAATTCTAAGTGTGGGAGGAATTCTTGCGAATTTGACTCATTTTGAAAAAATTTCACATGTTGTACCTTTCTAGTCCATAGTACCCCCATTTTTGACCAAAAATTTAAAATTTTTACCGTATGTACGTCAAAAATTGCAAAATACTAAGAATTTGCTATACATAAATACCTCGGTATTTGTGGAAAGTTTAGATTTGATTAGGCTAGAACAAGGAGAATCCCGACTCTGCTAGAGTGTTGATCTAGCTGCTTTCCTTAACGTTTTAAGCTAAATCTTTACGAATTGTGCAAATGAAAATGCTAAGCGTGGAATAGCGGTTTTCTTTAGAGCTTATGTAAGTAATCTATGGCTTTTCTCTCCCAGGAGCTCCTAATTTGACTTAATAACGTGCTTATTTTCAAACATTTGAACACAAAAATCATTTTGTTAGTAAAAACAAAGTTTTTATACGGTTTTGACAAGTACTAATTCAAAGTTTTATTTAAATTTTGGAACAAGCATACTTTCATGAAAATGAAAGTGGGACGTTGCTTGAAAGTTGCAAAAGTTAAAGTTTTGAGTATGAATAAGTGCTATAAACTACGGTTCGAGATCAACCCTTGGATCCTTAATTCTAAAAGGCGTTAAGGTCTTGGAATTACCTCGTGAAGCTCCGTTAGTAAAAAGCCATGAAATAAAAAATGAAAAAAATGAAAAATGAAAAAAGAAAAAGTATGTATGTTGATTATGAATAAATTTTTGAAACTTGGTTGTTGTAAAATTTAAATAAATATTTTAATTAGTATTTGTCAAAACCTTATAAAGATTTTACGAATATTTGGAAGTTTTTGACTTAAAAGACCCCGTGAGCTCTGATACTATTCTCGAGGGTGAAAACCTAGCCTCCTAAGTTACTAAGGACAAGCTGAGAAGAAAGTTGCCACATGGAGTGATCTCATCTTTGAATCTCTAATTTCTAAATCTTCGTAGGTTGCTATCTATTTAAGCTTAATATTACTTTAGCGGTAGCTTCGTAAATCTTTGGAATTGAATTCCCGCTGATTCCTGTACTATTCTCTGTGAGGTGTCAAAAGCCTGGTCACCTAAACCATCTGGTTGGGATGTGCCGAGAAGAAAGCCGCTACATGGAAAAGGCCCTTTCGACCCTTAGATTTCGCGGTTTTTGGTGAACTAATATTAACTTAAATAAATAACAACCCTAATAAATGTCGATTTTTCCAGTCAAAATTTTGAAAACAAGCACACACACCTAACCTAATAATAATTGTAGGAGCGAAAAGTTAGTCTCGACTTACACTGATTACTAATATAAGTAGAGTTAGCATTTTACCAAAACGTTTGCACAAGGGTTTTAGACTTGGTTTGGGAATTATAAAAAGAGAATGACGATTACAATTCCTCGGAGACACCCATATTGTGTGAATCCCGTTTCATGATGCCATATTTTTGGAAATCAAGCATATATTTACGTTTATTATCGTTTAATTAAGTTGATTGAATAAGAAGTCAAAACGGGGTATACTTGGTAATATAATAAATCTTGTAATCCCATCATTACTTTATATGATCGGATTGCTAGGGACTAACAATTGCTTAGTGTGGGGGATTGATGAGTGACCTTTTACTCATCATTTTAGGCCCGAAAAACCCACCAAAACGACCAAAAACACCCAATAATGACCATATAATGTTACAAATATCCTTGGAGTATGTTTTTGTGTATTTCAGGTACAAATGGATTGAAAACAAGGCAAAAGTGAGCAAAACGGAGCATGGATGGGAAATCGGAGCCTATTGGAGCATTACCGGATCGACTCGACACAATTTTGAAGAAAAACGAGGAAAAAGACAAGAAGTCAATGCCGAAGTCAATCCCGGGAGTGTGACATGGGGGGAGGCATGGAAAACCAAACTGAAACCCTAACTTACCCTTTTACCCTTAACCTTAACCTAAAATTACCATTTTGCCCTTCACCCGACACCAAAATCCCAAATTCACCCTTTTCCCCGAAACCTTTTTCCAAAATCAATTTCAAAATCAAAAACCGTTTTCCAAAATAAAAATCACAAAAAATATTTTGTCAAAACTTTTTATTAAATATTTTTGTTAAAATTTTTATTTTAAGTTATTAATTTACCTTTTATTACTACTAACATTATTATTATTATTATTATTATTATTATTATTATTGTCATTATTATTACTAAAAAAAACTACAAAACATTTCTTTTTCAAAATTCAGTTTTACTTTTCTATTTTTATTATGATTACTTATCTTACTATTACTAATACTAAATTTTAAACTAAAAACTAAAATCTATTTCAAAACCTAAAACCCAAATCCACCTAATCCTAAACCTGTGACAACCAAACCCAGTCCACCATCCCTTAGCCCATCAACAACAAACCCAACTCCACAACTAATCCATACCCGGCCCAGACACACACAAATTACTAAACCTTAACACTCCCATCCAATCCCTTTGACTCCAAAAGTCAAAACCATACTTTGCCTTTCTAACCTTTATTCCCTCCTAAATCAAACACCCAACCCTGTCACTATCTTCACCTTGTAATCATCCCCCACTACCCTCCAAAGACTCACATGCCATGGTCTCCCTTCCCCCTCCTCCACCTCAGCAATCCACACCTCTTAAGTTTAATCAATGGCTCAAATTTAACCCTTTGGGACCAAGGTGAAATCAGAGGCCAAGATTGAACCTGAGAAAGCACAACAAAGTATTCAAAGGCTAACTCTCACAGAAAAGAAACACAACAAGCAAGAGGACAAGAAACTGAAACCTGAGCATTCTAGTATAAATAGGAGTTTCTTATCACACTTGATTTTTGTCCAACTTTTCAAGTATTTAGAAGAGTTTTGACCATTTTTAATTCCATGTAATTTTAAATTTCAGCAATTTACTTTCAACTTCAGTTTTGTACTCAACTCTTTTATGCAATTTAAAATTTCTTTTAAATTCCTTGCAAATTTATTTCCAAGTCTTTTACTGTTTCAAAGTTGTTTTCAAGCCCTCTTAAGTTCCTTTAGATATTTGTTTATGGTTGCAAGAAATACCTTCTGTCTAAAAGCTCAATTCAGTTTCAAAAAAATTAGTTTGTAAACTTTAGAGGGTGTTTGGCACAAGAAGTAATTTAGCCCAAAAAACAATTTTTACCAACATTTTAACTTTCAAGTAGCTGTACTTAATAGTTTTTAGTAGTTTCTAATCAATGGTTTTCATTTCCAAATAGTTTTAAAGTTTCCAAACTTATTTTCCAAAAATTTTTAGCAAACCTGATTTCATACAATTACTAGGGTAGAATCTGCTCATAGGTTTAGTAGTTGTATTTTTTTGGTTTAAATCAGTTCTCAGTAGATTGTTGCACCTTGTGGAACTCTGGTAGTTGACTTTTACAGGTTAACATTTCTAGTTTTGACCCATTTCTCTATTCTGGTTCAGCATGCATACTAGCCCAACTTAGGTTTTTTCATTCAATCTTTTTAGCCTCTCCACATGTCCAAAATCTTCAATTTTTGTTTCTATTCACTCTTTGGTTACTAGCTTGTCTAATTTATTATATTTTTTTTCTTATTTTTGCAATTTTTTCTCATAGCTTATTAATAAGCCTCCAACATGCCCCCTTAGGACTAGATTATAGTACTTTGAAATTTTTGTTGCTTACTTCAAACTCTTATGAGCTTTTTGTCAACCAACAGTTTAGCTTTTTGCTTTAAGCTTAAGTTGTACAACTGTTAAGCGTAGACCACTTTTCCAGCTTATTTTTAGGTTAAAAAAAAATCCTCTTCACAAAAAAGTCTTAGCTTTTGGCAATTTATATCTTTGTTTTCTAAACTTTTCAGAAAAACCAAAAAAATAAAATATATATATAAAAAAAAGTGTCAACAGTGGGTGTTTAGGGGATTCGAACCCTGGTTGTTAGCCACTCTCAATCACAAGACACAACAGATACACACCCTTCCCAACTGCTCTACATCCTGTTGCTTGTTATTGTTTCTGTTATTTATTATATATGCCTTGTTTGTTTTAGCTTATTACTACATTTCAGTTTTTTTATTGCTTATTCACTGCTTATTAGGTGAAGTGTCCCCCTCCTAATATTTTTCATAGATTAGTTATAGAATAATTTAGTTTCCAAAAAAAAATTTCAGATTTTTCTCAAATGTTTTAGTATTTTTAATCATTTATTTTCTTTTATTTAGTTTATAATTCATGATAAATTCGAAAATTATCAAAAAAAATGTTTTTTCTTTTTTTTCAAAAATTTCTTTTTACGTTTAGGATTTAGGAATATTTTCACCCCCGTAGGCCTTTTAGATTTTAAAATTCACTTTTAAAGCCGTTAACGAGCCTGGTAACGGCCCGTTTTCAATTTTATTTACGTTTTTCAAGGTTTCAAGTTACGTATAGCAATTTTACAACTTTTTAAATAGTTTTTAATTTTTAAATTTAAATTTTATCTTAAAATTAGTAAATTCCCTTTTTAATTACGTTTTTAAATATTGTGCGTTACGTTTAAAGTTTAATTTACATTTTAGTTTAATTTTGATATGCATGCTTTCGTTATTTGTTTAGTTAAGTTATTTTGAGCGTTTATTTGTTTGAATTAGTTTAGAAATTCAAAATCTCTTCTTTATACCCCATTCACATCACCCGATCACGAATCGATTCTCGATTTCGCATTTCACACCTCGTCGGGACTTAACGACCCGTGGACGCACTATACTCACCGAAAATGATGCACATGCTAGGTTTGACCATATTGACTATCCTTGGTTAAGTGGTTGATCCTAGCGTATCAACTCTCCAAAGTGTCAATAGTGGCTTGAAACTAGTGAGCCTGCTCAGAAAATAAAGAAGATGGAAGGATAAGAACAAGGAACAACAAAAATGAAGGAAAAAACATAACAAAGAACATACCCGATCTGCGGACCATTTGTTCTGGCGCCTCGCCTCCACAGCGGTGGCACCCAAATCCATAAGTTGACGATCCTTATCTTCCAAGGAAGATCGAAGCTCCACAAGTGTCGCTGAAAATACGGCACGTTCCGCCTCAAAAGATGCAGCTAGGCCATCCGCAAAAGAGCGCAACTCCACTAACTCTTATTTGAGTGAATCACGCTCAACCTTAAGCTTCAAAGACGAGGTATCAGCAGCATAGGGTTTATCGGATGACTACAAGGATGATATCTTAGTACGAAGACAAGACACCTCCGTCTTCAATCTATCAATCTCTGCATCCTTCTCCCCTAGCCGACCAGCCTGGCGGTCACAAAAGGCAGACAACTTTTGCTTCCAGGCAATATTATGTTCTGCCCGCGACTGCGCCTCAGAACAATAGGAAATCTGATGAGCTGTCAGATAGTTGAACTCCTCAAAAAACTGCTTATGCCCCATACTACGGAGCTCAGAAAAGAACTTAGGCTGGGCAATCCAATCAAGCACCTCACGGCAATCAGTGGCAATATCCAAGCGAGAGCCGCAAGGTACATTCCACTCTGGAATAAAGACATAACCAAAGACATTGGGATCCACATCAACAATAGAGCGGATACGACCACACAAAAACACATCTTCGGAATAACCTTCAGAAACATCATCCTTACCCTTTCCCTTCGATGATGCGCAAGCAACGGAAGTAGTGTTTGTCGCAGTAACTAGCGCTGAACGAATAGAAGGCTTGACAAAAGAACTGACCTCAATATCACAAGCACTAGAAAAATGATGAAGAGTCAAAAGAAACGACAAACCTCTCAGCAGGATGCACAGTACGGAGAAGAGATCCGACAGACGTATCAAGCTGCTCACCAACTACTCGTTCTGAAACAAAAGGTAAAGAAGGCATATGGGATGACGACTCCAATGTATGCTGAAAATCTTGGATATTAGTAGTCAACATACTTTGGATAGCGACCTTGGACTTACCAAAAGCAGTAGACCTATTCAAAGAACCATGGTCCGCCCTCAATCTCGTTGGTGGAAGAGTGGAGGCACTCACATTGGCTACCGTACTTAAATCTTTCCTTCTCCGTTTAAGAGATATAATGGTAAGCCGAGGAGGAGCATTGCCAGAATGCTTGCCAACTTGAGCGTCAACGTTACCACGAATACCGGAACCACCCGGCCTCGCACTACCACCTTGACTAGGCAATTCACCTCCGCCAGCTTCTACCTCACCTTCCGCTTGGTTATGTGGAGGCGGAGAAAGTGGGACAGCTCGATCAGCAGTAGTGTCTAGAAAAGGGGGCTCATAACCAACACGTTGTCTCGTTTCAACCTTCACTGCACTCGGATCAACATGAGCAATAAAAGCATACGCGTTTATTTCTGCACAAGGTAAAAAAGAAAAGTTAACAAAGAAAGAGCAGAGAAAGAAAGCGAAAAGAGCAAGAGAAAGCAAGTATAAAACACCAACCTTCTCCATTGAGACGGAGTATGGGATAATCGTTCTCCGTAAACGGGTAATAACGGCTTAGGCCGACCCAACAAAGAAAAGCCTCCGGACACCAACGAAATGGAGATGGCTGGCCAATAAGGGTACGATACTCCTCCTCACTATACTCGTTAGGCTCAGTAACCAAGTCCACCTCAACACTATCGCCCGCATGCCAAGGGAAGATACTCGGGCAGGCAAACGGTATCAACCCAGAAAAAATGGTTGCTCCAACCTTTCACAGAATCCAAGAGTTTATCATAGCAAATACCAGTATCTTTAGCGCGTTTATTCTTTATGGAATTAACATAAAAACGGCGAAATAATGCTACTGGTGGAGCAAAATTATGAGCAGGACATAAAACCTCAAAATGAGAAACCTTACACGCCCTAAAAGGGAAAGCTGAGAAATATTGATGCGGTAATGTTTCAAAATCTCAACCAAGAAAACGGAGAGCGGTAGACGAAATTCGACATAATAAAAGAACCGACTATAAAGACCAATCTTCCCAGGCGGATACTGGTGGATGATTTGACAAGGATCAGGTGAAACGGGGTGAACAAACGACGGAATATGACACTGACGACACAACTCGTCAAGTTTCCCTTCCATAAGATGTGATGTAACCTCTGTAATGTTAACCATTGTCACACGAAAAATTTAAAAGACAACGTGCGGGATGCAATAAGGTCAGGAAATGGAAAGAAGAAGCTGGGAAGAATTCTCTGAAAAGCGGACGAGTAAGAGCAAAAAAGGAAAAAATAACAACACGCTAACCTAGGTATTTATACCTTCGGTACAACCAAGAAATTTGACAGGTGACGCGTGTCAAGAACGCATCGATCAACGATTGGGATATATAGTAAAAGATAAGGATGACAGCTAAGTTGAAGAATCAGACGGTCAAAGTGCCCCGAAGGTAAAAGGTCCAGTAATTGCCCACGTTCTCCCACGATCTTATCCGCTGACCATGAAAAATCTGTCACGGAGAAGCCTCACGCCCTGAGCGGAGCACACAAAATCTAAGTCTAGCAATATTCACTGCACACTACAAAAGCACGTGAGCAATGAACACACTAGACTGTGGGGACTTGATGATGTATAATATGGATAGAGGGCTTACTGGGCCTAGACCGATTATACACAATAGGGCTCCGACCTAATATAACTGAAATATCGGGCTCCGGCCCAATAAAAAAACAAACCAGGCCCCGACCCAACAAATCGGAACTGACTAAAGCCCAAGCCATGAGCAAGGCACAGTCTGGACATACAAGGACGTGTACGAACCACTTGAGCGGCAATCCCGAAGTACGCTCACGGACTGGCCCACGGTCCGGAAAGTGATTCACGTCCGCAATCATCGATTAAGCTGTGGATCCTTGCCCGACAAGGGTCCCACACCGGCCATGATGAGGCGAAAAGTGAACCATTTTTAAGGGGTCATTTAAGCCCGAATTCGAGATTATTTGATCAAATATTGCCCTAAATCGTTCCTTTTGACATTTTAGGTACTTTTGGAGAGAAATCTGGAAAAAGAAGCATTTTGGACGTTTTTGGAGCATAAAAGTGAAGAAAACGGCAAAATCTCAATTTTCTTTGCTGGAACAGTACCTGACGGAGTCAAGACTCTCCACATGACAGCGTCAAGAGTTACAAAAGAGGTGGATGTGGAAAATACATGTGACGATCTAGAGATTTTTTAAGCATAGGAGATGACGGCGTCACCCAAGGCCGGCAAGGTCCCAGTATTAGTGACGGCCTAGAGGAAAATCCCACATGACGGCGTCACAAGTAGATCTAGGCAATACGATTTCATTATGGCGGCGAGTTGACGACGTCACAACTTAACACATGACGCCGTCACAATGTAAAATCTATATATAGTTTTCCAAATTTCATTCATTAGTGTGCAACTTTGAGGGAAAAAACCCTAGTCCAAATTTTATCAGCTTTTCAAGGGTTCCAACTCCTTGAATCTTTCATGTTCAATTAGAGATAAGTACTCTTTAAAATCATTCAATATGTCTATGTGTTGTTTGATTATATCTTACGCTTGTCTTCTATATAACATGCTAGGCTAGATTTCTTTTGTGTTTGCTTAGATGTAGTGAAACCTAGATGTTAATTATGGGTTGATTGTTTGTTTATAGTTGTTACGGATGATTGCATTCGATGTTAGGCTTAAGAAAACTGGCAGACTTCCATTGGTAACTTGCTTGAACGTCTTAAGAAACATGATCAGAGGTGTACGACGATTTTTGGTTATATTTAATGCGTAGGAGAATTCTAATGATCCCATGTTAGGAGCTTCTAACGGCTCGACATAGGAGTGAAGTAGGATCCTATAGAGTTAGGGAATATTGTACACGGCCCTACGACTAGTATTAAGGAATATGACCCGTCATCAATGCAATTGTAACAAGCTATCAACCTGTAAAAGATATCTAGGGAGTAATGAAATCTAAGTAAACATAACTTTCCTCATCATTGTTTACACCACATTAGTATAATTAGTTTAATTTTCATTTCTGTTATTTTATTTTGATTGCATTTGTAGTTAATTGGGTTAGTTGGCTAGCAACTAATTCCGCCCACTCCTTCAAAACCTGAGATTTTACTTGCTTTCTGTAAAATATAAAAGTACAAAAAGAATCAGCCCTCACCTCTAGACCTAGTTTAGGAGCTTTCTAATCCTAGCGACACTATTCCTGAGTTGAACGATCGATCCCCCGGTACTTGTCACTATACTATACTACAACAATCAGGTACACTGCCTGGTGGGGGTTGTAAGCTTCTCGAGATCCCTTGAGAGGTAAAACCTGTTGCGAGGGTGCGATCCCCACGTACATCAAGTTTTTGGCGCCGCTGCCGGGGAATAGTTATTGTCTAGGTTAGGATTTCTTTTTATTAGGTCTACTTGCTAGATTCCTTTCTAGTAAGATTTTATTTTTATTTTAGGTTTTCTTTAGTCTATCTCATTTCTTCGTGTCTTTGTTCGTTAGCTTTACCATCCGATTTCATGAAAGGTGGTAACATCTTTGAACCCATCAACCCACTACAACAAAACCACCCACAAAACCCACCACTAGCAAACCCACCTCTTAGGCCCCGAACCTTAGGAGAGTATTCCTGTCCTAGCCACCAAGGTTATTGAAACACTATTGAGCTCACTCAAGGAGCCAATGCGTCTCCCTTGCGATCCGACACCATCTGGTTGGTGCAAAGCGGATGTGCATTCCATTGACTTCATTCTGAAGATCCTAACCAACATCTCAAGGACTTCCTTAATATCGTAGATTCCATAGACCTTGATGTTACAACTAGAGAGTCGACCCGATTACGTCTATTCCAATTCTCTCTACGTGATCAAGCTAGTCAATGGCTTGAACGTTTACCCGCGGGATCCATCACCTCATGGGATGATCTCACATCTCATTTCCTTGCTCAACTTTTTCCCATTGAGGAAAACTGCGATGCTTAGAAATGATATCTTGATGTTCCAACAACGTCAAGGTGAAGCCTTCTATGAAGCATGGACTCGTTTCAAGGACTTACTCCATAAAGTCCCTCATCATGGTATAAATCTTTGGCTATTAGTTCAAATCTTCTATGACCATGTCGACTTTCACACCAAACGTACCATTGATCGAGCCGCCGGAGGCAGGTTGCGTGATAGAAACACCGAGGAATCTTGGGAGATTATTGATGAGCTTGCCTTCGACAATCAAGAGTTATGGGAAGTTACTCATGTTATAAACTCGGCTATCAACTCAATCTCGACGCCTGGGAAAACCAATCAAATCTCCGAAGAATACCTTTGCAAATCCCAATCACTAGGTTACTACCTAAAATATGATATAAACGAGAATACCATAACAAATTGGATAAAGGGTGACAGGCGTAACCAATCCTCCAAACAGGTTTCAAAGAAGGAGAAAGAAGGGAAAGAAGAGTATGATACATTGCCTGGGGACCGGTATTCGAGAAGCTACTTATACAAAAAGTGGCTACTAAGCAGGTGGCTTGTGGGAACTTTGAGATACCAGCCAGCATTTGGAATTTGCATTATCTGGATGCTTTCGCCGATCAAGGATTAGAAGTAAATCTTATGCCCCTAACTATTTATACCCAACTAACCACAGAAATGCCGGCCACCACCCGTGTTAGGCTATCCTTTGCTGGTCACTCTTATGTATACCCTTTGGGAATTGCAGAGGATGTACTGGTAAATGTTGCAGGATTCATGTACCCTGTAGATTTCATGATCATCGATGATAAAGGAGGTGGGTGCATGCCAATAATCCTTGGAGCACCATTCCTCACCACCGCTAGAGCTGTCATTAGGTATGAAAAAAGGGAAATCGAACTTAAGTCCGGAAAAAGAAAAATTGCCTTTCCTATGACCCCAAGATGTGTGCAAGAAAGCCTGATGAAAAGAAAGCTCAAAAACAACATTGACACATCGCCTAATCAAGTTCAAGAAAAAAAATTCTTGCATGGGAAACAAGAATCAAAAGCTACAAAGAAACTAATCCTGAGAGAGGCAAAAGCGGCAACAAAATTCATGTCAAGTTTGAATGTAGTCAACCGACGGAGAATCATGTACCATTCGCAAAAGGAGACCTGGTACTCTTAAGACACTCATAGATAACAGTACCTCCCGACAAGCCAAGTCCCTGGTGGTATGGACCATTCACAATTGAATGCATACGCCATGACGGGATAGCTACCTTGAACAGTAAGGGAAGAGGGGAGGTGACTGCGAGTGTCGATTGATTGAAACACCACCACCACGATAGTGAGGATAATAATTATATGGGATACGTCATCTCGAGAGATGAGGTCACGTAATAGCCCATGACCTTGAGTCTAGCTACAAGACTCGTAAATAAAGAAAAGCACTTCTTGGGAGGCAACCCTTGTTTTGTGTGATTTTTAATTGTTTGATTGTTATTTGTTTCCGTGTACATGCTTTATTTTTATTGTTGGTAGATCATGTTTCAAACAAAATTGTGAAAATGCTTTATTTTGTTGTTTAACCTAGTCTTAACTTCATATAAAGGTATTTTGCAAAAGCTAAGTGTAAGGGGAAACCCCAAATTTGTTTCTAAGAACGAAATTGATCTTGATTTGCCACAATATTAAATGAACATGTGTATTAGTATTTGTTAGAGTCAAATGCTTGTATCGAGTCATAATGATGTTTTGCAGGATTTTCCAGGAAGTAGAACATAAGTTTTTCCAGAAATTTTCCGGAAAATTAACGTAAAGATTTTTACAGGTCACTTCTGACGGCGTCAGGAGTTAACTCCTGATGGCGTCACGTGTAAAATTCTGGAAATTTTGCGAGTTTTGTTTTTCTAACGGAGTCTTAAAGTTTTTGTTAATTCTTTAGTTTTATAAACTCCGGGAAATCTGCAAACATTCATTCCACAAGCATTATATCTTAAATTGCTTTCTAGGACTTGTTAGTATATATAGATTGCCGCCGATTTTACGCGAGGTTGCCTTGATTGTTTTCTCAGGTTTAGCAGGTTATATATGACAAGAAGATGATTTATATTTCTGGAAGGGAAGCTTTGAATGTTCATTTTCTTGGAGGAAGATCTAACCTTGTTGACACACTATCCACACCGAACGAATCAGGGGAGTATTTGTTTTTTATGAGGCGAAAAATGAACCACTTTTAGGGGGTCATTTAAGCCCGGAATTGAATTTATTTTATCAAATATTACCCTAAATCGTTCCTTTTGTGATTTTAGGTACTTTGGGAGTGAATTCTGGAAAAGAAAGCAATTCGGACGTTTTTGGAGCATAAAAGTGAAGAAAACGCCAAAGACTTAATATTCCAAGCTGAGAACAGTACCTGACGGCGTCAAGAGGAAGACCTTGACGGCGTCAGGAGTAAAAGTGGTGATGACCCAGTGCAAACATGACGGCGTCACAACAAGGGCGTCAAGAGTTAAATCTGTGATGGCCTGCATAAGGAGACTACATGACGGCGTCAGACCCAGATCTAGGCAGTCCGAGGAACTATTTGGCGGCGAGATGACGGCGTCAGACATTTGTTCTTGACGCCGTCACCTACTAAATTCTATATATAGTTTTCTATTTTTCATTCATTAGAAAGGAACTTGTATGGAGAAACTAGGGCCGAACTTTGTAAACCCTAGGTCATATTTTACAGTACTTTCAAGGGTTTTCACCCCTTGAATCCTTTCATGTTCAATTAAGATAAGTCTTCTCTTAATTCAATCAATATGTCTATGTGTTGGTTGATTATATCTTTTGCTTGTCTTGATTTTAACATGCTAGGCTAGATTTATCTTGTGTTTGCTTAGATCTAATGAAACCTAGATGTTAATTATGTGTTGATTACTTGTTTATGGTTGTATTGGATGAATGATTTCAATGTTAGGCTTAAGAAAACTGGTAGATCTCCATTGTGTAACATGCTTGAACGTCTTAGGAAACACGAACCGATGTGTACCAGTTTTTATTGGTTGTATTTAATGCATGAGTAAATTCTAATGATCCCATGTTAGGAGCTTCTTAGCCGGCTCGACATAGGAGTGAAGTAGGCACTCATAGGATTGGGGAAGTAAGTACGCCACCCCATGAATGGTATTAAGGAATACAATCCGTCATCCACGCAACTATAACAAGTAATTAACGTGTAAAAGATATCTAGGGAGTAGTGAAATCAAAGTAAACACAATTCTCCCACATATTGCTCACAACTTTAGTTTAATTAGTTTTATTTTCATTTTAGTATTTTATTTTGATTGCATCTTAGTATTGGGTTAGTTGACTAGCAACTAATTCCGCCCAAATCCTTCAAACCCGAGATTTTAATTTGCTTTCATAAAAATATAAAAATACAAAAAGAATCATCCCTCATCTCTAGACCTAGTCTTTAGGTTTTCTAATCCTAGCGACACTATTCCTAGCTGAACGATCAATCCCCCGGTACTTGTCATTATACTATACTACATCGATCAGGTACACTGCCTGGTGGGGGTTGTAAGCTTCTCGAGATCCCTCGAGAGGTAAAGCCTGGTGCAATCCCTATGCTACCAAGTTTTTGGCGCCGCAGCTCGGGGAATAGTTATTGTCTAGGTTAGAATCTCTTTTTATTAGGTCTACTTGCTAGATTCCTTTCTAGTAAGATTTTATTTTTATTTTTAGGTTCTCTTTAGTCTATCTATTTCTTCGTGTTTTTGTTTGTAACTCTTTGCCATCCGACATCATGGACGATGGTAACATCTTTGAACCCGTCATCCCACCACAACAAAACCCACCACTAGATAACCAACCTCTTAGGCCCCGAACCCTAGGAGAGTATTCCTGACCTAGCCACCAAGGCTATCGAAACACCATTGAGCTCACCGGATCCAATGTGACTCCCTTGCGATCTGACACCATCCGGTTGGTGCAAAGCGGATGTGCATTCCATGGACTTCATTCTGAAGATCCAAACCAACATCTCAAGGACTTCCTTAAAATCATAGATTCTATAGACCTTGATGTTACAACTAGAGAGTCAACCCGATTATGCCTATTCCAATTCTCTCTACGTGATCAAGCAAGCCAATGGCTTGAACGTTTACCCGCGGGATCCATCACCACATGGGATGATCTCACCACTCGTTTCCTTGCTCAATTTTTCCCACCGGGGAGAACTACCAAGCTTAGAAATGACATCTTGATGTTCCAACAATGTCAAAATGAAACTCTCTATGAAGCATGGACTCGTTTCAAGGACTTACTCCAAAAAGTCCCTCATCATGGCATAGATCTTTGGCTCCAAGTCCAAATCTTCTATGACCATATCGATCTCTCCACAAGGCGAGCCATTGACCAATCGGCCGGTGGTAAGCTACGTGATCTAAGTGCAGAACAATCATGGGAACTCATAGAAGATCTCGCTTTCTATGACAATGAAAGTTGGAATGATCCTCGTGATTTGAACAAAACGGTCAAGGCAATATCTTTGCCTTCGAACAATTCTAGCACTCCTGACCGTAGGATCATGGAACTTGAAGGTCGAGTCAAGTCTCT
The DNA here is from genome assembly GCA_030686995.1 of Artemisia argyi. Classification (NCBI taxonomy): domain Eukaryota; kingdom Viridiplantae; phylum Streptophyta; class Magnoliopsida; order Asterales; family Asteraceae; genus Artemisia; species Artemisia argyi. The sequence goes on along the minus strand of CM060677.1, from coordinate 36,854,778 downwards.
CATGAAATCTTACGAAACTCAAAAGCATTCAAGCCAGGTGAGTAGAATCGCTTCTGCATGTAAATTGTATAATGGCCCTCACGAGACTCATAACTCCATGGAGCTTCCAAAACGCGCTTATAACGAATTCACATCTTCACACGTTGGTCGAGGCCCTCGAAACTCTGACGAGGCCTATGAGGCATGGAAGGATAAACCTAATTTTAGGAGGTACCAAACGCGGAGTGTATCCTTCAATGACTCTTCTCCACTCAAATGGTCTGAGCATTTTCCATCACAAAGCGCTCCCAGGCAAAGCTGTGAAGATGCCTTGCGAAAATTCATTCTATCTCAAGAATTGCAGCTCTCTACGCTCGAGGCTAAGTTTAGACAACAGCAAGCCGATATGAACAACAAGATTTGTAATCTGTTAACTGCTATCAAAGAGCACGCTGTTAATAAACCGATTCAAGCTGAAGAGGTCAAATCTGTTACCATCATGAATCAGCCAACTTCTCCTGTGAAAATAAAAAGTCCTAGTAAGCTATTTAAACATCTATCACCAAAAGCGTTTGACCCTTTCAACCCCCTAGGACCGATCCATTTCGTAAATACTATCACCACGATATCTGCTTCTACACCTAATCTAAACCAACAACAAACTGAAAATATGGGTCATACAGATAAAGATGAAACCTCAAGGTTGGACCACGAATTGGCCAAAAGCCCTACCAACTCATTCGAGCAGTCCGCCACACAAGAGTCTAGAAAATCGGATGAGGGGAAAGAGAGATCGGAAGTGCATACGAGAAATCCATCCATTTTGGGTAAATCTATTATAGAGGAACCCGAGAGAAAAATGGAGGATGTTACTAGTGGGAGTAGTGATAGGACTGAGGAAAGCAACTCTAAAGTTTTCAATATTTCCTGCACTATTAGGAAAAAGCTCTTAACCGATAGTCATATAGATCCTAACCTCCCCGTCAACATAATCCCCCTTTTCGTATACCACGAAGCCTTCCCGGAACGCATGGTGTATGAGAGAGTCAATAACGCAAGGGTAATAAAAGATTTATCAATCATGATTGGAGAACTGGTTTACAACATTGACCTCACTGTGGTCGATGACATAGACCCTGTCACTAATCTAGCATTAACCAACCTTGTTCTAGGGAAACCATTTATCAATGAATCGGGAGTAATCCTTGACGAGAGGGATGGTAGTGCATTGTTCACCAATGGTGTCAAGAAAGTAATTTTTCGTAGAGGTAATGAGGAGGTATACGAGTACCATCCTTCCCTTGAAAGGAATATATATGGATCAAGGGATGGAGGATCGGGGAAGATATGGAGGTGTGACCCGAATAATCTCAAAATCCCCTACATGATCGGTCATAAGTATTTCGATAACGTCTACATTAACGTATTCCTACCTAAGAATTTTATGTTCCTATTCCACTATAACAACATATGTAGATGGGGAATGATTTATAAGGGAGAGAATGTGGTTGGTAGAGATCATGAAATCCAGGTATTCGTAGGAAATATGGCATTCGCTATGGAATTTACAATCGTGGACAACATCGAAGATTATGTCAACCTAAGGTTGTCACAAGTTGTTTTCGGAGCACCCTTCTGTGAAATCACTAATTTAATAGTTGATGACCGGAACGGAATCATGATCTTCGCTGATGGAATTAGGAGGGTTTCATACCAAACGCCGTACAAGAGAAAAGATCTCAAGGAGATCGATTGTGACGGGCTTGATGGGCTAAGTTCCCAACTTATTTTGTGTGATGAAGATATTCGGAGAGGATGTAAGAACACTTCTAATTTATCATGTTGGTTCTTTAAAGATGTTAGTAAACTTGGGTCTAAGTATCGAAAAAATGTCTTTGAGTTCGAAGACCCAAAATACTTGCACTATGAAAGCGATACCAATGTAGGAGATGACTTAGAGAGTGGAAGCAACAATGAGGTCACGTAGTAACCCATGACCTTGAGTCTAGCTACAAGACTAGTAAATAAAGAAAAGCGCTTCTTGGGAGGCAACCCATATTTTGTGTGATTTTTATTTATTTTTGTTTGTTATTTGCTTCCGTATGTATGCTTTATTTTTATTGTTGGTAGATCATGTTTCAAAACTAAAATGGTGAAAATACTTTACTTTGTTGTTTGGCTTAATCTTAACTTCATCCAAAGGTATTTTTGCACAAGTTAAGTGTAAGGGGAAACCCCAAATATGTTTTTAAGAAACAAGACCGATCATGATTCTCCACGATATTAAGTGAACAAGAATATTCGTATTTGTTAAAGTCAAATGCTTGTATCGAGTCATAATGAAGTTTTGCAGGATTTTCCAGGAAGTAGGACCAAGTTTTTCCAGAAATTTTCTGGAAACTTAACATAAGAATTTTTGCAGGTCACTTCTGACGGCGTCACGAGTTTCCTCTTGACGGTGTCACGTGTAAAAATCTGGAAATTTTACTAGTTTTGTTTTTCTAACGGAGTCTTAAAGTTTTTGTTGAGTTATTAGTTTTATAATCTCCAGGAAATCTGCAAACATCATTCCACAAGCATTATATCTTATTTGTTTTCTAGGATTTGTTAGCATATGTAGATTGCCGCCGATTTTATGCGAGGTTGCCTTGTCTGTTTTCTCAGGTTTTTACAGGTTATGTATGACAAGAAGATGATTTATATTCTGGAAGGGAAGCTTTGATTGTTCATTTTCTTGGAGGAAGATCTAACCTGGCCACCTTATTATCCATACCGAGCGAATCAGGGGAGTATTTGATTTCATTGATTTTACTTATTTCACTTTTACATTCTTTACTTGAACATTGGGGACAATGTTCATCCTAAGTGTAATTCTTGATTTTGTTCTAGTGTATGCCTATATGAAACAAATACGGAGTTAAGATCGTTTTGACTCCTAAACAAATTTTCCTAAGAAACGATCCTTGATCTCCTTGATTTAGCTTTGCTAACTTCTAAGTGTCATGTATATGTATATATTGTATTATATATATATAGACAACGAGAGTGAGACTATTGTGCATGGTTTGATAGAAAAACGTTTTTATCATTATTCAACAATGAGTTTTCCTAATCGTGAGAATGATTTCAAAATGAATTGAGGTTTTATTTTGAGAGTATATATGCAAAAACAAAATGTCTCAATTCCTGATTTTTGTGCAAAACAGAATCCTAGACTCAGATTTGAGAAGAAAGAAAAGAAAATTAAATATTTTTATGCTCAGATGGCCGGCCCCCTTAAAGTGAGGCCGGTCCCCTTAATTTTAAGGGGGCCGCCCTTATAGATTTAAGGGGTCCGCCCATCTGACAGAAAATAAATTTTCAGAACTTTAATTTTTCAGAAGATTATAAGTATTCCAAGAATTTAATCAATTTGCCCCATCATTCCTAATCCTAAACGCAAGTTATTAAATAGTTCATGCTTAAGGGGTTTGTTAAACATATCGGCAATGTTATCTTCCAATGTTACCTTTTCTACATAACCTATGATCATAAGTGATTAATGAAGTTGTTCTATATGTTTGATGTAGGAGTGTTGAATAGGGTATATCCTAACTTCTATAGCTCCTTTGTTGTCGCACACTTATCTAACTTAATGCCAATATCTACGAGAGCTTGTTTCATCCATAGTTTTCTAACACGAGAAATCTAATCTTACTTCTGTGTTAATAATTAATCCACTTGTCTGATTTTATTAGTAGCCATGATTGGGGCTATAGTACTGACTATGCATTCATTTCACTTCATCACCATGAGTTTTCTACTAGTGGACATAGAAGATTTCCATTTTCTATGTTGTTCGACAACGAACAATTTTATTATAATCCTAGGAAAGCCAACTAAGAGGGGTTCATAATGCGTGAGTAAGTAAGTATAACTAGCTATATAACTAAGCATTATTCTAACTAGTTGTTAATCTAAGAATATAAATTTTAACGATGAACTTAAAAGAAACGCGTACCTTATAGTCTTCAATAAAGTTTCTTCAAACACTTCAAGATGCCATGTTGACTTGTAGAAGCCATTAGTAGATGAGATACCAATATTTTTCAAAAGTGATAACTTAGCCACTTGGTTCCCATGGTCTCATTGGTCTAAAGTTGTTTGAACCAAACATGGTTTGCAATTGACTAGGATGCGTGTATGGTGGAAGTATTCCCCATGGGTTGAAGCTTGGTTGATATGGATAATTCCACATTGGGTGACTATTATTAGAAAAGTGTTGTCTACCTTGATTTCTCCTATGTTGAGGGGTTTTAGAACGAGGATGAGGATTATTTGGTCTATTTGGAGGTGGAGTTTTAGATCTTAATTTTGGTTTAGAAAATCCGGTTTTGGCTTTTAATGATGGTTTATAAAAACTTTTTACATTCTCATCACTCGCAATAGGTATTTTTCTATCTTTTATAGGTACATACTTAGGTTTTGAGTCTAATGGTTTTTGTTTACTAGATTCACATTCAAACTTTCCATTTTTATTTTCACTAGTTGAAACATTAGTTAAGTCGAATCCTAGACCGGTTTTATCTCCCAAAGTTTCTTGAACACTTATTATTTTCTTAAGTGAGTTACTACTATTTTTAAACTTGTCAAGTTTGAAAATTTCATCTTTAAGTTTTTCGTTTTCATTTTTGACCTCTAAACATGTTTTACATTCTATAAAAACTTCTTTTTCTTTTTCCAAATGTTGTAGTTTAATTTTTAATTCGAGTACTTCATTTTCTAATTTATTATTAATATGTTTTAGTGACTTATTTTTAGCTATGACCTTTTGACCTAATTTACACAATCTACTATATTCCTTATCTAAGTCTTTTTCATCTAAAGATAAATGTTCATCACTATAGTATTCGGTTTTAGAACGTACCTCATCGGATGCCTTTGCCATGAGAAACTTTTCATTTTTTGTTGTCTCCTTTTCATCATTATCACTATCGCTCCATGCTCCTCCTACAAAGGCCTTGTGGTTTTGACTTCTTGACAATTTCGTACATTCTCCAATAAGATGATTTGTATCTCCACACTTAAAACACTTTCTTTCATTATATGGTTGCCTAACATATCTTCCTCGTCTTATGAAGAATTTCTTGAAGTCTCGTACGGCCATAGCATACTCTTCATCACTTTTGGAGGTTGAGCATTCTTCGTCACTAGAGTCCTTTTTAGCTTTCAACGCAATTGATTTGCTTTACTCCCTTTTTCCTTTGACCATCTCGGAGTCTTTCTTTATTATTTATTCATAGACTTTCAGGTTGCCGATCAACTCATCAAGTTGAAGAGTTGACAAGTTCTTCGATTCTTCAATCGCCGTAACTTTAGCTCGCCATTTTGGATGAAGAGCCCTAAGAAATTTCCTAACAAAATTCTTACTAGAAAAATTCTCATCAAGTGCTTTTAAACTTGTGATGATAGTGTTAAACCTTGCAAAAACATTATCTATTGATTCCTCTTTCGGAATCGTAAATTGTTCATATTGTTGAACAACAAGATCTATTTTATTATCTTTAACTTGACTATTACCTTGGTGAGTGATTAGTAAAGAATCCCAAATTTCTTTTGCGGTTTTACACATAAAAATTCTTTCATATTCTTTGCGTGGTAACGCATTATAAATAACCATTTTAGCCTCATTATTTTTTGCTAGTTTCCTTTTCAAATCATAATTTTGTTTTTCAAAAGATACAATTTCATCCATTTTAGTTTCAAAATTATATTGAATAGGGGGAAAATCACCAAAGGTAATGACATGCCAAAGATCAAGATCTTTCGATTTCATATAAGTTTCGAATCTATTTTTCCAATATAAAAATCCATCACTTTCAAATAGTGGTGGTCTTTGCATAGATTGCCCTTCTAAATATTTTTCCGATTCCATAGATCGATACAAGTTTTAAAATACAGTATATTTTAAAAATCTTGTTTAACGTAGCTCTGATGCCAATTGTGGAAAACTAGAGGGGGGGGTTGAATAGTTTTACGTCTTTTTAGTTTTATGAAAACTTAGTTGTTTAAAAGTTTTGTTTACTCTTAAAACTTTGATTCGATCTTATGTGAATTCAAGTCTTGAACAATATGAACAACTATATCTAAGTATGAACAATAATAATAATAATGCAAACTAAGTATGTGAAATCAACACATGCATAATATAAACAATTATAGCTATATACGAGAGATAAGTAAGTAAACGTTTATTTTATAATGCTTAGTTATATTTTGTATGAAAACTATACTTGATCGAAATGATCAATTAAATGTACGTTACCTTTTTAGTTTGATTGTAAAAACTTTGTTTTGTGAATAAAACTTTTGTTTGATCTTTAAGTAAAATCAATACTAGCACTATATGAGCAACTATACATATACGTCTACGTCTACAAAAGTAATAATGATATAAGCAAGATAATAAGTAAGATATGGAAAGGTCTAACCGCGAGACAAAGGATTTATAGTGGTTCGGCTACAAGGACACCTTCCTTGCCCTACTCCACTCCTCGAGTCACCTACTCGAGAGTTTTCTTCACTATGTCAACAAGCTCCCTTATGGCGGAGAAAACCTTACACACCAATATACACACCACAACTTCGTCACAACTTATTCACACCTTCTACACAACTTCTTCACGACTTGGCACACCTTCTTCACAACTTTTACACACCACTACTACTTCACAACTTCACACTACTCCACTACTTCTTCTTCACACCACTACTTATATCTCACTACTTCTATTCACAACTTCTACTCGTAGATCTATCTAGTTACACTACTATCACACCTTTACAATGAATGTACACAACAACTAGACTATATACACAAATCTACAATACTTCACAACTTGATGTTGAAGGAGTATTCTTCTCTTGCACTTTGAGAGATGAGAGGTGAGGGAATGAATCACTTGAAACAAGGATTAACAATTATATGATCAAAGGGTTTTTAGGAGGATGTTTAGAGAGATTTGGATCTGAAAATTTTCGTGCAAGAGGTGGAGAAAAATTCCAGATTTAAGGTGGTATTTATAGGGAAAAATTTCTGACAGAATCAGACAGGGGAGCGTGGCCGGTCCCCTTAATTGTATGTCGGCCCCCTTAAAATTAAGGGGGCCGCCCAGATGAAAACTTCAATTTTCTTGTCTTTTTCTGGGGAAAGTTTATTTGGTGAAAAACTAACTGATTTTGGTTAAAATTTTGAATTCATATATTTATTATGAATAAAGCATTTTTCTTTATTACCAAAAATGTTTTTCAAAAATATATAATAAGTTTATTTAATTTTATAAACTTTGTATTATTTAAATAAACATCCCTTTGATCATAAAATGTATTAGTCACTTGTTTATTCATACCTTAAGTGATTATCTTGGATGAGATGATATAAACTTACTTAAAACTTGTTTACGTATTAACTTTGCGTTTAATGTTCTTATATTTTATGATCGTCAAAACTTAAGGATATCGAAAGATATTAATAACGTTTTTATACATTATTTATATCAACATAGTCGAACCCGTACCATCGAGTAAAGGTATCTAAACAGTGTGACTATCCCTAAGCACCTCATCCGACTTCACTTCAATCATGCACCTGGCAAAACTACTACGTCCCCATGATTCCTTGCACATCTGGCTAGTATAAGCATCTAACATTTCGGGAGTATCAATCAATGTAGCAAGAAGACTAAGGCCATCATCTGAAAACATTGCAAGAGGAACATCATGAAATTTAACCCACACTGGGATGTTGGTCAAATCCTCTTTGAGTAAGTTGGTGTTCAAATTCCATGGTTTAAGAATAATAGGAACGTTTCTAATCAACCAAGGACCGTTTTCAAGAACATCCTCCACAATTTCTTCGAATTAAACTTAAAGAAAAAGAACCCCTTTGCATTCATCATAACCTTCTGTATACCATACTTAGCCCACTTATTACGTACATAGTAATCAACAACAGGAAAAGCAAGACATTGACCAAGGAAATATCCGTAAAGAGTATTCTCATATCTAGTGTTCACCTCTTCAACCACTTTCATAGGGACAAAAAGATCCACACCATTTGATTTCTTGCTACATTCTAGCCTACGAAAGTTAGATGTGTGTTGCTTATGTTCATTAGAAGTAACACCAGCATATGACATAGAAGCATGCTTCGAGGCATCCACACCAACCTTATCAATACCACCAGTCCCAGGTGAATTCGTAGCAACCTTATCAAACCCATGAGATTGGTTAGCAGCCCCTTGTGAACCATTCGGATCATTAACGGAAGAATCAAGTGAAACTGGCTTCACTTGTTGATTTTTGTCCACTATCGTAGATAATTCAATATCACCATCCTCAACAATCCAATCAGAAATAATAGGAGCAGATGTTGCAACACCACCAGATGCATTCGAAATTGTTTGTGCAACCGTAGAATCTGCCCCATCCTTAACGCTTAGATCATGACCAGATTCATCATCTTGTGCACCAGTAGCAGTGGGAACAATAGGGTTCCTACCACTCCTAGCAGCTTCGTGAGTTTTAGAACGTTTGGATCTAGCACTCAATTCATCTAAGTTAACATTATCAGGTAGTGTTAATGATGATGAGTTGTTATTACCATCATCTTGCACCTCCAGGGATGCACTAGGTTTAGACCCCTTCGAAGCACTAATTTTGTGGAGAAAACCTTTATCCATCTCTCAAACCCTCAAACCCACGACCAGCAAACAATAAAAACAACCAAGAGAAAAGAAAACCCTAACTTAACCCGTTAGGGTTTTAAGCGCAAAGCACCAAAAGATCTAACCTCCCATCACAATATTCGATGAACAATGGATAATAATGATGGACGATTAACACAACTAGCTAGCACACAAACCCTAAAGAATCAAACCGACTTAGATTAAATCTAAGGTCGGTTATAGTAAACTTTAAAGAAAACAAACCTTAAAAACTGATTACAAAGAAACCCAAAAAACAATGCGAATTAACCAAGAATCTGATCAAGCTTATGAAAACCACGAATGTTAATCAGTCACAATAACAAGATTAATGGAATAGAACGCACAGATTTAGGCAGGAGTGGAGTAACCGATTAGAAAAGTCAAGGTTGTAAGGGTTTCGTGATTTTCACCAGAGAGAAGATGCGGGTTTTTTTTATTTTGGTTATTTGGTTTGATATGAGTAGAATTTGATAATTTGCAACGTATCTTAACTATATGTTTATGTATACTACCTCCGTCCCAAAATTATAGTCCCCTTTTGACTTTTTCGGTCTTTCTTTCTCATCTTTGACTTTAAATATTTTTGTTTGTGTTATACAATAGTTGATGAAAATTATACCAATGAAAAATACATTTAAAACTCAATCCATTCATGTATTTTGCATCAAGTATTATGTAATACAAACAAAAATATTTAAGGTCAAAGTTGAAAAATAAAAACCGAAAAAGTCAAAAGAGGACTATAATTTTGGGACAGAGGGAGTATTATTAGATATATATGAGTTAAGAAACCCGATCAGTACTTTTATAATAATAGTGTAAAGTAACAAATGCTAGTGATAAAGCAATTCACTGTACAATAATTATTTATTCTGAAAAAGTATCGTCGTTCAATTATTATTAAGTTAATGACCACTCAAGAAATTGCTATCAGATCTCCAAGAATAGGTAATAATTTATGTTAAAAAACATTTAAACCGTCCAAGAGTTTTAACTTTCTATTAATTTGGACCTATTCTGTAACAAAATAATATAAAAAACAGAAAATATAGGGTCATCTACTAAAGTAACATTATATAAATGTCTTAACTTGTTCATACACAACACAACACAGCATATCCTTCATTTAATTTTCTTTTCTCCTCATTTATTTCTCTTCTGCTTGATCTTTGAAGATGGACGATTTATATATTTACGTTGGTGTTATCGGTAAATTTTGCTACACAGATTCTCTTAAACCTTAATCTTAGCTAGATTACAAAATGCAAACAAACTAACTTATTTTTGGCAATTTATTTCAGGTAATATCATTTCAGTTTTGATGTTTCTCTCCCCAGCGTAAGTATCAAACACAGTCTCACATATCTTTTTTTGAACGACAACATATATGAATGACTAAAAATTACACTTACTCACATACTTAAATGGTTCATTTCATAAATTGACTTGCAAGGTGCTCTGCCCATGCAGGAAAACGTTTTGGCGAATTGTGAACAAAGGATCAACAGAAGAGTTTGAGAGCCTTCCATACATTTGCACTTTGCTCAATTCAAGTTTATGGACTTACTATGGAATCACAAGACCAGATAGTTATCTGGTGGCAACTGTCAATGGTTTTGGCGTTCTCGTAGAGATTGTTTATATTTCATTGTTCCTCATTTATGCACCTCCAAGAACAAAAGTGAGTTAGTTATTTGCTTTTATGTTTTCTACTGAGTTATAATTAATCTATGCATGTATGTATACGTGTGTTCATATAGATAAATAATGAGTTGATTTCGTTAGTGAAAGATTAATCGGGTTAAATTTGAAGCTTATATTAGGTTAACAAAAATATGCTAATTAATATGGTCAAAACTACCTCTTTACGTATAGCAAAGGCCAAAGGGTAACATGTTTTATGATCTATATACATACCCCAAAATGAATTACGTTCATATTTATATGTCTTATTCTTTGACTTTTTTTTACATGTTATGATTGATATGATTATGTTGATTTTAGGCGAAAACAGCCATCGTTGCAGGGATAGTTGATGTAGTTTTGTTTGGTGGGGCAGTTTTGGTGACACAGTTGTGGCTCCAAGGAGACATGAGAATTGATGTTATTGGTTTTATGGGTGCTGCACTTAATATTGTCATGTATGCTTCTCCTCTTTCTGCTATGGTAAGTGGTAGCTAGTTAGCACTTCATGTTGTTTAGTACGAGTATTATTTTCTAGCTATAATGGGGTTTAAGCATATAAACATTATTAGAAATATTTGGTTTGTGTATAACAAATAGAACTGGTTCACTTTTAAGTTAACATCATTATTGGTTTCTTCCAAGAAAGTGGTATAATTGACCTACAGTAGTATATGTGTTTTACTGTAACTAGAAAATGAATGCTAAGATTAATATACTAATGCGTTCTACAGTTTGTTGATACGCGATCCATTAAAAAAATTGACACATTGTTTACGTGATAATTTTATAATATTTGTTGATTTCTCATCTACAAGTTAATTACAGAACAAATCAACTAGATATTTTGATTAAATAAAAGTTATTAGCGTCATCGAAGTATATAATACTCCCGTACTCCACGAGAAGTTGACTAAAACCATTGTGTGATTCACTGTTTGATTATTATTATTATTATTATTATTAAATTTCCTTAAAGAGCCTTTCCAAATCGGTTTTTTTTTTTTTTTTTTTTTTTTTTTTTTTTTTTTTTAATTGTATATTTAAAGTAACATCGCTAAGAAAATAAAAATCAAAATATTGAAATGAATAGTCACTGTACAGCTGGAATTCTAAATTCCCATGTGCAATTCATCTATGTAAAATTGATCAGTACGTTAGGTGTACTTGATAATTAAGATATTTATTGGTTTTTAATCAATATACTTAAAAGAATATTTTTAAAAAGAGACTTAATTAACAATGAGAAGTTAGTGCACTCATGGCTGTCACGTTGGTTGGAATGATGTGATTAATTAATTAACTACTCGTAATTCTTTAATGATCGATGCAGAGATTAGTGGTGACAACTAGAAGCGTAGAGTACATGCCGTTTTTACTTTCGCTCTTCATGTTTCTTAATGGCGGGGTTTGGACATTCTATGCTTTTCTTGTAAAGGACTGGTTCCTCGGAGTAAGTTTTTTCGCACTCTTAATACTCTTACACATACATATGCATGCATGCATGCGTATACATACGATTGATGGATGATAAACATAGATTTAATTAGGAATATTAAACACTTGAAGTCTTGAATACACCTTAGGCACATGAAAAACTTTTTTGTAATATAATTTAACCAAGTGTATGAAAAAGAGGGTTTGGATTATATCGACCACATCATATATGTAGGTCAAGTATGAGTCCCACTTTTGATAATTAAGCAACTCAACAAGAATTCAAGGGCTGTCCCATTGATAATTGATGATGAGATATTGATATATCTGTGCACGTTTTTTGTGTTACCAATGGGGTAAAATAATTCAACAATATATATAGTGGATAAAAAATTAAAACAATGTTATGATAGAGCAAGTTTTTTCGCACTCTTAGTACTCTTACACATACATGCATGCATATACATACGATTAAATTGATGGATAAACTTAGATTTAATTGAGAATATTAAAGACTTGAATACACCTAGGCACTGGAAAAACTTTTGTAATTTAACGAAGTGTATGAAAAAGAGGGCCTAGACTCTGGATTATATCTACCACATCTTATATATATATATATATATATATATATATATATATATATATATATATATATATATATATATATATATATATATATATATATATATATATATATATATATATATATGTAGGTCACGTATGACTGTATGAGTCCCACTTTTGATAAGCAGCTCAACAAGCATCCAAGGGTTGTCCCATTAATTGATAATGATGATATAAAAAATCATTATAAAAAAGCGACTAGTTCACCAGATCAGGATTGTTATTTTGTTATAGTGACATTTTGTATATCATTACGAAATATGATTATTCGTGTTATTTAATTAATCAAACCAGATTTGTTTTATTAAAAGCAACCACGTTTCTTGCAAGTTGCAAGTTCAATTTATTATTTCATCAGCCATGTTACTTCAATCCTTATGTTTATTAATTGTGACTTGCTTATAATATAAGTCATCTACCACAAGACTGGTATTGCAAAAATACTGGATCCCATGTTTTAGAATATAAAACTTATGTACAAGTAACATTTAAGAACTTGTTGAACAACCTTCAAAGCTCAAGTCAAATAAGAATTATTATTACCCTTATTAAAATAAACCACGTTTCTTGCAAATGCAATTTATTAGTTCATCAACCATCTTACTAAATTCTAGCTTAATTGCTTTAATTAGTTGTCAGTTCCGTTACTTCCGTATAATATAAGGCATCCCAGAACATAATTATGCATCAAAAAAAGTGATGTAAGTATCACTTCCCCAGAACATGTAACTTATGTACAAGTTGTTAGACAATTGATTAGATATGCGAAAGCCAACAACCTTGGGTTATCTAATCTTGTCTAACACAAGTAATTAAGAAGCCCGGCCATGGTACATACAGCCTTTAAAGGTCTACTTTTACTTGACATATTTTAATTAATTGTGTGAATAATCGTATATTTTTTTTATCATAAATTTTGATCGATTATAAGCATATTGAATACTTTTTTTATATGCTAACAATGTTTTAACTTTAGTTGTGTATTCCTTGCTTGATTATTACTAGTATATATTTTCTTTCTAATTGTTTTTGATTTGTTAAATTCAAATCTTTAATTGAAAACCCCACATTTGTTCTCAATATCTTTTATGATAATAGTACTCCACGAAAAATAATACGTAGTAGTAGTACTACTATTTTGCTCATCAATCAACTCTGCAGTGTGACCCACGAAAAATAAAATCCAAGGAAAAAGAAAGAAGAGACTATACATAATAGGACCAGCCCCAGTATAATATAAAAGGTTTTTTTTTTTTTTTTTTTTTTTTTTTTTTTTTTTTTTTTTTTTTTTAAACTTAAATTACCTTATTTAAATGTTAGTTTACATTAATATTTTCGTAATTTTTTTTAATTACTTTGATTAACTTTGTTTTATTTAGAAATAATTATCTTTTAAAGAATAATTCAGTTCATTTAATGCTTCTAAACACGTGACATGATAATACAAATTAGAAAATCCTTAAAATAAATTATATAGTATTGAATTCATCACATTTTAAAATTTTGGAAAATGACTGGGCAATGTCTCGACGTGTATTAATAAAGTGCCAAAAAAAACAACTGACATGAATAAAGGTCACGTTGTAAAGGTTTGAAATGAAACTATATAGGGTCCTTTAAACTTCTTTTCAAATGAGCACTTATTTTCTAGGAGTAATTTTATATCTTCTCAACTAAAATTTAAAATTTTCATACTTACTTAAACCACACTTTAAAAACATCGTATAAAATGCATTCATTAGTTGTATTTTTAAATATATATGAAATTAGCAAAGACAAGAAGAAAAGATATGAAATTCTCTTTTTCTACTACAACTCTTCACAAATCAGCAGTTTACAAAATGCATTCACTGGTTGTATTTTTAAATATATATATGAAATTAGCAAAGAAAAGAAGAAAAGATATGAAATTCTCTTTTTCCACTACAACTCTTCACAAATCGTGCATACAAACATTTCTTTATAATTAGAGCAAACTCTAAAATACACATTTATTTTTATTTTTATTTTTTTTCTTTTGACAATTTTCACAGTTTACATCCTTATCAAAAAAGTTAGGATGTATACTTCTATAGCGTATGAGGCTTGAGCCCAACTGGTTAAATCCCATGCATTCGAAATAGGTCCGGTAAGGACAAAACCCATCACAACTCGTCTGGGAAGCAACTTCCCAGGCTAGGCTTGAAGCCTGGGAACTTAATCAATATGAATTTCAGTGCATAGGTTATGATTACCACATTAGTAGTTTGTTTGGTTTGTAACTTGCGGTGTATTAATTGTATTTTTAAATAAGGGAGTATTTTAAGGGTAACATTAATTATAAGGTAGATAAAAAATATCGGATGGAGAATAAAATATGCATCCGGAGAAAAATATGTTGTATCTTTACTTTTAGTATTTGTATTTATTAAATTGTTGTTTTAATGTTTGAATAGTTTGTACAATATATGTTAGTATTTGTATTGCTTAATTTAAGTTTAAGAGATGTCATAGTGACATTTAATTGAAGAAAAGGGATTCCTCCATTAGGCTAGACACAGTAGTGACCAAAGTCACCAGCTGCCACGTCAGCTTTCTCTCTTCGGCGATCAGACATGACCCAAGTGTCACAGTGGTGACCGATTATTTATTTATTTTTTTTTTAAATTTTTTTAATTCAAACATTTTAAACAACAAAATTAAAATTCATTAAAAATAAAAAAATATTACAATACTAAATTAAAAAACTTAAACTAATAAAACATAAACATGACAATACTTATAAAAAACTTAAACTAGTAATCTAAGTTGTAGCGTTGCTTGATTTCTGCCTTAATCCGCAAAAGTTCGTTTTGTTGTCGTTCGCCCAAATTCGGGTCGATTGCTGAATTGTAAAAAATCAAGTCTTGCTCCCGTTTTGTGAGGTCTATGATTTCCACTTGCCTTTGTTGGAGTTTAATTTTCTCTCTTTTGATCGCTAGCTCTTCTTGCATTTTCTCTCTTTTCATCCCTAGCTCTTGATCCTTCAATGATTTCCACGACTCTTCAATGTCCTTACTTTTAGCCGGTTTTGATGGATTAAACTTTAAAAAGGTCTTTGACAATGATGTTGGTGGTTCACAAGAGGAGGAGGATGATTTCCTGGTTGCGTCATGACCTTGTGGTTGTGATTCTTTTCCTCGTCATCATCAGAATCGTCCATGTCTTGGAAATTCATGGGACCTTGTGTTGACCTTGAGGTGGTTGTAGAACCCTTTGTTTTCTTCCGACTATTTGATTGGAAAGCAGACATCTCCTTCTTCCAAGCATCATGACCCCTCAATACTTTTCAACACTCCTCTAAATTAAAATCATGATCGTAAACCGTACGGTACTCTCTAAGAGCTTTGTTTTTATCGTCTGCATCATTCTCACCACTTCCATGAGTATACTTGATATTATCCATAATAGAACAAAAATTCGCAACCCTATTACGAATCCTAGTCTTCCATTTGGACATGATCGAGTCGTATGTCCGGTCTGAACCAATTTCATTTTGAAAGTACGCTATCACCAACTCCCAAAAACGGTGCCTGTTTTGAGCGTTTCCTTTCCAAGAATTTCCCGAAACATAGATGAAAGCTCTACAAAGCGCGACCTCTTCCGCCTTTGACCATGGTTCGACCTTTTTTGCCGTTCAGGTTGTTTGCCATTGTAGCACGCCGCGAAGGCTTCTTTGGTTTGATGGGTGATGTCTCTTCGACATCGTAATCGTCTTCAACAGGCATGGAACCGTGGTATGAACCGTGACCCGAACCTTGCCCCATCGAAGCATCTTGACTCGGATAGTTTTGGGTCGAGTATTGTTGAGTCGGATACTCTGCCCAATCATCCAAATTCGTGTCAAGATTGGCACTACGAATCGGGGAATAATATTGATATGGTTGGGATGAATACATGAAATCCATGTTAGGAAGATACGACGACCCACTTGGTTTTGATGATAATCCGTATTCGGACGCTGCAGTGGGACAAATGGACGATTAACGTAAAACGGGTTTTGATTTTGATTCGGTTGTGGTAGTCGTGATTGATATTTAAAAGAGGTTGGATGTAATCGAATACCCCGATTTTGTGGTGGTGTTATGCCGGTTAATTCAAAATTGTTTTGCGGCGAGAAATTTAAATCTGGTGCATTTTGGGGTAGTCGAGATCGTCGGTTTTTTGAGGGGGGAGTATATCTCTTTGACATGGTGAATATGGATGAGAAGTTGGTTGAATTATGTTTGAAATTGTGTGCTTAGAAGTGTGTTTGATGTTGTTATTTATAGGATATAAAGTGCTAAAGTTAAAAAAAAAAGAAAAAAAAAAGAAAAAAAAAAGTCAAACGGTAAGATTTTAAATTCAAAAGTTGAGATCGTGTGTGCATTAATATTGGTCAAAAATACAACCGATTGTGGTTTCTTTTGGAACTCGTCCGATTTTCGAACAATATAACACAGTAGTGACGACCAATATTGATATCGGTCGAATGTCTTTTTCGACCGAAAGGTTCAAGTCCGTTGCGGCCAGCCTTATATGTGATTAAAATATTGCCTAACATATATTGACTGAGGAATGTAAATGTCTCAACTTTTGATAGTGATGTAAATTATGAAAATTGGTCAAACCACATATATGTATTTTGAAGTTTACTCTTATGATTAAGTGTATCGCTTTATATGAAGATTTTCAGCTCGTTAAATGTAAGAAAAAGTAATGCTTTTGATTATTAAGTTTATTACTTTAATAATTACTTTTCTTTTTATTTTCTAACATTCATTAGCGTCTAACATGTTAGCAAGAATACGGTTGTGTGTAAAGGGTCATTTGGGAGTTTAAGAAAAAGCCGTGTTTTGATTTGAAGTCTCGTTGCAAGAATCTGCTGTAAAAAGAGACTACGAGGCTATTTTTTTTTTTACTACATATTCAGTCGTCAAAACTCTTGTTTCATTTTAATAGGAAGACTCACAAAAACTCATCTCTCGATTAAGATGCTAACATAAATATCTTTTCACACAACTTAATTTAAGAAACACCTAAAACACTCTCATTTTCTTTGATTATCAATAAAAGTAAGCAATTATGTTTCGTTTGGATGGATATAATTATTGATCCTCATTTTGCTTGTAATCTGACTTTATAACTATAAAGTGTTTCTTGTTACTTGCTAAAGCTCTTATACTTTGTAATAAATTAAAATATATTTAATAATATAGATTTTGTTTTCGATTTGAGTGAGTAAAGTTCAAGTTCACCGTAATAGTTATGCTTGTAAATAGACAATACAACACACTTCCCACTTCTAAGATCATCCATTATGATAGTTTGTAAATAGATTTATAAAAAATTGAAGAGGTCTAAAAATGTATGAACCATAGTAGATATATATTTCAATCATATGTGCCACGAATAGGTCTAGGATTTGAAGAGATCCAAATTTTAAGTCTCTTAAATATTGAGTGTGTTTTGTGACATGAGAAAGGTTTATTCATAGGTTTATCTATAGTGCAAATATGTTTATGTTATGAAAAAGTTTGTAAATTAATAGAGCTTGATTGTATAAACTTTTTTGATAGGTTCACCATTGTAGATGCCTTAATATTTAAACATGACAACTCGTTAATTCTACTATACACTTGCAGTTGGTAATAGTAAGAATTTAGAGTAAATTGGACATGATTATACATTTCTATCGTACTATCACCTTTTAATTTACTTCATATTTTTTTTGTTTTATAGGTACCAAATGGGACTGGATTTATTCTAGGGTTTGCACAAATAGCTCTCTATTTGATTTACCGGAATTCTAAACCAACTAAAATTGTCTCGGATAACTTGGACAATGGATGGCAGCACCAACACCTCCTTCCATCTTCCACACCAAACCACACAGATTCAGTTTAATAGATATGTATGCATACATATCAATTCCAGCAATGCAAAATCGATGAAAACTCGAAAAATATGACATAAATTATATTTAGAGTGAATTGCAAAATCGTCTTTGTGGTTTGACCAAATTGCATGTTTCGTCCTTGTTGTTCGGAAATTGCAGATGGCCTCCTTGTGGGGAAACCTTAGGTTTGTTTTCGTCTTTGGCCAAAGTGAAATGACTGATATACCTTGGACAAATTTGAACTCAAAGTTACTTCACAAGGAGGCCGCCTGCAATTTTCGAACCGTAAGGACGAAACATGCAATCTGGCCCAACCACAAGGACAATTTTTGCAATTTACACCTATATTTATATGTTAGTATTTCAGTTTACCTTTTTGCTGAATTTTGGTTTTACAATTCATTTTTGAAAATTGTGCTTTATATCATATAACGTTTTAACTTTGTAAGAGTATTGGCGAGCAATAAAACTTGTATATAAGTAAAATTCTCATGCTTTCTTTACATTGAAGTGATGATTATAGTGCTTATATTATTCTTTAAAATCTCAAATGCAACAATCAGATTCGTTATGTTATCATCCATTTGAAGGAGGTTCAATTTAGTCTGCATACCAAAATAACATCATTATTATTTAGACGCAAAGACATGATTGAAACCAATGATCGACCTCCTTTTTATGCTACACGTCCCTGCAGGGGCAGAGCCATGTAGAGTCTAATGGAGGGACATGCCCCCAACAAAGCTTGTATCGCCGCTATATCAATAGGAAAAATTGTACAGTTTGAAGAAAAAAGCTCCGTTGCCCTCAACCCAATAAATGCAGTCCCCCACATCTTCATCGAGCTTTGGATGACAACTAAAAAGTAAATAACGAGAGTGGGAAGATGAATTTTTTGAACGATAGGTCTATGGTTCTTTACTTTTCCTTTGGTTAATTGGTTATGGAATAATGAGGAAATGAATTTTTGCTAGTTTAAATAAAAAGTAAACAATTCACAGCCAAATGATAGTAGCGACGGAGCCATAAAATACAAGTATGGGCCGAAATCAATTCAATGTGTCAGTACCATGTTGAGTTATTTTTAAGCATAACAAGTCTTGGGTCGTGTTATATGCGTTAAAGCTCTAATCAGGGACGGAGCCAGGATTTTGTATTAAGGGGGGCTCAAAAAAAATTTTTTTTTTTTTTCCGGTAGTAACATGCTATTCCTTGTTTTAGAATCCGGATTGAAGCTTGAATCGTTCGACATACGGGCTCAATTACTTGATTAGTTGAGAAAATAACAGAATGGGCAAATATTGACGTAAATGGTAGCAAAGTTGGGGAATTAAAGAAGATAAAAGCGTCGATGTTTATTAGATATGGCCAGCGGGGATTGGATTGAAGTCGATTCATCATATATACAATTACAAATACTACCAATGACCATCTTAACTTATCTGGTGATCCTATTTAAAAAAATGAACCTATAACACTCAAATTATATAACACAGTACAAATAATATTACCAATGGCTAACACCAGAGCTGAGAGATCGGTTGAACATATAAGTTAGTAAACAAAATGAATATGACACCTAGTTGGTTAAGAACAAAGAGAGGGCATAGTTGACTTACTTGATAACATCCAAATATTATTGTTTTTTTTTTCTTTTCTATAGTAATCATCTGTAAACCAAGATGTTCTTGGGTGCACAAGACTATTTTTAACAACTTCCTCTAGAACATCTTAAAATAAGGGGGGTAACAATTTATTTACTTGTTCAAGATAGATGAATGAAACATGTGCCCTTCCTAGCATATCATGTATAGTCAATTAACTTTAAAATGCAAAGAAGAGGTAAAGACAAAAGACACTCACATGACTACCAAAGCATTCAACCCCACGTGACTACCAAAAGTCTTTACTCTTTCTATATTAATATAATAATATACACTTCATCTTCTCCAATTCAACCACCAAAAGTCTCATTTTAACATTTCACAACCTGCTTCTAATATCCTTCTTAGCATCTGATCCAAATGTTTTCTAAAACTGATTTTAAATTTCAGACAAAAGAAGTTTAGGGGGGGCACATTCTGGAAAAACCTCAAAAACCATAGGTGGCTCCGTCACTGTCCAAGCTACAAGGTGAACTAGTTGGGCCAGTTGGGGGGGGGGGGGGGGGGGGCCGAGCACCCTCCAGCCCCCCTACTGGCTCCGTCCCTGGCTCTAATTAAAAGTGCCTAGTTCTTTCTAATTTGTTTCGTTATATCAAAAATCTTATAATAACATACAAAAATTAAAATGAACTGTAATAACTAACTTTAATAGCTTGCAAACTAAAAGTCTAAAATAGTGGTGTCTGCGTTAACAAAAAAAATCATACTCCTTACTAAACTTCTCAGTTCTCATACATTATACGCACAAATAATAGTTAAAACAAAGAAGTAAAGTCCATTATTCCAAAGAAAAATAAATGGATTGTAGCTTATAGGAGTCGTAGGTACCAAACAGTCCAACTATCATATATTACTATATTTAATTAGAAAAGAAAGTGTTAACTAGAAATCTAAGTGATTCAGGAATTGTATTTTGAGGGTTAAGGACCTAATCGTAAAGTAATAACGTATGTATATTGATGACGTGTAGTCCGCACTTGGGTCACGAACCCGATCAATGGATACTACTAATATATACCCCATCACGCATGGGTTATCATGATCAAGATTTGGGCTTAGAAAGGCCCAAATTCGTAATTATTATTTATGGTCTTGATATGTGATATCTTATTTATGGGATAAGGATCAAGGGCCGCATTAATAGGGATACGCCGAAGAATAAGGAACACGAAACCAACAAGGATTCCGTGTGTATATAAAGGGCATCTCGGCCCTCATTGAGGTATCATCTAATAACCCTAACTCTTCACTAAAACCCTAAACCGATTACTTACTCTCACGCCGGAGGATAATCATGGGAGACAATCTCACGATAAGCCTAACGGTGTTGTTTGCTTTCTTATTGCGCAGGTCTCAAGCATTAAGATCCAATTGATATGAGAACAGGAGTCCAAACAAGGAACGCTCAACTTTTGTATCAACAAGTGGCGCCATCCGTGGGACCACACACTAAGAACTAGAATGACGAAACACGGAAACGTAAACCAGCGGACTTCGCGGGTGAAGAAAACATATGGTGACCTACAGGGGAAGAAGCAGCAAAGTGATTCAACCTCTAAGCAGGCCTCTGGAACAACCAGTGCTCCTAGGCACCAAGGATCAGGCTCAGATCTGATCTTTCCAACGGTAGAACTGCCCACAGGGACTACCAAGGCCACTACGACAACCACTAGCACGGAAGATCTACAGCGCACTCCTTTCACCATCCCCACCAAACGGTGCCAGAAACAGACCCCACTGAGCCGCCACATGCGCCTAACCGAGACAAGGGTCCTAATATGGAAACAGATCCTCGCGCTAGATGGAGTCGCGCCTGAACTAGCACCAAGTGATTTTGTGTCTCAAAACTACGAAACCTTGGCTACCCTTATGCAAGAGGAAGCGAAAAGGAGGTCAAGTCAGAGCCTGCAAGCCCGGCTCAACTTCGGCCCTGAGTATGAAGCATCCCCACTGCGTCACCGAAAGGAGAGGCGCGAGAAGGATAGCCGCCGACTCCCAGTGTTCACTAGATTCGGAAAGCAAGTTGTGGATGATGAAGCAGCTGACTTGCAATACCTGGAGGAGCACGAAGACGATGGAAGGCGTACCAATGTTCGCGCTAGGCTTGGTAGTCGCAGGGTTCATGATAGACTTGGGCGACAACGTTCACCAAGGTTTAGTAGTCGAAGAGTTCATGATAGACTTGGGCGACAGCGCTCCCCAAGCGAAAGCCCTTCAAGCTCGGATTATGAGGAAAGTCGGCGCAAGCGCCGCAAAAGGGTAAGCTCATCCTCAAGTGACTCCTCAGACAACGAGGACAAAGAAACAGGACACACGAAGTCCAAGAGAAGATATCGCGATGAGGAGGACGAAGATATGTCCCGTCCCTGGCGCCGCCAAAAGATTTATGCATTCACTCGGCGCATAAGCCATTTTTCACAAGATAAGAGAAGGCGCATGCCCGCTAATGTTAAAAACTTATGATGGGATGGGTGATCCTGATGACCACCTAAAATTTTTCGAATCAGCCGCTACCATCGAAAATTGGCCACAACCCGTGTGGTGCCACATGTTTAACTCCACATTGGTGGGGAATGCGCGAACCTAGTTTAGTAAACTGCCACGTAGAAGCATCGATGGGTTTGAAGAGTTGCGAAAGGCATTTCGCTTGAACTTTACTCAAAGGAAGAAGTGCGCCAAGAATTCTGTCGAACTTGCTAGGGTAAAACAACGCCAAGGGGAATCCACAAGCGCTTATGTGGAGCGCTATAAGGACGAATGCATACACATCAAGGCATGCCCCGAAATACTAAAGATCTCAGGGTTTATGAATGGATTCAATAACCCAGAACTTATCAGAAGATTAAATGATAAGGTTCCTCAAACCTTTGATGAACTTATGAAGCGCATGAGGTCCTTTATCCAAGGGGAAACAGCCGCTGCGGATAGCAAGAAAGGCTACTCAAATTACAGGTCACAAGAACAGCCAGGAGACAATCCAATGACCAGAGTAGCAACCGTAACAAAAGCTACCACAGCCAGGGGGGAGGACGAGATAATGACAAGTACACCCCACTAACAAAGACTCCAAGGGAGATATTTGTGTCAGAAGGTGCGAATTTCCCAAAACCCCCACCAATGCGTACCCCAGAAGATCGACGCGTAGGTAACGGGTACTGCGAATATCATGGACAGAAGGGCCATACCACCAATGAGTGTGTCCAATTGCGCCAACTAATAGATAAGTTAGTGAAAGAAGGCAAATTGGATCATTTGGTTAAGAGCATCAAGGATGGAAAAGACAAACAGAAGGTCGGGAGCAAGAAAGAAGTACCCAAAGACAAGGCTGACACCATCTACATGATACAATCATGGCAGCGAAAGACTAGGCAAAGGGTCAGCCAAAAGTTTTCTTATGGGAGCGAAATCTCTTTCCCCACTCTGGTTGCGGACATCGCAGTAGCGGAACCGCTCACCATCGAGATAAATACGGGGGGTCACGATATCCACCGCATGTATGTTGATGGAGGGGCATCCGCAGACATAATGTATGAACACTGTTTCAAAAGGTTACGACCTGAGATACGAAGTCAGTTAAGCCCGGCTATGACGTCGTTGACTGGCTTTACAGGAGAAAAGATATGGCCCATGGGGCAAATACGATTACTCGTAGTCGTTGGTGATTAGCAACACTCTACGGCAGCCTGGATGAATTTTATGGTGATCAGATCTCCTTCGCTATACAATGGCATTATTGGAAGACCAGGAATATCAGCCATGCACGCGGTACCATCCACAACACATGGGATGCTCAAATTCCCAGTAGAAGGAGGCATTGTCAACCTCTACAATACCACTATACCACCAAGAGAGTGTAACACAGTTACTTGTGAGATGACACACACTCCAGAAGAGCACGCAGCTAAAGTATCAAACCTGAAGGTCTCAATTCATCCTGATTACCCGGAGCAAGAAGTATCGATTAGGGGATCGCTGTCTGACAAAGGCAGAGTGACCGTGTACGCACTCTTGCAAAGGAATCTAGATATCTTCGCATGGGAACCAAAGCATATGACTGGTGTGCCATGCTCGATTAAAGAACACAAGTTGAAAATCCGACAAGGATACACCCCAGTACGGCAGAAAGCGCGGCCAGGCTCTAGAGCGCGCAAAAGCTATTCTAGAGGAAGTACACTAGCTTGTGGACGCAGGCATCATGTGAGAGGTCTATGTTGAAACTATAAGATCTTGATAGATCTTCTTGAGCACTCTAGAATCGTTAGTTATGTCACTGTAATCAATAACACACTAATAGACAATCTCTACAACTTGTATTTTTAAAGCGGAAACAAAACACAAGCTTGATACTAAGAACTCTTGATCCTCTATGGATCTTTTAATAATAATAAGAGTGTTTTCTAAAAAACCGTTATTCAATACATAATCATGTGTTCCTTTTATACACAAGGAACCCTAAACCGTTTCTCAAGAAACGTATATTCTAAAACTTCTAAAAGATATGCATTATCACTTTCTACATAAACTCATACATATCCAAACTATAATACATAAAATACGGAAATACTATATCCGCAGAAACTAATAATGCTGAAACTAGTCTTCAGCAGATACATTGCTTCAGCAGGAACCAACTCTTCAGCAGTATCCTTCAGCAAAAACAGCAGCAGAATTCCTACTTAACAGAATTCCCAACAATCTATTACCATGACTGGCTCTCCAATCCAGTGATGGTGAAAAAGGTTGATGGTAGCTGGAGGATGTGCATGGATTTCACTTATCTCAACAAAGCATGTCCACAAGACTGCTACCCGCTACTAGAGATAGACTGGAAGATAGAATCTTTATGCGGATACCCCTTTCAATGCTTCCTAGACGCATAAAAAGGGTACCATCAAATCCAAGTGGCTAAAGAAGACGAGGAAAAAATAGCCTTCCATACAAGCCAGGGTGTCTATTGTTACACAAAAATGCCTTTTGGCTTAAAAAATGCAAGCGCCACCTACCAGCGATTGGTAGATAATGCATTTGAAAAGCAAGTGGGCCGCAACCTGGAGGTCTATGTTGACGACCTTGTCATAAAAAGCCATACCGAAGACGAGTTGGTACGCGATATTGAAGAAACATTTAAAACACTAGGAAAGATCAACACGAAGTTAAATCCTAATAAATGCGATTTTGGTGCTACAGAAGGCATGTTCCTTGGATACTTGATAGAGCCTGATGGCATTAAGCTATGCCTTGAAAAAACAAAGGCTGTCATCCAACTCCCTTCACCACGCACGTTGAAAGAGGTCCAGTCCCTGAATGGAAAATTAGCCGGGTTGAATAGGTTTCTGTCCAAATCAGCAGATAAGTCACCCCCCCTCTTTAAAACACTCACGAAGTGTACAAAAAAGAGAGACTTTCGTTGGACTGCGGAAGCAGAAGAAGCCTTTACACAACTTAAGCAACATATAGCAGCGCTTCCCACACTAGTCGCACACCAACCAGGGGAAGAATTAATTATGTACTTATCTGCGACTCATCGAGAAACATAGTATATATATATTGCATATGCATGCGAAGTATATATTATAAGAAACATATGCATGCAAATATATACACGTGAACATTCATGCAAAGTAACTTATGATAGGCCTACATGTACAAGCATGTCAAACTAAACACATGTGAAGTAAATGAAATATATCATTGTTTGTGCAAGAGTCTTAAAGTTAGCTAAATAGATTATTCTTCTAGAAAGAGCAATTAATGCTCAAGTTGTTCCAATTGCTCAAATTGCAACATTCAGATAAGATAGAATGCAGGTGCAGAGAATATGACAGAGAATATGTCAGCGAATATATTCGAGTGTCAGAATGCTTATCCAATCTCAAACTTTGATTCATTACTCGCCTATAAAAGGAGGGCAAGTAAGTTATCGAGACACACAACAAACAATTCAATAGCTTTTCTCTTTCTATAATAAATGCCTTCGATAAATATATCATCATCTGACTTGAGCGTCGGAGCTTAATCCCGGGGCAAAACCCCAGGATAAGTTCTAATGTGGCTTTTCTTTCTTGAGTGATACAGATTCACAGGTTCGCTCTTTCGACATCACGGACCCCACTCTCGGACCTGATAATTTTGGTATCATCATTTGGCGCCATCCGTGGGACCCGAAATAATTCCCACCAACTACTAAAGCTAGAACCACATGGCGGATGAAACCCCATTTACTGTACCGGAGATCCAGTCATGCTCGAAAACACGTCCGAAAATGCTTCCGGAGATCCAGTCATGCAGTTCGTGGTCCAGAATTTTGAGCAAATCAATGCCATGTACTCTGCATTCTCCTCCAAAAGGAAAGAGGCTAACCACACAGCAATGCCTAAAAACCAATAAAGAGAGGTAAGGTGGCTACCGATGACCCAGACGGGATCCAAAAACAAAAACATACGTCTAATGCCACTTTTTATAACGAACCATTTATGTTCAAAGAGAAGGAATGGAGCATACGTAATTTGGTGGCTTCGCCATTTATAGCACGAATTAGAGACTATGACATGCCAGATAGGCTGAAGGTGCCAACCAACCTAAAGACGTACGATGGTACGACAGACCCAGATGATCATTTGACAATATTTATGGGAGCTATGGACGTGCATAAACTTCCAGAACCTGCGTAGTGTCGCTTCTTTCACATCACCCTAAGTTGAGCAGCAAGGTTCTGGTACGATAACTTAACACCAGGATGCATAAATAGCTTTCACGAGCTAAGGGACAAATTCCGGGCAAATTTTCTGTAGCAAAGATGGTTCCAGAAAACCCAAGCCGAAATTCTGGGTATTCGGCAACGTTCTGACGAATCACTCAGGGACTACTTGCAAAGGTTCGGAAGAGAGACACTGCACATGACCGACCGCTCGGATGGGATGATGACCGGAGCATTCATCAGTGGATTACGACCAGGGAGGCTCTTCAAAGATCTCATAGCACGGCCGCCAACATCCATGGAGGATTTATTCACACAAGCATACAACTTCATAAGAGCCGATGAAGCAAATACAGAAAACCGGCTACGGGACTCAAGATGGGCAACTAATGACAGTAAGTCCGGCCAAAGCTACAGAGACGCCTCAAGGAGACAAAAAGACAAATATATCCCTCGCCCCAACACAAGGCCTAACGAATGTACCAATGTTCACAAATCATCCTTCACACCTCTAATTACATCTCCAGCAGAGATATATGCCACATCAGAAGGAAAGGCGGTTCTTCGATCTCCACCGTAGATGTTTGCCCCCGCTCATCGGAGAGACCGTACAAGGTACTGTGAGTTCCACAATGACCACGGCCATGACACCAATGATTGTATCGACCTGAGGAAAGAAATCGAGGCATGCATAAAAAGTGGTGGATTAAGCCACCTTGCAAAGGGAGCAAAGGCCCAAAGTAATAATCAAAGTCCAAGCCCTTCAGGAGCCCCAAAAAGAGTAAGGAATCAAATTGATTGGAATCAAAAGATGGTCGAGCCTAAGGAAGCAAATGAAATACTAATGACAAGCGCACAATGGCCAGTACAACATCCACCAGAGGCGTTGCCGCCAGGCACCGATATCGCCTTCTCATATGAGGATCCGATTCCCGAGCATTGTAACGGTGAAAACCTACTCGTCATCAAGGCCTACGTTGGAGAAAGTGTCATACATCGCGTCTATGTGGACAGGGGAAGTTCGGCAGAAATAATGTATGAACATTGTTTCCAACAATTAACTAGCAAGGTAAAAGCATCAATCCTACCGCCGAAGACACCTCTAACAGGATTTTCAGGACAGGTACTATGGCCACTTGGAGTTTTAACCATCCCCTTAACCCTTTTTGATTGCAAGGGAAAAGGTAGCAAAACAATCACCACGGATTTCATGATCGTTCAAGCCCCGTCGCCTTACAACGTAATATTAGGACGACCAGGAATGAGACGACTAGGTGCAATTGCCTCTATAATACACTCTCTGCTCAAATTCCCTATTCCATCAGGTATCGCCATTGTCTGAGGAGACATACCTCATGGAAACGAATGTCTCCAAGTTTCACGAAAAAGAGAACGGGAGCCGGAAGAAGTAACCATAACCACACCACAGGGGAACGAAAGCGAGAAAGAAGAAGTAGAGATAAACTCCCTTTAACCAAATCAGAAAGTCATGGTCGGCACAAACCTGCCACCAAAGTTGAAAGAAGAATTACAAAAGCTGTTACGCGCTAACCATGATATATTTGCATGGTCACCATCAGACATGACTGGAATACCAAGAGAACTCGCTGAACACAAGCTAAATATACACCCACGCACTTTTTCGATTAGGCAGAAGAAGCATGTGTTGGCTAAGGAACGCAATGACGCAATTAACCAAGAAGTCATCAAGCTTGTGGAAGCACGAATCCTCATGGAAGTATACTTCCCCGCTGGGTCTCCAACCCGGTAATGGTAAGAAAAAGTAATGGAACATGGCGCATGTGCATCGACTTCACTAACCTAAACAAAGCTTGTCCAAAAGATAGCTACCCTTTACCCGAGATAGACCAAAAGGTCGAGTCCCTGGAGGGATTTAGGTTAGTGTTTTCTCGATGCGTACAAGGGGTATCATCAGATACGTATGGCAGAGGAGGATGAGGAGAAGACAGCTTTCCAAACGGAGCATGGGACCTTCTGCTATGAGAAGATGCCTTTTGGGCTTAGAAACGCAGGGGCAACGTATCAACGGTTGGTAGATAAAGCAGTTTCCAGTCAACTCAACCGAAAATTGAAATCTACGTTGATGACATGGTGATCAAAAGCAGAAACGTGGGGAGTTTAATTGAAGACATTGAAGAAACCTTTCATAATCTACGACGCATCAACATGAAGCTAAACCCAAAAAAATGTGTGTTTGGCGTCGAAACGGGTTAATTTTTGGGGCACATGATCACCAGAGAAGGAATTGAGGCTAACCCGAAAAAAGTTAAGGCAATTATCGATATGGTCTCCCCTCGCACAATCAGGGAAGTCTAAAGCATCAACGGAAAGCTAGCAGCCCTTGGTCATTTCCTATCTAAGTCAGCAGAAAGAGCATTGCCCTTTTTCAAAACGCTCAAGGGATGTATGAACAAAAATAACTTCCGGTGGATGTACGAAGCCGAGCTAGCATTTCAGGAACTCAAGCAACACCTACAATCCCTCCCCGCCTTAACCGTACCAACACCAGGGGAAACGCTAATACTCTACGTAGCAGTGTCTCACGATACGGTAAGCTCGGTACTTATGGCGGAAAGGGAGAATGTCCAGAAGCCCATCTACTTTGTCAGTAAAGCTTTGCAAGGAGCCAAAATAAACTACCCTCATCTCGAGAAGTTAGCCCTTGCGCTTGTACACACTGTGTGACGTCTACGTCGATACTTTCAAGCACATGCAATATGCGTGCTAACAAACTAGCCGATTCGGCAAGTATTGCTAAAACCAGAAAACTCTGACCGATTAGCTAAATGGGCCATCAAGTTAGGAGAACATGATATAAAATACAAACTGTTGGGAATTATACTACCAGTTACCACAGCTAGTGAAGATGTTACAACTGCAGAAGATTGTACTTGCAGTGGAAACTCATTACCACTGCAAGAACAAATATTACCACTGCTTACTTGATAACTGTTAGAGAAACGCGCTTAGATAAACATAGAAAAGATTTTGTGTATATCTTATTCTATTAGCATTATACTTATCTTGTAGAAGAGGACTCCTTGTTGTATAAAAGGAGATCCTAGGTTATAGTTAGAATATATCCTTCTAATACGTTTTTCCTAGAGCTTCAAGGTGTAACCCTAGTGATATCATAGATCACTCGTATTATTATCATTAATAATATTGGAGCTATTTGTTTGTTACATACATTGTTCTTTCATACATACAACTGTTTCATTTACAATCAATCTTCTAAGTATCATTAAGTAGATTCCGCATACTTATTGGTATCACTCAAAGTATCAATATTAACACAAGTTCAAGGTGTTCACGATCCAACAAGTGGTATCAGAGAAAGGCTTTGATATTTTGATTTAGAAGACCCTATGGCAGACTCAAAAGATACAATGGAGACAGAAACAAGCCAATCAAACATTGCTGCAAAGCTTCCTAAGCTTAAGATAAATGACTTTGAGATGTGGAGGCTTATGATAGAACAATTCTTTATGGTTCAAGACTACACATTATGGGAGATTATAATGTATGGAAATTCATTCAAACCTGGTACAACTGTAGAGCAGGTTGGTGACAAGACAGTAACAAAAGTTAACATTGGTCCTGTCACTAATAAAGAAAGAAGTCAGCTAAAGAATGATTTGAAGGCTAGAGGTTTATTATTGATGGCTCTACCCAGAGAACAAGTTCTGGCTTTTAACAAATACAAGTCTGCAAAGACTCTTTTTGATGAGATCTGTGAAGTGTTTGGTGGAAATGATTCTACCAAGAAGACTCAAAAGACTTTACTGAAGCAGACTTATGAAAACTTTGGTTCAACAAGTAATGAATCTCTTGATAGCATATTCACAAGGCTACAAAAGATTGTTACTCAACTCACTGCTTTTGGGATTGAGGTGGAAAAGGAAGATCTCAATCTTAAATTCCTAAGAAGCCTACCTTCTGAGTTTGACACCAATGTTGTTGTTTGGGAAGATAAGTCAGATCTAGAGACCATGAAGCTTAATGATGTGTACAATAACTTTAAAGTTATTAAACAAAGATTAAAGAAAGCTGGCAAATTAAGAACAAGTTCTGCAAGTGTAGCACTCATATCATCATCAAATGATAGTTCAGATGAAGAAAGTGATAGTGATGATGACAGTGGTAACATGATTGTTTCCACTGGTAATGGAAGTGTTTCCACTAGGAGCTCAAAGAAACAGGTTGCAGGACTAAGTGATGCTACTTTCTATGCCTTTATATCAAGCCATGTGGGTGGTTCAATTCTCAATCATGAGGATTTGGATCAAATTGATGAAGATGATATGGAGGAGATGGACATTAAATGGCAGGTGGCATTACTAAGCTTAAGATCAAAGAAGTTCTGGAAGAAGACAGGGAGAAAGATACATATAAGTGGTGATGAGACTGTAGGTTTTGATAAAAAGAAGGTGGAGTGCTATAATTGTCACAAGAAGGGGCACTTTGCAAGAGAATGTAGAAAACCAAGGAAATCTGACAACAAGTCAACTTGGTACAAGAAGGATAAGAACAAAGAACCTACAACTGAAGAGCCAAAGGTGCTACTGGCTATTGATGGAGTAAGCTTTGATTGGAGTTTCATGACTCAGGATGAAGAAGATGATTCAGAATCTGCAATGCTTGCTACTGAGCATGCACTCATGGCTTTTTCAGACTCTGAGGTACATACTGATAATGCTTGTTCTAAAAACTGTAAGGCCTTAAAAGAGTATAATAGCTTAAAAACACAATATGATGAGCAGATGCTAGAGTTACATCATACTAATCATAACTTAGCAAATCATAAGAGAGGTCTAGGTGTTTTAGAAAAACAGATAGAGCATTATAGGGCAAATGAATCTAAATTCAGTGATGACATTGCTGTGTTAAAAAGGGATTTAGACTTTAAGATTGCAGTAAATGAGGCTCTTAGGGAAGAAATTGAAAGAGTTAAGAAGGCTAGTGAGAACATTCAGATAACTAATCAAACACTAGACCACCAATCTAAGAGCATTAGCAAAAATTGGGAAGCTCAAGTTGTGAGCAAAGCTAAATCAGGTCTTGGATACAAATCTGTTCCACCACCTCTTAGAGGTGTTCCAGCACCTCCTGGCATTGACCTAGCTCACACAGGTTTAGAAGAGTTTCAGGATCTACCTATGACCTATGGACCAAAATTTGTTAAACCAGTTGAAACTGAAAAGGTTCAGGTTGAGGTTGAGACTTTTGATAGTGCTAGTGACTCATCTCTTAAAGATGAATGTTTAAATGTTGAGTCTAAATCTAGTGTTCCTGAAAATGTTAAAGTAGAGGAAAGAAAAAGTATTCCTGAAGTTGTCAAAGAGAAGCCTAGGACACAAACAAATCACACTAGGCCTACCACTAGATATGCAGAGATGTACAGGAATAGGTCTAAGTCTCCTAGAGGGAACATGAGAAGTTGGAATCGTGTTAAAACTAGGCAGTTTGGTAGTGATTTTGTGTTCAACAATAAGGCCTGTCATATTTGTGGTAGCTTTGATCACCTTTCCTATACTTGTAACTACCACATGGGAAGAAGGGAAGTATTTGTGAATACAAGGGTGAATGGACATAATTCTAATAAAGTAACTCACCCAAACCCCCTAAGCAAGATGGTTCCTAGGTCTGTTTTACTTACCACTGGCATCAAACCAATTTCCACTGCTAGACCAGCAGTTACCACTGCCAGTAGTAAAAACAGAGTTTATCCTAAGTCCCCTGTCACTTCTTTTGTTAAATCTTATCAAACAGGGAAAAAGACTTATTTTGAAAAGAATGATCACAAGAATCACATGTGGAGACCCAAATTTACTAATCCAGCAGTTTCCACTGCTAGGCCTGCAGTTACCACTGCAAGACCAAATGTTTCCACTGGTGTCTATGTGAATAAGAAAAGGGTAAACATGGGTAATGCTGTTAAGGCCTCAACTCGTTGGGAATGGAAACCAAAAGGAACAACAACCTCAAACAATCCCAATGGTGTATCAATAACCTTTGATAGATATAATTATATTGATACACGAGGCAGATCCAAGTCATTTGTGGCTTGGGTCCCCAAAAGGTACTAATTGTTTTATGTTGAGTGCAGGGACAGTCAAAGACTACTAATGGTTATGAATGACTTGATAATACTTTCTGAGTTTTACAGTGACTCACTAATATGTTTGCAAGTTGTTTTGGTATATGTCTGTTCTGCAAATGTTAAGAGATTGCAAGTAGTGTGTTTAAGTCACCAAGAGTTGTAGCCAAGGGAATGTGGTCAAATAAGCTGAAGGTCTTACAATATTGATTAATTTAAGAAGATCTTTTCATTCATTCAAAGACACAAGTTACAGCTTACATTCAAAGTTCCAACTGAATTACAAAGACCATTCCTAAAACATTTGGCTAATTGAGAACTACTAGCTTCTATCAATTATTACATAATACTTGAGGCTATGACAAGTACAATGAAGAAGCTGAAGATGAAAATGGAAAAAGAAGAGAAGGAAGACTGTGAAGATGCTCAAGTAACAAAGTCAAGAAAATACTCAAGAACTTTGTTCCTTGGAAACATTCCTCAATCATTTACTTCTGCTTCTCCTTTCCCTTACATATGATCTGAGCCTTCTTGCTCTGTCCAATATGTTCTTGATGCAGAAGACCAGGTTCTGGAGCAGGAAGATCAAACACCAAATTTGATGATGTTGGGAGAGATGGATCTCTTTTACTTGATCTTGGTTGGGATCTCTCTGGTGTGGAAGGAGGAAGAAAGGTTGGATCTTCATTCTCTTCTTCTGAAGACTCTTCATCAGAGGTCCAGATGAAAGGAGAGACAAGCTCTCTCTCAACAGGATTAGGATCATGGCTTGATTCACCCTTTATGTGTGCATTCCATTGTTTTTCTTGCACATCCCATCGTTTCTCCATCTCTCTCTTATAGTCAGAATCTTCAAGTCCCCATGGATATGGTGGTAATTCTTCTTCTGATGTTGGAAAAGAAGAGTGTTGATCAGAGGTTTCAGGGTTTGATGACATGGTTTTTGGATGAAAATTGGGTTGATTGGGATATTAGGGTTTGAAAGATTATTGGTGACTGAGATGTGGTGTTTGGAGGTGATTAAATAAGCCAAGGTTAGGTGTTATGCTAATTAATGAAGGTTATTTACTTTTCATCTGTTTTGGTTGGTTTGAGAAGTAACTGTGGTTTGACTTTTGAGAAGATATTTTTGTGTATAGTAACTTGGTTAAAAAGTTACTTGGGTTAATCTCTATGGGTTAAGATGAGATTTATTTTGTGTTGTAATTTACAACCCATATAATTGGAGTAATAAGGTGTGTATCAAAGACACACAACAAATGGTTTTTGATTCACCATGTCTAACCCACATAAGAATCAGCTAGTCCAAGAGCAAACGGCTTCTGGTAAAGACTTATCAAATCCGTTGATAGCTGATAGTTTGCTAAAAACTATGATAAGGGCAGCAAATTTTACATGTTTTACTTACCACTGCTCTTTGAAATTTTGTTGATTTTTACCACTGCAAGTTCACCGTTTCCACTGACAGTGTAAATTTTACCACTGGTGAACTAGCTGTTACAACTGTGTGTCAGTAATCTTATTTTTACTAGCCGTTGCAAATAAAACTGTCTTTCCTTATTAATAGGGTAAAATTTTTGGGAATTATCTTCTTACCAAACTTTATTTATTCTTTTCTAAAGATAAATCTTTCTATAGATAATTCACCATACGCGTTTTTCTCAAAACCCTATTAGTATAAATTGATCATTATACGGCTTGCTCTTTATTTTCGATTACTAACACTTTTATCTCTCAAATCACAAAATCATGGTGACTCTCAAGTTTGCA
Organism: Artemisia argyi; assembly: GCA_030686995.1. NCBI lineage: Eukaryota > Viridiplantae > Streptophyta > Magnoliopsida > Asterales > Asteraceae > Artemisia > Artemisia argyi. The sequence continues at coordinate 36,820,157 of CM060677.1, read as the reverse complement.
GATGAACACAATCAAGTGGCTTGCCTACAAAAGTCCAACAACAAGAGTGGACCTGTTTTTCATCAGATTGTGGATTTCCTAAACACAACTCATATAAGGTATGCCTTAACTATGAATCCCACAATCTTTGTTTCTCAAATCAAACAGTTTTGGAACTCTGTGGAGTCCATAACACTTGAACAGGGGGACATACATGAATCTGTGGAAGCTCTTAGAGCCACAGTGGATGGGGTAACTATTGATGTTACTGAGTCGTCTTTAAGGAGAATTCTCCAATTAGATGATCTCAATGGTATCATCACATTACCTAATTCAAACATATTCAACTACATTGCTTTGATGGGGTATGATACATCTGACCAAAAAGTAACTTTTAAGAAAGGATGTTTTTGTCCCCATTGGAGATTTTTGATACACACTCTGTTGCATTGCCTAAGTCCTAAGAAAACTTCTTATGAACAATTTGGATCAACCATGGCTTACCCTTTAGTTTGCTTGGTTTCTGATAGGACTTTCAATTTTTCAAGGTTTATATTTAATAACATGAAAGGCAATGTAACAAGTTCATACAAATTTTTGATGTATCCAAGGTTTGTGCAAGCAGTGTTAAATGAATTTCAACTGCAAAATCATAATATGATTTATGAAACTCCATGTCTTAAGCCAAAAGTATTTCAAAATATGTGTAAGGCTTCAGAATTTTGGAATGGAGTGATTCATCCTCTTTTACCAAACATGCTTGCAAAGATTTCACAGGTACAAGGTGAAGATGCAACAATCCCAGTTGTATCCCATCACACACCCACTATTTCTGTTCCACAAATTCAACATATCCCTGCTGTAACTCATACATATGAAAGGAGGCAAAAACAGCCAACTCCTTCCATGACAACATTGCATGTTGCTGACTCTTATGGTTTAGGAACAAGCAGTGGTGGTTCAAGGCTTCAATCTAGTCCAACTAGAGAAGAGCCTGGATCAATGCCTTATGATTCACCTCTCCCAACAGGTAACACAGTTGGAAGTGTTGAAGGCAGTGTGACACTAACTGAATTGATGGAATTATGTACCAAATTAGTCAAACAGGTTCAAACTCTGGAGAAAGATCTGACACAGACCAAAGAACAACATGCCACAGAGTTGAATCTATTGAAGGCTGAGATTCAAAAGTTGCAGGATGAAGTTGTGAATCTCAAGAAGAGAAGACATATTCCAGCTGTAGTTTCTTCTCCATCATCATCACATGATGATCTTTCTGCAGGTTCTGGTTATGGTTTGGGAACTTCTTCCAAACAGGGGAGGACAGATGCAGAGATTAAGGGGAGGAGTACTAATTTTGATGATATGTTTGCTGAGCTCAATGATTCTGAAAATGCTCAAGCAAAAGATGATGTAGCTGAGATTGTGTCACAACTCACCATTTCAGGTCATTTCCCGAACTTTGGAAAAACACTATTCATCAAACACTGTTCATCAAAATACTATTCATCAGTTTACTATTCATCATTTCTGGTGTCAGTTTGACATTCTGAGAAACATTTGAGAATTTTACTATTCACTAAACACTATTTATTGCCGGAAAAGTTTTCACTATTCACTTACATTACACATTTCATCGTAAATTTAGTTTGCGGGTATTCAAATTCGCGTAACCGTATTGGTTCAGGTGCGAATTCATGCATTATCAGTAAGGACACTGCATACGGACTGGAGATAGTCTGCATATCATCATAACAGCATATTCATGTTATACCACTCATAGGATTTTCAAACTTATATATTTGATACATTTAACGTTTTTACGTATAAGTATTTATAGTAAACGTTAACACCCGGTTTATACACGACGAATATATCTAAATATTCACACAATGGTCCCGACACATTTTTATATCCATTATATCATAATAAAAGTTATAACATTCATTTACCCAGTATTTTGGAAATTTATTTTATTTATAACGTAAGCTTATGAATATTACGACGGTTTTCGTGAAAACTAAACAATAATCACCCGAACACTCAGTAATTGTACCCAACACATTTTTAACATTTTTATGACTTTATTAAGTCCCGGTTAACATTTATTTCTATTAAACCCGGTACCCGATTATAACTAATACTTACACTAAACTACAACTAATAATACACTACATTTTCTAAGTGATCAAAACCGATTTTGCTACTTCTTTTCACATTGAAAACCGGCCATATGACCATCTCAAGACCACATGACTTTCATTTTTACCACATGCATACATGTGCTCTTATAATATCTATAAACCTCTAAAACATAAACATGTTTATATCTAAGAATCATAACCTAACTTTTCATAAGCCAAAAAGTTTTCATCTCCTTCTTTCTCCTCTCATACCTCACGACCCAAATACCATCACCATGATCCATCCATGATTTTCCAAAGTACAAAGCATCAAAGTTGTTCATTTCATCATCCTAATCAAGAATCATAACACAAAAACACAAGTAATCCAAGGTTTCTCATCATCTCACCACCTATTATTTCAAAGTGAGTATTCAAAATTATTTTCATGTTTTCATCTAATTAACATATGTATCTCATAGTATTCATGCTTAATTTCATGCACAAACTACTTATACCACTTTATTTTTGTATACTTTTTGAACATACAAACCCTAGATTGTGATTTAGGTGTTCCCTTGTTAAATTAACTTGATTACTAGTCATTAGGAACCCATGGCACCCTAAGAAGGTGTATGGTAGGATTAGATTAGTTTTGTGAAGTTTGCAAGAGTTTTGGTTGAGGTTGGAACTAGTTTTGAACCATGGAAATGGATTTCTAACAAGTTTATAAACATGCTGTCCCATTTTTGTAAATCCTGGAAAATCAGTAAACATAAAGCAAACTTTGGCAAAATTTTTAGAAAATACTTTCAAAAACGAAGCCGTAGGCGAAAGAACGGATTAAAAAGAGTTTATAACGAAGAAGTTATGATTTTTACAAGTTTATTGACGAAAAGTATTTTTCTGAAAAATTACATGCTGATGGACGTTTTTCGTCGGACAAAAAGAGGCTTTAGACGTAACCCGGAGGAGCCGAGCTTTCCAAAATATATTACTACATACTAAGACATAACCGTGGATATAAAGAACAAGTAAAACGGACTTATAACGACAAAGATATTCACGTTTGAATATCGGCAAAACTCATTTCATTTTGACAGCTTTTGGAAATATAACGCTAAAACTACGTAGTAACTTTAGAAGCTAGAAATAATACCAAGTACCCAATTTTATAACTAATGAAGTATTAGTTATTACAAGTATATTTTCATTACTACAAGGCGTTATTTCAAGGATTTCAAACCGAGGATTTCAACACAAACATTGGTACATACGATATATATATAAGTATATATTTTGCAACTAGCTTTATTTTTCTAATAGCCATATTTTTCCTAAGTTTTGGAAAATGTATTATTCTGATAACAACAAGTATTTTTCAAAGAGCAGAGTAGTATAGGAACATGTGCATGGACATTCATAACATCATTTCATGATCTAAAGTAGATCGTTCATCATTCATATTAGGTTGCGGCTAGTGTGCGCGCCTTGTTTTTCAGCTCATTACATGTTCATGGTACTATCATATCAGGTGAGTCATAGCCCCACTTTTACTGGTTTAATTACTTTACAAACTCTTTGGGGGAGATACATGCTTAAATACTCGTGTTATACTTTTATACGATTTCAAATCCCACGGGGGAGAATACATTGCAACAACTATTTTTGTACATGCCCAAGTATTACAAATTCCATACATTGCTTAAGTTGCCTTACTACCACTTCACGACAAGTCCCCTTTATTATCATGGACCGTTAATTTTAGTGCTAAGCGAGAGTGAATGAATAGATCTATTGAGGGTGACGCCTTCATTCGTGTTTGGGTTGCTCTAACGGGACGAATGCATTTCATGTCTTATCAAGTGAGTATCTGGTAAACACTCTGTTGGGGCCATTACAAAGTCTAGCTTCGGGGTCATGAGCTTAAGAGACAATGTAGCATTTTTGACATTTATGTCGGTTCACTTTATACTTGTGGCTATTGTACATACGAAAATTACTTATGGAATTACGATACTTTTCCACCACTATTACTACGGAATTACGATGCCTTTGCAACAACCTTATGACTGATTTATTACAAACATATTACATTTGGCAGTGGGTTGTAAACACACAGGTTATAAGTCTCTTATGGCGGGACTTGGAACTGAGTGGATTTACGATGCCTTTGCTGGGGAAATCTTCATACAAATGTTTTACATTGCATACTTGTTTACAAGACTCTATGAACTCACCAACCTCGTGTTGACACTTTAGCATGTATTTTCAGGTATTAATCAATGGCACGCTACAGGAGGTTTTGGCAGGGCATGGCATGGTCATAGAAGACTCTGATTTAATCATTTGGGGACCGTTTTTAACTATTTTAATGGCCTACTTCCGCACTACTTTTGACAATGTAAATTCAACATTTTTGATTAAACTATTTTATTCTAAATGATTCAAGTGCAAACTATTTTTGAACTAGTGTTGTAATACCAATTGAGTTACACCCCAGCTACATGTATGCTTCCGCTGGACCCGATTTTGGGGGTGTGACAGATTGGTATCAGAGCTTTGGCTATAGCAAACTAAGTGTTTTTAAAACCTAGACTATAGCTACTTTCAAGAAAACTTAACCCTATGACCGTCACGTGCCTGCCTGCCAAGCTGAAGCCTCATTTGTGGTTAGTTGCTGACATAGGTGATGAGATTTATGTTTCATTACCTGATATATTATATTCATTTATTATAGTTGATTACTATAATTGTCTTTCATATAAGCATGTTCACGTATCATATATGTCACCGCGTTATGTTTTTCCTTGCATAGTTTCATCATTTGACCTCGAGTTTTGGTCACTTGTTTTTGTCTTTCAGAACGTCTTGGTATTTGTGAAGGACATAGTCTTAGTATGACTGAGCTGAGTATTTTAAAATTCATGGAACCTCGGTGGGATATAGACTGGTCATCTATATTCAACCCGGGATAGTGAGATATAGGCTGACCACCTATGTCTGACTCAGAAATGAATTTTGTAACACTGAGAATGGTTATAATAAAATTCTGTCTGGATTGAATCCTTTACTCATTTTCCAAATGTTTCATGCATGTGTGTGTATACCCTCGTTGTCAGAACATTCATACTTTTTATCACTTCATGGATCACCGATTGGAAGCATGTCAATTGATCATTTCATCTCATGAACATTCACGTCTATGCATGATACACTTACATCACGGTATTTTCTTTTATTACAATATCATTTTGTCGCAGTTGTCACAGTCTCTTCCCTTCTCACCATCACTATCATTACCTTTCCCCATCCCCATATATATATATAAGGAATTAGCTGACACTATATAGTTTCCTATGCCACTCATCCCTTACTACCTCCAATATTGATAAGTGGATATTATCAATGACCTCCCTAGGAAAGACTTTCCATACCATCTATAAGCAGAATCTCTCGGTACACTAAGACCATTCAAAACTCAACAGAAATCTCAGGATATCACAAAACAATTCGAACCACTATCACTGGCCTGATCACCAAAAATTCCATCATCTAAAAAGTATTGGCTTGACTGAATTACAAGATTCGTTTAGATACAAGTGCTCACTAAGCCACACCATAGAGATAAATCCAACCTCTTAACCGAGACTATAGATTGAACATGACCTCACCAATAGACTTTATCCAAACATGTTAGACACCTATGCCTTTGTGCAGACATACATACCTGACTATTTTATCCTCTTAATACTTTCACTTTTAAATGGATTTTTCTCCAAACTACAGTTATACAAAACATATATCTTGTAAGAAATACTTTTCTGAGGCACTTATTTTGACAAGCAAATTCCTTTTGGTTAATCCTTTACAAAACTATTGAATTGTTAGGAAATTTTAAACATCGATCTTTGATAAACCATATTATCCACCTTATATTGAAAATTGTCCTATCTTGCATAACTATTAAATTTTGAAACATCAAGAAAAATGTTACTTGGAAAGCCGTTTGCTTAAACTTGTAGATTCATTTATTCGGGGAAGGTTTATGAACAAAACACAATCTCAAAACAAACTTTGGAAATCAATCACTATATTACATCACTTATACATTTAGGAGTTTGTGAATTGACGACATAGAGCTTGGGGAAAATCTTAGTAATGGAGACTAAGCATCGTAGGTGGAGAAAGACTCGATTCATGACATCCTGCGGAGGATCACAACCTTATCCTAATCCTAATCTATTATTTTCAACAACACCCTTTGACGGACTTAACCTTGTAAGTTTTCTACAAGATTCATGATATCCATTTCAATTATTTCTAATAGAGGAATTTAATTCACCTCAAACACCTAGCGATTACATTAAGATTTCTTTGGAACCACACCACCTATCATCTGCAGACCAATGGTCAGAATTAGAGAACGATTCAAACATAGGGAGATATGCTCAGAGCATGAGTGATTGACTCAAGAAATGGTTGGACTAACCAATTACCATAAATCAAATTCAGTTGCAACTATAGTTATCGAGCGAGCGTAGAGACTACACCATTTGAGGCACTCTATGGTCGAAGTGCCAACATTGATTGACGGATTGAAATTTGGAAAAACTCAACTCACTAGTCCAGTAAGCATTCATGAAATAACCAGGAACTTCCTACAAATCAAGAATCAGTTACAAGTTCGATAAAGTTGTAAACCATTAAAACTTCAAGTTGGTAAGCAGAGTTATGTTGAAAGTTCTGCCTAGGAAAGGCATGATATCATTCAGAAAACTTGGAAAGTTAAACCCGAGATATACACTGGACCATGTAATATTTCAGACAGAGTAGGCATAGTGGCCGTCAGACTTGAACATTGTCAGAGAGCAACAGGATTACACAACCATGTATTATCAGCTTTTCAGATTAGTCACTCATAATCCTATTTGGAAAGGAATCCAACCCAAAGTCAAACATAAACCTTGCAGGAGAACAAGTAGAAATCATGGACCGTGTGGTCAAACAGTAGAAGCAGAGTCGAATTCCTATCGTTAGAGTTCGCTGGAATTCTCGAATATCATCACCTTTTCACCAATACATTCTCAGATACCAACATAAACTGAACTTCGGGACGAAGTTCCTTTTAGAGGGGAAGACTGTCACAACTCACCATTTCAGGTCATTTCCCGAACTTTGGAAAAACACTATTCATCAAACACTATTCATCAAAACACTATTCATCAGTTTACTATTCATCATTTCTGGTGTCAGTTTGACATTTTGAGAAACATTTGAGAATTTTACTATTCACTAAACACTATTCATTGCCGAAAAAGTTTTCACTATTCACTTACATTACACATTTCATCGTAAATTTAGTTTGCGGGTATTCAAATTCGCGTAACCGTATTGGTTCAGGTGCGAATTCATGCATTATCAGTAAGGACACTGCATACGGACTGGAGATAGTCTGCATACCATCATAACAGCATATTCATGTTATACCACTCTTAGGATTTTCAAATTTATATATTTGATACATTTAACGTTTTTACGTATAAGTATTTATAGTAAACGTTAACACCCGGTTTATACACGACAAATATATCTAAATATTCACACAATGGTCCCGACACATTTTTATATCCATTATATCATAATAAAAGTTATAACATTCATTTACCCAGTATTTTGGAAATTTATTTTATTTATAACGTAAGCTTATGAATATTACGACGGTTTTCGTGAAAACTAAACAATAATCACCCGAACACTCAGTAATTGTACCCAACACATTTTTAACATTTTTATGACTTTATTAAGTCCCGGTTAACATTTATTTCTATTAAACCCGGTACCCGATTATAACTAATACTTACACTAAACTACAACTAATAATACACTACATTTTCTAAGTGATCAAAACCGATTTTGCTACTTCTTTTCACATTGAAAACCGGCCATATGACCATCTCAAGACCACATGACTTTCATTTTTACCACATGCATACATGTGCTCTTATAATATCTATAAACCTCTAAAACATAAACATGTTTATATCTAAGAATCATAACCTAACTTTTCATAAGCCAAAAAGTTTTCATCTCCTTCTTTCTCCTCTCATACCTCACGACCCAAATACCATCACCATGATCCATCCATGATTTTCCAAAGTACAAAGCATCAAAGTTGTTCATTTCATCATCCTAATCAAGAATCATAACACAAAAACACAAGTAATCCAAGGTTTCTCATCATCTCACCACCTATTATTTCAAAGTGAGTATTCAAAATTATTTTCATGTTTTCATCTAATTAACATATGTATCTCATAGTATTCATGCTTAATTTCATGCACAAACTAGTTATACCACTTTATTTTTGTATACTTTTTGAACATACAAACCCTAGATTGTGATTTAGGTGTTCCCTTGTTAAATTAACTTGATTACTAGTCATTAGGAACCCATGGCACCTTAAGAAGGTGTATGGTAGGATTAGATTAGTTTTGTGAAGTTTGCAAGAGTTTTGGTTGAGGTTGGAACTAGTTTTGAACCATGGAAATGGATTTCTAACAAGTTTATAAACATGCTGTCCCATTTTTGTAAATCCTGGAAAATCAGTAAACATAAAGCAAACTTTGGCAAAATTTTTAGAAAATACTTTCAAAAACGAAGCCGTAGGCGAAAGAACGGATTAAAAAGAGTTTATAACGAAGAAGTTATGATTTTTACAAGTTTATTGACGAAAAGTATTTTTCTGAAAAATTACATGCTGATGGACGTTTTTCGTCGGACAAAAAGAGGCTTTAGACGTAACCCGGAGGAGCCGAGCTTTCCAAAATATATTACTACATACTAAGACATAACCGTGGATATAAAGAACAAGTAAAACGGACTTATAACGACAAAGATATTCACGTTTGAATATCGGCAAAACTCATTTCATTTTGACAGCTTTTGGAAATATAACGCTAAAACTACGTAGTAACTTTAGAAGCTAGAAATAATACCAAATACCCAATTTTATAACTAATGAAGTATTAGTTATTACAAGTATATTTTCATTACTACAAGGCGTTATTTCAAGGATTTCAAACCGAGGATTTCAACACAAACATTGGTACATACGATATATATATAAGTATATATTTTGCAACTAGCTTTATTTTTCTAATAGCCATATTTTTCCTAAGTTTTGGAAAATGTATTATTCTGATAACAACAAGTATTTTTCAAAGAGCATAGTAGTATAGGAACATGTGCATGGACATTCATAACATCATTTCATGATCTAAAGTAGATCGTTCATCATTCATATTAGGTTGCGGCTAGTGTGCGCGCCTTGTTTTTCAGCTCATTACATGTTCATGGTACTATCATATCAGGTGAGTCATAGCCCCACTTTTACTGGTTTAATTACTTTACAAACTCTTTGGGGGAGATACATGGTTAAATACTCGTGTTATACTTTTATACGATTTCAAATCCCACGGGGGAGAATACATTGCAACAACTATTTTTGTACATGCCCAAGTATTACAAATTCCATACATTGCTTAAGTTGCCTTACTACCACTTCACGACAAGTCCCCTTTATTATCATGGACCGTTAATTTTAGTGCTAAGCGAGAGTGAATGAATAGATCTATTGAGGGTGACACCTCCATTCGTGTTTGGGTTGCTCCAACGGGACGAATGCATTTCATGTCTTATCAAGTGAGTGTCTGGTAAACACTCTGTTGGGGCCATTACAAAGTCTAGCTTCGGGGTCATGAGCTTAAGAGACAATGTAGCATTTTTGACATTTATGTCGGTTCACTTTATACTTGTGGCTATTGTACATACGAAAATTACTTATGGAATTACGATACTTTTCCACCACTATTACTACGGAATTACGATGCCTTTGCAACAACCTTATGACTGATTTATTACAAACATATTACATTTGGTAGTGGGTTGTAAACACACAGGTTACAAGTCTCTTATGGCGGGACTTGGAACTGAGTGGATTTACGATGCCTGTGCTGGGGAAATCTTCATACAAATGTTTTACATTGCATACTTGTTTACAAGACTCTATGAACTCACCAACCTCGTGTTGACACTTTAGCATGTATTTTCAGGTATTAATCAATGGCACGCTACAGGAGGTTTTGGCAGGGCATGGCATGGTCATAGAAGACTCTGATTTAATCATTTGGGGACCGTTTTTAACTATTTTAATGGCCTACTTCCGCACTACTTTTGACAATGTAAATTCAACATTTTTGATTAAACTATTTTATTCTAAATGATTCAAGTGCAAACTATTTTTGAACTAGTGTTGTAATACCAATTGAGTTACACCCCAGCTACATGTATGCTTCCGCTGGACCCGATTTTGGGGGTGTGACAGATTGAGGGGAGGAAATTGGATCTTGAAGATATGGTTGTTGATACTGGTTTTAACTTTGAAGATGTTCTTGGAACTACTTAACAAATTTCCACTGAAGCAGAACATGTTACCACTGATCAAATAATTTCCACTGCAAGTGAGAATGTTACCACTGATGTTCCATTAGTTACCACCGCAGAGGAAGAAGCTGCCAGAAAAAGATCAGTCAAAGGTAAAGCAATTGTGTTTGGTGCAGAACAAGAGCATACAAGAATGATTTCCAAGAAAGATCAAGCTCAAATTGATTTTGATGCAAGATTGGCAGAACAACTTGAAACTGCAGAGAAAGAAAATATGAAAAAGCAAAAGGAGGATGATGTTGCTAGTTTTATGGAAGCACAGAGGTTAGGTAAACTTGAAGCAGTAATGGCACAACCACTCTCAGTGATTCCACCAACTATCTTACATGAGAAACCTCCTATGTTCTCATATGTGCCAACAGATGAAGAGATTGAACATATGATTAAACATGATCCAGTTGTAAAGAAGAAAGCTATTGAGCTTGTTGCTAACAAGACTTTGACAGAAGAACAAAGAACAGCTCAATTGGCTGATTTCATTCAAATGAAGAATCAACAAGCACTGGATGAGATTATTGGTAAAGTTAGAAAAGGTCAAAAGAAACAAAGACAACCTACAAAGGCACAGATCATTCATGAGATGAAAGTATTTTGCTGTCATGTTGGAAATTGGAAGATGGCTAATTTCAAAGTTATGTCTCATGAAAGAATTGAAGGTATCTACTACATAATTAAAAGGCAAGATAGTACCTTCAGACCTATTGATTTTGAAGAAGTTGAAAGATTTAAACAAAGTAAAAGGAAAGCTTCAACAGTTGAAGATCATGTCACAAAAAGAGTGAAAGTTCCTCAAGAGAATGAATCTCAATCTGAGAAATGTGTAGAAGATCTACAAAGTGCAATTATCATTATTGAAGAAGAAGATTTCTACCCAGATCCTTTACAAACAAAACATCAGATTATTGATTGGGAAGTGTTCACAGAAAAGAATTTTGCTTCTACTTGGAAAATTATAAGACTGGGAGGAGAATCTTCATCATTCATTCAGTTTGAAGATCTTCTTAAAGCATGTGACAGAGATGATCTTGATACTCTTTGGAAGCTTGTTGATGAAAGATTCAAGGCTGATACTCTCAAGGATATGAAAGAAATGCAGCTCTGGGTTGATTTAAGAAGACTATATGAACCAGATCTTAATGATAAGTATTGGAAGTTTGATTCATCATAATTGAATATTACATGGACATATTATGATCAATGTGAGGTTCATCATGTTTCTACAACAGATAAAGTGGATGTGTTTATGTTTGCTGAGAAGGAATATCCACTTAGAGCTAAAACTCTTTCTGCAATGTTGAAATCAAAGTTGAGAGTTTATGCAGATAATGAAAAGATTAGAGCTTTGATTCAGAAGATTCAAGATCAATATGCAAGAGCTGATAAAGTGTTGAGAAAAACAAGATAAGTGTTTGGAAGAATTCCCATATCCTCAGGTTTATTGTATACTTGAAGAAACTTGTTGATTTACATATAAATCATAAGTTTAGGGGAGGATTGTTGGGAATTATACTACCAGTTACCACGGCTAGTGAAGATGTTACAACTGCAGAAGATTGTACTTGCAGTGGAAACTCATTACCACTGCAAGAACAAATATTACCACTGCTTACTTGATAACTGTTAGAGAAATGCGCTTAGATAAACATAGAAAAGATTTTGTGTATATCTTATTCTATTAGCATTATACTTATCTTGTAGAAGAGGACTCCTTGTTGTATAAAAGGAGATCCTAGGTTATAGTTAGAATATATCCTTCTAATATGTTTTTCCTAGAGCTTCAAGGTGTAACCCTAGTGATATCATAGATCACTCGTATTATTATCATTAATAATATTGGAGCTATTTGTTTGTTACATACATTGTTCTTTCATACATACAACTGTTTCATTTACAATCAATCTTCTAAGTATCATTAAGTAGATTCCGCATACTTATTGGTATCACTCAAAGTATCAATATTAACACAAGTTCAAGGTGTTCACGATCCAACACAAACCACACACAGTAATCAAAGGGCAAATAATTGCAGACTTCATAGCCGAATCCCCAAAGAATAACGACTCTGAAATGTTGGAAGGAACGATGACACTGAAGCCAAAGACTCAAGATGAAACACCTATTTGGACGTTGTACGTTGATGGAGCGTCAAGCGAAGAAGGCTCAGGAGCAGGTCTTATTCTGACAGACCTCGGCGGGAAAGAAGTTACATACGCCTTACGTTTCGAGTTTTCAGCATCCAATAATGAAGCTGAGTATGAAGCCCTAATAGCAGGATTGGAGCTCGCTGTTAAAATGGGAGTTCATCACTTACAAGTTTTTAGTGACTCACTGCTCGTGACAAACCAAATAAAAGGGACTTACGAAGCACGAGAGGAGTCAATGAAGCGATACTTAGCTAAAGTTCAGCACCTACAAAAAGGTTTTGAAAGTTTCTCCATCAACCAAATTCCGCGATCAAAAAATAAGCGCGTGGATGCTTTGAGAAAGCTTGCTTCGTCCTCATTTACACATCTCACCAAAAAGGTCCTGGTTGAAGTCATTCCATGTCGAAGCACTCGAAGCACCGCAGTAAACACGGTAGCTGAGCCGGAGGAAACCTGGATGGACCCAATTGTTGACTACCTAAAGGACGGAAAGCTCCCGGAAGACGTGAACATTGCAAGAAAGATTCGAATCAAAGCACCACAGTACTCTCTAAAGCAAGGCGTTTTATATAGAAAAGGTTACTTAATGCCCTGGTTAAGATGCTTTGGCCCAAATCAAGCAAAATATATTCTACAGGAAGCACATTTTAGATCCTGTGGAGCACATGCGGGAGCAAGGACCATTGCCCAAAAAGCAGCACGACTAGGGTATTATTGGCCATCCATGTACCGAGATGCAGTACAAGTTGTCAACACATGTCGAAACTGTCAAGAATACGCCCCTATATTGCGGAAACCGCAATATGATATGACAAGCATCTACAGTCCATGGCCATTTTATCAATGGGGAATCGACATAGTTGGCCCTTTCCCTGAAGCGCCGGGTAGAGAAAAATTCTTAGTCGTAGCAATTGATTACCTCACAAAATGGGTGGAAGATGCACCGCTGGCAACAATTACTGGTAATAACATTCTTAAATTTATTTGGACCAACATCGTGTGCCGTTTTGCAATTCCAGTTATCATAATAAGCGACAACGGGAAGCAGTTTTCGGAAAATCCCTTTCGTGATTGGTGTAGTGAGCTCAATATCAAGCAACGATTTACCTCAGTGGCACATCCACAAGCGAACAGACAAACAGAAGTGACTAACAGGACCCTCCTCCAAGGACTCAAAATGAGATTGGGAAACTCAAAAGGTCGGTGGGTCGAAGAACTGTCGAATGTGCTATGGGCATACCGCACGACGGCAAAGGCAGGTAACAATTGTACCCCATTCAGCTTGGTTTATGGGTCAGAAGCTGTACTTCCCCCAGAAATAGGGATCCCTACCTACCGCATATCTTCATATGACGAAAATAAAAATAATGAAGAACTCCGATTAAATCTAGAGCTTTTAGAAGAAACAAGGGAACTAGCAGCACTACGTGAAGCCAAATATAAACACCAAACAGAGCAATACTATAACCAAAAGGTCCGTCACCGATACCTCAAAGTCGGAGACCACGTACTCCAAAAAAATGAAGCAAGTCGTCAACATGGAGAAAAGAAACTCGACCCCAACTGGGAAGGCCCGTACAGAATTACCGAGGCTAAACGTCCAGGAACGTATGTACTTGCAGACATGCACGGGAAAATAATACCAAGAACGTGGCACGCTAGCAACTTACGCAAGTTCTATTTCTAGCCAATGAATCGCCATATCTCATACCAAGCATACCATGTACAGCAATGTGTGTATAAATAAATGTGCGATCACATTGTTAAATAAATTCCCTGTCGAAAGAAAAAGTACTTTAAGTACAATATTAGTGCATTATAAAATATGACTAATGAATAATTGTGTGTACTGTACCACTCAACGTCTCAAGTATCCTAAAAAATAAAGGATAAAAGAGCTACATAAATCAATCTTGAAAGGGAAACAAGATTAAATCCGGATATTATCCCACCATTAAAAGGGATGAAGCAAAGTTGAGCCCAACGAATTATATTAAGCGAAAACTTGCAAAAAAGATCACTCAACGCCAGCTCGTTGAAAAAAATAAATAAACGCAAAAGGTCGATAAATTATCATACGGTATATCACGAGCATGCATGCACATAGTCACAGCTCATGTGAAAGCTTATTAGTGAAGCTTTGTTTACGTATAATGCATTTACATTGCATTCCAAAATCATTTAGTTACAACACATACTAATACATAAAACATAATATATACAACATAATAGAGAAGAAATCACTCCCACCGCATTACACAACCATACATTTAACGTCTATTATTACACCTAAGTAAACCTACAGAATTACTTGTATTTGATTATAAGACTACAATACATAACATATTCACAAATTAATATCAAACATGTTCTCAACTGTTTCATTTTTATAATATATTAATAAAAACTTCTCAACATGACATCTTTTATAGCTACATCATTTTATTATTATTACATTCCTAATATATAATTATATATGGTTACACCCATACAAACAAGCATATAGTTTAAAACTCAAGGAATGGATTTGTCTCATTCTGCAAATGTTACGAGCAGATCATATGAGTTATGATAACAGCTAGAAAAGTTCAAAGCTTCAAACACACGGTTGCATTCAAATCATAAGGCACCATACAAATATATTAGCTCAAAGGTAGTACATAACGAAACCAAGCTTATATTACAGAAAGGAGAGTACATATCCGAAGTAGCCTACTATATTACAAATATCAAAATTTGGCTACTAAACCCGCTAATAGTAAGCCGAAACACATCCGAAGCAAAACATAAACCACCACAAACTCAAGCGACATGGCTCGGAACCTCACCACCATCACCTTGACAAAGTACGTAACGTAGCAAGCCGTATGACAACTCGGGAGCTTTGATTATGTCATCCATAACAGCCCACTTTTCTTTCTTCAACCCCCGAAACAGCCCGCGATATTTCCTCCATCATGGTGGGATCAAGATCTATATGGCCTCCATTGTTAGACATAGATAGAGTAAGACCTTGGGCCTCCTGCCTTCCCTTAAGCATGACACCTTGGACTTTCAACATCTCTATGTCAAACTCCTCACTTCGTAGAACCTTAAAAACCATTCGGGGTATTTCCTCACGCATAACCCAAGCTAATTCATTGTCCAAATGCTCTTTCTCTCCTTGAAAGAGTTGTAACGTACTGATCATGCTCGCCTCCTGCTGCCTATACTTCTCAAGCTCTTCCGCTACATGAGTATAGCTGGAACACGCGCTGGAATACTTGTTTTTTAAGTCACTGATTTCATAACGAAGGACAGCTAGTTCTTGAGCTTCAGCGGTGGGGGTAACAAGTGGCCCCATTGTATACTAAGGGAGTTGGTTATACCCCCACTTAGGATCACTAGTCATGTTACTATGTTTCTATGGATGAGAGTGTAGTACTGGTAGGGAGATATGGAGGAAAGGTAGGCTGGTATGCAAGTATATATAGATGGATATCTTAATTATAAAGCAAGTAACAGATAGCCCTATGGAGATGAGTCACACAAGCTACTGACAGTGACTAATGAAACCTATGCTCTATTAAGGAAGCTTAGGATATATATATGAACTGAAAATAAAATAATTAATGACCGTGCAAGTATTACTTGAACACCATACTTACATGCTCGGGGACATAATAACGTATGTATATATATATATATATATATATATATATATATATATATATATATATATATATATATATATATATATATATATATATATATATATATATATATTGTGTATGCATGCAAAGTATATATTATAAGAAACATAGTATGTATATATATATATATATATATATATATATATATATATATATATATATATATATATATATATATATATATATATATATATTGCATATGCATGCGAAGTATATATTATAAGAAACATATGCATGCAAATATATACACGTGAACATTCATGCAAACTAACTTATGATAGGCCTACATGTACAAGCATGCCAAACTAAACTCATGTGAAGTAAATGAAATATATCATTGTTTGTGCAAGTGTCTCTAAGTTAGCTAAATAAATTATTCTTCTAGAAAGAGCAATTAATGCTCAAGTTGTTCCAATTGCTCAAATTGCAACATTCGGATAAGATAGAATGCAGGCGCAGAGAATATGTCAACGAATATATTCAAGTGTTAGAATGATTATCTAATCTCAAATTGTGATTCATTACTCACCTATAAAAGGAGGGCAGGTAAGTTATCAAGACACACAGCAAACAATTCAATAGCTTTTCTCTTTCTATAATAAATGCCTTCGATAAATATATCATCATCTGACTTGAGCGTCGAAGCTTAATCCCGGGGCAAAACCCCGGGATAAGTTCTAACGTGGCTTTTCTTTCTTGAGTGATACAGATTTACAGGTTCGCTCTTTCGACATCACGGACCCCACTCTCGGACCTGATAATTTTGGTATCATCATAAAGAAAACATTTTATGTTTACTTCAAAGATTCACCTGAACACGTTGCAAGCTTACTTGAGGCATCAGGTTCAACAATGGCAAGAATGAATGTTCTTTAAGACATTCATACTCTTTGAGCTAGAGGACCTACTAAGTAGATCCCTTAATGAGTTGTATCCTGATGACGTAGGTCTTTACTTGGGATTTTCCAATATTTTGAAAACTGTCGTAATGGAACTGGAGGTTAATGTTACCTAACATTGAGGAATGACAAGGCATTCTATCCTTAACAATCGTAGTGGAACAAACTCTTGAGGAAATTCTACGAAGAGAAACATGACTATCTTTTTGGCTATGGTCTTAGGGTGTTCAGTGTTTGGTTTGATACCGAACAAACCGAAAAATAAACTAGACTGAAATCGAATAAAACCAAACTACAAATTTTTAATTGGTGTATAGTTTGGTTTGAAACCGAACCAAAGTATTTATTTGGTGTTTGGTTTGGTTTATGGTTTGACAAAGATATGACCAAACCAAATTGAAGAAACCGAATATCTCTATTTACATAAAAAATAATAATATAAATATACATAATATCTATCTTATCATACTAAATAACAGTCATGATATTCCACTAGGTTTGGATGATTAATGATAGAATATTCAAGCTAATAAGGCTTTTGAAGAGTTGTGTTGAAGAAAATTAATCTTGTTTCTCTTTAAACTGCTTCCTTTAAGTTGTGAAATCTTTTGGTTTCTTAAACTCCATTTACTTGAGCACTTTGTGAGACCTTTTGATTTTTTAATTTTATCTAAACTTTTAGGTTTTTATTATGACTTCTAGAGTATACTTTTATGTTTACTTAACTTTGGTTTTCTAAGTTTAAACCGAAACCAAACCGAATTCTAATTTGGTGTATGGTTTGGTTTTATCCATACTAAAATTGGTTTGGTTTGGTTTTGGTTTTGACTTTAAAAATTTTCAAACCGATAAACCCGAACCATAATACCCATATACCCAAAAATAGAACCGTTGAACACTCCTACTATGGTCAACAGAAACAGGACTACCTTTTTGGCTATTGTTGGGATATGAAGATCAAAGTACTTCTGGAAGTTCAAAGTACTGCTTGTGTCAAAGTGCTGCTTATGGACGAAGTACTGCTCGTGTATGAAGAATATTCAAAGTACTTCTAAAGTTAAAGGACTGATATGCAATATCGTTTAAGAATTGTTATGTAATATTATTAGAATATTCTAGATTTAGTTAGAGATAGTTTACTTGTCGTTCAAGTATTGTAAACCGACTTAAGGTTTTCCTTGTGCCTATAAAAGAAGCCTTAGGATGGTAATAGAAGAATGAGTACTTGCATACAATTTCATAGATTAGAGAATACGATATTAGAGAGTTAGGGATTGTTAGTGAATCTGTATAAGATAGGCAGGTTCAAGAATATAATAATTCAAAGTTCTTCTTAGCTTTGTGTTAGTAGATTCTGCATACTTTACAAGGTCATATCAGTGTTTCATTGTTAGTAGTTTTGAGTTATTCAAGATTGCTAAGACCATTACAATTTATAGTTAAGTTTGGTCAGAGTATATCGATCCAACAAGTGGTATCAGAGCTTGTGTGGAAACTATGATTAAGAAGAAACCCTTAAAACTGATTTTACAACAAACCCTAAAAGATGTCGACAAAAGTTACACCAGTTCCTTCCATCACCTCAATCAGAATTCCTATTGTCAAGAAAGGAGAATATGATCTATGGAGTATGAAGATGAGGCAATACATTGCCATCACAGACCATACTTTATGGGATCTGATTGTCAATGGTAATGTTGTCATTAATGAACCTGTATCCATTGAAGGACAACCTATACCACCTAAGCCAACTTTGTCAGTAGTTACTAAAAGAAATCAAGATAAGGCTCTCAACATACTGCTTTTTGCTATTCCTGATGGTCACATATTGAATTTTCATTATGCAAAGGATGCAAAACAACTATGGGCTGCTATTAAGACAAGATTTGGAGGTAATGATGCTTCCAAGAAGATTCATAGAAACCTATTGAAGCAACAGTTTGAAACATTCACTGTTGGTGAAAGAGAAAGCCTTGACTCTGCCTATGACATATATCAAAAGCTACTTAGTATGCTAGAGTTATATGGAGCAGAGGCATCTGTTGAAGATGCAAACTTGAAGTTCTTGAGGAGTTTGCCATCTGCATGGCATGTGGTTGCTACTATGATTAGAGGACAACCTGGTTTGGATACTATGGACTTTGATGACCTCTACAACAATCTAAAGGTGTATGAGCATAAGATGAAGGGTAAAAAAGGTTCAAGTTCTCATAACATTGCTTTTGTGTCTTCTGAAAACAAAGGCAGTACTTCCACTAAAAGTACTGCTTACCCTGTCCAAAGTACTGTTGAAGAGAAACAACATCTCTGTACAACCATGGTCACTACCACTTCATCACAATCAAAAACTCAGATGATGTTCTATGTTCATTCTTTGCTCAACAAGCCACTCTACCTGTTACATATCAAGAAGATGTCTTGCAAATTGATGATGATGCTCTAGAAGAAATTGACATAAGATGGCAAGTTGGCATGATCACTGCAAGGATCAAGAAGTTCATGAACAAGACAAGGAGAGGTATTGATTTTAAAGCTAAGCAGAGTATAGCATTTGATAAATCTAAGATTGAATGCTTCAATTGTCAAAAGACTGGTCACTTTGCAAGGGAATGCAAGTTTGCAAAGTATCAGGCAAACAGAATGATTGAAAAACCCAAGGTTGAAAGAAAGGAGGTTCCTATTGCTGAACCAAAGTCACAAGCTTTGGTGGCTCAAGAAAATCTATCAGAGGTTGACTGGAGTAATGAATTTGATGATGAACCAGTAACCTACTCTATGGTTACATTGGAAGAGGTTGATTAGAGCACAGCTTTTGATGAGGAACCAGGATATGCTACTTTGGAATCAAGAGATGCTCTAGGAAGCTTTGATTGGAGCATGGAAAGTGAAGAAGAACCTATTCAGATTGCTATGGTAGCTACTTCACCAAGTTCATCCACTATCTCTGAGGTATGCTCTAATTGTAGTAATTCTTATCAAAAACTACTTAAAGGATATGAAACTGAAAGAGATAATTATAGAAGAGCTAGGTCTGAGATAGCTGGTTACCAATTGACTTTAGAGTCAATGGAAGCCAAGATCATTACTCATGAAAATAATGAAGTAGCTTGGGTAGAAAAATATGAGCAACAAGATCATCAATTAAAGTTAGTTGAGTGGAAGTTAGGATGTAAGGTTTCTGAACTAGATAAGATCAGAAAAGAAAGAGATAAGTTGTTAGCAAAACTTGCTAGTTGGAAAGAATCAGGTCTGTCACATGTTAGTTTTGTTGAAAAACAAAGAACAACAAACATTAAAACTGGCCTAGGTTATGATGATAGTAGTTCAGAAGAAATCCTAACTAGGAACAAGGAACTAAGTCTTTCAGAAGAGACCTCAACTAGTGATGAAGAATTCATAAGCTTAGAGGAAAACACATCTAGTGATGAGGAATCACATTGATCAACACCTCCTGAATTTAAGAAAGACAAGGGATACAATGAAGTTCCTCCACCCACAGGTAGTTTCCAACCACCTTGGACAGATGTTTCTTGTTTTGGAGTAGACAATTTAGAGTTTAGGAAAAAGCTTAAAGGTCAATCTAATTCAAGTCAATCTAGTTCTGAGACCTTAAGAGAAACTGTTGAGAAACCTAGGGATGACAACAAGGGTTCAGGGAATGATAAAGTCTTTTCAAAACAAGCAGTACTTCCAAAAACCTCTGAAAGTATTGTTGATCATTCAACAGTCCCTTCAAGAAATTTTTTTCAAAATACTGCTAATTTTAGAAAATCTTTTGGAAGAGGATTTGGGAATATGGGTCCAAAGTTATGTTATGTATGCTATAGTCCTCACCATTTGATTGAGGACTGTGATTATCACTCAGAATACTTAAGCAAATTCCCAAAGACCACATCTGCAAACTATAAGCACATGGATAATAAACCAGTTTTGAATCATTCACATAGGGTTAACCATAGTAATTTCTCAAAAGACTATAGGTACCCTCACCAGAAAAGACCATTTTCCAAACCCCCAGTACCTTCAAGAGATACTTTTCAAAGTACTGGTAAAACAGTACCTTCTCAAAGTACTGTTAGGAATTCATCCAACCAAGGTACTGCTAGCACTTCTTCAAAAGTAAGACCAAGGAAGTTCAATTCCTACAAACCAAAAAGGCCTTACACCTCAAAAAGAGTACCTAGATCAAAAAACCCAACACCAACTGTTAAAACTAAATGGGTTAAGAAAGAAAGTACTGCTAGAGAAGAATCAGTACTTTCAGAGAATAAAGGTGAAAAAGGAAGTGTTGATAAGAATCAATCACGAGTTTTGGAAACAAAGACATTAATTCTTGATAGTGCTTTCAAAAATAGTGGAGATTACATACTTAAAGAATTTGAGTATGTCACTCCACAAGGGGAATACAAGTCAGTAATGGATTGGGTTCCTAAAAGAAACTAACCCTTTTCATCTTTATGTAGGGCAACCTAGAAGAGGAGCTTAAAGATCATCTTATCAGTGATAGTGGTTGCTCTAGAAGCATGACAGGAGAAAAGGAGCTCTTGTCAGATTTTAAGGCTTATTTTGGAGGAAGAGATGCATTTGGGAAAGATCCTGATGGAGGGAGAATCACTGGCAAAGGAACCATCAAGACTAGATCCATTGATTTTGAGAATGTTAGATATGTGAAGGAGCTTAAATTTAATCAGTTGTCAGTATCTCAGATCTGTGACAAGAAATATCATGTGTTATTCCTTGACACAGAATGTCTTATTCCCTCCCCTGAGTTTTAAGTTAGAAGATAAAAACTTGGTAATGCTGAGAGCACCAAGAACCAATGATGTGTACAGCTTAGATTTGAAGAATATCAATCCTACTGAAAGAGCAACATGTTTGGTAGCAAGGGCAACAATGGTGTGGAAAACTAGAAGGGGGGGTTGAATAGTTTTACGTCTTTTTAATTTTATTATGAAAACTTAGTTTAGTTTTAAAACCTTGTTTACTTTTAAAACTTTGATTCGATCTTATGTGAACTCAAATCTTGAACAATATGAACAACTATATCTAAGTATGAACAATAATAATAATAATGTAAGCTAAGTATGTGTAATCAACACATGCATAATATAAACAATTGTAACTATATACGAGAGATAAGTAAGTAAACGTTTATTATGTAATCCTTAATTATATGTTGTATGAAAACTATACTTGATCGAAATGATCAACTATATGTATGTTATCTTTTTAGTTTAATTGTAAATACTTTGTTTTGTGAATGAAACTTTTGTTTGATCTTTAAGTGAAATCAACACTAGCACTATATGAGCAACTATATATATATATATATATATATATATATATATATATATATATATATATATATATATATATATATATATATATATATATATATATATATATATATATATATATAAGTAAGAGATGGAAAGATCAAACCGTGAGACAAAGCATTTATAGTGGTTCGGCTACAAGGACACCTTCCTTGCCCTACTCCACTCCCCGAGTCACCTACTCGAGAGTTTTCTTCACTATGTCAACAAGCTCCCTTATGGCGGAGAAAACCTTACACACCAATATACACACCACACCTTCGTCACAACTTATTCACACCTTCTACACAACTTCTTCACACCTAGTCACTACTTAATTACAACACTACTTCTTCACACCTATCAATCTTCACAACTATCTACTTCACAACAATCTTCTTCACAACTATCTACTTCCCAACTTCTCTACTTCACAACTATCTACTACACAATCTCTCTTTCTACACACCTTGCTAATCTATCTTCTATCAAGTATTCACAACAAGTTACATAAAGAAATAGATATAATGGATGATGCTCTAACAACTTGGATGTGGAGGTCACAACAAGTTTTAATACTTCTTCTCTTGGTATATTGAAGTATTCTTCTCTTGCACTTGAAAGGTTGAGGCTTGGATCACTTTGAAACAAAGATTAATGTATATATGATCAAAGGATTTTAGAGAATAGAAATGAGATCTAGAACAGAAAGTTTTGGGGTGCAAAAGGTGAGAAAAATTTGTGGAATGAACCAGTATTTATAGGGGAAAAAATACTGTTTGAGAACGTGGGCGGTCCCCTTAATAATTAAGGGGGCCGCCTAGTATAATTAAGGGGGCTGCCTAATAAAAAAATATTTTTTCTTCAGATTTTTTGCCTTTTTGTGGGGGAGGTTTTTCCTGAAGAATGTAGCCATTTTTTAGGTAGAAATTTGAATTCAAAATATTTATTTTGAATAAAACATTTCTTATAAATGCAAAAATGTTTTGTATAAGTTTAAAAATGTTTGTCCCACTTTAATAAAATGTAAGATTTGTAAAAATAAAAATTCCTTTGATCATATAATGCATTAGACACTTTGTTTATTCATACCTTAAGTGATTTGGATGCTAAAGTGAATGTTTACGACTAAATACTTGTTTACATCATAATTTGTAGTTCAATGAGTTTATGTTTTGTGATTATCAAAAGATAGAGATATCGATATATGTTAATAATATTTTTAGGCATTATTTATATCAACAATCTCCCCCTTTTTGATGATTACAAAACCTAAACTCATTAAGTCTAAAAATTAATTTTTAGACAAGTACTTAGTGAGTTTATATTCACTTCTCCCCCTTTTTGTAGAATCAAAAAGGTTATGCCGGCTAGCTTCATAAATGAAGTTAGACGGGATGAAAGCTCCCCCTTGATGTGTGCTCCCCCTCATTCGATGGCACCAAGGAATCGAGATATGGAATGCTCGCAAGAAAAATAGTAGAAGCACAAGCATATATAGAAGAATATGCAATATACAAATAACAAGCATAGCAAACAAATATTAAGGATGCATAACAATTAATTCAAAGTGATTATGTTAAAGATCCGAATTTGCCAAAGAGAGCCATCAGACTTGCTTGTAATAAAAGGTTGGTTGATTCGTATTTGAAAGTGAAAATCATAAGCATATAGTATGCTTAGATGGTTGATGATGGAGTGTTTGGAATGAAGATGGTTGAGTTAGGGTAAGGTTGTTGGATTAATGGAGGTATATGTTTGGGTCATGAATGTTGGAGAGTTTGGTGGTGGAGTTTGTAGCGGAAGAGGTTGATTAAGGTTTTGGATGTTGTTCAAGTGAGGGTATTGGATGTGATCTAGTGAGAAGATATTCAATCCAAGTGAACTGTTCATTGAATGCAATGGTTTTTAGGAGAAAGATGCAACAAGGTCAATTGTTGACATGTTTTTCAACTTGATTCAAGTTGTGGGGTGATGAAGGAGAGCTAGAGGAAAGTTGTTCCAAGTTGCATTGAGCAAGGTGTAAGGCAAGAAGAGCACAAAGCTCATGGGCTTTCTTGAGTTCTTCAATGAACTTCAAGTGTTCGGAGGAAGGTGATTGGACATGCAACATAGGTATAACATGTGTGTTGGTAGAAGGTGGTGGTGATACTCTTGGTGGTGGAGATATTTGTGAGTTTGGGTAATCATGAATGGATGAGAATGAAGTTGTGGAGGATGTATCGTGAGTGGAGGATGTTTTGGATGGTGGATTGGTAGGTTGAATAAAATGTGAGGTGTTAGGAATGAGATTGGGATTGTTGTTTTGAGATTGAACATTGTCTTCATTTGGCTTATATGGGTAAGATGAAGGTGTATTTTTGGGAACAAGGATGGATGTTTGGATATTATGATGAGGTTTGTAAAAGGGTTCATTTGAGTGAACATGAGGCTTGTGTATCATGAAATATGGTTTGACCTTCATGGGTTAAGTTGTAGTGGTGATGACACACTTTGTAGAGTGTAGGGAATGGGTATATGGATGAATCTTTTGTGAGGATGACTAGGTTGAGTTATTGGTGAAGATGGGAAATGAGTATCAAGTGATGTGATAGGTTAGAGTGAAAGAGCGATGTTCATGGAAGGGATTTCTTGGTAGGAGGGTGTTATAGATGGTGCATTAGGTGCACTAGGAGATGAAATTTGAGGTTGAGGTGAGTAAAGGTTATGAGGTTTGAGTGTGTAAAGGTTTTGAAGTTTGAGTGTAAGGTAGAAGGATATGAAGTTTGAGTGTGTAAAGATTATGAGGTTTGAGTGTAATGTAGAAGGATATGGGTGAGTAAAGGTTGTTGATATGTAATGTTGAAGACACAGGAGGATTTTGGTGTTGGATGTTTGACAACATCATTTGGTTTGATGGGCTTTTAATGGAAGTTTGGCTTTCTTCTCCAAACGAGGTTTCTTGGTGGTTTTGGTTTGATGGGAGAGGACATGAAGAGATGAATGAAGATTATGAGGAATGAGAGTGTTTATAGTGTAGGATAGGTGGGATTAAGGATGGATAAACTTTGATAGAAGGTTTAGGATAAAATAGGTTTGTGAATTTTGGGAAGTGTAGGATGAAATGGGCTAAAAAGCATAAAAGATTCTGCAAACCCGACCATCAGATAGCCGGTCCCCTTAATCATTATGGGGGCCGCCTTACATAATTAAGGGGGCCGCCCATCTGGTGATTCCCAGATTGCCAGAAAAGGGTTTTTGGTAGTGAATTGCAGAAAGGTTGTGTTTTTGGTTTCAAACAAGTCCAACTCTTTGAGGCAATTAAGCATATACTAATTATGTAGGCAATTATGTAGCCAAAGCATGTTAACCAAAGAGATTAAGTAAACAAGCAATTTCATCTAGCATGTAAACATACTCATCAAGCAAGTAAAATATAAGTGCTAAGAAACAATAAGCAACATCAAGTTATTTCATAACTACATAACTAGGAGGATTAATCCTAATGTGTATCAATGTGCAATAAGTGGGTAGTTATGATATCATGGATTTCTAGACTTGTTACAAACAAAGTCTTAATAGACAAACCATGGTCCTCTTGATTTGATTTAGTTCACTTATAAGTGTCATTTATATAAATATAGATGACAAATATGAGACCACCATGCATGATTTAAAAGAGACGTTTTTAGCATTATTCAACAATGTTTGAAAGTAGGTTTTCACTTAGATGTGAGAGATATTTGAATAAAATAGATTGGGTTTTACTTCGAAATATGTGAATGAAAGGTAAATAATATTTTCCCAATCTTTAGTTTTGATCAAAACAAAATTATGAATATTGATAGTGAAAACATGTTATTTAAAAGTGGGATAGTTATTTGAAAAACTGTTTTCCAGAATGTGAGGTTTTTGCATATTTTTAGAGATATTAGATTTTTGACAACAAATAGCATTAATCATATATTTTAAAAGATGTTTATTAAAGATCTCATGCTCAAGAGGATTGGTTAAGCCTATTATTATCTCATGCTATCGTTTCTACATATCCTATGATCCTAAAGGAAGTGATGATGATAATTTATATGTTAGATGCGAGAGTGTTGAATGGGGTATAACCTAACACCTATAGTTCCTTTGTTTTCGTACGCTTGTCTAACTTAATGCCATAGTCTACGAGAGCTTGTTTCATCTATAGTTTTCTTACACGAGGGATATAATCCTACTTCTATATTAACGATTGATCCACTTAACTCATTTTACTTCATCACCATGAGTTTGCTAATAGCGGATATAGAAGATTTCCATTTTCTATTTTGTTCGACAATGAACAATTTCATCTTATTCCTAGGAAAGTCAACTAATGATGTTTCTAGGTTATAAGTATATAAGCTATTATGTACGTATATATGTTTAAGAGTTACAAACAATATATATGTATAGCTAAGCATGCAAATTATAGCGATGAACTTAAAAGAAACGCGTACCTTTTAGTCTTCAACGGATTTTCTTCAAGCACTTCAAGTGACTATATTGACTTATAGAAGTCATTTGTAGATGAGATTCCAACTTCTTTGAAGAATGACAACTTAGCCACTTGGTCCCCATAGTCTCATTGGTCCAAAGTTGTTTAGTCCAAACATATTCAACATTTGGCTAGGATGCATGTATGGTGGTAATATTTCCCAAGGATTGTAACTTGGTTGATAATTCCATATTTGATGACTAGTATTGTTGTAGTTTTGTCTATTTTGGTTTCTTCTAGGTTGAGGTGTTTTAGATCGAGTATGAAGATTATTTGGTTTTCTTGGTAGTGGAGTTTTAGATCTTAATTTAGGTTTAGAGGATCCTACTTCGGTCTTTAAGGATGGTTTATACAAAGTTTTTACTTTTTCATCATTCGCAATGGGTATTTTTCTATCTTTTGTATGTATATACTTAGGTTTTGATTCTAATGATTTTTGTTTACTAGATTCACATTCAAACTTTATACTTTTATTTTCACTAGTTGAAACATTAGTTGAGGTTAATCCTAGACCGGTTTTATCTCCCGAAGTTTCTTGAACACTTATTATTTTCTTTAGTGGGTTACTACTATTGTTAAACTTGTCAAGTTTGAAAATTTCATCTTTAAGTTTTTCGTTTTCATTTTTAACCTCTATGCATAATGTTGTAGTTTAATTTTTAATTCGAGTACTTCATTTTCTAATAGATTATTAATATGTTTTAGTGACTTATTTTTAGCTATAACCTTTTGACCTAATTTGGATAACCTATTATATTCACTATCTAGGTCTTTTTCGTCTAATGATAAATTTTCGTCACTAAAGTATTCTGTTTCGGAACGTACCTCGCTTGATGTCTTAGCCATAAGACACTTCTCCTCTTTTGTGATTTCTTTCTCATCATCATCGCTATCACTCCAAGCTCCTCCAACAAACGCCTTTTGATTTTGATCTATTGACATCATTGGACATTTTCCGATGAGATGATTTGGATCACCACATTTGAAG
This sequence comes from Artemisia argyi, assembly GCA_030686995.1. Classification (NCBI taxonomy): domain Eukaryota; kingdom Viridiplantae; phylum Streptophyta; class Magnoliopsida; order Asterales; family Asteraceae; genus Artemisia; species Artemisia argyi. Next base: position 36,792,008 of record CM060677.1, on the reverse strand, counting down.
CACTTCCTTTCACTTTTGCCATTTTTGTCATCTTTATTTCTTTGGTATGCTTTCCTTTCATCATGCGGTTGTCTAACGAATCTTCCTCGCCTTTCGAAGAATTTCTTGAAGTCTCTTACGGCCATCGCATATTCTTCATCATCACTTTCGGAGGTTGAGCTATCCTCGTTACTAGATTCCTTCCTAGCTTTCAACGCAATTGACTTGCTTTGCTCTCTTTTTCCATTGACCATCTCGGAGTCTTTCTTTATTATTACTTCGTAGACTTTCAGGTTTCCGATCAACTCATCAAGTTGAAGAGTCGACAAGTTCTTCGATTCTTCAATCGCCGTAACTTTAGCACGCCATTTTGGATGAAGAGCCCTAAAAAATTTTCTACTCCCTCCGTCCCATTATAAGTGTCCAGTTTGACTTTTTGAAGTCTTCCTTGCTCAACTTTGACCTTAAATACTTTTTATTTATGATATATAATACTTAACAAAAATTATATCAATGAAAAATACATTTAAAACCTAATCCATTCATGTATATTGCATCAAGTATTATATACCACAAATAAAATAATTTAAGGTCAAAGTTGAACAAGAAAGACTAAAAAAAGTCAAACTGAACACTTATAATGGGACGGAGGTAGTAACAAAATTCTTTACTAGAAAAATTCTCATCAAGTGCTTTTAAACTTGTGATGATAGTGTTAAACCTAGCAAAAACATTGTCTATTGATTCCTCCTCCGGAATCGTAAATTGTTCATATTGTTGAACAAGAAGATCTATTTTGTTATCTTTAACTTGACTATTACCTTGGTGAGTGATTAGTAAAGAATCCCAAATTTCTTTCGCGGTTTTACACATAAAAATTCTTTCATATTCTTTGCGTGGTAACGCATTATAAATAACTATTTTAGCCTCATTATTTTTTGCTAGTTTCTTTTTCAAATCATTATTTTGTTTTTCAAAAGATACAATTTCATCCATTTTAGTTTCAAAATTATATTGAATAGGGGGAAAATCACCAAAGGTAATGACATGCCAAAGATCAAGATCTTTTGATTTCATATAAGTTTCGAATCTATTTTTCCAATAAAGAAAACCATCACTTTCAAATAGTGGTGGCAAGTTTTAAAATACAGTTTATTTTAAAAATCTTGTTTAACGTAGCTCTGATACCAATTGTGGAAAACTAGAAGGGGGGGGGGGTTGAATAGTTTTATGTCTTTTTAATTTTATTATGAAAACTTAGTTTAGTTTTAAAACCTTGTTTACTTTTAAAACTTTGATTCGATCTTATGTGAACTCAAATCTTGAACAATATGAACAACTATATCTAAGTATGAACAATAATAATAATGTAAGCTAAGTATGTGTAATCAACACATGCATAATATAAACAATTGTAACTATATACGAGAGATAAGTAAGTAAACGTTTATTATGTAATCCTTAATTATATGTTGTATGAAAACTATACTTGATCGAAATGATCAACTATATGTATGTTATCTTTTTAGTTTAATTGTGAAGACTTTGTTTTGTGAATGAAACTTTTGTTTGATCTTTAAGTGAAATCAACACTATCTTTCCATCTCTTACTTATTATCTTGCTTATATCGTTATTACTTTCGTAGACGTAGAAGTATGTATGTATATATATACATACTTCTACGTCTACGAAAGTAATAACGATATAAGCAAGATAATAAGTAAGAGATGGAAAGATCAAACCGGGAGACAAAGCATTTATAGTGGTTCGGCTACAAGGACACCTTCCTTGCCCTACTCCACTCCCCGAGTCACCTACTCGAGAGTTTTCTTCACTATGTCAACAAGCTTCCTTATGCGGAGAAAACCTTACACACCAATATACACACCACAACTTCGTCACAACTTATTCACACCTTCTACACAACTTCTTCGCACCTAGTCACTACTTAATCACAACACTACTTCTTCACACCTATCTATCTTCACAACTATCTACTTCACAACAATCTTCTTCACAACTATCTACTTCCCAACTTCTCTACTTCACAACTATCTACTATACAATCTCTCTATCTACACACCTTGCTAATCTATCTTCTATAAAGTAATCACAACTAGTTACACAAAGAAATAGATGTAATGGATGATGCTCTATCAACTTAGATGTGGAGGTCACAACAAGTTTTAATACTTCTTCTCTTGGTAGATTGAAGTATTCTTCTCTTGCACTTGAAAGGTTAAGGCTTGGATCACTTTGAAATAGAGATTAATGTATATATGATCAAAGGATTTTAGAGAATAGAAATGAGATCTAGAATAGAAAGTTTTGGGGTGCGAAAGGTGAGAAAAATCTGTAGAATGAATCAGTATTTATAGGGGAATAAATATTGTTTGGGAGCGTGGGCGGTCCCCTTAATTAGGGGCCGGTCCCCTTAATAATTAAGGGGGCCGTCTAATAAAAAAATATTTTTTCTTCAGATTTTTTGTCTTTTTGTGGGGGAGGTTTTTCCTGAAGAATGTAGCCGTTTTTTGGTTAGAAATTTGAATTCAAAATATTTATTTTGAATAAAACATTTCTTATAAATGCAAAAATGTTTTGTATAAGTTTAAAAATATTTGTCTCACTTTAATAAAATGTAAGATTTGTAAAAATAAAAATTCCTTTGATCATAAAATGCATTAGACACTTTGTTTATTCATAACTTAAGTGATTTGGATGCTAAAGTGAATATTTACCACTAAATACTTGTTTACGTCATAATTTGTAGTTCAATGAGTTTACGTTTTGTGATTATCAAAACATAGAGATATCGATATATGTTAATAACGTTTTTGGACATTATTTATATCAACAAATGGAAGAAGCACATCAATGGCACAGAAGATTAGGGCATGTAAATTTCAAGAACATCAACAAATTGGTCAAAGGCAATTTTGTTAGAGGTTTACCTTCTAAAACATACGAGAATGATCACTCATGTCTGGCTTGCAAGAAGGGTAAACAACACAAGGCTTCATGTAAAAAGATTGAAGAAAGAACTATTAGAGAGCCTTTGGAATTGTTGCATATGGATCTGTTTGGACCTGTTTCTGTGTCAAGCTTGAACAAGAAGAAGTGCTGCTTGGTTATCACAGATGATTGTAGCAGGTTTAGTTGGGTCTTTTTCTTGGGATTTAAAGATGAGACCTTTGATTCTATTCATGATCTTATAATAGCCCTTGAAAATCAGTTGAGACTCAAAGTTAGATCTATTAGATGTGATAATGGGACTGAATTAAAAAATCAGCTTATGGATGAGTTTTGTGCCAAGAAAGGAATAAAGAGAGAGTCTAGCATTGCTAAAACTCCACAACAGAATGGAGTTGCAGAAAGAAAGAATAGAACTTTGATAGAAGCAGCAAGGACAATGCTTGCAGATTGTCAATTACCTGTTCCATTTTGGGCTGAAGCTATAAGTGCTGCTTGTTATGTGTTGAATAGAGTATCAGTGACAAAACCTCAGATGAAGACACCTTATGAGTTTTTGAGACCTTTTGGATGTCCCCTAACTATTTTGAATACTGTTGATACTCTGGGAAAGTTTGATGGCAAGTAAAATGAAGGATATTTATTGGGTTACTGTACCAATAGTAAAGGATTTAGAGTGTAAAACATGGCTACCAAGAAGGTTCAAGAATGTCTTCATGTTGAGTTTCTAGAAGATCAAGGAAATAAAAAAGGTAAAGGTCCTGATTGGATGTTTGATCTTGATATTTTGGCCTCATCCATGAATTATGTAACACTCCCAAATTTGGGATACGCAGCGGAATTAAAGTTGGGCGTTACTCGACGGCACAACAGTTATAATAATAGGAAAACAATCTCAAGTCAAGTTGTTTTAAAAGATTTTATTATTCAAATATCAGAGTTTACAAAATAAAATCCCAGTAGTTTACAATTTGTTAAATACTTTATCAAAGAATAATAAAATTTTAGCCTGCCTTCTGTATCCATGCTTTTCCATGTCATCCTTGTTTGTTATGGACCTGAGATAAACATGCTAAATAGTCAACACAACGGTTGAGTGAATTCACAGCGTTTATAAATAATAATTTGAACACAAGTTAGATATAAAACGAAGTATTGAAATGTAATATATTGCTCTAAGCCTCATGAGCGCAAACGTAAACTGCAAGAACATTACCGAGATAATGTTTTATTACTAACATAACCAAATGAAAGTAATAATGCCCTCCAGTAGGAGTTCGTCAGTCTCCCATGCATCTCAAATATAGTACATCTGTCTATCAATCCGGCTAGCCTATGGCTATCTATCCGGCTAGTACAAATGGGCCGTCAACTTCCAATAGATCTATTTACTATATCCGCGTTCACCCGCAAGTGATTAATGGCTCATGATATGAGGGACTTTTATCAGGAAAAGCGACAGTGGGAACTTAGGCAATATAAATCAGGATAGCATACAAAAATACATATGTTCGGTTTGTAGCATGTATCTCCCCACAAGTTTGAAAAATGAATTAAAAATAGTGGGACTATGAACTCAGCTTGGATGATACGGTAATCTGGATGGAAAACAACATAAAGTTGATAAACGTCTCCGACACAAAACCTGAGTTGATTATGTCAAGTTTCAGTATTCGTATTTACTTATATGCGAGTTTAATATTGTTGGTGTAATGGTTATTTTTTACGATTATTTATTTAGTTACGATAACATGAAATTTCTTCAAAAGTTACTGGGTAATAAGATTTTATCATTTTTACTATTTATGGTTTGTTATTCGATATTGATATTTTATATATATATATATATATATATATATATATATATATATATATATATATATATATATATATATATATATATATATATATATATATATATATATATATATATAGGTTAATAGCAAGTCCCGAATTATTATAACGTTGAAATATTTCTTACATAAGTTTTTATCGAATTCCTGAATCGTTATATATATAGTAAAAATATATTATAAAAATTTTACACTTTATACCCTCAACTATGGTTTATTAACCTATATATATATATATATATATATATATATATATATATATATATATATATATATATATATATATATATATATATATATATAGGTTAATAGCAAGTCCCGAATTATTATAACGTTGAAATATTTCTTACATAAGTTTTTATCGAATTCCAGAATCGTTATATATATAGTAAAAATATATTATAAAAATTTTACACTTTATACCCTCAACTATGGTTTATTGGCAAAAACAGTCCTTGTATTATTTAATTTATAAAAGTTACATTTTTGGCCCAAGAAAACTCCGTCTTTTATTTATTACAAAATATACCCCTTTAGTTTTTCAAAAATAATTATAAAAGTATTTTTGGTATGTATTTCGAGACAAAAACGAGCTAAAATTTAGACAAATCCGTACAAGGTTATTACAAAGTTCTTGATATTTTCAAAAGTTTGCCAAGTGGTCTTTAACAGGGTTCAGACTAGAGGTTCTAATCTATTATGGTTAGGTCGCAATAATTTTCCAAGATTGAGTGTTTAAAACTGTTTTTAACGTAAAAATATACAAGTGTTTTGGTTTTATTTTAGTCACGACAGGCCAAAAAGAAAGGTGAATAAAAACGAATCTACTTGATCTTTTTCCTCTGTTCTTGATTCTACTTAATCTATGCTAGAAGGTCTACGTTTTGCCTCCGAGTTTAGGTTCTTAGGTGCTCATTTGATAGTCGAAATAAATCACTAAATTTGGTACCTTTAAGCCTATATTGATCTAAAACAGAATGTAGAAACAGATTCTATCTTGGTTTTTAAGCTTATGAATTGAGTTCATAAGCATTGTAACATATTTTTAAATCTACCTAGATTATCCCTTAAAGGTCTTGGGCTCTGTTGTTTAGAAAATATGTCGAAAAGTTTAAATAAGGGTGTTTGGTCTAGTGGCTCACGACAAGAGAATAAGAACGTGACATGTGCATCTTATGGCCAGATCTTGTGGGCAAATTGAAGTGTGCTAGGTGGTGTTTAAAAGAGCTGATTGGCTGGGCTTATAAGCCTCAGCCTATGGTAGAAAAATGAGGCAAAAGTGAGGTGTTTAAGAAAAGCTTTTGGAAATTCAAATGTCGGGTTTAAAAACAGTCCGCACCTACAGCTCTTGTCGTGCATTTTTAGGACCCGTTCTCTTGAGTTTGCAAAGAAAACGTCGTTCCGGACAACTTTCATGTTTTAACTTTTTGATGAATCGGACTAGAAATGCCTCGTTTTGTGTGTTTTAGATTCTTTAACAGAATGTTGTTAACAGCTTTCTGGCAAAGTTTTTGGTAATTTCATTTGGCCGTATCTTTTGACTCGTGTACTCGTTTTGGGTGATTTAAAAGCCTAGATTCTAGTTTTTATTACTCCTAACTGATTGTTAAGTTTATATATGCTCATAGAATTAAGAGTACAATAGAGAGGGTATTTGTTTTGGTTTACGACAGAAAAAGTAAGAAAATAAAAGGTTTTGACCTAAGGCATGTACTAGAGCTTGTATATCAGAAAGTTTAAGACCATTTGAAGTGTACAAAAGAATTGGAAAAGAGTGGGAGTACTTACTTGTATATGCTACACAATTATAGAAATTCTTGGACAAAAGGGATTTGAAACTTGTATCACTAGTCTCTTTCTATCTTAGGTTGCTCCTACTTTTGGCTTCTCTTGAACTTCTAATATCAGTATATAACTGAGTATACTTTTGTTATGGGTTTCGAACAGAAGATGAGTGAAAATATATACATATACTCGATTTATATAGAGGTGAGTGCTGGAATTTCATATGGCTTTTAGATCACTTGTTTCGAAGAGAAGGAGACATGGTGATGTGTACTATTTGGAGGCCTCATGTGGTTAGGATAAAGGTGACGCATGGTGTTCATATGTTAACCAAGAATTTCACCTATAACTTTGACCATGGTAATTATCAACAGAACATGATGTGGTGGAGATATTTGTGTCCTCTAATTCAGTAGGTGAATGAGTGTTGGTTTAGGAAAATGGGAGATGTGGCTCGACTTAATATAGGGGAAGGAAGTAAGGGTGTTAAGAATGGCTATGTCATCATGTTAGAGATAGAAGAGATGTGACAAGGTGTTTTTATATGAACCATGAAATGTTGCGTGGTGATTTATTTAACTACGTAGCTTAGTTTGAATAATATAGAAACAAGAAAATGTGTCGCAAATTTGTACATAGGTTTCAACTAGATTCTAGATCATCATGTTGCCTTGGAGGGAACATGTTGATGTGTTTTGAGGTCATGAGCTGCTATTTGTAATGAGAATGGGTATATGAAAATGTGGAATTACCCTAGCCAAGGAATCTAACTAATCCTTTAACTTTTGTAGAAAATTCTAGGAACAAGGGAATGTGGAAGTTTAAAGGACCAAGAGAGTGGCTTGTGGTGTAGGGAATTTACAAGTAGTATGTCCTAACTAGTGTAGTTATTCCTTGGTTTATTCGAACTAGATAATGACTAGGGATTGATTATGCTCGTTAATTGTAGAGGAGGTTGGCTAAAGCTTCTAAAATATGTTAAGTTATCTTGTTGTGCAAAGGAAGACATGATGAGGTGTTCTTGTGTCAATAGCAGCCAATTGTAGCAACGAAGTAAGTGGCGCGGTGTGGTACTATCTCATCCAAGGAATTTACCTACTAATTTTGACTTGGGTAAAATATCTAGGGACAAATGGATGTGTAGTAAAATGATCCTAGTAAGTATTTGAAGTGTGGTGTCTCATTGTGTGTTCGTATAAAATGGAAAAAGGAAGAAAGGTTTTATAGCAAAATAGCATGTTTAATACACGTTACAGATTCTTGCATACATGATACAAAATGGGACATATATGGTATTTTAAATTTGTCATGTTGGATGATTAGCAGACATTTATATATTGTGGTGTAATAATATGTTACACAAGAGATAGAAATGAATATGGTTTAGTATTGCCCCACGTTATCATACTATCTATTTCAAATGTGACGTTTTCTTTAATTGTATGTATGTGTATAAACAAGTAGCCATATATGAGATTCTTACACATGCATACACAATTGGTAGAATACTTGTGATACTTTTAAATTGAAATGTTGTATAATTAGAAAACATGTATATGACGTGGCTATTTAGGAAATGCATAGAGAATTTTTGTGACAACTTTAGATTTATTAGTTTAAGGTTTAGGGAGCATAGTTGATTCCGGTGATTACTAACATTAAGTCTTTTAGTCATAAAATTTAAAACCGGTTGACGTAAAAATATAGAGTTTATAAAAATGTTAAAACTTACCAATATACTCAATTTTAAAATGAGTCATAGATTTATCGGAGTGTTTAAACGTTATTTAAACTAAAAATTTATCGTGATAATAAATAGAAGTTAATAGTTAATTTATTAACCGGAAGGGTTTTGTTAAAATTCTAAATGACTAACGTTTAGTTTGAACGTTAAGTATTAAATAACGTATAGTGGTAAATAAGAAATTAAAAACTTTGGTACTTGACATATAAAAATACTTATTAAACAAACTAGTTTATTTAGAATATGAGTTACGTCATATTAATTAATTGTTGTGATTAGTTAAACTGATAATATTTAAAAAAAATAGAAGTGATAAAATGGATAAGTATTAGTTTAATTTAAGTGAAAATTTACCGGTGGTTACAAATTATGTGCATGTTAGAAAAGATTTTATTTAAGTGAAAACAATCTCAAGTCAAGTTGTTTTAAAAGATTTTTTTTATTCAAATATCAGAGTTTACAAAATAAGATCCGAGTAGTTTTACAATTTGTTAAATACTTTATCAAAGAATAATAAAATTTTAGCCTTCCTTCCGTATCCATGCTTTTCCATGCCATCCTTGTTTGGTGTGGACCTGAGATAAACATGCTAAAAAGTCAACACAACGGTTGAGTGAATTCACAGCGTTTATAAATAATAGTTTGAACACAAGTTAGATATAAAACGAAGTATTGAAATGTAATATATTGCTCTAAGTCTCATGAGCGCAAACGTTAACTGCTAGAACATTACCGAGATAATGTTTTATTGCCAACATAACCAAATGAAAGTAATAATGCTCTCCAATAGGAGTTTGTCAGTCTCTCATGCATCTCAAATATAGTACATCTGTCTATCAATCCGGCTAGCCTATAGCTATCTATCCGGCTAGTACAAATGGCCGTCGACTTCCAATAGATCTATTTACTATATTAGCGTTCACCCGCAAGTGATTAATGCTCATGATATGAGGGACTTTTATCAGGAATAGCGACAGTGGGAACTTAGGCAATATAAATCAGGATAGCATACAAAAATACTTGTGTTCGGTTTGTAGCATGTATCTCCCCACAAGTTTGAAAAACGTATTAAAAATAGTGGGACTATGAACTCACCTTGGATGATACGGTAATCTGGATGGAAAACAACTTAAATAAAGTTGATAAACGTCTCCGACACGAAACCTGAGTTGATTATATCAAGTTTCAGTATTCGTATTTACTTATATGCGAGTTTAATATTTGTTGGTGTAATGGTTTTTTATTAACGATTATTTATTTAGTTACGATAACATGAAATTTCTTCAAAAGTTACTGGGTAATAAGAGTTTATCATTTTTACTATTTATGGTTTGTTATTCGATATTGATATATTACATATATATATATATATATATATATATATATATATATATATATATATATATATATATATATATATATATATATATATATATATATATATATATATATATATATATATATATATAGGTTTATAGCAAGTCCCGAATTGTTATAACGTTGAAATATTTCTTATATAAGTTTTTATCGAATTCCTGAATCGTTATATATATAGTAAAAATATATTATAAAAATTTTACATTTTATACCCTCAACTATGGTTTATTGGCAAAAACAGTCTTTGTATTATTTAATTTATAAAAGTTACATTTTTGGCCCAAGAAAACTCCATCTTTTATTTATTACAAAATATACCCCCTTTAGTTTTTCAAAAATAATTATAAAAGTATTTTTGGTATGTATTTCGGACAAAAACGAGCTAAATTTTAGACAAATCCGTACAAGGTTTTTTCAAAGTTCTTGATCTTTTCAAAAGTTAGCCAGGTGGTCTTTAACAGGGTTCAGACTAGAGGTTCTAATCTATTATGGTTAGGTCGCAATAATTTTCCAAGATTGAGTGTTTAAAACTGTTTTTAACGTAAAAATATACAAGTGTTTTGGTTTTATTTAAGTCACGACAGGCCAAAAAGAAAGGTGAATAAAAACGAATCTACTTGATCTTTTTCCTATGTTTTTTATTCTACTTAATCTATGCTAGAAGGTCTATGTTTTATCTTCGAGTTTAGGTTCATAGGTGCTCATTTGATAGTCAAAATAAATCACTAAAGTTGGCACCTTTAAGCCCATATTGATCTAAAACAGAATGTAGAAACAGATTCTATCTTGGTTTTTAAGCTTATGAATTGAGTTCATCAGTATTGTAACATATTTTTAAATTTACCTAGATTATCCCTTAAAGGTCTTGGGCTCTGTTGTTTAGAAAATATGTCGAAAAGTTTAAATAAGGGTGTTTGGTCTAGTGGCTCACGACAAGAGAATAAGAACGTGACATGTGCATTTTATAGCCAGATCTAGGGGGAAAATTAAAGTGTGCTAGGTGGTGTTTAAAAGAGCTTATTGGCTGGGCTTATAAGCCTCAGCTTATGGTAGAAAAATAAGGCAAAAGTGAGGCATTTAAGAAAAGATTTTTGGAAATCCAAATGTTGGGTTTAAAAATAGTCCGCACCTACAGCTCTTGTCGTGCGTTTTTAGGACCCGTTCCCCTAAGTTTTTATGAAAACGTCGTTCCGGACAACTTTCATGTTTTAAATTTTTGATGAATCGGACTAGAAATGCCTCGTTTTGTGTGTTTTAGATTCTGTAACAGAATGTTGTTGACAGCTTTCCGGCAAAGTTTTTGGTAATTTCATTTGGCCGTATCTTTTGACTCGTGTACTCGTTTTGGGTGATTTAAAAGCCTAGATTCTAGTTTTTATTACTCCTAACTGATTGTTAAGTTTATATATGCTCATAGAATTAAGAATATAATAGAGAGGGTATTTGTTTTGGTTTGCGACAGAAAAAGGAAGAAAATAAAAGGTTTTGACATAAGGCATGTACTAGAGCTTGTATATCAGAAAGTTTAAGACCATTTGAAGGGTACAAAAGAATTGGAAAAGAGTGGGAGTACTTACTTGTATGCTACACGATTATAGGAATTCTTGGACAAAAGGGATTTGAAACTTGTATCACTAGTCTCTTTCTATATTAGGTTGCTCCTACTTTTGGCTTCTCTTGTACTTCTGATATCAGTATAGAACTGAGTATACTTTTGTTATGGGGTTCGAACAGAAGATGAGTGAAAATATATACATATACTTGATTTATATAGAGGTGAGTGTTGGAATTTCATGTGGCTTTTAGATCACTTGTTTGGGAGAGAAGGAGACATGGTGATGTGTACTATTTGGATGCCTCATGTGGTTAGGATAAAGGTGACGCATGGTGTTCGTATGTTAACCAAGAATTTCACCTATAACTTTGACCATAGTAATTATCAAGAGAACATGATGTGATGGAGATATTTGTGTCCTCTAATTCAATAGGTGAATGAGTGTTGGTTTAGGAAAATGGGAGATGTGGCTCGACTTAATATAGGGGAAGGAAGTAAGGGTGTTAAGAATGGCTATGTCATCATGTTAGAGATAGAAGAGATATGACAAGGTGTTTTTATATGAACCATGAAATGTTGCGTGGTGATTTATTTAACTAAGTAGCTTAGTTCAAATAATATAGAAACAAGAAAATGTGTCGCAAATTTGTCCATGGGTTTCAACTAGATTCTAGATCATCATGTTGCCTTGGAGGGAACATGTTAATGTGTTTTGAGGTCATGAGCTGCTATTTGTAACGAGAAGGAGTATATGAAAATGTGGAATTACCCTAGCCAAGGAATCTAACTAATCCTTTAACTTGTGTAGAAAATTCTAGGAACAAGGGAATGTGGAAGTTTAAAGGACCAAGAGAGTGGCTTGTAGTGTAGGGAATTTACAAGTAGTATGTCCTAACTAGTTTAGTTATTCCTTTATTTCGAACTAGATAATGACTAGGGATTGATTATGCTCGTTAATTGTAGAGGAGGTTGGCTAAAGCTTCTAAAATATGTAAAGTTATCTTGTTGTGCAAAGGAAGACATGATGAGGTGTTCTTGTGTCAATAGCAGCCAAGTGTAGCAAGGAAGTGAGTGGCGCGGTGTGGTACAATCTCATCCAAGGAATTTACCTACTAATTTCGACTTAGGTAAAATATCTAGGGACAAATGGATGTGTAGTAAAATGATCCTAGTAAGTATTTGAAGTGTGGTGTCTCTTTGTGTGTTCGTATAAAATGGAAAAAGGAAGAAAGATTTTATAGCAAAATAGCATGTTTAATACACGTTACAGATTCTTGCATACATGATACAAAATGGGACATATATGGTAATTTAAATTTGTCATGTTGGATGATTAGGAGACATTTATATATTGCGGTGTAATAATATGTTACACAAGAGATAGAAATGAATATGGTTTAGTATTGCCCCACGTTATCATACTATCTATTTCAAATGTGACGTTTTCTTTAATTGTATGTACGCGTATAAATATGTAGCCATATATGAGATTATTACACATGCATACACAATTGGTACAATACTTGTGATACTTTTAAATTGAAATGTTAGTATATTTAGAAAACATGTATATAACGTGGCTATTTAGGAAATGCATAGAGAATTTTTGTGACAACTTTAGATTTATTAGTTTAAGGTTTAAGGAGCATAGTTGATTCCGGTTATTACTAACGTTAAGTCTTTTAGTCACAAAATTTAAAACCGGTTGACATAAAAATATAGAGTTTATAAAAATGTTAAAACTTACCAATATACTCAATTTTAAAATGAGTCGTAGGTTTATCGTAGTGTTTAAACGTTATTTAAACTAAAAATTTATCATGATAATAAATAGAAGTTAATAGTTAATTTATTAACCGGAAGAGTTTCGTTAAAACTCTAAATGACTAACGTTTAGTTTGAACGTTAAGTATTAAATAACGCATAGTGGTAAATAAGAAATTAAAAACTTTGGTACTTGACATATAAAAATATTTATTAAACAAACTAGTTTATTTAGAATATGAGTTACGTCATATTAATTAATTGTTGTGATTAGTTATACTGATAATGTTTAAAAAAATAGACGTGGAAAAATGGATAAGTATTAGTTTAATTTAAGTGAAAATTTACCAGTGGTTACAAATTATGTACCTGTTAGATAAGAAAATTAAGTTGTTTACAATGAAGAAGAATTACAATACATTGTTCATGGAGTCAATATGAGATCTGAAGATGTTCCTGATGAAGATTCCATTGAAAAGAAGAAAAGTACTTTTGAACCTCAAAGTACTGCTGAACCACAAAGTACTGTTCAACCAAACTCCACAGTATCTGATGAAGACCATGCTATCCAAGATGAACTTAATAGGATGCTTCTTCCATAAACTATTGCAAAATCCTATGAAGATGATCAAAGGAAAGCTTATGAAGCAGAAAAGAAGAAGGCTAAAGGCACTGACAGTACTTTGCATTAAAGTACTGCTGATCCATTTGAAAGTACTTCAAATGTCTTAGGTACATCAACTTGGATCAATACTGATGATTTGAATGATCCAACCATACCTGCCTTAGAAGATACTGATGATGAGTTGGAGAAAGAAGGCATTTTCTCAGATTCCTATGAAGACCTTGATTTCACAAATTTGGAAGATAATCTTGAAGTTTCACCAACTCCTACATTGAGAATTCATAAAGATCATCCTGTCAGTACGATTATTGGACCTTCTACCTCAGGAGTGCTAACAAGAACAAAAGCTAAGAATCTTTCTCAGCAACATACTTCTTTACTTATCTTTGTTTATAAACAAAACAGGGTGAATCACAAGGATCAGCAATTGTGCTTATTTTCTTGCTTTCTGTCTCAAGAGGAACCTAAGACAGTAGCTCAAGCATTAGCTAAAGAGAGTTGGGTTGAAGCCATGCAAGAAGAACTTTTACAATTTAAACTTCAAGAAGTTTGGGTATTATGTGATTTACCTAATGGTAAGAGGCTAATTCGTACAAAATGGGTCTTCAGAGTTAAGAGAGATGAAAGAGGAAATGTCATCAAGAATAAAGCAAGATTAGTGGATCAAGGCTACAAACAGGAAGAAGGAGTAGACTATGATGAAGTGTTTGCTCCTGTGGCAAGAATTGAAGCCATAAGGTTGTTTTTGGCTTTTGCATCTTACATTGGCTTACCAGTATATCAAATGGATATTAAGAGTGCTTTTCTTTATGGTACTATCACAGAGGAAGTCTATGTCAAACAACCTCTTGGTTTTGAAGATCCTGCACATCCAAACAAAGTCTACAAGGTTGTTAAGGCTCTTTATGGCCTCCATCAAGCCCCTAGAGCTTGGTATGAAAGACTCTCCACTTTTCTATTGCAACATGGTTACAGGAGATGTGCCATTGATAAGACTTTGTTTATCAAAAGAGACAAAAAGGATAATATGCTTGTCCAAGTGTATGTGGATGACATTATTTTTAGAGCCACAAAACAGACCATGGTGAAAGAGTTTGAGGAGCTCATGCAAAAAGAGTTTCAAATGAGTTCCATGGGTGAATTAATATTCTTTTTGGGGCTTCAAGTTCAACAATCAAGCAGTGGAATTTTCATTAGTCAAGATAAGTATGTTACAGATATTCTAAAGAGGTTTAACTTCACCACTGTCAAGCCAGCCTTCACACCCATTGATGCTAACAAACCATTGGGAAAAGATGACGATGGAGAAGATGTTGATGTTAAGCTCTATAGATCCATGATTGGCTGTCTAATGTATTTGACTACATCTAGTCCTGACATTACTTTTGCTGTGTGTTTATGTGCAAGACATCAGGTCAATCCTAAAGTTTCACATCTGAATGTAGTCAAGAGGATTTTTAGGTATCTCAGGCAACAACCTAAGCTAGGGTTGTGGTATCCTAGGGAATCTCCTTTTCATTTAGAAGCATTTTCAGACAGTGATTATGCTGGAGACAATTATGACAGAAGATCAACCACTGGAGGATGCCAATACTTTGGAGGAAGATTAGTTTCATGGCAATGCAAGAAGCAAACAAATGCAGCAACATCTTCCACAGAAGCAGAATATGTGGCTGCTGCAAGTTGTTGTACCCAAGTACTTTGGTTGCAAAATCAACTTTTGGACTATGGATTCAACTTCAAGAATACTCCTATCAACATTGATAATGAGAGTACAATCTGTATTGTGAAGAATCCTGTCTATCATTCCAAGACTAAGCATATTCAGATTAGGCATCATTTTATCAGAGATTGTTATGAGCACAGACTTATAAATGTATTAAAGTTCACACAGATAATAATGTAGCTGATTTACTCACAAAGGGCTTTGATGTTTCAAGATTTATTTATTTAGTGGTGAGTATTGGGATGATCAATAATTAAGCTACATTTGAGGGGAGGCATTAGTAGATATTCTTTATTTGAAGGGAGCCTACATTAATCATCAAACAACAAAACACAAGGTACTGCTTCAAAGCAAGATAAACCACCATCTCCAAATGATTATACTTCCACAGGTGGGTTTTAAACATCTGGAGGAGATGAGGGAAATGAGGGAACACTGGATACTTATGCTTGGACTTGGGAATTCAGAAGCATGAAGAAGGTGATTAATGCTCAAGCTGATCAGATCAAGAGATTGAAAGATAAGTTCAGGAGATTAAAGAGATTTGTTTGGCCACTTGTTAAGAATCACAGAATATGGGTCAAGCAACAAAAGAGAAGTGCTCAGAAATCCAAGAAGGCTTCTAAATCTAAGAAGAGCAAGCAGAGGTCATCATCATTCAAATTAGGGAGGAATCAGAATGATAATCTGAATGAAGATGATGATGTGCCTCAAGATCCAAAAGAAGAAGCTTATGCTATGGATTTTGTAGATATTGCTCAAAGTACTGCTGAAAGAAAATTTGATGAAGTTGAGCAAATTATTGCAGAAGAGAATAAAGTACAAAGTACTGATGTTGAAGGTGTTGATATTCAAAGTACTGCTGATCAACATATAGATATTCATGGTACTGATCCTCAAAGTACTGGTGTGCAAAGTACTTTGTATCAAGGTGATCAAGGTACTGCTACCTTAAATATTGATGAAGCTGGGCCTTCTACAAGAATTTTTGATGATGAAGCTGGTCCTTCCATTCAGCAAGAAGAGATAAAGGAGCACACAGCTAGTGATGATGAGACTATTTCTCAGATTATGGTTAATATGTCAAGACCAAGAGGGATAAGTATTCCTGGTGTTGAACAAACTCAAGTCTCACAAGCTTCTTCTGAATCTGAAGAATTGGATCCTAATGACAAGGGAAAAGGAATTATGAAAGTTTCCAAGAAGAAGAAGAAGTTTACTGTCACACCCCGCCACGGCGGAAACGCGCGGGTGTAACTTCATGGATATCATCACAACACCTGGTGTCTACATAGAGAACAACTACATGCACATAATTAGAGCAATGTACAAACACAAAGTGTTGTAACAATACCCCAAAATAAAATAACCAAAACAAAACATAAATCCAAACATAGACAATAAACCACTTCCAATGCAACTAAGGTCTCGTCTATCCACATCCTGCTATCTTATCCTTAGAAAGCTCACCTGAAAATGATGCTCAAAATGTCAACATAATGTTGGTGAGATTCATAGGTTTAAGACTCAACACACAAGGCAACCGAATTTACTGTGATTACAAAATATAGCTGGACAAATAAATTATAGTTATCATATTGCTACATGCATTTGCAAGTTAATATCCACACATAAAGGCAACAACACTCATAAGGCAACCATTGGGCAGAACGTGCCCACCGATCCAAATTAGTACCCATCAACATATCATCAATTAGGTCGCATGCGCGAGCAACAGGGTAAGCACCCTCCCAATTGAATCCCAAAAACCGGTAACGAGTAGGAGTATTACTCTCTAATTGGATACTCCCCCCCCCCCCCCAATTGGACCACACAGCATTATCATCACAATATCCAATCCACATAATTTGGTACGAGTAGGAGTATTACTCTCTAATTGGATACTCCCCCCCAATTGGACCAAACATATGTATCCACACAAGCAAATCATCACACATAGCATACATATGACAACATTATAAGTCCAAGCTCTTTAATACCACACACATAATCACAGTAAATCAAATCATTTAAGACAAGCATCATTCCCATCCCAAGTTTAAAACAAAGTAAAAATATGGGACTATAAACTCACCTTAAACTCCGCAGCTTCCACAAAAACAATTCACAATCTATAGTACACAAAAATAATCCACATTACACAAGGCCAAGCTAAAAGCTACAACCCATGTAATACTCATATGATGGATGTCTAAGACTCATATGACCCACCATGGATCTCCTAGACACCACACTAACCACTACCATAACTTAAAACTCACTAAATCCCTTGCACTCTAAAACTCAGAAAACGCAAAATGTTTGAGTACATTCACTCACATGAAATCACGACAAATAAAGCTCAACAACTCACACCAAAAATTTACCATGGTCTATCATAAGCATAGAAGCTAATCCCAGAAGGCCATGGACCAATAACACACACAAGTACTCACAAGAAATTCAAACTTGACAACTACTCAAATTCGGATCTGAACGCACACCAAAAAGTTTTGATTTTTAATAATTACTTCCACAAGTTTTTATCGCGAATCCTCTTCGTGGTAGTCTAATATAACCTAAAACTTAACTATTCCAGAAGACCAAGTCAAAATACCACATTTACAACCACATGCCAACCTCAAACTTTTACCTAAAATCTGTCCCGGTTTGACAGCTTTGACACCTTAACAAAGAAAAATCAAAAGACCGACTTCCTGACCTCAAAATTGATCGTGGCTGGACTTTTTGGAAACCTCTTTCATTATAATTCAATTTAGACTTAAAATTCATGACTTAACTCATCACCATATGTTATATACACTCACATCTTTACAGCCTTACAAATCTGTCCAAACCCTAACTCAATAACTAGCATGTTTTACGCTCAATTCTTTTAACCAATCATCATACTATTATCATTAATTGATCCCAACATGTTTAATAACATTAATTTACAGAAGTTAACACAAACCCTAATCCATCATACTTTATATTACATGAATTAGATCAATAACTAATTAATTGAATGAAAACTAGTATCGAAAATATACATTGATCTTGATTTTAGCTTCAATAATAAAAACCCTAAGTTTTTCTTCTTCCCTTGCCTCCCATGAACGACCAAAACCAGAGAAAAAGGGTTTTGGGGTGTTTTGGTTTTGTATATATACTATCTAATATAATTCTAGATAACCCTTTTAGTTAGGAGTTATAATTGGACTCAAATTTGGTTTCCTTTTACCCTTATCTTTCCTTCTAGCCGAATTTTACACCATATATATATATATATATATATATATATATATATATATATATATATATATATATATATATATATATATATATATATATATATATATATATATATATATATATATATATATATATATATATATATATATATATATTTTTATTAAATTTATTTATTACACTCAAAACCTCATAATTTTCATATTTTATAAATGCCCGTAACCAATCCTGGCGTCTTACGCGATAAACCTCAGTTTTTACGACAACCCGGAAAAATATCATTTCCAAAAATAAAGTTTCCAAAAATAGAATTCCACACTCTTTTGAAACATAACTCATAAAAACAAACTCCTCGTAACTTGCTAACGCTCAAATACTTGAACGAAAACTCGTTACGCAAAAACACCAAAACTACACAAGTCATTTCTACACCACAAAGGTGATCAAAATGAACTTTCCCAAATTACAAACTTTCCAAATCACAATAAAACTACTTACGCAAAGGGATTTAGTGCTAAAACTCACCCATATCACTCATATATCACTTTAAACACCTAATACACACCAAACAAACATCAACCGAGTCAAGACTATCAGTCAAACTGACCTGCTAAAACCACGGTTGTTACATTTACTCTGGCATAGCTAAGAGCTTTTGAAGTAGCTAAGAATGAAGAAGCTGCTAGAAAGTATCAATCTGATTTGGATGTTGAATACTTAAGGGAATCAAGAAAGCCAGTTGTTGAAACAAGAAGGCCACTATCCAAAGCTCAAGAAAGAAATTTTATGATAAGTTTTCTAAGAGGAAGAGGATTTAAGAATCTACAAAGGTTAAGACATCCACAGGTGAAAGAACTATATGACAGTGTTCAAGAGTCAATCAAAAGAGAGTTAAATAGTTTTGTGCCTATGGATTCTGAGAAAGAAAAGAAGCTGGAAGAAGAAAGAAAAGAACTAGTTGAGAAAAGAAAGTTAAAGAGGAAGAGAGCAACTCAAGATGATCAGTTATCAAAGAGGCTCAAGATGATGCGATCATACACTGTTGATGAGCTGAGGAATTATCTTAGGGTTGTGGATTTTGAGAATCCAAAGAAGACAGAGAATGCTGAGAAGAAGTCCAAGATTTCTACATTTTCTATGGTAGAATCATCTGATGGAGATTATCTCATTTTTCATAGAGGATGAAAGCTTTACAGTATTCAATATGCTATGGGATATCCTACACAAGATAGATATAGAAGATTTATACTATTTGTATCTACAAGTGCAGGATTACTTTGAGAATACTGAGCCAACAGGAGTGGGATTGATCTTATTGGGTGATTTAATAACCATCTAGGAGACTAATGAAACAAGTAGTGATGCTCTGTGGAATGATCAAGAGAATTGGGAAATAACAAGATGGAGATTCTTTGAGTCATCAAGGGTACACTCACTTGAAATGGAAGATGGAGCCATGATCCATATGTTTGCAGAGAGAAGATATCCTCTGATAAGGGAAATTATGGTCAGAATGTTGGATCATGGTATGGAAGTTGAGAATGAGACTGAAGTAGCATTAATGGTGATTGAATTGTTCATACAGTGGACTACTTCAGATGATGATAATGCATAAATACTGGTATGATTTGTATTATATAAATATTTTTTGAATAATAAAGTACTTTATTCAAAGTACTGCAAGACAAACAGTACTTTCTCAAAGTACGGCTTGCTGCATAAAACCAGTAAAGTCTTTTAATATTGATTAAGTTTTAAAAGAAAAACTTTGTGAAGCATAAGATGATATCAATAAAGGTTTTGAGAAGTCACACATGGTGTTACTACTTGTACTACACAACAAATGGTAATCAACTCACCATGTTTAACAGACAAGAAAGAGTTTAACTCATCATGAGTGTACGGCTCTGATGTGATAATCAAATCCGTTTTTAGTTGACAATTTACTAAAAATTGTATGGTTTTCAACTCACCATATCTGTAAAAGTGAAGAGTTGGCTAGCCCACAAGAAAATGGCTTGTGGTAAAGGCTGTGAAAATCTATTTATATGGTAATTAGTTCACCATGGTTGTGATAAAAGAACTAACTAGTCCAAAAGCAAATGGCTCTTGGTAAAGACTAAACAAATCCGTTGATAGCTGATGATTTGCTAAAAATCATATGGTTATCAATGTACCATGGTTTTTCTAACCTAAACATTGGCTACTCCAGAGTTAATGGCTTTGGTAAAGAGACATCAAAATCCACTAAATTTCAATGATTTACCTCTCACAGGAGTTTACACACCTGGAAGTGATGAGAATAGTATGAAACTTTAAAGATTTGATGTACACTTTGTCAAAATATTGCTGAGTTGCTGAAAAGATTTGTTGCTGTGAAGATATGATCTGAAGCTGATGAAGAGTACTTTGACATACAAGTCAGATAAAGGTTAAAGACATAATTTTCCTTGAAGATAAAGATGTTATATATTGATAGGATTACAAAGGAACTTGAAATCAAGCAAGTAGAATTCAAGTTAGGGGAGGATTGTTGGGATATGAAGATCAAAGTACTTCTGGAAGTTCAAAGTACTGCTTGTGTCAAAGTGTTGCTTATGGTCAAAGTACTGCTCGTGTATGAAGAATATTCAAAGTACTTCTAAAGTTAAAGGACTGATAAGCAATATCGTTTAAGGATTGTTATGTAATATTATTAGAATATTCTAGAATTAGTTAGAGATAATTTACTTGTCGTTCAAGTATTGTAAACCGACTTAAGGTTTTCCTTGTGCCTATAAAAGGAGCCTTAGGATGGTATTAGAAGAATGAGTACTTGCATACAATTTCATAGATTAGAGAATACGATATTAGAGAGTTATGGATTGTTAGTGAATCTGTGTAAGATAAGCAGGTTCAAGTTGGTTTTAATATAATAATTCAAAGTTCTTCTTAGCTTTGTGTTAGTAGATTCTACATACTTTACAAGGTTATATTAGCGTTTCATTGTTAGTAGTTTTGAGCAGTGTTCTAAAAGGCGCGTCAAGGCGCCGCCAAGGCGCGAGGCGTGGCCTTGATTCGCCTCAAACAGTCAGATAATTATTGATCAGCCACTTGTGAATGGCCAACTGTAATAGTCAAACAGCTGAGGCAAATGCTTCCGTGAAATACAGTGTTTTCCCGGGTCGTAATGTCCCAACGAGGAGTGCGATGTTTTATTAAAAACGAATCTGTGATCGAGTGAATATGAACAGGAAAAGTTATAAGTGTGTGTGTGTTTAAACTAGGGTTTTACAACTTAAAATAACTTAATTAAACTATTGAAATGATTACGTGAAAGCTAGGTATCTAAAACGTAAAAACGTACACCAATTTAAAATCAGACGCGACTGCGTACTGAGAAAAAGGTGAGTTTTAAGAAAATAAACTACAGGGTTTAAAAATGACAATTCTATAAACTTAAACTTAAAATAAAATTAAATTAAAAAGAAAACTATTTTTTAGATTATTTTATTATTTATTATTAATTATTTAATTAAAAACTATTTAACTATTTAATTAAAATTAACTTAAATAAAAACTAAAAATGATTAACACTACAATTTAAACTAAAAACTTACAAAAATAATTTCTAAACTTAAATTAGAACTTGAAGAAAGTATAAAAAAATAAAAATAAATCTTTTTGTCTTTTTATGAACTTTTTATTAATTAAAAACTATTAATATTAATTATACTAATTAAACTATTTTAAATTACAAATAATATTAAACTAACTTAGAAAATTATGAAAAAGTTTATAAATCTAATTAACCATTACAGGAATCCTAAAAAATTATAAAAACTTTATTTTATATATTTTTAAACTAGTTTACTATTTATTATTCTATTTATTATTTAATTACTATTTAAACTATTTAAATTATAAAAACTATTAAATGAACAGTATAAATCACAAGAAAATTTCTAAAATTAGCTTATGACTTATAGAAGCTAGGAAAAATATAAAATATAGGTGTTCCTATGTAAAAACTAATTATGCTAATTAAAACTTATTTATTGATTAATTACTAATAAAACTATTTTTAATTCTAATTAATATCAAATGACAATATAAAAATCTAATAAAATTACTAAAAATACTTTAATATAATAGAAAATTAATAAAAATATAAAAATACAGATTACTTAGTAAAAATATAAAAATGAAAATTAAAATTAAATTTAATTAAATAGAAACTATCACTTATTTTTATGTTGTATTTTCTGGATTTTTATTTTACCAACCTATATTATACTTAAAAATAAACAACTTTAATAAAGACAACTATTTTATAGCTTATTAATAAGCTAGTTATAAGCTATCAACCCTAACAGTTGACTTATGTTGACTGAGATGGAAAATAAGCTCACAAGAGCTTATGTGGGACCCACCTTGGTATATTCTGATCTAAATAAGTGTTTTGGATTTGTCAAAGCTAAATTTAGTCAAATAAGCTCAGTAGATAAGCTAATAAGCACAAATAAGCTAATCCAAAAACTGATTTAGAACACAGAATGGGACAAAGTTTATGGGCTTATTTAGGTGGGGTCCACTGGGATTCAAGTCAAACCAAAGGTCAATATAGATAGCCTACTAGGAGGGGGTTGAAAGGTGCTAAGATTATGGTCTGGGGCCCACTGAGGTGGTCACAAACCACCACCAAAGGTGGTGGTGTGACTGAGGTCTGATGGAGCAGGGCAATACCTTGCCCTGCAGGTTACTTTGAGGGTGAGTGGGGCCCACACTAAAAATGCTAAAAATATAAGGTGTATGGGAAATTAAAGATAAGCTGGTAGAGTGCTACTACAACAAATCTCAGACTCTAAAACCTATTACATAAATCTATAAAAATCTGGGAGTTTTGGGAAAAATCTAAGAAGAACAAATTTGACTTTTTATAATACTTAGCTAGTTTGACTTATATGAGATTCTAACACTTCTTATTGACTGATTAAGTTATAATAAGCTAATATAAGATCAGAATAAGCTATATGAATCACCTAAGAGCTATTGAGCAAGGTTTTGGGATCCAAATCCCTCACAGTTAACTGTGAGGGGAAGTTTTCTATGATTTTGACTTTACAACTAATAAGACACTAATTTTATGATTGGTTTAACTAGCTTAGACCTAATATGACTTGACTGAACCAGAAGTTACAACCAATTCATCCTTGAACACAATGAACACAGATTATCCAAACACACCCTTAAATTTAGGTATTGATGATTTTCAAAGCAAATGATGGTTTTAATCCATGAAACTGATTCAGATGATTATAATATGATAA
This sequence comes from Artemisia argyi, assembly GCA_030686995.1. Lineage (NCBI taxonomy): Eukaryota > Viridiplantae > Streptophyta > Magnoliopsida > Asterales > Asteraceae > Artemisia > Artemisia argyi. Next base: position 36,768,068 of record CM060677.1, on the reverse strand, counting down.
TACAAGACCAACTAAGCATGAAATAGCAACAACACAAGTATAAAACACAATTTTGTCAAAGATAAGTTTTTGACTGTGAGATTTTCAATTTTTTAGCACCAAGTTAATCTAATTAACAAGTAAACTATATTATACTATATTATGACTAATAACACCAAATAAGCATAAAAGCATTCAGATAAGCATAAATAAGCTAAGCTACAGTAGATTTTATAAAAATAGAAAAATAAGCTTACAATTGGAAATGAACTGAGCAACAATGAACCATGGACCAAACTTACTTCCTAATGTCTCCCATAAGACAATTAACCCAGAAACAATCCAAAACAACACTGCTCCAATCTTCTTCCTTCTTCTTTACAACTAATTTTCTATTTTATTGATTTTCTTGGTATTTTCTTCTTTTATAATTTAAACAGATGATTGAGGTTTTCTTAGACTTTTATTAGCTTTGTCAGAGCTTATTAAAGCTTATGAAATCATACAATAACAACAACAAACAACCTACAACTTTTTGAGATTTTGATCAAATATTGAAAATGGCATTAACTGAAATAGTAACTGAAGCTTGAAATTGATTATGCAGAAAGATTAAAATACATGAATTTAACTGAGTACAAGTGTTTTTAATGGAAATTACAACTGAATAAAGAGTTTACACTACATACGACCTAATTTTACTAAACCTAAACTAATACTTGAACTCCTCTGCCTTCTTTCCCTTTTGTAGCCATTTACTGAGTATGTGGGACCCACTGGGGTATTTCCCACCATTTTGTAGCCATTGATATGGTCCCAATCATCCTAGCCGTTTAAATCTTTTCTTGGCGCCAAAGTCTCCCTAGGGTACTGTAGATTGCGTGGAGCTGATTTTAGGGCATTTAAGGGTTGTTGGAGTGTTGTGGAGGTGGAGGGATAAGATTGTGACTGGGGGTGTAGGTGGCAAGGGTGAGGTGGATGGTGGTTTTGGTTTGCAGTGGTGGTGTGTGGTGGTATGGTTTTAGGAGGGAAAAGGGGTACGGGGTGGTTTTGGTTTGTGTTGACCGGGGGTTGACCAAGGGTTGGGATGGGCTTATTAAACTTGGGCTTGGCAGAATAAAAAGGGAGTGGGCTAGTTTTTGGTGTTGGGTTTGGTTTATAAAAATAATAAGGTCCGTTTGGTTTTATTAGTTAGAAATCACAAGGACCTAAATTGTAATTTAAGCAAAGTTTGGGGGGCTGATGTGTATCTTTTCCAAAGTTTACTTAAGGACTAAACTTGCCATAACTAAATAATACAAGGACATTTTTGATGTTTTTCATATTTTAAATATCCGAGGACTATTTTTGCCAAACTTGCAAAGTTGAGGGGCCTTTTTGCAATTTCTCTAAACTTTTCACCCAAGGACCAATTGTGACACTTTGTGAATTCCCAAGGACCCTTAATGATAATTTTTCCATTTTGAACACCCAGGGACTAAAACTGTCAAGTTTGAAACTTTGAGGGACCTGTTTTGCCAAACTGTGAAACTTCAGGGACCAATTATGTAATTTCACCAAACTTCACAACAAGGACCATTCCTGCAAAAGATTATTAGTATAAGGACCAAAATTGATTTTCTCAAAGTTTTTAAACATCCCAGGGACCAATTATGTCAATTTCTAAAGTACAGGGACTAAACTTGTAATTTTATGAAACTTTGCACCAAAGGACTAAATATGTAACTTTATGATTAAAAAGGACCTTTGATGACTTTTTCATGTTTTTAGAATAACCAGGGACTAGTTTTGACAATTTATGAAACTTGAGGGACTGAAACTGCCAATTATGCAAACTTTGTACGTTTTTCATTTGTTTTTGCATATTTTGCATTTGAAACATATAAAACACACCTTTAAGATATTTTAAGTATTTTGATACATATTTGAGTGTTTTTGTATGTTTTGACAGTTCAGATTAGTATAAAATGATGAGTATTTAGACACTCATCAATCCCCCACACTAAACTATTGCTAGTCCCTAGCAATCTTTTGAGAAAAACTTAATGGATTTGAAAAACTCTTTACCAAAAGCCATCACTTCTGGAGTAGCCAGGTGTAAGAACTGTGGCACACCTGATAACCGTGTGATTTTGAGCAAATCACCAGCTGTCAACGGATTTGATTTGTCTTTACCAAAAGCCGTTTGCTTCTGGACTAGCCAACTCTTGATGGAATAGTCAACATCTTGGTGAGCTGATTACCAATTATGGTTTTTCCATGGCCTTTACCACAAGCCATAATCTTGCGGGCTAGCCAACTCATTCGCTTTATGGGATATGGGGAGCTGAGGAACCATACAATTTTTGGCAAATTGCAAGCCATAAACGGGTTTGAGTTATCTTTACCAAGAACCGTTTGCTCCTGGATTAGCCAATCCTGTTGTGGGTTAGACATGGAGGATTGATACCATTTATTGCGTTCTAAGTGAGAAAAAATTTTAAAATTTTTGCTAAAATTGGGGTTCTTGATGGAACATGTGTTTAAATTCGTTAGAATAACGAATCTCCCCCCACACTTAGAACTGAATATTGTCCTCAATATTCAAAATACCGGGTGTTAAACCGACACTTAGAACGTAAGAGGAAAATATTCTATAGCCTTTATTTAAAATGTATATACATACAATTTATTTTTTAAGATAAAACTTCTTAAATAGAAGCTATCACTATATGTACATTTTTTTTTTTAAGAGGATATATATATATATATATATATATATATATATATATATATATATATATATATATATATATATATATATATATATATATATATATATACACAACATGTGGGGCATCTCCCCCACACTAGGGTGTTACACGGGTGAAAACCTATATACATGCTAATGTTTTTGATTACCGAGTCACTGACTTGACTCGACCCCGAATTTATTTGTCCATGGGGAAGCAAGTGGAAGAGACAATCTCAATCGGACTTTCATTCAAGACGTTTGGATAAACATTTGAAGCACGTGAAAGTTCCACACCGATGAGATATAATGACACCCGGCTCATAATTTATAAATGAGAATGCCGGGGTCAAAGATAATATCCTCACTCCCGAAAGAGTGAAGAACAGGATATGGTACAGAATATATGAAGAAAAGAAAGAAAGTCATGATGAAAATCATGATTAACTCTTCTTCCTCAATAGGAGCATTCATTGTTTCATGAATCTCCTCGTTTAAGCTCGTTTGATCAAGACATATTATGGGTATGTCTAGATCAAAATAGAAAGTATCATACTCCGGTGGAGATATGATATGAGTGAGTTCAAAGGAGAACTCCTCGTAAAGAGAATCATTCACAAGATGTAAATCTGTGAACTCATGTTCCGTTGTGGACTCATCACAATCCTTAATCTGAGTACCAAATAATGGGTTATCAGAAATCAAAGTGAATTCAGATTCGAATTCAAATAGAGGATTGGTGATAGTAGTTTTGAATGCTTCAGGAACAATGTGATTAACATTCTCTACTGGACTGTTTGGATAAGCACTGAGTGAAGGATCATTATGTAAGAGACTTTCTATCTCTTCCAGATCGGCTTCAAAGTCAAAGAGATCATCATTACTTCCAGATAGAAGTGGAATGATGTGAGTGAGTTCCTCTGTGACATCCTCAAGAGGAGGATCAACATCAGAATGAGGTAGTGATGCCTCAACATACTCAATGTCTCCATAAGATATACAATCATCACTGGAATTAGAGACATTCTCAATTTGATAATTTGGATTATCAGGAGGGGTAGGGATATCATATATATGATCAAGAATTCCCTGTGACTCACTTGGGATTGAGACAAGGTTTTCAATACTAGACTTTATGAATTCGTCCGATTCCTTTGTAGGAATAGTGTCAAGATGCTCGTCCCCCATGCTCAGAGAGTGAGTGGGAACCTTGGGTATGATAACAGTAGACTTAGGGAGTTGAGAAGGACTAGCATACATGGATTTTATAATTTCCGTTTGTTCAGCTGCTAGTAATTCTCCCATACTCTTTTCTCCCTGTATATCCATGGAAGGAGTCTCAACTGATGAACTTGATGTGGTATCATCACTTTCATCATCCTCATCGAGAAAAGCAGCATTTTGAAATTTGGTACGTGTTATAGCTGCTTGTTCTAAGACTAGTAATTCTTCCATGCTTCTTTCGTCTCTAGCAACATGTTCTTCAGTAAGTAATTCCGCGATAAATTTATCACGAGAATATGGAATGAGTGGAGACTGTGGGGGTGTAAATGTGTCAAAACCGGATATATCAAAACTAGAACAATGTTCAGGTTTATAATACGGTTGACAATTGAAATCATCATGAGGACCCCCACAATGTACACAAGAAAAACTTGGTGCATTGTGAAACGACATATTAGCTAACTCCTCCTTAAGGTCTTTAAGTTTGTCAAGAACCTCTAGACAAAGGTCTTGATGGATTTGAGGAGTTGCTTGGTTCATTTGGTACTGTAGAGGTGGATCTTGAAACGAATAGTCGTAATTGTTACAAGGAAATGGATTCCTTGTTTGACAATCAGAGCTAAAGTGTGGACCTCCACAGTACTCACAACAGTTGAACTGATGTGACTGTGAGTCGTATGTGTTTGAGTCATAATTGTTATCAGGAACCTGTTCATAGACAAACTGATTCCTAATTTGACAATCAAAACTGTAGTGTGAACCACCACAATACTCACAACAGTCAAACTGCTGAGTCTCATGGTGTGGAAGCTGATGGAATGAATCAGTCATGTCAGAGTAGGAATAGGGATTCTGGTTATAGACAGACCCGTTTCCTGACTCTACCATGTCACAACTGGGGCAATTACCACCATTATAAGGACTACCACAACATTGACAGACAAGAGGGTGAGAATAAGACATAGAAAGAATCAAAGGGTTTAGGGGGTGAGAAGTGAAGAATCAAATAGGTAGGAGTGTAAAGGTGAATATTTTTGGTGTTTTTGAAAAAAAAAAAAAATTTTTAGTACTAATAATAAGGAAAATATTTTTGGTTTTTTGTGTTCGTTGAAAACTGATTTTAAAAAGTTTTCGGGAACTGTTTTTGGTTTTATATGATAATAATATGAACAAGGGTGGATAAATATACAAAGATCGTGTATTCAGGTTCACTAATACGCAAAAACGTTTAGAATAAGCGCACAACCTCCCCGGCAGCGGCGCCAAATTTTGATTCGCCTCAAACAGTCAGATAATTATTGATCAGCCACTTGTGAATGGCCAACTGTAATAGTCAAACAGCTGAGGCAAATGCTTCCGTGAAATACAGTGTTTTCCCGGGTCGTAATGTCCCAACGAGGTGTGCGATGTTTTATTAAAAACGAATCTGTGATCGAGTGAATATGAACAGGAAAAGTTATAAGTGTGTGTGTGTTTAAACTAGGGTTTTACAACTTAAAATAACTTAATTAAACTATTGAAATGATTACGTGAAAGCTAGGTATCTAAAACGTAAAAACGTACACCAATTTAAAATCAGACGCGACTGCGTACTGAGAAAAAGGTGAGTTTTAAGAAAAATAAACTACAGGGTTTAAAAATGACAATTCTATAAACTTAAACTTAAAATAAAATTAAATTAAAAAGAAAACTATTTTTTAGATTATTTTATTATTTATTATTAATTATTTAATTAAAAACTATTTAACTATTTAATTAAAATTAACTTAAATAAAAACTAAAAATGATTAACACTACAATTTAAACTAAAAACTTACAAAAATAATTTCTAAACTTAAATTAGAACTTGAAGAAAGTATAAAAAAATAAAAATAAATCTTTTTGTCTTTTTATGAACTTTTTATTAATTAAAAACTATTAATATTAATTATACTAATTAAACTATTTTAAATTACAAATAATATTAAACTAACTTAGAAAATTATGAAAAAGTTTATAAATCTAATTAACCATTACAGGAATCCTAAAAAATTATAAAAACTTTATTTTATATATTTTTAAACTAGTTTACTATTTATTATTCTATTTATTATTTAATTACTATTTAAACTATTTAAATTATAAAAACTATTAAATGAACAGTATAAATCACAAGAAAATTTCTAAAATTAGCTTATGACTTATAGAAGCTAGGAAAAATATAAAATATAGGTGTTCCTATGTAAAAACTAATTATGCTAATTAAAACTTATTTATCGATTAATTACTAATAAAACTATTTTTAATTCTAATTAATATCAAATGACAATATAAAAATCTAATAAAATTACTAAAAATACTTTAATATAATAGAAAATTAATAAAAATATAAAAATACAGATTACTTAGTAAAAATATAAAAATGAAAATTAAAATTAAATTTAATTAAATAGAAACTATCACTTATTTTTATGTTGTATTTTCTGGATTTTTATTTTACCAACCTATATTATACTTAAAAATAAACAACTTTAATAAAGACAACTATTTTATAGCTTATTAATAAGCTAGTTATAAGCTATCAACCCTAACAGTTGACTTATGTTGACTGAGATGGAAAATAAGCTCACAAGAGCTTATGTGGGACCCACCTTGGTATATTCTGATCTAAATAAGTGTTTTGGATTTGTCAAAGCTAAATTTAGTCAAATAAGCTCAGTAGATAAGCTAATAAGCACAAATAAGCTAATCCAAAAACTGATTTAGAACACAGAATGGGACAAAGTTTATGGGCATATTTAGGTGGGGTCCACTGGGATTCAAGTCAAACCAAAGGTCAATATAGATAGACTACTAGGAGGGGGGTTGAAAGATGCTAAGATTATGGTCTGGGGCCCACTGAGGTGGTCACAAACCACCACCAAAGGTGGTGGTGTGACTGAGGTCTGATGGAGCAGGGCAATACCTTGCCCTGCAGGTTACTTTGAGGGTGAGTGGGGCCCACACTAAAAATGCTAAAAATATAAGGTGTATGGGAAATTAAAGATAAGCTGGTAGAGTGCTACTACAACAAATCTCAGACTCTAAAACCTATTACATAAATCTATAAAAATCTGGGAGTTTTGGGAAAAATCTAAGAAGAACAAATTTGACTTTTTATAATACTTAGCTAGTTTGACTTATATGAGATTCTAACACTTCTTATTGACTGATTAAGTTATAATAAGCTAATATAAGATCAGAATAAGCTATATGAATCACCTAAGAGCTATTGAGCAAGGTTTTGGGATCCAAATCCCTCACAGTTAACTGTGAGGGGAAGTTTTCTATGATTTTGACTTTACAACTAATAAGACACTAATTTTATGACTGGTTTAACTAGCTTAGACCTAATATGACTTGACTGAACCAGAAGTTACAACCAATTCATCCTTGAACACAATGAACACAGATTATCCAAACACACCCTTAAATTTAGGTATTGATGATTTTCAAAGCAAATGATGGTTTTAATCCATGAAACTGATTCAGATGATTATAATATGATAATACAAGACCAACTAAGCATGAAATAGCAACAACACAAGTATAAAACACAATTTTGTCAAAGATAAGTTTTTGACTGTGAGATTTTCAATTTTTTAGCACCAAGTTAATCTAATTAACAAGTAAACTATATTATACTATATTATGACTAATAACACCAAATAAGCATAAAAGCATTCAGATAAGCATAAATAAGCTAAGCTACAGTAGATTTTATAAAAATAGAAAAATAAGCTTACAATTGGAAATGAACTGAGCAACAATGAACCATGGACCAAACTTACTTCCTAATGTCTCCCATAAGACAATTAACCCAGAAACAATCCAAAACAACACTGCTCCAATCTTCTTCCTTCTTCTTTACAACTAATTTTCTATTTTATTGATTTTCTTGGTATTTTCTTCTGTTATAATTTAAACAGATGATTGAGGTTTTCTTAGACTTTTATTAGCTTTGTCAGAGCTTATTAAAGCTTATGAAATCATACAATAACAACAACAAACAACCTACAACTTTTTGAGATTTTGATCAAATATTGAAAATGGCATTAACTGAAATAGTAACTGAAGCTTGAAATTGATTATGCAGAAAGATTAAAATACATGAATTTAACTGAGTACAAGTGTTTTTAATGGAAATTATAACTGAATAAAGAGTTTACACTACATACGACCTAATTTTACTAAACCTAAACTAATACTTGAACTCCTCTGCCTTCTTTCCCTTTTGTAGCCATTTACTGAGTATGTGGGACCCACTGGGGTATTTCCCACCATTTTGTAGCCATTGATATGGTCCCAATCATCCTAGCCGTTTAAATCTTTTCTTGGCGCCAAAGTCTCCCCAGGGTACTGTAGATTGCGTGGAGCTGATTTTAGGGCATTTAAGGGTTGTTGGAGTGTTGTGGAGGTGGAGGGATAAGATTGTGATTGGGGGTGTAGGTGGCAAGGGTGAGGTGGATGGTGGTTTTGGTTTGCAGTGGTGGTGTGTGGTGGTATGGTTTTGGGAGGGAAAGGGGGTACGGGGTGGTTTTGGTTTGTGTTGACCGGGGGTTGACCAAGGGTTGGGATGGGCTTATTAAACTTGGGCTTGGCAGAATAAAAAGGGAGTGGGCTAGTTTTTGGTGTTGGGTTTGGTTTATAAAAATAATAAGGTCCGTTTGGTTTTATTAGTTAGAAATCACAAGGACCTAAATTGTAATTTAAGCAAAGTTTGGGGGGCTGATGTGTATCTTTTCCAAAGTTTACTTAAGGACTAAACTTGCCATAACTAAATAATACAAGGACATTTTTGATGTTTTTCATATTTTAAATATCCGAGGACTATTTTTGCCAAACTTGCAAAGTTGAGGGGCCTTTTTGCAATTTCTCTAAACTTTTCACCCAAGGACCAATTGTGACACTTTGTGAATTCCCAAGGACCCTTAATGATAATTTTTCCATTTTGAACACCCAGGGACTAAAACTGTCAAGTTTGAAACTTTGAGGGACCTGTTTTGCCAAACTGTGAAACTTCAGGGACCAATTATGTAATTTCACCAAACTTCACAACAAGGACCATTCCTGCAAAATATTATTAGTATAAGGACCAAAATTGATTTTCTCAAAGTTTTTAAACATCCCAGGGACCAATTATGTCAATTTCCAAAGTACAGGGACTAAACTTGTAATTTTATGAAACTTTGCACCAAAGGACTAAATATGTAACTTTATGATTAAAAAGGACCTTTGATGACTTTTTCATGTTTTTAGAATAACCAGGGACTAGTTTTGACAATTTATGAAACTTGAGGGACTGAAACTGCCAATTATGCAAACTTTGTACGTTTTTCATTTGTTTCTGCATATTTTGTATTTGAAACATATAAAACACACCTTTAAGATATTTTAAGTATTTTGATACATATTTGAGTGTTTTTGTATGTTTTGACAGTTCAGATTAGTATAAAATGATGAGTATTTACACAATTTAATTAATTACTATTAATTAATTACTATTTAATAATTACTTTTTAATTAACTAAATTACACTAATTATTAATTAATTATGAAAATTGCCTAGAAAAATCTAAAATATTATAAAACTAATTTTAAAACAGAAAACCTATTTTTTCTACTTTTTAATTATTAATTATTAATTAAAACTAATTATTTAATTAATTTAAACTAAAATTTAATTATAAAAAATACTAAATGACCGAGAAAAAATCTGAAAAAAAATTCCTAAAATTATTTTTAGTTATAATAAACCTACGAAAAATTTAAAAATGAGAATTGCTTATGAATAAGCAGAAAAATAAGCCAAAGGGCTTAAATAGAAGTTATCACTTTCTTAATTTTTGTCATTTTCTTAATTTTCTTTTACAACACTCTTAAACTACTGGAATTGAGAGACTTTTGTGAAGGGACTTTGGTTTAAGCTCAAAAATAAGCTCAATGCACACCAAAAAGCCAAACAGTTGACTATTTTAGTCAAATAAGCTTATGAAAAGCTTAGCATAAGCTGCTAGGTCAGAACCAAGAGTGAACTAAGATGTATACAAGTGAAATATACTGAGAGTAAACTTGAACAACCACAAAACCTACAGAATCAGCTTTAAATTTCAAAAAAGCAATTCCAAGTCCAATTTAGCCAAACAGGCCTTGAAGAGCAAGGTGCAGCCCTGGTTTAAGCTAAAGAGCCAGAGTCAACAAGCCCTAAAAAAGCCTGAAAATGAGAAGTCAGTACAACTGGCTTCCCATAGGACCAAAGAACTCAGTGCAAGCTTTAGATATGGACCAAGAAAAAAGATGCCAAGTTGGCCAGAACTCACTGATGATGTAGTGAGTAATGACTTATCAGTTAAGTGAAATAAGCAAAAGGATGCAAGCAAATGGTGGAAACAACTGAGAACAGTAACAAACAACCCTAATCAAGCTAAAAAAATCAACAAAATCAAATCATTACACAAGCAAGGATCCACAGCTGTGATGTTTGAATTTTAAGTGGCCTATGATGGTTAAGCAGTTAAGCTCAATAGTCAAATAAGCACAGGTCAAAGCAAGCATAAGCAGTGAATATCACAAGTGCACTAGAATGAGCACAAAACAACAGGATAACAGCAATTAACAACAAGCTGGAGCCAAAAACTCAACAAGCTAATGCATGCTGATGAATCAGCATACAGTGGCTTAAGAGGCAGTGAAAAGAACAAGAATAAGCATATGAATAAGCTCCTAAGGACAAATACAAATCACAAATCAATACTTAGTACTAATGGCTACCTATACCAACAAATTTCACACTAAGACCACAATTAATGAACAAGATAATGATCAGTGAAAATGGGTCAAAACCAAAGAGTTCTGGGTGCAGGGCACCTATGAGCTCAACAGACAACTTTGAGGTCAAATGTTTATGAGCAAATGAGTCTCAAATCCTACATTACTTCTTGATTCAGTTAGAGTGGCAACCAAACATCACAAAACAACAAGAGTGATCTAGTCCCAATCTAGATTAAAATCTACACAAGGCCTAGAAAAATGATGCAATAGACAGAAGAGACTGTTTTGACTTTCTTATGAATTTGAGGGAGTTGACTTATATGAATCTCAATCCTAATTTAACCACTAATTTTGTTCAACAAAGTTAGAATACAACAACTTAAAGCTAAATTATTAGAGTTTATAGCTAAAATGAGGATTATGGCAACTAACTTTCCAACAGTTAATATATAGAAAAGATTATAACTAACTTTTGACTTTTACAAATGGACTGCTGTTTTTAAAACCTAAGTGATCCAGAAATACATATTGAAGCATGTCTCAACCATTATTAGCATAAAAAAAAACAACCAGAACACATCTATCAAACTTAAGCCAAACACCCCTTATTGAAAGTGGAATAGAGAATTGCAATACAGCAGACTGATTTAAACCCTATTTCTGACTTATAAGCACTTTTGAAGATGAATTAATACTCAAGTATCATAGAAACCTTACTTTAAACAACAAGATTCATGAATCCAATAACCTATCTAAAAGGCAGTTTATCTAAGAACTTTGAACAATAATTGACTTCATGGACAAATGAGATAATAGCAACATCTAATCACTCCATAATTCCATAACATTTAAATAAACATGAAATCAAAGTTAATACTAAATAAAAGCAGTCAATATATTAAGTGGTAAAATATGAAAAATGAATCTTACAACATGCCATCCAAGCCTTTTATCATGAACCAGTAACCCAAATCACTTCCTATCATTCCCCATGGAACTCTAATACCACTGCCATCCATTTTTCACAGTGCTCCAGCAATCTTTCATTTATTTTTAATTTTTTATATTTTCTTTAAATCTATATTTTTTATATTTTTGATTAAGCTGAAATGGTACTGAGAAATGGAATTTCTGAATTAAAGAAATTTTATTAAATGAGAGTAACAAATTACAATACTGAAAGTTGGAAAATTACAATAACTTTTAAAAATGACTGAATTAAAACTAAAAATCTACCCACATCTTCCACTACCTCCTTGTTCCATTTATAGTCAAAATTAGGGGTTGGGACTCCCATTTGACTATTCCCAGCAACAATCTTGACCTTAGGATTAGTAGAATTCAATCTTGGCCTTTGAAAGTTTTTTGGCGCCCAACTCTTTTTGTTTGTTTCCTTTGATAATAGAAGCCAGGAGGACAAGTTTGGAGGCATGTGTTTGTTTGAGTGTAGGAGGGGGGAGGGGTATTGAGTGTTGTAGAGGGTGAGGCAGGCATAGGGGGAATGATGATGGAGTTTGGAGGGTAGCAGGTTTGAGTGGGGTATGAAGTGGAAGGAGGGAGTGGTCAAAGGGGGTTTGACTAGGGGGTTATATTAAACGGTTTAGGTTTTTATTTATTTATTTTTGGAGTGGGCTGGGAAGGTTTATGGTCCAAGGGAAAGTGGTGGGCTTTGGAGTTATAAGGTGGGCTGGTAAATGGGGGTAGTAAAAATAGGGTATCCGTTTGGTTTGTATTAAAAACAACACAAGGACCATTGTTGTAATTTTTTGGAAATGGAGGGTTGGATTTGTAATTTTCCCAAAGTACTCATGGAGACCATATTTGCCAAGTGTGATAAACCAAGGGACCATAAATGAAATTTTTCCATTTCAAACCACCCGGGGATCAATTATGTAAATTTTGGATTACGAGGGACCAAATGTGTAATTTTCTCAAACTTTTCACCCAATGATTGTTTTTGATAATTTTTGGCTTTTAAAAACCTTGGGTTGACTTTTCTTTTATTTTAAACCTTCAAGGACTAGTTTTGTCAATTTTTGAAACTTGAGGGACTGAAACTGCCAATTATGCAAACTTTGTTCGTTTTTCATTTGTTTTTAAACATTTTGCATCTAAAACATATAAAACATACTTTTGGGATAATTTATGTATTTTGATGCATTTCTGAGTGTTTTTGGATATTTTGGCAGTTTAGATACGATAAAAATGATGAGTATTTACACACTCATCAGCTTCGCAAAGGCGCGTAAGGCTTGAGGCGTAGCTATGCCGCCACGCCACGCCTCACGCCTTTTAGAACATTGGTTTTGAGTTATTCAAGATTGCTAAGACCATTACAAGTTATAGTTAAGTTTGGTCAGAGTATATCGATCCAACAGCTATGGTCAACACTAACCGAACTATCTTTTTAGTTATGGTCAACACTAATAGGACTATCTTTTTGACTATGGTCAACACTAACATGACTATCTTTTTGCATATACTCAAAAGGTGTATCTATGGTCATCAAGGGTTCAATTTCTAGCAACTCGCTAGATGCTACCAAAGTATTAACTTACAAAGGTGGTTGTTTGTCTTGACTTAAAGCCTCTACAACACGCTTTTTGACAATGTTTTCTAGGAACAATTTTTGCAAGCAGTATGGAACAACAACAAGAGCTGCATTCTTCTTTGATGCATCTACATCAGCAATAGCTGTCTGATGTGTGTCTAGTTGTGTACAAGTTTTTAATTTATAAAGGACCTTATCCGATTAACTATTTAACACATACGAGCAAGTATACTCATCCGTTTTTGTAAAGGTAGGTAAGTCGAGATCGTCCCAAGGGATTTTGGCGATTAAAGTATTATAAAACTAGTTTGTAAACGAAGGGTTGTCAATCCTAATTAGTGAAAATTCAAATTGTTTAAGTAACCAAATAATCTAAAACATATACTTGTGTGAAATGCTACAATCACTCATTTGGAGTATTCATGTTAAGCTTGGTGTAAACTTGTTATGATGCACAACTTTTATATGAATGACCAAAAATCAATGGTGTTTATGATGAAAAATCATTACTAGAATTCAATCATCTAGTTACTTCCTTTCGGCCTAAGACAACTAGAATAACAATTCCGTTAAAACAGTGTTGTTTAAAAACAATTCTTTCCTTATGAATTCTTACGAATCCTTTTGGCCTAATTTCGTGATGAAATCTTCTCAAATCCATTTTAAAGAGTAAACATGATGCTTGTCACACATCACATCCCATACTAATTCGTGCACTAACTTTTTGGAATAAAAACATTAAGAAAACCCTTTCGGACAATATTCCCCAAAGATGTTTTTATCAAAAAATTAAGAAAGATTAGATATTATCTCAACAAATTCATAAATTAAGAAGAGCTTTCATGTATCACCTTTTTAAAGAAAAGAATACTCCATGACTAACTACATCATTCACACAAGTACATACCAAATTACTCCATATCAATCATATTCAAACATAAGTAGTAAACAAAACTTTTATTAAACTTAAAGTAACAATAATTCATTGTAAATAAACAAGATGTGCCTAGCTTGAGAATTACAAGAACTAAAATTGTGGCACTATAGCAACCACGCTCATCCAATTGACTACTAAGACAAATAAACCACTCCATACTCGAACCAAACTCTTGAGACTTTATCTTACAGTTTCCTGGACGTTTCTAATGTTATAGTAACCTTTCGGGAAATTAAAATGAGATAACAAGTACTTGGTGTAAGCCTTAGCATTTGGATTGGTACGCTTTGTATCTAGCCTTGGATACTAATTTATAGCCTCCAAGATACTTATTCTTCAAGTAAAAACGTTCTCCAGGAGTTATGGACTAGAAATGATCAGCCACCAATGAAAATGAAGAGTAAATTCGTCATTAATTGTATTTTTGTAACTGTAGCATCATCCATCCGATCGGACGTCAATCCATCCGATCGGATGGATGCTTAGGTTCAATCTATCTGATTCGGATACGGGTTCCATCCGATCAGATGGATTAAACCTGTATCCTCCTTTTTTGTCTTTTCTTTGTATTTCTTTGTCGCATGTTTTCTCCTTCATTTTGGTACTGATTTCTTGATATTTTCTTGACATGTGATCATAGAAATCTTGAATCTATCAAATCCTTGAGTCCTTATGTGATTCTTCACTCATTTCCTTCTCGAAAATCTCCAATTGTGCATATTCACTTCATTTCTTCATCTTTTCATCACTTTTTCCTGTTCTTGGCTACATTTGCTTGTATAAACACTTTTTCATGATTAAGTAACAAATACATACAAATATGACCAAATATGATGCACAAAACTAACAATAACGCACCTAAAACATGTATAATTTAAGCGTTATCACTGTCCTAATTGACTTTGGTGACATTTCATCAACATCCAATCTTGTCTTACAATTTTCAACATAAACTTTTATTATCTTATGGTCATCAACAAGATCTTTCAATATTTCTAAATTCGCAGCCTCACTTAAGCTATACAGACCATCATCTAAATTACTACCAGACTTAACAAAGTAATAGTAATTTTTTTGACCTAGGTCGTAATCAAATTCATACATAAGAACATCCAACTCTTCAACTGACACACTATCAACATCAACCAAATCAACTAAAGTTTTCATACATCCATCGTATATTCTACCAGGCCAGTATTTAAAAACACCATTTTGATAAACCCCCATGCTAAACATATTAGATCTACCACCTGAAACATATCAATAGACCAAAACACATTATCAAACCTTAATAGCAAATTAAAATATACCCCTATTAAATATTCCAATGATTATAACAACAAAACGTACCATATTTTTTCTTAGCAGAGTTGTACATAACGGTATCATCTACTGGACAACATGGATCTCTTCTTACATTCCCTAAAGTAAAATCAATGTTTTCGAATTCTGAATAATATGGAACTGGTTTTGTGACATGCAATGAGGGTTTGTGAATTCTGATAATTCTTGTAAAGAAAGTTTTGGGACGAATAAAAGAGGCAGTATAGGTGTTTATGGGGCAGGAAGAGGGATAATACATGTGGAAATAATACAAATTTGGTATACCGTCAATGCGAATTAAGGATTATGCCTTAGTGCTAAAAACAAAATGTAACGGAAAGGAACGACGTTGACCAGCGGATTACGGGTCAAAGGATGCAATCGGCCTAAAAAACATGGAAAAGGGACACACGATGACGATTTTCCCAACTTTGGGGCCCCTGCGATGTTTTTGGGAAAGTTTAGGGACCAACGGTGTATTTTTGTCATTTATTTACTAATAAAAAAAAGATGACAAATATAATCTTCACTAATATTGCATATTGTGTTGGTTTAATACATTAACTAGTGTTTCTATGCTCATATTTTCATTAAAAGTGTATGTTTTAGACGTCTGAATGCTAAATATTTTATATGCTTATGTTTCTCATTTTCAAATAAAACTCAACCATTTTGGGATTCAAGAAAATTTGGTGACACTCCTTGTTGGCACATTAGGATGCTCTACTTAGTTTAGAATTCTATCTTTATGGCCTATGTAACAATGATTATGGGTTGACATAGTCATTTTCTATCAATGAATGATTTAATATGTGTTTCTAATTCTCTTTTGCCATGCTTATTATTAGTTGGTATTGTTGAAACTATAAGATCTTGATAGATCTTCTTGAGCACTCTAGAATCGTTAGTTATGTCACTGTAATCAATAACACACTAATAGACAATCTCTGCAACTTGTATTTTTAAAGCGGAAACAAAACACAAGCTTGATACTAAGAACTCTTGATCCTATATGGATCTTTTAACAATAATAAGAGTGTTTTCCAAAAAACCGTTATTCAATACATAATCATGTGTTCCTTTTATACACAAGGAACCCTAAACCGTTTCTCAAGAAACGTATATTCTAAAACTTCTAAAAGATATGCATTATCACTTCCTAAATAAACTCATGCATATCCAAACTATAATACATAAAATACGGAAATACTATATCCGCAGAAACTAATAATGCTGAAACTAGTCTTCAGCAGATACACTGGTTCAGCAGGAACCAACTCTTCAGCAGTATCCTTCAGCAGAAACAGCAGCAGAATTCCTACTTAACAGAATTCCCAACAATCCTCCCCTAGTCTTGAATTTGACCTGGTTAAGTTCAAGATTCTTGATAGATCTTCAAAATAACATACCAAGAGGATTGTAATAAGATAGCAGCAGCAAAGAATCATCTTCAGCAGAATCTCTATGATCAGCAAATACTTGAAAGCTCCATTCTTTGCAGCAACAAATGACTAAATGTACATCAAAACAAATTAGTTTCATACTATTCTCATCACTTCCAGGTGTGTTAACTCCTGTGAGAGGTGAATCATTGAAAATAATGGATTTGATGTCTCTTTACCAATAGCCATCACTACTGGAGTAGCCAAGTGTTCTAAGGTACACTCATAACCACATGATTTTTAGCAAATCATCAGCTATAAACGGATTTGAGATGTCTTTACCTGTAGCCATTTGCTCAGGACTAGCCAATTATTTTGATGAAAATCATCTTGGTTAACTGATTACCAAATATGGTTTTCCACTGCCTTTACCACAAGCCATATACATGTGGGCTAGCCAATTATTCAGAATCCATAAAGGAAAAATCCATGGTCAATTGACAACCATTTCAACTACTCAGCAATAAAGCATGGGTGAGTTGAAAACCCTATGATTTTGAGCAAACCATTACAGCTATCAACAGATTTGATGTGTCTTTACCAAAGCTGTACCCTTTGGACTAGCCAACTTTATGATGGAATAGTCAACATCAGGTAAGTTGATAACCAAACCTGCATACAATTCTATACAACAACAACAAGTTAGTTTTTTTTTTTTTTTTTTTTTTTTTTTTTTTTTTTTTTTTAAACAATAAGAAATAAAAACAAATATACAACATAATATCCCTAATCAGATGCTGCTCTGGAAGTCTTAATCCTTTGTTTGAAAACCTTCACCAAAGATTCAGCAAACAACCTTGTATTCCCTACTGGATCAGGAGGAATCTCCAAATTGTTGTAGCATTTTCTCCATCAGGGACACTTTCAGAGGATATCTTTTGGTAAGATCCAGAATAAGCCTTAGACCAGTTGTAGTTTCCAACACATGAACATAAGGCATAGGATAGAACTTCCAACTCTGAACTTTCCATCTCTGATTGTTCTTCCATATGTCATAGCTTGCACCAGTGGGAGTAGAAGAATCAAACAACACTTGAAGATCACCCAACAAATACAATCCAGACCCTTCAAGAGTATGAGTTGCATAATACTTAAGGACTAACTCATATAGAGTGACCAAATCCTGATGATCCACAAGATGTAGAATATGTTGAAGAAATGTAAAGGATATGAAAGTTTTATCCAATCTGTAAATGGTATTAACTTGACCATTTTTACTTAACTCCCAATGAACCAAAACATCTCTTGTTCCCACAAGCCAATCATCAGGGGATCCTTCCCTTATAAATGAAGCATCAGAAGCATTCACATTGATTAAACTTTGTTTTAAATGTGAAGATCTGACTTTAGCCATTCTCTTGCCTCTTCTTCCAAGAACATAAATAGCATCATGAACTTCTACTTCAGCAGATTCAACTTCTGCAGCATGAGTTTCCACTGATGTAGTATCCAAGTGTTCATCAGTAGAATCTTGAGAAGATTCAAGTGCAGCAGAGGCGTATTGTTCATCCATAGCCTTCCTTATTTGTTTGTTTCTAGCAGCTTGAATTTCAACTTCTCTTACCTTCAGCTCATGAAATCTTGCAAGCTCAGCTTTTTGTTCAACTTCTTGTTCCTCAGCTAACCTCCTAGCAGTCTCTTCACCCAATCTTTCCTGCTCCAATTGTCTCCTAGTTCTCTTTCTAGTTGGAGGATCTGATGTCATCACTTTTGCTTTACCTTTATCCACATAAGAGGAAGCAGCAGGATGTGGTACATCAGCAAAAGGATCAAGTAAAGATACCTTTTCAGTAGCAATAGGAATATTAACAGATGAAACAGCATCAGCATTGAGGAGAGGAATATTCTTAGAAGCACCCATTCCAGCTTTGTCATTCCTAGCCTTGATTTTGTTATAAATCTCAACCAGTTTATCAAATGGAAGTCCCCACACTTTTGTTTTAGACTAAGCAGTATTAAATAATGAGCTGCTTTGACTTTTCACATATGTTCTCATATAATCCCTCTGATGTGCTTGAGTCATAGGTTTATCTCTTTTAGCTTTAGCTTTTAACTCATCTGCTACCTTCTTCCTCATCTTCAGTACTTTCACAATTTCAAAAGCCCAGTCTTGCTCCTCTACCCTTTTACCAATAATATCTGCAGCTACATTAGGATTATCAAGCATTTGTTGTCCAATCTGCTGCCAATCTGACTCATCAAATTCTTGAACAGCTGCATCCAATTCCCTTTGTCTTTCAATGGGTAATGTAGAAACATATCTTTGAGTGACTGTATCCAATTCTGCATCAAACTTGGCTTGCTGTTCCTTAGCCATATTAGCACTCTTGTTATAATCTTCCCATTCTTGGAATAGTTTTTCTTGTCCAGCTCTGTCTTCAGCTGTAATAAGCTCATCCAAATCATCATATGTTCCTTCAGCAATATCATCATGAGAAACATTCACATCTGCCATAGGTTCATCATGTACTTCTTGAACCTCTTTATCAGGAGAAACTTGTGGATTCTCAGATGAAAGATGAACAGGGGAATTCAAATATTCTTTCCCTACTACAAAGTATGCTTCTCCTGATGTATTTCCTTTATCAGCAGATTTGGCAGTAGCAACACCACTTAGTGATTGTTTCTCCTGAAGTATATCTACAGCTTCAGTCATGAGCACATCATCATCACCACCAGACACTTTTGAAGTTTCAACAGCTTTCCTTGCCAAATATTGTCTTGTACTTCTTCTTCTGTTGACTAGTATCTTTGGTTTAGATTGAGGTACTGCAACAACTTTAGGAGGAACAACATGAGACTGTCTAGGAACTTCAGCTAGAATCTCAAGAGAATCCAAATTTGCCTCCTTTGCAGCTTCAGTAGAATCCAATCCATCCTTACTTTGCTTCTGCTGACTCAGCTGTGCCTCCAAATCTTGAACCTTGCTTTTCAAACTTTTAATTTCATTACCAAGATTAGTCTTGGTGTCAGCAAGTTCCTTTTGGAGATCTTCAGTCATTTTCATGTACCTGTTAAGAGAATCATATACAAAAGTGAGAGTAATTGGGTCCTCTGCTCTACCAACTGATTGCTCTGTGGTAAGATGAGCTTCATTGAACCTTGAAGGAGAAACAGGCTCATTTAGAACATTAGGAAAGCCTTCATTAATTGGCTCTCTCATAGGACTAGGTGTATGCATTCTAGTGATCTCAGGTTCATGAGGCTGAAAGTTATCTTCAAACTCATGAATTTGCTCAGCTGGAGCATCCTGAGCTGGTGAAATGGTAGGACTAGGTGACATATGTACAGGGGTAGGTGGTGGTAAGTCAGTAGAATCAGGTAATGGTACAACAGTTGTAGCTGGCTCTTCCTCCATTACCACTGAAGGATTACCATCAGCAGCAACACCAAAAGATGATGGATTACCATCATCAGCAGCATTAGGAGCAGGCACATTACCAGCATCATCACCCTCAACTATATTGTCATTGCCATGTGGCAACATAGCTTCTAACATAGGGCGATGTTCCCCAGTATAATTAGTTTTCATTGAGGCAAACAACTTAGAACCAAGACTTTTAATAAGCACATGGGTTCTATCTTCAGTGGTTATGTCTAAAATTATTTGTAAGAACCTAGGATACATTAAAAACTTATGATGTTGTTTATCAATGTTTTCTAGCATATTATCAAAGATAAACTTAGAAAAATTATAAGTTTGACCCTTAGAAAGACAAACAATACCACAACCCAATTGCAGAGAGAATTGGTTCCAGCCACCACACTTGTTGCTGATACATTGAAGCAGCAGATGCACCAAATACCTCCACTTAGGACAAAATTGGTTCTTGTGCCACTTGGATGTATCAGTACTTTGATATCCAGCTTCTCTTAGCCCAGCAAGAATCTCTGCAGTGTTTGAATGATACACACCATTCTCATCATCCAACTAAAGCTTTGTCCTAATCAATCCTTCTGTCACCACATAATCTACACCATCAATCTCAGCAACAATCTCGGTGTTAGATCTCTTAGCAGCAGATGCCCAAAATTGTTTCACCAACGATTCACACACCAAATTGGGACTATGTGTCAGTGCATAATGAATCTTCGACCTTTGTAAAAACTCCACCATCAAATCGAATTCTTCATGTCCCTTTGCCTTTTTCATAATAGAATATTCGTTATGGTCGCCCCTCAATTCAAGTTGTGGCATTTGAATGAACTTGTGTGAGACGGTTATGAGTTACACAGAGAATAATGGGTTTAAATGGAGTGATAAGTGAACAATTTAGTTTAGGAAGAGATATACAAAGTGGGTTAAATTCGGAAGTTCCCCAATCGTGGTCAAAATTATCAGAACAAATTATTTACCTATTCTGACGTGTAGTTCAAAACTTCCAATTTGAAAATTTACCCTTCAACAGAATTGAAAGTCAAATCTACTGAAGAATGGTCAAACTCAGCAGAAACCGACCAAAAGTAAAAATATCTTCGGTCAATATCTTGGTTTTACTGTGCCATCCAACTCGCATTAATTATCGTAACCCCTAAACTTGGCTTATTTAATCAACCCCAAATCACATCTCAGTCACCAATTTAGCCCAAAATCATCTTTCAAACCCTAATTTCTCAATTAATCCCAATTCTCCACCAAAATCATGGCATCAAACCCAGAAACCTCAGATCACAATTCCTCTTCTGCATCTTCAGAAGAAGATTTACCACCCTATCCATGGGAGCTTGATGATTCCGACTATGAAAGAGAACTGAAGAAACGATGGGATGCATAAGAAAGACAATGGAATGCTCATAGGAAGGGTGAACCAAGCAATGTACCCATTCCTGCTGAGAGAGAGCTTGTCTCTCCCTTCATCTTTACCTCTGATGAAGAATCTTCAGAGGAAGAAAATGAAGATCCAACCTTTCTTCCTCCTTCCACACCAGAGAGATCCTAACCAAGATCAAGTAAGAGGGATCCATCTCTTCCAACATCACAAAATTTGGTGTTGGATCTTCCTGCTCCAGGACCTGGTCTTCCTCATCAAGAACATATTGGACAGAGCAAGAAGGCTGAGATCATACGTAAGGGAAAGGAGAAGCTGAAGTAGATGATTGAGGAATGTTGCCATGGAACAAAGTTCTTGAGTATTTTCTTGACTTTGGTTCTTGAGCATCTTCACAGTCTTCCTTCTCTTCTTTTTCCATTTTCATCTTCAGCTTCATCATTGTACTTGTCATAGCCTCAAGTATTTTGTAATAAGTGATAGAAGCTAGTAGTACTTAGTTAGCCAAATGTTTAGGAATGGTCATTGTAATTCAGTTGGAACTTTGAATGTAAGCTGTAACTTGTTTCTTTGAATGAATGAAAAGATCTTCTTAATTTATCAACTGTGTAAGACCTTCAGCATAATCAACTCATCAGTAGAAACCATGTTCAGCATTTTTTGACCACATTCCTTTGACTTCTGCTCTTGGTGACTTTATCATACAACTTACAATCTCATAACATCTGCAAGATAGACAAACATGCAAATACACCAAACAACCTGCAAACATATTAGTGGGTTAGTGTTAAAAATTATACAAAGTATACAAATCTACAAAGTTTACACTCATTATCCTCCCCTGAGGCATATGCCTCCCCTGAGGCTTATGCCTCCCCTTAAACTTTGCAGTTAAGGGTTAAGCATTCCAATATGGACCACCAAATATTGAAACCTTGGTCCATCAAATGCTTTGGTTAACAAATCTGCCACATTCTCATCTGTGTGAATTTTTACCACTTTAACCAAATGTTTCTCATAAGCATCCCTTATAAAGTGGTGCCGGATTTCAATATGTTTGGTTCTATTATGAAAAACTGGATTTTTAACAATACAAATGGTACATTGATTGTCAATGAAAATGGTAGTATTCATGAAGTTATACCCATAATCCAGTAATTGATTCTGAATCCATAGAACCTGTCCACAACAATTGGCAGCAGCAACATACTCCGCTTCAGTAGTAGAGGTAGCAACAATGGTTTGTTTCTTGCATTACCAAGAAATCAGTCTTCTACCAAGGAATTGGCAACCTCCAGTTGTGGATCTTCTATCCAAATTTGCACCAGCATAGTCACTATCACTATAAGCTGCTAGCTGAAATGGAGACTCTTTGGGATACCAAATACCTAACTTGGGTTGGCCTTTTAGGTACTTAAAAATCTTTTTGACAGCATTCATGTGAGAAGTAAGTGGAGTGACTTGGTGCCTTGAACATGCACTCACAGCAAATGTAATATCAGGTCTTGAGGCAGTCAAATACATCAAAGAACCAATCATTGACCTGTATAAATGAACATTTACAGGGAGATCAGGATCAATATTGTTCTTTGATTTGGGAGCCTCATAGGGAGTAGTGGCAGTCCTGACATTCTCCATAGCAAACTTGGACAACATATCTTTTACATATTTCTCCTGATGTATGAAAATACCATCAGGTTTCTGCTGAACCTGTAAACCCAGAAAGAAAGTGAGTTCTCTCATGGCACTCATTTGAAATTCTCCCTTCATTAGATCTTCAAACTCTCTACACCATGCTTCTTTGGTTGAACCAAAGATAATATCATCCACATACACCTGCACAAGAATAATATCCCTAGAATCTTTCTTAAGGAATAAAGTCTTGTCAATGGCACCTCTTCTGTAGCCATTCTTCAGCAGAAATGTGGAAAGTCTAGCATACCAAGCTCTGGGAGCTTGATGAAGTCCATAGAGAGCTTTGACAACCTTGTACACATAATCAGGATGATCAGGGTCTTCAAATCCCTTGGGTTGAGTCACATAAACCTCCTCTTCAATCTCACCATATAAGAAAGCACATTTAACATCCATCTGATAAACCATAAAGCCCATATAAGAGGCATAGGCCAAAAATATCCTAATTGCTTCAACTCTGGCCACTGGTGCAAAGACTTCATCATAGTCAATGCCTTCCTCTTGTCTAAACCCTTGAGCCACAAGTCTAGCTTTGTTCTTCACCACAATACCCCTGGCATCTCTTTTATTCTTCAAAACCCATTTTGTCCCAATAGCATATTTACCATCAAGAGGAGGAACCAAAATCCAAGCCTGCTGATTCTTAAATTGCAGCATCTCTTCTTGCATTGCTTCAAGCCAACTTGAATCTGCCAGTGCTTGAGGAACACTAGTTGGCTCTATTTGAGAGAGAAAACATGCAAACAGATAATGTTTGAAGTCTGTGTGATTGTTCCTCTTTTGATTGTAGACATAAGAGATGAAAGCAACTTCACCATATTTTGTATTCTTTGCAGTGCTTCTAGTTCTAACAGGATCTTTAGGATCTCCAATAATCTTGGATAGGGGATGAGCATTATGAATCCTTTTAGTTACAGTAGGGTGAACATCAATTGTGGCATCAAGGTTGTTAACTGTAGGCCCAAACTCAGTATCATAAGAAGCTGAGTGAAATAGGCCAGGCTTTGGTTGATAATTCCCAAGATCAGAAGGACTTGGAAATCTTGTAAAGGGCTTATCAAAGTCTGTAGAGACTTCAGTAGAAATGGGAGAATGAGCATCAGTAGGATCAGCATCAAGGACCTTATCAGTGGGAATAGGTATGCCTTCAGTAGAATCGTCAGCAGTATCCTTGTTTCCACTGACAGCTTGTGCTGATTGATGTAGGATAGCTTCAGTCTCTTGTGTAACCTTTTCATGGAGTTTCTGAGCTTCCTTCGTAGCAGCATGTTCTTGCTTCTGCAGTCTTGCAAGATCTTCTGCATAATGTGACTCATCATCTTGTTCAGCAGCAGAATGATTACCTGCAAAATGGTTAGGTGGAAAAGATGGTACAACAATGGTAGGTTCTTCTGGCTCAGATTCACAGTCTGAGTCATCATCCATGGAACCTGCAGGGTTAGAGTTTGGATCTTTGGTACCTGCATTAGGATTAGAAGCATGTCTAGTATAACCCAAATAGTCAGTCAAATAATCTAGGTCAAAATACCAAGAATGGCCTTGTCCTTGAATATTAGGCTGATCTTCAAGAAATCTTAGATTAAGGGTCTCTTCTATCCTTTTGGCATTCAGATTATAAACCCTATTGGCCTTGCTATGAGCTGAATAACCCACAATATACCCCTCATCAGCTTTCCCATCAAACTTTCCCAGTATATCAGCAATATTCAAAATGGTCACTTTGCATCCAAAAGGCTTAAGGTAATGTATGTCTGGAACTTTCCCAGTGAGAAGTTCATAAGGTGTCTTGACATGGAGTCTAGTGATGGATACCCTATTTAAGACATAGCAAGCAGTACTTACTGCTTCAATCCAAAACATTGTGGGTAATTTGGAGTCTGGAAGCATTGATCTTGTTGTCTCAATGAGGGTTCTATTTTTCCTTTCAGCAACCCCATTTTGTTGTGGGGTTCTTGGAGTACTATAGTCCCTTCTAATCCACTTAGACTTACAGAATTCTATGAAAACAACATTTTTGAATTATGTCCCATTGTCACACCTAATTCCTTTAACCTTTTTATTTAGCTGGTTTTCAATTAAGATTATGAATTCTTTCAAAATAGGAGTTGTTTCATCTTTAGTTTTTAGAAAGAATACCTAGCAAAACCTGCTAAAATCATCTGTGATAACCAGGCAGAAGTACTTGTGATCAATACTTCTGATAGGAGTTGGACCAAAGAGATCCATGTGCAGCAACTGAAGTGGTTCTGAAATGGTGCTCACATCTTTGACTGCTTTGTAAGAGGCTCTGTGTTGCTTTCCCTTGTTGCAAGCAATACAATTGTGTTCATTGGTGAAGAGTTTAGAAGGAAGGCCTTGAACAAGACCAAGTTTAGACAACTTGTTGATAGTCTTGTAATTCACATGAGCCATTCTTCTATGCCATTTGGTAGATTCATCCAGTGAAGCTTTGGCCACCAAACATGTTAGATCACCTTCTGGCTTGACATCATTCAGATTGAAGGTGCACAAGTTGAAGGTTCTAGGAACTCTCAGCAAAACAGTTGTGTCTTCTAGAAGTTTGAAGTCCTTGGAAAGTACAAGACACTCATCTTCAGAGAAGAAAACCTAATTCATAGTGTCACAGATTTGTGATATAGAGAATAGATTAAAATGCTCCAGTTCCTTCACATAATAAACATTTTCAAAATCCAACAAGGGTGTCTTAATAGTTCCTTTCCCTGTAATTTTGCCATCTCCTCCACCAAAAGTTACAGTGCCTCCTCCTTCTATGGGTACAAAGTCATGCATCTTGTCCTTGTTCCCTGACATACTTCTAGAACAACCACTATCAACAATACCTACTTCAGTACTTTTCAAAGGATGTTCCTACAACAACAACAAAAAGTATACAATATTAGTACACATTGGAGACTCAAGTCATTGCTGACTTGAGCCTGCCTTGTGGATCATTAGTAATAGGCCATGTAGATTTTTAGATCCACCATTGTTCTTGGGCCTGTATTGCATATTGGGTCCCTTCTTTTTCCAAGAACAACCTGCTGAGGGCTTCACAGCAGTATTCCAATACCCACCACCATAATACATTGACTCAAAGTGATTAGGCCAATAACCATTAGAAAAGAAAAAACTAGTGGGTCGAACATATGGTCTAGTACTGGTTCTTCTCCATGAAGAATGTGAGTCAGCAGAATTGGGTTTCTGCTGATGTGGAACAAAAGAGGGTATGTCACTAACATTCTTCCACATTTGCCTTGGTTTCCTATGACTAACACATGCACCCATTCTTTGCTCATGAAATGTACAATCCTTAATCAAATGTGATTTACTTCCACACACAAAACATTTCTTCTTCTTAGAAGATTTATTCAAACCAAATGAAGTTCCATAACATGAAAAAGTATTCAAATCACCATGATAAACAGAATTGTTTTTAACATAACCAAAAGTATTATTATGCAAAGAATTTAAAAACAAGTCTTCAGTAGAAACTGTCTTGTTATCAGCAGCAACTCTAGAAGGCTTGTGGGGAGTCTTGGGTGATGTCTTTGGTGTGGTCTTGGGAATGGTCTTGGGTAGGTCAGACTTCTCACTTGAATCACAGCTAGCAAATGAGGTAGACCCTTCATCAGAAGACTTGTCACTGTCACAACAAGAGACAAAGATAGTAGATTTCATAATAGGGTCTGGCAAGTCAGTTGACTTTTTGCCATAGAGATGGTGTGATCCATCAAAGTCACTGGGTATGGATAGGTCAATAGGCATATGTTCCCCTCTTATAGGCCCAGGGACTGCATGTAAGTTACCTTCTTTGACAAAGTTAGCTAACCCTGCTGGTGTTGATTTACCTAGGTCATTCTTAGCTTCTAAACCAACATATTTTTGAAATCCTAAACCTATTTTAGAGTTCACAGCCTGACTACCATAAAGTTCTCGAGCTAGATTATCCCCTGATATTAACCATTGTTTATTTCTAGCTATTTCTTTATCTAACTTATATTTTAATTCTTGGTTTTCTTTTTCTAGATCAGACTTCTCCTTTTCAGTACGTCTTAAGTTTATCTTAGCAACTTCTAAATCACTTTCTAGAACTCTTATTTTTTCATCATACATAACTTGATTCTTTTGAAACCAGACTTTTTGTTTTTCTACAGTTTTTAAAGCATTTTTATAAGACTCTACCTCTATATAACACTCATTGTACTTTGGTTTCAATTCATCAAATTCTTGTTTAAGCTCATTGTATCTTATACTACATCCAAACACACAGTTGTGTACCTGAGAGATTCCCATCAAGGAGACTTGCTCCTTTTTGTCCTCTGAAGGTGAGTATGCCAGCAGATTTACTTGTGAAGAAGTAGAAGCTTCCTCTCCAGCAGGTTCATGTTCAGCCCAATCAATTTGGTGATCCAGAGTTACCATAGCCTTTGAAGGTGCAGCCTTAGTATTCCCTGCTTCCACTGGATAAGAGCCATATCTAACTTCATCTCCAGGCTTTCTCTCCTTGCATTCTCTTGAGAAATGTCCCACTTGTCCACAAGTGTAGCATTTAACCTTCCTTCTATCAAACCTTGCTGCCTCTCTTCCATTAAAGCCAAACTTCCTTCCAGACTTGGCTTCAAACCTCTTAATGTTCATGGAGATCATTGCTAGCTGCCATTTCAAGTGCATCTCCTCCATCTCCAATGGATCCACCTATTCAAAATCCTCATAAGCAAGAAACTGCTAATGTTCATATTCAGCCACAAATGAATGAACAATATCATCCAACACACTACTGGATTTTGGTTTAGGAGCAGATTGAGTATGAGTTTGAGAAGATGCTCCTGATGAATATGAACTTAAGGCTTGATGCACAGGTTTTGTAGAGGCACCAACAAATGCAGAATGAGCGGATGGACGAATGGGACTTCTAACATCAGGCTCAAGTGATTTAAGCCTATTGTAGAGGTCATCAAAGGAGATCATGTCCAACCCACCTTTGGTCTTGAGAGCAATACAAACTTGTAACCAAGATGGCGGCAGAGATCTCAGAAATTTAGCATTACAGTCCTCATTATCGGGTCTAGCCTTCAACTGATTAAGTTGACTTAAGATTCAATGAAACCTGTCATAACCCTTATGAATTCCCTCTTCTTCAGATATATGAAATTCTTGGAACTTTTGCTTCAGCATAGACTTCTGCAACCTTCTTGATTCATCATTCCCACCAAATCTTGCTTTTATAGCCATCCAAATGTCCTTGGCATCCTCCATAAAATGGAAGTCACCCATGTGGTCATCTGGTATAGCTTGGAGTAGAATTGTTCTTACTTTACTCTCCCTTTGCACAGCCAGAATCTCTTCAGCAGTTCTGGGACCTACAATTGTAACAACTCCATCAGCATCTGTAACATGCTTCTTCAGACTATTCCCCCTTTTGACAACCTCCCACAGATTCCAATCAATGTTTGTGATCCAGTTCTGCATCTTCATGGACCATAGATGATATTCTTCAGCATTCTTCAAGTATGGAAACTTAGCATTACTGTTGGAAAGGTTGACTTGTTGAAGAGAAGTGGTGTTAAGGTTTTGGGTTGTATCAACCTCATCATCAGATCCGGGCATGTTTGTTGATTTGTTTAGATTCTTAAGGTGTAAGTATGACAGAGACTCTCTCGAGGCTCTGATACCACTTGTTGAAACTATAAGATCTTGATAGATCTTCTTGAGCACTCTAGAATCGTTAGTTATGTCACTGTAATCAATAACACACTAATAGACAATCTTTGCAACTTGTATTTTTAAAGCGGAAACAAAACACAAGCTTGATACTAAGAACTCTTGATCCTCTATGGATCTTTTAATAATAATAAGAGTGTTTTCTAAAAAACCGTTATTCAATACATAATCATGTGTTCCTTTTATATACAAGGAACCCTAAACCGTTTCTCAAGAAACGTATATTCTAAAACTTCTAAAAGATATGCATTATCACTTCCTAAATAAACTCATGCATATCCAAACTATAATACATAAAATACGGAAATACTATATCCGCAGAAACTAATAATGCTGAAACTAGTCTTCAGCAGATACACTGCTTCAGCAGGAACCAACTCTTCAACAGTATCCTTCAGCAGAAACAGCAGCAGAATTCCTACTTAACAGAATTCCCAACAGGTATTATGCTATATGTGTTTGCTTGTGCCATGCTTGTGCTTCTAATATTTTTCTTGCAAGAATTCCAATACTCGAACCCTTGGTGCCCTCAAACAAGGGGGAGCATACATCAAAGGGGAGCTTTCATCTTATTGGCTTAAACCTTTTTGATTCTACAAAAAGGGGGAGAAGTGAATATAAACTCACTAAATATTTGTCTAAAAATTAATTTTTGGATTTAATGAGTTTAGGTTTTGTAATCATCAAAAAGGGGGAGATTGTTGATATAAATAAATGACTAAAAACGTTATTCATATCTTTCGATATCTCTATGTTTTGATAATCACAAAACGAAAACACATCAAACCAAAGATCATGACGTAAACAAGTATTTAGTAGTAAATATTCACTTTCACCATCTAATCACTTAAGGTATGAATAAACTTAGTGTTTAATGCATTATCAGATCAAAGGGATATTATTACAAAGTTTATTTTAATATATAAACTTATTATATATTTTTGAAAAACTCTTTTGGTAATAAAGAAAAATGTTTTAATCATACTAAATATATGAATTCAAAATTTTAACCAAAATCAGTTAGTTTTTCACCAAATAAACTTTCCCCACTAAAAGACAAAAATTCTGGGTGGCCCCCTTAATTATAAGGGGCGGTCCCCTTAATTTTAAGGGGGTCGGCCTTGATTTAAGGGGACCGGCCACGCTCCTCTGTCAGAATTTGTTGCCTATAAATAACACCTTAAATTTGGAATTTTTCTCACCTTTTTACACTAAAAACTTTCTGATTCAAACCTCCATTTCAATCTTAAAAAACCTTTGATCATATAATTCATAAGCCTTTGTTTCCAAGTGATCCAAAGCCTCATTCATTCAAGTGCAAAGAGAAGAATACTTCTATTTATCAAGACTAGGAGTATTACAACTTAGTATCATCTTGCTATCTAAGTTGTTTGATTATTTCATCTTGTATATCATTCATTCTTTGGTGAATATAATGTATACATTGGTTAGATAGATTTAGATATATGATCTAGATTTATTGAAGGTGTGAAGTAGTACTAGAAGTGAAGAAGTAGAGGTGGATAGGTTTAGTGATAGAACAAATAAGAAGTGGTAGTATATTGAAGTAGAGATAGTTGTGAAGACAAAGAAGTTGAAGCCTTGAAGTTGAGAAGACCTTGAAGCCTAGAAGTTGTGAAGTAGTATATATCTTGGGGTAGTGGATAGGACTTAGTAGTGAAGGTGTGAAGAAACAAGTGGCGTGAAGAAAAAGAGTTAGGAAGTAGTAAGGTGTGAAGAAGCTAGGAGTGAAGTAGTAACTAGGAGTAAAGTAGAAAGGTGTGAAGAAGAATTGGTGTGAAGTAGTTTGGTGTGAAGAAGTTGTGTAGTAGTTGTGATTGAGTTGTGATGAAGTTGTGGTGTGTAATTTGGTGTGTAAAGTTTTCTCCGCCATAAGGGAGGTTTTTGATCTAGTGAAGAAAACTCTCGAGTAGGTGACTCGGGGAGTGGAGTAGGGCAAGGAAGGTGTCCTTGTAGCCAAACCACTATAAATCCTTTGTCTTTCGGTTTGATCTTTCCATCTCTCACTTTTTTATTATTACTTATTAGCATTTCATACATAATTATAATTGCTTGTGTTGTGCATATATTGATTTCACATAAAGATCAAACTAAAATTCATTCATAACATTAATTTTACAAAAACAAGCCAAGTACATAAACTTATATTATAACACTTATATATATATATATATATATATATATATATATATATATATATATATATATATATATATATATATATATATATATATATATATATATATATATATATATATATATATATATATATATATATATATATATATATATATATATATATATATATATATGATATATGAAATTGTAAATTCTTTCCCAACATTATACATAAGTAGTGTTTATACAAAATCGTAAATAAACTAGTATCTATATTTTTTGCATTAAAGAGTTTTGAAATTTATGTCTAATCTTTAGAAGCTAACTTTTACAAAACAAATAAAACGAAAAAGACGTAAAACTATTCAACCCCCCATTCTAGTTTTCCACAGGAACATCTAAGGAGGTTCCATGGGATGGATGATGCCAAGGAGATTTGGGAAGCAATAAGAACCAAATTTGGAGGCAATGCTAACTCCAAGAAGATGCAGAAAGTTGTTCTTAAATAGAAGTTTGAAGCTTTCACTGTGTCTAGTTCTGAAGGGCTAGAAAATGGTTATGACAGGTTTCAACATCTCCTCTCACAATTGGAAGCTCATGGTTCAGGTGTACCTGCTGAAGATGCAAATCATAAATTTTTGTGGGCTTTACCAAATGAATGGTCAACTGTAGCTATGACCATGGGAATGAAGGAAGATGTTGACAGTTGGTCAATTGATGATTTGTATAACAACCTAAAGGTGTTTGAACAAGATATCAAAGGGGCTTCAATGGCATCAACTAGTAATTCTAATGTTGCTTTTGTGGGACAAAGCAAGAACAGTACTAGCAAAGTTAATTCTGGTGGTTTTAGTTCTGGCAGTTATCGTACTTTTAGTGCGAAAATTATATGGAGCATAAACAAATATAAAGCATGATAACATAACTAAACACCTCACTAAGAATAATTTGAAATCACTCATCACTCATAAGAAAATTTTATTGGTGAACCACTCATAGCTCAGTCATGATTCATGTTTCTTACCATAGGCTTGTACAAGTATCAAAACAATAAAACAAACCATCAAAGAGGTCTTTTATTCGGGTTGTAACGTTAAGCTTAAGGGTTAATACCAGGCTTATGTTCAAACATCTCATACAAAAATATAATAGGTCACTGGCGCGAATTCTTGATTACTCAAAAACCGGATGGTCACTAAAATATTCATGCACTTGATATTTTCACAAAGCCGTTGCTATATCCTGATAGATAAAGTAATTTGGTAAGGGTAGGAATAAGACATGGGAATATTTATGAAATTGGTTTTAAAAGAAAAATCAAATCAAATCAAAGTCCCATTGTTGCTAGTCACCGAACAAACCACGAACCCAAAAATAATTATAGTTATAATCTTCTCTTCTTCAAATATCAATCACCAAATATGTGTATATATATATATATATATATATATATATATATATATATATATATATATATATATATATATATATATATATCACGTCTTAGCACATTGCTAATCGATATTTTAAACATACTTCATCTTCCTTCATCTTCTTAATAATAATATAGCTCATTGGCTATAATTGTCACCTTATAGTTGCGATGACTTATTCATTCATTTTTTTTAAACTTTTCTCCTTCATATAACACATCTCCCCCACACTTCGCATAAGCATCACCACAAAAATACAAATAAGAAGTATGCATCCTTCGTCTTTGTCGGAATGGCACACACATGAATGGTGAAGTGTGGCTAACTAATAATCATCAAAAACAACAATCCATCATACCAAACAACTAGCAACCCACCGTTTAAACTTTGACAAAGGGTTAAGCTAAGGTTTAAAGGTGTAAAATATTTTTGTATTTTTCTGGATGTAACAAAAATGAACAGGATGGCTTAGAGGGTGTAATTAAGGGTATCTAGCGTTAAAGATGAACGATAACAAATGGGTTCCAAATACGAGAAAAACTAACCGATTTGGTTAGCAAAAATTATTTTGTAAACGGATGGCCATTTGGTGTAAATCCTAAGTTGCCTCTTATGATTTGAATATGTTTTTATCACTTGAAAGTGATTTTAACCGTAATGCATAACAAGTACAAGTTCTAGAATCAACATAATCACCAGCACACTCATAGCAAAATATATAGCATAAGAAATGCTTAGTACAAAAAGGCTTAAATCCTCACAATTTAAGGTGAAAAGGCTATAACATGTACTAGTAAATGTTATCAATTCCAGAATGAATTTTCTCTAATAATTTGATTAAGCTCCAAAAATATTCAAATACCCTTACTTTTACCATTGAAACAATCTCATTTATTATATATAACTCATGTTTTAAAACAAATAGAAATTTTCAAGGGCGAACGAATTCTAGTTACTTGAACTCTCAATTAATCCTAAAAATTAAAAATAAAACTATTTTTCCTATTTTCTTCCCTCCCCCACACTTAAGTTTTGCATTTTCCTCAATGTAATAAAAATAACTTCAAAGTAAAGGAATTGGGAAAATTTTAGTAAAATAGAAACTACCGGGTTAAAAATACGCAATATGCATATTTGATCACAAATAAGCAAATGTGTTCTCCGACTCCAAATATTGATCAACCATAAGCTTCCATAATATCACCCCTGCAAATACTGCAAAAATATACGAAACAAAACAAAACAAAAACAAAAACACAAACAAAAGTTCTAAAATAAAACAAATGTTAACAAAGTACGTTATTAATCCTAAAAGAAATAGTTTTAGAAAGAAATAGAAATTATTCAACACACATAATTGTTTTAAGGACACAAACCATAAATCAATGACGATCACTCATCGTCATCAAAATTCATGTCGGGATTAACAAAATCATCTTCACTCTCCTCTTCATCCGTGTCCTCTTCAACTCTACATTTCTTCTTGCCACCCGTAGATGATCCACCAACATCGAAACTGGGACCTCCAACACTCGCACCTCCCATGTTAGGAACTCTAGCATAAACCGGATACGGTTTGGGAAATGGTGAATAACCAGGATAGGGGTATGGGTACGGACCAGGATAGGGCTCATAAGGAATTGGGTAAGGAGGAACATTGGGTGGTTCGTAGATTGGCACCTCATAGTTATTCTCTCTAGCAACGTGTTGGAGCATCGACATAGAATAATCGTAGTTATAGTTTTGCCTCATCATCATCGAATCTCTCCACACATCCCTACGTTCAATATCATTCAACTCACTATGCCAATTTCCCCACCCCGAATCAAAACTTCCCAGAGCATATCCATAAACACCTCTAGTTTGAGGTATCGGTTGTTGTTGTTGTTTTTGTAGCATCACGATCTCTGGCTTAGTCCATTCTCCAAATGATCTAGTCCTCCTATTCAATTCTTTCCCAAGACCTTTGTAATCCCAAGTCTCACCTTCCTTTGGTTCCGATCACTTAGCCAACTCATTGTCTACAAAATAACCCAAATTCCTTGCCAAAGCAGTCACATAATGACCTCCACAAATGTCACTCTTGTCCTTGATCCCCCGGTGCTCTCCTAGAAAGATACTCGGCTATAATCCAAGTTGTGTTACCGTTCTTTTCTTCATCAAGCAATTGCATCACCCATAAGTCGGGTTTGTTACACTTGTCACAACTACCCGTCCTATGCAAAACTCCCCAAGTAATCAACATTTGAAAGATCTTCATCAACGGATTCCTAATCCTAGATGCATTCCTCCTAGTACAACTCGGATCACCAACACGATTCCAATATTCCAAAACACCATCATAACTATTGTGAAACCTTGTCAACCTCAAGAAGTGTGTCTCAAAGAACCTATGATTTATCTCATCTTGTTCATACAAACCAAGATGCACCGCAAACTGTGGCAAAGTATAAGCATGCTCAACTCCACATAGCCTAAACCAAATACAAACTTCCCTTATAAGATCATAAACTTTCCTTTCAAAGTAGAACGTAAAAAAGAATTCCAAGCAACATTCCCGATAAACATCTTCATATATGCTGAAAGCTCTTTCCCAAGAAAGATCCACAAATGTATCCTCATTAGCCAGATACACATAACTCATTCTCATCATAGCCTAAACTGTGGCAAAGTATAAGCATGCTCAACTCCACATAGCCTAAACCAAATACAAACTTCCCTCATAAGATCATAAACTTTCCTTTCAAAGTAGAACGTAGAAAAGAATTCCAAGCACCATTCCCGATAAACATCTTCATATATGCTAAAAGCTCTTTCCCAAGAAAGATCAACAAATGTATCCCCATCAGCCGGATACACATAACTCATTCTCATCATTTCCCTCAATTGATCCTCACACTCATACTCAGCAAACAAACTCCAATCAATAAGACGAGGTGGAACAATTTTCCTACCTTGAAGCTTAGAAAGTCGTTCATGAAAGGCATGCTTCTCTTCTTTCATCAAATGACTAAACTTAAGATTCTCGTTCCTTTCCGCTTGAAGATTGTACAAGATCTTTTGCTTTGAATTCCTAAAAATGTTCTTCGTCACAATCGGGTTAACTCTCACTCCCCTAGAACTCGAACTACCTGCACCTTGACT
This sequence comes from Artemisia argyi, assembly GCA_030686995.1. Classification (NCBI taxonomy): domain Eukaryota; kingdom Viridiplantae; phylum Streptophyta; class Magnoliopsida; order Asterales; family Asteraceae; genus Artemisia; species Artemisia argyi. The sequence goes on along the minus strand of CM060677.1, from coordinate 36,732,191 downwards.
CTGAAAATCACAAATTAATGTTAGTATAAGAGTATAAGAGCCAATGCTACATAAATCAGAAGTCAAAAGGTCGATTCGCAAAAATTTGGAAATTGTTAACGAGGCATCCATCCGATCGGTCACCCATCCATCCGATCGGATGGATGCTCAGGTCGAATCCATCCGATCGTCACCCCCCGCAACCGGATCGGATGAATTGTTCCTAAAACTTTCAAAACCTATTTTGACGACTCTTTTCACTTCCAATCTATTCCTACTTCATCCAAACCTATATTTGATCATCCATGGTGGTTTCTAATCATCCAATTCAACCTAATAACGATTCATATCATCTCCAAACACTCCCTTAATCAAACGCAAGAATATGCAAGAACACTACCTAATCAATCCTTCTAATTAGTGTTCAAATCAGCAATGCACTATCCTAACATCACTAATTAACAAACAAATAACATATGGAAATCATCAATTGCAAACAAAGTTGCTTCAAAAATTAAACCCAATTCAATTCGAAATTTCAATCAATTAATTCTTCCTCAAGACTTAATCAATCAATCTAATTCTTTTTGCAATGATTTTCTCTATCATTTACCCACTTATCCTCAAAAGATTACATCTTAATTCGCACTATATCAAAAATACCCAAATCTTGACCTAATTCAAATAATCCGAATTAAAAATTAATAATAGTAAATTGATGATGATATTTACTTGTTTTGGAGCCATGGATGACATCCTAACGCTCCTGCAACTCTATCTCAACTTAATGTGGTCGAATTTCTAGACCCAAATTGGTGGTTGTGTATGTGTGTGGGTTTCTTATGATTTTTGAAAAGTTGGGCTTATAAATTCAATTCTATCCGTTCAGCTTTTGATCCATCCGTTTTGGATTGAATTTTTGCAAAACTTATTTTTTCAAAACCTCAAGACTTAGTTCACTTGATACAAGCAACAAAATGTGTTTGCTTTTCTCAAAAACCTTTTTGTATGTAAATTTTCCACCACACTACCAAAATTGGTCTATAACTTCTATTCTAACAAAACTAGTTACTAAATAACTCAACTAAAAACTTAAAAATCCAAACTTATATTAAAACATAACACATAACACATAAGATAAACAGATAAATAGATAGTTAGATAGTCTTAACCATAAGCTAAAAATGAAAATAAAAATGCATAAGAATTAAAACAAACTAGCACAAGAAGTGCTTTATTCTTGAAACTTGCTCCACTTGCTCATTTAGCCTTGAATATACTCATTCCTAAAAATGTCTTCACTTTGGTACTTTCCGGATATCTTCCGGTTTGTCGTTTGTGTTTTAAACCGTCTTGCAAAGTTTCTTCCGCTTGGACATACAATATCAAATTTGACATGCCATCCCCCGTCACCTTCTTCCTTCTTGTAGTTGCTAGGTCCATCGGGTCCCCACTCCAAATTTTTAAGTTGAACTGTAATGATCCAAGAAAATTTGTAAGTTTATTAAACACAAGAATATTTTTAAATGGGTTAAAGAAAGCCTCCATAGCTAGAGCTCTTTCCATTTCATCCTCAATATCGAAGAAACTAGGTGTCAATGGTCCAAACTTAGGTCTTCCTTCTTCATCTCTACCAACTTCAAAACAACCAAAATAATCTTCCTCTTCTTCGTCATTACTATCCTTCCTTCCTTTCATAGGCTTAGGGTAATAAGTATGCTTAAGAATTACATCATCAATAGTCATGGTTCCACGCCCCATATCTATTATTGCCCTGCATGTTCTTAAGAAAGGTCTCCCCAACAAAATTGGTAATTCCTTATCAACCGGAATGTTTAGTACTATAAAATCACACAAAAATGCTTGGTAACCTATTTGAATACGTACATTCTTTACTTCCCCCATACCTTTTGCTTTCGAATTATCCGCCATAGTAAGGTTTGATTGGTTAGGTTTTGGGTTACAAAGTCCTAACCTTTGATACAATGGATAAGGCATCACACTTACGCTTGACCCCGTATCGGCCAAAGCATACATTGGAGTAGTCCCATTCACCTTTATTGGTAAAACAATGTTCCCCGGGTCACTCATCTTTTTAGGAAGCCCATTCTCTACTATTCTCTCTCTTTCTACTTCATCAAATTTCGTATCCTCCAACCTTGACCTTGCCATCATGACCGAATCCAACTTCTTCCTATAGGTCATGTAATTATTCAAAACCTTAATAACCGGTTTCTTCTCCATGAGTTCATTAATCTTAGCTTCTAAATCTTCCAATATTGCTTCTTTTTGTTCATTTGTTAATGGTTGGGTAACTTTTGGTGAATTTGGTGGTGTACTGGATAGTGATGATGATGATGATGATGATGTGAAGTTAGTTTATTTTGGGTTGGAGGGTTGGGTAAGTTTGCTTAGTGGCGCTTTCTTCCTATTTGCTTTTCCAATCTTACAAACCTCTTCCTTTCATTCCTTCTTATCTTCCATACCTTTACATAATTCCGCTATCATTCCATCCACTTCGTTATCTTCCTCCAAATCGATTATATTGATCCTTAACTCACTAAGTGCAAAGTCCACTGTATACTTAGTAGTCACAAGAAAATCCCTACCAAATACAACTTCCGGTTCATCGGAATTGCAATAATCAAGAACAACAAAGTCAACCTTATTCCATATTAAGTTGCGCATCCCAAGCCTTGATTCCCTCCACCGCACAAGGTGTAGCAAACCTCATGTGTGGAGCATCAAACTCTTTAGGAGGAGCACGTGTGAAAACAACCACCCTTTTCTTAGGTTCCTTAGGCAAACAAACATCATTCTCTCCAACTATTTCTCCATTTTTCAAATCCGCCTTAGCTTTCTCCAACATACTTTCCAATCTCTCCAAAGAATCTCCTGAATCTTTGAACATATCCTCCAAGTTCCTTAAGTATTCCGAAATTTGACTCAAACTCTACATTTCACTAAAGCTAGGGCTGTAAACGAACCGTACGAACACGAACAGAGCCCTGTTCATGTTCGTTCATTTAATTTTAACCGGACAAATAACAGACACGGACGCTTAAACGGATGAATTTTCTTGTTCATGTTCGTTTATTAAGAAAATGAATTGTTCATGTTCATTTATGTTCGTTCATTAAGACACTAAACGAACATAAACGCTCGAACATAAATGAAAATAGACAAACAAACATAAACTTTATTCAATTCTTCACAATTTTATAAGTGTTGTTTTGTTTAAACAAACTAAATTTTAAAATTATAAAATTAAAAGATATGATATATGAACATAAATAGATAAATAAACATAAACAAACTTTAACGAACGCCTAATCGGACGTTCATGAATATAAATGAACGAACGAGAATTTTGTTCATGTTCGTTCATTTAACTAAAAGAACGTAAAATATTGTTCATGTTCGTTCATTTAATAAACGAACGAACATAAACGAACTTTTTACCGAACGATTAATGAAATGTTTACTGAACGTTCAGTTCGTTTACAGCCTTATCTAAAGCAAATTACTAACTATAACATAACCATAAACAAAACAACTAAATCATTAGTGTTAGGGTTAGTCATAATCAAAAACATACTTTAACATGAAACTATACCAAATAAATGAACAAACTAAAACACTAAAATCATAAAATCAACACAAAATAAAAAAAAAAAATTAAATATTTTACCGAGCCATCCATCCGTTCGGATGGATATCCATCCGATCGGTTGGATCATACATGAATTTTTTTTATATATAATTAAAACTTAACTTTTAATAATTATTATAATGACTCAACTATTTATTAAAAACTTTAATTAATATTAATAAATAAACTAATTAAAAAACATAAAACATACACATAAAAATTAAAAATATTTAAAAACATTAATTTTACTTTAAATGACATAAATTAAATTAAGTAATTAATTAACCTTATTAAATTATTAATTACTTAATCATAAACTTAATTAAAACTTATAATTAATCCTAAATTAAAAACTAATAATAACTAGAACTTAATTACCATTAAATAATCATTAATTAAACAAAATAACATGAAAAACAACAAAAAATTTAAAATAAAATTAAAAAAATTTACCGAGCTAACCATCCGATCGGATGGAAATCCATCCGATCGGGTGGATCAAACAAAAAAAATTTACTTTTTTTATTATTACCAACTCGAATTTAATAAATAACAAACTAAAATACTAAAAAAATCCCCAGCAAAGGTGCCGAAAACTTTATGTGTGTCTAGTTGTGTACAAGTTTTAAATTTATAAAGACGCTTATCCGATTAACTATTTAACACATACGAGCAAGTATACTCGTCCGTTTTAGTAAAGGTGGGTAAGTCGAGATCGTCCCAAGGGATTTTGGCGATTAAAGTATTATAAAACTAGTTTGTAAAAGAAGGGCTGTCAATCCAAAATAGTGAAAATTCAAATTGTTTAAGTAACCAAATAATCTAAAACATATACTTGTGTGAAATGCTACAATCACTCATTTAGATTATTCATGTTAAGCTTGGTGTAAACTTGTTATGATGCACAACTTTTATATGAATGACCAAAAATCAATGGTGTTTATCATGAAAAATCATTACTAGAATTCAATCATCTAGTTACTTCCTTTCGGCCTAAGACAGCTAGAATAACAATTCCGTTAAAATAGTGTTGTTTAAAAACAATTATTTCCTTATGAATTCTTACGAATCCTTTTGGCCTTATTTCATGATGAAATCTTCTCAAATCCATTTTAAAGAGTAAACATGATGCTAGTCATACATCACATCCCATACTCATTCGTGCACTAACTTTTTGGAATAAAAACATTAAGAAAACCCTTTCGGTCAATATTCCCCAAAGATGTTTTTATCAACAAATTAAGCAAGATTAGATATTATCTCAACAAATTCATAAATTAAGAAGAACTTTCATGCATCATCTTTTTAAAATAAAGAATACTCCATGACTAACTACATCATTCACACAAGTAAATACCAAATTACTCCATATCAATCATATTCAAACACATGTAGTAAACAAAGCTTTTATTAAACTTGAAGTAACAATAATTCATTGTAAGTAAACAAGATGTACCTAGCTTGAGAATTACAAGAACTAAAATTGTGGCACTATAGCAACCACGCTCCTCCAATTGACTACTAAGACAAATAAACCATTCCACATTCGAACCAAACTCGTGAGACTTTAACTCAAAGTTTGCTGGACGTTTCTAATGTTATAGTAACCTTTCGGGCAATTAAAATGAGATAGCAAGTGCTTGGTGTAAGCCTTTGCTAAGGTTTGGATTGGTAAACTTTGTATCTAGCCTTGGATACTAATTTATAGCCTCCAAGACACTTATTCTTCAAGTAAAAACATTCTCCGGGAGTTATGGACTAGAAATGATCAGCCACCAATGATAATGAAGAGTAAATTCGTCATTAATTGTATTTTTGTAACTGCAGCATCATCCATCCTATTGGACGTCAATCCATCCGATCGGATGGATGCTTAGGTCCAATCTATCCGATTCGGATACGGGTTCCATCCGATCGGATGGATTGAACCTGTATCCTCCTTTTTTGTCTGTTCTTTGTATTTCTTTGTCGCATGTTTTCTCCTTCATTTTGGTATTGATTTCTTCCATAGAACTTGATATTTTCTTGACATATGATTGTAGAAATCTTGAATCTATCAAATCCTTGAGTCCTTATGTGATTCTTCACTCGTTTCCTTCTCGAAAATCTCTAATTGTGCATATTTACTTCATTTCTTCATCTTTTCATCACTTTTTCCTGTTCTTGGCTACATTTGCTTGTATAAACACTTTTCCATGATTAAGTAACAAATACGTACAAATATGACCAAATATGATGAACAAAACTAACAATATCGCACCTAAAACATGTATAATTTAATCGTTATCACTGTCCTAATTGACTTTGGTGACATTTCATCAACATCCAATCTTGTCTTACCATTTTCTACATAAACTTCTATTATCTTATGGTCATCAACAAGATCTTTCAATATTTCTAAATTCGCTGCCTTACTTAAGCTATACAAACCATCATCTAAATTACTACCAGACTTAACAAAGTAATAGTAATTTTTTTGACCTAGGTCGTAATCCAATTCATGCATAAGAACATCCAACTCTTCAACTGACACACAATCAACATCAACCAAATCAACTAAAGTTTTTATACCTCCTTCGTATATTCTACCATGCCAGTATTTAAAAACACCATTTTGATAAACCCTCATGCTAAACATATTAGATCTACCACTTGAAACATATCAATAGACCAAAACACATTATCAAACCTTAATAGCAAATTAAAATATACCCCTATTAAATATTCCAACGATTATAACAACAAAACGTACCATATTTTTTCTTAGCAGAGTTGCACATAACGGTATCATCTACTAGACAACATGGATCTCTTCTTACTTTCCCTAAAGTAAAATCAATGTTTTCGAATACTAATAATATGGAAATGGTTATATGACATGCAATTAGGGTTTGTGAATTCTGATAATTCTTGAAAAGAATGTTTTTGGATGAATAAAAGAGGCAGTATAGGTGTTTATGGGGCGGGAAGAGGGATAATACATGTAGAAATAATACAAATTTGATATACCGTCAATGCGAATTGAGGATTATGCCTTAGTGCTAAAAACAAAATGTAACGGAAAGGAACGACGTTGACCAGCGAATTACGAGTCAAAGGACGCAATCGGCCTAAAAAACATGGAAAAGGTAAGCAAGGCGACGATTTTCCCAACTTTGGGGCCCCTGCGCTGTTTTTGGGAAAGTTTAGGGACCAACGTTGTATTTTTGTCATTTATTTACTAATAACAAAAAGATAACAAATATAATCTTCACCAATATTACATATTGTGTTGGTTTAATACATTAATCAGTGTTTCTATGCTCATCTTTTCATTAAAAGTGTATGTTTTAGACGTCTGAATGTTAAATATTTTATACATTTAGATATTACATGTGAAAGTGTAAATCAAAATATTTATTGATTTCATATCGTATCATACATTTTTTAAAATATGATCAAAGTGAGACTAACAATACTCTGCAATACTTTTAATATATTTATGGATTTATAAAAAAATGGTATTGGTACGTAGTTTGGAAAATCCTTTTAATCAAATCAAATTTACGCATTAGAAACAATTAGCATGGTAGCCCGCGCGTTGCCGGGGGAGTGTTTTTTGTCATATACTTTGAGTTTCGAATCGTTTCAGGCTAACTAATAAGAATAATACCAATAGAAACATCATAAAAGACCATTTGAGCAGAGGTTATAGGCATCTTTCTGGAATGGTAAGATGACATTATTATTATTTTTTCAGATCCATTGTCAACCCATAAATGGAACCAACTACAATTTTTTACGTAGTGTGCCTTGATCGCTGAGTAGCTTAAACCGGTGAGAAGAGTACTTAAATACTTCGGCGCATTTCACTTGAAAATCCAATGAGAAGATTACTCTCAATTCCAACAGGCAAAATCGATCGAATTTTGCAGCGCTATTCACGTGTTTGGCATACTAAATCGATAATTTTAACAATTTATTTTGTTTACATTAAGTATTAGTAAAATTAGACAACATATATGATGAGGCGAAAAATGAATCATTTTTAAGGGGTCATTTAAGCCCGAATTCGAATTTATTTGATCAAATATTGCCCTAAATCGTTCCCTTTATCATTTTAGGTACTTTTGGAGTAAAATCTTGAAAAGGAAGCATTTTGGACGTTTTTGGAGCATAAAAGTGAAGAAAACGGCAAAGTCTTAATTTTCCTTGCTGGGAACAGTACCTGACGGCGTCACAAGATTCTACATGACGGCGTCAAGAGCAATACAAGAGGTGGAAGTGGACTATACATGTGACGATCCAGAAGAGTTTTACACTAGGGACATGACGGCGTCACCTAAGTTCGTCATGGTCCAAATGTTAGTGACGGCCCAGAACAATTTTACACATGACGGCGTCAAAAGTGGATCTAGGCAATCCGATTTCATTATGGGCGGCGAGTTGACGGCGTCACAGATTTCTTCTTGACGCCGTCATCTTGTAAACTCTATATATAGTTTTCCAATTTTCATTTATTAGTGTATAACTTTTAGGGTGCAACTTTGGAGAAAAACCCTAGTCCGATTTCCATAGATTTTTCAAGGGTTTTTACCCTTTGAAACTTCTTATGTTCAATTGACATAAGTACTCTTTCAATTCAATCAATATGTCTATGTGTTGTTTGAATATATCTTACACTTGTCTTCAATTTCACATGCTCATCTAGATCTCTTTTGTGTTGGCTTAGATGTAGTGAAACCTAGATGTTAATTATGGGTTAATTGTTTGTTTATAGTTGCTACGGATGATTGTATTTGATGTTAGGCTTAAGAAAACTGGCAGACTTCCATTAGTAACATGCTTGAACGTCTTAAGAAACATGATCAGAGGTGTACTATGATCTTTGGTTGTATTTAATGCATAGGAGAATTCTAATGATCCCATGTTAGGAGCTTCTAATGGCTCGACATAGGAGTGAATTAGGATCCTATAAAGTTAGGGAATATTGTACACGGCCCTACGACTAGTATTAAGGAATACGACCCGTCATCCATGCAATTGTAACAAGCTATCAACCTGTAAAAGATATCTAGGGAGTAATGAAACCTAAGTAAACACAACTTTCCACATTATTGTTACACCACACTAGTATAATTAGATTTCATTTCATTTTTGTTATTTTATTTTGATTGCATCTTTAGTTATTAGGTTGGTTGGCTAGCAACTAATTCCGCCCATTCTTCTAAAAACCGAGATTTTAATTGTTTTTATAAAAACATAAAAAATACAAAAAGAATCATCCCTCACCTCTAGATTTAGTTTAGGAAACTTTCTAATCCTAGCGACACTATTCCTGAGTCGAACGATCAATCCCCTGGTACTTGTCACTATACTATACTACAACGATCAGGTACACTACCTGGTAGGGGTTGTAAGCTTCTCGAGATCCCTCGAGAGGTAAAGCCTGGTGCGATTCCCACGTATCAAGTTATTGGTGCCGCAGCCTGGGGAATAGTTTTTGTCTACGTTAGGATTTCTTTTTATTAGGTCTACTTGCTAGATTCCTTTCTATTAAGATTTTATTTTTATTTTTAGGTTTTCTTTAGTCTATCTCATTTCTTCGTGTCTTTGTTCGTAACCTTTACCATCCGACATCATGGAAGGTGGTAACATCTTTGAACCCATCAACCCACCACAACAAAACTACCCACAAAACCTACCACTAGCAAACCAACCTCTTAGACCCCAAGCCTTAGGAGAGTATTCCCGTCCTAGCCACCAAGGCTATCGAAACACTATTGAGCTCACTCAAGGAGCCAATGTATCCCCCTTGCGATCTGACACCGTCCGGTTGGTGCAAAGCGGATGTGCATTCCATGGACTTCGTTCCGAAGATCCTAATCAACATCTCAAGGATTTCCTTAAAATCGTAGATTCTATAGACCTTGATGTTACAACTAGAGAGTCGACCCGATTACGCCTATTCCAATTCTCTCTTACGTGATCAAGCTAGTCAATGGCTTGAATGTTTACCCGCGGGATCCATTACCTCATGGGATGATCTCACCACTCGTTTCCTTGCTCAATTTTTCCTACCGGGGAGAACTACCAAGCTTAGAAATGATATCTTGATGTTCCAACAACGTCAAGGTGAAACTCTATATGAAGCATGGACTCGTTTCAAGGACTTAGTCCAAAAAAGTCCCTCATCATGGCATAGATCTTTGGCTCCAAGTCCAAATCTTCTATGACCATATTGATCTCTCCACAAGGCGAACCATTGACCAATCGGCCGGTGGCAAGCTACGTGATCTAAGTGCGGAAGAATCATGGGAACTCATAGAAGATCTTGCTCCCTATGACAACGAAAGTTGGAATGATCCCCGTGATTTGAACAAAACGGTCAAGGCAATATCATTGCCTTCGAACAATTCTAGCACTCCCGACCATAGGATCATGAAACTTGAGGACCAAGTCAAGTTTCTTATGAAATCCTACGAAGCTCCTAAGCCTTCAAGCCAAGTGAACAAAATCACTTCTTCATGCAAATTATGTAGTGGTCCCCATGACACTCGTGATTGCGTGGAACTCCCCAAACAAGCTTTTGCGGACTACACATCCTCGCGTACCGACGAAGCGGGATATAAGTGGTACACTTTCAAACCCGAGCCAAACCCTTATAGTGATTCCTACAACCCTTCGTGGAAAAATCACCCGAATCTTAGGTGGAAACAAAACCAAAACAATTCTTCCAATCCACCTAATCATTACCAACCAAACGGTCCACCCTCTAACCGTACTTTCAACAACAATCCTTCCAACAACTATGGTAGTACCAACAATCTTGAAGGATTGATGTCCAAGTTTATGGCATCTCAAGAAGCTCGCATATCTAAGTTTGAAGCCGATTTCAAACAAAAGCAAAGCGAGATGACCACCAAATTGACACATTGTTGAAAGTTCTCAATGACCGAGAAATGGGAGCACTCCCAAGCGACACGGTCAAGAACCCGAACCTAAACGTTAATTCCATATCATCGGTTTCGTCACCTACTTCTTGTCCGCAATAGTATTCAGTCAAAGAAATGAGCACGTGTTTCAAGCAAACCCAAATTCTTCAAAAGGACCAATTGAATAAAACATCCGATATCAAACCGGTCAATAACATAGTTGAAACACCTCCTACACAAGACCTTGATGATGAATTCTAGGAGCTCCACCTTGAACGCCCCGTCATTGATGTCTTATCCCGTGCTCCCTACTATAGTGCCCTACTAGAAAAATATGAGAAATTTAAATTGGTTAAAAATGGGACCGCCTTCGTTCAAAAAAAGTTGCCTAAGAAGCTTGATGATCCGGGTGTATTTGTTTTGCCTTGTAAGATAGGAAAATCCATAGCTTTCGACACACTAGCCGACTTAGGATCAAGCCTCAACTTGATTCCCATATCCCTTTTTACCACTCTTAAGCTAGGAAGGTTAGAGGAGACAGAAGTACTAATTGGTCTAGCGGATGGGAGTAATGCCCATCCGGTCGGAATGATCAAGGATGTAGTGGTTCACGTAGGAAAGTTAACTATTTTAGCGGATTTTCACGTCCTAAATATGGTTAGTGATACTACATGCCCATTGTTAGTAGGAAGAGGATTTTTAGCAACCGCTAGTGCCATGATAGATTGTAAGGAGTCTAAGATAGCGGTAGGAGAGGGTGATACTTGGTCGGTTTATGATGTTAGGAAGCATGGCTACGATTGTGAGGACGAACCAACACCACATTGGGTAGAGATGAATAGGAGACCATCTAGATATGGGCCTTGGATAGAAAGAAACTTTATAGGACCCCAACGCCCATTCTATCTAGAAAAAGATTTCATCGATAAAACGCACTCGGTGGAACAACTCATAGCTAGAGATGAGGAACTAGCCCTTTTGAGGATCTCCTAGTCTTTAGGAAAATGATTGAGTTCTTATGCATAATGCCTATTAACATAGAGATGAACAAGTGGAAGAGAGAAGGGGATAAGTGTAAATGGAAGTGGGACAAGCCACCTAAGGAAGGTGATGGATCATGGCATATGAAGATGATCTTATATGATCCGGATGGAGAAAAGTTTGAAAGGTCATGCCATACTAAGAAAACCGATAGGAAGTTGAAACCCAAGTTTGATCCCAAAGATGTCCTCAATGAGGAGCTCACACATATAGGATAGCCCATGACCTTAGCTACAAGACTCGTAAATAAAGAAAAGCGCTTCTTGGGAGGCAACCCATGTTTTGTGTGATTTTTAATTGTTTGATTGTTATTTGGTTTCGTATGCATGCTTTTTTTTTATTGTTGGTAGATCATGTTTCAAACTAAAATTGTGAAAATGCTTTATTTTGTCGTTTAACTTCATCTTAACTTCATATAAAGGTATTTTGCAAAAGATAAGTGTAAGGGGAAACCCCGAATTTGTTTCTAAGAACGAAATTGATCTTGATTCGCCACAATATTGAATGACCATGTGTATTAGTATTTGTTAGAGTCAAATGCTTGTATCGAGTCATAACGATGTTTTGCAAGATTTTCCAGGAAGTAGGACATAACTTTTTCCAGAAATTTTTTGAAACTTAACGAAAAGATTTCTGCAGGTCACTTCTGACGGCGTCATGTGTAAAATTCTAGAAATTGTGCCAGTTTTGTTTTTCTAACGGAGTCTTAAAGTTTTTGTTAATTCTTTAGGTTTATAAACTCCAGGAAATGTGCAAACATTCATTCCACAAGCATTATATCTTACATTGCTTTCTAGGACTTGTTAGTATATATAGATTGCCGCCGATTTTACGCGAGGTTGCCTTGTTTGTTTTCTCAGGTTTAACAGGTTATGTATGACAAGAAGATGATTTATATTTCTGGAAGGGAAGCTTTGAACGTTCATTTTCTTGGAGGAAGATCTAACCTTGTTACCACACTATCCACACCGAACGAATCAGTGGAGTATTTTCTTTCATTCTTTTACCTATTTCACTTTTACATTCTTTAATTGAACATTGGGGACAATGTTCATCCTAAGTGTAAGGGGAGGGTAAATGATGATACCTTATAGGATACAATTGCACTTGAGTTTGTTTCTTCGATGGTAGGTGTGTAATAAAACTAAGAGAAATACTTGCTAGTGTAATTTTAGGGCCAAATTTAAAATTTTTTACAACATTTAGGAGTGAAATTTTAGCCTTAACAAGCGTCTCATGGATAGGAGTTGTATGACTAGCACAAAACCGTACTATTCAGAAAAATTTTCCACCCAAATATGTGAGGTTCGCCTTTAGATTTGATAGGAAAAGCATTTACTATTAGTGCTTATGAGTGTACCGGTAGCATTTAGATTCTAGAACTTACGTTAGTGATGCATCCCGAGACCGCTAGTGAGACTAAATTCCTGTAGTAGGATTCACTACATGATAAGAGGCACTAGGATCACCCTTGTGTTAAACCCGTATCATAATTACTTGACCATTTAAGTCATATTACTTGGCTAGTAAAGTCAAATAATTTTTCTCACACCTTAGCGTTGTACTAATTTTTAGTACATGAAACCCCTAGTACACCCCTTTGAGCCTATCTTTTCATTTCTAACTTTAAGCATCTTACTTAAAGGAAGAATTTGTTACAACCCACTTAAATGTACAACCAAATCGCCTTAGCCTTCCGTGTATGCACTCATCTTTAGTGCATTATTGTTATTTGTTTAAACCCTTAGTTAATTATCAAATTGTTTACATGGTTGCTAAGTCGAGTCATATCTTGTACATATTGTTTTGGGACGATTGGGACTCATGGGTAAAGTACTTATGTTATGGTGTGGAGTTTGTTAGACTCCATGGATCGTTTTGAGCACTAGGGTTAAACAATAACAATGATAATAAACATGATACGCAGCGGAATAAACAAACATCAATTGTTATTGAAACAAGGTTTCTTCATCGTCTTCTCTAACAACTACTATGACAAACCCTAGGCGTCTATAGTAGGAACTTGACGCCTAGTGTTAGGTTCCCATATTGATGTTACACAAGTAAAGAATGAGATAGATATAAGGATTGGTTGATTACAAGAATTATGAAAAGTGAAAGAACAATAGTTTCATTAAGATATCAAAATAACCAACAAATGTTATGTTTACATAAGCTTAGTATTTATTGGAGGGAAGCTAGGGCAACATTCCCTAGTCCCTTTCAAGCTACTAACGTGGGCTTTGTCAGCCTTATGGGCTTTTACATGTTGCCCATTAACTTAAACATAAACATAAATATTACTAAAGCAACCTAGTACAAAATGTAATGACCGAGACTTAACTAAATACTAAAGTAGGTTCCCAACAATCTCCCCCTAAGTGTAACACTCCCAATTCATGATGCAGCGGAATTCAACTTGGGTGTTACTCGACGGCACAACATTCATAATAATAGAAAACAATCTCTAACCGAGTCACTTTAAAAAGAGTTATCATTCGAATTTATTCAAATATACCAGAGTTTACATAGTTAGGTCCCGAAAAGGTTCCATGTTTCAAAATACATCAATATAAAGTCTTTTGATGTTTTATCGAATGACAAAGTAGTTTATAGCCTTCTTCTTTTAGTCCATGCCCTTCCGCTCCATTCTTGATTATCATGGACCTGAAATACATGCTTAAGAGGTCATGTCACACCCCCAAAATCGGGTCCAGCGGAAGCATACGTGTAGCTGGGGTGTAACTCAATTGGTATTACATCACAAGTTCAAAAATGGTTTTCACTTGAATCATTTAGAATAAAATAGCTTAATCAAAAATGTTGAATTTACATTTTTAATAGTAGTGCGGAAGTAGGCCTTTTAAATACTTTTAAACGGTCCCCAAATGAATATCAGAGTCTTCTATGACCATGCCATGCCCTGCCAAAACCTCCGGTAGCGTGCCATAGCTTAATACCTGAAAATACATGCTAAAGTGTCAACACGAGGTTGGTGAGTTCATAGATTTGTATTAAAACAATAGTGTTGTAAGTACAATAGAGAGTTTTGTGACCATTGTGTAACTCACAATGTCATAAAAATAAAGTTTACCTTACAGTAAAATCAGGATTGTGGACCATGAGTAGAGTGTGTGATCATTACAACAAATATAATATCACATAGAAAAATAGTCTATTACGCTAGCGCTAAGTTCATGCAACCGAAGCTATAACAGTGTGCATGCTCTAGAAGCATGTTAAATATAAAGGCCCGGCAAGTGTTTATCCCGTTACACTTGTAATTCGACATGTTATACGCTCGCGTTTGCCTATCCGGTCAAACCGAACGGGGGAGTCACCACCAATAGATCTATTTATAACATTCGCGCTTCCCAGCAGGAATTGACGGTTCATGAGTTTGGGCATAGTGGGATTCAAGGGCTTAGGCTAATCCGCGTAATAGTGTAAATAAAGCATAAGTTTCAGTGTGGTCCATAAAAGTGTTTGCATAAAAGCAATAGTTCATAAAGTGTGTTGCATATAAGCAAAAGTTCATAAAGTGTGTTGCATAAAAGCAAAAGTTCATAAAGTGTATTGCATGTTAATAAAGCATTTGTGTATGTGAGAAAAAAAATCAAGCATGCAACCAATATATACATAGGTGCATTTGAATAATCAATCAAGCCTTCAAAGAAACAGTAGTGTTTAAGTAAACAATTGCGCATTCAATCCTTGAGTTTAGTCAAAAACGAGCATGTATTCTCCCCCAAAACAGTTATAAAAACAGGTAAAAGTAGGGGGGTATGAACTCACCTGGTGCGATAGCTATGATGACAAAAGTGGATACACTGAAATGAGGCACGATCTCTAATCGCAACCTAATATGAATGATAGTTTCTAATGTAAGAAATGGAATGATGCTACACATGCAAGTACGTATGTTACCGATACCACTCGTTAGCTTTGAAAATAACGTTTATCGTCGAAAAATACGTTTTTGACGTCTCGTTAGGTTAATAACCACTTTCCATGTAAATACGTTGAAATAGTACTCCACGATCCTTGTTTGGTGTTCAATCGGCAAATATAAGGTTTTCGTCGCAAAAATAACATTTTCATTACTTGAAAATATGACCAAAATGGCCTCGCAAAACTAGTCGCGAAATATTGTACGTTAAGTGTTAATGGTCAAGCTCGGCGTTTTTGAAAACCTTGTAACAATATCTTGAAGTCGTGTTATTTAACTTTTGGCTATACGGGTCTTGATCGATGAGAAAATCGACTCTCATTGTTGTTACTTGAAAGTATTATGTTCAATACTTAGAAAATTTCATTTTAGCAAAAGCTGTCAAAATATATATAGTTTATCGGGTATATAGATGAGGTCGTAGGTTATTCGTTACGAGTCCAATGATCAAACGGCCAATTGATTTGAAGAGCTTGCTGGGAGATCTTGATTTCATAAAACTACGGCTCGGACTCAAACTGATCCGATCATAAAGAAAAACAGCCGTGAAAGTGATGTCTCGCAAAGACAGTTTACGTCAAAACTCTATTAGTGTACAAAGCTGATGGAAATATATATATATATATATATATATATATATATATATATATATATATATATATATATATATATATATATATATATATATATATATATATCGTCGGATTTCAAACACTTGTATCTTTTTCGTTATAAGCCCGTTTTCTATGTTCTTTATATCCCCGCGAAGGTAATCAAGTATACTTTAGGTTTCTCAAGGTCTCGGCTAGTCAAGATATCATTAAATCTCACTTTTCCTAGCTAGAAAATCGGGACAGATTCATATTTCAGAAAATATAGTTTTTGTCGTAAATCTTGAAAATAACATATCTTTTTCGTCGTAACTCGGATTTTATCCCCATTTTCGGCCATAGTTTCGTCTCGGAATGTATTTTCTAAATATTTGGTCCAAAGTTACACCCTAGACCCTGAGTTTCCCACGTTTTACAGAAATGGACAGCAGCTTTGAAAGTTTGTCAAAATCAACTTTTCTAGTTCAAGGGTTGTTCAAAACTTAACCAAACTATCTCAAATCAACTTCACAAATACCCAATCCTACCATACACCTTCTTAGGGTGTCATGGGGTCCTAAACATCACCAATCTTGGTGGATCTCATGAGATTATTAGTGAAATTTATAGATCTATGTTTATAAAAACAAAATGAGTAATAAGTGGTATGGATCTTACATGCTTGCATGTTTTTCTTACTAGATCATGAAAATATATAAAGTAGATGTTTAAAAGAGTAAGAAAGGTTGTTAGTAACTTACTTGAAGATTTGATGATTTTTGAGCGAAAAAACTTAATAATCTTGAGGTTTTTATTTCAAAACCTTAACTAGATCAATACTATGACTTGATTAGGCACTTGGATCTTGAAAAATTTATGGTTTCTCTTGTGTTCTTGTTGTGATCGAAAATGGTGGAGATGAGGAAGGGATGAGAGCATTTTTGATAGTTTGTTTGAGGTGTAAATGAAAAAAAAATGTGGTGAAATGAGTATATATATGTGGACTAGTCAAAGTAATTTAATGCATATGGCTAGTTAGGGGGGGACATGGGGAGTGAATTAGGGGAGGAGTTGCAAGAGTTTGGAGGCTAATTAAAGCCTTTGTCTAGTTGTTGGATGAGTTTGTGTATTTTGTGTACACTTTGGGTGTTATCGGGTACCGAGTTATCTACAAGTAAATTGTAACGAGATGAAATAAAATGCGACGAAGTTGTAAAAGTTGTAAAATATTATTCCTTGTAAGAATCGGGTGTTAAAATAATTATCGTGTTGAAATTTCACAATCCGACAGAGTTATAAGCTCCGACCGTGAAATATAGTAACTGATTCGAAAACACCGGGTAAATTAATAATATAATTTTTATATTATTATTATGAGTATGTAAATATGTTAGGATCATAGTCGGGAGTATTGGGTATACGTTAGTAGTAAAACTGAGTGGTATCGTTAATTACAAATTAAGCATACGTATATAGAAATAATGCATATCCGTGTAGGTTCTCAAATGATGATGATAATGTGTAGACTATTCCAGTCTATATGAAGTGTCATTAATGAATGATGCATGAATTCGCAGCTAAACCTAACTGGTTACGCGAATTTGAAGACTCGTAAACTTAGTTTACGAAATGACGAACGATGATCATGAATAGTGATTTCCCTTCGGGAATGAATAGTGTCACATGAATAGTAAAATTTTTGAACGTTTCTCGGAATCACAAACTGACTCCGAAAATGATGAATAGTAAAGTGATGAATAGTGATAGGTGAATAGTAATCGATGAATAGTAACTAATGAATAGTGAATAGGAGAAATGTCCCGAAAATGCGGGTTGTTACAGTCTCACCCCCTTAAAAGGAACTTCGTCCCGAAGTTCAGTTTGTGTTGGTCTCTGAAGTTGTATTGGTGAAAAGATGATGATTCTTATCGTGTAAGCTATTGAGCTCTAACAAGGTTCAAGTCTGACGGCCACCAGGCCTACTTTGTCAGAAATGTTGAATGGTCCAGTGTATATCGGGTTCATGAATGCTTACTGGACTAGAGAGTTGGGCTTTTCCAAATTTCAATCCGTCAATGGATGTTGGCACTTCGGCCATAGAGTGCTTCAAATGGTGTAGTCTCTACACTCGTGTGGTAACTAAGGTTGCAACTGAATTTGATTTATGGCAATTGGTTAATCCAACCATTTCTAGTGTCAATCACACCCGATTTGGGTATATCTCCCTATGTTTGAATCAACCTCTAATTCTGACCATTGGTCTGAAGATAATAGGTGGTGTGGTTCCAAAGGAATCTTAATGAAATCACTAGGAGTTCGAGGTGAATCAAATTCCTCTATTAGGAATAATTGAAATGGGTATCCTGAATCTTGTGGAAAAACTTACAAGGTTAAGTCCGTCAAAGGGTGTTGTTGGAAATAATAGATTAGGATAAGGTTGTGATCCTTCGCAGGATGTCATGAATTGAGTCTCTCTCCACCTACGATGCTTAGTCTCCATATATGTCATCAAATCACAAACTCCTAAAGGTGTAAGAGATGTAATATAGTGATTGATTTTCAAAGTTTGTTTTGAGATTGTGTGTTTTGTTCATAAACCTTCCCTGAGTAAATAAATTTACAACTTCAAGCAAACGGCTTTCCAAGTAAAGTATTTCTTGATGTTTCAAAATTTAATAGTTATGCAAGATAGGACAATTTTCAACATAAGGTGGATAATATGGTTTACCAAAGATTGATGTTTAAAATTTCCTAACATTCAATAGTTTTGTGAAAGATTAACCAAAAGAAATTTGCTTATCAAAATAAGTGCCTCAGAAAAGTGTTTTGTATAACGATAGTTTAGAGAAAAATCCATTTAAAGTGAAAGTATTAAGAGGATAAAAATAGCCAGGTATGTATGTCTGCACAAATGCATAGGTGTCTAACATGTTTGAATAAAGTCTATTGGTGAGGACATGTTCAATTGAAGGTTCTATAGTTTTGATTAGGAGGTTGGATGTATCCCTATAGTGTTGCTTAGTGAGCATTCGCATCGAAACTAATCTTGTAATTCAATCAAGCCAATACTTTCCAGATGGTGGAATTGTGGCAATCAGGCCAGTGATAGTGGTTCGAATGGTTTTGTGGTATCCTGAGATTTCTGTTGAGTTTTGAATGGTTTCAATGTATCGAGGGATCCTCCTTATAGATGGTATGGAAGGTCTTTCCTAGGGAGGTCTTTGATAATATCCATTTATCAATATAGGGAGTAGTGAGGGAAGAGTGACATCGGAGTCTATAGAGTGTCAGCTAATTCCTTATATATATATGGGGATGGGGAAAGGAAATGATAGTGATGGTGAGAAGAGAAAAGATTGTGACAACTGCGACAAAAATGAGATTGTGATAAAAGAAAATAATGTGATATAAGTGTGTCGTGCATAGACGTAAATGTCCATGAGATGAAATGACCAGTTGACGTGCTTCTAATCGGTGGTTCACGAAGTGATGAAAAGTATGAATGTTCCAACAACGAGGGTATACACATACCTGAATGAAACATTTGGAAATTGAGTAAAGGATTCAATCTAGACATAATCTTATTATAACCACTCTCAGTGTTACAAAATTCACTTCTGAGTCAGACATAGGTGGTCAGCCTATATCTCACTATCCCGGGTTGAATATAGATGACCAGTCTATATTCCACCGAGGTTCCATGAATTTTGAAATACTCAGCTCAGTTATACTAATACCATGTCCTTCACCAACACCAAGAAGTTCTTAAAGACAAAAGCAAGTGACCAAGCTCGAGGTCAAGTTATGAAACTATGCAAGGAGAAACATAATGTGGTGACATATATGATACGTGAACATGCTTATATGAAAGACAATTATAGTAATCAACTATAATAAATGAATATAGTATATCAGATAATGAGACATAAATCTCATCACCTAAGTCAGCAACTAACCACAAAGAGGCTTCAGCTTGGCAGGCAGACACGTGACGGTCATAGGGTTAAATTTTCTTGAAAGTAGCTATAGTCTAGGTTTTAAAAACACTTAGTTCGCTATAGCCAAAGCTCTGATACCAATCTGTCACACCCCCAAAATCAGGTCCAGCGGAAGCATACGTGTAGCTGGGGTGTAACTCAATTGGTATTACATCACAAGTTCAAAAATGGTTTTCACTTGAATCATTTAGAATAAAATAGCTTAATCAAAAATGTTGAATTTACATTTTTAATAGTAGTGCGGAAGTAGGCCTTTTAAATACTTTTAAACGGTCCCCAAATGAATATCAGAGTCTTCTATGACCATGCCATGCCCTGCCAAAACCTCCGGTAGCGTGCCATAGCTTAATACCTGAAAATACATGCTAAAGTGTCAACACGAGGTTGGTGAGTTCATAGATTTGTATTAAAACAATAGTGTTGTAAGTACAATAGAGAGTTTTGTGACCATTGTGTAACTCACAATGTCATAAAAATAAAGTTTACCTTACAGTAAAATCAGGATTGTGGACCATGAGTAGAGTGTGTGATCATTACAACAAATATAATATCACATAGAAAAATAGTCTATTACGCTAGCGCTAAGTTCATGCAACCGAAGCTATAACAGTGTGCATGCTCTAGAAGCATGTTAAATATAAAGGCCCGGCAAGTGTTTATCCCGTTACACTTGTAATTCGACATGTTATACGCTCGCGTTTGCCTATCCGGTCAAACCGAACGGGGGAGTCACCACCAATAGATCTATTTATAACATTCGCGCTTCCCAGCAGGAATTGACGGTTCATGAGTTTGGGCATAGTGGGATTCAAGGGCTTAGGCTAATCCGCGTAATAGTGTAAATAAAGCATAAGTTTCAGTGTGGTCCATAAAAGTGTTTGCATAAAAGCAATAGTTCATAAAGTGTGTTGCATATAAGCAAAAGTTCATAAAGTGTGTTGCATAAAAGCAAAAGTTCATAAAGTGTATTGCATGTTAATAAAGCATTTGTGTATGTGAGAAAAAAAATCAAGCATGCAACCAATATATACATAGGTGCATTTGAATAATCAATCAAGCCTTCAAAGAAACAGTAGTGTTTAAGTAAACAATTGCGCATTCAATCCTTGAGTTTAGTCAAAAACGAGCATGTATTCTCCCCCAAAACAGTTATAAAAACAGGTAAAAGTAGGGGGGTATGAACTCACCTGGTGCGATAGCTATGATGACAAAAGTGGATACACTGAAATGAGGCACGATCTCTAATCGCAACCTAATATGAATGATAGTTTCTAATGTAAGAAATGGAATGATGCTACACATGCAAGTACGTATGTTACCGATACCACTCGTTAGCTTTGAAAATAACGTTTATCGTCGAAAAATACGTTTTTGACGTCTCGTTAGGTTAATAACCACTTTCCATGTAAATACGTTGAAATAGTACTCCACGATCCTTGTTTGGTGTTCAATCGGCAAATATAAGGTTTTCGTCGCAAAAATAACATTTTCATTACTTGAAAATATGACCAAAATGGCCTCGCAAAACTAGTCGCGAAATATTGTACGTTAAGTGTTAATGGTCAAGCTCGGCGTTTTTGAAAACCTTGTAACAATATCTTGAAGTCGTGTTATTTAACTTTTGGCTATACGGGTCTTGATCGATGAGAAAATCGACTCTCATTGTTGTTACTTGAAAGTATTATGTTCAATACTTAGAAAATTTCATTTTAGCAAAAGCTGTCAAAATATATATAGTTTATCGGGTATATAGATGAGGTCGTAGGTTATTCGTTACGAGTCCAATGATCAAACGGCCAATTGATTTGAAGAGCTTGCTGGGAGATCTTGATTTCATAAAACTACGGCTCGGACTCAAACTGATCCGATCATAAAGAAAAACAGCCGTGAAAGTGATGTCTCGCAAAGACAGTTTACGTCAAAACTCTATTAGTGTACAAAGCTGATGGAATATATATATATATATATATATATATATATATATATATATATATATATATATATATATATATATATATATATATATATATATATATATATATATATATATATATATATATATATATATATCGTCGGATTTCAAACACTTGTATCTTTTTCGTTATAAGCCCGTTTTCTATGTTCTTTATATCCCCGCGAAGGTAATCAAGTATACTTTAGGTTTCTCAACACAAAGGTTGAGTGATATTCATAGAGTTTGTTTAATGGTTGAACACAATATGTTGGTAGTATAAGTTAATTAGACTCATACTTATGGTTGGTAAACAAAACAGTTATTATTATATACTAAGCTCATGCAACCAATACGTTAACGGGTACCAATATCAATCGGCGGTTTTGTTGCCCCGGTAAGTCCTTTGCCGTCATACTTAAAGTTTCAAATATAGTGTATTCGTTTGAACTAATCTGCTCAAACAAATGGGATTCGTCAATCCCAATAGGCCTATTCACAATACTCGCGCTCACTAATACTAGTGATTAAATGGTTCATGATATGGGGCCTAGGATTGGCAAGGAAGGTACTTAGTAATAATAAAGCAATCAGGCAGTATACAGTTTCAAAGCATTGTGTTCGGTTTAAAATAGCATGTATTCCCCCCAAAGGTTTGTAAAACATTGAAGTAATGTAAAGTGGGGTTATGAACACACCTTAAGTAAGATAGCAAGTAATGAAGGTAATGGTTGGATCTTGAAGGTTTCTACGAGCAACCTATAATAGAATGTCGCGACTTAGGATTGGAGTAAAGAATATGAAGAAGTGCCTATATATATCTTGCAATTAGTCCATGATGTGGTACGATGTATAATGTAAGTCTTTGAAAAGAAATGATTCGTGAAACATGTATAGTTTATATATCATTTACTACCGTTCGGGCCGACATAATTCAGAAGTCATGTTAGTAAACGTTCGAGGAGCCAGGACACTTTAATTCATAAATCCACAACTTATCTCGACGACTTACATAATGAACTCCTCACATGAGGCTCCCTACTATTGTAGTAGTTGATAAAATATATATATATATATATATATATATATATATATATATATATATATATATATATATATATATATATATATATATATAAGTTTTGATCCGAAGAGTTACATGTCCAATTTTTGAATAAACTTAGGAAAGTTTATTTTTACATGAAGATTGTTATTAGGGTAAGTTTCTTAAGTCTTGTATGACAATTTCTTTGTAATATCTCATGGGTCTTTTAGATGAAGTAGATCCAAATTATATGTTCAAGTTATCGCCAATTCTTTGGTTCATGTTTTCGCCTAAGTAAGCTTCTATGGTCATTTAGTCATGGCCTTGCCATGACCTTTGGTCATTGTTCCATGGTCTTGAGACTCAACCTTGGCTCTAGCCATGGTTGTGGTCTTGATTCTAGGTCATAAGACCTCTTTGGTCTTTTTAAACCATAACCATTATATAGTGACATATATATGTAAAATAGTTGTTAATAAACTGAGAAAAATCTTATTCATTATTGGTTTTCTGAAGATGTGCTTCTGAATTTATGAAGAAAACGTGATTCTGGACAACTTTCGTGTTTTAACTTTTTCATGAAACGGACCAGAAAAGCCTCTTTTTGCGTGTTTTATGTTTTGTCACAGAAACTATTTTGGCGGTTTTGCCGCAAAGTTTTGGTAACTTCAAATGGTCATAACTTTTGACTCGTATACTCGTTTTAGGTGGTTCAAATTGCTATGGTTTCCTTGTTAGGTCCTCTACTACAATATGTAATGATCCAATATCATAATTTTACAATTTTGATCAGATTATACCAAGAAAGTCACTAGTTTACTTGTTTAAATAACTTAACTTAACAATCATTTGTAATAACTTGTTTTACCCATTTTTATACATCATGGACATGATCACAAGACATAATATAGCATGAATGATATGTAAATAACATGATTATGATATTTAACAAGAAGCATGTTAGGGTTTTGCTTACAACTTTTGGCTTTCAATTAAGAAAGGAAGTTAACATGTAAGGTAAGGACTTTGATAGACTTTAGCTTCAACCTACTTCACTTCATGCAATCTTTCTACTCTTGTATTCTTGAAAGAGAGATGATGAAAGTTGAGGTGACTTTAGCGGATTCAAACAAAAGAGAAATCACCAAAGTTTATGAGATTTGGAAGTGTTTTGAGTACCTAAAACCAAGCTAGGGTTTCTATACTTGAAGTTGCTCTTGATACTTGCTTGAAACTAGAAGAAATTAGCTAAGTGTGGAGTGTTTGGTGTGTGATGGTGGACGGCAAAACAAAGGGGGGAGGGGGTATTTATATGCTCTTGAGGAGGTTACCAATTTGGATTTGTCAAAGCCTTTCATGGTAAGTTTTACACATGTAAACATCTCAAGCCAACTTAGCTTAGGATCAAGCCACACCAAGGGTGACTCCCCCCCCCTATTGGCGGTTCACAAGGGCTAGGGGGTGAGGTGTGCTTTGCTTGATAATATCCTAAGTATTGGATGAGTTTTGACTCCGGGAAATGCCAACCGTAAATGATTAAGCCTCAAAACGTAAAACCGGGTGTCGTAAAAATATGGAACTTGAAAGTATTGTTAAACATGTCATCATACTCTATAATAAAATATAAAATGAGTGGTAGGTTCCATTGGGGTGGTAAAACCCTGCTAAAACTGGAAACACGGGTCTAAAACGCGTAATACGTAAAATGTACGAATATTGTGTAAAATTGAGAAAAGTAAAATGTTACTTTTCTAATAGGATAAAAATGATTTAAAATGACTTATAATGTCTAGACTGGGCTCAGTCTAGTGTCGGTTGGTATTAAATGTCTTTTAGACATAAAACCGTAAGCCTAAAAATCAAGGAATGATTTATAAAATTAAGGAATGATTTTTGGTCAAAGGAGGAGGGAAAAATATGTTGTCTTTTTCAAAAAATGTGAAAACTCAAATTGTCTTAGAAACGCGGTGCAGGTATAGGCTAAGGTTACGGCTCAGTAAAAACGCTTAAAAATGAAAATTCCTGTTTTTCACGGCCGAGGTTTATTTTGTCATATTTTTCTCAGTCAAGATTTATTCTCAAATAAATCATGAGTGTATCAAACATTTTTCTGATACGGGGAAAATTAACGCGGTCGAGTTTCGTTGTGCGTGGAATTTTTGAATGACGTTTTACCCTAAAACGTGTAATTCCTTAATAACTTTCGCGAAAATGATCTGATGAATGTCAAACTTTTAATTTGCATTGGAAATGATTTATCACACGAGAATATGAAATAAAAATCAAATTTCGGGAAAAAATCGTAAAAATGATTAGTAAAAGTGAATAGTGAAATTTTCCGGGAATAGTAATTAACCTGAAATTGCGAATTGTTACTGTCTCCACCCCATATGAGAGCTCTGTCCCGGAGATCAATTTGCGTTGGGAGTAGAAGCTTCGTTGGTAAAAAGATGTGGGTATTTCTTACGTATCTGGTCCTCTCGTTCCCATGTGTATTCAGGACCACGTCGTAAGTTCCAACGAACTTTGACAATTGGAATACGGCTTTGCTTGAGTTGTTTGACCTCTCGGTCCAATATTTCTACGGGTTCCTTGATAAATTGAAGATCATCATTGAGTTGAATTTCATCGAGTGGAATAACGAGTGATTCATCTGACAAGCATTTCTTTAGGTTGGATACATGGAAAGTGGGGTGTACACTACTGAGTTCTGATGGAAGCTCAAGTCTGTACGCCACAGGGCCAACCCTGGCTAGGATTTTGAATGGTCTGATGTATCTTGGGTTTAGTTTTCCTTGTTTACTGAATCGTATCAAGCCTTTCCAAGGTGATACCTTTAGCATAACCCTATCTCCGACTTGGAACTCTAGGGGTCTGCGTCGTGTGTCGGCATAACTTTTATGTCGATCTCTTGCGGCTTACTTCTGATTTGTACAATCTTATCCGTTGTTTCTCGTATGAGTTCTGGTCCATTGAGTTGAACTTCTCCTACTTCAGCCCAACAAGCAGGTGAATGACACTTTCGACCGTAAAGCGCTTCAAATGGAGCTGCTTTAATACTTGCATGATAGCTGTTGTTGTAGGAAAATTCGACTAATGGTAGATGAGTATCCCATCCTTTTCCAAAGTCTATTATGCAAGCTCGAAGCATGTCTTCAAGTGTTTGAATGGTTCGTTCACTCTGACCATCGGTCTGAGGAAGGTACGCTGTACTCATGTCTAGATTTGTTCCAAAGGCGTCTTGGAGTGACTGCCAGAAATTAGAAGTAAATCTACCATCTCGGTCAGATATGATGGATATTGGTGCACCATGTCTTGAGACTATTTCTTTGACGTACAGTCGAGTAAGGTGTTCCATTTTGTAAGTCTCTTTGATTGGTATAAAGTGTGCGGATTTTGTGAGACGATCAACTATGACCCAGATGGAGTCATAACCGCTTGATGTCTTTGGGAGCTTGGTAATGAAGTCCATAGTAATTCTTTCCCATTTCCATATAGGAATCTCTGGTTGTTGCAATGGACCGGATGGTTTTTGATGTTCGGCTTCTACTTTTGAGCATGTAAGACATTTGCTAACGTATGTTGCAATATCGGCCTTCATGTTCGGCCACCAATAGAGTAGTTTAAGATCATGATACATCTTATCAGATCCTGGATGTATAAATTATTTGGACTTGTGAGATTCATGTATGATCAAGTCTCGTAGGACACCATAAAGTGGTAACCAACTTCGACCTTGGAAGCATAGAGTTCCATCTGAACGGGTTTCGAATTTCTTCTATATCATGCCATCCAACTTTTCCTTTTGGATGTCTTCTTGTTTCACCGCCTCTGCTTGAGCGTGAAGGATTTGAGCAGGAAAGTTTGAATTTATGGTTAAAACTAAGGCTCGGACTCGTAATGGTTTAACCCGTTCCTTTCGACTTAGAGCGTCGGCTACTACGTTTGCCTTTCCTGGATGGTAACGAATGTCGCAGTCATAATCACTTAGTAATTCCAACCAACGACGTTGTTTCATGTTTAGTTCTTTTTGGTTCAAAATGTGTTGTAGACTTTTATGATCGGTGTACACAGTACATCTAGTACCGTATAGATAGTGTCTCCAGATTTTTAGTGCAAAGGCTACAGCTCCTAACTCTAAGTCATGAGTGGTGTAATTTTCTTCATGAACCTTGAGTTGTCTTGAAGCATAAGCCATGACCTTATAACGTTGCATCAACACGGCACCTAAACCTTGGTGCGATGCATCACAATAGACTACAAAATCTTCGATCCCATCTGGTAATGCTAGGATTGGAGCACTACAAAGTTTCTGTTTAAGGGTTTGGAAAGCTTTTTCTTCATCTTCATCCCACACGTATTTCTTGTTTTTCTGAGTTAGCTTGGTCAAAGATTTTGCTATTGAGGAAAATCCTTCAATAAACCTTCGATAGTACCCGGCTAGACCCAGAAATTGACGAATTTCTGTAGGTGTGGTAGGTGTTGGCCAATCTTTGATAGCCTCAATCTTATCGGGATCGACATGTAAACCAGTCTTGTCAATCACATGCCCAAGGAATTGTACGGATTGAATCCAAAATTCGCATTTGGAAAACTTTGCATACAATTTCTCTTCCTTGAGTAGTCCTAAAATTGTTCTCAGGTGTTCTTTGTGTTCCTCTTCGTTTTTAGAATATATGAGAATGTCGTCTATGAATACGATCATGAATTTGTCCAAATATGGCTTACACACTCGACTCATGAGATCCATGAATACTGCCGGTGCATTAGTTAACCCAAATGGCATCACTTGGAATTCATGGTGACCATATCGTGTCCTAAAGGCTGTTTTTGGAATGTCTTCATCACGAACTCTAACTTGATGGTAACCTGACCGTAGGTCAATTTTTGAGTAATAGGTTGAACCTTGTAATTGGTCGAATAAATCATCAATTCTTGGTAGTGGGTATCCGTTCTTTATGGTTAATTTGTTTAGTTCACGATAGTCAATACACATTCGTAATGACCCATCTTTCGTTTTCACGAATAAAACTGGAGCTCCCCATGGTGAGGAACTGGGTCGAATAAATCCCTTGTCCGAAAGTTCTTGTAATTGATTTGATAGCTCTTGCATCTCTGACGGTGCTAGCCGGTAGGGTGCGCAGGCAACTGGCGCCGCTCCTGGTATTAAATCAATTCTGAATTCTATTTGACGATTTGGTGGTAGTCCGGGTAAATCTTCCGGAAAGACTTCAGGAAACTCACGGGCGATAGGAACATCTTCGAGACGTTTTTCATCGGATTTCTTTTCGGTTACGTGGGCTAGGAAAGCATAACATCCTTTCTCAATGTACTTCATCGTTTTGATACATGAGATGATGTTTATTCGAGTTCCACTTTGATCACCACGAATGATCAATGTTTCATTGTCACATGGAATGTGCACAACTCTTTCACCACAAATGATGTTAGCTTGATGTTTAGACAACCAATCCATGCCAATGACAATATCAAAACTTCCGTGTTCGATTGGCATAAGATTGATGTTAAAGGGGTGGTCTAAGAGATTAAGGGTACAGTTTGGGATTACGGTACTAGTATTTACTAAGTCACCGGTAGCAAGTTCAATACTATAACAGGTGGTTAAAGTGATTGATGGAATATCAAGTAAAGGCGCAATTCTAGTAGATATAAAGCTCATATCAGCACCAGAATCGAATAAGACTTTAACAGGAATGTTATTGAGTAAGAACGTACCGGTAACCACGTTCGGGTCTTGGTGTGGTTCTCCATTTCCCATGAAATAGGCTCTACCGCGAGCACCTCCGCCTTGGGGTCCTTGGTTTTGAGGACAGTTGTTCTTGAAGTGTCCCTTTTCACCACGCCCAAAACATGTAACTATTGGCTGAGTGTTAGCCCCAGTAGCTACAGCCTTGCCTCTACAATCCTTGGCAAGATGTCCGGGCTTTTGACACTTGTTGCACTTGGCCGGGCAGGGACCTGCGTGATGGTAGTTGCACTTGGTACACTGTGGTAGAGTACCAACGTATTTACCTCCGGCTGGTGCAGCAACATAAGCCGTCGCGGCTTCTTGTCTTTTGTTTTGTTGATTGTGATGGTTGTTGTTTCGGGTTTGGTTGTTGTTGTTGTTACTTCCACGGTTACCATCCCATGGTCGCTTGTTGTTGTTCCGATTGTTATTGTTGTTATGGTAGTTGGAGTTGTTCGTGTTATTGGTATTGTTGGCGTTGTTGGTGTTGTTGGTGTTGTTTTGCTTTCGGGTTTCTGTTGTATGCACCACTTGATCCATGAGGTTACGAGACATCCGCATAGCTTCATCAAGTTCCTTGGGATTTACTGAAGTTACATTCCCTTGTATACTTGATGGAAGTCCCCAGATATACCGTTCCAACAATTTCTCTTTTGTGGAAACCATTGTTGGACATAGTATCCTCAATTCTTGGAATCAACGGTTGTAAGTTATGATGTCATTTCCTTTAACAGAACGATCCCAGAATTCTACCTCTAACTTCTGCATTTCACTGAGGGGGCAGTACTCTTTGATCATCATCTTCTTTAGATTATCCCAAGAAATCTTATAAGCATTTTCAATGCCCATTGGTTGAGCTATTGAATTCCACCATGATAATGCCACATTCAACAAAGTACTCGTGGCATACTGAACTTTATCACTCTCAGTACATTTACTGACCAAAAATACCGACTCCGCTTTTTCAAACCAGCGGGTCAAACCTACAGCTCCTTCAATACCCTTAAACTTTATGGGTTCGCATTTCAAATAGGAAATGAATGAGCAAACCTTAGGTACTGAAGCAACATTTGTCACTGGAGGGATAGTTAGGCTTGGTCCTCCAATGTTAAGGCTGGCAATTCGGGCAGCTTCTGCAGCTATAGCAACTTCCGCAGCAGTGGCGGCTTCAGCGGCTGCTGCAGCATTAGTAGCTGTTGTAGTATCAGCAGCTGTAGCATCATCAACGGCTGCTGCAGCACCAGCAGCTGTGGCAGCTTCGACAGCTGCTACAGCTATGGCTGCTCGTTCCGTTGTGAGTGCTGCATTAACACTATCTTTAACTAGTTTGCGAATAGCAGCTTGAGTCATTGCTCGTGGTGTCTTCTTCTTTGGCGCCATGATTCTATTGTTCAAAAGATATGTCGTAATTAGAGAGTTGTGAAATGAGCACAATTTTTGATAAGAATGATATGATAATAATGTTGAAACTTAAAAGCATAACACATGATAGTAGATAAAACAAGAGTTTTATTCATATAACGTTGATTGATTTACAAAATCGAAACCTATTATGAGCTTCTTCAAAATTTACTAACTGATACTTTCAGTTTAGTAATTACAACGTTCTACAAAAGATAACTATTACTATAACACTAGTCTAACATCGGTTGGAAGGTTGTTGTAGTCCAGACGGATTATTACTTCCGTATGTTCCTAACACATCCACACTTTCATTGGGGCAGTATTCTTTGACATCCTTCTGGTATAGCCTTTGTTGTATGGCACACATTTGAGATTGCATTTCATACATCTCATTCCTGAGTTGATACCTATCAAAGTTAGCAACATCCAGTCGGATTTCTGCGGTATTTAGGCGGTTAAGTAGTCTGTGAATTTGTGCCGCATCTTGTTCTTGGGCTCTCTCAACCAATGTAAGTCTATCCTTGACATCATCCAAGCCGGTCAAGGGATTCAAGTCTATGTCCCCAACATGAGTCAAGTCTCTCTTCACATAGCTCATGTCAAGTTTAAACCAATAGAGGTCTTCTCGTGCGTTCGTGGCATCCATTTTGGCAGAATTTACCTTGGATATATAGTCATTCATTTGACTTGCCATGCTTTGAACTTTGAGTTGAGTTAGGTTGAGGGCTTGTTTCAAAGAGTATATTTCGTATTGAGCATAGTTCACGAACATAGGTGTAGATGTAGATGTTCCGCCGACTTCGTAAGTAGACTTTGGAACTTGAGCTGGAGTAGTACGATTAGATTCGGATGAGTTTGGTGAAATAGGAGGTGGTGATGTTAATGGTGATAGTTGTCGCACCACCATTTGTTCCTCTACTTCCTCAATGTCATCGATGCCTTCAATGTCAATATCCATTTCAGGATCTTCTTCGTAATCATCGATGTTTATGTCCATATCCATTTCAGGATCTTCGTCCGAATCTTCTTCATTGTCATCGACTAAATCCTCGTAAGGTTCTTCCTTGTCGTCATAGTCAAGTGCTTCAAAGTAAGGATCATTGGGTCCGGGAAGAATTGGTAAATAAACGGGCATAGCAGGAAGATGATCGGGAGATGGAGGTGCGGACATGATGTCTACAAAGAGTATTATAACGTCAAAATAAATCAAATGTTTATGGAAAGTGCTCAAAATGTGGCAATGTGTTTATAATAATATACAAATATGTTCATGTAGCATAATGTGTAATAAGTCCATAATCTTCTGGAGGATGGAAGGCACGAAGAGCGGAAGGCTATAAAAATGTTTTTGCTTGTAATTGTAGTTATAGTTTAGGTCTCACTTAGACCCGTTTCTCTATAACCATGGCTCTGGTACCAATCTGTAACACCCCTAATTCATGATGCAGCGGAATTCAACTTGGGTGTTACTCGATGGCACAACAGTCATAATAATAGAAAACGATCTCTAACCGAATCGCTTTAAAAAGAGTTATCATTCGAATTTATTCAAATATATCAGAGTTTACATAGTTAGGTCCCGAAAAGGTTCCATGTTTCAAAATACATCAATATAAAGTCTTTTGATGTTTTATCGAATGACAAAGTAGTTTATAGCCTTCTTCCTTTAGTCCGTGCCCTTCCGCTCCATTCTTGATTATCATGGACCTGAAATACATGCTTAAGAGGTCAACACAAAGGTTAAGTGATATTCATAGAGTTTGTTTAATGCTTGAACACAATATGTTGGTAGTATGAGTTAATTAGACTCATACTTATGGTTGGTAAACAAAACAGTTATTATTATATACTAAGCTCATGCAACCAATACGTTAACGGGTACCAATATCAATCGGCGGTTTTATTGCCCCGGTAAGTACTTTGCCGTCATACTTAATGTTTCAAATATAGTGCATTCATTTGAACTAATCTGCTCAAACCAATGGGATTCTTCAATCCCAATAGGCCTATTCACAATACTCGCACTCACTAATACTAGTGATTAAATGGTTCATGATATGGGGCCTAGGATTGGCAAGGAAGGTACTTAGTAATAATAAAACAATCAGGCAGCATACAGTTTCAAAGCATTGTGTTCGGTTTAAAATAGCATGTATTCCCCCCAAAGGTTTGTAAAACATTGAAGTAATGTCAAGTGGGGTTATGAACTCACCTTAAGTAAGATAGCAAGTAATGAAGGTAATGGTTGGATCGTGAAGGTTTCTACGAGCAACCTATAATAGAATGTCACGACTTAGGATTGGAGTAAAGAATATGAAGAAGTGCCTATATATATCTTGCAATTAGTCCATGATGTGGTACGATGTATAATGTAAGTCTTTGAAAAGAAATGATTCATGAAACATGTATAGTTTATATATCGTTTACTATCGTTCGGGCCGACATAATTTAGAAGTCATGTTAGTAAACGTTCGAGGAGCCAGGACACTTTAATTCATAAATCCACAACTTATCTCGATGGCTTACATAATGAAATCCTCACATGAGGCTCCCTACTATTATAGTAGTTGATAATATATATATATATATATATATATATATATATATATATATATATATATATATATATATAAGTTTTGATCCGAAAAGTTACATGTCCAATTTTTGAATAAACTTAGGAAAGTTTATTTTTACATGAAGATTGTTATTAGGGTAAGTTTCTTAAGTCTTGTATGACAATTTCTTTGTAATATCTCATGGTTCTTTTAGATGAAGTAGATCCAAATTGTATGTTCAAGTTATCGCCAATTCTTTGGTTCATGTTTTCGCCTAAGTAAGCTTCTATGGTCAT
Organism: Artemisia argyi; assembly: GCA_030686995.1. Taxonomy (NCBI): domain Eukaryota; kingdom Viridiplantae; phylum Streptophyta; class Magnoliopsida; order Asterales; family Asteraceae; genus Artemisia; species Artemisia argyi. The sequence continues at coordinate 36,699,068 of CM060677.1, read as the reverse complement.
TTAGTCATGGCCTTGCCATGACCTTTGGTCATTGTTCCATGGTCTTGAGACTCAACCTTGGCTCTAGCCATAGTTGTGGTCTTGATTCTAGGTCATAAGACCTCTTTGGTCTTTTTAAACCATAACCATTATATAGTGACATATATATGTAAAATAGCTGTTAATAAACTGAGAAAAATCTCATTCGTTATTGGTTTTCTGAAGACGTGCTCCTGAGTTTTTGAAGAAAATGTAATTCCGGACAATTTCTGCTTTAACTTTTTCATGAAACGGATCAGAAAGGCCTCTTTTTGCGTGTTTTATGTTCTGTCACAGAAACTATTTTGGCAGTTTTGCCGCAAAGTTTTGGTAACTTCAAATGGTCATAACTTTTGACTCGTATACTTGTTTTAGGTGGTTCAAATTGCTATGGTTTCCTTGTTAGGTCCTCTACTACAATATGTAATGATCCAGTATCATAATTTTACCATTTTGATCAGATTATACCAAGAAAGTCACTAGTTTACTTGTTTAAATAACATAACTTAACAATCATTTATAATAACTTGTTTTACCCATTTTTATACATCATGGACATGATCACAAGACATAATATAGCATGAATGATATATAAATAACATGATTATGATATTTAACAAGAAGCATGTTAGGGTTTTGCTTACAACTTTTGGCTTTCAATTAAGAAAGGAAGTTAACATGTAAGGTAAGGACTTTGATAGACTTTAACTTCAACCTACTTCACTTCATGCAATCTTTCTACTCTTGTATTCTTGAAAGAGAGATGATGAAAGTTGAGGTGACTTGAGTGGATTCAAACAAAAGAGAAATCACCAAAGTTTATGAGGTTTGGCAGTGTTTTGAGTACCTAAAACCAAGCTAGGGTTTCTATACTTGAAGTTGCTCTTGATACTTGCTTGAAACTAGAAGAAATTAGCTAAGTGTGGAGTGTTTGGTGTGTGATGGTGGACGGAAAAACAAAGGGGGGAGGGGGTATTTATATGCTCTTGAGGAGGTTACCAATTTGGATTTGTCAAAGGCTTTCATGGTAAGTTTTACACATGTAAACATCTCAAGCCAACTTAGCTTAGGATCAAGCCACACCAAGGGTGACTCCCCCCCCCCCTATTGGTGGTTCACAAGGGCTAGGGGGTGAGGTGTGCTTTGCTTGATAATATCCTAAGTATTGGATGAGTTTTGACTCCGGGAAATGCCAACCGTAAATGATTAAGCCTCAAAACGTAAAACCGGGTGTCGTAAAAATATGGAACTTGAAAGTATTGTTAAACATATCATCATACTCCATAATAAAATATAAAATGAGTGGTAGGTTCCATTGTGGTGGTAAAACCCTGCTAAAACTGGAAACACGGGACTAAAACGCGTAATACGTAAAATGTACGAATATTGTGTAAAATTGAGAAAAGTAAAATGTTACTTTTCTAATAGGATAAAAATGATTTAAAATGACTTATAATGTCTAGACTGGGCTCAGTCTAGTGTCGGTTGGTATTAAATGTCTTTTAGACATAAAATCGTAAGCCTAAAAATCAAGGAATGATTTTTGGTCAAAGGAGGAGGGGAAAATATGTTGACTTTTTCCAAAAATGTGAAAACTCAAATTGTCTTAGAAACACGGTGCAGGTATAGGCTAAGGTTACGGCTGAGTAAAAACGCTTAAAAATAAAAATTCCTATTTTTCACGGCCGAGGTTTATTTGGTCATATTTTTCTCAGTCATGATTTATTCTCAAATAAATCATGAGTGTATCAAACATTTTTCTGATACGGGGAAAATTAACGCGGTCGAGTTTCATTGTGCGTGGAATTTTTGAATGACGTTTTATCTTAAAACGTGTAATTCCTTAATAACTTTCGCGAAAATGATCTGATGAATGTCAAACTTTTAATTTGCCATGGAAATGATTTATCACATGAGAATATGAAATAAAAATCAAATTTCGGGAAAATAAATCGTAAAAATGAATAGTAAAAGTGAATAGTAAAAATTTTCGGGAATAGTAATTAACCTGAAATTGCGAATTGTTACACTAAGGGTCGATCATCATGGTTGCTGGACGTCTTCATCTTTGTCTTTGACTTGTAACATGTAAAACTTTTGACGTCTTCAAAAAATGTTGTAAAATGAATGTACTTTGCTCTAAGTCTTTGTTCTTTGGTGATAATGTAGTGATTGTGTTATGAATTTGTCTGCCGTTCGTCACTCCTGTATCTGTGGTGGTTGTCCGCCATTCCAACATGCTCATACATTTTTGGACTTTGTCTTTTTAGTGCACGAAGTTTCTTTTCATACATATTGATCTTACTCTTTAACTTTGGAGATTCTTCTTATTGGGGTAGAATCTGTCTTTGAACTTTGTGGTGCTTAGATCTTTGGGGGAGCCCTCTTTGACTTCAAGATGTATGCATGAGCATGCTGGAATCTACCATCATGGAGGTGATTTGTACCTGCAGGTAAACAGTTAGCAATAATCAACCGGTACTTACAGATAAGGAATTAGAGCTCATCAACAGCATAGTGTGAAGACTCCTTCTAATCTTTATCAAGGCCATTCCCATGTCCGATACTCCCGAAGGACCTTACGAAACCTACTAAGTAGCTCAATGACTGGGTGAGTCATTGGGGATCACTCCACGACTGTAGACCACTAAAGAACCACCGCGAACACTAAGCGTAACCCGTGAAGGGTTACCGAAGTGACCTGCTGTCAGGGCTGTTTGATGTTGACCCTGGCAGGAATTTCCGTTCAATCATTGAGAAGTACTTGTGTAATTCTCTCATAAACGTTCTCGGCAGATTGCTAAGATCTGCGAAGGACTCGATAATTTACAGCTGGTGTCCATTGATGTAGAACACCAGTTGTAGAAATACTAAGTGTTCCTAAGAGATCTTTGATGTGTCTCATGGCTCTAGACTCGATAAGTGCACATTTAGGTTTCCTATGCAGAGACTAGGGAGGGGTATCCTGCTTCAATAACAACCATCTCTAAGAGATAAGTCGATAGATTACACTGGTTCCCCGTGAGAATGAAACAAGCTCTTTTAAGAGAACTTGAGTGGTTAAGAAGGTTTAGTGCATTGCGTCACTGGGTCCATGACGACTTCATCTTCAATACTGGTGTTGCCTTAGCAACAACCAGTAGCATACGAGTTGAACCCGGTGTCTGCCCTAAGGTTGAACATATGGAGGGCTATTTCTTTTCACCCTTTTCTTTACTTTTCTTTTTAATTCTTAAACTCCTTCTTTCCCTTTCATTCTTTTCTCCTTTTATCGTATCATACCTAAGGACTTCTAATTCTAACTATGGGTGATGTCCTTGGGTAGATCCCTCCGGCTCTGGCGGATCATAGGATGGTTTTTTCCTATCTTAATCACCTTATAACTCCTTGATTAACCGACATTAGCCATGAAACCTTTGATTGAAAATCTCTCAAAGTGTTTGTGATAATCAAATATTTTCGTTAACACTCTAAGAGTTTTGTGTTCACTTTTGAAGGGCTCCCCCTTCACATGTGCTCACAAGTAATCAATAAATTTGCACATGCGGGAGGAGCAAACATATTTTGAATTGATCCACTTTCAGTGAACAAGACCGATTCGAGACACGCTTACATCACTAGTTAAACTAGCTTGAAGTTATTACCTAGCCTGGTCAAGTCCACAGAAAGTTTCTCGAAATGGTACATTTCTACTTAGACAAATCCTTTTCGAGACATGCTTACGTGGCTAGTTAGAGAGTTCCGTTGTCAGTTTTTAGGTGACAATTAGCTCTAGTAACTAACTTGATGTCATTACCCGTCGAGGATAAGTCTTTTCGAGATTGCTAACTTTCATTGTTTCGTCAATTCCTAGCTCGCACAAGATACAACTTTTAGCTTTTTGACCACTTATATTTTAATCACTTTTCCATTTTCTCCCCCTCAAAAATAGCATATAAAATGATGTTTTTGATAATCTTTTTAGATTAAAATATGCCTTTTTGAGTCTTATGGGGAGATTCACCAAGAACTTTGCATTGTTTTAGAACAAAGTAGTTTTGTTTGACAAGCGCTCCCCCTCAACAAGTGATTAAGTCTTATTGAGGTGAAATACTTGTCCTTTTGAGCAGAATTATGAAAATCATAAAATATTTGATTAATTCTACTCAAAAGTAAGAAGCCTTCGCTCCTTATATTAGGATTGAGGCACTGATGCGTACCTCAGGGTCCTTTCTTTACAAGTTCGGGGTTGTACATTGTAATGTGTGCACAAACCATAATGAATATAAGTATTGACAAATCATATCAAGATCTTACAAACTTCTACCATTCGGGTCTCTGAAACGTCAACACTGGAAATCCTGGTCTGCCTCCCACATAGCTTTCCAATCTCCTTATCGGATCCCTGCGCTTTAACCGGTTCTCAATCCTTGTGATGAATCTACGAGCTTTTCTGGCCTCATCGGTATTCCACCTTTTGGATTTGTACAATGCAACATCATCTAGTCGGCCTTTGATTCCATCTCTGACAAACTTAAGTGTTTCATCACAGAACTTGTGGATTTCATCATAAGCTATGAAGCAGTTGCGGCAGTTGACACTGCGATAGGTGAAACCAAATGCCGGATGCTTGATCAAGGTGTATTAAGATTCGTGTTGAAGGTTGGGGATGTTGTAGAGGTTAGGTTTTGTGAGATTCAGCTTCTTCTGGTAACTTTCCACTCCCAATTGAAGATCTTCTACTCGCTCTTTGATGACGATGTGTCGCATGAAAATGAGTAGAGCTGTGATGAAGGCAAGCTGCATATCCTTAGGTAGGTTGCAAAGCTTTCCTTGCACTTTGAGCAGATACATATCTTCAATGTCATTAAGGAGCAATCGTGGAAAGTCTGACTCGGAAATCACGTACTCTTGTTCATCAAGTCTTTTGAGCACGATTTTGTTGAGAAAGGAGTACCCAAAGTGAGTGACTGTAGAAATAAACTGAATGGAGACAATCTTTAACTCACTCATCACATTTCCCATAGTTTGATTAAGTCTGCTTCTTCGATAATACTGTGCCCGATTTTCTAGCCAATGGTGAATCCCGTAGAGTGCGTTCCGGTCATAGGCAACAACTTTATCGACGAATAAGTCTGAAGCTTCTTCTTTGATGGCGTTATTGAGGTATCTAGCTGCAGGGATTGAGAAGGTGAGTGATGTGGCGTACTTCATTTCAATCTTGCTACCATGTTGTAGAAATTCCAAGTCATTGTTAAAGAAGAATTTGCAAGGAATTTTCTCTTGCTTAGGCTTTCCAACCATGGGTAGAGGTTTGGTCCAGTCGGTGTAGTAAGGCCCTTTGTTCTTTGAGTAGTAATCAATATTGGACTCGGGATTTAGCCAGTCAATGTCGTTTGACATTGCTTGGGCAATGTTTTCCAGGTGATATTCGAGTTCAACAGAGTTGGCAGAGCTGTCTTTCAACAGGTTGAATGCTGCATTCTTTACCCTTCTCAGCTCTTTCTTGCTCATTTCCTTTAAATCGTAGTCCCTTTGCAGAAGTTTTGCATATTCCATGGTTCGGCCATCTTGTGGTGATTGATTTTCTGTAATAGGAGGTTGAGCTTTAACCATTTCATCAAACCAAGAGTATTCAGTCGTTTTGTCTTCGTCTAGCCATTTGAGAATATTTTTGGGTTTCTTAGGTTCATTGCTTTTTGAAGAGGTGTCCGGTTTGTGCTGATGATGTTTTCTTTTCCTTTCTTTCTTCTTTGTTGATGAAGGTTCTGGTATTTCGTCAGGCTGAGGGAAATCATCTCCGCCGGTGTACTCAAAGTGATCTTGGGCTTTTGGACCTGATCCTGATGCCTTAGGTTGTTGAGTTGACGTTGTGGTTGTTGGAGGTATGACAGGTTGTTTGTGTTGAGATGAGGGTCCTTAGGCTTGCTTTTGCTTCTTAGCTTGTGAGTTAGGATCTTTGTCTTCATCATCTCTTTGACGTTTCAATTTATCGGCCTCAGTGCTGCATGATTCTTTGGAAATCTTGGCTTGTAAAGCTTCCCATATTTTAATATCTTCAGGTGTCATGGTAGTTTTACTTGCCAACATGTTGAAGAGCTGAGCCTCTAATTCATTTACAGTCATTTCTTGTTATGGTAGAGGTGTTTTGTCAGCTCGGAGAGTGAAAGAAGTAGTTCTGATCACTTTCTTGACAGCTTGTTCAGCAATCTTTCTAAGTTCATCCTTTATCGGCTTCAGCATTTCTTTCAATTCTGTAACTAAGTGTTGTTCCATGTACTGATTTGCTTGAGCAGCCAATGTAGCTTCCATATCTTCTTGTACATCTTTAGCTAAGAAGGTGTCAACTTTTTCATGCATTTCCTGAACAGTTGTCATTTGCTTTATTAATTCAGCAACTTGACTTGCTAGTGATTCAACTTGATTTTCTAACTTGCTTTTCTTCTTTTCACAAACTCACTTTACTGCTCTTTTAATCAAATTTGATGCAGCTGAGGCTTCAATTCTTGTTGGTTTCTTGATTGATTCATCATGTGTAGGTTGTGATGTTGTAGGTGATGATTGTAAAGATTCTATGTGTGTTGAGGTGTCCTTATCATCTCCTTTTGGTGATTCGGGTTTATCCTTGGGCTCTTCTTTCTTCTTTGTGACTTTAGCTGCTTCATCCCTTAATCTCTGCTCTTCTGCCAATTTATCAGCTTCTGCCTTTAGCCTTAATTCTTCGTCAAATTTGGCTTCTTCTTCTTTTCTTTTCTTTGTTTCTTCTTGAAGCCTTAATTCTTCGACAAGTTTAGCTGCCTCTTCAGCTTTCCTGCTTTCTTCCATTCGTATTGCTTCTTCCAGTTTGGCTTGTTCTATTTCCTCAAGCCTCGCCTCTTCAGCTTCTTGTTTTCTTTTGAGCTCTTCCTCTTGAGCCTTTTCTCTTGCCTCCATCTCTTCCAAAGTCATTAGGTGTGGAATATCAGTATCCATATGGTCCTCCTCATCATCGTCTTCCCTTTCTAAAGCATGTTGCATTTCTACGTCTTCAGGTGATACTGTGGGAGATTCGTAGACAATCATATCAGCAGTGGTACCTGTTTCCTGAGTTTGATCAACTGGAGTGGACTCAGGAATACTGCTAGATCCTCCTTCCTCAGGAATACTGCTTGATCCGCCAGCCTCACTTGTTTTAGTAAACGGAGGAGGTGGAGGTTGATCAGCTTGGAAGGAGTCGATTTTGCTGTGGAGGAGACCTAACTTGAGAGCCTCTTCTTGTTTTTCTTGTTCTGCAGTCATAGGTTCCTTCAACTTTTCTCCCCTTAACCTTTCTTCTTCCAATTTAGCATCTACTTCAGTTAAAGGTCTTTGGATGAATGTTGTTTGTTTTTCTACTTCATCAACAAATTCATCGATGCTTCTGTCCCAATCTTCTATGGTCATGTTCAGATCTTCAAGATCGTCATCCTGTTTGTTATAAGCGTCCCTATAAACTGGACCACTATCGGATTCGGTTTCTGATTCAGATGGTTTTGGAGAAGATGGTGGTGTGGGTTCAGGAACTGGTTCAGGAATAGGTTTCTTGACTGGTATTCTGATCTTAAGAGTTCTCTTGTGAGGCTTTTTAGCAGATTTGGTAGAGCTTTCGGAGACTTTCTACCTTTCTTTCCCTTTTTCTGCATAAACGAATGTAGAGGGACTTCGTCTAAGAATCCTACTTTCTCTTCCTTGAGAGCTTGAACGTAGTACTTGTAGTTCTTACATTTCTTCACTTTATCATTCAAGAGACCTTCGGGAAGTATCTTTCCTTGCTTACGTGTACTGGTATCAAGTCTCTTAATATGCTTAAGAGTAGACTCATTTCTGAATGTGTTCTTGTCCTCATCATCCAGTCTTTGAGGAATGTCGTCATACTCACGAAGGAAGCTTTCAATGAGTAGCTTGGTGAAGCAAACAAATGGAATGTTTGCAGACTTATGTTGTATGTGCCACACTATATCTTCCCAGATAATACTAGCAAAGTCCACCCGTTTAACATTTGCCATAGCCCAGAAAAGTTTGAGATGTTGGAGTTTGGGGTGTTCGTGACCAGTATCTTTGCCAGATAAGAACTTGGCAATTAGGATGTACAAAGTTCTCCATGGTTGTGGTAGAAATCTTGTGTTGACCTTTGAGTGTCTAGTCACCACCTCTTCTGACTCATCGTATCCAATATCCCGTAACCATGCAATTAACTCTTCTTCATTAGGAACTGGGTGGAACTCTTCATCTGGACCAAGTTCGGGCAAACCAAGAACACCACGAATAGTATCTTTGTCCACAGTGACTTGTCTCTTATGTAGCATACATGTAAAAGATTCTTCGCCAAGGTCTAGTTGAATTGTGTGCCAAAACTGGTGAATGTAGAAGCAAGCTACTGATGCTGATTTGGTGAGCAGGATTTTGTACGGGTGATAGACTAAAGCATCCACAGCTACAATGCAAGAGGATTCATTGCATGTGAATTTGTTGAAGTTGACCCTTAAGTTGTTCTTACCAATATTTCTGGAGTAATCATCGGGAAAAGTTTCTTCCCATGTGAGCTTTGGTTCAGGTTCTGGTTCTTGTGGAATGTTTTCTTGTTGGGCCATCTGAACTGATCATACACAAACATAGACATTGCAATAATATAATTTGTTAGCTCATTTATTAATTTACTTGTTTATGCATGATTGGATTGATCAGTGGGTGTTTGTGTTCAAAAAGTTGTAATTTGATAATCTTGTATATAAGATGTTAAAACTTAATAGAATTTGATTACAAACAATGCACAATATGTGTTAACACATACAAGAGTTTATACATTTGAAAAAATTACAACACTTAGACAAATTTCAAGGAATCAGCCAATGTTACGCGTAAGATTTGGAAATCCTACGCATAACATTTCTTATGCGTAAGGAGTTACATTATGCGTAAGTACAGAATTTACGCTTAACTTATACTTTATGCGTAAGATCAAACTTTTGCGTAGGCCAATTCTTATGCGTAGAAATTCATCTTTTGCGTAAGATTTGAGCTTATGCAAAGGTTTGAACCTTATGCGTAAGTTATAACTTATGCGTAAGTTTTGACTTATGCGTAAGATAATCACTTAAGCATAAGAAAACTTATGCGTAAGAAATACTCTTTTGCGTAAACATTGTCTTATCCAATACAAGTTTTTCAAACGGTTGAATCTTACGCGTAAGATGAATCATCTTTTGCGTAGGAATGCATCTGATTGAAAATCACCTTCAAAGTTTAAGTTTCTTTGATTCCTGAAAGATTTAAACACCACCACTGATCAATACTATATTCAAATACATCCCAAAAGCTTTGATTCACAAAATTTTATGCATAGGCATGCACAAGACTAATCTTTTGCGTAAGAACGCAAGAACACCAAATCATAATTCATAAAAACTTGATTCTGGGTATGAAAGGAAGTTGGGGGAGTGATTAGTACATGTTAACGAACCTATTGACCAATTTATAACACATTTCAACCACGCAAACCCAAAATCATAGCTGCTAGTGCTCAAGAACCTTAAATCAAAGAAACTAATTCTAAACATGTTACTGAAACAATTAATCCACCAATACATGTTCCTAATCATATATAAACATAATCCTAAGCACTTAATTGAACCAAATCATCACAGATCAAAATCACCCAAATCATACGATGAACCCTAATTTTGAGTATTGAATGATTAGTGTTACTGAGCATGATTAGAGATCATAGACATGTTTAGTGATGTCGTAGGAACAATTCCCACTAATCAATTCACACCCTAACATCCTTAATCATTAGATCTTAATTTACGCAAACCCTAAATTGTTTTAAACGATTATAGCAAAAAATAACCGTTGGATTTAGTTGAAATTAAAAACCAATGATAAGAAACATGATCAAAACCTACTAGAACTTACAGATTTGATGAAAAGTGAATGGATTAGCAGATTGAACGTGAGTCGTTGATTAAGTTTAGTAGGAGTAGTAAATGTTAATTCAAATTTTTGCAGGTGGGAGTAAATGTGAAGGTCAAATGTGTTTTGACTAAGATTAATTAGAGTTTCTAAATTTGACAATATTAGCCCCTTAACCTTAGAATCCTTTTCAAACTTAATAACCAACTAACTCGCATTTAACAATAGTAAACTACACCATGTATTAAAAATAACAATTTTGGATAACTTTGCTCCCCCTTGACCTTTGACCGATGCTTTTTGTAATTTGAAAATTTGTTTGAATGGTCAAGGAGATTAACCTGAAAAACCTTTTAAGCAACACTTTTAGTTTTATAAACAGAAAATATTTTTGGTAAAATGCAAGTACGAAGTAAACATTTTGAAAATTTTAAAATTGCTATAACTCCCCCTCAACACTTGTTTTTGTAATAATTTTAGAAATTTATAAAAAATTAAAGTGTTGAAAAGAGAGGTGTGTACTTGCATTTTTTTTTTTTTTTTTTTTTTTGAAAAGTGAAATAGAAAAGATAAAATCTTTTTTTTTTCTTTTTTTGTGTTTTTGTTGGTTTTATATTTTTGTATTTTGTTTTTGGTAAAAATATTTACAAAGATAGTTTTGATGTTTGATAATCACTTATATTTTAATCACTTTTCCAGATCTTCTAGAGTCAAACATCGCATACCAATTTGGTGGACTAAATCAGCAAACCTTGTTGGAGGTAATGCTTTAGTGAGTAAGTCTGCCAACTGGTATTCAGTAACCACAAAATATAATTCAATTGTACCCTTTTCGACATGCTCCTTGATGAAATGATAGCGGAGATCAATGTGTTTGGATTTGCAGTGATGAACGGTGTTGCAGGAAATGGCAATGACACTTTTGGAGTCACAGTAGATCGGAATCTTATTGAATAGGTAGCCATAGTCCTTAAGTTGTGATCTCATCCAGATGACTTGAGCACAACAAGCAGACATAGCTACGTATTCAGATTCTATTGATGACAGTGATGTGTAGTCCTGCTTCTTAGATTGCCAAGACACAAGTTTATCTCCGAGAAACTGTAATCCACCAGATGTACTTTTGCGTGCGTCTAAGCATCCTGCATGGTCAGCGTCTGAAAAAGCAATTAGTTCAAAACCAGAATCCTTCGGATACCAGATTCCCAAGTTAATGGTTCCCTTTATGTATCGAAGGATTCTTTTAGCCTCATTGAGGTGCCTTTCAGTCAGTTTTGACTGATAATGAGAACACATAAAGACAGCAAAAACTATATCAGGTCTACTAGTTGTGAGATACATGAGGGACCCAATAATACTTCGGTATTTTGTAGGGTCAATTGGAGTCCCATGTATATCAACATCTAGTTTTGTGCCAAACGCCATTGGTGTATTATAAGTATCACAGCTCATCATTCCATGTTTCTTTAAGATTTCCAAAGCATATTTGGACTGATTTAGAAAAATTTCACGGGGTGATTGATGAACTTGTAGTCCTAAAAAGAACGAAAGTTCACCCATCATGGACATTTCAAAATTTTCTTTCATTAAATTTGCAAAATCATTTGAGTAACTTCTATTTGTTGAAGCAAAAATAATGTCATCGACATATATTTGAACAATTAGTAAGTCCACGCCGTATGTTTTTGTAAATAATGTTGGATCCACCGAACCTTTAGAAAATTTATTGGCCAACAAAAAAGCATAGAATTTGTCATACCACACCCTTGGGGCTTGCTTGAGTCCATAAAGAGCCTTTTTGAGTCGATAAACGTGATTGGGATGCTTAGGATCAACAAAGGCTTCTGGTTGGCTGACATAGACTACTTCACGGAGTTCACCATTCAAAAATGTCGTTTTCACATCCATTTGATAAACCACCATGTTCCTATGAGCAGCATATGCCAGAAAGATCCGAACAGCTTCAAGTCTAGCAACTGGAGCAAAAGATTCCTCAAAATCAATTCCTTCTTCTTGGAAGTATCCTTTAGCTACCAAGCGTGATTTGTTACGTATGACAGTGCCCTCTGCATCTAGTTTGTTTTTCCAAATCCCTTTTAGCCCAATGACAAAGACTCCTTCAGGTCTTTCAACTAATTCCCAGACTTCTAATCTTTTGAATGGCTGAAATTCCTCTTGCATAGATTCAACCCAGTTGTCATAAGTCATTGCTTCTTTAATGTTCTTAGGTTCTTCTTGACAAACTGTGAGTGCATAGATACAAGTTTCACCATCTGTGTGAAGCCGTTGTCTCATCATGATTGGTGCATCTGGATGGCCAATAATTTGAACTAAGGGATGATCTCGAATCCATTTGTGTGTCGAAGGGTGTAGTTGATAGGTATCTCACATGTTAGCAGGATCCAAATAGCGTGTTGATGACTTAGCTACTTCAGGAAATGTTGGAGCCGGTGCAAATGGGTTAAAGAACACATTTGGATCATACTCTGCGGGTTGTGGAACTGATTGTGATGTAGGATCTTCAGCTGATTGTCGTGAGTTGGAAGCGGTTTGTTCTGCTGTTATGGGAGATGCAATTGGAGGACCGTCTTTCTCAATAGTTGTTGTAGTTTGTTGAGGTGATTCAGGTACTTGAATATTATCAGGTTGTGCAGCGGAAATTGGTGAGACCTCAGGAGAACGGTATACAATTGTATCGTCAAACAGTGGAGCAAACAGGGTTTCCAATTCTTTGCGGTTGATAGGCAATGGTTCAGCCGATGAGTCCGGAAAGTTAAGACGGTTGGATTCGGGTCCTAAGCTGTTTTGCTCAAAAGCCATTTGTGTGAGTTCATCAAAATTAGCATGAATAGTTTCTTGAATCTCTCTTGTACGACGATTCCATATCCGAAAGCCTTTGGAATTTTCACAATATCCTACGAACACTCCGATGTCAGCCTTTGCTTTAAGTTTACCTAAATCATCACGATCATTTTTCGGATCACAAAGTGATCCAAATACATGAAAGTAATCGATGTTTGGTTTTCTTTTGTGAACAAGTTGATAAGGTGTTTTGCGATGGCGTTTTGTGATCATACAACGGTTTTGGGTGTAACATGCAGTTGAAACAGCTTCCGCCCATAAGTAATCTGGTAATTGAGCATTTATCAACATGGTTCTTGCAGCTTCCACTAACGTCCTGTTGCGTCTTTCAACAACTCCATTCTGTTCTGGGCTTCGTGCAATAGATATTTGTTGTTTTCTCAAAATATGACCGAAGAGTCTGATTCTTAAATTCTGTACCATTGTCAGTTCTAACCATTCAGACCGTGTTGCGTAACTGAACTTGAATTTTAGTGAGAAAGGTGATGATCATTGAAGGAGCTTGATCTTTACTCCGAAGAAAATAAACCCAAGTCCATCTTGAGTAATCATCAACAATTAAAAGTATGTAGCGTTTACCGTTGATGCTTTGAACATGCATTGGGCCACACAAATCCATATGAAGCAATTGTAAAACATGATTTGTACTGTGCTTGGTTTTAGAAGAAAAATGAGTGCGAGTACTTTTTCCTTGTTCATAGGCCAGACATAAGTGATCTTTGGTAAAACAGAATCTTGGAAAACCATCAACAAGTTTATGACAAGCAAGTTCAGTCATAGTTTTGAAATTCAAGTGCGAAAGACGTTTATGCCATAACCATGATTTAGTTGATTCTGCTTTGGAGAGAAGACATATCAGAGATGTTGCAATCATGTCAGACATCGATATAGTATAAAGATTTGAACCACGTGAGCCGGACATTAGATCATTTCCTTGTAAGTCACGAACAAAACAAGTTTTCTCATGAAATGCTACTTCTAAATCCCCATCACAAAATTGACTGACTGAAAAGAGGTTGTGACCTAGGCCTTCCACATAATAAACACAACTGATTTCAATGTTCCCACTGACATAGTCACCGTATCCCATGATTAAAGCGTAATGATCATTCCCGAATCTGACACTTCCGATAAACTTTGAAACAAAGTTGACTAACAGTTTGAGATTGCCTGTCATATGTCGAGTGCATCCGCTATCAAAAATCCAGAGAACAATCTGCACCACCTGCATCACAAGAAGACGACGAGGATGGAACAGAAGTAAGGGTGGAACCCAAAGAAAGTGCGGGTTCCTATTGGTTAGAAGCACACGTATTCAATAATTTAGGAATCCATTTAAAGTCTGGTTTATCTTGTAACCAACGTTACCAATTCCAACTAGTTCTCGCTTTCTTTTTGGTGAACTCACTAGTTTTGGGCTTGTTCCTAGATATGTTCTTTTCAATTATGGGGGTAACTACAACATCATTAGAAGCCGTAGATGGCGGTTTTCCTAATAAAGACTTAGAGGCAATAGTGGGCCTAGAAGGAATGCCTGTCCTACATTTCTTATGACGATTTAAGAGAGAATTAGCTACACATTTTGCGTGATCACCAGATGATACACTTTTACGACAAAACATACAAGATGCATTAATATTCAAAACATTCAAAGGTTCATCATTCGTAACATTGAGATTTTGATTACAATTTGCCAGATTAGAATCTAAATCAGATGTAACATGAGTTTTATTCGAATTCCTACGTTGATCTTCTACTTCTTGAGCTTCTAGTGTTCCTCTTTTACGTTGCAAGATCCTATTCTTCTTGCTACTTTTTCGCTTTGGTATTCTAACGCTATTAGTGGAGACTAGTCCTGTGGAAGTGGAAGGGTCAACATTAGTGTTTTGAACATCATTTTCCTTATCAGCTTTGTCTACTTGGTACAATTCTGGTACTATCACAGTGGTGTCAACAAACTTTCCTTTTTGAAGTAGCTTAATATTCTCTTTCAATTCAATGATGATGTGATTTTTATCCTGAATATCAGACTCAAGTAAACCATTGCAATAATGAATGTGATCGCGGTTTTGTTGCCACTCGACGTTTTCAACTTTTAAATCCGCAATTTCTTTTTCATATTGAAGACATTTATTTTTGAATGATTCATTGTTTTTGCAAATCTGACAAGTTTTTGAAACATTATGACTTTGAAGTTGTAATTCTAGTTCAAGACTTTGAGCTTGACACCATTCAAGCCTTTGTTTGAGTTGACAAATTTCTTTTGAAAATTGTTTTTTCACATCATCATTGTTTTGTCTCATTTTATCATTTTCTTGTTTTAATGCCTCAATTTCGGTATTCGGCAAATCATTATCAGCACAGAGATCTTCTACAAGCATAGAAGTACCAGATTTATAGAGATCATTCATGATAATAGACAAAATATCAGCATTGAGAACTTCTTCCAAGAGTCGATCGGCATCATTTTTTAAAACTATGTTTCTTTGCTTTTGAACCAAATTGGATTTTCATTTGATTTAAAAACGTTTATCATTGATTTGACTTCTTTTTGAAGATGTTGTTCCCAACTAGTAGCACAATGACGGAGGTGTTGAACGATTGGCAACATTTGTTTTTGAAAAATATTTCTCTTTTCTCGCTCGTAAGCGGATTGAAAAGTTTCAACTTTTATTTCTGAATTTCGTTCAATTGTTTCCTCCAAAATTTCGATGTCTTCCATAAAAGTTTTGAAATAATTTAAAACACGACAACTTTTTGGTAAAGGTGTAACTTCACCAAAAGATGGTAAAGGACCATTTACTTGTGCCACAGTTTGGACAGGAGCCGCATTAGAAGATGAAACATATGTCTCAGTGACAAACCAAGATTTCTCAGGTATTTCCTTTTGAGGAACAAAAGATTTAGAAATATGAGGAGCTTTTGAATATTCATATGGTTTCCAATATTCAACTTGACTCATTTTTTATCGACTCTCTTTTTCAAGTTCTTCCTCTTCCTCAGTATCATAAACAATAGTACGCACAACCGTATCATCACGCATATATTCCATACTGTAGATTTTAGGATTTTCTTTGAACGCTTTGTGAAGAAACATTGATTTGTAATCACCAAGTGCAAAACCTTTATCGGGTCTCGGTTTTAAAGTAAATTTTTGAATTGTTGTAACAGAGCCCCCGTTTTTATAAACAACCTTACGAAATTCTTTAAGTTATTTTTCTAGATCGATAATTTCATATAGTAATTTTTCTTCATATTTCCTTTTTCGCACTTTATGTTCATAAAAATCCTTTTTGCAAATTGACAACTCTGTTTGTGTTTTTGAAAGTTCTTTTTGGAGTTGTTCAACCTGTTTTTGAAGTTCAGACTTATCATTTTCAAGTTTGAGACCAACTTTCCATTTGACTCAATCAAATCTTGCATTTTGTATTGAAGATCTTGTTCTTTATTGTAATATTCTTGAAAAGTTGTTTCAAAACTTTTTTCATGTTTAACCTTGTGTTCCAGATTTGAAAGTTGTATTTTATAACACTCAATGTCTCTTGTAAGTGACTTATTAGTTTCTTTTAAAGCTTTATTTATCTCATTTCATTTCATTATTTGCAATTGTTGAGCGTTCAGTTGTTTAGACAACAATATAAGGTCAGGGTCTGGATCAAACAATGGTTCATGTTGTTCTACAGGATCATTTTTATCATTCTCAATTGGATCATCAAATGTAACTACTGTGTTCATTTGTTCATCTTCTTGAGACGATAAAGATGAGTCAGATGGAACAACTTGCACCTTATCTGATTCAGAAGCAGAGGGTGATGCTATTTCATGTATTAGGCATGTATTAAGATCATGTACCTAAGACAAGCCATCAGTGTCATACACTGGGCTTGAATCATTCATATGAAGTTCCTGCATGTTGGCCATAAGCATTACAGCTGCATTTGCTTCCAGATCTTCTATGTCATCATCATTGTATGCATTTTCCATGAAGCTGTTCTCCTGCTCAGTGAAATGTCCTTCCTTTTCATCTTTGAGAGCCATGAGTAATGCCTGCTTGTGAAACTTACTGCCCCGAGTTCTCGGTTTATGACATGCTATTGCAATATGACCTTTCTCATTGCAGTTGTAGCACCATACTGCATTCCCAGAGTTAGAGTTCCTAGTTGCAACACTTTCATTCCTTTTCTGATTAGCACCAGAGTTGTTTTTGAACCCTCCATTGTTGTTGAACCTTTGTTCATTTCCAGAATTTCCCGAATAACCACATGATCTTCCATAGTTTCGATTCTGTATCTCAACCCTCCCATCTTGAATGACAGCTTGATTCCTAGTGTTTGATGAAGAGCGAAGACGGTTTTTTGTCTTGTTTGATAATTTGCTGAAGGCACGAGCAATGAGAGCAAGTCCTTCATTCAACGTATTGAAGTCATCATCTTCATCGTCATTAGAATTAGAGTAGTACATTGACTCACTGTTTTCATAGGGAATAGGTTGATTAGAGTGCTGTGAAGAATCATATGGGATCATCTGATTTGGAGTTGTAGGTTGGGGGTAGCTGAAATAATTATGTTCCTGAACATAAGCATGATTTGACATTGGAGGTGGAGTATACTGAGATTGAGCTACGAGTGCCAAAGAATTTGGTGTTGATGGTGGTAAGTAACCTCCTCGAAGAGCATGATCTTTCTCCACTTCAGGTTCATGGTGTTTCAGAAAGTCATACAACAAGCCATACGGTGCATCAAGAAGATTTTTTGTTTTATGAACGAATGTCACATACTTTTGCCAATCCGGACCAAGACTACCGACGAATTTGGAGTTCTCTGCGATCCTTGGTACTGTGATTTTGTGTCATTCCAAATCATTTACCACATTAGTGAAACGATGATAATAGGATTCAAGAGACTCCCCTGGTTCAATTGAGATGTTAGTGTACTCCATGTAAGGTTTGGATTCCATATCATCTGTGTTCAATTGAGTGCCTTCCATTAGGAGATGAACATGTTCCCACATAGCTTTAGCCGTTTTTTGAGCGTCAACACTCTGATAAATTAGATTTGGTATTCCTTGAAGTATATAGGCCATTTCATATTCATCAGCTTCACGATGTAGTTTCTGCTCTTCAGTTAGTTGAGATTCTAGAAGGGGTTTCTCTATTGGAGCCCGAGGAGGATCAGCAGATGGATCTCCACTTTCAAGTCTAGTTGGCCACTCAAATGGTCCTTCAAGTATCACTTGTTTCAAGAATTTCCCATGGGGTTTCTTAAGTTCAAGGAATCGTAAGAATCGACTTGACCACTGAACATAGTTCCCAGGTGTTAGCGTTGGAGGTGTTTCAAGTGATCCTGCCTCATGTCTTGATTGTTGAATCGTAATAACTTCACACATTCTATCAAACCAGTGAGGTTGTCTGGACGAATACTGAGTGGGTTGTTGTAACATTGGATATGGTTGTTGTTGAGGAATGATTTGATGTTGTTGCATCATGAGATATTGTTGTTTTGGTTGAAACGGTTGTTGCTGAAAGTGTGATTGTGATGGTTATTGATACGATTGTTGCTGATGGTATTGTTGTGGCTGATACTGCTGATGTTGCTATTGCTGAGGATAAGAGAAGTAGTAATGTGGTGGTTGAGACATCTTAGAACACTTGTGTAATGTTGGCTCTTGTAGAAGATTGAAATGTACGTTCCTTTGGTTAAGATCAAGAATCCTAAGGCAAAGATGAGAATCTTACGCGTAACACTGGACATATGCATAGACTTAAAAGTTATGCGTAAAGGTTGATTTTATGTGTAAATAGTGAGTTTATGCATAAGATTTTCCTTTACGCGTAAGTATATGCTTATGCGTAAGAGTTTATGTGTAAGGTTCAAAGACCAAACAAATCTTTCAAACTTGTCCAAGCTTGAAAGGTATCCGTAGTCGAAGTATTCCACTAACTTATCCAAGCTATGGAATTACTGAGTCACCGTAGCACGAAGAGAAGACCGTTGATGAAGCTTACTATAAATCTGTAACTTACGCGTAAGAATAAATCTTATGCGTAAGAATCCAATTTCTGCGTAAACTGGCAGCTTTTGCGTAGGATCTGAATCTTAAGCGTAGAAATGGATCTTAGGCGTAGAAAAGGGGTTTTTCACCAAAACTTAAGCGTAGACTTCAAACTTATGCGTAGAAATGGGGTTTTTGGCAAAACTTATGCATAGACTGACCAAATAGTATTGTTTACAGCTTTAAAGTTGTACTATACTGAAATCTTACGCGTAGAGTGACCAGAAACTTGTAAAAATCACTACTTTTTGAAGAAAAATGCTTAGAAATAAGGTTTTATTGATCAAATAACTTCCCCAACACTTAGAAAACACTAAATATTAAAGATTTAACTACCAAAAACTAGTTTTCTAATATCAAAGAAGCTACAAAACTCAATAAACTAGGAGAAAAAGTACTAAAATCTTTAAAAGATCAAAACTTTATGCAAATTCTAAGCTTCTAATCACTATATCAACCTTGAAACTTGTCCAAGCTACAAGATTTGAGTGAAAGAAACAAAGAAAAAGCAAAAATATAAAGAAAAAACACCCTAAAACCCACGTTAACACCAAGAACAACACTTCAATCTCTATTAGGCGAATGATTCCACTTGTTAGGTGCCCATATTGATGTTACACAAGTAAAGAATGAGATAGATATAAGGATTGGTTGATTACAAGAATTATGAAAAGTGAAAGAACAATAGTTTCATTAAGATATCAAAATAACCAACAAATGTTATGTTTACATAAGCTTAGTATTTATAGGAGGGAAGCTAGGGCAACATTCCCTAGTCCCTTTCAAGCTACTAACGTGGGCTTTGTAAGCCTTATGGGCTTTTACATGTTGCCCATTAACTTAAACATAAACATACATATTACTAAAGCAACCTAGTACAAAATGTAATGACCGAGACTTGACTAAATACTAAAGTATGTTCCCAACACCTAGACACACACACACTTTTACTAGTCGACTACATCTTTTCTATGTGCACACAAAACCTAATGACCCATGTCCTCTTTATATACTAGAGGATTAGGGTTTACAAAATACTACAAAGGACTAAATTGTAAAAAAATTCTTTGTAAAGCAAGTCCCTTGTATTTTGTATTGTCTTCATTCTTCACTTGTAGTTCTGTATTTATCAACTCAATTATAAAACCCAACAATCTTCCCCTAGTTGATAATTACAAAACCTTCTTCTTGATCTTCATGAATGAAACAATCTTCCGCTTAAGCCCACCATGTGAACTTAAATAACATGTATCACCAAGGATCTTCAAGTTGCAAATCTTCAAGTAAACTCTTCTTCCCCTTTTTATCATTATCCACTAGGAGAAACTAAGTAGATGCAACTTTGATTTTCAAAACCACGAACCAATATTACACTTCCAATCCGGCCTTCTAAAGTCTCGAATTACCCTCCATGAAGTACTCCAAAATGCTTACTAAAAATGAACTCAAGACAATAGAAACTTAAACCAACAGTAATAATATCAACTCATAATAGCAAAAACCTTCCCCTCGAATGATGCATGTCAATGATTAAACACAATATAAAATGCTTCCCCTGAAATCCATGTGTTAACCATTTGAAGTAACCATAAGAACTTGTCGAATAACTAACCACCAAAGCAACAAACACCTTGTAGTACCATCCATGAACGAGCATAGTACCTGCTGGTATACTAACAAAAAGTGACTACAATAGTATTTGTGACCAAGTAGTAGTAACTTGAAGAATAGTTCTTTGGTTGAGTAGTAGAAACCATGTAGAATGTAGAAATCTTCCCCTTAACACGAACATGATAACTACTTCAAGCAATCTTTAATTCTGTAGGCTCTATGTAATGATCACATGTGAAGAAAACTAAATATAACGAACTTGATGAAGAAGTAGAATTTCCCAAACTTGTGTCTTATGTCTTGTACTAACCACGTGACTCCAAACGTATACCAAAACCAATGTATAGGGAGATCGCAATCTCTTGACAATAATCACTGAGCACAATAACGTAACTCCTTCAAGTGTTTGTCAATTCTTCGTCACACCATCAAGCACGAACAAGTTATCTTTAAAGCGTCACATCCCACTTTAAGATATAATAAGAACACGCATCTGTGAAACTCAACTAAAACATCAAATTTGTGATAATCCATCTTCTTCGTAACCAATTAAGCAATAAAAACCAAATACGAGCCCTTTTTAAATCTTTAAGAACAAAAACAAATCTCCTTCCTGTGTGTGAACTAAATAACATGTGTGTGTAAAACCATCTCCATCCAAGCTGCTCATTACTTGACATAGACAAGTAGTACAAAGTATATGCTCGAGCAGTAGAAAAATAAACATAGAAGTAGAAACTCGAACCTATAACCAACAGCAATTTTATACCTGAGCAGCAGTACCATGCAATGCTAGCAGCAGTATAACCAAGAAATGTAGCAGCAGAATAAAAAATATGACAGCAGTAGTATCATATAATGAGCAGCAGGATCTTTTACGGTAGCAGCAGTATGCATAAAACGCAGCAGTAACTCATAGAAGTAAAAGTACTTTTGAAAACAGTAGGCCTTACTTTAAACCAGTAACCTCAGTCCATAATTATTATAACCCTTCAACGAATAAACAATGATAAGCCAAAAGCACCGACCCATGATCGAGATAATTTATTCACTTACCATAAAAATGACAACTTCGTTACTGCTCAGACCCACAAGTGATTAAAGAAGTACAAGGTAGTACACACTTTCAGCGCAACATCCAAAACTTTAATCACCAATCCGTTATCATAAAACATGTACAATCAATGCACAAGACGACACAGCAGCACACATACTTCACTTTGCAAAAGATGAAAATCCAATTAATACCATGCAATAAGCGACAAACTGAGTCCACCATGCTCCTTATATTATCGAATCCCACATGCCATTCTTGAATAATAAATTTACTATCGTGTAGTACAAGGTAATAAGAATTAATCTTCTAATTCATTAATGCACTGACCCTGCCATGCACGGGAATGTCGGCCATTCTCTTGGCCATGTAGTAGGCAAGGTTGAAGGGTTGCCTAACGGACAAAGAGTAGAGCATGTAGCAAAGGCAAAGATTTATATGATCTTGGTTTCCTATGGTGCTAATGAAATTTGCTCTAAGGACTTCCTCCCATTTCTTGAATTGGGGCTTGAGTTCATTCATTTCCATTCCATATGGGTCCTTATCGACCTCATTTCCCGAACGGGTTCTCCTAGTGTTGGTTGTTCTAACAAAGAGGTGGTCACGAAGTACATCTTTTGACACAAGAGGGGTGTCATAGGGATGGATGCGGTCAAAGAGTGTGTCAAGAGTTGAGAGGGAGTGCAAGTCGGAGTAGATGCAAGTACCACGGTTTGGGACACCTATGATTTGAGCAAACTCCTCAAGAGTGAAGGATTATTGATGACTACTAGCCCTAAAGTTAATAGACATTTGACCATAATCATCCGTGGAGAGGACGACAGATGCATAGAATTCCAAAATGAACCTAGGACAAATAGGCTCGTCGATTTCTAAGAGACACTCAAAGTTGATTGTGGAAAATTCCGTGTAGAGGTTTGTGCCTTCTAGGAAGGACGGGTCGATGGTTCTACCCTCATGGACATAATGTTTTTCTAAGGCTTTGAAAACATTAACTTGAGTTGGGGTAAGGCCTTTAGTTTTATGGTGTTTGGGTAGGTACTTAATGGTGTCCTTGTGGTCGTAGTGGGTTAAAGGAGGCATGATGATTCCTAGAAAAACAAAATTTCACATTTTAGTCTAAGTAAACGACTATTATAATGTGGGTGTTCTAGTGTGTGCCTATATGAAAACAATGTGGAGGTGCGGTTATCTTGACCCATTTTGATGCTTCAAAAACGTTTTATAATGCAAGTTTTGTTATAAAACAAAAGATAACCCAAGCGCTCCTAGTTCAATGTAGCTATGTTTGAATGTACCCGAAAATACATATTGGTTATGTATTCCCTTTAGCATTCAAGAGACATTATGCAAGTGATGTTTTAAACATAACGTTTTGATTTTGTATTCACAATGTGAGACGAAAAAATATTTGTCCTATTTGTGAGAAATTTTTGGAAGAATTTGACATGGGGTGTTTTAGCAAACATGTTTACACTTAGTAAGAATGCAATTCCTAACTATAGGGAACGTGATTAGTTTTGTTAAACACCTAATTTCATGCATGAGTTTCTCAAGTTAATGCATAACCCCAAGTTTTTGTTTTTGTGCAAAAATAGAATTCCTAGACTCAGATCAGGATTGTAATCAAGTTTAGAATACTTACAATGATGATTGATTTGCAATGTGAGTGAAATGAAGACCAAGAAATCGTAGGTATGGATGAATGGTAAAGCGAATAGTAGCAGTTTGGAAGTGGTGGTATAAGATAATGGGTGTTTGGTTTAATATAAATAAAAAATAAAACATGTTGCAGATTTGGCGGACCAGGCGGAACCAAAGGGAGGGTTCCACCCATATGGTCTGAGGGTTCCGTGAGTACTGCAGGGAAAAATACAAAAGGGATTGTCTTCATTTTTGTGGTTTTATCCTAATGTTCAAAACTAAGGTTTTAGGTCTTATGAGTCTTTGACTAAGCCTAGGGATGATGAATGCTTCTCATTCAAGAGATTTTGTGAAAGCATTGACAGAATGGTTAACGTATAAGACTTTCTTAGTTAAGATGTTCCTCAATAAACATTTTTACCAAGACGATGATGACGGATCACAATATGTCAATTAAGAACATAATGGATTGGATTGTCACTGAAGTCGATGCTTCCTTTGTAGAGTTATTTGTGTTTGGCTTTGTTTTAGTTATTGCAAATACTTCATATAGTGCACATAGGACTCAATTAGGTTAGTTAAACTTTAAAATCCAATGTAATAGCATAAAAAGTCAAAATCAACCTTTAATCTCATTTTTTCTTTCATTGTTAAGATTTTGAGTTGCATAATCATAGATAGTAGTTCATTAGTTGTTGAAATAGCTTAAAACAATCTCATATCTGCTTAATATAGCATTTAGGATCATCTAGGATCAACCAAAGTTCATGAAAGTCAAACCTAGGACAAATCTCAAAAAGGTCAAATTGCATAGTTTTGTAGAAATCCAGAATTGGTCAGATTTTTCATGAGCATGTTTCTAATCCAATTGACCTGGAACTTTTTGTAAAATCAAGTTTTGAAGCTCAGCTTTCAAACCTTTATTTTTTCTTATTTTTAGGATTTTTCTAAAATGCTTATTTGGACCCTCCCTTTGGTCTGTTTGCACAAGACCTCCCCTGCACCAGGGTATACAGGCTCATAAGCCTGAAATCTTAAGCTCATTGTGAGCTTGTCTGTGGGCCCCACCTATTGTTTCTTGGCTCTTTGAAGAGCTTATTGACCTACCTCACTAGTTCTGTGCTTACTTTGTAATGAGGCGAAAAGTGTTACACTTTTAGGGGTCATTTAAGCCCTAAGTCGTGATTATTTGATCAAATATTGCCTTAAATCGTTCCTTTTATCATTTTAGTCAATTAATGAAAGATAGCTAGGGAGTAGTGAAATCTAAGTAAACATGTTTCTCTCATTATAAGGTTTTTCTCATATTTACTTTCTTGTTATTTTATTTTCATTACATCTGTAGTTATTTGGGTTAGTTGACTAGCAACTAATTCCGCCCACTCTTCCAACACCCGAGATTTTTACTTGCTTTCCTTAAAATATAAAAATACAAAAAGAATCATCTCTCACATCTAGACCTAGTTTAATTAAGTTTTAATCCTAACTAACACTATTCCCCAAGTAGAACGATCAATCCCCCGCTACTTGCCACTACACTATACTACATCGGTCAGGTACACTGCCTGGTGGAGATTGCAAGATTCTCGAGATCCCTCGAGAGGTAAAACCTTTTGCGTAGGCGCAATCCCACGCATCACTTTGGACTTTAGGATCTTTGCCCATAGCTTATTTTTGTCCACAAGTTACCCTCCCCAACTGAGCACTCTGAGTCATCAGAGTTGTTAAGCAGTTTTCACAAGCTCATTCCAAGCTTATTAGTGGACCCCACTTCCTGATTTTTGGCTTATTTAGAAGCCCCCTGGCCAGCTTATTGGCTCACCCCTCACTTTGGACCACCAAGCTTATTTGTGGGCCCTAGATAGGCCTGCAAGTTGCCATTTTTGGCCTGCACAGGTTTTAGGTTTTTGGACTTTGCTTATTCTAGCTTATTCTAAGTGCTTTTATCTTTTCTTTGGCTTATTTTATATTCATATCACTTATTAGTAGCTTATTTTAACTTAAGGATCAGTGGTGTAGCTTATTCAACTCAAAAATCCATTTTGGCCTTAAAATCTTACTGATAAGCTCCTAAGCTCATTCTAAGCTTATTTGGTGTTTTGGGAAAAGTTGTATTTATTAAAGTTCCTTAGTTATCAGTATTTAGTGTTTGTGTAACAAGAAAACCAAAAAGAAACATAAAAAAAATGACAGAATTGGGATTCAAACCTTGGACCTCTTGGTTCCAAAAACAAAATCACACCAGGGACATGCACCAGCTGGGTTAGTGTGTATTTAGTGTTTTAATTTCCCCCTCACTTAATTATAGTGATAGCTTCTATTTAACTCAATTTAGCTTATTTGCTTATTTTCTCTGCTTTTTCAATAAGCACTTGTATGTTTTTATATTTTTCTTAAGTTTCTATCATATTAAAGTATTTATATAAAAAAATTTATAATTTTCCTTTTACATTTAGTATTTTTAATAATTAATTTTAGTTTAATTAGTTTTAATTAAAAAATCAAAAATAAAATCCATTTCTGCTTATTTATAAGCACTAGCACTTTTTTATATTTTTCCTAGGTTTCTATAATTATAAACTATTTTTAGAAAAAAAAAATCATAATTTTTACTGTTCATTTGCTATTTTTTATAATTAAATTAGTTTAAATAGCTTTTAATTAATAATTAAGTAAATAATACTTAAATTAGCTTATTTATAATTTTTATAAACTTTTTATAATTTTATATGACTCCTGTGATGGTTAATTAGTTTTATAAAAAAAATTCATAATTTTCCAAGTCATTCTAGTATTTTTCTTAATTTAAATTAGTTTAAATTAGTTATTAAATAGATTTTAATTAATATTAAATAATTAAAAATCAAAAAAATAATTTTCTTTTTTATAAAATTTTCTTTAGTCATTAAGTTTGTAAAAAGTCATTTTCACCCCCTTAGGATTATTTCTGCTTTATTTTCCCTTTTTCTAATACGTAGTTACGTTTACTTTAATTTTAATTTACGTATTTATTTTTAATACTTATCTGATTTCCTGTAACTGTTAATATTGTTAATTTGACTTATTTCCATTAGTGTAATCAATCTCAATCATATCTTTGTTATTATCATCAAGTCACTCAATCCAATAAACGTTCCAAAAATACAATTTCAATCCTCGCTGGGACATAACGACCCGGGAATACACTGTGCTTACACCGGATCATAAATTGATCACTTCTCTCCCTCAGGTTTGACATGTTGACCTTCCTTGGTTAATTTGTTAGTCTGTTTGGCTGAAGTAAAATTTTGGTAGTGTGTTGTTAAACTTGATATCTCTGTGTTCCACATAGTCACCTACATCATATTAAGACCCTTGGAGTGAGTTTCATAGTTTAAATTGGTCATTTGCTTCACAAAAATAAAAATCAGGTTTCCAATAGGGCTGTTTGGATTTGTAGAGTTATATGTGTTTGGCTTTGTTTTAGTTATTGCAAATACTTCATATAGTGCACATAGGACTCAATTAGGTTAGTTAAACTTTAAAATCCAATGTAATAGCATAAAAAGTCAAAATCAACCTTTAATCTCATTTTTTCTTTCATTGTTAAGATTTTGAGTTGCATAATCATATATAGTAGTTCATTAGTTGTTGAAATAGCTTAAAACAATCTCATACCAGCTTAATATAGCATTTAGGATCATCTAGGATCAACCAAAGTTCATGAAAGTCAAACCTAGGACAAATCTCAAAAAGGTCAAATTGCATAGTTTTGCAGAAATCCAGAATTGGTCAGATTTTTCATGAGCATGTTTCTAATCCAATTGACCTGAAACTTTTTGGAAAATCAAGTTTTGAAGCTCAGCTTTCAAACCTTTATTTTTGCTTATTTTTAGGATTTTTCTAAACTGCTTATTTGGACCCTCCTTTTTGTCTGTTTGCACAAGACCTCCCCTGCACCAGGGTATACAGGCTCACAAGCCTGAATTCTTAAGCTCATTGTGAGCTTGTATGTGGGCCTCAACTATTGTTTCTTGGCTCTTTAAAGAGCTTATTCACCTACCTCACTAGTTCTATGCTTACTTTGGACTTTAGGATCTTTGCCCATAGCTTATTTTTGTCCACAAGTTACCCTCCCTAACTGAGCACTCTGAGTCATTAGAGTTGTTAAGCAATTTTCACAAGCTCATTCCAAGCTCATTAGTGAACCCCACTTCCTATTTTTGGCTTATATAGAAGCCCCCTAGCCATCTTATTGGCTCAACCCTCACTTTGGACCACCAAGCTTATTTGTAGGCCCTACATAGGCCTGCAAGTTGCCATTTTTGGCCTGCATAGGTGTTAGGTTTTGCTTATTTGCTTATTTGCTTATTCTAGCTTATTCTAAGTGATTTTCTCTTTTCTTTGGCTTATTTTATACTCATATCACTTATTAGTAGCTTATTTTAACTTAAGGATCAGTAGTGTAGCTTATTCATAGCTTATTCAACTCAAAAATCCATTTTCGTAAAAAGCTTACTGATAAGCTCCTAAGCTCATTCTGAGCTTATATGGTGTTTCTGGAAAAGTTATATTTATTAAAGTTCCTTAGTTATTAGTATTTAGTGTTTGTGTAACAAGAAAATCAAAAAGAAAAATAAAAAGAAAAAGTGGCAGAAGTGGGATTCAAACCTTGGACCTCTTGGTTCCAAAAACAAAATCACACCAGGGACATGCACCATCTGGGCTATTGTGTATTTAGTGTTTTAATTTCCCTATCTTTTAATTATAGTGATAGATTCTATTTAACTCAATTTAGTTTATTTGCTTATTTTCTCTACTTTTTCAATAAGCACTTTTATGTTTTTATATTTTTCTTAGGTTTCTGTCATATTAAAGTATTTATATTAAAATTTTCATAATTTTCTGTTTTCATTTAGTATTTTTAATAATTCATTTTAGTTTAATTAGTTTTAATTAAAAAATCAAAAATAAAATCCGTTTCTGCTTATTTATAAGCACTAGCACTTTTTTATATTTTTCCTAGGTTTCTATAATTATAAAGTATTTTTAGAAAAAAAAATTATAATTTTTACTGTTAATTTTCTATTTTTTATAATTAAATTAGTTTAAATAGCTTTTAATTAATAATTGAGTAAATAATATTTAAATTAGTTTATTTATAATTTTTATAAACTTTTTATAATTATATAAGATTCCTGTGATGGTTAATTAGTTTTAAAAAAATCCATAATTTTCCAAGTCATTCTAGTATTTTCCTTAATTTAAATTAGTTTAAATTGGTTATTAAATAGATTTTAATTAATATTAAATAATTAAAAATCAAAAAAATAATTTTCTTTTTTATAAAATTTTCTTTAGTCATTAAGTTTGTAAAAGGTCATTTTCACCCCCTTAGGATTATTTTTGCTTTATTTTCCCTTTTTCTAGTACGCAGTTACGTTTACTTTAATTTTAATTTACGTATTTAATTTTAATATGTATCTGATTTCCTGTAATAGTTAATATTGTTAATTTGAGTTATTTCCATTAGTGTAATCAATCCCAATCATATCTTTGTTACTATCCTCAAATCACTCAATCCAATAAATGTTCCAAAAATACAATTTCAATCCTCGCTAGGACATAACGACCCAGGAAAACACTGTGCTTACACCGGATCATAAATTGATCACTTCTCTCCCTCAGGTTTGACCTATTGACCATCCTTGGTTAATTTGTTGGTCTGTTTGGCTGAATTCAGTACTTCTTCAGCAACCAGAGAGAAAGAGAGGTCCCTGTAGAATTTGTTGATGAGGTTATGTATTCACTATTTTCAAAAAGGTCAAAAGACATAGATCTTATCAATGAAGATCTTGAGCTGATAAATGATGATGACATTGAAGAGATGGATATAAACTGGCAATTGGCAATGATTGCACTCAGGATGAAAAGGCTATACAAGAGAACTGGTAGAAACTTAAGGTTTGATGGGAATACACCAGTTGGTTTTGATAAGACAAAGCTTAAGTGTTATAAATGCAACAATACTGGTCACTTTGCCAGGGTATGCCTAGTAAAAGTGACTACTGATGAGAAGAAAAGAAGGGACTCCATCTATCAAAGCCAGGAAGAGATGCAAAAGAAATAGAAGAATCAAGTTGGTTTGCTGACAATGGATGATGGTGTGGTTAACTGGGGAGAGCAACATGAGGAGGAGGATCCAACCAATCATGCTCTGATGGCAATAAGCTCAAATTCGGAGGTATCCCTATGTTCTAAACTATGCATTGATTCATATAATAATATTAAAGCTCTTTGTGATGAACAAACGAATCAAATAAAAGAACAAGAAGTAAAAATTCTAGCTTATGAAGATGCTGTTAAAACTTTAGAGGCTCAAGTTTTTAATCTTCAAAATCAGCAAGCCAATTAAAATCAAAAACTTACTTTTCAGGCAAATGCTATTTATCAAAAACTGAAAAAATATAAAAGAATTGGCATGAAGGCATTGAGTGATAAAGAATATTTACATAATAAGGTTGACACATGGGAAAAATCAAATAAAAACCTGTTTAGGTTAATTGATTCAGGAATGAGTTCAACCAGCAAAGTAGGCTTAGGGTATGAGATAAAATCAAACAGTGAGGTCTTATGTTATGAAGAAGAAATGGAAAACACTGTTTTTGTTTGTAAAGAATAAGATTTTGTGGATAAACCTGTATACAAAAGATATGTAAAATCTGGCAACTCAAAAGGAGTTCCACCTCCTCTAAGTGGAGACTACACTCCTCTACCAGAAAAGGATTTTGATGAGTCATTGTATGTTTATGGTAAAAAGGGACCCCAAGTGCGTAAAACAAATGTCTCAGAAGACAAAACCAGTTAATATTCTACCTGTCAATCTGATGACAGTAAAGGATCCATTGGAAACATCTCTGAGCACACTGAATCAGAACCAGAAATTATCCCAAGTGAAGTGTCAAAGCCTAAATTTGTTAAAATTAACAAATCTGTTATGTCTGAAAGTAAGCCAAAACCTGTTGAACCTAGTTGTGAACCTCTCATAAAATCTCCTTGGCAGCAAGTAACTAACCAAGAGACACTTAAAAAGAATAGAAATGAGAAAAAGGAAAGAGTGTTAGGAGCAGGTTATTCTTATACACATAAAAGATGCTTTGTGTGTGGTAGTCTTAACCATTTAATTAGAGATTGTGACTTTCATGAAAAGAGAATGGCTAAAGAAGCTGAATTAAAGAAACAAAGAGTGGGTAATACTGGTAATGTAATGTCTAAACCAGTATGGAGTAATGTAATGTCTAGACCAGTATTAATCAATGCTGGTAGGTCACAAGTTAATTCTGGTAGGCAAAATTTTAACTCTGCTAAGCCTAATGGTACTTTTGGTTATGCAAATGATAAATCTGTTCAAACCAATCAATAAAAACCTACTAGTGCTTACTATAAAAAACCACAGGTGAACACAAAAAGTCAGAAAGAATTTCTATTAAATCACATTCACCTGTGAGGAGATCCTTACCAATGGTGAACCAAATTAATCAAAGAAACAATTTTTCTAAATCACATTCACCTGTGAGGAGACCAAATGTTAATAATGCAGCAAAATTGTCAAACTCTAATGCTGCAAAGGGTAAAGGGGGTTCTGCTATTAAGGACTTAGATTGCTGGAAATGGGATCCATTTAAGAATGAACTTACCTATAAGTCCCAAAGCAGCATCTGTGGATCTTGTTCCTACAAGACATACAAGTATGTTGATCCACAAGGGAGGCCCAAGCCTGCACAGGCCTGGGTCCTTAAGAGAAACTAATCTCTTAAATTTTTAATGTGCAAGATCATTCACTCAAGAACATGGGAAATAAAGGCATATTTGATAGTAGATGCTCTTGGCACATGTCTGTTAACAGGAATCATCTAGAATACTTTGAAGAAATTAAAGGAGGTTATGTTACCTTTGGAGGTAGCAAAGGCTACATTACTGATTTCAGGTTAATCCCAACACTTCACATATTCATGTTGTGAAGAGGATCTTTAGATACCTGAAGGGCAAACCAAACTTGGGTCTTTGGTATCCTAGAGAATCATCCTTTGACCT
Source organism: Artemisia argyi (assembly GCA_030686995.1). Classification (NCBI taxonomy): domain Eukaryota; kingdom Viridiplantae; phylum Streptophyta; class Magnoliopsida; order Asterales; family Asteraceae; genus Artemisia; species Artemisia argyi. The sequence continues at coordinate 36,667,846 of CM060677.1, read as the reverse complement.
GGAAACCTATTCAGATAGTGACTATGCTAGTGCCAGTCTTGATAGGAAATCCACAACACGTGGATGTTAATTTCTTGGAAGAAGATTGATCTCATGGCAATGCAAGAAGCAGACCATAGTGGCTACATCTACAACTGAAGCAGAGGATGTTGCTGGTACAAATTGATGTGGTCAGGTATTATGGATTCAAAATCAAATGTTGGATTATGGTTTGAATTTTATAAACACTAGAATCAACATTGATAATAAAGTACAATTTGCATTGTTAAAAATCCAGTGTATCACTCTAAAACAAAGCACATAGAAATCAGGCATCACTTCATTAGGGATTGCTTTGAAAAGAAGTTAATTAGAGTGGAAAATATACACAGACTTTAATGTAGCTGATCTATTAACTAAAGCTTTTGATGGACCAAGATTTAACTATCTGGTGGTTAATATTGGTATGGTAAACCCATAGCTACATTTAAGGGGAGGTTAAATGTATAGTTTGTAATACATTAGTTCTGGTTTTAAGTTAATTATGGTAGTATGTAACTTAATCCTGGTATTAAGATTGTATTAGTTCTGGTTAAATTAGTATATCTTTGTGTGTTTTTCTTGGTTTTATACTAAATTTTCAGGAATTGCACGGATTTGAATGAAAGATTTGCTGATCATTTTGGGTTATAAATGGTTGACCATCAGTTAAATCTGGTTTGTCACCATTAATACTGGTTGACTTTTATTAAGTCTGGTCATGATTAAAAAGCAATTAATTTTTAACCGTTGGTTTGATCCCTCGCTTAATGATTTTTACTATTCAAATAGTTTCGTTACTAATTAATTCGGCGCCAAGAGTTGTATATCAATAATTTTGAATCATTTTTCAACTTTATTTATCTTTTTCTTCCACTTTGGCGATATTAGTAAAAATCCTTGTTTTTTACTATGGTTACTCTGTTTTTCCAAATCAGTACTTTCAAATCATCTTTACTATGGCTCACCTCTCATATAGTGAACGGCACAATCAAGTTGGTTATTTAAAGAAATCACTCAAAAGCTCAGGCTTTGAGCAGATAGTGGACTTCTTGAATAGTTCTTATATAAGGTATGCCTTAACTTGCAGCCCCACTATCTATGATTCCTTAGTCAAATAGTTTTGGAAGACTGTTACTTCTGAAACTCTTGCTGATGGGAACCTACAATTAAGAGCAACTATTGATAATGTTGTGTATACAATCACTGAAGCATCTATTAGAATTTGTCTTCACCTAAATGATGCTTCAGGGGATTTTAAGTTACCACATAAATTGATTTTAGAGGGTATGAATCATATAGGATATCCCACTGATGGTACACTTACTTTCTTAAAACGAAATATTCCCCCTCAGTGGAGATTCTTAACTCACCATTTGCTTCACTGTATAAGTTCCAAAAGTGGAGGATGGGATCAATTTGATGGCAAAATTGCCTCTGCAATGGTCTGTCTTTCACTTGGAAGAACTTTCAATTTTTCTAAGCTAATTTTTAATGGAATGGTGAGTAATGTGAAAAGTATACATAAGTTTTTAATGTACCCTCGTTTTTTGCAAATGGTTTTGAATATTGAAACAGCAAGCAAAATACCTTACCATATTGTGCCCCTTAGAGACAAGGTTTTTAACTACATGAAAAGTGGATTTGAAGGGGTGGTTATGCCATTATTGGTAGCTATGTTGTCTGCTTCCTCTAATGTTAATGCAGGAACAACTGAAGCTCATTTTGCACCAGTACACACTCTTGAACTCAGCTCCTCTACATCACCACCCTTACCTCATGAAGAGCCTTTACAAATGAATGTGGATGATCTTCTACAACTGGTTCCTTCACTACTCACAAAAATTAATGGCTTGGAGTAGGAGATGACCAAAACCAATAAGAAAGTTAAGAAGTTGGAACAGATTGTGCAAAACTTAGGAGTTCATTTGACTGATTCTGATAATGATGAGTCCGATAATTCATCCAAACAAGGGGTATTTGGATCATGCAACTGAAAGTAAATCCTCTGAGGATACAAATGTTAGTCCTCCAGAATTAGAAGCAGCAGAGTTGATTATAAACCTTAGTCAAAGTCACAAGCAAAGGACAAGGTTAAGAAAGAAATCTACTGAAAAAGAAGTTAAGTTTGCTTCAGTGGTTAAGTCAACTCATCAAACTCAAGTTAATCCTTGTATTGGTCAAATAAAAGGCAAACAAATTGTTAAGGAAACTTCTCAACCACAGAAAACTAAGAAGCAGCTTAGAGAAGATGATGTTAATCTGGTTGAGATTGCAAGAATTCATAATGAAGAAATAGGCAGGGCTACCCCTTTTAAAAGACATAGGAATGTTTAAATCTCTGCTTGGTTGTTATGAACCCTTGGCTGTGTTGGAATGAATTCTCAAGGGATTACTGGAGTTTGTGAAAGGACCTGTACTTGGTGAAAGTGCTTTGCACTAACACAACAAATGGTTATCAGTACACCATGTCTAATCCACATAAGGACTGGCTAATCCAAGAGCAAACGGCTCTTGGTAAAGATATCTCAAATCCGTTTATGTCACACCCCCAAGATCGGGTCCAGCGGAAGCATACGTGTAGCTGGGGTGTAACTCAATTGGTATTACAACACAAGTTCAAAAATGGTTTTCACTTGAATCATTTAGAATAAAATAGTTTAATCAAAAATGTTAAATTTACATTGTTAAAAGTAGTGCGGAAGTAGGCCCTTAAAAGTAGTTTAAAACGGTCCCCAAACGAATAATCAGAGTCTTCTATGACCATGCCATGCCCTGCCAAAACCTCCTGTAGCGTGCCATAAGCTTAAAACCTGAAAATACATGCTAAAGTGTCAACACGAGGTTGGTGAGTTCATAGAGTTTGTTTAACAAGTAAAGTTTATGCATATGTATGAAGGTTTCCCAGCAAAGGCATCGTAAATCCACTCAGTTACAAGTCCCGCCATAAGAGCCTTGTAACCTGTGTGTTTACAACCCACTGCTACAATATATAGTTTCTCAGGATTATATTCACCCAAGGTCAAGCATAGACACAAAGGCGGGGGCCTCTCCCCAAATAGTACTACGACATCCAAGGTCAAGTCTAGACACAAGGGTAGGGGGCATCTTCCCATGAGTACTATCAATACCTCTCCTTTGACAGATTACTGGGTGCCGTTTCCCAAAGTATAAAAGTTTACTGGGTGTCGTTTCCCAAAGCATAAAAGTTTAAACGTTTCAAGTATCAAGTAAGTATAACACAGTTAAGTATAACACAATCACGTATGTATAAAATCAAGTATAAGTATAATCAAGTATAAGGCAATCAAGTATAAATGTTTTGTGTATCAAGAAAGTATGTTTTGAGTATTTATACTAGTAAGCAAATAGTTGAGCATGTATCTCCCCCAAAGAGTTAAAACAAGTATAAAGAGTAAAAGTGGGGCTATGACTCACCTGGTACGATAGTTACGATGACAAAAGTGGATACACAGAAATGAGGTTCGATCTCTAACCGCAACCTAATATGAATGATAGTGATCTACTTAGATCATGAAAGGATGTAATGAATGCACATGCACATGAAGTCTATACCACTCGTACTTTGAAAATAATAGTTATCGTTGAAATTCAATGTTTTCCGATACTTGGTGAAAATAAGCCCAATTAGCTTTGTAAAGACTAGTCGTGTAATAATATATAAAGTGTTAGTGTTTGGTCTTGGCGTTTTGAAAACCTTGAGATGTCATCTCATTGATGGGTTAATAAACTTTTGATGGTACGTGCCTCAACGGCTAGGAAGGACGGTTCTCCATTGTTCGTTTGGTGTAAGTATATTGTTTAGTGCGCAAAATATTCTCTATTAGAAAAGCTGTCAAAAATATATATAGTTCGTCTAGTTTCAAACGTGTATATCTTAGTCGTTATAAGCCCGTTTTCTATGTTCTTTATATTCCCGGAATCGTGGGACAACATACTAACATATTTTTGATAAGTCGGGATGGCTAGATTTAGTTTTACGCCTCGAAACAGTCGTGACAACTGTTCATCAGCAAAGGATTTTCAGAAAATAGTTTTCGTCGTTAAACTCGTTTTTAGCGTATCTCCTTCGTTATTAACTCGTTTTTATCCCCGTTTTCGGCTATAGTTTCGTATCGGAGAGTATTTTCTAAATCTTTGGTCAAAAGTTACACCCTTGCCCCTGATCTTTCCACGTTTTCCAAAAAGGGACAGCAGGTTTTTATATATGTTTAGAATCCATTTTTAATGTTCCAAACTAGTTTCTAATCCAACCAAACCACTTTCAATCACCACAAATCTAGTCTAATCTTACCATACACCTTCTTAGGGTGTCATGGGTTCCTAAACATCATAAATCAAGTGGATCTAACAAGGATCTAACTATAATCCATTTCTAGAGTTTCAAAGTTATAAAAAGTATAAATAGAGTGGTATAAACTAACATATGCATATGGATCTTGAATAAACAACATGAAACTAGAAAAATGAAAGTATGGAAAGATCAACAAGTGATCTTGAAGCTTACTTGATGATTGGATGAGAAAATGTATAATAACCTAGGGTTTTACCACAAAACCCCAACAAGGAACACTAACTAAGCTTGAATAAGACTTGATCTCCAAAAATAAATGGTTTCTTCTTGTTGGTTCATCCTTGGCCGATCCACACAAAAGAGAGAAAGAGAAGAGAGTATTTTGCTAGGAGTTTTGTTGTGTAAATGAATAAAAATGTGTGAAAGGAAGTATATATTTGGTTTAGGGGGAAACAAGATCCATAAAAAGGGGGCTACGGTGGCTAGGGGGGGGGGGGGGGGGGGGGCACCAAGAGTAAAACAAGGAAGAATGTGGCTAATTAATATTGTTGTCTAAATGTTGGATGAGTTAGTGTGTTTTGTGTACACTTTAGGTGTTATCGGGTACCGAGTTATCTAAAAATAAATGTTACCGAGGTGAAATAAAATACGACGAAGTTGTAAAAGTTGTAAAATAATATTCCTGATGAGAATCGGGTGTCAAAATAATTATTGGGTTGAAATATCGCAAACCGACGGAGTTATAAGCTCCGACCGTAAAATATAGTAATTGATTTTAAAACACCGGGTAAATTAATAATATAATTTTTATATTATTATTATGAGTATAAAAATGTGTTAGGACCATAGTTGGGATTATCGGATCAATTATTCAAAATAATAGTTCATAAGATAACGTTTATTAGTTTAATAATCGTACATTTACAAAAATGACGCAACCCACGTATAAATGACAAATTTTTCTCCGGAGATGAATAGTGTTTTATGAATAGTAAAATTTTAAAACGCTTCTCAGAATATCAAACTGACCTCAAAAATGATGAATAGTAAAATGATGAATAATGATCGATGAATAGTAACCGGTGAATAGTAAATGTGAAAGTTCGGGAAAAGACCAGAATTTCACGAGTTGTGACAGTCTCTACCCCTTAAGGGAACTTCGTCCCGAAGTTCAGTTAACGTTGGTCTCCGAAGTGTTATAAAGATGAAGATTCATGAGACGAAATGACAAGTTGACGTGTTTCTAGGCGGCGGTTCACGAGGTGATGAAAAGTATAAGCGTTCTGACAACGAGGGTACACACACACATAATGAAACATTTGGAAATTGAGTAGAGAATTCAATCCAGACAAAATTTTATTATAACCATTCTCAGTGTTGCAAAATTTATTTCTGAGTCGGATATAGGTAGTCAGCCTATGTCCCACTATCCCGGGTTGAATATAGGTGACTAGTCTATATTCCACCGAGGTTCCATGAATTTTGAAATACTCAGCTCAGTTACAAATACCAAGACGTACAGAAAGACTAAGGCAGGTGACCAAACTCGACGTCAAATGATGAAACTATGCCAGGAGATACATACCAGGGTGACATATATGATACGTGAACATGCTTATGTGAAAGATAATGATAGAAAATCAACTAGAATAAGTGAATATAATAAACCAGATAATGAGACACAAATCTCATCACCTAAGTCAGCAACAAACCACAAGTGAGGCATCAGCTTGGCAGGCAGGCACGTGACGGTCATAGGGTTAAGTTTTTCGTAAAAGTAGCTATAGTCTAGGTTTTTAAAAACACTTAGTTCGCTATAGCCAGAGCTCTGATACCAATCTGTCACACCCCCAAGATCGGGTCCAGCGGAAGCATACGTGTAGCTGGGGTGTAACTCAATTGGTATTACAACACAAGTTCAAAAATGGTTTTCACTTGAATCATTTAGAATAAAATAGTTTAATCAAAAATGTTAAATTTACATTGTTAAAAGTAGTGCGGAAGTAGGCCCTTAAAAGTAGTTTAAAACGGTCCCCAAACGAATAATCAGAGTCTTCTATGACCATGCCATGCCCTGCCAAAACCTCCTGTAGCGTGCCATAAGCTTAAAACCTGAAAATACATGCTAAAGTGTCAACACGAGGTTGGTGAGTTCATAGAGTTTGTTTAACAAGTAAAGTTTATGCATATGTATGAAGGTTTCCCAGCAAAGGCATCGTAAATCCACTCAGTTACAAGTCCCGCCATAAGAGCCTTGTAACCTGTGTGTTTACAACCCACTGCTACAATATATAGTTTCTCAGGATTATATTCACCCAAGGTCAAGCATAGACACAAAGGCGGGGGCCTCTCCCCAAATAGTACTACGACATCCAAGGTCAAGTCTAGACACAAGGGTAGGGGGCATCTTCCCATGAGTACTATCAATACCTCTCCTTTGACAGATTACTGGGTGCCGTTTCCCAAAGTATAAAAGTTTACTGGGTGTCGTTTCCCAAAGCATAAAAGTTTAAACGTTTCAAGTATCAAGTAAGTATAACACAGTTAAGTATAACACAATCACGTATGTATAAAATCAAGTATAAGTATAATCAAGTATAAGGCAATCAAGTATAAATGTTTTGTGTATCAAGAAAGTATGTTTTGAGTATTTATACTAGTAAGCAAATAGTTGAGCATGTATCTCCCCCAAAGAGTTAAAACAAGTATAAAGAGTAAAAGTGGGGCTATGACTCACCTGGTACGATAGTTACGATGACAAAAGTGGATACACAGAAATGAGGTTCGATCTCTAACCGCAACCTAATATGAATGATAGTGATCTACTTAGATCATGAAAGGATGTAATGAATGCACATGCACATGAAGTCTATACCACTCGTACTTTGAAAATAATAGTTATCGTTGAAATTCAATGTTTTCCGATACTTGGTGAAAATAAGCCCAATTAGCTTTGTAAAGACTAGTCGTGTAATAATATATAAAGTGTTAGTGTTTGGTCTTGGCGTTTTGAAAACCTTGAGATGTCATCTCATTGATGGGTTAATAAACTTTTGATGGTACGTGCCTCAACGGCTAGGAAGGACGGTTCTCCATTGTTCGTTTGGTGTAAGTATATTGTTTAGTGCGCAAAATATTCTCTATTAGAAAAGCTGTCAAAAATATATATAGTTCGTCTAGTTTCAAACGTGTATATCTTAGTCGTTATAAGCCCGTTTTCTATGTTCTTTATATTCCCGGAATCGTGGGACAACATACTAACATATTTTTGATAAGTCGGGATGGCTAGATTTAGTTTTACGCCTCGAAACAGTCGTGACAACTGTTCATCAGCAAAGGATTTTCAGAAAATAGTTTTCGTCGTTAAACTCGTTTTTAGCGTATCTCCTTCGTTATTAACTCGTTTTTATCCCCGTTTTCGGCTATAGTTTCGTATCGGAGAGTATTTTCTAAATCTTTGGTCAAAAGTTACACCCTTGCCCCTGATCTTTCCACGTTTTCCAAAAAGGGACAGCAGGTTTTTATATATGTTTAGAATCCATTTTTAATGTTCCAAACTAGTTTCTAATCCAACCAAACCACTTTCAATCACCACAAATCTAGTCTAATCTTACCATACACCTTCTTAGGGTGTCATGGGTTCCTAAACATCATAAATCAAGTGGATCTAACAAGGATATAACTATAATCCATTTCTAGAGTTTCAAAGTTATAAAAAGTATAAATAGAGTGGTATAAACTAACATATGCATATGGATCTTGAATAAACAACATGAAACTAGAAAAATGAAAGTATGGAAAGATCAACAAGTGATCTTGAAGCTTACTTGATGATTGGATGAGAAAATGTATAATAACCTAGGGTTTTACCACAAAACCCCAACAAGGAACACTAACTAAGCTTGAATAAGACTTGATCTCCAAAAATAAATGGTTTCTTCTTGTTGGTTCATCCTTGGCCGATCCACACAAAAGAGAGAAAGAGAAGAGAGTATTTTGCTAGGAGTTTTGTTGTGTAAATGAATAAAAATGTGTGAAAGGAAGTATATATTTGGTTTAGGGGGAAACAAGATCCATAAAAAGGGGGCTAGGGTGGCTAGGGGGGGGGGGGGGGGGGGGGGGGCACCAAGAGTAAAACAAGGAAGAATGTGGCTAATTAATATTGTTGTCTAAATGTTGGATGAGTTAGTGTGTTTTGTGTACACTTTAGGTGTTATCGGGTACCGAGTTATCTAAAAATAAATGTTACCGAGGTGAAATAAAATACGACGAAGTTGTAAAAGTTGTAAAATAATATTCCTGATGAGAATCGGGTGTCAAAATAATTATTGGGTTGAAATATCGCAAACCGACGGAGTTATAAGCTCCGACCGTAAAATATAGTAATTGATTTTAAAACACCGGGTAAATTAATAATATAATTTTTATATTATTATTATGAGTATAAAAATGTGTTAGGACCATAGTTGGGATTATCGGATCAATTATTCAAAATAATAGTTCATAAGATAACGTTTATTAGTTTAATAATCGTACATTTACAAAAATGACGCAACCCACGTATAAATGACAAATTTTTCTCCGGAGATGAATAGTGTTTTATGAATAGTAAAATTTTAAAACGCTTCTCAGAATATCAAACTGACCTCAAAAATGATGAATAGTAAAATGATGAATAGTGATCGATGAATAGTAACCGGTGAATAGTAAATGTGAAAGTTCGGGAAAAGACCAGAATTTCACGAGTTGTGACAGTTTATGGCTGACAATTTGCCAAAAATTGTATGGTAATAAACTCACCATATCTGTGATAGTGAAGAGTTGGCTAGCCCACAAAAGTATGGCTTGTGGTAAAGGCTGTGGAAAACCATAATTGGTAATCCATTCACCAATGTGATGTTTGCATTCCACCAAAGAATTGGCTAGTCCAAAAGCAAACGGCTTTTGTTAAAGACAAATCAAATCCATTGATAGCTGATGGTTTGCTAAAAATCAGGTGGTTATCAATGTACCATGGTTCTTTAACTAAAGCATTGGCTACTTTAGAGTTAATAGCTAACTGGTAAAGAGACATCAAATCCATTAAATTTTCAATGATTCACCTCTCACAGGAGTTTACATACCAGGATGTGATGAGAATAGTATGAAACTTTATGAATTGATGTATAAATGGTCAATGTTGCTACAAAGATCATAAGAACAGATGTTGCACACATCAGATACTCAGGAATTTTAAAGTGTTGCAGAAAAGATTTAAAGAGTTTCAGTTCAAAATAATTTCAAGAAGATAAAGTTCAAAATCCTCAAGAAGCTTTGAAGAAAGGAACTTGAAGTTCATGGGCTATGAAGATCAAGTTAGGGGAGGATTGTCGGGAATTATTTGTAAATAGACTTAAGTCTGTTATAGTTAAGTCGGGTAGATAGTTAAGTCTACCAGTACTAAGTTAAGTCTGGCAGACCTAGTTAAGTCTGTTTATGTTTTAAGCTAGTTAAGTCTGTCTTGTTTAACAAGAATAGATAAGTTAGGAGATATTCTAGGAAAGGATATGCACACGGTTAGATATCTTAGGAAAATATATGTATGCATCATATCACACGTTTTGTATAGTTAGGGTTAGGGGTTTCCTTATAGTATAAAAGGAACCCTACGGCATTGTGTTCTATGCCAAGTTTTCAAGTTTAATAGCAAATACAAAGTTAGTAATTATCTGTGTTGTTCTTACTGCTTGTGTTAATATTCCGCGTTAACATCAAGTATACATTCTTTAGAGTTTCTCATATAGATAGTTTGGATTTATCCAAGGTGTCTATTGTCTTACAAAGGCTGCTTAGATCCAGAACTTTTGGACCTACTTGGCTTCTGTACTATTCAATACAGTGTTTAGAAGTGAGAACCTGGTGTCAGGATTTGGAACCTCTGCGGTGGTTTATGAAGTCATAGATGGGAAGTTGTACTGAGTTTCCTTGTTTGAGCTTTTCACCGCATTCTAGATGGGAAGTTGTAGGATGGGTGGTTTATGAAGTCATAGATGGGAAGTTGTACTGAGTTTCCTTGCTTGGTGTTAAAAGCATGTACAACAACAACAAAGAATAAACATATTGTAAAAACACTGAAATTCAACACTGAAGGTGGTGCATGTGTGCAATTCTATATCCGTATACGTATATTCAGAAGATATACGTATACGTAAAAACAATGAACTTTGTGAGAACGACGACATATCTTCTGAATATACGACTGTACATTGAGGTATGGTTTTTGCATTTCATAAAAGTAAATCCCACACTCTCTACTTTGAGGTGTGGTTTTTGCATTTCATAAAAGTAAATCCCAGTTACATATATACGACTGTATATTAGAAAACATTTAATGTGAAAAAATAAATACATATGTAACCTTTGGTTGAGATTATTTGCATTGTGTCGGGCCAAGCTTACTAAGCTTGCAGCCATGACAAATACATGATTTTTTTTTTTTTTTATTATTGTTTGCTTATCCGCATTTCATAATTAAATGTTTTCTAAGCCTCACAGTTCGATTGAGGCTTAAACTGCAATTCATTAAAAAAAACGCCTTTTTTAAGCCTCACATTTCATTCGGGCTGCGTTTTGGAGGTCCTTGCACAATCAAACAGATTATTATTAGATGTGATATGTTTTGAACTTTTGATACAACTATTATTGCGTTATGAACAGGTCATAATAACATAACACATATCCGATCAACAACCCAAATTAAGATAGCAAAGCGGTAAATTAGAATATGAAGCTTACCACCATCTGTTCAAAGTGCAGCGGAGCATATTTCAGAAACTACAATAGCTGATGGGCCTGATGAAGATACACCTTTATATGTTTCGAGATCATGTGGCTTTCCAGCAGTTCTGTTATGAATTTTTTGTACTATTCTGATTGCAGAAGGAGTAACTTATTGTTTTTTTTTTACCTAAAAGACGCAATATACACCTTACCCATAGTTTTGATTAACTCTAGTAATTCCTATGCCCCATTCACGCATATTGGCCTTTCCAGAAACATAGAGAGCATAGATGGATAAGAGAATGAGATGTAGGAGAAGATGATCAAGGGTTCTAGAATTTGTGAGAGAGGTGAGGATATGTATCTACATTTTATTATTATTATTATTTTTTTATTATTATTATTTTTTTTTTTTTTTTTTTTTGATTGTGTGTTATATAAAAGGACTATAGAAACAATCTCCAACAGAGGTCTAAATATTGTTTGTGTGTACTGTTACTAAAGCACTTGCACTGTTGCTAAGGCACTGTAGCAAATGTAGTAATTAACCCTTTCAACCAATAGTGTTGTGCCTTTTGTCCCAAAGAAACGTGAATTAGGCTACTAATACCTTCCTAATGGCCTTGCCGTGGACCCCGCATTACAATGGGTTTTAGAATATATTATAATTAAAATCTACAACAAAATCCATCATTTTAAACTTTCCAAATCTAATAAGAACATAAGCGTTTTTTTTTTTTTTTTTTTTTAAAGGCTAGCGCCAGACAACATAAGTGTTTGGTTGTCTACTTTATTTTTAGTTACTCACATTTTTACTGATTGTTGTACATTTTCTAAGAGATGTCATATATTTAGCATAGGACAATCAAATATGACTTTCATTCATGGTAGATTGCCATGAACATAAAAGCATACATTGCGTAATTTAACAACGCACGGCTTTATTGTTCCTTGTAGTTTATATAGCTAAGAGTCCATGTATACTTAACAAATTCGGTGAAAGTCTTAACGTTGCGTTTTGATACATGATGACTTAACATGAAGAATATTTTGTTTGCTTTTTGGGATTATTCGGTTAAATATTTGGTGATATAAAACATGCAGTAATGAGCAATGTTTAGTGGCAAATAAGGGTGGTGACTAGCGGCAAATTTACTGTTTAGTGTATATTGGATTGCAAATTTACTCTAACCATCGGTGATATCTACCAAAACGAGTTTAGATCTTTAAGAGTCCAGAGTATAGGGAAAACACATAAGTAGTCTACAACATGTCTTATTTATCATATTATTCTCTCTTCCTCCATACAATAACATTTCTCCATTATCTTACACAGTTTTTATTTATAACATACATATTATATTACTCTAGTGAAAACAGTAAACCTTAGGCTTCTTCAGCGTCACTTGAACTTGGACGAGTATCAATGTAAAATTCTGAATCAAGTCCGTCAATGATCCTTCCTCTGTCCATAAAACACAAAGTTATGCTCAAAAGAACAAAAAAATAACAAAGCTTAATTAAGGCATACCTTTCCAGAACAAATTTGCCTTCTTTATACTTCTGGGATTGCTCGTGTGCAGTCTCCTGTATATAATAATCATACAACATGAAAAATGTTAATCTTTAACATTCTACTAACACTTGAGTGGAGAGGGGAGGGAGCGTACATATTTCCAGCCAACAATTTGTCCACAGCATACACAATATATATCTGTAACAGTATGCAATCCTGAAAGCATCATCCGCTCCTCAACCGGTCCAGCAGTCACGTTCACCCTATATACAAAATACTTGCACTATAGTGACTTGCATAGTTACCTTGATAGGACAAGGTCACTGAAAAACTTTCTAACAAGTAAGAAGATAATGCTCTTCCTATCACACCAAATTTGAGAAAGAAATGTTTTTTTGGTCCCTTTGCTCTGTGTAAAATTGTACATATTTTTCGCCTCTCTATTTCCTATCCATGCTTCCCTCTCAAGGCTTACTTGTGGGACGTAAGTAAATACAACTCTACCTTTTTGATTGTTAGTAGAGCATATATCTTCCTCTTAATTGTATGTGAGCCTGGTTTGCCTACTTGCAGCTCCACTGCAAATAGGTGGGAAGATGGAGTTCAGTCACTCATTGTTTTAAAGAAATTTTTGATCAGAAGAAGATATAATAAGAGCTAACTAGTATCATAAATTTAATTTCGTGCTAGACGAACATAGTAGATGCAGATAAGTGTGCTCACAAAAGCGTTACTACAACTTTATAGAGACCAAATAAGCTTAGATGATTATGTATTTATGTGATACTGTAAATCCTTGACCAAAATTTAGGTGATATAGATCCTTAACTGAAAAGATGATAGAGTCACATCCGGTCAAAAAACATCTCATAAGATCATGCGATAACATATCATAGTTGGATAGTTCTATAGAGATGAAATGGCAATGCAGGATTAAATAAGATTAGCATTCCATAAAAATAGACGGGTCCTATTGAAAAGCTTGGGGATTTAGAGAACACTTATATTACTACGTAATAATGATATTAGTTAACCGCAACCAATTTAGATAACTTTAATCATAATGGCTTAAAAATTATTACTATAATATTGTGTTGCACACATCTTCTAGTGATGGGGCTTCCTAGCACAATCCTAGTACTTATGTCATTACTTAAGAATTATGTATGTTTCATTCTCTTCCTGCACCCGTCCTTCACGGATCAACAGGATTAATCATTTGGGATGGAGCGGGTATATCTTTTCTCCTGATGAGACGCGAATCATAGCAAAATACGTAACAAAAGCTTGATTAACAGTCAACCATCTTCCGAATTCAAATATATGACCCACGTTACTGTTAATCCAAAAGGAAACAAGCCTCTAATGTAGTATAACTGTTTACGCACACCTAAAAGCTGTATCTACTCTAATCCATATACGGAGTTCTAAACACACACTATAGTTAACTAGAAAGGTGCCCGCGCGATGCGGGGGCGGATTATTGGGGTGAAGAGGAGGGAGGTGGGGTGGTGGAAAGTGGTTGTTGGGGTGGTTGTTGAGGTGGTTATAAATTGTTGGGGGTGGTTGTTGAGGTGGTTATAAATTGTTGGGGTGATTGTTAGGGGTGGTTGTTTCCATAATTAGTAAGTAAAAGTCTGAATTTTTAAGCCTTTCTAATTATAGAATAGCCCCAAATACATTATATAGTAGTATAGATATAGATATAGATGGATGAAGTTTGAACAACTTACACGTTGCTGAACAGGTAAGCTTTTCCTCTGCGGCAATGAAAACCCTGATTACATAAAAAAGACGTATCAACATAAGCATGATACTTTATTCTTAGCATCCTTCATTACACAGCTTGAATAAGACTAAAGTACTATGAAAAATGAAAATACTTTCAAGATTTCAGATTCAATTAAGAGTTTTGAATTCAGATCTTCTCTTTTACGGATTTCAAATCCAAAATACAATCTTTCCATTTCAGATTGTCCCTTATAATTACCACATTTCCTGCTCTACCCACAATCACACTCATCAAACTATACCTACAAAATATGAACTACTCCACTAAAAACTGTACTAACCATAAGTGATTAAAATGCACCGAAAATTCGCAAACATTAGTACAAAGTAAATCTCCCAAATTTCAAGCACGGCAACATATTCTCTAATCACATGAACAACACAATTACTATTATTAAAAATGAAAAATTACACTAGCAAACAAAAACTAAATATCTATAACTAATCATCAAGAAAATTTCTTATATAAAGAAAAACCTAATAGTAATAGTAATAAAACCATAAAAAAAATCAAAACTATATAACAAATTAAGTGAAATTAATGATTACCCTTGATACAACATGTTCAGCAAGAGCTAAATTAGTTTTACAAAATTTACATTTGTAAGTTCTTCCTTCTAGCTCCACCAAAAATACCCGACCCATTTCTTCTTCACAACAATATCACTCAAATTTTATTGTTATTATAGTTGTGAAAATCAATAAATATATCCACAAATATGATTTTTTTTTTTTTTTCTTTTTTTACTTTTAATTATACTCCGTACTATTATTACAACCGTCAACACCGCTTTTGTAAGACTTTGACTAATTAAATCACTTTTTGGGCCTGGGCCTTGTCTTTGTAATGTCCCAGCTTTTGAAAATGGGTCAATGAGTTTTATCCATATTTATAAAGTGCCCGGTATCAAATAGACATAAACTTTGTTACGTAGCATAAATGATAGTAAAACAATGAGCCTAAAATAAAAACCAACCCCTGTGACACATAAACCCACGAGGTGACCACACAAATAAAAACGGAACTGACACGCATTATTATATATCTAAATCTATGTGTCAGTATTATGCTGATGACAGCAGAGGGACTTGCTTCTTTCCAAACCAATAACTTATTACTACATCTATTTAGACATATAATTAATACTCTTTACGTCTCAAAATATAAGTCTACTTTGCTATTTTTGGTTGTCCCAAAATTAATGTCCACTTTTTGTTTCAACAAATCAAAATGCTTGTAAGTGGGGTAATATTGAATTTTTATTGGTTAATATTATAAGGGACTCATTTTTCTTAAATTTTGTGAAATATGAGAGTGGATATATAATTTAAGACGGAGGGAGTAACATTTTTAGTTCTTCCGATCATTTTCCAAATAAAAATATCTAAACTAGGGATGAGCATGGTTCTGTAACTGGTTGGAACCGGAACCGGGAACGATGGATCCGAGAACCGATTTTTCTGAAAAGTAGGAACCGAGAACCGAACCGAATATAGTTTTTGGTTCCGGTTCCGGTTCTAGTTCCAGTTCTTTTGGATCTATCCGTATAGGAACCGCTTTCTATTAAGCTAATAAAAAAACACAAAAAGTTAAACTTTTTAAGAACTTTCAACTATTTACATTTAAGCAAATAACAATTAACAACTAAACCATAGACTCAAATAATCAATCATTCTATACTTACTTTCACTTGTTAATATTTTTAACAAAACAATAATGCATAACAATCCAGAAAACAAAATAAAATAACTTAAAACTTTGTCCATCAAAATAACTAATACGGTTTAGAGTTTCATAGTTTGTTTCTTTTTGTCTCTTCTGGTTAGTTTCTCTATAATATTTCTTCTATATCCGTGACAATCTCATCGTTTTTAATAAGATCTTCAACATCATTCCAATAAATTTTCGTTCTCGACTTTCTCACCCAATCTAGGGTGCAAATCAAAGCTTCAACAATCAGTGTTGACAAGCGAGTTCTATAAGGGTCAAGTAAATTAAAGATTATGATGAATGATCTTAGAATGTTATTAGGTTTAGATTAATTATTTATTTGTGGATGTTTAAGTAAACTAAAGATTAGGGTTTAGAGTGTTTGGCTTGATGGCTAGTAGGGCTTTTTTTTTTTAATGATACGTTGGATTTGATTAATATTTTGCTATGAATTAAAAAAGTATATATTTTTATAATTATTGGATATTTGGTTCCAGAACCGAAAACCGGTGGAACCGATCCGAACCGACCCAAGAACCAAAAAATCTCAAAATCAAGAACCGGAACTGGAACCATTGGTTCTGGTTCCAGTTCGATTCTTCATGGTGCTGGTCCGGTTCTCAGTCCGATTCCGATTCTTTGGTTCTTTTGCTCATCCCTAAATTCTAAACACCCCATCCGAGGCTCATGTTACAGCCACATGCCCACAAAGCACATAACGATAAACTTACAAATTTCAAAAAATAATAACAAAAAATTAAAAAAATTATTATAATAATAATAAATATATGTGGAATGAGTAGTTAAAATCTTGGGCTAAAGGCCAAAACCCTAGTTTTAACAAACTCACAAGCTTAAATTAACTACTTATTACATTAAAAACTAAATAATAATAATAATAATAATAATAATAATAATAATAATAATAATAATAATAATAATAATAATAGAATGCGGTGACTGGATGGTGGCGATGGCTAGATGGTGATGTCGGTTGGATGCTGTCCTACGGCTGAGATGGTAGTCAACGACTGAGGTGGTGGGAGGTGGAAGTACTGGTTGAGGAAAGATGATATAAAGAAGAGAAGTACGGTTTAGTTTGTTGAAGAGGTGAAAAGAAGTTATACTTATCTGAAATTTGAAACAAAACTAAGTGATTATTATACTAATGTCATTTTCTCTTTTCACATACAAAGATAAGTGGTCAAAAATACTTTCTAAAAAAAACACCGAGTAAGAGCGCATTGTAGAATAACACTACACCCGGCGTTATGCCCACGTGGCTTGTTAGGTGGCGTTATGATATCGGGTCCCCAAAAATTTCAGCGCCGTTTCAAGCTGAATTGTTGTGGTAACATGCAATGAAATGCATTAAAAAATTTACAAATCCCCCCTCCCCTTCACGGCTATAACAGCTAGTACATTAAAAGAAATAAAGTATTTTTTTAAACCTATAAACTTCAATATAAAAACCCCCTTTCCCGTATATTTTTTACACACTTGGTATGACGAACCCGAACGCAGGGTCTTCTTCGTCAAATCCAAACGCGTCTTCATCCGGTTTTCCTAACCCCACTCGGCATGACTCCCAAGCAACTTTATCAACAACAACAAGCGTTTCTTATGTGGCAACAAGATCAAATGATAAAAGCCAATTTCCGAAATCTACAACAAAACCCACCACAATTAGAACAACAATCACAACAACAAACTCAATCCTCACAATCACAATTCAACCCACCTACACAAACCGAAAAGTTCAAAAGAAAAGGTAAACAGAGGGGTATTGGATCAACATGGAAAAACAAAAGACAATGACAATGATGCGTAGGGATTGCACCAGGCTTTACCTCTCAAGGGATCTTGAGAAGCCTACAACCCCCACCAGGCAGTGTACCTGATCGATGTAGTATAGTATAATGACAAGTACCGGGGGATTGATCGTTCAGCTAGGAATAGTGTCGCTAGGAATAGAAAACCTAAAGACTAGGTCTAGAGATGAGAGATGATTCTTTTTGTATTTTTATATTTTTAGGAAAGCAATTAAAAATCTCGGGTTTTGAAGGAGTTGGCGGAATTAGTTGCTAGTCAACTAACCCAATACTAAGATGCAATAAAAATAAAATACTAAAAATAAAAATAAACTATATTAAACTAAAGTTGTGAGCAATATGTGGGAGAAATGTGTTTACTTAGATTTCACTACTCCTTAGATATCTTTTACCCGTTAATTACTTGTTATCGTTGCGTGGATGACAGATTGTATTCCTTAATACCATTCATGGGGTGGCGTACTTACTTCCCCAATCCTATGAGTGCCTACTTCACTCCTATGTCGAGCCGGTTAAGAAGCTCCTAACAAGGGATCATTAAAATTTACTCATGCATTAAATACAACCAATAAAACCTAGTACACATCGGTTCATGTTTCCTAAGACGTTCAAGCATGTTACACAATGAAGATCTGCCAGTTTTCTTAAGCCTAACATTAAAATCATTCATCCAATACAACCATAAACAAGTAATCAACACATAATTAACATCTAGGTTTCATTAAATCCAAGCAAACACAAGATAGATCTAGCCTAACATGTTGAAATCAAGACAAGCACAAGATATAGTCAACCAACACATAGACATATTGATTGAATTAAAGAGAAGACTTATCTCAATAGCACATGAAAGGATTCAAGGGATGAAAACCCTTGAAAATACTGTAAAATACGAGCTAGGGTTTACAAAGTTCGGCCCTAGGGTTCTCCACACAAGTTCCTCTTCAATGTATGAAAAATAGAAAACTATATATAGAGTTTAGAAGGTGACGGCGTCAAGAACAAATGTCTGACGCCGTCATCTCGCCGCCAAATAGTTCCTCGGACTGCCTAGATCTGGGTCTGACGCCGTCATGTACTCTCCTTATGCAGGCCGTCACACATTTAACTCTTGACGCCCTTGTTGTCACGCCCCCAGGTTTGCACTGGGTCGTCACCACTTTTACTCTTGACGCCGTCATGATTTTCCTCTTGACGCCGTCAGGTACATTTCTCAGCATGAAAAATTAAGTCTTTGGCGTTTTCTTCACTTTTATGCTCCAAAAACGTCTGAATTGCTTCCTTTTTCAGATTTCACTCCCAAAGTACCTAAAATCACAAAAGGAACGATTTAGGGTAATATTTGATCAAATAAATTTAATTTCGGGCTTAAATGACCCCCTAAAAGTGGTTCATTTTTCGCCTCATCATATACCCTTACACTTGAGATTTGCTTGTCCTCAAGCAAATGCGCTTTAATTCTAATCAAAATGCAAGTTAGGGGTCATTTAACACTAATATAAAAGTAATTACAACAAATAATCATTCCACTAAAGACCAAAGACAAGCACGGAGGTCATACACTAGCACCTCACAAATAGTGTTTAGATACCCACATCTCTCGGGTATAATAAAGTAATATCACAATATGGAAACGAAAAATATCTCTCACTACCTATCATAGCAAAATAGATTACCATAGGCTTGGGAAAGGATCAAACCTCCACCACATGGCGTAAGCACCTAGGATAAACTATCAAAGAGGTCTTTTAAAGGGTTGTAACGTTAGGTGTAGGGATATGGAATACACGGTTTTGTTGGATATAGGCAGTCTTTGCTGGTGGCGAGTTAACAATCTTGGTTAATTACATGTACAATATGGCGTTGCTAAACCAAGACTAGACTCGACTTAAGCTAATAAATGAAAAATAACAAAAACATAAAATGAACATAGAATGGAAAGGGATGGTAGTCCGTATGTTTTTTCTCTTTTCTTTTTATATTTTTTTTTTCTTTTTCTTGATTTTTCGATTTTTTTTAGTACACTCTTACCCTACCATCTAAAATAATACATCGTCGGGAATGGACATTCCCCTTACACTTGAATCTTTACATACTTTACAATAAACTAATCTAATGACTCGAATTAAGAAAATCAAAACACTTGGAGTACTTTTAAGATTAACGCTCATACGGGGGTAATAATATGATGTTCTTCCCCATTACTCCATAAAATAAATACTTTACCCATGAGTCCCAATCGTCCCAAAATAATATGTACAAGGATATGACTCGACTTAGCAACCATGTAATCAATTAGATAGTTAACTTAGGGTTTAAACATATAACAATAATGCACTAAAGATGAGTGCATACACGGAAGGCTAAGGCGATTTGGTTGTACATTTAAGTGGGGTGTAACAAATTCTTCCTTTAAGTAAAATACTTAAAGTTAGAAACGAAAAGATAGGTTCGGAGGGGTGTACTAGGGGTATCGTGTACTAAAAATGAGTACAACGCTAAGGTGTGGGAAAAATTAGTTGACTTAACTAGCCTAGAAATATGACTTAAATGGTCAAGTAATTATGATATGGGTTTAACACAAGGGTGATCCTAATGCCTCTTATCATGTAGTAAATCCTACTACACGAATGTAGTCTCACTAGCGGTCTCGGGATGCATCACTAACGCAAGTTCTAGAATCTAAATGCTACCGGTACACTCATAAGCACTAATAGTAAATGCTTTTCCTATCAAATCTAAAGGAGAACCTCACATATTTAGGTGGAAAATTTTTCTGAATGGTACGGTTATGTGCTAGTCATACAATCTCTTATCCATGAGACGCTTGCTATGGCTAAAGTTTCACTCCTAAATGTTGTAAAAAAATTTAAATTTGGTGCTAAAATTGCACTAACAAGTATTTCTCATAGTTTTATTACACATCTACTATCAAACAAACAGACTCAAGCGAAAGTGTATTTGTAAGGTATCATCATTTTACCCTCCCCTTACACTTAGGATGAACATTGTCCCCAATTTTCAAGTAAAGAATGTAAAAGTAAAATAAGTAAAACAAATGAAATCAAATACTCCCCTGATTCGCTCGGTATGGATAATAAGGTGGCGAGGTTAGATCTTTCTCCAAGAAAATGAACAATCAAAGCTTCCCTTCCAGAATAATAATCATCTTCTTGTCATACATAACCTGTAAATCCTGAGAATACAGACAAGGCAAGCTCGCATAAAATCGGCGGCAATCTACATATGTTACTAAATCCTAGAAAACAAAATAAGATATAATGCTTGTGGAATGATGTTTGCAGATTTCCTGGAGATTATAAAACTAAAAATTCAACAAAAACTTTAAGACTTCGTTAGAAAAACAAAACCGGTAAAATTTCCAGATTTTTACACGTGACGCCGTCAAGAGTAAACTCATGACGCCGTCAGAAGTGACCTGCAGAAATTCTTATGTTAAGTTTCCGGAAAATTTCTGGAAAAACTTGGTCGTATTTCCTGGAAAATCCTGCAAAACATCATTATGACTCGATACAAGCATTTGACTCTAACAAATACGAATATACATGTTCATTTAATATTATGGAGAATCATGATCGGTTTGTTTCTTAAAAACATATTTGGGGTTTCCCCTTACACTTATCTTTTGCAAAAATACCTTTGGATGAAGTTAAGACTAGGCCAAACAACAAAATAAAGTATTTCCACTATTTAGTTTTGAAACATGATGTACCAACAATAAAAGTAAAGAATGCATACGGAAGCAAATAACAATCAAACAAAATAAAAATCACACAAAGCATGGGTTGCCTCCCAAGAAGCGCTTGTTTTTGTTCGAGTCACGAGCTTGACTCTACCCTTATTTAACGGAAATAGGGGTGGTTTTCCCTACACTTAGGATTAAGTGCGGGTGAAAGTAGCGATACACACCCTTAGGGGGGAAATATGCCTCGTGAGGAAAGTGTGGTGGATGAATTATATGCTCAAAGGGGTGTGCTCCTATCATCATAACCTTACCAAATTCAATCGGGTTAATGGGTGGATTAAGATTTTTTCCTAAAAATGGATCATTTTCTATCAACTTCAAGAGACTACTAGTTGGGGATCCATCTTGACCTAATAAACCCGGTTTAAACCCATAATGTTTCTTGTGATCAATCATAAATCGGTGATGTAAGCATGTAAGGTCATTTTCCACTCCTATATTGGCTTCTTCTCTACAAGGCTTAGAGTCCACTACCTTTATCCTAAGACTACCCGGACTACATGGGTTGATGGGTGGGTCAACTCATCTTTTGTCTCCTAGATGTATATCTGAGGATGGAAAGTTGTGTGAAGATTGAGGTTCCGGTTCATCAACACTAGGTAATTCCCTAGAACTAAGAGTAAGGTTATCACTACAAGTATTCAAACCTATATCCTCTAGTGGTGTTTGGTACAAGGGTTCTACCTCTATTGGGGCTCCTATAGTCTCTTCTACTTCTTCTAGGTAAGTCACGGGTGGTGTGTATTCCTCAAATGATGGTTGGACTTGTGGGGTATTTAGCGGGCTTATGTTACTTACTTCATCGTTCCTTGTGTCAAGACCACCTATATCCTCAACATGCGTTTTATTATAATCCAACCCTAACATTTTCCCAAGTATCTCAAGTGCTTCTCTAGGCATCTCAACTTCTATATCCGAATCATAAGGACCATCCTCAATATTATGACTACTATATACAAATTGCCCAAAAGATTCATCATCTGTTTCTTGAGATTCATCATCATCGATCATAAAACCTAGGTCTTTTTGATCAATGTGATCATGTTCAGCTACATCCTCCATCACATCAAAGTCACCTATGTGTTCATCCTGTATTATGGTAGGGCCTAACCATGACATGCAGCTAGGTGGCTCATACGAAACTATCCTAGGTGAAGGCTCATATGGTGCATAGGTTTCACTAAGTGAGGCATTTCAGGGGTTGATGGAGCTCCTAAGGTGAATTCTTTAAATGTCTTATGTACTTGGCCTCTTTTCTCAAGGTACTTAATAAAATCAATATAAGATCATGTCCGCCTCATTTCATTCGTCCATCTTGGTATATCCAAACTGGTGTAATTATATTTTTTCTGGTAAAACTCTAGTGTCGGACTTGGTGGATTCACGTTCTCCATAATGGTGAACGGAAGAGTCAATGGAAAGGTTTTTACGAACAAAAACACAAAGAAAAGATAGACTAAAGAAAACCTAAAAATAAGAATAAAGTCTTACTCGAAAGGAATCTAGCAAGTAGACCTAATAAAAAGAAATTATAACCTAGAAAATAATTATTCCCCGGACTGCGGCGCCAAAAACTTGATGCGTAGGGATTGCACCAGTCTTTACCTCTCAAGGGATCTTGAGAAGCTTACAACCCCCACCAGGCAGTGTACCTGATCGATGTAGTATAGTATAATGACAAGTACCGGGGGATTGATCGTTCAGCTAGGAACAGTGTCGCTAGGATTAGAAAACCTAAAGACTAGGTCTAAAGATGAGAGATGATTCTTTTTGTATTTTTATATTTTTAGGAAAGCAATTAAAAATCTCGGGTTTTGAAGGAGTTGGCGGAATTAGTTGCTAGTCAACTAACCTAATACTAAGATGCAATCAAAATAAAATACTAAAAATGAAAATAAACTATATTAAACTAAAGTTGTGAGCAATATGTGGGAGAAATGTGTTTACTTAGATTTCACTACTCCCTAGATATCTTTTACACGTTAATTACTTGTTATAGTTGCGTGGATGACGGATTGTATTCCTTAATACCATTCATGGGGTGGCGTACTTACTTCCCCAATCCTATGAGTGTCTACTTCACTCCTATGTCGAGCCGGCTAAGAAGCTCCTAACATGGGATCATTAGAATTTACTCATGCATTAAATACAACTAATAAAACCTAGTACACATCGGTTCATGTTTCCTAAGACGTTCAAGCATGTTACACAATGGAGATCTGCCAGTTTTCTTAAGCCTAACATTGAAATCATTCATCCAATACAACCATAAACAAGTAATCAACACATAATTAACATCTAGGTTTCATTAGATCCAAGCAAACACAAGATAGATCTAGCCTAACATGTTGAAATCAAGACAAGCACAAGATATAGTCAACCAACACATAGACATATTGATTGAATTAAAGAGAAGACTTATCTCAATAGCACTTGAAAGGATTCAAGGGGTGAAAACCCTTGAAAATACTGTAAAATACGAGCTAGGGTTTACAAAGTTCGGCCCTAGGGTTCTCCACACAAGTTCCTCTTCAATGAATGAAAAATAGAAAACTACATATAGAGTTTAGAAGGTGACGGCGTCAAGAACAAATGTCTGACGCCGTCATCTCGCCGCCAAATAGTTCCTCGGACTGCCTAGATCTGGGTCTGACGCCGTCATGTAGTCTCCTTATGCAGGCCGTCACACATTTAAATCTTGACGCCCTTGTTGTGACGCCGTCAGGTTTGCACTGGGTCGTCACCACTTTTACTCTTGACGCCGTCATGATTTTCCTCTTGACTCAGGTACTGTTCTCAACATGAAAAATTAAGTCTTTGGCGTTTTCTTCACTTTTATGCTCCAAAAATGTCCGAATTGCTTCGTTTTCCAGATTTCACTCCCAAAGTACCTAAAATCACAAAAGGAACGATTTAGGGTAATATTTGATCAAATAAATTCAATTCCGGGGCTTAAATGACCCCTAAAAGTGGTTCATTTTTCGCCTCATCAGACAAATATAAATTGCACCACTCGAGTAGTTGTATTTTATTTCCGTATTGTATTTTTATTTCATAGTTTTTTTTTTTCTGTAACTTTTTTATTTTGTATTGTAATTTTAAGATTATTAATGAAATATTAGTTTGTTTAAGAGTAAATTACACTATTCGTCCTTGTGGTTTGGCCGGAATCACATCGCATGTCCCTCGACTTTCATTTTTACATAATGAATCCTTATAATGTAGTTTCGTAACACCAATTGTCCTTATGTCTAACACCAGTTGTCTATGTGGTTTGGCCGAAATCATATCGCAAGTCCCTCTACTGTTAGGAATAAGGATGTATAGTGTTACAAAACTTCATTATAAGGATTTATCATACAAAAATAAAAGTCGATAGGCTTTCGATGTGATTTCAGCCAAACACAAGGACAATCAGTGTACTTTACTCTTGTTTAAATAAAAGGAATAAAAAATAGAGAAATAGGTCCTAAAAAATGACGTGGCATTTAAAAAAAGATGATTTTCAGATGTTGGTGTTAAACTGTTAAATCTGAAATAGAGCTGGTTAACCGTAACGGTTTGGATGTTATGGAGCTATGACACCTTAAAGTTCATAGTGAAAAAGAGTCGCCCTACAGTAACATGAACAGTTCGTTTTCCCTACATCAATGATTAGTTTTATAAAACACAGATTTAGTGAAGGGTTTTCTTTTTATGAATTATGATACTACGTAAAACAAAGTCCCACGTAGTTAGATTCTAGGGCGCCAACACACAATGTGCCCACTAAAGACGGCAGGCGGGCCTGTTCTTTTCACGTGAACACAGCGTCTTTCTATTCATATTATTTGTTGTGAGCTTATCTTTGGTTAACTAATTAAATAGGTTCATAAATAACGGCAATTTAATTCTTTCTCGTCCCAATGAAATTTCTACGTACTTTCAGTTCTTTCATGTGTATATTTATTTGGGTGATGATGTATCTAAATAACATTTTTAATAATCTTGCTTAAATTGGCATATTTTTTCGCTGTTCAATCAAATCACTACAAATACAATTTAAAATATTTGTAACAATAAATTTTAGGAATATAAATCATTTTCTTATTTATTTACATTTTTATGTGCTTAATTAACACATACAGTCATTAGAAAACAAACATCTATACTATATAATAAACAGCTACATGTTACAACTCCATGAAGCACCCACTGCAATCAATGCGCTGATGTGTCTTGATTCTGATTGGCTGGTGATTTAATGCGTACAATACACCATTGCACACTCCTGTTATGTTGACAAAAAAAAAAATATGTGTGCTCCAGCTATGCTATTGTAACCGACTCAAATCTTCCTCTCCAATACGTGTGCTCCAGCTACGTGTTACAACCCCTTTATTTTTGTTAACTCATTCAATGGCATCCACCCTAACACTTAATCTTTGTAACCGACTCAAATCTTCCTCTCCAATATTTCTAATAATTCTCCCCAATTCAAAAAAATAAGTGTGCTCCAGCTATGCTATTGTAAATATGGCATCGATTGAAACAACCAATTTGTGTGATGCTCTCAAAGATTGTAATATGGAAAGAATTCGATTTCTGTGATGCTCTAAAAGGTTTGACTTTTGATTATGCCCAATTTATATCAATATATCAATTCATTAGTTTATTTTGTAATTAATTAATTATGAATCTTTATGAACAATTTGTTTGATGTGTCTAATTACATGTTCAACTGCGTTTGTGTTTTCCTGTAATTCACGAATCTATGATACAAAAACCCTAACAAAAATTTGGGGGAAAATGTTCTATATGATACTTGATTCTGTAACATGGTTAAACTATTGTTACAAAAACCAAAATTAATTTGGGCAAAACTATTGTTACTATAAACATTTTATTTTAAGTGAAATATTATAAGATATATCAATCAATCATATCAATGATATTGTATAATTGAACCTAAATCAATCATCATTAAATACCTTCTAATGTATTTTCCCTAAATTTTAGCAACTTTTGTACTATATAATGGAGGAAGAGTGTTAGCCTAATGTACACAACTTTCTTCCCAAAACCACTTTTAACTATCATAAAATTATATGGCTACTTACGTTTCTGGATTCATCAACGATTTGTCTGCAGTAAAAGACAATGTTACGTTGCGTGTACGAATTATTCGTACATGGATGCAACCTGTGTTTGGAAAGCCAAACGTGAACAATCTTGAGCTGATACTACAGGATGAGTAGGCAAGTATTTATTTATTTATTTGTTAAATTTAGATGTAAAAATAGTTTCTTCCAAAACTAAATTTAAGTGGCCTGTTTTTCGAATAGGATACTAGGATCCAAGGTCAGGTGAGGGTGGCTTCGATTAATAAGTTCAAACACCAACTTGAAGAGGGTAAAGCTGTAACTCTTCGAGGTTACAGCCTTGGAGAAATACAACCAAAATTTTGGATTGTCAAAAAGGGACTGCGGCTAAGCTTTTTATCCACCACTATAGTGGAACCATGTCCTGATTTTACAGGATCTATCCATGGTTTTCAGTTTCGACCTTTTAATTCAATTGTTGGCCTAAAAAATGAGGAGGATGGACAGTTTGGTACGTGCTTGCCTTTTGCTTTTACAACTATAAAACTATTATTATAGAATGGTAGATATCTTCAAGCAAATTTTTCATTTTTTAATTTATTGTTACATCTCTAGACGTGATAGGCCAAGTGGTGGCATGTGGTGATCTGGATAACTTTGAAAAAAATGGAAAGCCGGGAAAGAAGAAACCACTTGTGCTCATTGATTCTGAGTAAGTCTTAAATATGTGTTTTTCATTTCTCTTATACAAATTTTTTCCTTAAGTAAATGCATGTTTTAAAACTCCGTCTTAATAATTGCAGGGGTGTTGAACTCAATTGCACTTTGTGGGGAGCATTTGCTCAAGAATCTATACTATATAATAAACAGCTACATGTTACAACTCCATGAAGCACCCACTGCAATCAATGCGCTGATGTGTCTTGATTCTGATTGGCTGGTGATTTAATGCGTACAATACACCATTGCACACTCCTGTTATGTTGACAATAAAAAAATATGTGTGCTCCAGCTATGCTATTGTAACCGACTCAAATCTTCCTCTCCAATACGTGTGCTCCAGCTACGTGTTACAACCCCTTTATTTTTGTTAACTCATTCAATGGCATCCACCCTAACACTTAATCTTTGTAACCGACTCAAATCTTCCTCTCCAATATTTCTAATAATTCTCCCCAATTCAAAAAAATAAGTGTGCTCCAGCTATGCTATTGTAAATATGGCATCGATTGAAACAACCAATTTGTGTGATGCTCTCAAAGATTGTAATATGGAAAGAATTCGATTTCTGTGATGCTCTAAAAGGTTTGACTTTTGATTATGCCCAATTTATATCAATATATCAATTCATTAGTTTATTTTGTAATTAATTAATTATGAATCTTTATGAACAATTTGTTTGATGTGTCTAATTACATGTTCAACTGCGTTTGTGTTTTCCTGTAATTCACGAATCTATGATACAAAAACCCTAACAAAAATTTGGGGGAAAATGTTCTATATGATACTTGATTCTGTAACATGGTTAAACTATTGTTACAAAAACCAAAATTAATTTGGGCAAAACTATTGTTACTATTAACATTTTATTTTAAGTGAAATATTATAAGATATATCAATCAATCATATCAATGATATTGTATAATTGAACCTAAATCAATCATCATTAAATACCTTCTAATGTATTTTCCCTAAATTTTAGCAACTTTTGTACTATATAATGGAGGAAGAGTGTTAGCCTAATGTACACAACTTTCTTCCCAAAACCACTTTTAACTATCATAAAATTATATGGCTACTTACGTTTCTGGATTCATCAACGATTTGTCTGCAGTAAAAGACAATGTTACGTTGCGTGTACGAATTATTCGTACATGGATGCAACCTGTGTTTGGAAAGCCAAACGTGAACAATCTTGAGCTGATACTACAGGATGAGTAGGCAAGTATTTATTTATTTATTTGTTAAATTTAGATGTAAAAATAGTTTCTTCCAAAACTAAATTTAAGTGGCCTGTTTTTCGAATAGGATACTAGGATCCAAGGTCAGGTGAGGGTGGCTTCGATTAATAAGTTCAAACACCAACTTGAAGAGGGTAAAGCTGTAACTCTTCGAGGTTACAGCCTTGGAGAAATACAACCAAAATTTTGGATTGTCAAAAAGGGACTGCGGCTAAGCTTTTTATCCACCACTATAGTGGAACCATGTCCTGATTTTACAGGATCTATCCATGGTTTTCAGTTTCGACCTTTTAATTCAATTGTTGGCCTAAAAAATGAGGAGGATGGACAGTTTGGTACGTGCTTGCCTTTTGCTTTTACAACTATAAAACTATTATTATAGAATGGTAGATATCTTCAAGCAAATTTTTCATTTTTTAATTTATTGTTACATCTCTAGACGTGATAGGCCAAGTGGTGGCATGTGGTGATCTGGATAACTTTGAAAAAAATGGAAAGCCGGGAAAGAAGAAACCACTTGTGCTCATTGATTCTGAGTAAGTCTTAAATATGTGTTTTTCATTTCTCTTATACAAATTTTTTCCTTAAGTAAATGCATGTTTTAAAACTCCGTCTTAATAATTGCAGGGGTGTTGAACTCAATTGCACTTTGTGGGGAGCATTTGCTCAAGAATCTATACTATATAATAAACAGCTACATGTTACAACTCCATGAAGCACCCACTGCAATCAATGCGCTGATGTGTCTTGATTCTGATTGGCTGGTGATTTAATGCGTACAATACACCATTGCACACTCCTGTTATGTTGACAATAAAAAAATATGTGTGCTCCAGCTATGCTATTGTAACCGACTCAAATCTTCCTCTCCAATACGTGTGCTCCAGCTACGTGTTACAACCCCTTTATTTTTGTTAACTCATTCAATGGCATCCACCCTAACACTTAATCTTTGTAACCGACTCAAATCTTCCTCTCCAATATTTCTAATAATTCTCCCCAATTCAAAAAAATAAGTGTGCTCCAGCTATGCTATTGTAAATATGGCATCGATTGAAACAACCAATTTGTGTGATGCTCTCAAAGATTGTAATATGGAAAGAATTCGATTTCTGTGATGCTCTAAAAGGTTTGACTTTTGATTATGCCCAATTTATATCAATATATCAATTCATTAGTTTATTTTGTAATTAATTAATTATGAATCTTTATGAACAATTTGTTTGATGTGTCTAATTACATGTTCAACTGCGTTTGTGTTTTCCTGTAATTCACGAATCTATGATACAAAAACCCTAACAAAAATTTGGGGGAAAATGTTCTATATGATACTTGATTCTGTAACATGGTTAAACTATTGTTACAAAAACCAAAATTAATTTGGGCAAAACTATTGTTACTATAAACATTTTATTTTAAGTGAAATATTATAAGATATATCAATCAATCATATCAATGATATTGTATAATTGAACCTAAATCAATCATCATTAAATACCTTCTAATGTATTTTCCCTAAATTTTAGCAACTTTTGTACTATATAATGGAGGAAGAGTGTTAGCCTAATGTACACAACTTTCTTCCCAAAACCACTTTTAACTATCATAAAATTATATGGCTACTTACGTTTCTGGATTCATCAACGATTTGTCTGCAGTAAAAGACAATGTTACGTTGCGTGTACGAATTATTCGTACATGGATGCAACCTGTGTTTGGAAAGCCAAACGTGAACAATCTTGAGCTGATACTACAGGATGAGTAGGCAAGTATTTATTTATTTATTTGTTAAATTTAGATGTAAAAATAGTTTCTTCCAAAACTAAATTTAAGTGGCCTGTTTTTCGAATAGGATACTAGGATCCAAGGTCAGGTGAGGGTGGCTTCGATTAATAAGTTCAAACACCAACTTGAAGAGGGTAAAGCTGTAACTCTTCGAGGTTACAGCCTTGGAGAAATACAACCAAAATTTTGGATTGTCAAAAAGGGACTGCGGCTAAGCTTTTTATCCACCACTATAGTGGAACCATGTCCTGATTTTACAGGATCTATCCATGGTTTTCAGTTTCGACCTTTTAATTCAATTGTTGGCCTAAAAAATGAGGAGGATGGACAGTTTGGTACGTGCTTGCCTTTTGCTTTTACAACTATAAAACTATTATTATAGAATGGTAGATATCTTCAAGCAAATTTTTCATTTTTTAATTTATTGTTACATCTCTAGACGTGATAGGCCAAGTGGTGGCATGTGGTGATCTGGATAACTTTGAAAAAAATGGAAAGCCGGGAAAGAAGAAACCACTTGTGCTCATTGATTCTGAGTAAGTCTTAAATATGTGTTTTTCATTTCTCTTATACAAATTTTTTCCTTAAGTAAATGCATGTTTTAAAACTCCGTCTTAATAATTGCAGGGGTGTTGAACTCAATTGCACTTTGTGGGGAGCATTTGCTCAAGAATTTTCTGATTTCTTGACTAAATGCGATGATCATGGTACGATTATTGCAGTAGTTCAGCTTTGCATGATGAAGATTTGGGATGGTAATTTTCTAAATAATTAACAACTTTGTTTACTATCATCTCTGATTGTACCTAAGATCATAATATAGTATTTTTTTAAATCTTTATCTTAAATAATGTATAGGAAAAATGGGAGTGCAAAATGGGTATAACGGAACAAAGTTGTTCCTGTTCAATGCCAAGCACACTATCTCCACAGCTGAATTCAATGATGTTGCTAATTTTAGGCAAAGGTAATGTACATATATTGTTGTATCGTCACTTTATATGCATAAGGCTTCATTAAAACATTTTCCCATTTTAGGCATATAAATTCTGTGCAAATTTTAAGTTTTTAAAACTTTATATGCAGTTTGGCTGATAACAAAGGAAATGATAAGTCGGACAATGCTACATCGCGTATCTCAGTCGCTTCTAAAAACAGCACAAAAGAGGATTTCGTAGTTAAATCCAACATGAGAAACATTGCCGACCTACTGGATGTGGCAAAGGTACGACCTACACAACACATGACAACGCCATAATTGATTCTGTTGAACATAAAGTTCAAGAAAAAATAAACATAACCATTCTTGGTTAAATTATTTATGTAGGGTGTCCATTCAATAATTCTTGGAACCATTTGTGCGGTTCAAGAAGACGAGTGCTGGTGGTATATTGGATGCAGAACATGTAAAAAAAGGGTGGTCAAATCATCAGAGATTGTTGACCTTGATTCGGATATCCCTCCTAAACAAACTGGTGGCGCAACGGAATGGTACTGCAGTAAATGTAAAATCAATGGCGCTAGCATCAAAACAATGTGAGTTTACATTTACTAAATAGCTTTCATATATTGTCTACATTTAAACAGCTTTTTAATGTCATTGCCTGTGTCGATTTGTAGGTTCCGACTCCAAATTCGTGTTCAAGATGAAACTGGGGCAGTCTCTTTGTCCCTGTTCAATGACGAAGTCCAAGCCGTTGTGGATAGATCAGCATATCAATTATGCGATAAATACGGCAAGGTATCACTCCTTATATACTCATAATTAGCTAACGATTTTTGTATCACATCTAAGACAATGTTTTTATAATATATGTAGTCTGCTGATAGTGCCATGTACCCGCCCGAGATTATGAATATTGTGGGTAAAAAGTATGCTTTCAAGGTTGCATTGGATGATTACAATTCCAAAAAATTGCTACCTGTCTTTACTGTGTTGCGTTTGTCTAACGATCCTGAGATCATCGAATCGCTGCGTCCATCTACCACGCCACATAAGGCATGTAATCTGTTTACATATACTGGTGGTTTGATTGATATGTAATTGTGTGTACTTACTTTAGATATATTTTGCGACTAACCCATTATTCAAATTTGTTTTCAAGCAGGAAAATGAAGCAACGAGTGGAAATGTCCCTGAAGTCACTCCATTTGTAAGTATACTTATTTACATCTTTCTGAATTATGCAATTGTATTATCACGTAGCATTGAGTTTTATGATAATGTGCTGATATCTGCAAATTGTTCCTGTTAATGTGCAGGATTTGGAATCCCAGATGGATGACAACACGACACCGACGAACACTGCAGAAAAATCAAACAAGAGACATTCTGATACTGAAGCAGGAAGTGAGTCATCTAATGCTAAGAAGCAATTTGTGGAAGTTAAGATCGAAAAAGAACCATGAAGACACTGAAGTTGTGGAGCAGGGGGAGCGCAGGGGGAGTGGCACTGAAATTGCTACTTAAGTTTATGTTTTATGGTTTTCAATAAGTTTGCATTTTACAAATGCTTTTAGACAATTTTATAACATTGTTTGTGATGGGGGAGTCCCGATCACTTTTTACCTGTTGGTTTGATTTGATAATTATGTTCGAGAAATTGTTTATGAATGGGGAGTCCCATTCATTTTTTATGAAAGATTTTATTTTTCCAGTTTATATCCTATGCATTTCTCATGATTCCTTTTAATATACACATGTCACTAAGGTAAGCTTACGGGGACTTTCAATTTGTTTAAGATAAAAAAAAACCAGTATGGTCTCATTCATAAGTAAATGTGTCACGATTGCCACCTCTCTCTAGCAGGGTCAAGCACCCTAACTTAATTACGCAAGAAACATAGCCAATGGGCCTTTAGTGTAGCAGTATCCTGGTGTAATTAAGGTATTTCCTAACATCTTCGTTGTGGATCTTAAGGATTCAGAGAAGTAGACTCCAGAGTCATCCTCCTCAAATCCAAAAATTTGTGAAAAGAAAATGGACCACCCTTTAGCTTTAGATTAAAGAGTGAAACTGAATTATCTCTTAACAGTCTGACAATAAATGTACAAATATTGCATAGATAAAATGCACTTGAATAAGCAAACTTTCATACCAAATAGTTCAGTCAAATATCCTAAAGAACACAATTAATCAAACAATATGCAATACTGACTAAAGTCACTAAACAAGTGAGAAGAAAAGGAGAATCAAACTGCAAAAACCGTTGGCTTGAGGTTGTGGAAAGGAGAAGCTGAGGGAAAGGCAAAGGATTTGGCTTTGTCAAATACCTTCGATAGAAGGATATTTTGTAAGTAAAGACCTTGCAAGTTAATGAAGCATTGATGCTAACATAAGACCAAAAGTGAAAAAGCTTTTGTAATTCGGTTAACAATATCCAAGTTTTGGCGAATTTCATTAAATCTTTATATGCTACATTAGACGGAAAGTATTTTTGGACTGAATTGGTATTTTTCATCTTTGTAGGATCTCTTGCTCATTCATAGTCATTGTCTTATATATGCTACATCAGATTGCAATGTTGGGCTACAACCCCCAAATTCCAATTCACATCAATATCTAATTTGAGCGATATTACCCTGTGAAGCAACCACTATGCAGTTGCTAATAAATGACACTTCAAACTCCAGTTAAATAAACCTTAATATCAGTTGCTAGACATCGGCTCATGTAAACATTTACTATATCTCTACTCCAACTGTTCTAAAATATATATAAACTTCTGAGTTAAAAAACCTTCTCTAATGTTGAAAAAGTATAAGTAATTACCTCATAAATCTAACATTAACATTCGACATAACAAGTTTCTATATTAGATAATGTGCATACAGATATGCATGTATACTCAAATCTGTTATATGTTCAGGCAGTCCCAACACAGTTAGAGCTATTTCCCCAAGTAACAAGATGTCTTTTTGCGGGTTTTTTTTAATCATTTCTCAACTATAGAAAAGAACTCGAAATTGTTCTTTTATTCGAAAATAACAGGAACAGTAATAGAAAAACAATTCGCAGTTACAATGCTCCATATTTAAAAGACCCATATCAATCCATCATTGTTACTTATATATCTACAATATGTATATCTAAGTCACATACAATAATGTCGTGAATTAGCCTTGCATAATTTTGAAAAGTTAAAGGAGCATTCTAAATGATCATGCAAAACGTTAAGAGCACGAAGAAAGAATGTACATAAATAAACCAAGAGTTTTACCACACAGAATACTTTTACTATAACAGTGTTTATATTGCAACTTTGCACTCTATGTCTATCTTAGAATTTGGTCAAAGGTCATCGTTTTGACCTTACTCAAACATACATGATTTTGACATAGTAAGATGAGCCTTTACGCTATTGGTTTCAATCTACTCAATACTAAAATAACGTTAACAAAAATTGGTACTTTTACTGTCAAAATTTCTTCCTCTCCAATACAATGGTTTGATATGAGAATCTTTTCCAAATGATTTCATTGGTTTGATATGAGAATCTTTTTCTAATCTTTTCCTAAAGCAACTGAAACCTTCAAGATTATTATTATGTTTTTTGTTAATGAATTGCCTTCAATCCATCTTATTAATCAAATCAAATATATTATAAATGCAGGAAATCATTCGACATGCAAATTATTATTGACTTATGCATTCACCATGGCGGTAGAGTTGTAACTACAAACGTACTTTATGATTATTGGGGTGGTGATGAACTAATGATATGCAATGTGCCTACACACAATTTAACATTATCCATGCTAAGACGCTTAGTCGCTCACCATCTAAGTCAGTATAATGATGTTTTCGCGTACTATATGCGTGTTCCCACTGTGCCAATGGAAGAAGTATGGAGTCTTCGTAAGATAGAACAAGAATGGTACATTGATGTGTGGCTAGATAACATTCAGGTTGAACATGCTTTGGATGTTTACTTAGCTCATCGTCGTTATCCGACACTTATCGACCCAAATCCTAGAAGATGGATGGAAAGAAGATGAGAAAGAAACGGATGCATAAGTGGCCATGTTGAAGCTAACCGAAGAGCTGTTCGGATTAGGGCTGCTCCTAGCCGAAATCAATGAATTGTAACATTTTCAGCTTTGTTTTTATCTATGTCCATCATAATAAATTTTTTTAAGTTATAAGTAATTGTTTTACGAGACTAACGTTTTTGCATAAATAAGAATAAATTCATACATCAAATGAACATGTGATGTTATTTTTTTAAATGTTGTATTTTGTGTATTACTACATTTTAGTTCTATTGAATTGCACCAATCCTTTACAAATTACTATCATATTTACGTGACCTTTTCGTTACCTTTTAGTTCTATTGATAAGCTGTTATTTAACAAGTTTATATGTTTTGATGCAATACAATCATTTTTTAAATGCAATATAATCATTCTTTTAAAAATGACACAGATAAAATATTTGCCAAAATTACTCACATAGTTGATTTACAAATGCATATAATTAGCCTTATTACCTAATATATCTACCTTAATTCAAATTTCAAATTACTTGGTAAACCACTTCTAAAATTGCATTTCAATCACACATTTCGACATTTGCATTTATCTACTACACACATATTGCTTACTGACATCACCATGGATGATGAAAACACCACAAGCAATTCTAGAAAATGTACATCTTCTAAAAGATCTGCAAATAAGAAAATTCAACAACAAGAAAATTCATCAACGTCAAGCAAAAGTTCAAAATCATTTAAACCTGCTCCATTTGTTTCAACCGATGGCGTATCACAACCCATGTTGGTAGATTCGACTTCATCCAAACGAAGGGTTTCGTTGACATAACTATTGAGTTGTAAGCTTTAATTTCGCATGATGTCTATTCAATATATCATTTTTTTTCATATGTGTTTTGTAAATTTGTGATTTGCCTTCTTTAGATGATCCTCTGAGTGTAAATATCGCTCCCGTATCTTTTTCCAATACACGTACAACATTATCAACCAATCGTTCAGGTGTGTTTATTGTTACTAACAAATTCTGCTTCCATTTACAGTTATCAAACATACAATTAAAATAATACCAGTCGCTCTATATATTTTACATTTACTATGTTAATACGTTATTCATTTGATTGTTTATAATTCACAGGTTCACCTTTAATGTCTACACCGACTCAACTAACAAGTCATCATCGACTGCCGCTTTCAAACGTGACTAATAGTTAGTTACTTTTTAAATTTTTTACAACAATACTACTTTGTTAAATAATACTTACGCAATCAAATGTATTTCACATATGCTAAATTCTTCAATTGTTAATTCACATAGATCTTTCACAACGTTTAAATGCACCATCACTTTTAGGAAGGTCAACAACAACTTTGCCTTTTGACGTGTTTCAAGGTTTGCTTCATCTGATTATATAAGTACCATTCGTTATTAAGTTAGCTTCTTCAAGTTTATAGAGTCATACTAAAATATACCATTATATTTGTATGTGAATTCAGGTAGCAATGCTCAGAATAGACCACCCTTTTTGGCTAACAATAGTCCACAAACGGCTACACAAACAGGTAAAATTTAAAGAAAATATTTGTATAGCAAGCTTTTACCATAAGTACTTTACTTTTTTATGACTATTAGTAAGTAAAAATATTGAAGCATGTACAGCTCATGTTGGGGTTTCTACTCAAGGAACACCCGAATCTGCAACTACACGAATTCATTATGCACAAACAAGAAATCCAACATTTCCAACGCAACTTTCTGGTACATCTATTTTATACTAAAACAATTTCCTATTTGTTTATTACACTTGATTTTTAGAACATCATTAACTATCTGTATATCACAACAGGACGCTATCCTCAAAATACCAGAGTATTACTTCCCAAACCCAATTGGCCATATATTCTCACGCCTCCAAGATCCAGTAAGACTGATTCAATTGCCATCTTATTAAATGTATTTTTGCTAATATTCTTTCAATGTCTTCAAACACAACTTTAACCTATGTTTGTTCCATTTGTGCACAAAATCTACAGGTACTGCTTCACTTAGAACGAATAACCCAACAAAGTTTGCAACAAGTCCCAGTACTTTAGGCCTTCTTAGAACTGCAAATGCTGAAAATTCAAATGGTTAGAAACACATATCTCTATACAATTAGGCTAATATTTATATAATAGGTATAAAATATGTAACACCAATTTGTTATTTGCATATAGTATCACAAGGATCTGCTCTTTGCAACACCATTAACGATGGAAATCATAGTACAATTTCACCTAATTCTGTTGCAACAAGTAGCAATCAAGTAACTCCAACTGGTCAATCAAAGAAACGACAATCTCCATTTACTGACATTTCAAACGGTACTTTTTCAAAATTATAAGATTCGTTTTTTAACGCTATCGTTGTATGTAAATATGTTGTTAACTTTTTTCATAATTTGTTTTTCCAGTTTCTTTGCAAACACCCTTGATTGGTCATCTTAATCAACAGCCTAAAACTACATCAACATCAAGTTCTACAACTAAGATTCCTGTGTTAACAACCCAAACATCAACTTACGAACCAGGAGAATCGTCAAGAAGACCAAAAATGTCTAAGAGACCAGCTTTACAGTCTCGCACGCCGATTGTTTTTAATCTTGATGATGATGACCATGTAAGAAAAGTTTACGACAAATACGTTGGTATATCTAAAGGTACTTCTATTTTTTACTTTTTAATAAATCTATAAATATGATGATGATTGTGACAAACATTAAACAAGTATGTTATACATTTTGTAGAATACTATGACCATGGCGATCCGACATTCGAGTGTACAAAATGTCATGCTTTGTTATGGGAAGCTGAAGCGAGAAAAGGAAACGCTAATCCATCAAACAAACCATATAGTATATGTTGTGGCAAGGGAAAAATTAAACTTCAACCACCACCGCCGACTCCAAAACCGTTACTTGACTTATTCATGAACGACGATGCCAAGAGCCAGAATTTCAAGAAGAACATTAGAACCTACAACAGCATGTTTGCCTTTACATCAATGGATGGGAAGGTTGATGATTCAATAAACAAGAAAGGTCGTGGACCGTACGTTTTTCGCTTACATGGTCAAACTTACCATAAGATTGGTAGCTTACTTCCAGAACCAGGTGCTACTCCTAAGTTTGCACAGTTGTATATATATGACACAGAAAATGAAACAGAAAATAGAGTGAGAGCATTAAGGTATATGCATAACATGTATACTTTTTTCGTTTGTACACATTTTCTTATTGGATTTTGTTTATACAATGTAACTTTATTTTAATTCAATCTGTGTATTCAAATGCAGCTCATCTAACGAGTCATCTGATCCTTCAAAATCAAAGCATCCTATCGATCGAAACATTATCAATGAAGTAAAAGATGTTTTAGATGGAGCAAGTGATTTGGTTCAAACATTTAGAAGGGCACGCGAGTTAATCGCACAAGACAATGAGCAGAATATAAGAATAAGGCTGGTTGCAAAGCGGGGTAAAGATGGACCCCAATACAATCTTCCAACTGCCAACGAAGTTGCTGGGCTTATTGTAGGAGACTTCGATACATGTGT
This sequence comes from Artemisia argyi, assembly GCA_030686995.1. Lineage (NCBI taxonomy): Eukaryota > Viridiplantae > Streptophyta > Magnoliopsida > Asterales > Asteraceae > Artemisia > Artemisia argyi. The sequence goes on along the minus strand of CM060677.1, from coordinate 36,628,724 downwards.
TGAACAAAGGGACATTGTCTTGCAAATGCGTGATGGACCTTTGCAACGTATTAATATTTTTCATCCTTTGTACCTTGCTTTGCAGTACCCTTTGTTGATGCCATGCGCACAAGATGGCTACATATTGGGAATACCACATGTAAAAAAGAATGGCCAATCAGACAAAGAAGATGACGAGAAGACGGTTACTATGCGGGAGTGGTTTGCGTATCAAATCCAAGACCGTCCGAATCAAGAGAATTTGCTTGTGCGTGGAGGTCATTTGTTTCAACAATTTCTTGTGGATGGTTTCACTATGGTTGAGACAGAGCGTATGTATTTCAATCGGTCGAAACAATCCAAACTTAGGTGTGATTCGTACTCTAATATCCGTCAAAGCATTGCATCTGGAAATACCAACCCTACCTCCCTTGGAAAGCCTGTCATCTTGCCTTCTTCTTTTACTGGTGGGCCAAGGTACATGCAGCAAAACTATATGGATGCAATGGCGTTATGTAGGTGGTACGGTTGTCCATATTTGTTCATTACGATAACTTGCAATCCTAACTGGCCGGAGATAGCAAGATACATGCGAGAGCACAACCTTTCATCCACAGACCGGCCTGATGCACTTACAAGGGTTTTTAAAATGAAGCTCGATCAGTTTGTAAAGGATGTCAAAGAGTTACGTTTATTTGGACGTATCCAAGCAGGTACTATACTTAATTATTTTACCATTTATAACATTGATACGTTATGTAGACTATTGCCACTTCATTTTTTATCTATCTACATTTCACATATATATCTAATAACCTTAATTACAATTTTAAATGAAATTGCAATTAACTTCTCACATTGCCACTCAAACATATAGATATCCACAATTAGATATATGTACTACACAGATATTGCTTAGTAACATTTATAAAAGTATACTTATGTGACAATGTTTATAACAATCCTTTATTACACCAGACAATAACCAACTAATATTTTTGCAGTGGTATATACGGTTGAATTCCAGAAGAGAGGACTTCCTCGTGCCCATATATGTTTGTTTTTGCACAAGGATGACAAGGTCCCAAATGTTGAACAAATTGATAAATACATATCCGCTGAGATACCTGATCCAAATGAGGACCCCGAGTTGTACAAATTGGTTTCGGATTTTATGATGCATGGTCCTTGCGGTGCTGATGACCCTAATCAGGTTTGCATGGATGACGGGAAATGTACCAAACACTTTCCAAAAAAGTTCATCCAACGTAGTTCAGTGGACTCGGAAGGGTACCCAGTTTATAGAAGACGTGACAACGGCAATCATGTTGACAAAAGTGGACATAAATTACACAATGGTTACGTTATCCCGTATAATGCTACACTTTTGAAACGTTATCAATGCCACATGAATGTTGAGTGGTGCAATCAGACAGGATCAATTAAATATTTGTTTAAATATATAAACAAAGGTCCAGATAGAGTCTCAGTACAGTTATACGAACTAGCTACCACGGCAGACGGTGAACAAATTCAAAAACCTGTTGACGAGATTAAGGCCTACTATGATTGCAGGTACCTGTCTGCGTGTGAGGCGGCATGGAGGATTTTTGGATTTGAGATTCATTATAGAACACCATCTGTCGAAAGGCTATCTTTTCACCTAGAAGGCGAGCAACAAGTTGTATATGATGAGAACTCTGACCTTGAAAACGTGATTCACAAGCCATCAGTTGGTGCATCTATGTTCGATGGTTGGATGAAAATGAATCAACGGTACAAAATAGCACGAGGGCTTACGTATGCAGAGTTTCCTACCAAATTTGTGTGGAATGCCAAACAAAGAATCTGGACTTTTCGGAAAAGAGGTTATGCAATTGGAAGAATTCACAATGTTCCTATTTCAACCGGTGATGCTTACTACTGTAGGATGCTTCTAAATAGTCAGAAAGGCTATAAATCACATGATGAAATTAAAATGGTAAACAAGGTAGTTTACCCAACTTACAAAGAGGCTTGCTATGTAGCGGGTCTTTTAGAGGACGACAAGGAGTATATTGATAGTATTAAAGACGCGGCCCACTAGGCACCCGCTGAACATCTACGTGACCTTTTCGTTACATTGCTTTCGCAAAAAGAGCTTCAAACACCTTTGACGGTTTGGTTACAAACATGGCATTTACTTGCACAAGATGTTGAATACAAGAGAAGTCAAATTTTGCGTGTTCCAGGTACCCATTTTCTTTTTTTTACTTTCTAAATTTGCTATTTTACTAAAATTGTTAATTCTGTACATAAACATCATTTTTCAAGTGAATAACTTATTGTGACTTAACATGTTTAAAGTAGGAATGTGTATAACAACACCAGTAAACCTATATGCATGCCTGTTTCGTCATTAAACTACGAGAAAGTTAGTGTCCTATACACACTATTTTTACTGAATAATGATAACACATACCTGTTGGCATGATAGGCAAATGTAATTAAACACTTATGATATCCTCATATGCACTGCTGAATGGTTAACCACTATCATTATATACATGTATGTATTGTATGTAGTTTGTTTTTAGTGTGCTTTATGCAACTTTGTGCCGTATGAGATATTTCTAAAGTCACTAGAGCTGGTAAAATATACTTTCTTTTCATTATTGTTTGTGGAATTTAGTTCTTAATTATGTACATATAAACCATATATCAAGTGAAAACTAAATGTGCTTACCAGATTATATGGTGCAACACTAATTAGTTTCAACAGAAACAAGTTCAACTGAAACATACTATAACAATAGTTAAGTTTATAAATATCATTTCCAACTGAATAACTTATTGTGACTATACATAATACATGTCTTTTTGGCTTACTAGGAAATATAGTTAAACTCAAACTTTTAACCTTGTATATAAGACAAATGAAATAAAAATGCGGCACAAATGTCTTGACAGATGCTTTAAACCAACTTATATAGGTCTTCATATGGTTCATAAATCAAAATGTTCAACCAATTTTTACCAGGTTTCTGTCATTAGTAGAAATATTGTCCTCAACCATGTACCAGATTTCGAATCACAAATAAAGCCTACTAAGCTAACTATCTTTTTGTAAGGCTAAGTGATCGCTAAGTGATCGAACATAAGTTTATTTATTATTCAGAAAACCTACTACTAATCGCTTAGTTACAAACAGTATATCGTTAGTAAATGTAGCAACTGATAACAACTAAATGTAGCAGCTATCTTTAGTAAGAAGAATGTGTAGCAACTAATAACAAACGTTATCTTTGGTATATCACTATCTAATAAATATATTCAATTCAGTAGTGTATAAGATATCCAGCTCAGTAGTTTTTCGTTTTTTCTTTTTTAACATTGCCAAAAGAAGTACACCATATTTTCATAAATTATATTTGTTGTGGTCAAACTCTTTTTAAATGTAAGTTTTTCAAAATCGATTTCTTACTGTTCACCATAACCGAATAACTTATTTCATGCAGGTTTACGACTTAGTGACGATGAAAAAAAAATGTCGCTTTGTTCTACATCGAGCAACTTATGCAATCCAGAGGAACTACTTTGAGGCGTTTTCCTGAGATGCCTTACCCGGATGATAGATACGTATCTGAGTTTGGTAATCGGCTTATATATGATGAAAGAGATTATAACCAAGCAGAGTTGCAAAGTGAATATTAAAGTCTTCACGGTACTTTAACCTCTAAACAAAAAACTGTCTATGACACCATCATGACATCCGTTGAAACTGGTACAGGAGGTGTGTATTTTGTTTACGGATACGGCGGTACTGGGAAGACCTTTTTATGGAAAACACTTGCTGCCGGTATTAGGAGAAAGGGTGATATAGTTATAAACGTTTCGTCAAGTGGCATTGCATCTTTATTGATGTCAGGAGGTCGGACTGCTCATTCGCGATTCCATATTCCTATTAATATTGATGAGACGTCTACTTGCTCCATATCTCCTCAAAGTGATCTTGCAGGTTTGTTAAAGAAATGCAAGCTTATTATTTGGGATGAAGCGCCCATGATAAATAAGCTTTGTTTTGAGGCTTTAGATCGCTCTTTGAGAGACGTACTACGTAAGAGCAGGCTTGACACTTGTGAAGCGCCTTTTGGTGGCATGACAGTGGTCTTTGGCGGTGATTTTAGGCAAGTGCTTCCTGTTATTCCAAAAGGTTCGCGACAAGATATTGTTAGTGCATCTTTAAAGGAATCTTACTTATGGGATCATTGCAAAGTTCTAAAGTTAACAACCAACATGAGGCTTACTGTTGGATCACGTCCTGAAGATGTTAACGATATACGGGATTTCGCAGAATGGATATTGAAAATAGGTGACGGAGAGATCGGGGATGCAAATGATGGAGAGGTTTCGATAGATATCCCCAAAGATATTCTAATACATGAGGCTACTGACCCGGTCTCATCTGTTGTTGATTTCACTTATCCAAACCTTTTGAGTCACATAGACGATCCATCATACTTCCAAGAAAAGGCCATTCTTGCTCCGACTAATGAAGTAGTAGACACTATAAATGATCATTTGCTTCAAACGTTTCCAGGTGAGGAAATGGTTTATCTAAGTTGCGATAGTATTGATAAAAATGATCGTGGCACAGCAATAGATGAGTCCGTTTTCTCGCCAGAATTTATCAATGGATTGAAATTCTCAGGTGTTCCAAACCATAGGCTTGTGTTAAAAATAGGTGTCCCGATCATGTTGTTGAGAAACATTGATCAATCTAATGGATTATGTAACGGGACACGACTTCAAGTAGAACGGTTATCAAGAACTTCTATTCATGCACAAATAATTAATGGAACACATTTTGGACATAAGGTTATCATACCAAGGTTGAGAATCACTCCATCCGACAAACGTTTGCCTCTAAAGATCGTGAGGAAACAATTTCCCGTGTCAGTGTCATTTGCCATGACGATAAACAAAAGCCAAGGACAATCCCTTTCGAAAGTTGGTTTGTACCTGCCACGTCCCGTTTTCACACATGGACAACTGTACGTGGCTTTTTCACGCGTAAAAAACAAAAAGGGTTTGAAGGTTGTCGTTTCTGATTCCGATGGTAATCTATCAAAAACTACCACAAATGTAGTTTATAAAGAAGTTCTTCACGGACTATGATCAACGTTCTTGAGGTATGTTTTGTAATTAACATTATTATTTATTTGTAGCTTAATACCATGGAATTAAAATAATCCTTTAAATTTGGTTCTTATGCCTTAATGTATCCATGTGTAGGTGCTTCAACCAAGAAATGCTGTAAACGGTTAGTGGCAAACAAATTTTTTTAACTAACAATAATGTTTATTTGATCTTAGTACCATGTTATCCAAATAATATGTGTAATTCGATTTTTATGTTTATGTACACATGTGCAGGTATTTACATATTGTAGCATTCCCAAACGAAAAGATGGACACAAGATTGAAGTGACAAGTATTGTGACGTTTATTTAAAGCAATTGACATTTGTTACATAAATATTTACAACCATAGTTATTTATAAGATCGTTCAGTTACTAATTATTATTCCATACACATAAAATCTCAAATTGTCTACCTTTGTTTTTTCCTCTTACTTTTCTCACATTCTTAATTTTATTATGTATTCATTCTTTTAAAACCCCGTGGATGTCACGGGTCTATAAGCTAGTAAACCAATATACGAGCATTTTTAGACAAAACAAAATTGTTTAATTTTACTTTGATTACAAGTAAATTTAATTTATTCAACTTATTTAGATTTTGCATCAAACAATTAACTTGGAATAATTAAAAAATAAACATACAAAATATACTTGGGATGAAAGGAGTATAAAATTTGAGTTAGGGTGATTTGCATGTAAACCACACAAAAAAAAATGTCTGATGAAAAGGGGAATTTGTGAGAAGGCGTGAAAGGGGGAAATTGGGTTTGAGGTCATAAAGGTTGGGACGGTCGATTTACACGTGACATCTTCAGACATCGACTTCCTCAAACACCTCATTAGTTAACCCACCACCCCATCCTACTACTCTCGTACCATATATTGTTAAAAACTTAAAATTAATTTTGGATTATGATTATTTATTTTTGAATATATGTAGTGAAACCGTTTACTTTTGGAGATATTTTCAGTGAGATTTTGATGAATACACACATCCAATTCATATATTCTCGCATACTGCATCTAGTCATATTCAGTCATCGACTCATCGTAATTCATGCATTTGTAAACACTGCATCTTCTTCTTTTGTTCCTTGAAAATTTATTCTTTGCTCACGTATATGCCAGTTCAAAGGTAAATTCATAACTTATCAAAACTCCAATAATTATGTTTTTACAAGCTGAATATTTTTTATATTTGAGAACTTCATATTTATCATATATCTATACTACTATATAATGTATTTGGGACTATTCTATAATTAGAAAGGCTTAAAAATTCAGACTTTTACTTACTAATTATGGAAACAACCACCCCTAACAATACCCCCAACAATTTATAGCCACTTCAACAACCACCCCCAACAATTTATAACCACCTCAACAACCACTCCCAACAATTTATAACCACCTCAACCACCACCCCAACAACCACTTTCCACCACCCCACCTCCCTCCTCTTCACCCCAATAATCCGCCCCCGCATCGCGCGGGCACCTTTCTAGTATGCTTTAAAGTATCATAGTTACTCAATTTGCAAATAAATAACGTGTATTCTACAATAATTTTATTTAACGCATGCTTGAAAAAATATGACATTTTATTTTATATTGAAAAACTATAGAATTTATCCTTTATATACGGTAACAATTGTTTTGAGATTATAAGCAGGGTTTTAAAAGGTTTGTTTAAACGCGAGAGGTGCCTTTCATGTTACGAAATATAATCATGACGACGGTTTTAGGCATGTAGTGAGATGAGGCTTGACGCTATTTTTGAATTCAACTTCGATAAAGAAGGTTTTCTGAAAGAAATGATGAAGATTACATGCAATGATAGTCTTTTTAATTTTGTATAACATATTTTGTAAACTCGGTACATATGAAATATAATATAAATATATAAATGTATAAATATTGTCATATTTTGTGCTAATTATGCATTAAAAAATATTACATCTATTTTAAAGCATGAAACTTGATCATGCCGATTGCCGCAACCAATGTTGCAAAAATCGTGAATCGGTCCTAAGGCGGTCGAGGGCCGTGTAGCGATTTTTGACCGATTAATCGTCGATTCCAAGGTCCAAGGCCGATTAATTGGCCGATTACCTTGTAATTCGCTCCAATGTCCAAGGCCGTTCAGCTTGTAATCGCCGATTAATCGGCCTTGTAGGCCGATTTTTTCAACACTGGCCGCAACATCATTTCACGTCTCACGATATTTGTAAACTTCCATTAAAATAGTTGAGTTTGCCGCTAGGTGATTTAATATTTTTATAAATATTCGTTAGACGGAGAAAATAATGATGTGGACGTAGCCGTCATCGTCAATGCCGTCCTTGACAGAAAAAAATTAATGTGACCGCCAATAATCCACCGTTGGATCTAACTAAAATATTTATTTATAATTTATATATGTCAGCCACCGTTTTGCTTACTCGGCAGTCGATGCCTACTCATGTTCCAACCCACCCAATAAATTACTTCTCCCTCTCCCTTACACGTGCCATTTGTTTACTTTTCTAACAAACAAATGTTTTTCTTGTACATACACATTATTTAATTCACTTTTTATTACGAGTATGTGCTTTTAATTTACTCCATCTTGTATTGAAACGGTCAAAGCTTATATTTGAGCAAGAATTACAAAAGTCAACACTTGAACATTGACTAAACAACAGAAATAATGGATATAGTCATACGCCTTGTAAGGGTGGGGGAGTGCTCCACTCAATCCCATTCCCTTCACTCACTCACAACCAATCCCATTCCGCCACATCATCTCCCACTTTTTCCTTCACACTCTTCATTTTTGGGGGCGGCACCTTCACTCACCCTTCACTCACTTTTTCCTTCCCCAACGTCTCTTTTTCCTCACTTTTTCCTTCCCCGCATGCGTGAACATTCCCCGATTTTCACCTCCCCGTGCGGGGTTCCCCGCGAAGCGGCGGTGTTCCCGTGCGGGGGTTCACCTTCCCCGCTCCTTCCCCGCATGCACTCCCTCTCCCCTAACAACTTTTTATCGAAGTTGGTCTTTTAACTTGTACATTTTATTTTTCTAAATTGTATAGGTTATATTTTTGTGTTGGTGTTTTAGTTGTTTAGGTTATTGATTTTAACAATAGATAATTAGTATCTTGATTAGATTGTATTATATAAAAAAATTAAGGGGTGATTTAAAAAAATTATTAATTGTATGTGTTCAATAAATGTATTTACGTTTTAAATAGTTATAAATATTGCTAATTTATTTGTAATGCTTAAAAAGTATTTATGAAAATTTTAAAATTAATCACTGCTAAAAGATGTTAGAGGTTGTATAGATATTTCAAGTGAACGAACATTGTAAGAAACAAACTCACGTGTTTCCATTATATAAAGAGAAATAATAGAATCATAATAGAATTTTCACAAAAACTCTTACAAAATGAGGTGTTATTTTATAATTCACTTAATTAGAGAGAAGAAAGAATAAGAATAGAAAAATGCATCAATCACGAAATGACACAACATTTTGTAAAACTTTTTGTGGAAGTTCCTTTGTAGTTCTATTATTTATCTTATAAAAAAGATTAAGTTTTGTTGGCAAAAGATAATTGTTGCTGAAACTGAAGATTGCGCTATGGATAAAATTTGAGATAGAGAAGGAGATTTAAAATATATATATATATATATATATATATATATATATATATATATATGAGAAAAGTTCATTTAGTGACTAGTTTTTTTGTACATACCAAGGGACAAATCCTCATCATCTATTTAGTTTGATCTAATGGTGGGGATTAACCTAAGATTAAACATGGAAACCTAAGTCCATGTCTTTTTCTTTCCTTTTTCTTTGTCTTTTTTATTATTCACTTTATTTATTTATTTATTTTTTTTGCTATTTTTTCCAATTAACGTTACACTTTTTTTTTCCTTTCCAATTCACGTTTTTTTTTTTTCTTTTTTTTAAAAATAAGTCAAGCTTTTCTTTTTTAAATAAATTCACGATTTTTTCTCATTTTATTACGTTTTCGTCCGTTTTTGTCTGTTTTCACAAGATTATATACGTTTTCAGACGTTTTTTTACCGTTTTTAAACGTTTTCGTCTATTTTTTTACGTTTTTGTCCGTTTTAAGACGTTTTTTTTTATCGTTTTTATACGTTTTCGTCCATTTTTTTACGTTTTCGTTTGTTTTCAGACGTTTTTATACGTTTTCGTCAGTTTTTATATGTTTGCAGACATTTTTGTCCATTTTCCTACGTTTTCATCCGTTTTTGTCCGTTTTCAGACGTTTTCGTCCGTTTTTATACGTTTTTGTCCGTTTTCATACGTTTGTATACGTTTTCGTCCGTTTTCATATGTTTTCATCCGTTTTTACACGATTTCATCCGTTTTTATACGTTTTCGTCCGGTTTCATATGTTTACATATGTTTCTGTCTGATTTCATACGTTTTCCTCTATTATTTTATGTTTTCGTTCGTTTTTAGACGTTTTCGTCCTTTTTCCTACATATTCATCTATTGTCTTACATTTTCGTTCATTTTCATAGGTTTTCGTCCGTTTTTCAATTTTTTTTGGCCAATTTTAGACGTTTTCATACGTTTTTGAATATCACAAGTGATATTCGGTGATACTCATACGTTTTTGTCTGTTTTCATCCATTTTTGTACATTTTTGTCTGTTTTCAAATGTTTTCGTCTATTTTCATACGTTTCGGCAGTATTTATACTTTTTCAGACGTTTTTATCTGCTTTCAAATGTTTTCATCAATTTTTTACATTATCGTCTGTTTTCAGACGTTTTCGTCTGTTTTTATATGCTTTCATCCATTTTTATCTGTTTTCATACGTTTATAAACATTTTCGTCCGTTTTTATGTATTTTTGTCTGTTTTCAGACGCTTTCGTCTGTTTTCATACTTTTCAGCAGTTTTTATACGTTTTTGTCCGTTTTCATCAATTTTTCATACGTTTTTGTCCCTTTCCAGGCGTGTTTTTACGCTTTCATACGTATTCATTCGTTTTCATATGTTTTCATCCGTTTTTATACGTTTCTGAATATCACAATTGATATTCTTAATATCACAAGTGATTTTCTTTGATATTCAAAATATCACTTGTGATATTCAGAAACGTATGAAAACGAAAGAAAACGAACAAAAACAGAAGAAAACGTAAGAAAGTGAAAAAAACGTGAATTAAAAAAATGTGAAAATCACTTATAATATTCTGAATAACACTTGTAATTATCTGAATATCACTTTTGATATTCAGAATATCACTTGTGATTTTCATGTTACAAAACATTAGTTGAACATCACTTGTGATATTCGGAATATCACTTGTGATTTTCTGAATATCACTTGTGATTTTTTGAATATCACAAGTGATTTTCAACTAATGTTTTGTAACATGAAAATCACAAGTGATATTCAGAAAATTCAAGTGATATTCATGTTACAAAACGTTAGTTGAAAATCACGTGTGATATTTAGAATATCACTTGTGATTTTCATGTTACAAAATATTAGTTGAAAATCACTTGTGATATTCGTTATATCACTTGTAATATTTAGAATATCACTTGTGTTTTCTGAATATCACTTGTGAATTTCATGTTACAGAACAATTATTGAAAATCACTTGTGATATTCAGAGTGATATTCAAAATATCACTTTTGAAAAAACGTGAATTAAAAAAAAGCGTGAAATCACTTGTAATATTCTGAATATCACTTGCGATTTTCATGTCACAGAACATTTGTTGAAAATCACTTGTGATATTCAGAATATCACTTGCGATATTCAGATATCACTTGAAATATTTTGAATATCACTTGCGATATTCTGAATATCACTTGTGATTTTCATGTTACAAAATTTTAAAAATCACTTGTGATATTCAGAATATCGCGAGTGATATTCAATATCACTCACGATATTTTGAATATCACAAGTGATATTTTGATAATCACAGTATATCACTTGTGATATTCAGAAAGGTATGAAAACATTTAAAAACAAACTAAAATGAATGAAAATGGACGAAAACGTATAAAAACGGACGAAAATGAATGAAAACAGATTGAAACCATATGAAAACGTATAAAAATGGACGAAAACGTATAAAAATAGACGAAAACGTATGAAAACGGACGATAACATTTGAAAACGGACGATAACATTTGAAAACGGACGAAAACGTATGAAAATAGACAAAAACGTAAGAAAACGGACGAATATATATGAAAACGGACGAAAACGTATGAAAACGAGCGAAAACGTATGAAAAAAATTCAAAAACAGATGAAAACGTAAGAAAATGGACGAATATATATATATATGAAAACGGACGAAAACGTATGAAAACAGGCGAAAACGTAAGAAAACAGACGAAAACGCATGAAAAAAATTCGAAAACAGATGAAAACGTAAGAAAACGTATAAAAACGGACGAAAACGTATTAAAATGAACGAAACGTATAAAACGGGTGAAAACGTAAGAAAATAGACGAAAACGTATGAAAACGAGCGAAAACGTAAGAAAACAGACGAAAACGTATGAAAAGGGACGAAAATGTATGAAAACGAACGAAAACGTATGAAAAGAGACGAAAACGTAAAAAATCGACGAATATGTTTGAAAAACGAAAAAAACGTAAAAAAACGCAAAAAAAAAAGAAAAAGAAAAAGAAAGAAAAAAAATTGAATTATAGAAAAAACGTGAAGTTAGAAAAAAAAAAAAAAAAAAGAAAGAAAAGAAAAAAGGAAAAAAAATGAATAAATAAGATAGACAAAAAGGACAAGAAAAAAAACATAGACTTAGGTTGTCTTATTAAATCTTAGGTTAATCCCCACCATTAGATCAAACTAGATGGATGGTGGGGATTTGTCCCTTAGTTTGTAACAAAAACTTAGTATGTAAAATAACTCACCTCATATATATATATATATATATATATATATATATATATATATATATATATATATATTATTTTAGTAACTATATGAAGTACTATTTAATTTGTAGAGATATAAAAGATTAGTTTTTGCATAATCTTTTTATACATATTATACCGATAAAGTCAATTGTTGATCATTTCTTATATGTGATGGAAATAAATTGCAGCAGATTATTTTTTCATTGATTATATTTTTTCCTTATTTTATGTGACTTAGCTGACATAACATAACTACATACGCACATTTAAATTACGAATATAAAAAAGCAATACATGGTTATATTATTGTAATATGAGCCGAGTTATATTAAATATCAAATTTTTCTTACTACGATATTAAGTGAGTTATCCCTATCATTCATTTAAAAAAAATCAATGGTTAGATTAAAAACATTTTAATATTTCACTTATTTTTTATAATTTAAATATCTTTTAAACCGTTAATCGTTAAGCGAAAATAATTATATTATCCCGACAAACATTTAATTATCTTTCTATAGACGGGAACTTTGATATACTTTCAACATTTTTTTTTTCGTTTTTTACGCGTTTTTTTTTTGTTGCCAAAAAAATCACATGTGATATGTAATATCATATATGATAAATCAAATGTTATTTTTTCGGCCACCAAAAAAACGTGAAAAAAATTGTCGAAAATATATCAAAATGCCTATTTATAAAAAGATAATTAAATGCTCGTCGTAACGGTATATTTTTTTCGCTTAACGATTAACGGTTTGAAAGATATTATTATATAAAAAAAAGGATAAAAGTGGGTTTTTTTTAATTATTGGGATTAATCTTATTGATTAGATCAAATAAAAAAGTAAGGTGGAGATTAGTCTCTTAGTATGTAAAAAAAGTTTAGTATTTAAATGATCTTAAATCTTGTAATATTTATCAAAATTTGTTAAAAGATGTTACATTCAAATATGTTACGTTACTCGTAAGAGATGGTTATATTCATGCATTTTTACATCATAAATAAACGACATACGAATATTCTTTTTTAACTGCAATTTACAATTATCACTATAAACAATCATTAGCGACTTTTTCTTCTTTGCTATTATTCTATAACGGCATCAATTATTCTTACTTTATATATATTTTTTTCGACAACCTTATTATTGCATAGGTACCACCTTATTTTTCAAATATGATATGTGAAGAATTGAAATGCTCTCATGTTTAATTTGGACATTAAAGGTCATGTTAGTTATGTTGTGAAGGAATAATTATTTTTTAATAAAATAAAGGTGCGACAAAGAATTGTTTATTGTTTTTCTTCATTTACATAAATCTCAATATTACCTTTCATGTTCAAATAAAATATAACATAAATCTCAACATTACCTTCAATTCAGGTGTGATTTAAATAGGATGTTTAAGGATGGCGGAATTGAATTTCTTTTTAAACAGAATATTACTCTGTATTAAATTAAATTAAAACAAAAAATATTTAATACTAGAGAGAACTGAACAACCTCTTCCTTTCTTTAAAATAATAAAATAAAGGTGTTGCTGTTTAGGGGGACGGAAGAATCACAATTATCACAACCAGCCGTCTGTTCCTTACACTTACAGCATGCGCCTCCACTTGGCTTCATATCATACTTGTCACAAAACACACACATTACAACACCTAATGCACAACGTACATCCAACCATTCCACACATCCAAAAAAGCGATTTAATTTATCCATTTCAGTTTTATCAGCACATCAAAAACATTATCAGGCTGCTTAATTACTTAACATTTTTTATAAACTTTTAATAACTCTCCTATTACATTTCACTTTTTTCTTTTCCTATTTTTTTTAATAGATAAAACGACGTCGTAATAATAAATTTAACTCCATTACAACATCAAACTAACTTCCGGTGGCGGTAAATTTAGATCGATATCAAAAGCGATTGTTTTCTTTCGATCATAACTGATATTCACCACCGACGATGAATCGGAATCACTTTGTACGGCGGCGGCGGCGATTGTTACGTTAGGTTTACGGTTAACAGATCCGTTGAATCGGAACATATTGCCGCAGTTGCTGTTGTTCATTTGTGATTGATACAGGAATAACGAATGTGCCACCGGAAAACCTACCGGAAAATGTGATAGGCTGAGATCAAGCGCCGACGCCGGCAGAGGTACAGCGGCCGCCGTTTGAAATGACTCCACGGTGCTGCTTTCACCGCTAGGGCTTTTATTATTATTGTTATTCACATAATTTTTCATTCCGGCGGGAAAATTTGTCTTCGCTTTGTCACCACGGAACTCACGCGCCGCGTTATCATACGCACGCGCCGCTTCTTCAGCGGTATCAAATGTACCTAACCAAACACGGCTTTTTTTACCAGGATCTCTGATCTCAGCTGCGTAGCGGCCCCAGGGACGTTTACGTACGCCGCGGTAACGAGTCTCGGCGGCGCCGCCGGTAGCAACGGCGGCGTCAGGTTTACCGCGAGGAGCCATTTGTTTGTGTGAGAAATAAAAGATTGGATATGAGAGAAAAAGGGTGGGGATGGGGTGTTTATATAGTGGGTTGGGAGTTGAAGAAATGAGCACCACTCGCATTGATTAGGCGCGTGTAGCGAGTGGATGAAATGTTAAAGCTCCCCCTCCTCCGTGGCCTAGGGCTAATTTCAAGAGGTTTTACTACCCACCCATACTTTTCCTAAATTAAGGGTGTTAGAATTAACATACACACTTTATTATTCTTGTTTCTAATTTAGGACTTGCATTATCAAATAATTTTCATTTTCATGACTTGCACATTTCACATAGTTGTGAACATTTAGTTGTTGTTAAGCGTTTGCGTTGATAATATATCAATATTATGGTCAAAATTTTAATTATGCAAGTTCAAGTGAGAAAGCAAAAGTTAGATAAAAATGAATTGTTCAAAATAATAAACTTAAGTGTAATTACATTACATATATAAATTCCCAGCACCACAATAAGCCTTCTAAATTAAAAAGACCCTTCAAATATCTCAAACTCAGCCACATGCTTAAATGGAACCATTTTAAGCAAAGTTACAATAATGAATCATCAAGGATCAAAAAACCAGATGGGTGGAAAAAGTCTAAATTCAGAAAATCCAGATCTCAACTCGGACTCTCGGACTTGGAATCCAATCTGATCAGAATTCAGGCACGACATAGAAGAACTCAAAGTCAAAGTGGAGGGGACACATGTAGTAGTTTTACTTCTGACGAAGTTCAACATACAATCAAATTGGGAAACCAAATTGGTTTTAACATGACAAATTCATTCGATGATCTTAAAGAAATTATTGATGAATCAGGTGCTCCAAATGAATTCCAATGAATATAATGTCTATAAATTCATGTTGAATCGGAGGAGAGGTGAAAAAACAGTGGGTAAATGAATTATGCAACAACTTAGTTTTCTTGGTATTCAGGAATCGAAAGCTTGGTGTGTTGACTCTTTTATGATTCAGTCGATATGGGGTCACAATAATTTTGATTATGATTACATTCCCGCTAATGGTCTTTCTGGCGGTTTGATTTGTATTTGGGAGAGGGATGAATTTGTAGTTCATGAATCAATCCATGGTAAAGGATTTTTAGCTTTAGAAGGCTACCGGAAGGGTTTGGAAAATAGATGTATTATGATAAACGTTTATTCTCCACAAGACAATGAGGAAAAAAAATACAATTATGGAATGATCTTATTAGGCTAAAAAAATAGCATGGATGTTTTTGGTTCACCTTTGGTGATTTTAATACTTTTAGGCATGCTTGTGAGAGACTTGGTACACAATACTCTTCTCGATGTGCATCTTCGTTCAACAATTTTATTGACACATCAGAGTATGTAGATGTGAAACTAGGAGGTAGAAAATTCACAAGAATTAGTAGCAATGGGTTGAAGGTAAGTAAGATTGGTCGTTTTCTTCTTTCATCTGATGTAATCAACAAGTGGCCAAACATCCGGGTCACTACACTAGACATAAAATATACCGATCACTTTCCTTTACTTTTAGAAGTATCTCATGTGGATTTTGGCCCCCGGTTATTTCGATTCCTCAATGCCTGGCTTTTGGAAAGTTCAATTACATAGGTAGTAAAGTCAGCTTGGCTATCAATTAGCAGCCAATTGCGACCTGATATATGCCTTAAAGAAAAATTGAAAGCAACAAAAACAGCTCTAAAAGTGTAGAGAAGATCCATAAAAAATGATTTTGATGCTCAAAAGAATGAAGATGTGGGTATTCTAAATCGATTTGATATGAAAGCCGAAAATGGTTTATTGACAAATGAATATCAAACTGAAAAAGTTGCTGCTCTAAATCGACTTTTTGAAGTAGAGCAAAAAGAGGTGAAGTCTTTAAGGAAGAGAGCTAAATGTAAATGGGCCTTAGAAGGCGACGAAAACACTAAATTCTTCCACAACATCATCAATGGTAGAAGAAGGAAACAAAATATTCATGGTGTTCAATCTATTGGGAGTTGCGTAACTGAACCAAATGATATTAAGCGTGTCTTTTTCGATCATTTTTCTTGTGAATTTAGTGAACCTTCATATAGTCGACCATAATTTTTTAGCTCTAAGTTTAAACGTCTTTCAATGAACCAATGTCTTGCCATCGAAAGACCATTTTGTGATGAGGAGATTAAAACGGCAGTTTGGGAATGTGGCAACGATAAGGCACCAGGGCCTGATGGTATAACTTTCAAGTTTTTAAAACACTTTTAGGATACAGTTGGGGTCGACTTCATAAAAGTTGTCAAACATATTGGCACCTCAGCTTCTCTCACAAAAGGATGCAATGCGTCATTTATCTTCTTGATTCCTAAAGGAGCTGATCCAACTACACCAAAAGAATATCGTCCCATCAGTTTGATTGGTTGTCAATACAAGGTAATTGCCAAACTTTTGGCTAATCGTCTTACCTTGGTTTTGCCTTCGATAATCAGCAACACGCAATCTGCTTATATTAAAGGTAGGCAGATCACTGATGGTCCAATGATTGTTAATGAATTAATTTCATGGTCCAAGAAGCTTAAGTCTAAACTAATGATTTTTAAGGTCGACTATGAAAAGGCGTTTGATTCGATTAATTGGAGTTTCTTAGATAAAGTAATGATCCAGATGGGCTTTGGCTTCATATGGCGAAACTGGATCAAAGGTTGTTTCAACTCGGCAACTGCTTCAGTTATTATAAATGGCTCTCCATCTAAGGAATTTTCTCTCTCGAGAGGTTTGAGGCAATGCGATCCATTGTCTCCCTCCTTATTTTTAGTTGTTGCTGAAGCTTTGCACATTGTCATAGAGGAGGCAATTGGAAAAAAAAGCTTTTTGATGAGGCGAAAAATGGTCCGTTTTTAGGGGGTCATTTAAGCCCGAATCCGACTTTATTTGATCAAATATTGCCCTAAATCGTTCCTTTTGTGATTTTAGGTACTTGGAGAGTGAGTTCTGGAAAAGAAGCCATTTTGGACGTTTTTGGATCATAAAAGTGAAGAAAACGGCAAAGTCTCAAATTTCTATGTTGGGAATAGTGCATGAAGGCGTCAAGAGTTGCTCTTGACGGCGTCAAAGTCCCAAGAATAAAATACCGTGGTTGATGACGGCGTCACATAGGCCGTCATAAGTAGATCAAGGCCGTCCGAGGAAGTATTTGGCGGCGAGATGACGGCGTCACACCCTTGCTCTTGACGCCGTCACCCTTGTTTTCCTATATATAGTTTTCTAGTTTTTCACATAAAAAGAGAAGTTTTGAAGAAACCCTAAAGACGAATTTGGTGCAACTTTTACAAGTTTTTCAAGGGTTCCAAACCCTTGATACCTTGCATTGTAATTGAGATAAGTGTTCTTCTAATTCAATCAATATGTCTATGTGTTGGTTGTCTATATCTTGTTCTTGTCTCAATTCCATTATGCTAGGCTAGATCTCTTTTGTGTTTGCTTAGATCTAATGAAACCTAGATATTGATTATGTGTTGATTACTTGTTTATTCTTGTTCTTGGATGAATGATTTATATGTTAGGCTTAAGAAAACTGGCAGATCTCCAAATGGTAACATGCTTGAACGTCTTAAGAAACATGAACCGAGGCGTACTAGGTCTTTATTGGTTGTATTTAATGCATGAGCCACTGTTTACAATCCCTATAGTTGTGCTGGGCATGGTGTAGGAGGAGATAAGAGCTCATAGAATTGGGGAGTTATGTATGCCACCCCAAGAATGGTATTAAGGAATACGATCCGTCATCCATGCAATTATAACAAGTAATTAACGTGTAAAAGATATCTAGGGAGTAATGAAATCTAAGTAAACACATTTTCTCCAATTACTGCTCACAACCTTAGTATAAATTAGTTTAATTTCATTTTTAGTGTTTTATTTTGATTATATATTAGTTTTGGGTTAGTTGAATAGCAACTAATTCCGCCCACTCTTTCAAAACCTGAGATTTTACTTGCTTTCATAAAAACATAAAAAGACAAAAATAATCATCCCTCACCTTTAGAACTAGTAATTTAGGCTTTCTAATCCTAGCGACACTATTCCTAAGCTGAACGATCAATCCCCCGGTACTTGTCACTATACTATACTACAACGATCAGGTACACTGCCTGGTGGGGGTTGTAAGCTTCTCGAGATCCCTCGAGAGGTAAAGCCTGTTGCGATTCCCACGCATCAAGTTTTTGGCGCCGCAACCCGGGGAATAGTTATTGTCTAGGTTAGAATTTCTTTTTATTAGGTCTACTTGCTAGACTCCTTTCTAGTAAGATTTTATTTTTATTTTTAGGTTCTCTGTAGTCTATCTTTTTCTTTGTGTGTTTGTTCGTAATTTCCATTGACTCTTCCGTTCACCATTATGGAGTACGCGAATCCACCATACCACCAACCACAAAGGCCATTCTACCCTATTGACATCTCGAATTTCAAACAATATCGAGATGAACCCATATATGATGCATGGACTCGTTTTAAAATTTTACTTCGAAAATTCCTTCATCATAGTTTCTCTTTAGCATCCCTAACCCAAACCTTTTACTATCGTGTCAACCGATGTGACCAAATGTGCATTGATGATTTTGCCAATGGGGGCCCTAGGGAATTAAGTGCTGAAGAAGCATGGGATACCATAGAAGACTGTGCCCAATACTATTATAGA
Organism: Artemisia argyi; assembly: GCA_030686995.1. NCBI lineage: Eukaryota > Viridiplantae > Streptophyta > Magnoliopsida > Asterales > Asteraceae > Artemisia > Artemisia argyi. The sequence goes on along the minus strand of CM060677.1, from coordinate 36,609,454 downwards.
GTAGACAACCCAACAAACAACATCACAAATCAATCAAAAACAAGTTTGAAGGAGCAAACAGGAAGTTTGTCTGGGGATGATTACTCAGGGATACCCGTGTGGATGTCACCTAAAGCCATAGTACAAAACAAACACATAGGTAATCTAGGTACAATGGAGGATGAGGTGGACAATTCAAGCGCACAAAGTACCTCACAAGTCCTACCATCATTTGAGGCACATACACCGCCCGTGACTTACCCGGAAGAAGTAGAAGAGACTTTAGGAACCCCAATAGAGGTAGAACCTTTGAACCAAACACAACTAGAGGATATAGGTTTGAATACTTATAATGATAACCTTACTCTTAGTTCTAGGGAAGTTCCTAGTTTTGATGAACCGGAGCCTCAACCAAAACCGTTACCTAATCTTCCATCCTTGGATGAAAATTTAGGAATTGAAATAGGTTCCGATCCACCCATCAAACCATATAGTCTGGGTAGTCTTAGGACAAAGGGAGTGGACTCTAAGCCTTGTAGAGAGGAAGCCAATATAGGAGTGGAACATGACCTTACATGCTTACATCACCCATTTATGATTGATCACAAGAAACATTATGGGTTTAAACCGGGTTTATTAGGTCAAGATGGATCCCCAACTAGTAGTCTCTTGAAGTTGATAGAAAATGATCCCTTTCTAGGAGAAAATCTTAATCAACTCATTAACCCGATTGAATTAGGTAAGGTTATGATGATTGGAGCACACCCTTTTGAGCATATAATTCATCCACCACTCTTTCCTCACATGGCATACTTCCACCGAGATGGTGTGTATCGCTACTATCACCCGCACTTAATCCTAAGTGTAGGGAAAACCTCCCCTATTTCCATCAAATAAGGGTAGAGTCAGGCTCGTGACTCGAACAAAAACAAGCGCTTCTTGGGAGGCAACCCATGCTTTGTGTGATTTTATTTGTTTGATTGTTATTTGCTTCCGTATGCATGTTTTATTTTTATTGTTGGTTGATCATGTTTCTCAATTAAAATGTGGAAATACTTTACTATGTTGTTTTGACCTAGTCTTAACTCCAACCTAAAAGTATTTTTGCAAAAGATAAGTGTAAGGGGAAACCCCAAATATGTTTTTAAGAAACAAACCGATCATGATTCTCCACAATATTAAATGAGCATGTATATTCGTATTTGTTAGAGTCAAATGCTTGTATTGAGTCATAATGAAGTTTTGCAAGATTTTCCAGGAAGTAGAACCAAGTTTTTCCAGAAATTTTCTGGAAACTTAACATAAGAATTTCTGCAGGTCCATTCTGACGGCGTCAGGGGTTTACTCTTGACGGCGTCAGGAGTTAAAAATCTGGAAATTTTACCGGTTTTATTTTTCTAACGGAGCCTTATGGTTTTTGTGAATTATTAAGTTTTATAATCTCCAGGAAATCTGCAAACTTCATTCCACAAGCATTATATCTTACTTTGTTTTCTAGGATTTAGTAACTTATATAAGATGCCGCCGATTTTACGCGAGGTTGTCTTGTCTATTTTGTCAGGATTTACAGGTTATGTTCGACAAGGAGATGATTTATATTCTGGAAGGGAAGCTTTGATTGTTCGTTTTCTTGGAAGAAGATTTAACCTGGCCAACCTATAATCCATACCGAGCGAATCAGGGGAGTATTTGATTTCATTCTCTTTACTTTTTCACTTTTACATTCTTTACTTGAACATTGGGGACAATGTTCATCTTAAGTGTAAGGGGAGGGTAAAAAGATGATACCTTACATATGCACTTTCGCTTGAGTTTGTTTTGTTTAATGGTAGATGTGTAATAAAACTATGAGAAATACTTGTTAGTGCAATTTTAGCGCCAAATTTAAAATTTTTTACAACATTTAGGAGTGAAACTTTAGCCATAGCAAGCGTCTCATGGATAGGAGATTGTATGACTAGCACATAACCGTATATTCAGAAAAATTTTCCACCCAAAAACGTGAGGTTCGCCTTTAGATTTGATAGGAAAAGCATTTATGATTAGTGCTTATGAGTGTACCGGTAGCATTTAGATTCTAGAACTTGCGTTAGTAATGCATCCCGAGACCGCTAGTGAGACTACATTCGTGTGGTAGGATTTACTACATGATAAGAGGCATTAGGATCACCCTTGTGTTAAACCCGTATCATAATTACTTGACCATTTAAGTCATATTACTTGGCTAGTTAAGTCAACTAATTTTTCCCACACCCTTAGCGTTGTACTCATTTTTAGTACACGAAACCCCTAGTACACCCCTCCGAGCCTATCTTTTCGTTTCTAACTTTAAGCATTTTACTTAAAGGAAGAATTTGTTACACCCCACTTAAATGTACAACCAAATCGCCTTAGCCTTCCGTGTATGCGCTCATTTTTAGTGCATTATTGTTATTTGTTAAACCATAAGTTAACTTTCTAATTGATTACATGATTGCTAAGTCGAGTCATATCCTTGTACATATTGTTTTGGGACGATTGGGACTCATAGGTAAGTACTTATTTTATGGAGTAATGGGGAAGAATTTGTTACACCCCACTTAAATGTACAACCAAATCGCCTTAGCCTTCCGTGTATGCGCTCATTTTTAGTGCATTATTGTTATTTGTTAAACCATAAGTTAACTTTCTAATTGATTACATGGTTGCTAAGTCGAGTCATATCCTTGTACATATTGTTTTGGGACGATTGGGACTCATGGGTAAGTACTTATTTTATGGAGTAATGGGGAAGAACATAATATTATTACCCCCTTATGTACGTTAATCTTAAAAGTGCTCCAAGTGTTTTAATTTTCTTAATTCGAGTCATTAGATTAGTTTAATGTAAAGTATGTAAAGATTCAAGTGTAAGGGGAATTCTCATCCCCTATGATTTATTATTTTGGATGGTAGGGTAAGAGTGTATGCAAAAAAAAAAAAAAAAAAAAAAAAAGAAAAAAAAAAAAAGAAAAAGAAAATAAATAAAAAAAAAAGAGAAAAAAACATACGGACTACCATCCCGTTTCATTCTATGTTTATTTTATGCTTTTGTTATTTTTCATTTATTAGCTTAAGTCGAGTCTAGTCTTGGCTTAGCAACGCCATATTGTACATGTAATTAACCAAGATTGTTAACTCGCCACCAGTAAAACTTCCTTTATCCAACAAAACCGTGTAATTCATATCCCTATACCTAACGTTACAACCCTTTAAAAGACCTCTTTGATAGTTTATCCTAGGTGCTTACGCCATGTAGTGGAGGTTTGATCATTTCCCAAGCCTATGGTAATCTATTTTGCTATGACAGGTAGTGAGAGATATCTTCCATTTCCATAATGTTATATTACTTTATTACACCCGAGAGATGTGAGTATCTAAACACTATTTGTGAGGTGCTAGTGTATGACCTCCGTGCTTGTCTATTGGTCTTTAGTGGAACGATTATTTGTTGTAATTACTTTTATATTAGTGTTAAATGACCCCTAACTTGTCTTTTGAGTAGAATAAAAGCGCATTTGCTTGAGGACAAGCAAATCTCAAGTGTAAGTGTATATGATGAGGCGAAAAATGGTCCGTTTTTAGGGGGTCATTTAAGCCCGAATCCGACTTTATTTGATCAAATATTGCCCTAAATCGTTCCTTTTGTGATTTTAGGTACTTGGAGAGTGAATTCTGGAAAAGAAGTCATTTTGGACGTTTTTTGAGCATAAAAGTGAAGAAAACGGCAAAGTCTCAAATTTCTATGCTGGGAACAGTGCATGAAGGCATCAAAAGTTGCTCTTGGTAAAGACTACTCAAATCCGTTGACAGCTGGTGGTTTGCTCAAAATCACACGGTTATCAGGTGTGCCACAGTTCTTACACCTGGCTACTCCAGAAGTAATGGCTTTTGGTAAAGAGTTTCAAATCCATTAAGTTTTTCTCAAAATATTGCTAGGGACTAGCAATAGTTTAGTGTGGGGGATTGATGAGTGTGTAAATACTCATCATTTTTGTCTTATATGGACTGCCAAAACATCCAAAAACGCATCAAAATACAGAAATTATTCCAAAAGTGTGTTTTATATGTTTTAGATGCAAAATGTTTAAAAACAAATGAAAAACGAACAAAGTTTGCACAATTGGCAGTTTCAGTCCCTCAAGTTTCAAAAATTGACAAAACTAGTCCCTGAAGGTTTTAAATGAAAGAAAAGTCAACCCAAAGTTTTTAAAAGTCAAAAACTATCAAATTTAGACTTTGGGTAAAAAGTTTGAGAAAATTACACTTTCACCCCTCAAAATCCAAAAGTGACAATAAAGGCCCCTGAATTTCAGTAATTGACAGATTTGGTCCCTGGTGGGATATTTTTGAAAGAAAAATCAATTTTGGTCCTTGTGCTATTCATCTATGGCAAATGTGGTACTTGGGTAAAAATTTTGGAGAATTTACAGGTTTGGTCCCTGAAGTTTAAAGGTTGGCAGAAATAGTCCCTGGAAATACAAAAATGGAATTTTACAAATAATGGTCCTTGTATTATGAAGATTTGGCATGTTTCACCCTTGAAACAACTTTGGAAAATTACACAAATCAGCCCTCAAAATTCAGAAAATTACAATTTTAGTCCTTGTGATATTTTTGCTAAAAACCTAATGGACCTATTTTGTAATTAACCTAAAAGTCTAAACTACCTAAACCTGATCCAACAGCCCCCAAGTCCATTTTACTACCCAAGCCCACCAAATCAAAAACAAACAAACACCCCGTATTATCCACCCCCAGTCAACGCCAGGTCAAACAAGACCTTCTTCCCCCCACTTGGCTAGTTACCTGCAAACACCACTTCCACAAGTCACCTCCCCCCTCCTCTGCTCCACTTCCATATCTTGTCCCCCCTTCCAAACCACAACCTTCCAAGGACATTAATTGTTTCATGAACCTAACACTCAACCCCTAACTGCCAAAGTTCCATTTTCCCGCCAAAATTCCTTAGACGGCTAGGATCAAATTGGCAAATCCTACGGCTCAGGAAATGAGTGGGAATGAGAGAGAAGGTACCCAAGTCCTATAAATGTAAAGAAAGAAGCAGAGAGAAAGGGTGTTAGTTAGTTAGTATTAGTAGGAGTAGTTTAACTTATTTTTCTTAGTAACTTTTTGATGTAATTTCAAGTTCTAGTTGTTTTTAGTTCTAAAATAGTGTAATCAGTATTCTAAGTGTAAACTCACCTTTGTTTAATCAAAAGTTCAAGCTTTTATTTCCTAATTACAATTTTTATTTAAGAAATTTCTTTTCATTTGTGGTATTATAAAAGTGCTTATTTAGTAGTAAGTGGTGTTCACATAAGCCATTTATGAGCCTTAATAAGCTCAGCAAGGTTTGAAATAGGTTTAAGCTTCAAGATTGTAATTGGTCAATAAAAGTCAACAAGGATCAAGAATGGTGTGACTGACTCAGGAATGGTAATTGTGGGTTAAATAAGTTTCAGTTGGTTGATATTAAGCTCATATGAGTGTTGTGATATTGTCCTGAGGTCAGAATTCCATTTGTTTCATTGTACTTAAAATTTCAGCTTAAATATTGACTTGTATTCATTGCTTATTCTAGACCTGATTTAGTGCTTATATCTGGTTGTCATTTGCTTATTTCAGTTAGTTTTAGCTTATTGATCATGTGTGTATGTTTGAATAGCTTAAATACTCCCTCTGGCTTTGAAAATTCTCTTAGACAGTCACCATAGGGAGTGTTTGGCTCAGGGGGTCTCCCTGAGATTTAGGGAGGTTTGGCTTAAGTTTGTTGCTTAAACAGGTTTCCATAGGTCATGTTAGGTTAGGAGCATCATAAAATCAATAGGTCAGTCAGTAGAAAGTCTAATCAAGCTTTTCACTCTTCATTTCTACCAACTGTTACACAGTTAAGATCTCACATCATCATTATTGGTTCATTAGTTGTTTAAATAACCTTGGAGCATCTTAATATAGATTACAACATCATTTTCAGTATTTAGGAACCAATCAAAGTTCACTTAAGTCAAATATCTAGTTTAATCAAAAAAGTCAAAGTTCATATTTTCAGATTTTTCCATTTATAGCTTGATTTATTGTGAATTTTGTGTAAGGTGTGAGACCTTGTAACTTTGTGAAGTTAAAATCTACCAGCTCTTCTTCAAGATCCCATTTTCATTATATTTTTAGAAATTTTCTTGTGGGCCCCACAAAGCCACAAAGTGACTTGCAGGGCACACAGCTGCCCTGTGCAGCAGATAGCAGTACCAAACACCACCATTGGTGGTGGTCTTCTGACCACCATGGTGGTCCACAGCCACCCATTTTGGTACCTTTCCACCCCCCTCCTACCAGGGTACCAGGTTTGACCAGTCCTTTGACCTGGAACCCTGTTGGACCCACCTGGTTTAGCCACTAAACCTTGTCCCAAATCTGTTCACAGTTTGGTTTTGAATTAGCTTATCCAGCTTATCTAGCTTATTAAGAGCTCATTTCTTTCTTTTTCCAGCTTATTCTAGTTTACTTAGCTTAATTACACTTGAATCATCCTTTGTGGGCCCCTCTAGTAGTCCACATTACCATTTTCCCTTGACAGTTGACCAAAGTCAACTGTCACCATAATAAGCACTTGCTTTGCTTATCTTTAAGCCCCAAGAAAGTTGTTTTTGTAAAAATTTCTTATTTTCAGTAGTGTAATAAGTTTCCAAAAGAAAATTTCCAAAAAATCAAATCTAAAATTAAGTGATAGTTTCTATTTAATGTAATTTAATTTTAATTTTCATTTTTTAATTTTTATTAAGTAATTGTCATTTTTATATTTTTATTAATTATATATTATATTAAAGTATTTATATTAATTTTCTCAGATTTTTATTTTCTCATTTAGTATTAATTAGAATTAATTTTAGTTTTATTAATTATTAATTAATAATTAGTTTAAAATAGCATAATTAGTTTTTCTTAAGCAAAAGCAAGTTTTTATATTTTTTATAGCTTTTATATGTTGTAAAATAATTTTATAAATTTTATTAGAATTTTTACTGTTCATTTAGTAATTTTCTTAGTTTAAAATAGTTAATTAGTTAATTAGTAATTAATTAGTAATTATTTAATAGAAAAACCACAAAAAGACAAAAATACTTATTTTTATTTTTAAAAACTTATTTTTAGTTATTTTATAATTTTAGAAATTTTATTTTCACCTTTTTAGTATTTAAATTATATTGTAGTGTATTTTAGTTATTTAAGTATTAATAATAAGTAATTAATAAATAGTTTTTAATTAATAATAAATAATTAAATAGTGTAAAAAGTAATTTTAATTTTCTAAAAAGTTTCTTTTATTATTAGGATTGTAAAAATGTGATTTTCACTTTTGTAAGTATTTTATTTTGTTAAAACTCGCGTTTTATTTCGTACGTTTACGTTTTATTTAAACGTGAACGTACACGTTTTAAGTTTTAAACGTTCTGGGTTTTCAAACTTTCCCGTCTTGTTTATATAGCTTGTTTAAGCTATTTCCTTGTAGATTCTATAGTTCAATCACACACAAACCCTTTTTCTCATCCAGATTCACCCGATCACGAAACCGTTTGTTTACAATTCACACCTCGTCGGGACATACGACCCGGGGAAACCTTATACTTCCGCGGAGCATTGAATCTAAGCTGTCTAACTTTGTTGACCATTCCTTGGTCAATATAAGTTAGGTGGTTCGGGCTCAATCAAATTTTGGCGCCGCTGCCGGGGAGGTGTGCGCGCTATTCTAAACGGTTTTTCTGATTAGTGTCTTTGGAATTCATTCCATTGTACATTTATCCATCCTTGTTCATATTTTCATAAAAACAAAAACACAAAAACATTTTCTTTATCCTTTGTACAAAATGTTTACCCAAAAACCCAAAAATACTCACCTTTACCCTCTTACCCCTTTGATTCTCATTTCCTCACCCTCTATACACATTTGATTCTTTCTTTGTCTCATCCACACTTTCTGGTTTGCCAGTGGTGTGGTAGTTCTCATAATGGTGGTAATTGTCCCGGTTGTGGCATGGTAGAGTCAGGAAACGGGTCTGTCTATAACCAAGATCCCTATTCTTACCATGACACGACTGATTTATTCCATCAGCTGCCACACCATGATACTCAGCAGTTTTACTGTTGTGAGTACTGTGGTGGTTCACACTACAGTTCTGATTGTCAATCGGGAAACACGCTTGTCTATGAGCAGTTTCCTGATAACGGTTATGACTCTAGCACGTACAACCCACAGCCGCAACAGTTTTACTGTTGTGATTTATGTGGAGGTCCACACTTCAGTTCAGATTGTCAAACGGGGAATCCATATCCTTGTGACAATTTTGACACACCTTGTTACGACCAACCTCCACAGTACGATATGAATCAAGCACTTCTTCCAGAAATGCAAAATCTGATGACAATCGTTGATGAGCTTAAGGGTTTAGTTGATGACTTTGCCCAAAGACATACTCATCAAAAATCCATGGAAGAATTGCTTGCTGAAGAGCAGGCTGCTAGAATAAATTCCCAAGATGCATATGAAAAATCTGTGAGGGAATCCATTGCAAGAGAAAAAGCAGCCAAGTCTAGCTCTTTGTTCCGTTTTATTCCTGATGACAGTGATGATGAGGATACACTTGATATCCTTGAATTTTATAAAACTTCAAGTTCATCAGTTGATACCCCAGCAGTTGAGATTCCATCTCAAACAACTGCTATCACACCCGAAGTTCACACTCACTCTCTGAACATGGGGGATGAGCATCTTAGCACTGTTCCTAATAAGGAATCGGACGAATTAATAAAGTCTAGTGTTGAGATCCTTGTCCCAATCCCGAGAGAGTCACAGGGAACTTTGGATGATATGTGTGATATTCCTTCCCCCATTGAGTGTCCTAAAGATCAATTTGAGACTTTCTCAGATTATAGCGATGATTGTATATCTCATGGAGACATTGAGTATATTGAGGCACCACTGCCTCAGTCTGATGTTGATCCTCTTCTTGAGGAGTTCGCTGATGAACTTGCTCACATCGATCCACTCTCCTTGGAAAGTGATGATGGTCTCCTTGATTTCCAAGCCGATCTGGGAGAAATTGAAAGTCTCCTATATCATGATCTGTCACTCACTTCTTATCCCAACAGTCCACAAGAGAATGATAATCTCTTTGTTCCCGAAACATTCAATACTACTCTCACCAATCCTCTATTTGAATTCGAATCTGAATTCACTTTGATTTCTGATAATCCACTATTTGATATTCAGAACGAGGATTGTGAGTCTATTCCGGAACATGAGTTCACAGATTCACATCTTGTGATTAATTCTCTTCATGAGGAGTTCTCCGGTGAACTCGCTCATCATGTTATGACTCCTCCGGAGTTTGATATCCCGGGGGGAGATGCACTCAATCTTGAGGATTTGCAAATTCCCACCCACCCTCCCGGTTTTTTTACGAGCTTACCCTTTGAAATCCAAACTCAGGCTATTGAGCCTCCTCTTGAGGAAGAAGATCAAATCATGCTTTTTATCATGATTTTCTTCCTTTTCTTCACCTACAGGGTGACTTCTTCTCTTCTTCACTCCTTCGGGAGTGAGGACACTATATTTGATCCCGGCATTTTCATGTATCATTATCTTGAGCCGGATACATATCTCATCGGTATGGAACTTTCACGTGCTTCATATGTTTGTCCAAACATTTTGAATGAAAGTCCGATGGAGATCACTTCTTCCACATCATGCTTCCCCAAGGACAAAATGAATTCGGGGTCGAGTCAAGCTAGCGACTCGGTAAACAAAAACAATAGCATGCTTATAGGGTTTTCACCCTAAGTGTGGGGGAGTCCCCCATGCTATGGTTACAAGAGTGAAAATACAAAATGGTGTTTTCCACGCTTAGCTTGTAATGTTGCCCTTTCACGTTCAAAATGTCGGCATAATAGCCGGGATTTTGAATATTGAGGACAATATTCATGCTTAGTGTGGGGGGGTATTCGCTATTCTAGCGAATTTTATCACATTTTACTATATAATACCCCCGTTTTTGCCAAAATTTCAAAATTTTCAAAAAATTTTTCACTGGTGCTTCAAAATTTTTGTGGTAATCAGTCCGCCTTGTCTAAGCGACAAAAGGGATTGGCTAGTCCAGGAGCAAACGGCTCTTGGTAAAGACATCTCAAATCCGTTGACGGCTTGCAATTTGCCAAAAATTGTATAGTTCCTCAACTCCCCAAAAGCAAATGAGTTGGCTAGCCCGCAAGATTATGGCTTGTGGTAAAGGCAGTGGAAAATCCATAATTGGTAATCAGCTCACCAAGATGTTGACTATTCCATCAAGAGCTGGCTAGTCCAGAAGCAAACGGCTTTTGGTAAAGACTACTCAAATCCGTTGACAGCTGGTGGTTTGCTCAAAATCACACGGTTATCAGGTGTGCCACAGTTCTTACACCTGGCTACTCCAGAAGTAATGGCTTTTGGTAAAGAGTTTCAAATCCATTAAGTTTTACTCAAAATATTGCTAGGGACTAGCAATAGTTTAGTGTGGGGGATTGATGAGTGTGTAAATACTCATCATTTTTGTCTTATATGGACTGCCAAAACATCCAAAAACGCATCAAAATACAGAAATTATTCCAAAAGTGTGTTTTATATGTTTTAGATGCAAAATGTTTAAAAACAAATGAAAAACGAACAAAGTTTGCACAATTGGCAGTTTCAGTTCCCCAAGTTTCAAAAATTGACAAAACTAGTCCCTGAAGGTTTTAAATGAAAGAAAAGTCAACCCAAAGTTTTTAAAAGTCAAAAACTATCAAATTTAGACTTTGGGTAAAAAGTTTGAGAAAATTACACTTTCACCCCTCAAAATCCAAAAGTGACAATAAAGGCCCCTGAATTTCAGTAATTGACAGATTTGGTCCCTGGTGGGATATTTTTGAAAGAAAAATCAATTTTGGTCCTTGTGCTATTCATCTATGGCAAATGTGGTACTTGGGTAAAAATTTTGGAGAATTTACAGGTTTGGTCCCTGAAGTTTAAAGGTTGGCAGAAATAGTCCCTGGAAATACAAAAATGGAATTTTACAAATAATGGTCCTTGTATTATGAAGATTTGGCATGTTTCACCTTTGAAACAACTTTGGAAAATTACACAAATCCACCCTCAAAATTCAGAAAATTACAATTTTAGTCCTTGTGATATTTTTGCTAAAAACCTAATGGACCTATTTTGTAATTAACCTAAAAGTCTAAACTACCTAAACCTGATCCAACAGCCCCCAAGCCCATTTTACTACCCAAGCCCACCAAATCAAAAACAAACAAACACCCCGTATTATCCACCCCCAGTCAACGCCAGGTCAAACAAGACCTTCTTCCCCCCACTTGGCTAGTTACCTGCAAACACCACTTCCACAAGTCACCTCCCCCCTCCTCTGCTCCACTTCCATATCTTGTCCCCCCTTCCAAACCACAACCTTCCAAGGACATTAATTGTTTCATGAACCTAACACTCAACCCCTAACTGCCAAAGTTCCATTTTCCCGCCAAAATTCCTTAGACGGCTAGGATCAAATTGGCAAATCCTACGGCTCAGGAAATGAGTGGGAATGAGAGAGAAGGTACCCAAGTCCTATAAATGTAAAGAAAGAAGCAGAGAGAAAGGGTGTTAGTTAGTTAGTATTAGTAGGAGTAGTTTAACTTATTTTTCTTAGTAACTTTTTGATGTAATTTCAAGTTCCAGTTGTTTTTAGTTCTAAAATAGTGTAATCAGTATTCTAAGTGTAAACTCACCTTTGTTTAATCAAAAGTTCAAGCTTTTATTTCCTAATTACAATTTTTATTTAAGAAATTTCTTTTCATTTGTGGTATTATAAAAGTGCTTATTTAGTAGTAAGTGGTGTTCACATAAGCCATTTATGAGCCTTAATAAGCTCAGCAAGGTTTGAAATAGGTTTAAGCTTCAAGATTGTAACTGGTCAATAAAAGTCAACAAGGATCAAGAATGGTGTGACTGACTCAGGAATGGTAATTGTGGGTTAAATAAGTTTCAGTTGGTTGATATTAAGCTCATATGAGTGTTGTGATATTGTCCTGAGGTCAGAATTCCATTTGTTTCATTGTACTTAAAATTTCAGCTTAAATATTGACTTGTATTCATTGCTTATTCTAGACCTGATTTAGTGCTTATATCTGGTTGTCATTTGCTTATTTCAGTTAGTTTTAGCTTATTGATCATGTGTGTATGTTTGAATAGCTTAAATACTCCCTCTAGCTTTGAAAATTCTCTTAGACAGTCACCATAGGGAGTGTTTGGCTCAGGGGGTCTCCCTGAGATTTAGGGAGGTTTGGCTTAAGTTTGTTGCTTAAACAGGTTTCCATAGGTCATGTTAGGTTAGGAGCATCATAAAATCAATAGGTCAGTCAGTAGAAAGTCTAATCAAGCTTTTCACTCTTCATTTCTACCAACTGTTACACAGTTAGGATCTCACATCATCATTATTGGTTCATTAGTTGTTTAAATAACCTTGGAGCATCTTAATATAGATTACAACATCATTTTCAGTATTTAGGAACCAATCAAAGTTCACTTAAGTCAAATATCTAGTTTAATCAAAAAAGTCAAAGTTCATATTTTCAGATTTTTCCATTTATAGCTTGATTTATTGTGAATTTTGTGTAAGGTGTGAGACCTTGTAACTTTGTGAAGTTAAAATCTACCAGCTCTTCTTCAAGATCCCATTTTCATTATATTTTTAGAAATTTTCTTGTGGGCCCCACAAAGCCACAAAGTGACTTGCAGGGCACACAGCTGCCCTGTGCAGCAGATAGCAGTACCAAACACCACCATTGGTGGTGGTCTTCTGACCACCATGGTGGTCCACAGCCACCCATTTTGGTACCTTTCCACCCCCTCCTACCAGGGTACCAGGTTTGACCAGTCCTTTGACCTGGAACCCTGTGGGACCCACCTGGTTTAGCCACTAAACCTTGTCCCAAATCTGTTCACAGTTTGGTTTTGAATTAGCTTATCCAGCTTATCTAGCTTATTAAGAGCTCATTTCTTTCTTTTTCCAGCTTATTCTAGTTTACTTAGCTTAATTACACTTGAATCATCCTTTGTGGGCCCCTCTAGTAGTCCACATTACCATTTTCCCTTGACAGTTGACCAAAGTCAACTGTCACCATAATAAGCACTTGCTTTGCTTATCTTTAAGCCCCAAGAAAGTTGTTTTTGTAAAAATTTCTTATTTTCAGTAGTGTAATAAGTTTCCAAAAGAAAATTTCCAAAAAATCAAATCTAAAATTAAGTGATAGTTTCTATTTAATGTAATTTAATTTTAATTTTCATTTTTTAATTTTTATTAAGTAATTGTCATTTTTATATTTTTATTAATTATATATTATATTAAAGTATTTATATTAATTTTCTCAGATTTTTATTTTCTCATTTAGTATTAATTAGAATTAATTTTAGTTTTATTAATTATTAATTAATAATTAGTTTAAAATAGCATAATTAGTTTTTCTTAAGCAAAAGCAAGTTTTTATATTTTTTATAGCTTTTATATGTTGTAAAATAATTTTATAAATTTTATTAGAATTTTTACTGTTCATTTAGTAATTTTCTTAGTTTAAAATAGTTAATTAGTTAATTAGTAATTAATTAGTAATTATTTAATAGAAAAACCACAAAAAGACAAAAATACTTATTTTTATTTTTAAAAACTTATTTTTAGTTATTTTATAATTTTAGAAATTTTATTTTCACCTTTTTAGTATTTAAATTATATTGTAGTGTATTTTAGTTATTTAAGTATTAATAATAAGTAATTAATAAATAGTTTTTAATTAATAATAAATAATTAAATAGTGTAAAAAGTAATTTTAATTTTCTAAAAAGTTTCTTTTATTATTAGGATTGTAAAAATGTGATTTTCACTTTTGTAAGTATTTTATTTTGTTAAAACTCGCGTTTTATTTCGTACGTTTACGTTTTATTTAAACGTGAACGTACACGTTTTAAGTTTTAAACGTTTCTGGGTTTTCAAACTTTCCCGTCTTGTTTATATAGCTTGTTTAAGCTATTTCCTTGTAGATTCTATAGTTCAATCACACACAAACCCTTTTTCTCATCCAGATTCACCCGATCACGAAACCGTTTGTTTACAATTCACACCTCGTCGGGACATACGACCCGGGGAAACCTTATACTTCCGCGGAGCATTGACTCTAAGCTGTCTAACTTTGTTGACCATTCCTTGGTCAATATAAGTTAGGTGGTTCGGGCTCAATCAATGACGGCGTCACATAGGCCGTCATAAGTAGATCAAGGCCGTCCGAGGAAGTATTTGGCGGCGAGATGACGGCGTCACACCCTTGCTCTTGACGCCGTCACCCTTGTTTTCCTATATATAGTTTTCTAGTTTTTCACATAAAAAGAGAAGTTTTGGAGAAACCCTAAAGACGAATTTGGTGCAACTTTTACAGGTTTTTCAAGGGTTCCAAACCCTTGATACCTTGCATTGTAATTGAGATAAGTGTTCTTCTAATTCAATCAATATGTCTATGTGTTGGTTGTCTATATCTTGTTCTTGTCTCAATTCCATTATGCTAGGCTAGATCTCTTTTGTGTTTGCTTAGATCTAATGAAACCTAGATATTGATTATGTGTTGATTACTTGTTTATTCTTGTTCTTGGATGAATGATTTATATGTTAGGCTTAAGAAAACTGGCAGATCTCCAAATGGTAACATGCTTGAACGTCTTAAGAAACATGAACCGAGGCGTACTAGGTCTTTATTGGTTGTATTTAATGCATGAGCCACTGTTTACAATCCCTATAGTTGTGTTGGGCATGGTGTAGGAGGAGATAAGAGCTCATAGAATTGGGGAGTTATGTATGCCACCCCAAGAATGGTATTAAGGAATACGATCCGTCATCCATGCAATTATAACAAGTAATTAACGTGTAAAAGATATCTAAGGAGTAATGAAATCTAAGTAAACACATTTTCTCCAATTACTGCTCACAACCTTAGTATAAATTAGTTTAATTTCATTTTTAGTGTTTTATTTTGATTATATATTAGTTTTGGGTTAGTTGAATAGCAACTAATTCCGCCCACTTTTTCAAAACCCGAGATTTTACTTGCTTTCATAAAAACATAAAAAGACAAAAATAATCATTCCTCACCTTTAGAACTAGTAATTTAGGCTTTCTAATCCTAGCGATACTATTCCTAAGCTGAACGATCAATCCCCCGGTACTTGTCACTATACTATACTACAACGATCAGGTACACTGCCTGGTGGGGGTTGTAAGCTTCTCGAGATCCCTCGAGAGGTAAAGCCTGTTGCGATTCCCACGCATCACTTTTTCAGGGGATTCGTGTTGCTGAAAATTGCAACACTATTTCTCATCTTCAGTCTGCTGACGATGTTCTCTTCGTTGGTGAGTGATCAGAGTGTAATGTGAAATCTTTAGTTCGTATATTGAGATGTTATCATCTTTCTTCGGGGTTAAAAGTCAACTTATCTAAGAGTTGCATTTATGGTGTTGGTGTACCACAAGATAATGTGAACACGCTAGCCCATGAAGTCAGATGTAAAGGTAGTAAGCTTCCTTTTACATGCTTGGGTTTACCAGTCGAGGCAAATATGAAGCTCACCTCAAGTTGGATCCCCGCTATAAATAAATGTCAAAGTAAGCTCTATTCATGGAAGGCACGATTGCTATCATTTGGGGGGCGTTTAACTCTCTTAAAATCAGTCTTATCAAGCCTTCCTCTTTACTATTTTTCCTTGTACAAAGCTCCTTATTCAGTTTTGAGTATCTTAGAGAACATTCGGCGTCAATTTTTCTGGGAGCACTAGTGATGAGAAAAAGATGTCGTGGATTAAATGGTCAAATGTGATAGCACCTAAATTAAATGGTGGGTTGGGTATTGGCAGCCTTAAAGCAGCTAACCTTGCTCTTCTTTCTCGTTGGTTGTGGAGAATACGGTCAGATAAGAGTGCACTTTGGAATTCGGTGATTACTAATATTCATGGTTACTTAGGTGGTACTAATCGTGATGATTTTGTGTCAACTAATACCGGTTGCTGGAAATCTATCGTCAAAGATGGATGGAAGTACATAATATGGGTTTTAATTTCTTTGAAGCTTTTAGTCGTAAGGTTGGCCAGGGGAATTCAATTTATTTCTGGAAAGAACCTTGGTTGGGTAATCACATTCTCTCAAACAAATTTCTGATACTGTTTGCACTTGAAACGTCACAGGAATGTTGTCTAAGTGATCGATGTGAAAGTGATGATGATAGCCTTCAATGGAGATAGGCTTGGCGTCGGCCATCAGAAGTGGCAGGGAGTTGGAAGAATTCAATGGGCTAATGGATCTACTTTGTAACTTTCGTCATGGTACAGGGGAAGACAGTTGGAATTTCTTGTTAAGTAACTCGAACTTGTTTTCTGTTAAATCAGTGAGGGTTTCTATTTGATGCGTGTTGTGTCACGTATAGTATAGAGTGATTTTTCCTATTCAAGTTTTACATTTATATTTAGCTGATGATGCGTGGGATTGCGCCCATGCAAAAGGTTTTACCTCTCAAGGGATCTTGAGAAGCTTGCAATCCCTACCAGGCAGTGTACCTGACCGATGTAGTATAGTGTAGTGGCAAGTACCGGGCGATTGATTGTTCAACTCAAAGAATAGTGTTCACTAGGGTTAAAACTTAATAAACTTGGTCTAGAGATGAGGGATGATTCTTTTTGTATTTTTATATTTTATGGAAAACAAGTAAAAATATCGGGTTTTGGAAGAAAGCGCGGAATTAGTTGCTAGTCAACTAACCAAAATAACTACAAATGTAATAAAAATAAAATAAAATGACACGAAAGTAAATATGGAGAAAAACAATAATAAGAGAAATGTGTTTACTTAGATTTCACTACTCCCTAGCTATCTTTTACTAGTTGATTCGTTTGTCACAATTGCATGGATGACAGGTTATATTCCTTAATACCATTCGTAGGGTCGTGCACGATCTTCCCTAATTCTATAAGCTCCTAACTCTTCCTATGTCAAGCCGAGTACTAGCTTCTAACATGGTCTCCTTAGTAGTTACTTATGTATTAAATATAACCAATTAATCGTAGTACACATCCGATTCATGTTTCTTAAAACGTTCAAGCATGTTACCAATTGGAAGTCTGCCAGTTTTCTTAAGCCTAACATTGATATCATTCATCCACAACAATTATAAACAAACAACCAACCAATAATCAATAACTAGGTTTCATTACATCTAAGAAAACACAAAGAAAACCTAGCCTAGCATGTTAAAGTAAAGAAAAGCATAAGATATAATCAAACAACACATAGACATATTGAATGATTATTGGAAAACTTATCTTCAATCAAACATGGATGAAACAAGGATGAAACATGGATAAAATTCGTGTTAGGGTTTCTCTAAAACTATCCCAAAGTTATCCTCTCTTAACAAATGAAAATAGAAAACTATATATAGATTTTTGGGTCTCACGGCGTCACGTTATAGGTCTGACGCCGTCAACTCGCCGCCATAAAACTCCATGGATTGCCAAGATCCAGATCTGACGCCATCCCATATAATTAACTTCTTGGCCGTCTCTTGCAACTTGAACGTGGCGGCCTTGGTGACGTCGTCACGTGTTAATTCTCCAAAACATTTTGGCGCGTCTCGTGTATTTACTTATCCACCTCTTTGTCCATGAGTGACGGCTTCACATGAAATTCCTGACGCCGTCAGGTACCAATTTCAGCCTGATTTGGAGACTTTGTTGTTTTCTTCACTTTTTTCGCTCCAAAAAAGTCCAAAATGCTTCCTTTTCCAGATTTCTTCTCCAAATACCTAAAATGACAAAAGGAACGATTTATGGTAAGAATTGATCAAATAATCTCGAATTTGGGCTTAAATGACCCCCTAAAAGCGGTACACTTTTCGCCTTATCAGCCGACTTATCCGATAACACACACACACTAACGAGCAGTGTACCCAATCAATATGTATATAGTGGTAAGCAGAGTGTCGATCACTAAGAGTGGAATGTAACATCTAGTTAATCTAATTAGTATTTTAAATATACTAAGTTAGTTTTATAATCTAATCTAACGCAAGGGGGTTTTAGCCTGAGAGACAAGCACAGTTTTGGTTGATTAATTAAACAAATAAAACTAATGAGAACGAATTAGCGAAACACTAACACGTACATAGATAAATAATAGATACAGATAGAAGTCCTGTCATGTTGTTAAGTAGCTTGTCACTTGTTTTATTGCTAGTTTTATATGATGAGTATCGTAAACTCTTCTCTCTCGTTAGATCCTAAATATCGGCGAGTAAACTCTTAACGATCACTTATGTCTATCTTACTTTCTAGACGCTAGATAAGTAAGCGTTGAGGAGGTATGGCAGCCCAAGCAAAACACAGCTAGACACAAAGGTTATCAAAGCACATATACAAATCACCAAAAAAACATCGTATAAACTGATAATCGATGGCAAAGCAATTTTAAGGGGAGCAGTATAGCGGCCACAAGCCCATCAATCCTGATGGATTATAGTTTACTAATACAATAAAACAAAACTACTTATTGAATTAAATACATGCAGGACCTTCTTACTGCTCTAAGATCTTCGTTTAGGGTGTGTCTTGTGTTGTCTTATCATCTGAATTCGTCTCCTTAGGGTCTGGTTGCACACAAAATTCGTCTATGTCTTGGGGTATTTATAGTTTCTGTCAGAGGGGTAGATGCGACGCATTAAGTAAGTAGATGTGGCGCATCTACTTAACTTCGTGTGAGTTCCAAGATTAATATATTCTGGAATATTTATACACCGTCATCAGATGCGGCTTATCTTGAATCTCTATGCGGCGCATGTCTTTCAGCGTCCTGGATTGTATTTGGTGAAGTCTTGATAGATATACGGCGCATGTTGATAATGAGTTGTGGCATATCTGGAGTAGAACAAGTTGGTTATTCTTCGTTAACCAAGGTTTCATATGCGGCGCATGATATAATCAGATGCGGCGCATGCTTCAAAGTCAGGCAATGATCTTCGAATTCATCTATTCAACACACTTTTTCCATCTTTATCATTTATCTCCATATTTTATCCAAAATCGCAAAGTTTCACCAATTACTTGTTTTTACCTGAAAATTACTAAAGTAAACGATAAAGCACCAATTCGTATATCTAATATAATAAAACAAGTCAATTGAATAGGACAAATGACGACAATAAAATGTACTTATTTGATGTCATCACTATTGATAAATGTGGGATTGTCTCGACTAGTCGTCCAACTAGATGGTCATCTCTCATTCCCTCGAAAGTCTTAATTTTTTTTTGCGTGCCGAGAGAAACCGTATCCCAACTAAAGTGGAGTTGGACGTCAAAGGTATTGACATACCATCGATCCTATGTTCCATTTGTGACAATGAACTTGAGAAAGTTGATCATATTTTAGCGAAATGTGATTGGGTATCTCACCGTTGGAAAAATATTTTTTTGTGGTGGGGTTTTGAATTCAAGACGGGTTCTTCCCTTTTGGAGAGTATTGATTTCGTCAAAAACCTTAGCTTGGAAAAGAAGAAGTTATTTTAGGCACATCAACTTTCATGTTTTGAATCCGTCATATTCTCTTCATCTTGGTTGATTTGGAATGCAAGAAATGAGAAGAACTTTTCAGTTAAAAGGTACTAAGGTGGTGTTTGTTTTTCATTAAGAGGCTCTTAACAGCCTCTTAATCTGAACCGTTCAGACGCGGTCAAACATTTTGGTCGTTCAGACCATTTGTTTTTTTTTTTTTTTTTTTTTTTTTTTTTTTCTCGTTCAGACGCGTTCAGAGGCAGTAAGATCTTAATGGTCAAGACTTGAGAGGGGTGTCTGAATGCCTCTTGTTGACACAAAGAAAACCGAAAAAAAAAAAAAAAAATTGTACAAGCAAGCAAATGTGCGGTTCAAACATTAGTTTTTTTTCCCGTTCAGATGCGGTCAGATTCAGATATTTACGCCTCAGATTCAGATTCAGATGTGCAGTTCAGATTCAGAGCCTCTTAAAAAAAAACACCACCTAAGTATCACAAAATCCGTTACAAGCTTAAAGAAGAAGAAGGGGGAAAAAAAATTAAGTGAAAATGAAAAGGTAAAAAAAATAAAATAAAAAAAGTTTGAAACAAATAGTACTAGTAGGTTGATATTAAAAGAATATGAAATGTGTGTATCATGTAACTCGATATAAAAATAGTTGTTTATTTCAGTATGTTTTTCGAAAATTATCGCGATTCGAAAATAGTTATCAACAGTTATATGTTGCAAGTGTATAAAAATTCTGAAAAATCTGTTATACTGATAATGCTGTATGTATTTTAGGTTGTGTGTAGTGATGATCTACATTACTGCCGTCAACTCAACGTTATATCATTTTTTCACTCTAAAACTAACATCATCACTAACAAGTTGTAATGCGACCACCAATTTCAACCCTCAAACATAGCCCCACATACATAAATATATCCCTAAAAACTAACATCACAAACTCATACACAAAACAATCAACTTCACAAGTCGGTCTGTTTATTGAGTGTCTTCGCTTTTTCTTAATCTAGGTACGCGCGGGTGGGTAGAATGGTTTACAAAAGACGCCTCTTTGGAGGTCTCTAACGAGCAAGTGACTTCTTTGTTACACCCAACTTTAGATTACATGTAACACTATTGTATTTGCACATACTTATGACTTGCAAACACACTTACGTATATGATATGTTGTTTAAAATGGGGACTTGATAAGACTATGTAAACAAACATGTACTTTGTCGACGACCTGATATTGAACGTGATTGGTTGATAGCAAATATCATGTTAGGTTGTTACGTCATTTGGTAACAATGTTTATGAACGCGAGAAATTGAGCATCCAACTTAGTATCTTGTGAAAGCATGTTTTGCATCTTGCAAGCTAATTCATTTTTTTATTTTTATTTTTTTTTAATATTGTTTTTATTTTTTGAAACGGCTAGTTAACAGTTAGTGGTTCGAGTCGTGCAGTGAATGCGGCTATGAAACTAATTACGTAATATATTTCTTTTATTGCTAATTCAATGTCACTTACAATCGTGAATTTATTATTCTAAACTATAATATATAATTTAAAGATGAACAACACTGGAACCTGAATGGGACTGGCATGCGTAACAAAGTATGTTTTGGCCAACATATATATGGAGCCTCCCACGATTATATCTATTTGGTTTTATGAATTTGTCACGCTTAGGAAAGGACCTAATGTTGCATATGAGTCTTCTACTTGTTGATAGAGTTTATTGGTTATATTTAGCCGTTTCATTTTCATTGTACGTGTATTTTTCGCTTATCCTAAATCAATTATCTTTTCTATGAATACAAAGATATGATACAACAAGCTTTTTACCATACACTGTAACTCAAATTAAAATAACTGAAATCAACCAAAACATTAAATAATTAGTCAATTCCTTGTGTCTTTGAAATTTGATCTTAAAGTTATGAGTTTTGTTATATTCTTCTACAATGTTCTCCTACTTATCCTTCTAACCACATATAAAAATGACAAGTGAAATCCATTTTTTCTCTCTTTAATCATCTCATCCAATTATTTTTTAAAATGCACCAATTGCCAATTGCCAATTGCATTAGTAGGATGATATGTAGGAAGATACTTCCTCCGTTTCACAATTATTGTTAGAAGACAAAAAAACACAAAATTTAATAAAAGTGATGCCAATTTTATTTTCAACCACTCAAATAGAATATTCTTTCACTAGATTTTATAGTTTTTTACTAAAAAGAAAATTAAACAATTATTTTGATACATTCTGAAAAGAAAATATGGACTATTATTATGAGACGGGGAAAGTATATCATTTTCCTAAAGTTATATGGGAAAATGATAAAGAGACCTAATTAAATGGACATAAAATGTAACATAATGCTTAAATAACTTGTACAATTTATGTATTGTATAAGTTATTTAAGCATTAAATCATATTTAATTAAGCCCATTTATCATCATTGGCCTGAGAACTGCTGTTAGTTTGATAAAAGCGGATATGTAAAACCACCTATTCAACTAGGTATGAGAAAACAATTACTTTTGGGTATCATGAAACTAAATCCGGCTTCTAAATTTAATAAGAACAATAATACTTGCAACCTATTTCCCGAGTCCCAACCCCATAATCCAAGTGCACCCCAAGTAACTACACCATAAGTCCGTAACCCTTTTACCAAATGACTCTTGTTTCACTAATACTAAAGTAACTGTTTGATTATAAGTGTCCGATATTAAATGTAATTGCACAACGTTAGAAAACTGCTATTATAATATTTTCAAGTAAGGCTAGTAGCAGTGGTAACTCACATTGCATCATCTTTCCGGCTGCCACCTCAGCTTTTTCTCTTTTCAACTCATATTCACCTCTCTCATTACAGTGGCAAACCATATTGCATCATCACCTCTCTCTTCCGGTTTTTAAATATTCAAACGCAACAAAATCCAAATGTTTCTTTTGTTTCACATCGGTTGAATATGCGAACGATTTGTGAGTTTTCCTCCGGCAACTGATATCGTCACAGTGGTGACAACCGATTTGGAGATCGGCCACGAAGTGAGCGAACGATTTTTTCCAGTGCATTGTCACTAGCCTAATAATACATCATCTTTACTTTTTTCTTTTCTTTGTTTTTGGAAAGTGATTTTCATTAAGCAAACCAAACGGGCATCTCCAAGCTAGATACATTTTGATTAGTTAGATTCGAAAACTGACATTTATTATCGACAAACTTTCGACGTGAACATTTACTATAAGATCATAAGATTAACTAAAATTTTCCTATTTCCTATTTAGCTCGTTATAAAAAGGTATCGCCACTTTTGATATGATCTAACAAATTTGCTTGCCTTATGATGCAAGATTTATCGACCAGGTTTTATATTTATAAATTTACTCGTCTACCTAAGATCTACCTAATGCACTATCGGGCAATGTACTCGGTCATGTAAGGTATAGCTAATTAGTAAAGCCGAAGTCGTCCCAAGAGCTAAGGTGCGAAAATTACCTAAGTTTAATGCTACTAGATTAAAAGGGGTTTCAAATAATTAATTAATTAAACTAAAGAATAAAATAACAAAACAAATAATAAAGCAAATAAATGAGCAAAGAGAAATCAGATAGAGAGAATAGTGTTAACCTAATTACTACTCTTGTTATTAATATGACAAGTTTTCTAAATGTGCATCCTATCGTTTCATCTGGGGGTTTAATTCGATAGACTCATATGGTCAAATCGCCTAATCCTATCTTACACCTCGCCCTATTCTCACAACTTGTGATTGTAAGAGTTCGCTGATACGAAATGCAAGAGTCATTAAGTGCCTCTACTAACTTAGATAGTCTAACGGGATGCGGCCGGTCGGAACTTACATCCCCTCTAATTCCTTAAGCAAGTCTGTTTGGTAGGTGGTCGTTCGTTAAAATTTCCACACGGATGGTAATATTACTATTACCAAGACACACCCTTATCAGCTATGGGTCTTATGGTCAATTCTCTTAGCCTCAATGGAACTACCAAACATCATCACTACCAAAACTAGAGTGTCCTAAGACATGCTAAGAAAGTATACAAATAAAACGATAATAGACGCGAGAAAACTAAATCATATTAATAATAATTTCATAACGAGGCTAACACCAAAAGGTGTCTAGCCAGTAGCCACTCATGTTCATAAATGCAGAAAAATAAGTGTTTAACATAACAAATGTAAACATTAAATTAATACAAATCGAATGAATGAATAAACTTATAATTATGGCGTGAATTCTCCCTTGGAAATGACTTGTATGCTGGTAGAACTTCGTTCCTCTTGCTCCTTAAATTCCTCCTGACTTCTGTGTGGTGAAAAGTGAATGAATAAACTAGGAATTAGAGCTGGTATTTATAGGTTTGACTTTACTACGGCGTAGCTCTAGGTTTAGCTATGTCGTAGCCTTCGTAAATATTATCTACGCCGTAGCTTGATCATGTGCTACGGTCGTAGTTCTTCTATTAACACTTCTAGGACGTAGTTATGTTGGAAACTACGCTGTAACTTCATCATTCGCCACGAAAGTTCTTTACTGCATGAAATTGAGACCTACGGTTTAGGTGGAGTGTTTGCTACACCGTAGAAACCTTTAATGGATCACTACACCATGGTTTTGTTTGTGGACTACGTCGTAGCTCGTAAATGAGCGTTGACTGATCATTAGTGAGTGCTACAACGTAGGTAGATGATTCCTTTACGCCGTAGTTAGTGTAAAATCCGCATACTTCAAATATTTTCATATTAATCTTTCCAAATCTGCGTCTTTTCGTTTCTATGCTCATCTTTGCCCTGAAAACAGAATATAAACAAATAAGAGTATGTATCCTAACATATTAACAAAAAAAAAGAGTAATCTAAGGGGAAATTAACACTAAAATATCGACATTATTTGATGTTATCACCCCACAACATCTGCAGCTGCATATCATAATTCTTGATTTTGATATTGCAAATGAGGATATAGATAATGAAACATCAAGATGGCTTGGTCATTTGCTGCTCAAAATGAATAAGACGGACTTTCAAGGATTTGCTTATTAATTAATTTGGACATATCAGCATTCTATAAGACTTCATTAGAGTGCTAGGTCGAGTGAGGGTTATCCACTAGTTAACCGTACTATTAGCTCAACTTTTACCCTGTAACAACATAAAACCTAAAAAACAGTATCACCAATAACATTCCTATAAATACACCACAATGGACTTCACTTCACACTAAACCACAAACAATAAATAAGAAAATGAAAAAAAAAAAATCACACACAAAAACCATGTGTTATGTGTATAACATGTGCGACTATAACTTTATCTTTCACACAAGTGACGATGCAGTTTAATAGTATATTATAGGTATCAAATTTTCCCTATAACATCTCTATAACCCAATGTATTGAGCTCTCTTGTGATTAAACTTGATTCCATACTTATAAAGAGAACTTTAAAAAGATTAAAGGGCATACGTACAACACAAAATCTGGAAGTATTACCTTTTTAATCAATTTACGAAACATGAATATGTAGGAATATTGAGTTTGGAAGTTTATTATTCATAAAGCATGAGGTACAATTAGTTGATGCACTAACTGATTATACATGGCACACAACATAAGGTATAAGTTGGTGAAGCAACAAATACCACTTGTGTTTGACTTGTTATATGGAGACCTGGTAAAAGGGAAGTGGAAGCAAACAACTTCCATTTTCTCCTTGACTTAAGGAAACGATTGTGACCACATCGTACACATCTTTCAGTTAGTTACCAAGGTATGATTTGTGTATAAAAGGATACTTAGAGTTCTAAAAAATACAACAAAACCATACAATAAATCATATAACTTTTGCTGCCATTAATCCTTCTTTTTAAGTTCTATGTCTACCACAATTTCGTTGTAAACCTGTGTTGTTGCTACTAAAGGTTTGTGTATGCGCTGTATTCATCCTAGAGTGCCCGGCTCGTAGACTCCAGCAACTTTACAGGGTGCCGATCGTACTTAAAAGGACAGGGAATTCGATCTCGTGCAATTCTGTTTGATAGTTGTTTTGGTTCTATCATTGCTGCTGTCCAGGTGCAATATGGAGATGATTTTGATGTTAATAGATCTTGTTCTTGATACTCTTTTGCAGCAGTGGAATCATAATATTAAAGGGTTAAATGCTACCATGTTAGTTACGAGTTTGATGCTGCTAATATTTGGATCAGGTTCGATTCATCTATGGTAATCACTTTGCTGTTGATCCATTATTGTTGGAGCTGTTTGGGTCTATGGTTGCTGATACAATACAAGTTTGTCACAAACTTATGGATATCTTATTTACTACTGATTAAATATCATTATATGCATAAGGTTTTAATGATGACATCAAATAATCATGACTTTTTAGTGTCAATTTCCCCTAATATGCTCATTTTTTGTATCATTTTATATGGATATATACTTTGATTTCTTTATATTTTGTTTCCAGATTGTAAGTGAGCATAGGAGCAAAAGAGACGCGGATTTGGAAAAGCACTTACAAGATTATATATTTTAGTATGCTTAGAAGGAGTTACGGCGTAACTCTACTCTCCACTTACTCCGTAGCTAAGAATTTATACATGAAGACCAAGTCAACGTTGATCATGGATTATGGCGTAACTACCACTAGAGGTTACGCCGTAGCTATTTGAAGACTTAGAAAAATTTCGAGACAAAGAAGGTTACGCTGTAACCAACATATGAGGTTACAGCGTAAATTTTACACAAAATGGGGTTCAAGTTTATGGAAAACTAGAAGGGGGGTTGAATAGTTTTCCCTCTTTTTCATTTTATAAAAACTTGGTTTCAAAACGTTTTCCAAAATATTGATTTGAATTTATTCAATTGTTTGTTTCAAAAACTTTCAATTATAGTTTAGTATGAAAACAACCTATAATCAATATGATCAATTATATATGTGTACTTTTGGATTAGTTTTCAAAGCTTAGTTTTATAAATGGAGCTTTGGTTGATCTTTATGTGAATACGATTTCCTTTTAAAATCTTAAAATGTTTTGTATCAAATTATCTATTAAGTTAAACTCAATATGAGAAGTGTAAATAATAATCTATTAGACCATATCATATAATTATACACACAATCACAATATTAACTTGTAACTATAACACAATTAATCATCATGACAATATAAGCAACTATTAACAAATATTTGCAAGCATAGAAATAAAGTGATAAATGTAAGAATAAATGTAAAGAGATAAGAGAAAGAAAATGCAAACCGGACACGATGATTTATAGTGGTTCGGCTACAAGGACGCCTTCCTTGCCCTACTCCACTCCCCGAGTCACCTACTCGAGAGTTCACAACACTACTCAACAAGCTCCCTTTTGGCGGAGAAAATCATACACTCCTTTGCTTACTCCGTTTAACGACACCAAGCAAAATGTCGAGTCCTAATGCGGCTAGGACCAAACTCACGACACGACTTCGATCACTACACAACTTCTACATGACTTCACGACTTCTTCACGACTTCATGAATTCTTCACTACTTCACGACTACTTCTATACTCCTGATGTGATTCAAATCATATATATTTATAGTACTTCAAATAATTTGCAAGAAATACAAATTCCGAGTTCGTTTCCCGTGAAAGAGTGAATGAAATCGTGAAATTCGATTCGTGAAATCGTGTTTGTGAAAACGTGAAAAGTGAGATTGTGATTATGGAATTCAAGTCAAAATAAGAAATCACAAATTATGCAGAAGGTACAAGCTACTATAGCACAATTATCTAAAAACTAAAAACGGAAAATCAAACACGAATTTTTAAACGCTATGTACGAATTTAAAAGTGAATTTTATTGAAAAATTATTCTAAAAATGTGAAATAACTTTCTAAAAATCTAAAACTACTAAAAATAATTTTGAGAAAAAGAAAAATATTTTTTTAACTTTTTATTTATTTTCTATGAATTAATTTCTACTTTTGTAATTTTAAAAGTGATTAAAAATAAGAGAAAATGTAAAAGTAAAAGGGAAAATTTCAAAATTAACTTTGAAAAATCTAAAATAACATAAAAGAATTTTCTAAAATACTTTTGGAATTTTTCAGACTTTTCTGATTTTTTATTTGATTTTCTTTATTAAAAAGTAATTAAAAATTGATTTAAAATTAAAATAAAATGAGAAAAATAGTAAAACTAGTTAGATAATTATGAAAAATTTACAGAAAATCTAAAATAATAAAATAAACTTAAGAAAACTTTTGAAATGAAAATAAGTTGTAGAAGTGCTTATTGAGCTAAAAAGCAGTGTGGATAAGTGCTTATTTATAAGCACTTATCTCAAAAATGATTGAAACTCAAACCACAAGTGAAATATGAACAAATAAGCTCAGAAACACTCAAATCAGAACAAGAATAAGCACAGAATTACAAATAGAGAGCAATAAGCAGTCTCAAGTAGCCATATTAATAAGAAGAAGTTCATGAAAATAAGCCAGAATGTTAGAGTCACTTTGAAACACTTAGGGAACCTCAACTCAACTCATAATATGTTCAGAAACTCAAATTACACTCTAATATCAACTATAACAAGCCTATAATCAACTCAGCATACCATATTCTGAACACCTTATTTGCAGTCCTCAAATAATAGTCTTAATAAGCACTAAGGTACAATCTAGTGGGGGCAAAAGCTAAATAGCAGTACTGAAACACTTGAAATTCAAAAAGCCCTATGGAAATCACACAATTGAACCTCTAATTTAACCCAAGTTCAGCAGCTTGTAAGGATATAATAACTGAAACATCTGACTTTATGTATTACACTTTCTTAATGACTAAATCTAATTCTACTATTCTAAACTAATTATTTATGATCTTTAAAGCTGAATTATCACTAAATTTAACTAACCTAAACTATATTTCAACTACAACTACAATTCTACTAACTGTTTCTATTAATTAAATCAGGAAATGAGATTCTAAACTAACTTTTGACTTTTGTTGAATAAGCAATCAATTTAATGCTATTTCTAACCTATATAATCCTAGAGTGAACTAGTTATGCAGGAATATCAACTAATAAACAACAACTACACCAAGCTAATACTAGATCCAAACACCCCTTATAAGCCTAGATTACTCTACAACTATAGATTTTAAACCTTTAATTGCATTACCACTACTCAATCTCAGTCTCAAATCACTAATATGAACCAATACAACACTGAGTAACCACTATAAACATCAGAGAAACAGATCCACAGATTGATCACAATGAGAACTATAAAACTCAGTTACAAGCTAAACAAGTGTACAAATGATCAGTCAATCTCAAATATCACTATATCTACCAAAGTAACTACAAATTTAAGCAATGAACAGTTACAACTCAGATCTAAACCAGCATATAACAGGTTCACATAGAAACTTGGAATAGAAATCAGAACTTACTAAGCTTTTCACCTCAGCATGAACAGAGGTGATTCACTTAGCTAGCCTATCTTTAGATAGGCCAAGGGCTTCCAAAACTCCCTTTGAACTACCAAATACACCGCTGGATCATGAATTCAAATGAACTTTGACTTTCATTGACTGATGAGAATTTTTTAGTGACTTAACTGTTTTAACTATCCAATAAGCTCACCACAAGCTAGTAAGCTAAAATAAGCTTAGTTACTACTGAAAAAGCTTAATTGTAAGCTGAGTTGAAAGAATGAAACATATTTTATATATTTTTATTTTTTGATTTTTATAATTTTTGTAACTATATAAAGATGAATGAAGTATTAAAAAGTTAATTTGAAAAACTACTTCGAGCTTAATGAAACTTGAATGAAACAGTAAACTTAAAAAATGAGGTTAAGCTAAATCAATTAAGAAGCTGATAAGAAATTGAACATAAAAGTAAACTAAATTTGAATTTTATTAAAACTAAAAGAGAATTACAATACAGGAAATGAGTTAAACTTTAAAAGTAATACAATGAGAAGAAATTTCAGCATAATAACACTACTCTAAAACTACACACCTACTGAGTAAGAACTGAGCTCTATTTATAGCTGAAGTGAGAGAGTTGGGAGTCTTATGTCATGTTGGCGATCCATGTAAATTTTGTGCTTTCTCTAATCTCCTCATAACCCTCATATCATTTTGTGCTTCTTTCATCTAATGACAACCCTTGGATCATGATTAGTGATGTGTTCAATCCAATAGCAGTATGCCACTTGTCCTATTCGTGCATACATTCTCTGTCCGTGTCAGATACTTCTAGAAGCTTAGGTATCCAATGACGAGTGAGGTGTTTCCACCAATGGGATACTACCAAACTGCCACCTTGTCATTCCTTGCATATCCTTCTCTCTGACACGCTCTGCTCACGTGGTGAAGACTTCTAGATGGTTTAATCATTGGTAATTAATGTGAGCTTGGGTAATTTTGGGAAAGGTAATTTCTAGGGTTCTTAGGTATTTGGGTGTTTCTAGGTTAAGAGAATTAGGGGGCGGGAAGGTACTAAAGGTAATTTTTTTATTACCTTTGACTAATGATGTCGACCGGGTTAAATGAGGATTGGGCTTGGATATGGGAGTTTTGGGCTTTTGGTGGATTTGTGGACTAAGTTTTGATTCGGACTTTGGACCTTTTGTAACTTCAGCACATGTAATAAAAATTTACAAGGACCAATTGTGTAAACTTCAGAATTCCAAGGGCTGGATATGTAATTCTTCCAAAATACTTCAAGGGTCTTTTATTGCCATTCTTGAATAGTTGGAGGACCAGAATTGATTTTTCTTGATGTAAATCTCCAAGGGACCAAATATGTCAATTCTGATTCTTGAAGGGTCATTCTTGTGAATTCTTCAAACTTTCACACAAGGGTCAATCTTGTAAACTTTCAAACTTTGAAGACTTCTTTGGACTTTTTGAGCTTTATTTTGACTTTATGGCTCCCAGCTTTGACTTTTTGACTTCTTTCCACTCTCGTGCTCGTATTTGCCAGTTTTCCCTTAATTTTTTTCTTTTTATGAGATATCCGTACTTGCATTTTCACAATCACAAAAATACACTTTCTTTGGCAATTTGGGTTAGTTTTTGGATTAATTAGTCTTATTTTGGCTAAGAAAAGGTGAGTGAATAAGCACTCACCAAAATCCCCCAGACTTAAGTATTGTCGTGCCCTCACGCAATGTGATTAATTCACGCTTTTGGGATAAATAATTTTATAACTCTTCCTAATAACGTTATAAAGTAGCAAGGAGGTTCAAAAGAAGTTACTAAATCATTTATTCCCGAAAACGCTCCGTTTTCCAAAATTTATTCCTTATTCTACTTATCACTACTATTTTTGGATTTTCTCACTTTATTCTTGTGACGGTTTTTTGAACTTTCATTATTTTACAATAATTTTTAGGGTCAAAGAGTGGAAACACTTTTCATGTAAAAGTGACCGTACGGATAAAAATCGTCATTCTTGATTTTTCACAAGCCCTCAAACTAAGCGTACAAACGAGATCACAACTTATCTACAAGTTAAATGCTAACACTACTCAAAAAAGTTACTTGTGGAAACCACTTACTCCCATTTTCTTAATGTATCTAGATTTTTTACTTTTGTTGAGAAATGAATTTCTTTATATTTTCTCGTTTCAATAACTTTTAGTCCGATAGAGATACTAAGTTTAAATGCTAACTAGTTTTTCATTTTCTCTCAAGAACCACTGCTTTAGAAATTCGGTCCACATCAAGGAATTGGGTACATATAAACTCATATATAAGTTGCGGAGTACTACACGTGCACCTCATGTGACTAATTCAGAATCATCCACATGCACCTCACGCGCCAACAACTTTTATAACACTTAAGCTGTTATTTATTCAAACTTTCACTTTTCATTTTTTCGTTTTTCACTTTCATCATTTTTCTCTTTTTTTTCTATATTTTCATTATCAATGGAAGCTTATTGGGTAGCTCCAAAACCACATACATATCAACTTTTGATTTTCATTTTTGCTTTTATTTTTGATGTTCCTTGATATGTACCCAACTTCTAAAGCAAAGATTCTTTTAAGAAAATAAGAAACTAAATATTGCCCAAACCTAAATACCACTAATTAACCTTGAACATCTATTATTATTTGGTGAAATAATTTTGTGGGAGCAAAAAGCCACAAGTACCTTCCATGAGCTCTAAAGAGAACCAACTACTCCATGTTTAGCATCTAACTTCTAAATAAACTCTATCATTTCTCGCTCTTCGCAATTTAAGATCTCAAATAATGAAACCCGCTAATACTTAGCCGATAATCAGCCACGCATATATAAAGTCAAATACGAAAACTTGCAAATTCTAGAAGAAGAATTCGCGTTTTCTAGCTCCTTATGTAAAAGACTAGCGAAAGCTTTTAAGCTGCGCATTTCTAAAGTCAAGTACGGGAAATTGCAGATTCTTAAGAAAGAATTCGCATTTTATAGCTCCTGGTGTACAAGACTAGCACAATCTTATATGATTATCATTGGTTAAGGGAACAAGCTAGGGCTCAACACGCCCGGTCAAGTCAAAATATTTATTCCTATGAAACACAAGATTGGAAGAGGTCACCCCCTCCTCAATGAGCACAAGAGAAAACAATGAGCACGAGTGGAGAGAAAACAATGAGCACGAGAGTCATCATAAAATGGGTACAATCCTAGACAATCATTCACAAACAACCACGGAACACAAGACTAGAAGAGGTCACCCCCTCCTCACGTTATTTGTTAGAAATAAGAAATATAAGAAGATGAATTGGATAAGCATGGGTTGCCTCCCACGAAGTGCTTTATTTTTTATTATCGAGTCACGTAGCTTGACTCGATCCCCGAATTCAGTCGCCCTTGGGGAAAGTCTGGAGATCCGGGACTACCACGGATGGTACGTCCCCTCCGAAGTAATGTTTCAAACGGTGACCATTCACCTTAAAGTTGGGACCATCGGGTTGAGCTAACTCAATGGTACCATAAGGGAATACTTGGGTTATGTGAATGGTCCAGACCAACGGGTTCTAAGCTCACCCGAAAAAATCTTCAATCAAGAATTAAAAAGAAGAACTTGATTACCAACGTTGAAAACGCGGTCCTTAATCTTAGCATAATGAATTCTCTTAGTTTTCTCTTTATAGATCAAAGAATTTTTGTAGGCTTGATCACGAAGCTCAACTAATTCATTCAATTGAACTTTTTGGCGATCACCCGCGGTCTTGAGGTCAAAATTTGCATGTTTCAAGGCCCAGTAGGCCTTGTGCTCAAGTTCTAGGGGCAAATGACAAGCCTTCCCGTAAACCAGCTTATAAGGAGTACACCCAATGGGTATTTTGTAAGCATTCCGGAAAGCCCATAATGCATCTTCTAACTTATTAGCCCATGAAGCACGGTGCTCTCCTACTGTCCTTTCTAATATTCGTTTCTAGCCACGATTGGACACCTCAACTTGACCGCTAGTTTGCGGATGATAAGCAGTAGAAAGACGATGTGTGACACCATTTTTAAGCATAACTTTAGCAAATTGGTCATTACAGAAATGGGTCCCACGATCACTTATAATAGCTCGAGGTGCACCGGATCGGGCAAAAAGACTTTTCAAAAATTTTAAAACAACTCGGGCGTCATTGGTGGGGAGCGCTTTTGCTTCAACCCATTTTGACAAGTAATCGACGGCCACGAGTAAATATTTGTTTCCTCTAGACAACGGGAATGGTCCCATGAAATCGATACCCCAGACGTCAAAAATCTCACAGACTTGAATAGCATTTTGAGGCATTTCATCTTTTTGAGAAAATTTTCCTTGACGCTGGCAAGAATCACATGATTTTACCAAATCATGGGCATCCTGATATATCGTCGGCCAGTAGAAGCCAGAATCAAAAACTTTCTTAGCGGTAAAGTTGTCACCATGATGTCCCCCCGTGGGTCCACTATGGCATGCCATAAGAATTTTAGCGGCTTCCTTGCCGTGAACGCACCTCTGGATCACTTGATCCGCACAAACTTTGAACAAGTAGGGGTCGTCCCAAAAATAATGCCTAACATCTTTGAAAAATTTCTTCTTTTTTTGGGACGACATCCCTTTTCTTATGAAGTTCCCCGCATGGTAATTCGGAAAGTCGAAGAACCATGGGGTACTTGGATCACTATTTGACACACTCCCAAGTGTCTCGAGAGGAAATGTTTCGGTAATTTTCTTTTTCTCGAGAGCACTATGATGGGAATTTTCTAGATGCGAAAGGTGATCAGCAGCAAGGTTCTCAGCTCCCTTTTTGTCTCGAATTTCAACGTCGAATTCTTGAAGGAGTAGAACCCACCGCATCAATCGTGGTTTAGAATCTTGCATTGCCATAAGGTATTTTAAGGCCGAATGATCCGTATACACTATGCATTTCTTTAAAAGCAAATAAGTTCAAAATTTTTCAAAAGCATAGACAACGGCTAACATCTCTTTCTCAGTAGTAGTATAATGAGATTGAGTGTCATTCATTGTCTTACTTGCATTGTGTATTGGTTGAAAGTATTTTGTCTTTCGTTGCCCCAGGACTGCACCAATAGCATAATCACTCGCATCGCACATCAGCTCAAATGTCAAGTTCCAATCGGGGGCAATTAAGATCGGTGCCTCCGTTAACTTCTTCTTTAAGAAATTAAATGCATCAATGCATTCATTTGTGAAGTTAAACGGAGCATCCTTTTCTAAAAGGTGGGTCAGAGGCCGGGCTATCTTAGAAAAATCTTTTATAAAACGTCGGTAAAAGCCAGCATGACCAAGGAAACTTCTGATTCCTTTAACGGTGGTAGGATAAGGTAGCTTAGCGATTACATCAACTTTGGCATGATCTACCTCAATCCCAAATTTGGAGATTTTATGGCCGAGGACAATGCCCTCTTTAACCATTAAGTAGCACTTCTCCCAGTTTAGAACCAAGTTGGTGTCTTCAAACCGTTTCAGCATATTTTCTAAACGGGAGAAGCAAGAATCGAAAGAATTTCCATAGACGGAGAAGTCGTCCATGAATACTTCCATGGTTTTTTCAATTATGTCGGAGAAAATGGCCATCATGCACCTTTGGAACGTACCCGGCTCATTACATAAGCTGATAAGGCGAAAAGTTTACCACTTTTAAGGGGTCATTGAAGCCCGAATTCGTGGTTATTTGATCAATTACTGCCCAAATTGTTCCTTTTGTCATTTTAGGTACTTTTGAGAAGAAATCTGGAAAAGGAAGCATTTTGGACGTTTTTGGAGCATAAAAGTGAAGAAAACGGCAGAGTCTCAAAATCCTTGCTGGGAACAGTACCTGACGACGTCAAGACCTCATACATGACGGCATCAAGCTTGGCAAAAGAGGTGGATATGAAGAATACACATGACGGCGCAGAACTATTTCAAGTATAAAAATCCTGACGGCGTCACCAAGGCCGTCAGGGTCATTTTGCAAGTGATGGCCCAGAGCTCAATTTCTACATGAAGGCGTCAAGACTGGATCTAGACAATACGACCCTTAATTTGACGGCGAGTTGACGGCGTCAGAAGCTACAACGTGACGCCGTCAGGATGTATTCTCTATATATAGCAGTACTGAAACACTTGAAATTCAAAAAGCCCTATGGAAATCACACAATTGAACCTCTAATTTAACCCAAGTTTAGCAGCTTGTAAGGATATAATAACTGAAACAGTTGACTTTATGTATTACACTTTCTTAATGACTAAATCCAATTTCTACTATTCTAAACTAATTATTTATGATCTTTAAAGCTGAATTATCACTAAATTTAACTAACCTAAACTATATTTCAACTACAACTACAATTCTACTAACTGTTTCTATTAATTAAATCAGGAAATGAGATTCTAAACTAACTTTTGACTTTTGTTGAATAAGCAATCAATTTAATGCTATTTCTAACCTATATAATCCTAGAGTGAACTAGTTATGCAGGAATAGCTAATAAACAACAACTACACCATGCTAATAATAGATCCAAACACCCCTTATAAGCCTAGATTACACTACAACCACATATTTTAAACCTCTAATTGCATTACCACTACTAAATCTCAGTCTCAAATCACTAATATGAACCAATACAACACTGAGTAACCACTATAAACATCAGAGAAACAGATCCACAGATTGATCACAATGAGAACTATAAAACTCAGTTACAAGCTAAACAAGTGTACAAATGATCAATCAATCTCAATTATCACTATATCTACCAAAGTAACTACAAATTTAAGCAATGAACAGTTACAACTCATATCTAAACCAGCATATAACAGGTTCACATAGAAACTTGGAATAGAAATCAGAACTCACTAAGCTTTTCACCTCAGCATGAACAGAGGTGATTCACTTAGCTAGCCTATCTTTAGATAGGCCAAAGGCTTCCAAAACTCCCTTTGAACTACCAAACACACCACTGGATCATGAATTCAAATGAACTTTGACTTTCATTGACTGATGAGAATTTTTTAGTGACTTAACTATTTTAACTATCCAATAAGCTCACCACAAGCTAATAAGCTAAAATGAGCTTAGTTACTACTGAAAAAGCTTAATTGTAAGCTGAGTTGAAAGAATGAAACATATTTTTATATATTTTTATTTTTTGATTTTTATAATTTTTGTAACTATATAAAGATGAATGAAGTATTAAAAAGTGAATTTGAAAAACTACTTTGAGCTTAATGAAACTTGATTGAAACAGTAAACTTAAAAAATGAGGTTAAGCTAAATCAATTAAGAAGCTGATAAGAAATTGAACATAAAAGTAAACTAAATTCGAATTTTATTAAAACTGAAAGAGAATTACAATATAGGAAATGAGTTTAAACTTTAAAAGTAATACAATGAGAAGAAATTTCAGCATAATAACACTACTCTAAAACTACACACCTACTGAGTAAGAAATGAGCTCTATTTATAGCTGAAGTGAGAGAGTTGGGAGTCTTATGCCATGCTGGCGATCCATGTGAATTTTCTGCTTTCTCTAATCTCCTCATAACCCTCAGATCATTTTGTGCTTCTTTCATCTAATGACAACCCTTGTGTGGAAAACTAGAAGGGGGGTTGAATAGTTTTACGTCTTTTTAGTTTTATGAAAACTTAGTTGTTTAAAAGTCTTGTTTACTCTTAAAACTTTGAGTCGATCTTATGTGAATTCAAGTCTTGAACAATATGAACAACTATATCTAAGTATGAGCAATAATAATAATGCAAACTAAGTATGTGAAATCAACACATGCATAATATAAACAATTATAGCTATATACTAGAGATAAGTAAGTAAACGTTTATTTTATAATCCTTAGTTATATTTTGTATGAAAACTATACTTGATCGAAATGATCAATTAAATGTATGTTACCTTTTTAGTTTGATTGTAAAAACTTTGTTTTGTAAATGAAACTTTTGTTTGATCTTTAAGTAAAATCAATACTAGCACTATATGAGCAACTATACATATACGTCTACGTCTACAAAAGAAATAACTATATAAGCAAGATAATAAGTAAGATATGGAAAGATCTAACCGCGAGACAAATGATTTATAGTGGTTCGGCTACAAGGACACCTTCCTTGCCCTACTCCACTCCTCGAGTCACCTACTCGAAAGTTTTCTTCACTATGTCAACAAGCTCCCTTATGGTGGAGAAAACCTTACACACCAATATACACACCACAACTTCGTCACAACTTATTCACACCTTCTACACAACTTCTTCACGACTTGGCACACCTTCTTCACAACTTGTACACACCACTACTACTTCACAACTTCACACTACTCCACTACTTCTTCTTCACACCACTACTTATATCTCACTACTTCTATTCACAACTTCTACTCCTAGATCTATCTAGTTACACTACTATCACACCTTTACAATGAATGTACACAACAACTAGACTGTATACACAAATCTACAATACTTCACAACTTGATGTTGAAGGAGTATTCTTCTCTTGCACTTTGTGAGATGAGAGGTGAGGGAATGAATCACTTGAAACAAGGATTAACAATTATATGATCAAAGAGTTTTTAGGAGGATGTTTAGAGAGATTTGGATCTGAAAATTTTTATGCAAGAGGTGGTAAAAATACCAAGTTTAAGGTAGTATTTATAGGGAAAAATTTCTGACAGAATCTGACAGGGGAGCGTGGCCGGTCCCCTTAATTGTGTGCCGGCCCCCTTAAAATTAAAGGGGGCCGTCCAGACGAAAACTGCAGTTTTCTTGTCTTTTTCTGGGGAAAGTTTATTTGGTGAAAAACTAACTGATTTTGGTTAAAATTTTGAATTCATATATTTATTATGAATAAAACATTTTCCTTTATTACCAAAAATGTTTTTCAAAAATATATAATAAGTTTATTTAATTTTATAAACTTTGTATTATTTAATAAACATCCCTTTGATCATAAAATGTATTAGTCACTTGTTTATTCATACCTTAAGTGATTATGTTGGATGAGATGATATAAACTTGCTTAAAACTTGTTTACGTATTAACTTTCCGTTTAATTTTCTTATATTTTGTGATCGTCAAAACTTAAGGATATCGAAAGATATTAATAACGTTTTTATACATTATTTATATCAACAATCTCCCCCTTTTTTATGATTACAAAATCTAAACTCATTAAACTAAAAATTAATATATATGCAAGTTTTTAGTGTGAGTTTATATCACTTCTCCCCCTTTTTGTTAACATCAAAAAGATTATCCCGACGAATGTATAGCTCCCCCTTGAAGTATACTCCCCCTCATTTTGTGGTCATAAGAGATCGAGATAAGGAATGCTTGCAAAAATATTTAGAGAACAAACAACATAGAAAAATATGCAATATACAAATAACAAGCATAGCAAACAAATATTAAGGATACATAACAATTAATTCAAAGTGATTATGTTAAAGATCCTAATTTGCCAAAGAGAGCCATCGGACTTGCTTGTAACAAAAGGTTGGTTGATTCTTATTTGAAAGTGAAATCATAAGCATATATTATGCTTAGATGGTTGATGATTGAGTGTTTGGAATGACAATGGTTAAGTTAGGGTAAGATTGTTGGATTAATGGAGGTATATGTTTGGGTGCATGAGTGTTGGAGAGTTTGGTGGTGGAGAGTTTAGAGGTGTAGAGTTAGGAGCGGAAGAGGTTGACTGAGAGTTTGGATGTTGTTCAAGCAAGGGTTTTGGATAAGATCTAGTGAGAATATACTCAATCCAAATGAAGTGTTCATTCAATGAAATGGTTTGTTTTTGGAGAAAGATGCAACAAGGAAAATTGTTGACATGTTTTGCAAATTGTTTCAAGTTGTGGGGTGATGAAGGAGAGCTAGAGGAAAATTATTCCAAGTTGCATTTAGCAAGGTGTAAGGCGAGAAGAGCACAAAGCTCATTAGCTTCCTTGAGTTCTTCAATGAACATCAAGTGTTCAAAGGAAGGTGATGATGGTGGAGTGAGGTTGTTATTTAGGGATGGATGATTGGATTGGTAGGTTGAACAAAATGTGAGGTGTTAGGAATGAGATTGGGATTGTTGTTTTGAGATTGAACATTCTCTTCATATGGCATATGTGGGTGAGATGAAGGTGTATTTTTGGGAACAAGGATGGATGTTTGGTTATTATGATGAGGTTTGTGAAAGGGTTCATTTGAGTGAACACGAGGTTTGTGTATCATGAAATATGGTTTGACCTTTATGGGTTAAGTTGTAGTGGTGATGACACACTTTGTATAGTGTAGGGAATGGTTATATGGTTGATTCTTTTTATGAGGATGACTAGGTGGAGTTATTGGTGAAGATGGAAAATGAGTATCAAGTAATGTGATTGGTTAGAATGAAAGAGCGATGTTCATGGAAGGGATTTTTAGGTAGGAGGGTGTTATAGATGGTGCATTAGGTGCACTAGGAGAAGAAATTTGAGGTTGATGTGAGTAAAGGTTATGAGGTTTGAGTGTGTAAAGATTATGAGGTTTGAGTGTAATGTAGAAGGATATGGGTGAGTAAAGGTTTTTGATATCTAATGTTGGTGAGAAGGAGTGTGAGGTGTTAGGTATGTAATGTTGAAAACATAGGAGGAATTTGGTGTTGGATGTTTGACAACATCATTTGGTCTGACGAGCTTTTAATGGAAGTTAGGCTTTCTTCTCCAAACGGGTTTCTTGGTGGTTTTGGTTTAATGGGAGAGGAAATGATGAGATGAGTGGAGATTGATAGGAATGAGAGTGTTTATAATGTAGGATCAAGGATGGATAAACTTTGCTGGAGGGTTTAGGATAGAATAGGTTTGTGAATTTTGGGAAGTGTAGGATGAAATGGGCTAAAAAGTAGAATAAGGAAACAACACCTTCGACCATCAGATGGCCGGTCCCCTTAATTGGAGGCCGGTCCCCTTAATAATTAAGGGGGCCGCCCATCTGGTGATTTCCAGATTGCCAGAAAAGGGTTTTTGGTAGTGAATTGCAGAAAGGTTGTGTTTTTTGTTTTAAACAAGTTCAACTCTTTGAGGCAATAGAGCATATACTAATTATGTAGGCAATTATGTAGCCAAAGCATGTTAACCAAAGAGATTAAGTATGTAATTTTATCTAGCATGTAAACATACTCAT
Organism: Artemisia argyi; assembly: GCA_030686995.1. Lineage (NCBI taxonomy): Eukaryota > Viridiplantae > Streptophyta > Magnoliopsida > Asterales > Asteraceae > Artemisia > Artemisia argyi. The sequence continues at coordinate 36,569,149 of CM060677.1, read as the reverse complement.
CAAGCAAGTAAAATATAAGTGCTAGGAAACAATAAGCAACATTAAGTATTTCATAACCACATAACTAGGAGGATTAATCGTAATGTGTATCAATGTGCAATAAGTGGGTAGTTATGATAGCATGGATTTCTAGACTTGTTACAAACAAAGTCTTAATAAACAAACCATGGTCCTCTTGATTTGATTTAGTTCACTTATAAGTGTCATTTATATAAATATAGATGACAAATATGAGATCACCATGCATGATTTTAAAAGAGACGTTTTTAGCATTATTCAACAATGTTTGAAAGTAGGTTTTCACTTAGATGTGAGAGTTATTTGAATAAGATAGATTGGGGTTTTACTTCAAAATGTGTGAATGAACGGTAAAGGATATTTTCCCAATCTTTAGTTTTGATCAAAACAAAATTTTGGATATTGATAGTGAAAACATGTTATTTAAAAGTGGGATAGTTATTTGAAAAATTATTTTCCAAAATGTGAGGTTTTTTGCATATTTTTTAGAGAAATTAGATTTTTGACAACAAATATCATAAATCAAATATTTAAAAAAATGTTTATTAAAGATCTCATGCTCAAGAGGATTGGTTAAGCCTATTATTATCTCATGCTATCGTTTCTACATATACTATGATCCTAAAGGAAATAAAGACGATAATATATATGTTAGATGCGAGAGTGTTGAATGGGGTATAACCTAACATCTATAGTTCCTTTGTTTTCGCACGCTTATCTAACTTAATGCCATAGTCTACGAGAGCTTGTTTCATCCATAGTTTTCTTACGCGAGAGATCTAATCCTACTTCTATATTAACGATCGATCCACTTAACTCATTTCACTTCATCACCATGAGTTTGCTAATAGTGGATATAGAAGATTTCCATTTTCTATTTTGTTCGGCAATGAACAATTTTATCTTCTTCCTAGGAGAGTCAACCAATGATGTTTCTAAGTTATAAGAATACAAGCTATTATGTACATATATATGTATAGCTAAGCATTAATCTAACTAATCATTTATCTAAGCATGCAAATTATAGCGATGAACTTAAAAGAAACGCGTACCTTTTAGTCTTCAATGGAATATCTTCAAGCACTTCAAGTGACCATGTTGACTTATAGAAGTCATTAGTAGATGATATTCCAACTACTTCCAAGATTGACAGCTTAGCCACTTGGTCCCCATTGTCTTATTGGTCCAAAGTTGTTTGGTCCAAACATATTCAACATTTGGCTAGGATGCATGTATGGTGGTAATATTCCCCAAGGATTGTAACTTGGTTGATAATTCCACATTTGATGACTAGTATTATTGTAGTTTTGTCTATTTTGGTTTCTTCTAGGTTGAGGTGTTTTAGATCGAGTATGAAGATTATTTGGTTTTCTTGGTGGTGGAGTTTTAGATCTTAATTTAGATTTAGAGGATCCTACTTCGGTCTTTAAGGATGGTTTATAAAAAGTTTTTACTTTTTCATCATACGTAATGGGTATTTTTCTATCTTTTGTAAGTATATACTTAGGTTTTGATTCTAATGATTTTTGTTTACTAGATTCACATTCAAACTTTATACTTTTATTTTCACTAGTTGAAACATTAGTTGAGGTTAATCCTAGACCGGTTTTATCTCCCGAAGTTTCTTGAACACTTATTATTTTCTTAAGTGGGTTACTACTATTTTTAAACTTGTCAAGTTTGAAAATTTCATCTTTAAGTTTTTCGTTTTCATTTTTAACCTCTATGCATGTTTTACATTCTATAAAAACTTCTTTTCCTTTTTCTAAATGCTGTAGTCTAATTTTTAATTCGAGTACTTCATTTTCTAATAGATTATTAATATGTTTTAGTGACTTATTTTTATCTATAACCTTTTGACCTAATTTGCATAACCTATTATATTCACTATCTAGGTCTTTTTCATCTAATGATAAATTTTCGTCACTAAAGTATTCGGTTTCGGAACGTACCTCGCTTGATGTCTTAGCCATAAGACACTTCTCCTCATTTGTGATTTCTTTCTTATCGTCATCGCTATCACTCCAAGCTCCTCCAACAAATGCCTTTTGATTTTGATCTCTTGGCATCATTGGACATTTTCCGATGAGATGATTTGGATCACCACATTTGAAGCACTTCCTATCACTTTTGCCATTTTTGTCATCTTTATTTCTTTGGTTTGCTTTCCTTTCATCATGCGGTTGTCTAACGAATCTTTCTCGCCTTTTGAAGAATTTCTTGAAGTCTCTTACGGCCATCGCATATTCTTCGTCATCATTTTCGGAGGTTGAGCTATCCTCGTTACTAGATTCCTTCCTAGCTTTCAACGCAATTGACTTGCTTTGCTCTCTTTTTCCATTGACCATCTCGGAGTCTTTCTTTATTATTGCTTCGTAGACTTTTAGGTTGCCGATCAACTCATCAAGTTGAAGAATTGACAAGTTCTTCGATTCTTCAATCGCTGTAACTTTAGCTCGCCATTTTGGATGAAGAGCCCTAAGAAATTTCCTAACAAAATTCTTACTAGAAAAATTCTCATCAAGTGCTTTTAAACTTGTGATGATAGTGTTAAATCTAGCAAAAGCATTATCTATTGATTCCTCCTCCGGAATCGTAAATTGTTCATATTGTTGAACAAGAAGATCTATTTTATTATCTTTAACTTGACAATTACCTTGGTGAGTGATTAGTAAAGAAACCCAAATTTCTTTTGCGGTTTTACACATAAAAATTCTTTCATATTCTTTGCGTGGTAACGCATTATAAATAACCATTTTAGCCTCATTATTTTTTGCTAGTTTCCTTTTCAAATGATCATTTAGTTTTTCAAAAGATACAATTTCATCCATTTTAGTTTCAAAATTATATTGAATAGGGGGAAAATCACCAAAGGTAATGACATGCCAAAGATCAAGATCTTTCGATTTCACATAAGTTTCAAATCTATTTTTCCAATATAAAAATCCATCACTTTCAAATAGTGGTGGTCTTTGCATAGATTGCCCTTCTAAATATTTTTCCGATTCCATAGATCGATACAAGTTTTAAAATACAGTATATTTTAAGATCTTGTTTAACGTAGCTCTGATGCCAATTGTGAAAAACTAGAAGGGGGTTGAATAGTTTTACGTCTTTTTAGTTTTATGAAAACTTAGTTGTTTAAAAATCTTGTTTACTCTTAAAACTTTGATTCGATCTTATGTGAATTTAAGTCTTGAACAATATGAACAACTATATCTAAGTATGAGCAATAATAATAATGCAAACTAAGTAAATCAACACATGCATAATATAAACAATTATAGCTATATACGAGAGATAAGTAAGTAAACGTTTATTTTATAATCCTTAGTTATATTTTGTATGAAAACTATACTTGATCGAAATGATCAATTAAATGTATGTTACCTTTTTAGTTTGATTGTAAAAACTTTGTTTTGTGAATGAGACTTTTGTTTGATCTTTAAGTAAAATCAATACTAGCACTATATGAGCAACTATACATATACGTCTACGTCTACAAAAGTAATAACTATATAAGCAAGATAATAAGTAAGATATGGAAAGATCTAACCGCGAGACAAAGGACTTATAGTGGTTCGGCTACAAGGACACCTTCCTTGCCCTACTCCACTCCTCGAGTCACCTACTCGAGAGTTTTCTTCACTATGTCAACAAGCTCCCTTATGGCGGAGAAAACCTTACACACCAATATACACACCACAACTTCGTCACAACTTATTCACACCTTCTACACAACTTCTTCACGACTTGGCACACCTTCTTCACAACTTGTACACACCACTACTACTTCACAACTTCACATTACTCCACTACTTCTTCTTCACACCACTACTTATATCTCACTACTTCTATTCACAACTTCTACTCCTAGATCTATCTAGTTACACTACTATCACACCTTTACAATGAATGTACACAACAACTAGACTGTATACACAAATCTACAATACTTCACAACCTGATGTTGAAGGAGTATTCTTCTCTTGCAATTTGAGAGATGAGAGGTGAGGGAATGAATCACTTGAAACAAGGATTAACAATTATATGATCAAAGAGTTTTTAGGAGGATGTTTAGAGAGATTTGGATATGAAAATTTTCGTGCAAGAGGTGGTAAAAATACCAGGTTTGAGGTAGTATTTATAGGGAAAAATTTCTGACAGAATCTGACAAGGGAGCGTGGCCGGTCCCCTTAATTGTGTGCCGGCCCCCTTAAAATTAAGGGGGCCGCCCAGACGAAGGCTGCAGTTTTCTTGTCTTTTTCTGGGGAAAGTTTATTTGGTGAAAAACTAACTGATTTTGGTTAAAATTTTGAATTCATATATTTATTATGAATAAAACATTTTCTTTTATTACCAAAAATGTTTTTCAAAAATATATAATAAGTTTATTTAATTTTATAAACTTTGTGTTATTTAAATAAACATCCCTTCGATTATAAAATGTATTAGTCACTTGTTTATTCATACATTAAGTGATTATGTTGGATGAGATGATATAAAATTGCTTAAAACTTGTTTACGTATTAACTTTGCGTTTAATGTTCTTATATTTTGTGATCGTCAAAACTTAAGGATATCGAAAGATATTAATAACGTTTTTATACATTATTTATATCAACAATCTCCCCCTTTTTGATGATTACAAAATCTAACTCATTAAACTAAAAATTAATATATATATATATATATATATATATATATATATATATATATATATATATATATATATATATATATATATATATATATATATATATATATATATATGAGTTAAAATAAAAAATCTCTTATAATAAAAAGTGTAGGAAGGATTGTGAGGGCGACGTGTGTCACCCCCAAGCCACATTATATGACACATGTCACCCCCCATCCGCAAATTTTTTTTCCCCGCCAATTTTTTTTTTTTTTTTTTTTTTTTTTTTTTTTTTTTTTTTTTTTTTTGCAAAAATTTTATTTTCTCGCCAAATTTTTTAGTGTATCACAGTTATAAAATTACTGCATCATAATTATATATACTCTAAAAGAGTTAAGGAAAAAATGAAGATGAGAATGATACGTTCCTTTTAAAAAAACGTAGAAAAATGATGAGGGATGAGCGTGAATGTAAAGGGAAGGTGATGACAAAGGGTTGGCAATTATGGCTTAAATTAATATATCGTTTGACAAAGGTGGAGGATAGGGAATCGTGGGATTTTTAGGTGTTTTGTTGGTTGACGACCGAAGGTGGATTTGTGAAATGAGGTGGTGATGACTTAACAACACTTGAAGGTTGGATTTCTTCATTGTGTTCTTCACTTGCTAGAAAGTGGAAATGACGCATTTCGTAATGAGATTCACTTGGATAAGGTGGTGATAACTTGACAACACATGAAGCTTGGATATCTTCTTTGTGTTCTTCACTTGCTAAAAAGTGGAAAGGACGCATTTCATAAAGAAATTCACTTGACTTTTGACTACATGAACAAACATGTTTATGAGAATATGGATATGACAGTTGCCCTTTGATTCAAAGAGCGACACCAAGGATGAACATGGGTTTATGTATCATGAGAGACGGTTTGACTTTCAGGGATTTAAGTTTTAGTGGTGATGATGCACTTAGTAGAATGTAGGGTATGGTTACATGGTTGAATCTTCTTGTGAAGATGGGAAATGAGGATCAAGTGGAGATGACTAGGTGGAAGCAAAAGAGTGATGTTCAAGGAAGGAATTTCTTGGGTAGGAGGTGGTGGTGATACTTTTGGTGGTGGAGACAATTGTGAGTTGATATATCCATTGATGGATGGAGTGGTGTCATCTTTATTCGTAAGGTCAATGAAGAGTTGTTTTGGTGGTATGATGACAAGTTTTTGATGGAGATGGTAGATGACTCGAGATTGGTAGTACAAAGGTTGACTCGGTTTTGGGTGTAAGGTAGAAGGATATATGTGAGTGAGTGAGTGTGATTTCCCTTCCCATTAAATTTATGCTCATCCGGATATAGAGTGTGACACAAATAAAGACAAACCAACATGAAAACGATAATCTTGACAATGACACGAAGGGTGAAGGATAGCACACAAGGAGGTTTTCCTAAAGGTGGACGGAAGGTGTTTAACATCTATATAATAATAGAGTTATGTATTAAGAAATAAACATGAACAATGAGTGAAATTTTAATTTGCATTTTGCTAATTAAAAATACTCAAATATTTCGGATGAAATATTTAAGTTGTCAAATCAACTTAGAGAGGTATTAGATTACAATCTAACTATCTCTTGACAAAGGAGTGGATTGTTTGGAAGAAAACAAGATGATGAATAAGGAAGTAAGTATGCATGGAGACTCTAGGACACTTAAGACAGTTTTGAGACTAATATAACCTATCGGATTGTGACACTAAGGTTCTCATAAAATAAGGGTGTAATATCTAAAGGCAAGAAATATATATACCTAGATGAATGAGACATATAGAGTTAAGCATGTAAAGGCATACAATCAAATCACATAGGAGCAAATAAACATCTAGAAACAACATATATGCGATATGCCATAAATCTAGGAATGGAAGCATCTAATGAGAAGGAAAGTTCATAAAAGTGAGCTTAGCGTTAGGTATATTTAGAAATAGCAGTTTAATCAAGTTGGAGAATGAGAATGAGACTATTACTAGTGGTGCTCAATTAAGGTTAAACACGAACATTTTTACGGGTAACACACACCCAACTTCTCACATAGAAGCAATTCAACCGTTAGGTTAAATTGAGTTTCTAGACAATAGGTTCTCCAGTAGTCATTCTCTTTTTAGAAGAAATTAAATTCCTAAATTTACCTATCGAAGAGTACCAAATATGAAGTTTGCTTGGTTCACTAATGCTTGGCTTAATGTGACTCAAATGTCATGTTTTTATGAAGGCAAATCTAGATGATATATTTTATTCACGATCCCAATAGAGACGTGTTGAATGTTTAGATAAGAGTAAACAAAAAGTTTTAATCTTTTGTTCATGATTACCGGTTGTTTGGTTTTGATGGCATATTACTTGATTTAATAAATGTGCTAGATTTAGGAGTGCACCTTAACATCTATTGTGAAATGAATCTCATTAAGATTATTTACCTTAAATGAGTTTGTGATTCTCAAATGATATCAAAACTAGACAATAATTTATTCTTAAACAAATATTATTTTATATGATTTTTGCCAATGTTATATATCATACTTTAACTAGTATTTAAAAAAATAAATTTTACTTGTTTATGGATTGTGAAAAGTTACTTTTCAATTCTAATAACTTATATTATTTCAAAAAAGAAAGTGTAGTGCATTATCTTGTAACACAACCATTCATGCTACAAAGAAAATGAAATACATAGAATATATAGTGTGTATTATTCTTAAATATGTACTTTATCTTGAAGTGACGATTTTAAGTAATGTGAGCAAAGTTTACATATGTCGTTAGTTTGCTCATATTTGGTTTTTCAGATAGGACACGTTTATCCATTGCATTGCAATGTAAATTGCTTGAATATTTCGGACGAAACACCCAAGTCGTCAATCCTACTTCAATGTTTATTTTATGCATGTGTTAAACATGTTATTCTATCTTTGGAACACAACTATTGGATAAGTAGATTCAATATAACATTATCAACACAAGTGTGAGTTATGAACCAATACATATTCTTTTCATCTACAAAGGATGTAAATATTTTCATATCAATCTAGTGTGACTGAGTATGTAGATTCAAGACTATATCTTTTGTTAAAATTTGATGTAATCTTGAAACTAAACAAATAACAATCCAATTTCTTGTCCACACTAAAAAATATATCAATTAGATTTGATGAATATATCAACCATAATTTGAATAATGAATTGATATAATATCAAGATCTTTTTTTTGACCCTCACAAACACTCATCTAAAATAAATAAGCATTTTGATAGTGTGTTCCATTAATCCTAAGATTATTTATGAGTGAGGTTAGTGAATGATTGAAATTTGATTTATTACTTCATGATTGTTGTATGTTTTGTTTATGTGAAAGACTCTTCATTGTTACTTATAATGAACACACTTAGATTTTGAAAATACTTTTTCTTTTATATAACTACTAATGTTTTACAACGATTCAATTTCTCTTATTAAACAACTTAAGGTAAAACAAGGTAATTTGTTGAAAATATTTAAGTGTGTTGTTAAGAATAGATTAAATTGTTTGAAATATTTAGGTGACTAGATTTAACTCATTTACAGGATGTTTGAGTAACATTAAACCATCTATACCTATATGCAATGCAAGCATAATATTGCAATTCTAACGCAAGAAATCTAGCATAAGATCTAGTTAAGTATAAACCGGAAAACTAGCTATAAACTAATAAGGCACATATGCTTAGATATACAATTAGCTAAAATTCAAATAGCAACAATCATCTAATATATTCAATTAACAGATAGAATCACAAATAAGTTCACATAGCACATAAAACACTTGTTGTCGTTTTGTGTATTATATATACCAATGTTTACTTAGCTCGATTTTATTTGAAAATTAAATAGTTTTCTACACACTTTAAAATTTAATTAATATCAATATTTTTAAAGCATAAATACTTGATTTTTCAAAGATATACCGACTAAGAATGTCCGACTCGAAGAAAAAGGTAAAATACAAGTTTTACGTTAAAATGAGACTCAAATTTATAAACTCCATGTAGTATTTTGACTCTTTGACTTATTTAAGTTTGTAATGGTTACTTGTAAGTATTTTTAAATGAAAGTAGACTCAATTACCTTTAAAACGTTGGGTGGCACGACTTCTACAGAGTTACGGTTATTTTTATATGATTTTTCAAAGTTTCTGAAAAAACTGCGAACAGACAGGCAGACCTTTAAATAATTAAGGGGACCGCCTAGTATTTAAGGGGGCCGCCCAGACAATTAAGGGGGCCGCCCATCTGGTACTCAAATTTTATTTTTTTTGTAAAAAATTGTTTTCTGACTTTGCTAAAAGTTGTGAAACTTTCTGAATTTGATACCGAACATATAATACTTATTTAAAGCATAATCTTATCTCTAGCTAGTATAATTAGTGAATATAATATCAAAACTAATATAAGTTAATCAATAAAACACTTTTCATATTTAATTCTTCTTAATGGGTAATTTGATACATGGATCGTACTCAATTTTTAAAACCATTTGTTTTTTAAAATTAGAGCGACGTGGCTCTGGTACCAATTGTGAAAAACTAGAAGGGGGTTGAATAGTTTTCCCTGTTTTTCGTTTTATAAAAACTTGGTTTCAAAACGTTTTTCAAAATGTTGATTCGAATTTATTCAATTGTTTGTTTGAAAAACTTTCAATTAGAGTTTTGTATGAAAACAACCTATAATTAATATGATCAATTATATATGTGTGCTTTTAGATTAGTTTTCAAAACTTAGTTTTATGAATGGAGCTTTGGTTGATCTTTATGTGAATACGTTTTCTTTTTAAAATCTTAAAACGTTTTGTATCAAATTATCTATTAAGTTAAACTCAATATGAGAAGTGTGAATAATAATTTATTAGACCATGTCATATAATTATACACACAATCACAATATTAACTTGTAACTATAACACAATTAATCATCATGACAATATAAGAAACTATCAACAAATATTTGCAAGCATAGAAATAAAGCGATAAATGCAAGAATAAATGTAAATAAATAAGAGAAAGAAAATGCAAACCGGACACGATGATTTATAGTGGTTATGCTACAAGGACATCTTCCTTGCCCTACTCCACTACCCGAGTCACCTACTCGAGAGTTCACAACACTACTCAACAAGCTCCCTTTTGGCGGAGAAAACCGTACACACATTTGCTTACACCGTTTAACGACACCAAGCAATATGTCGAGTCCTAATGCTAGCTAGGACCAAACTCACGACACAACTTCGATCACTACACAACTTCTACATGACTTCACGACTTCTTCACGACTTCTTCACGACTTCATGACTTCTTCACTACTTCACAACTTCTTCTATACTCCACTACTTATCCACACACCTACTTCTACATGACTTTCCACACTAATACTTCTTCCTACTACATCTTGCTCACTCATTGACTCACTACTAAATAAGATCATCTTGATCTACTTATTACATATACATACATAACTTACAACTTCACATCAACACTAAATAGACTCTAATACATCTTTGCCTTTATGATAGGGAGGATTCTTATCTTGCACTTTGAGTGATGAGGGATTGAATCACTTGAAACAAAGACTAATAAACTTATGATCAAAGGATTTAGAAGTGTGTTTGGAAAAGGATTGGGGTTGAAAATTTTCGTGCAAAAGGTGTAGAAAAATTGCAGAAATGAACCTGTATTTATAGGCAAACATTTCTAACAAAAGGAGCGTGCCGGCCCCCTTAATTGTATGGCCGGCCCCCTTAAAATTAAGGGGGCCGCCCAGACAAAAACGGCAGTTTTCTTGTCTTTTTCTGGGAAAGGTTTATCTAGTGATATTTTAACTGTTTTTGGCTACAAATTTGAATTCATATATTTATTATGAATTAAACATTTTCCTTTATATAACAAAAGTGTTTTTCAAAATATATAAGATGTTTATAACATTTTATAAAATTTGTAGTGTCTAAATAAAATCCCTTTGATCATAAAATGTATTAGACATTTGTTTGTACATACCTTAAGTGATTGTTGAAGCATACTCGAGACGTTGAGATGTCGAGGCTTGTTGACGTATGAATGCATAGATGAATTGTGATCACAAGTAACTTAAGCCTTTATGTTATATGTTGTAACTTACATCTTTGTCATCATCAAAACATGAAGAGGATGTTTAGATTAAATATCGTAATATTCATGCCAACAAAGTTGTTGATGAGATTACGACGTAACTACGCAAGAAGATTACGACCTAGAGGTAAATCCTAAGAAGATTACGGTGTAGCCATGTACGAAGATTATGACGTAATTGTTGCCGCCGAAGATTACGACGTAACTGACCATCTAAGTTACACCGTAACTATCACTAATGGATAAGATCATCCAAGGATTACACTAATTACAATGTAACCACAACTCAAGATTACGCCGTAGCTTTGATGGGCCTATAAATACCAGCCCTATTTCCTGTATTTTACACATCTTCCACACTACTAAAATTCAGAGAAAGAAGTAGGGCTCCAGAGAAACATTCTCCAGCAGCATACGAGCATTTTTCAAGGGAGAGATCGAGTCATAACATCCATAAGTTTTAGTCGTGTGTATTTAAATTACATTTTCGATTCTATGTCTTCCAATATCATGAAAAACATTGAGTCAATGGTACTTTTCAATATCATCGGATAAGCACCTTCGGTGCCAGCCTAGTTATGATTCCTTAATTGTTTCGATTATGTTTTTTCTTGCTTTTATTATTGCTTCTAGTGTGTGCATACTTAGTATTTCGTAAGATCCTCTAGTTTTGGTAGTTTTGAAGAGCGATTGTATTTATTACACCAGGAGAATTGACCAGAGGACCCTAGAGTAATAGGTTGCAAGAGTTGGTAAGAATTGACCAAAGGACTACCAATCCCTTGTGTGCGTATTGACCAGAGGAGCACCTTCCGTGTCGGATGAATTTAAGAAGTTAGATGTGTGGTTTAAGATCCGAAAGGCCGGATCACACAAAGAATTAATGTAGCATGTAGTGACACTTAATGACTCCAACTAATCTTCATGTAAGCCTTGACAGTTATAAGGATTCAGACCTTTGATGTCATGGTAGGATTCTAGGGAGATAGGCTAGGCGAATTGAACCTGAGGAGTCTAGTGATTTTTATGCCTCACTTAAAGCGATAGGAAGCTTAATTAGAAAACACAGTCATTGCATGATAGGATGAGTAACTAGTTGAGTACACTTTCTCCCTACTGTTTTACAACTCTGTTTACTTTCAATATTTCATATCCATTTATTTAGTTTAATTAATCAAACAATTCTAAACCCTTTTTAAAACGTGACATAGACTTAAATTAGGATCCAAAATGCATAGCTCTTGGGACGACCTCGGCTTTACCGATTACTACACTACACACAAATCGGGTACAATGCCTGTGAGTGCATAAGGTAGACCATAGGTAGACGAGACTTTTAGAAATATTAAAATTTGGTCAGAAATCCTGCATCATTTAAGTTTTCATGTCTTGTTTTATATTCATTCCTTATTAATCATAATGTATGATGGAATGCATTACTTGGTTCTTATATTATTCAACAATCTTTTAAGTGTTATTCGCGCAATTCCAGTTGAACCAAATGAGAGTCTTGTGAAGGCTGGAATTTCTAAGAAGATAATTTCCAAACGCGGGCCATTAAGACTAAAACTGAGAAAACTAAAACAGAAACTAAATCCAGTTGTAGGTAAAATATCCATGTTAGCTACTGTCGCTCAAATACCCGACGCTAACGGATGGTATTTTGACTCTGGAGCCATAGTACATGTTTATGACTCGAGAGACAAGTTTGTAGACTATCACAAAGTTGGCTAACTATGATAGAGCTGTGTTTGCAAGTTTCGAATTGTGAAGCTGAAGTTCACTTCTGGAAAAGTTGTAACCTTATAAAATGTGTATCATGTTCCTTCTATTCCAAAATGCCTTATATCTGTTAGCAAATTAGATGAGCACGGTTTTAAAATCACCTTCGAGTCAAGGAAAGTCGTGATTTCAAAACATGGTGTATTTGTGGGAAAAGGATACTATCTAGGAGGTATGTATCATGTAGATGATAGTAGTGTTTTGGTTGGTAAAATTCAGAAGCATAATGTTTATGTTGTTGGACTACCTCATTTAGAAACTATTGAAAATTCCGTTTGTTCAATTTCTTTATGGCATAAATGTTTAGCACATACAAATTTGAAAAACATTAAAAATATGAAAAACAACGGATTAATAAAATTTCAAAATAAAGATTTTGAAAATGTGAAACATGTGTAAAATCAAAGTTTGTGAAGAAACCATTTCCAACTGTTAAACGTGAAACAACACTACTTGACTTGATACATTTGTATATTTGTGAATTGAATGGAATATTTACTAGAGGAGGTAGAAGGTATTTCATAACATTTTGTGTTGATTCTAGTCGTTACCTTTATTTATACTTATTACGATAAAAAGACGAAGCTTTTGACTCTTTTAAAGTGTACAAAGTTGAGGTAGAGAATCAACTCGGTAAAAGGATTAAAATCCTTATGTCTGACCAAGGAGGGGTGTACTTTACTAGAGAGTTTGATGCATTCTACGAAGAGAATGATATCAAGCATGAGCACACCTCCCTGTATACACCACAACAAAATGGTTTAGTTAAAAGGAAAAAACCGAACCCTTGTAGAGATGGTTAACTGTATGTTGAACCAATCTAAGTTACCGACTAACTTATGGGGGAAGCCTAGTTAGCCGCATGTCACATTCACAATAGAATTACTAGTCGTGTAATTCACATGAGTCCGTATGAGTTATGGAAAGGTAGAAAACCAAACCTGGATTATGAAAGAGTCTGTGGGTGTTTGGCCTACTATCGAACATCTGATCCTAAAAGGTAAAAACTTGAAGCTCGAGGTATTAGAAGTGTGTTTGTTGGATACACTAAAAATAGCAAGGCTTATAGAATATTGGATGACAAAACATGGGTAATAATAGAATCAAGTGGTGCGGAATTCTATGAAGATAAAATTTCAAAAGATGTCAAAAACTCTCATGCGTCGCTAGTTCCAACTTTTTGTGGTTTCTCTCGCGGAGAAACCTCCATAGAGATTAATGAGCCGCGACGGAGCACACGAGCTAGAAAGGAGAAAGATTTAGGATCGGATGTTTTCTCCTACTTTGTTGAAGGGACGCAAAAGAAAGTGACATGAGAGGTTATTTTCACGATCAATATTGGTGACGACCTAAGACTTTCTCAGAATCCATGTTATCTTGCGATGCTCCTTTATGGAAGGAGGCAATTAATGATGAGATGGATTCCATCCTTGGAAATCAGACTTGGGAATTAGCACAACTTCCTAAGGGCGTGAGACCTATAGGATCTAAGCGGGTGATTAAGAAGAAGCTTAACCCAGATGGATCGGTATCTGCCTTTAAAGCAAGATTAGTTGCTAAAGGCTACAGACAAAAAAAAGGGATTGATTACTTTGATGCGTACGCCCCTGATAACACTCATTTCGTACATGTTTTAGTGGCATTATTTGCTTGTTTGTGCATTGTATTTGGTTGTTTTTGTGAACGTATTGTATGGAAAAGGTACAAAAATATATACTAAGGTTCAGGTACAATCAAGTCCAAGGAATAGCTAGAAAGATGGAGAAAAGTTGTTTAAACAAGAGCTTTTGCACAACAAATTGGATTCGTCCCATAATAAAGTCCTCGGGAAGATCATCAACGATAAAGAATCAAGTTATAAAGACTTCTGAGCTCAAGAAAAGATCAAGTGTTGAGGATATGAATGAAAGTCACATGCAAAGTTTGTTATAAGTTATCTTTTTCTTCTTCTACCAAAGGCTCAAGAGATATAACAAAGGTTTAAGTTCAAACCTATGGTTCAAAAAAATACTACAAATCTCAAGCTGAAACCTGAACCGTGGGTTGAGACTCAAACCTTGGGTTCAAACATTCCTGGCTTCTTTAATGGTTACTATTAATGATCCAACTCTTTAAATGGGTTGTCATTATGCTTCATTTAACTCAAGTGCAGAAATTTTATGACACTTTGTGCCCAAGAAACTTGCTTGTTGGCCAAATGTAGCCTTTCTATTAATTAGAAGCCTAGCCATGAGAGAAGACAATAATATAATACCTACTACTAATCTCATAATCAAATATTCTCAAAAGAAGGCTACAAAGAAGAAAAATGTAAGAAAGAGTTGGCTTACATTCATCATCAATCTTTGTAATCATTCAAGGAATCATTGTTGATCGATTCATAAGTGTTTCTAATTCTTGTAATCATCAATACAACATTTGTAAGACTCTTAATTATGTTTTCAAGTGATATAATTTATGTGATTATTTATTTGTTTGCCATGAGCGGCTAAGTGCCTTATGCACTTGCTTAGATGATGTTTGCTGCATGAATGTTGATTGATTATGACTACATGGTCCTAATTTCATGAAAAATTAATACTAAGATCAAATTATGCCTTCAAAGTTTTCATAAACAAAAAGAGTTATCAAGTTTGGTTGATTATTAATGGTATAATAGGTCGAAAGAGACATTGTTATTTAATCAATTGCAAAACCTTTGTCTATGAAGGATTTACCTTATGTATTGACTATTTCATAAGTAACTTGGGTAAACTTGGAAAACTTGAAAAGGATAGTTGTCAATTACTTGTGAAACGATAGCGAATCAAGTGATTGAATTGTGTTAGTTTTGTTTAGATCAAATTTTAATATTGTTTTTGTCATCTTAAAATCTTGACAAGGATTGAAAGTGTTGAAAACAAGAGGATTAGTACACCACTAATCAAATTAGAACACCATCTAATTTATTGATCATAACCATTTTGAACCATTGTCATAATCATATCAAAGGAATTGTGCAAACTAGTCTCGGTAAGTGTAGTTTTTAATATATTGAATTTACATCATCATCATCATTATTTGCTTGCATAGATTCGTTACTTAGTATCCGTTATAATCAAAGCTCACATTTCATAAAACTAAACAAATCCTTGTGAACGACCTCGGCTTACCGTATAATCTCTTACTACACACGAACGAGTATACTTGCTCGTATGTGTTTCGTTTGAATCATTGGTAGATCGTGCTATAAATTTAAAACTTGCACAAATCGAACGCATCAGCCCCGGTAGCTAGAATTAGTTCCATAGGAACTCTTATAGCAATTTTTGTAGTTAAAGGATTATACATTCATCAAAGGTTGTGCAGACAACTTTTCTAAACGGTTACTTAAATGAGGAGGTTTATATGGAGCAGCCCAAAGGTTTTGTGATACAAGGACAAGAGAACAAAGTATGTATACTTGTGAAGTCCTTGTAGGGTTGAAGCAAGCACCAAAGCAGTGGCATGAGAGGGACACTACTATTACTTCTTTCGGGTTTTAGCACAATAGTGCTGATAGGTGTATTTATATAAATAGCACGAAAGAATATACAATGGTGATTTGTCATAGTGTTGATGATATGGTATATTAGAGATGAAGTCTTATCCATGAACTTTAAGATGAAAGACCTTGGAGAGGTAGACACCATTTTAGTTGTTAAAATGAGAAGGACAAATAAAACATTTTCTCTAAGTCAGTCTCATTACATTAGTAAGATATTGACTAAGTTCAAGCACTTGGTATTAAGGAATGTAACACTCCTTTTGAAATAAGTGTGAAACTTGAAGTAAATTCTAGTGGTGCAGTGGATCAACTATAATATGCAAGTGTCATTGGTAGCTTGATGTATGCCATGCATTGTACTTGACATGATATTGCTTTTGCTGTGAGCAAGTTAAGTCAGTATACAAGTACCCGATTTTGGAACACAGGGATGCAGTGTCAAGAGTACTAGAATACTTGAAGAGAACTAGTGCTCTACAACTGACATATACGTCATACCAAGGAGTTTTGGAAGGGAATTTAGATGCAAGTTAGATTAATCACTTTGGTGATTCCTGATGAGTGTCTAAATACTCATCATTTTATACTAATCTGAGCTGCCAAAACATACAAAAACACTCAAATATGTATTAAAATACTTAAAATATCATAAAAGTGTGTTTTATATGTTTCAAATGCAAAATATGCAAAAACAGTTGAAAAACGTACAAAGTTTGCAAAATTGGCAGTTTCAGTCCCTCAAGTTTCATAAATTTGCAAAACTAGTCCCTGGTCACTCAAAACTTGTTCAAATATCATTTTAGGTCCTTGGGATTCATAAGTTGTTAGGAAAAGTCCTTTGAAGTTAAAAATTATAAATTTACAACTCTGGTCCCTCAACTTTGAAAAGTGTCAAAATCAGTCCCTGGTTATTTAAAATGGAAAAATATCAAATATAACCCTTGTACTATTCTATAATGGCATAATTGGTCCTTTGTGTTAACTGTTGGATATTTACAGGTTTGGCCCTTCAATTATCAGAAAATTACAAGTTAGGTCCTTGGATTTTGTGGAATTGGCAGAAAAGGTCCCCGGGTGGTTTAAAATGGAAAATTTCATTTAAGGTTCTTTGGTTTATCACACTTGGCAAGTCAAGTCCTTTTGATAACTATGGATAAATCACAAACCCAACCCTTCATCTTTGAATAAATTACATTTTTGGTCCTTGTGATTTATTACTTAAAAACCAACTGGACCCTTAGTTTTAAACTAAACCCAAAAACTAATCCTACCCACCCTTTCACAACAGCCCACTCCCAAGCCCACTATTCAAGCCCAGTCCACCCTTGGTCAATACCCGGTCAACACAAACCAAAACCACCCTGCTTTACCCTTTCCCTCCCAAACCACCTCACCACCACTGTAGCATCAATACCACCATGGTATCTTCACCTCAGCTCAACCCCACTTGCCTACCCACTCTCCTCCACCTCCACAACCCTCCAAAACCCTAAAAACCCTCACCACGCAATACACAGTACCCCAAACTGACAGATTGAGACTTTGGCGCCAAGAAACAATTTAAACGGCCAAGATGACTCAGACCATATCAAGGGCTGGGAATTGGTGGGAAATGACCCAGTGGGTCCCACAAACTCAGAAAGTCTCTATAAAGAAGAAAGGAAGCAAAAGAGAAAGATTATTAGTTTAGTCACAGCTTAATGTAATCGTAGGTAGTGTAGATTAATTTCTAGTTGTTACTTTCAGTTTCTAAAACTTGTTCTCAATTAGTTTCATGTATTTCACTCTTTAATTAAAGTTTAATTCAAGTTTCAGTTAGATATTCAGTTTATGCATTTTCATTAAATTCTCAAAAATCTCCAAAAGTTTAATTGTTGTTATTTGTTGTTGTTATTGAAATCTAAGATCCACTTAAGCTCTGACAAAGCTTATCAAAGCTTTTAGATATCATCTGAATTCAGTTTAAAGTATAATTACAAAATTCCAAAGAAAATAGAAAAATAGTTGAAAAATAGAAAATCAAGTAAAGAGGAAGAAGGATATTGAGCAGGGTGTTATTGGGATATATTTCTGGTTTAGAACCTTTTGGGAGGTATTAAGTTGGTTATTTGTTCCTTGTTTCATCAGTTCTCAGCTTGTTACCAATTGTAAGTGATATTTCAATATTATGTTTTTACTTTGATCATGCTTGTTACTATTTAATTATTGTTCTTATAAGTTTATTAGATACTTGTTACTGATAATATAGGTTAAACTCAGTCACTTGTTCTTTGGATTCACTTGGTGCTAAAAAATCAAAAATCTCACAGTGAAACACTCATAATTGACAAATCTGAGTTTTAAGCTTGTGGAGTGGTTGATTATTGCTAATTTGGTCTTACAATATCATAATATAAAGTTAGGAATCAGTGTAGTTGTTTAAATATACCATTTGTTTTGAAAATCTCATTTTCATAAGTTAATAGGAGTGTTTGGATAAACCTGTTACTCTGTGTTACAGGTTTGTTTGTTAGTATTTTCTGTGTGCACAAGTCATCTTAGGTCCAAGTCAGTTAAGGCAAGTCATAAAATTGGTTAAGTTTAGTTCTAAAAGTCAAAATCAACTTCTAAATTCCTTGACAGTTAACTGTCAAGGATTTGTGATCCACAAATCATCATTTTACTTTATTAGTTGTAGTTTAAGCTCATAATAGGTTCTATATAGCTTATAATAACTTATTCAGCTTATAGGGATCACTAGAAAGTCACAAAAGTCAAACTAACAAGTTTTATCAAAAAGTCAATTTTGCTCTTCTCAGATTTTCTCAAATCTTGAGGGATTTTTATAGATTTGTGTATTGTGATTCAGGCTTTGTGCTTTTGTGGATTGGTAATCTACCACCTCAACTTCAATATCCCATCTGTGTTATATTTTTAAGAATTTTCCTCTGGGCCCCACTCACTCTCAAAGTCACTTGCAGGGCAAAGGTGTGCCCTGCTCATTCAGACCCAGTCCATCACCACCACTTTGGTGGTGATTTCTGACCAACTCAGTGGGCCTCAAACATCCTAATTAGCTTTTCCCAACCCCCTCCTACCAGGGATAATTTCTTGACCAATTGTTTGACCTGAAACCCAGTGGACCCCACTTAGTTTTACCCTTGAACTCTGTCCCAAATCTGTGTTGTAACTAAGTTTTTGGAATAGCTTATTTGGCTTATCAGCTTATCTACTGAGCTTATTTGACCTAATTAAGCTTAGACAAGTCCAAAGTACTCATTAGAACCAGAATATACCATAGTGGGTCCCACATAAGCTCATTTGAGCTTATTTCCCATTTCAGTCAACATAAGTCAACTGTTAGGGTTGATAGCTTATATCTAGCTTATTTTTAAGTTATAAAATTATTGTTTTTACAAAAGTTACTTGTTTTTAGGTATAATATAGTTTTATAAAAGAAAAATCTAGAAAATACAACATAAAAATAAGTGATAGTTTCTATTTAATTTAATTTAATTTTAATTTTCATTTTTAGATTTTAATTAAGAAAGTTGTGTTTTTATATTTTTATTAATTTCCTATTAGGTTAAAGTATTTTAAATAATTTTCTCAGATTTTAATTTTGTAATTTAGTACTTATTATAATTAATAATAGTTTTATTAATAATTAATTAATAAGTAAGTTATAAATAGCATAATTACTTTTTATATAGCAACACCTAGTTTTTATATTTTTTATAGCTTTTATAAGTCATAAAATAGTTTTATAAATTTTTTCATAATTTTCTAAGTTAGTTTAGTATTATTTGTAATTTAAAATAGTTTAATTAGTTTAATTAATATAAATAGTTTTTAATTAATAGAAAATCTATAAAAAGATAAAAACATTTATTTTTATTTTTTATACTTTCTTCAACTTCATTTTTAAGTTTAGAAATTATTTTTATAAATTTTTAGTTTAATTTGTAGTGTTTATTATTTTTAGTTTTAATTAAGTTGGTTTTAAATAAATAGTTAAATAAGTTTTTAATTAAATAATTAATAATAAATAATATAATAATCTAAAAAATAGTTTTCTTTTTAATTAAATTTTATTTTAAGTTTAAGTTTATAGAATTTTCATTTTTAACCCCTTTAGTTTATTTTTCTTAAAACTCACATTTTTCTCAGTACGCAGTCGCGTCTGATTTTTAAATTGGTGTACGTTTATACGTATTTAGGTTTCACGTAATCGTTAAGATAGTTTATTTAAGTTATTTTAAGTTATAAAACCCTAGTTTAAACACACACACACACTTATACCTTTCCCGTTCATATTCACTCGATCACAAATTCGTTTATAATAAAACATCGCACACCTCGTTGGGACATTACGACCCGGGAAAACACTGTATTTCACGGAAGCATTTGCCTCATCTGTTTGACTATTATACTTGACCATTCACAAGTGGTTGACTAATAATTATCTGACCGTTTGAGGCGAATCAAAATTTGGCGCCGCTGCCGGGGAGGTTGTGTGCTTATTTTAAACGATTTTGCGTATTAGTGGATCTGGATATACATCCATTGTATATTTACCATCTTTTATCCATATTTTTATAAAACAAAACACAAAAATATTCACCTTTACACCCCTACCTATTTGATTCTTCATTTCTCATCCCCAAAACCCTTTGATTCTACATTCTTCCACTTGTCCCATAATTAATTCTAATGGCATCTCTCGATGACGATTTCTTTAAACAATGGGCCTGTAAAAGTAAAGTTGAAAAACTTATGGCCTTGTAAAAAATGTCGAGATGTTATGTTGATTATGATGGACGTTCGATTCCTATTCCCTCTCCGGTGAGGGAAAGAGATCATGAAACCGAGGTGACAAAGGACCTTGTACTTTTCTCTGACGATGGAGGTGCTAAATACGTCCAAACCACGATTGTCCGAAAACCTAAGCTCACAAATGCTCCTAAACCTTCAAGAATCAATCCTGATCGTTCACGGTTTACGGTTAAAAGTTTTTCAAGAAAACGTACAGAGCTTAGGGTAGTGACTGAAAAGAACGACTTACCTAACCTTCACGTTTATCAAGAACCAAAACCCGAGACCATAACAGAAGTGGTGGAAATTCCTAGCTCTAAGAGCACACCACTTGTCCCGCCTCCAAATTTTGTTCCTTGTGACGGTTGTGGTGAGCCGCTTTTCGGTTTTCCATGTCGTTGGTGTACATGTGAACAATGTGGTAATGATATTCAAAACGGGAGTTGTTTGTTTTGTGGATCGAGTAATTCATTTGCTTATGATCCTAATCAAAACTTATTCAACGACTCCTCAAATTTTTCCAACTACCCATCACATTCATACGAGCAAGAATCATATTATCCAAATCTCAATGATGCTTCGTATCAAAATACACCAAGCCAGACTCAACAGTTTAACTGTTGTGAGTACTGTGGAGGTCCACACTTTAGCTCTGATTGTCAAACAAGGAATCCATTTCCTTGTAACAATTACGACTATCCGTTTCAAGACCCACCTCCACAGTACCAAATGAACCAAGCAACTCCTCATATCTAGCAAGACCCTTATATAGAGGTTCTTGAGAAACTCAAAGATTTTAAGGAGGAGTTGGCTAATATGTTGCTTCGCCATGATCCAAGTTCTTCTTGTGTATATTGTGGGGGTCCTCATAATGATGATCAATGTCAACCTTCCGGTTTTGACACATCCACACCCCCACAATTTCCACTCATTCAAAATTCTCGTCATAAATCTATCGCAAAATTACTTGCTGAAGAACGAGATTCTGGGAAAAGCATGGAAGATTTAATTGCTGAGCAAAGAGTAGCCAAAATACGTGCCAATATTCGCTATGCTGCTTTCTACGAGTACGATGATGACAGTGATGATGATGATAACATTGTTATCATTCAAAAAGATTCATCGAGTTCATCAGTTGAGACTTCTTCCATGGAAATACAGGGAGAAAAGAATATAACTGAATCACCAGCAGCAGAAATAATGGAACTTGTAGACTCCATTACTGCTAGTCCTTCTCATCTCCCTCTGTATGATGTTATCACACCCGAGGTTCCCACTCACTCTCTGAGCATGGGGGACGAGCATCTTGACACTATTCCTGCAAAGGAATCTGACGAATTCATAAAGTCTAGTGTTGAGAACCTTGTCTCAATCCCAAGAGAGTCACAGGGAATTCTTGATCATATGTGTGATATTCCTACCCCCCTGATAATCCAAATGATCAAATTGAGAATGTCTCTAATTCCAGTAATGATTGTATATCTTATGGAGACATTGAGTATGTTGAGGCATCACTGCCTCATTCTGATGTTGATTCTCTTCATGAGGATTTTACAAAGGAACTCACTCACATCATTCCACTTCTATCTGGAAGTAATGATGATATTCTTGATTTTGAAGCCGATATGGGAGAAACTAAATTTTTTTTAAACTCTAATCCCAACATCGAGCTTAGTACTTCACATACTGATGAAAATTCTTTATCTTCTGGAGACATCAGTTATGTGGAGGAATTACCTTCTGAGCTTGTCAACTCAGAAGAAGAGAATGATAATCATTTTGTTCCCGAAGCAGTCGAGACTACTCTCACTAATCCTCTATATGAATTCGAATCTGAAACTTTAGTTTCTGATAATCAAATCTTTGATATTCAGAATGAGGATTGTGATGAGTTCACAGCGGAACAAGAATTCACAGATTTACATCCCCTTGTTCCTGAAGCATTCAAAACTACTATCACCAATCCTCTATTTGAATTCGAATCTGAATTCATTTTGATTGATAATCCAATTTTTGATATTCAGAATGAGGATTGTGATGAGTCTACAAAGGAACATGAGTTCACGAATTTACATCTTGTGAATGATTCTCTTTACGAGGAGTTCTCCTTTGAACTCACTAATATTATATCTCTACCGGAGTATGATAGTTTCTATTTTGATCTAGATATACCCATAATATGTCTTGATCAAACGAGCTTAAAAGAGGAGATTCATGAAACAATGAATTCTCCTATTGAAGATGAGGAGTTAATCATGATTTTCATCATGACTTTCTTTCTTTTCTTCATATATTCCGAGGCTTTGCCTGTTCTTCACTCTTTCGGGAGTGAGGATATAATCTTTGACCCCGGCATTCTCATTTATAAATTATGAGCCGGGTACTTATCTCATCGGTGTGGAACTTTCACGTGCTTCAAATGTTTATCCAAATATCTTGAATGAAAGTCCGATGCAGATTGTCTCTTCCACTTGCTTCCCCATGGACAAATAAATTTGGGGTCGAGTCAAGTTAGCGACTCGGTAATCAAAAACAGTAGCATGTACATAGGTTTTCACCCATGTTTTACCCTAGTGTGGGGGAGATACCCCGCATGTTGTATATATATATATATCCTCTAAAAAAAATGTGTAAATATAGTGATAGCTTCTATTTAAGAAGTTTTATCTAAAAAAATAATTGTATGTATATACATCTTAAATAAAGGCTATGGAATATTTTTCTTCTTACGTTCTAAGTGTTGGTTTAACACCCGGTACTTTGAATATTGAGGACAATATTCAGTTCTAAGTGTGGGGGGAGATTCGTTATTCTAACGAATTTAAACACATGTTCCATCAAGAACCCCCATTTTAGCCAAAATTTCAAAATTTTTTCTCACTTAGAACGCAATAAATGGTTAACAGTCCGCCATGTCTAACCCACATAAGGATTGGCTAATCCAGGAGCAAACGGTTCTTGGTAAAGATAACTCAAACCCGTTTATGGCTTGCAATTTGCCAAAAATTGTATGGTACTTAAACTCGCCATATCCTAAAACGCGAATGAGTTGGCTAGCTCGCAAGATTATGGCTTGTGGTAAAGGCAGTGGAAAATCCATAATTGGTAATCAGCTCACCAAAATGTTGACTATTCCATCAAGAGTTGGCTAGTCCAGAAGCAAACGGCTTTTGGTAAAGACTAATCAAATCCGTTGACAGCTGGTGATTTGCTCAAAATCACACGGTTATCAGGTGTGCCACAGTTCTTACACCTGGCTACTCCAGAAGTGATGGCTTTTGGTAAAGAGTTTTTCAAATCCATTAAGTTTTTCTCAATAGATTGCTAGGGACTAGCAATAGTTTAGTGTGGGGGATTGATGAGTGTCTAAATACTCATCATTTTATACTAATCTGAGCTGCCAAAACATACAAAAACACTCAAATATGTATCAAAATACTTAAAATATCATAAAAGTGTGTTTTATATGTTTCAAATGCAAAATATGCAAAAACAGTTGAAAAACGTACAAAGTTTGCATAATTGGCAGTTTCAGTCCCTCAAGTTTCATAAATTTGCAAAACTAGTCCCTGGTCACTCAAAACTTGTTCAAATATCATTTTAGGTCCTTGAGATTCATAAGTTGTTAGGAAAAGTCCTTTGAAGTTAAAAATTATAAATTTACAACTCTGGTCCCTCAACTTTGAAAAGTGTCAAAATCAGTCCCTGGGTTATTTAAAATGGAAAAATATCAAATATAACCCTTGTACTATTCTATAATGGCATAATTGGTCATTTGTGTTAACTGTTGGATATTTACAGGTTTGGCCCTTCAATTATCAGAAAATTACAAGTTAGGTCCTTGGATTTTGTGGAATTGGCAGAAAAGGTCCCCGGGTGGTTTAAAATGGAAAATTTCATTTAAGGTTCTTTGGTTTATCACACTTGGCAAGTCAAGTCCTTTTGATAACTATGGATAAATCACAAACCCAGCCCTTCATCTTTGAATAAATTACATTTTTGGTCCTTGTGATTTATTACTTAAAAACCAACCGGACCCTTAGTTTTAAACTAAACCCAAAAACTAATCCTACCCACCCTTTCACAACAGCCCACTATCCAAGCCCAGTCCACCCTTGGTCAATACTCGGTCAACACAAACCAAAACCACCCTGCTTTACCCTTTCCCTCCCAAACCACCTCACCACCACTGTAGCATCAATACCACCATGGTATCTCCACCTCAGCTCAACCCCACTTGCCTACCCACTCTCCTCCACCTCCACAACCCTCCAAAACCCTAAAAACCCTCACCACGCAATACACAGTACCCCAAACTGACAGATTGAGACTTTGGCGCCAAGAAACAATTTAAACGGCCAAGATGACTCAGACCATATCAAGGGCTGGGAATTGGTGGGAAATGACCCAGTGGGTCCCACAAACTCAGAAAGTCTCTATAAAGAAGAAAGGAAGCAAAAGAGAAAGATTATTAGTTTAGTCATAGCTTAATGTAATCGTAGGTAGTGTAGATTAATTTCTAGTTGTTACTTTCAGTTTCTAAAACTTGTTCTCAATTAGTTTCATGTATTTCACTCTTTAATTAAAGTTTAATTCAAGTTTCAGTTAGATATTCAGTTTATGCATTTTCATTAAATTCTCAAAAATCTCCAAAAGTTTAATTGTTGTTATTTGTTGTTGTTATTGAAATCTAAGATCCACTTAAGCTCTGACAAAGCTTATCAAAGCTTTTAGATATCATCTGAATTCAGTTTAGAGTATAATTACAAAATTCCAAAGAAAATAGAAAAATAGTTGAAAAATAGAAAATCAAGTAAAGAGGAAGAAGGATATTGAGCAGGGTGTTATTGGGATATATTTCTGGTTTAGAACCTTTTGGGAGGTATTAAGTTGGTTATTTGTTCCTTGTTTCATCAGTTCTTAGCTTGTTACCAATTGTAAGTGATATTTCAATATTATGTTTTTACTTTGATCATGCTTGTTACTATTTAATTATTGTTCTTATAAGTTTATTAGATACTTGTTACTGATAATATAGGTTAAACTCAGTCACTTGTTCTTTGGATTCACTTGGTGCTAAAAAATCAAAAATCTCACAGTGAAACACTCATAATTGACAAATCTGAGTTTTAAGCTTGTGGAGTGGTTGATTATTGCTAATTTGGTCTTACAATATCATAATATAAAGTTAGGAATCAGTGTAGTTGTTTAAATATACCATTTGTTTTGAAAATCTCATTTTCATAAGTTAATAAGAGTGTTTGGATAAACCTGTTACTCTGTGTTACAGGTTTGTTTGTTAGTATTTTCTGTGTGCACAAGTCATCTTAGGTCCAAGTCAGTTAAGGCAAGTCATAAAATTGGTTAAGTTTAGTTCTAAAAGTCAAAATCAACTTCTAAATTCCTTGACAGTTAACTGTCAAGGATTTGTGATCCACAAATCATCATTTTACTTTATTAGTTGTAGTTTAAGCTCATAATAGGTTCTATATAGCTTATAATAACTTATTCAGCTTATAGGGATCACTAGAAAGTCACAAAAGTCAAACTAACAAGTTTTATCAAAAAGTCAATTTTGCTCTTCTCAGATTTTCTCAAATCTTGAGGGATTTTTATAGATTTGTGTATTGTGATTCAGGCTTTGTGCTTTTGTGGATTGGTAATCTACCACCTCAACTTCAATATCCCATCTGTGTTATATTTTTAAGAATTTTCCTCTGGGCCCCACTCACTCTCAAAGTCACTTGCAGGGCAAAGGTGTGCCCTGCTCATTCAGACCCAGTCCATCACCACCACTTTGGTGGTGATTTCTGACCAACTCAGTGGGCCCCAGACATCCTAATTAGCTTTTCCCAACCCCCCTCCTACCAGGGATAATTTCTTGACCAATTGTTTGACCTGAAACCCAGTGGACCCCACTTAGTTTTACCCTTGAACTCTGTCCCAAATCTGTGTTGTAACTAAGTTTTTGGAATAGCTTATTTGGCTTATCAGCTTATCTACTGAGCTTATTTGACCAAATTAAGCTTAGACAAGTCCAAAGTACTTATTAGAACCCGAATATACCATAGTGGGTCCCACATAAGCTCATTTGAGCTTATTTCCCATTTCAGTCAACATAAGTCAACTGTTAGGGTTGATAGCTTATATCTAGCTTATTTTTAAGTTATAAAATCATTGTTTTTACAAAAGTTACTTGTTTTTAGGTATAATATAGTTTTATAAAAGAAAAATCCAGAAAATACAACATAAAAATAAGTGATAGTTTCTATTTAATTTAATTTAATTTTAATTTTCATTTTTAGATTTTAATTAATAAAGTTGTGTTTTTATATTTTTATTAACTTCCTATTAGGTTAAAGTATTTTTAATAATTTTCTCAGATTTTAATTTTGTAATTTAGTACTTATTATAATTAATAATAGTTTTATTAATAATTAATTAATAAGTAAGTTATAAATAGCATAATTACTTTTTATATAGCAACACCTAGTTTTTATATTTTTTATAGCTTTTATAAGTCATAAAATAGTTTTACAAATTTTTTCATAATTTTCTAAGTTAGTTTAGTATTATTTGTAATTTAAAATAGTTTAATTAGTTTAATTAATATAAATAGTTTTTAATTAATAGAAAATCTATAAAAAGATAAAAACATTTATTTTTATTTTTTATACTTTCTTCAACTTCATTTTTAAGTTTAGAAATTATTTTTATAAATTTTTAGTTTAATTTGTAGTGTTTATTATTTTTAGTTTTAATTAAGTTTGTTTTAAATAAATAGTTAAATAAGTTTTTAATTAAATAATTAATAATAAATAATATAATAATCTAAAAAATAGTTTTCTTTTTAATTTAATTTTATTTTAAGTTTAAGTTTATAGAATTTTCATTTTTAACCCCTTTAGTTTATTTTTCTTAAAACTCACCTTTTTCTCAGTACGCAGTCGCGTCTGATTTTTAAATTGGTGTACGTTTATACGTATTTAGGTTTCACGTAATCGTTAAGATAGTTTCTTTAAGTTATTTTAAGTTATAAAACCCTAGTTTAAACACACACACACACACTTATACCTTTCCCGTTCATATTCACTCGATCACAAATTCGTTTATAATAAAACATCGCACACCTCGTTGGGACATTACGACCCGGGAAAACACTGTATTTCACGGAAGCATTTGCCTCATTTGTTTGACTATTATACTTGACCATTCACAAGTGGTTGACTAATAATTATCTGACCGTTTGAGGCGAATCAATTCCAAATCCACAATTGGGTGGATTTATACACTTATGAGAGAAGCTGTTTCTTTGGCTAGCAAGAAACAAACGTGTATTTCTCATTCTACTATGGAAGCTGAGTTTATTGCCTTGGCTGCAGCAGGCAAGGAGGTTGAGTATATTCAGGATTTGTTGATGGATATCCAATTGTATCCCAGTCCAATGCCCTTAATTCCTATGAACTGTGATAGTAAAGCTGCTTTGTCTATAGCTTACAACTTTGTGTGTAATGGGAAGTCGAGACATCTTCGTCTTCGACACAATTATGTGAGACAATTAGTTTAGAATAGTACCATTAGTATTGTTTACGTCAAATCATGTAGAAATTTGGCAGATCCACTTACTAAGCCTCTGATGAGCGACTTAGTAAGTGTTACTCCTAGAGACATGGGTCTGGAACCATAAATGAATCTGTTGGTGATGGTAATCCGACTTGGATTTAGTGCTCCTATCTCCAAGTTTAATGGGTAATAATAAGTCACTGATCGATAGAAGGTACTATCGCATGATTGACCCATGTAGTAGAGATAGTACGACGTTGTCGAGATTTAGGATGAGATTATTCTCTTAACAAAGATTTAGAGGCATCTTAGCAAAGAGATGTTATAGAAGTTTTGCCTATATGAATTACAGGTGGAGCCGCCTTGAATAGAGAGTTTGTGGTTTCTCTCTTAGAGGGCCATGAATCATGATATAGCGCATGGCCATATTAGCGCTCAGTGAGAACGGGATGGTTACCATGGGAAATGTGTAGAAATGTACCGGTAATATCACAAGATTCTTGGTTTAATCTTCGGACACCATATAATCGATTTTACTTTGCATATTTCGAGTAAACGGGATTTAATCTTATTGACACCTTTGTGACATAACCCATAAAAGTAGAGGAAAACTTTCCAACCTTTTTTCCAGCCTAGTGGGGGATTGTTTGAATATTGAGTTTAGAAGTTTATTATTTATAAAGCATGAGGTACAATTAGTTGATGCACTAACTGATTGTACATGGCATACAACATAAGGTATAAGTTGGTGAAGCAACAAGTACCACTTGTGTTTGACTTGTTATACGGAGACCTGGTAAAAGGGAAGTGGAAGCAAACAACTTCCATTTTCTCCTTGACTTAAGGAAAAAATTGTGACCACATCGTACACATCTTTCAGTTAGTTACTAGGGTATGATTTGTGTAAAAAAGGATACCCAGAGTTCTAAAACAAAAGACAACAAAACCATACAACCAATCATATAAGCTGCCATTACTACTTCCTTTTAAGTTCTCTGTCTATCATCATTTCGTTGCAAACCTTTGTTGTTGCTACTGAAGGTTTGTGTGTGTGGACTGTATACATCCTGGAGTGCCTGGCTCGTAGACTCTAGCAACTATACGAGGTTTCGATCGTAAAGTACGGGGAATTTGTAAAAATGGTATTAAAACTACTAAACACAAGGTGTAATCACCCAACCAACCACCCCTTGGTGATCTATTCTTATTATTAAAACAATATACACCAAAGACTTGTCACCAACACGGATTCAAGCCAAGAACAATACAATCAGAAATATGGTAGTCCCTCTATTAGGTGCTACCTACAAAAGACTTACACTCTAAACCAAACCCTTAAACCAAAACAATGTCAGAAAACAATACTAGCCAACAAGAGCAAGAAGATATTGATAAATACAACTATAGAATCAAAACTTAAACTAAAACCAGAAACCCAGAAGATGATGCACACTCTTTAGAGAGAAAACTGTGTGTGAAAACTCAGAGAATGAAAGTTGTTACCAAACCCTAGCTCGTAGCAATCTATATATAAGCAAAAGTTACACTTAGAACCCTGCAAAAGCAAACACTAGGCAAACACAGCTAAACATAAGAGTTAGAGTAAACCAGTTATAAAAGTTTTACATAATTAACCCTGAAGTTTCATAAGTATGACAAAAGATGTTAATACTGTTAACAGAATTCGATCACGTGCAGTTCTGTTTAATAGTTGTTTGGGTTCTACTATTGCTGTTGTCTAGGTGCAATATGGAGATGGTTTCGATGTTGATAGCTCTTGTTCTTGATACTCTTTTGCAGCAGTGGACTCACAATATTCAGGGGTAATTTTGTATTTGCCCCATGAGCTTCACCATGCTTCAAGCCTATCCCCATGCGACTTCGAGTTAGGGTTTTGCCCCAATTCGACTTATGCTTTTTATGCCATTATGTTCATATGGCCATTTTTGCCCCAAAATCAAGTACAAGTGTGTAAGTGTGTGTAAGACCCAAGTACACTTGTGTAAGTGTCCTTTTTTATGCAACATGTACCTATGTGTAAGTGCACTATTATGCAACATGTACAATTTTATTAAAAAATTCAAACTTTTGAAAAATAAAATATTATTTATTTTTATGCAAATAGTACTTTTTAATGAGATTAGATGTTTCAAATAGTTATATGTACTTTGTTATGCGATTTGTACAAAATGTTATTTGATTTGATATGTTGAAAGTTTATGTACTTGGTTATGCGACTTGTACTGATCCTGAACCTAAGTTTTAAGATTCAACCTCCAAACCAAATACCTAACCAACATCCAAACCAAGTACAAAACCTTACAAAAATGAATCTCCCACCACATTTCATATCCTTTTCAAATCTATACATAACATCTCTCTCCCATCTCATAAACCAGCACCACCACGTTACAGCCACCGCCACACTACCATAAACCAGCACCACCACGTTACAGCCACAGCACCACCACGTTAATATGTTCTTGCTTTATTTGTTATGTTGTTAAACTTTTACTAGTTCTAATAATTTTATAAAATGTAAAAGATATTAGTTAGATTTATATTAAATGCATTGACCATTGTTAAACATTGGGTACTCAACAGTCTTTCATGGGATACCCAACCGGTGGTTCATGTACCAAAGTGTATCAATTCCCCACGGTCCTCTACATATAGCCGCTCCTCATACCACAATGACACACACATACAACTTTTTTCTAAAGCAAAATAAAAATGGCTCCACTACCACTTTTCGATGAAGTTGCTCATGCTTGTGGTTCCACCTTGTTGGAACGCCAGCTAGATTTGTATCTTGAGAGGTCTTCTTCCAAAGACAAGGATCTGGAGCGTGATATCACGAAAGTCTGCATGAAGTTATCTGAGTCCATCAAAGAAGCCCAAGCTTTTCTGAAGGAAGTCGATGTCTTGAAGGGTAGGGTCGAGGCTGTGGAGACTGCAAAGTTCCTTAGGCAGCGTCAGCATAAGGATCTCCTTCGGCTGATGGCTCTGATGATTTCTATGAAGGAGACTGAGTTGAGCATGCGTGAGAAAGATATATTTGCTGAGAAGCTGAAGGGATGGTTGCCATTCTAAGTCTCTGGGTGATGCTCTTGGAAGTCTCTGGCTGGATTTCGTATTTGGTTTATGTTTCTTGGTTTATGTTTAACATGTTTCTTGTTTATGTTTATCATTATCATGTTTCTGGTTTATGTTGATTTGGACATTGGACTTTTAAAATTTTTTAATCTAATGTTTATGGTTTATGTTAATCATTTTTTGCTCTATGGTTTATGTTTATCATTTTTTGCTCTATGGTTTATATTTATCGTTATTCTTTTTTGATTAAGTTTGGTTATGCTACTCTCCCTAAATTCCTTTTTAAAAACTGCATATGTTATTTGTATTAAATTTGCAGGTTTATGTTTAGGAATCATTCTTATTTTTTATGCTCTATGATAGTATTACATGAATGGGTGTCATGAATTTATCCCATATAATTAATGATGTTTTGTTTAATATTGTAATGTTGAATTTATCCCATATTCCTTTTTCAAAAATGCATATGTTTTTTTTTTTTTTTTTTTTTTTTTTTTTATTAAATATGGTTTATGTTTAGGGATCATTTTTATTTTTTATGTTTTATGATTGTGTTACATGAATGGAGTTTAAAATTTATAATATATAATTAGCGATTTTTTGTTTAATATTGATTATGTTTGATTAAGCTAGTCTCCCTAAATTCCTTTTTAAAAGCTGCATATGTTATTTGTATAAAATCTGGTTTATGTTTATCATTTATCTTTTTTATACTCTATGATGGTGTTACATGAATGGACCTTGCAATTTATAATATATAATTAATGAGTTTTTGTTTAATATTGGTTATGTTTGGTTATGCTAATCTCCCTAAATTCCTTTTTTAAAACTGTATATGTTATTATGTGTATTAAATCTGATAATTTACACATGAATAGTATCAAGTTTGATAATTATTGCGTTGTTATTCTTCAAACTAACATTATTATAGTTATTGTTTTTTATTATTTATTTATATTTTTAGAAAAAATTAAATCTTAAATGGGATTTTTTTATAATTATAAAAATATAAGTTATAAGTATTTTTTTTTAATTTTAGGAAGTTAATGGTAATGCATTGTGCCTGGAAGGGTTGATTTATATCCATTGCATAAATGAGGGGTTTAAATTGTAATGTTGAACATCTTCCTAAATACTGCATTCCCCATTTATGCATGGGAGAAGATGGAAAGGCTGCATTAACAACCAAACTAAATGTTCTAATGCCTCGAGAGTGTCTTTGTGGTGTTATTTTTACACATTGTAAGTTGCTATCATTAATTACAACAACCAAACCCCTATTTTCATTATATATATACGCATATATTGATCACATACTTTTAACCCTAACCTTAAGATGGCAGACACATCAAACCTTAATGAGATGAAAGATGCAACAAAATCTGGTAAGCTAGTTGATGCGTTCAAGCTGTTGGTAACTCATGACAAAGCAGAGGAGATAAGTTTTATAGCTCGTATTGGGGAGGAGAGTAGCCAATTGAGGGCGGTGATTGACAAGAAGGAGAAAACAGTAACTGAGGTAGCTACCTCATTTACTCGTTTCAATGTTGTGGCTGAAACTGGCCGCCAATGCCTGCTTGAAGTTCAACAAAAAGACCGCAGGAAGCTTGATCTGTTGGCTCAACTACTGGTGCTATCTCGTCAAAGCTTGGAGGAGAAGGATGAGCTTTTAGAGAGGTTGGAAGAAGCTGAAGCGGATGACGAAGATTAGTATGTTTTGGTCAATGTCTTTTGTGTTTTGCTGTATGTAATAGGGTTGTATGTATATGTTTATGATCAATGAATGGAACAACGGATCAAGGATGATCAGTTATGTTTATTAAAGTATTTATGTGTTATTACCTTTTAGAGTATATTTATTTTCATTTTTTTTTTTGTATAAAGGGTAAAGTAGTGTGTGTGTTTGACTTTCTTATCTCACACATTTCTCTCTCATACACGGTTAAAACAAGCTGGTAGATCTGAATAGTAGATTTAGGGTTTTCAATCTAAGCCATAATTAATCAAAATGTGTATTAAACAATCAAATATTTATCAGGGCTATGATAAATGATTCTAGTCTTTGATGATTCAGCCTAATATTTCAGGTATTCGATTTCAGTTTGCCCAAATAGATATTGATGATGGTTTCAAGTTTAGTTAATTGATATGAATTTCCTGTGTTATGCATGGTTGTTGAACCCCACTTAGCTATTTATGGATGGACTTCAAATTCTTCACAATGTTTTGATTGGGATGTTGATACTGGCAATCTTGATGATATAGTTGTTGAAGTTGGAACAATCAAAAGAAAGGTTAGTGGATACTTTATTTGAATCATTGAGTAGTTTATATCATCTTAGGCCGTTTACTTTATGTTGAAATTTGTTTGAAGGGAAAGTTCATGTTGTCATATTTCATTTGGAGTGTTTGGAAGTTCTTCGTTTGTGTAGTAATGAGTTTGTTTGGAGTTTGTTTGTGGTTGGTTTGGGGTTTTCGGATATCGTTGATCTGTTTCAATGGTAAGCCATATTTCCATTTTACTATATATTTAACCTCGTTTGGTTTAACTGCTATAAAATGAGGTATGGTGTGATATATATCTTTACTAAATTGAGGTATGGTGTGTGAATATATGATTCATTCTATTCTTACATTTTCCTTGGAAGTGTATTTCGTTTAATCATTTATTGTTTATTGAAACAAGTCTAGTTTGATATGGGTCTTACCCTCTCAAAACCAAACCTGATGCCCACTTAAGTTTCCTGTCATAGTGCCAATTTTGATACGACCCAAATGTAGAGTATCATTAATATGAAGGATTTTTGTGTTAGTTTATCAAACCCTCTAACCTTGCGTATCACAAAAGTAGTAAAATTGCATAACAAGAAACAAGTTTAAAAACAAGGCAAACACAATGCACAAGTTTGAATGCTACTGCAGAGACGTCATTGCAAAATATATATTGATAAGTTTATTTGTGATTTGACAAGGCTCTTACCCTCTCAAAGCCCAACCTCCCCTTATGCACATTTAAGTTAACTGTCCTATTAATAAGTTTGATATGACCCAACTGTAGAGTGTGTAGGTATGTGTTTATATTGAGCTTGTGTGTGTGTGTGTTTAATATGTATTTTTTGTGACTGAAGAATAAAATAGTCAATAAAACATCATTTTAGTCTTTCCCCTAATTAAAAAAGTCACACAAAAAAGTTCAATAGATATTACAGATATTACACTATAAATAAAGAGGATAACATCTTAACATTATATTCCATTTCATTTACACACATTCACAATGATTTAATCAAAACACACATTCACTCTTCTCTCTTAAAATTTCACACACATTCACCGTGATTTAATCAAAACCATCCGTCGTCCGCCGCACGCCGTCTGCCGTCACCCATCCGCCGTCCGCCATCCACCATCGCCGCCCGTTGTCTGCCGTCGACCACATTCGCATTCTGTTTAAACTCCGATTACTTTCATCCAGGTTTAATTCTTCTTTTCAGTTGAGCTTATTTTGCCCCAATTTTGAATGTATAATTTTGCCCTAATTTTTGCTTCAATGTTTTATTGATTGCGAGTATTATTTTGCCATAATTTTGAATGTATACATGAGTGTTTGCCTGAATTGTTACAGATGCATTGTTAGGGTTTCGATTGAAGTTTATTTTGATTTTGATTCTTTTGTTTATTGTTTGTGATTATATGATTGTTGTTGTGTTACTTATTGATAAGTTCGGCCTATAGTTTGTGAATTGTTACGGTTTTTAATGCAAAATTGATATGAAGGTGAACATAATTATTAACGTTTTTGAACGAAAAGTTGTAGGCGGATATATTGTTAAGGCTAGAGTGTATAAAAAACGCAGTTAGTTAATTTATTTGACGCGTAGTGTTTTGATGATTGTTGGGACATGCTCGTATGGATATATAATTTAGTTAGTTTTAGTAAGTTGACGTCGGATGTTGTTAGTCTAGTGATATGTAACTAGTGAATTCAAGGTATAAGATAATATACGTAAAACTGAGAATAACAAGATCGAGTACCAAAACCATCCAAGTTCAAGTGATTAATGTGCATAAGCCAATGTGCACAAAAATCATTATTTGTGTCTCTGCCAATCCTTGAAATTTCTATGGATTAGCTTGTCGTATCGATTTGGTTGTGCAAATTTTAAATCGATTGTCTGATAGTTTATTGTGCTGTATATTCACATTGATAGTTAGTTATGATCAATATAGTTATTGTTGTGTACGGAATTGGATGTTTATTTTTATATGTGTAGGTGTGCGGAAAGTGTTAAGTTTATGTTCATAGATGATTTTGTGGTATCAATTTTAGTTGGCTAAATGCTGATAATCAGATTGCTGATATTAATCGTATTAGGAAATGTTAACTATGCTTGTATAATCACATAGAGAGTTAGCTATGATCAGTGTAGCTGTAGATTAGGTGGTTTCTGCTTACAGGTTTTTGGTTTACAGTTTGTTTCACTTGACCACGCATAGGAAATTAGTTGTTTATATGCAAGCAGTGAACTGCATATTCTGTTTCTAAACATGATTAAGTGAGTGTTCTTTGATGATATTGTATATTCATAAGTAATTAGGCACCGAAACAATATAAGTGAGTCGAGTACCTGTTGTTCGCTGTATTTGTATAAAACAGGCACCCGAAATTTTTGTTTATGCTGGTGGATTTTTTTCCCATACTGATTGTAGTAGTGAAAAAGTCAATCATCTGCTTATTGATGCAAACTTAGCTTTAGAAAGTTGTGTTGATTTGTTCTCTACTTGATGTAGGCTTTAAGTGGATTTGCGACATGTTGTTTGTTATTAAAGCTATGATTTAAATGAGGAAACACAAGTAACCATTGTACTTGACATGTTGCAAGAAAGAATGATTTTCAGTAGTTATATGATGATTCATTTCCATCTATAGACCACATGTTTTAATATTGCCATTTTGTACCAATTTAAGTTATGAACTTGTGATCTATCCTTTTAACATCCTAGTAAGTAGTAACTGAACTTCTGCATATTTTACCGTAGATTTTGAAAAGTATTGCAAATGAATAGATTGTAGTATGATGTTCAGTAGAACACTTCAGAATCAGAACTAGTGACTGACTTACTTCCCTGTACTTTTGGTCACGTTATATGTACTAACTGGTCCCTAATTGCCAGAACTACAAGTAATGAGCAGAATTTTAGTTACCATCCATGACCTCTAGCGTTCTAGTATCTGTCTTAAAATCAATCTCCCGTGTTGCTATTTCTGCGGGCTCAAAACCAAGCATGTGAACAATCAATGGTTGAAGCTGAAAAGGATTTCAAGAAGATGATTGACCATATCAGTGAAACTCAAGGCATGATGGCGGTAAGTTTTGAAGTCACTTCTGAAAGCTCTTCATTAGTAGTCAAATTTATATGTCTCGCAAGATTCTTCCTGGCATCATACATATATGGATGTGATAGGAGAAGCACAAGCCCGAGCTATTCAATGTATGCTTTATGGCCTAACTGTCATTTGATTCTAATAAAATGCATATGTTATAATATACTCAAAACAGTCCAAGCTTCCTGTATTATCTAGTTGTTGCCACTTGAAATTTCTATGATCAGTAGATGTGCTTCAGTGAATTTCTAAACTCAGGTACTTGATACTTCCTTGAATTGTGAAAAGATCGTAATGTGTCTAGTTATAAGATTTCAAGCTATTGTTAATATCTACATTGATAGGTGGAAAGTGAGACAAAGAAGACCATTTTTTCAAAGTCGAATGAGCCACATGTGACGGGAACAAAATTTTTTGCTAGAATTACTCATGAAGAGGTGATTTCATTTCCTTATTCTTACATAAAGTATATATGAATCTATGCTACTTGATATCCATTTATGTGGTCTTTCTTTCCTCAAAACGCTCTGAGTATTTGTGATCTGTGTAACTCGACACAACCATAACACCTTACCAGATACAACATAAACCATTCATGTGTTATGAGATATGCAATTAGTGGGGTAGGAAAAAGACATTGGTTACCATTGAGAGATTGATAACCAATGAGAATAGATAAGCCCGATTATGTATTTACTATGGTTTTATATTTTTGAAATGTAGGAGAACAGATATGCAATAGTTGATGTCACCAACCCAGAAAAGGTATTTTCCATATCTGTTTCCTCTTTATGTCTTGAGTGATGTAAGATTAAGATATGTGTTTCAGTGTTTGTGTATGATATTTATTGTTTTTCTTTCAGGTTGCAGGTTTTATCCGTAGAGCAGAGCAATGTCATTTTCAAACAGATATATCAACCTATACAATTTAAGTTCTGCTTCCGCAGCCCTTTCAGCATTCTAAAGTTACAAGAGCATTTCTTAGGGACTCCACTCTTCTACCTTTTCTTTTGATAGAAACATGGAATTCTTTACTACCCCCTCCCACACCCAAATAAACTGAAATCTTTTGTTATATATGCTCATCTGTTAGAATATTTTGATATATGATAATCTGATATTTTTCATTCTGTATGGCCAGTTGCTTCGCACGAGGCGACCTTTTGTTGCTACTATAACCGATGGCTATGGTAACGAGCTGTTTAGGGTAAGACTGGTAGACGTATATTTGTTTAGTCATGTCATATGATTTTATTTTTGGCTTTACTATCGTTTTTACTTATTGTGTGACTGTAGATTATCTTAATGATTAATGTAGGTCCGGAGGCCCTTTTGGTGGCTAACTAGCTCGATCTATACAGAAGTAGGTGGAAAGGTATGCCAATATACCATACATTTTGAGATACAAGTTTCATGTACATGTAGCTTGTTCAATTGTTGTAGTATTATTTTTAACTTCGTATTAATTCTGTATCCAGGAAATTGGTGTGGTTCATAGAAGATGGCATCTATGGAGGAGGAAATTGGTGTGGTTCATAGAAGATGGTAATCATTCTTTATTTTTGTTGCTTCATATTTAGAAAGACGTGTCTAGAATATTTGGATATGTTGGGTGTTTATTGCAGATATGCAGCTGTTTGATTTCATATGCAGATGTGCAGCTGTTGATGGAACTCTTTTAGAGCATTTATTTAGATTTTTTTTCTTTGTTATTCTTGTTTGATGTCGGTCATCTTTGAGACCTTAAGATTCTAAACACTTTGTGCTTAGTTTAACATGTGGGAACCATTTGATTCATATGTAAACATATACATTTTGGAAATGGGTGAATTTGAGTTGTTTTCGACTTGTTTTAGGCAATAAAGTTACTTTGTGGTTTCATATATGTGATTTTCTTATAAATTCATGTTTTATATAGTTTTCAGCATATAAAATGCAGTAGAAATGAGAAAAATGCAGTTGAAATGGAAAATGATTGTTCAAGACTTTTAGTGACTGAATAATCCAGTCACTAATAAATTCTTTTTAGTTTTTCTTTCCGAGCCTATATTGACACATACAATCAGACATAAAATGAAATAGACCTTTTGTGACTGATACTAAGCGTCAAAAAAGACTTTTAGTGATGGCTCTTCTAGTGTCTCTTTTTCTTTCAGTGGGAGAAGACCAAAATGCCTTTAGTGACTGATTTTATGCTTTTTCTGACACTTTTTATCAGTCACTAAATGTCATTTATCTTGTAGTGAAACCTCTTATTGGGGAGCACCTTAAATATTTTAGATATAGACTCATTAATAGAAAAAATGGGTTTCTTTTAACAAAGTAATAATATTAAATTGATGGGTTTCATCATCTTTTCTCATTAAAAAAAAAAAAAAAAAAAAAACTCCTAAGTGCCTATCTGTATTGTTATTGTGGAAATTTTACTTATCGATAAATCTCATAGCTATGATATTGTTAGGAAAATATAAAGAAAAAGCATCGAATTAATGTTATAGAAATACAATCTCAATCCAAATATTAATATCACGTTGATAATAAAACTTATATGAGCGACTTCATTTTCATATTATCATCTGGCACAATTATTTTGGTGGGTCGTACACATTTGTAGATGATGTGATACTGAAAATACAAATTTCACGCCGACATTATACGTCAAATATCTTCTTTTAATTATCACAAACAGAGTGTTATGTGCAGCTTGTTGATGGTGCTCGCCGTTCCTAGGTGGCAAGTCCAACGGCTCACCGTTCTTAGTTGCCACACCGCCCCCTTGCCGTTCTTCTTCGTTGGGCAGTGCATCGTGGGCATGGCGAGGCCAAATTTGTAAGGGTTGCAGCTTTTTCTGATGAGGAGGGGTTGTTGTAAATGGTGGTACCCAAATGAGTAAGTTGAGGTTTGTTGTTTGGTGAGGAGGGGTTAGTTATGAAAATGTGTTGGAATGATGTGACACATGTAAGGCCCGAATGAAGAGGAAGAGCTTGACATCTACACCTAGCACTCTTACATTCAAAATTTTCAACCACAATAATAAAAAAGTTATACCCCAATTACAAAAAAACTTATTAAGTCATTTTTTAATTATAAAAGGGTAAATTATAAAAATGGTCCTTCACGTTCCACGAATTAGCAAAAATGGGACCGAAACAAAAAGTATCGTAAAAAAGACAGTAACGTTCCGAATTTTTGAAAAATCGCCACCGAGAGGCCTTTTCCGTTAGTTTCATCGTTAAGTGCCATGTCACCGAGGGTATTATCGTCATTTCACTGCTTTAAGGTCCACGTGACATATCATTATTGATTCAGGGACTAAATTTGCAAAGTTATTTTTATCTTTTATTTGACATTTACCACCACCACCACCACTCTCTATCACCACACAACCAACACCACCACCCTTTACCCTTCATCTTCATCTTCTCCGGTGACCAAACCCAGATTCCGGTGACCAAACCCAGATTCCAATCACTTTTTCCGTAAAGGTGGGTCACTTTTTCCGGCCATTCTCATGCCCATAGTGATCATCAGCCCAAGATGTAAAAATAGGTTACCTCTGATTTATGACAACCCAGTAAATAAACTGCCTTTCGCATATCCATCTCATCTAAACTGAATTGATTTTTGATTGCTTCATTCGTGATGGACAGTCCAAGAAATGTTTATAAATTCTCATCTTGGATCTTTCTACTGAGTTTGTTTGTTCTGTTTTGCGTTTTTCTACATTCTTCAAAATGATAATTAATAACTCGTGCCCTATTTGGTTAAGTTATTTTTATTATTAGATATTCTAAGAGCTTGAAAAACTACTCCCAAATTACGTAATTCTTAAGTAATTGTGTGGGTTTACATTACAATAATATTTATAGGAAATGTTGCATGTTATGTACTAATTTCTTATTAATGTATTGATAGATGAAGTTCTTCAGATGCTCATTCGACTTATTCCATGAGGTGGTGCATTCTACCAAACCAGGGATATTTGTCGGTCTTGATGTTCGGGCTAGATATGTTGGCGTGGCGGTTGGAGATTTAACCTTTGAACGTGCTTACCCGTATTGGTGTGAATTGTACATAAAATTTTATGATATTAGTTGACTTTTTCCTTGTTATTAAAAATCTAATGTGACTCGTTATGATATATGCTGGCAGAAACAAAAGTTAATTGCAACTTTTTCCTTTGTCCTCTCAAAGTATATTTAAATCTCTTATATTGGGTTGGGATCATTGGCCTTTTCTTTTTGTATGTTATAATGTCAATTTACTTAATCTACGATTCATACTTGTTTGCATTATGCATGAGCCATGAGATTATAATGTCGCTTATTGTGTATGCAGGTGTGTGGAGAAAAAAGAAAACAATATCCATCAGATAGCTTCTGAGCTGCGACGTCTGGTTAGTTTGCCAATTTCTACTTTTTCACTGTAAATTTTTTCCCAGATTCATGATCCCTCAATTGCAGCTTTATACTTCTTCTTTATCAAATGTTCAAAACCAAGTAGCATTACCCTTGAAGTGGAATCATGTTCTTTTGAACTGAATGTTCGACCTCTTTTTCATTGGACAGGTGACAGAATGGAAGATGGAGGGCTTAATTGTTGGACAGCCACCAGAAATACCAGAGTACAAAACAGATGTAAAGTTTACATTTCAGTATGCAATCACTTAATGAGGTATAGTAACAAAAATGAGCTTCCTGTACATGTCTACCAAATCTTGGACTGATGATCACTATGGGCATGAGTATGGCCGGAAAAAGTGACCCACCTTTACGAAAAAAGTGATCGGAATCTGGGTTTGGTCACCGGAATCTGGGTTTGGTCACCGGAGAAGATGAAGATGAAGGGTAAAGGGTGGTGGTGTTGGTTGTGTGGTGGTAGAGAGTGGTGGTGGTGGTGGTAAATGTCAAATAAAAGATAAAAATAAGTTTGCAAATTTAGTCCCTGAATCAATAGTGATATGCCACGTGGACCTTAAAGTAGTGAAATGACGATAATACCCTCGGTGACATGGCACTTAACGATGAAACTAACGGAAAAGGCCTCTCTGTGGCGATTTTGCAAAAATTCGGAACGTTGGTGTCTTTTTTGCGCTACTTTTTGTCTCGGTCCCATTTTTGCTAATTCGTGGAACGTGAAGGACCATTTTTGCAATTTACCCATTATAAAAACTTGTTTTGAAAAACCACATGAAAATACTGAAAATATATAATGATAAACTGAAAGATCTATTCGTCAGAGATTCACAAATAGAAAAAATTAACATACTTGATCATATTTCAATCAATTTACAACACATGCAACACATGTTACTATAATGTTGGAGTATGCTCGTGTCATAATAAATAATTATATGGCTAGACATATGTGAGCCTATGGGGTCACACACTTATACACAAAGACACCATTTTATAGATTGTATTTATCGTATTTACAATATATAAACGACTACGTAACTTGCGATCAATAACGGGCCTTTAAACATGAAGT
Source organism: Artemisia argyi (assembly GCA_030686995.1). Taxonomy (NCBI): domain Eukaryota; kingdom Viridiplantae; phylum Streptophyta; class Magnoliopsida; order Asterales; family Asteraceae; genus Artemisia; species Artemisia argyi. The sequence goes on along the minus strand of CM060677.1, from coordinate 36,526,672 downwards.
TAGACTTAGTGTTTTAGGACCAGGCCAACAATGAGCAAGCCCATTTTGGGCCCTTATCATGGCCGGCCTAGGGAGAGACTAGAGGGGCAAATATGAGCTTTTGAGGGGCTTTGTGTAACTTCTATTATGATAAGACTAAATTGATTTAGTCTTCCAAAATTAGAGATACAGGAATTAACTTACAAAAAGTCTCTCCCCCTTTCTCTCCTCATAAAAACTCACGACAAAACAAAACCCCATCTAGGGTTTGTGTTTTTGATATTTTTTTCTTGGCTTAATCTATTGTAGATTGTTGCAAGAATAATGGTTACAAGGTTTAGACTAGCATCGGGTGGTGTTCTATGACGTGTAGTGTGTTTCCATCATAGAGGTGATCTATTTTGGTCACTTGGTTTCATTGGTGGTTTGTGGTGTTGGTGATGATCTCCATACGATTCTACCGATCACGCTACAAAGGTATAACTATCTTGTTTATCTTATTGATTGATCATATGACAATATGGATCCATTTTTGGTGATGTTTTCCACTGCATTTATTTGATTCTTATATATTTTATATTCGTACATCACCATTAATGGTATCACGAGCCATCATATGTGTCATATGATTATCGGGTATGCATAAAAATGGCTAAAACGGGTGTTTTTTGATGATTTTTGAAGTCATGGTTAAAACAGCCCTAGGGCTCCATTTTTTTCTCATAGGACGACCCTTTAGGGGTCTTATGATCTGCACTTTTTGGTCCCATGGCCATTTGTTATGCATACGCTAATTGGTTACTTGTCGGGTACATGAAAAATGGCCTAAAACGCGTGTTTTTGATCGGTTTTTGAAACGGTTTTAAGTCAGCCCCTAAGGCCATATTTTATGTGGTTAAATGGTATTTGGAAGGTCATAATGTCTGACCCTTAATTCATAGGAAACACGTACCTAACGGGGTTTTAATTCTTGTCAATTAATTTATTCGTTTTCGTTGGCTAACAATTTAATTCTTGTTATTATTTTGTTTTTCATGGAAAATACATGCATGTTTGTCCATGGATTTAGCCAACACCATGTTTCATTCATAATATTATGGTATTATTATGTTTATATGCAAAGCCGATGAAAACCTAGACCACTTGTGCATTGAATGGTTGTGATTGTTGTTTAATTTCGTGTTTTGGGGTTTTGCCATTGTTTCGGCACTTATGTAATGATATTTTTTTTGGTTGTAGCCATTTTTTGGGCACTTTTACAGTAGTTAGAAAGTAGATTAGTTGTACTTTACTTTCAATATCATGTAATCGTGGCTTGGTGGTGAAAGGCGAAAGAGTTAAAGACATTTTTGCCGAAAAATGACTGCTGGAACACCAGTTGGTAAAACGGAGTTTCCCGGCCATTGGTAAGGTATTTTTGGCTGAATTTTTTTTTTAGGTACCCAAGAAATGGGCCTACAAATTTATAGTTTTGAGCTAAGCCCGGGGAAGCCTCCTTCATGGACTTTTGGGCCCCCGAACACAGAAATTCTGGAAGGACAACAACTACTTTTCATGTGCATTATGGGTTTTCTACTTGCTCTTGATTGTCTTGGAGCAAGTGGCAGTCCTCCGTGTGGTTGTGTGGTTTGTCCCTAGTTGACTCTTGGTTCTTGTGATGGCTTACGAGACCAAGCATAGGTTTTTTCATCGGTTGATGCTTTGCATATTGTGGTTGTGTGTTTGTTTTGCTTTTTATATATCTTGTGATCATATGTAAAATTGCAAATAGTTTTCTATAAACTTACAACGAAACACAAACCATTTTCAAACCTAAGTCTTTTGATTTAGTTTTACAAAGTTTTTTGAAACTTGAAATCATTGTTTTTTAAATAATACCTAAACTTGTTTTGTATGTTATTCAAATTTATGTATTGTCCAAACTTTATTATCCACGTAAGATAAATATTAGTCATGAAAATGGACAACTTGACACACATAAATTAAAACAATGATTAGACTTAAGTTAAGAAATGTTTTTAACTTGTGCTACGAAGGATGAATGCATGCTCTTTTCGTACACCTATTGATTCGCATCAAAACTTTTACCCGTCAAAATTTAAGTCATGCCGTCCAATTTTGAGAACACTTGCAATTACTTTTTGCCTATGCGTGGGACCTAGGTTGAATTGTAACCTAAGGTGACTATTCTCTATGCGTGAGACCTAGATATATTCTCGCACGTTCTCAAATTGGATGACTTAATCGAGTTAAGCGGTGAGACCTTGACCCGAGGCAAAGATGGGACTAAACATGCCTACATGACACTAGTTGCTTGTTCACTAGTGCCATGGGTCCCATAAAGATCTAAGAGTTGCACTTGTAATGAAATTGGTGATCGTCGCCTACCAATTGAATCTACTATTGCTAGCAGATCAACTGATGTAATAGTAGAAGTACAATATGGATCTTAGCCTTTTACGTAAATTAATTATTTTAAATTGTAAACATGGGGTAATTAATTCATAAAAGGATACTTATCGAAAATACTAAATATGAACTTTGAGAATTCAATTAATGAATTAATGCAACACAAATCGTAAACAAAAGTTTGTTCTTTTCTTGTTAAAAGGATCAAACTAAGTCTTCCTTTCCTTGTAAGAAAGAGACTTGTTCCTATCCTTTTCCTTATGAGGAAAAGCCATAATAGGAATATTTGAATTGTCCTAATTCTAATCAAACTCAAAGCACACATACTCTAGAAATCGTGATGTCTTGAAAGTCAAAACGGTTAAGTATGTTTGCACATATTATTCTTTCAAGTTCGTTTTATAACCCTGGTTCCGGTTTTGAAACCTTCAAGAAATATAAGATATTTGGATAACTAGAGAACATGTTTTCTATAGCTACCAAACTAATATGAGTTAAAATAATTAGAAAACGAAAATATCAATAAACCGAAAAGTGGTAAAGGCAATTACTAGCATGATTACCTAGCAATGTGTCTTAACCCGATAAACATGGAGGAACTGCATGCCTAATTTTCAAGTTTAAAATGATAGCTAGTCCATCATCTATATATTAGAACTTGATGCACTTCCTTGAATACCTAAGTACATGTTACTAGTCATAGTGACTCACATTAGCAATAATGTGTAGATATTCAAAGAAAGCAGGAAGTATCCAATCATCACTCACTCTCCACTGGTGATGTAACAATTTTAATGTTGTCTAATCCAGTGGGAGCTAAATGATTGTATTACTGGTGACGAAACACATGTAATGTTCTCTAATCCAGTGGGAGTTGTAAGCTCTATTAACTTACAAGTTGCCCATCTTTTTTCTAGATTGTCTTGAAATAATACATTACTTTCCACATATGAAGCATCATAGTTTTTATGAGAACCATTGCATGAATTTTATTAGATAACTTGTCGTGTTCCTGATGTTGCTTCCTGAAATGTTATCAACAAAATTGTTATGCATGATTCATTATAAAAGCGATAAAGTTCTACATATCTATATTTTGATTTTGACTAAAATCATATGTTATCTGTGACATTGTCATATTTGCTTGCATAATGTTGTGCCATGCACAAGTGGGAGAAATCTTAATTGTGTGCAAGGTACAACATATAACAATATGACTAATGGTTTTTCTTGAGTGCAAGATAAGAAAAACAAGGTTCTACTAGGACTTATACACATAAAATGTATGTTGCCCTAATTAGAAAAAATGTCAAGATAACATGAAAAGCTACTTCAACATATTTGCTGACTTGTTTAGTAAATATGATTATGTCTTCTTGTAAATTCATAATCAAGAAGTATGTGATTAACTTGAAATTACTATTGAGGCCAATTGTCGGCACTCATAATTACTTTAGTTGAATATGTTTAGGTCTCTTGTAAAGACACAAACATCAATTCCGTTAATTGTTGAAAGACTTATAACGTAAAGTAAAGACGTTAATTTGTTATGTCTTCTTGTTAAAGACATGTACACTTACGATGTATGATAAAATATTTAATGTTTATGTTTTCTAGTTAAAACATACGCATGAAGTCATTGACTTGGTCAAAGACTTTAAATATAAAGTATGCAGTAGGCTAAAAATACTATTGATGCCATCTGGTATGACTTGGTTGGCAGATAAGTAAGCCAAAGAGTATAAGTTCATCTAATGAGTTGTGTGATAGTCTCACAACATCTATCCACGTGAAATACCACAACTTTATGGTATGTCCATCATGAATATTGTTTGATCTTTGATGACTTAAACTCTTTTACCTCAAAAGCAATCAAGGTTAGAAAATTGGATATGCCATGCGTACACCCAATATGGTTCCAACCCAGAAGGAATTTAAGACACCATTGTATTATGGAATGGGATGAATCCCATTATGTCTTGATTGAAGTTCTGAATTTGTTGAATACCTAAGAGTAAGTAATTAGCAAACTAGAATCAAGAACTAACGATGTATTTTGGATGTCCCACTTGAAAACAATTTATTGTTATCAAGATGCTGAGTACTTGGAGATTAGTTTCCACTTACAAAAGCAAGTGGGAGCACCTTTAGATCTTGAAGTTATTCAAGAGCTAAATACACAACCTTCTGAGTACACTTGCTAATGTCATACTAAGGTTGAACATGCATATGTTAAACCATAGATTGATATCTCTCATTCATAAATCAGCAAGATACCCCTAGCACCTGAATGATATATTTTTTATATCAATGTTAAGGGACATAAGTTGGAGGATCATAGTGAACCTGCTAACTAAAGAGATGCATTATCAGATCTTGAATCTGATGAATAGCTCAAAAACTATGAATGATAAGATGCAGTCCTTGAAAGATAATCACTCATGGAGCTTGATTGATCTCTTACCAAATCAGTTAGACTGTGAGGTTTAAAATGAGTTTCTTGAACTAGAAGACTCATAAGGACAAACTTGTACACATATTTAATGCATGCGTAGTAGAAGGAGTTTACTCATACTCAAGAAATTGATTATGATTAAATCTTCATACCTACAAACATTAAATGTATAAAGATGATTAATTGTCATACCTGTTTTCATGTAAATGAAATATGACAATGGGATTTCAAAACACCTTTTGATTACTTTTGCGAGGACGATGAGTAATCAAAAGGGTTTCTGAATATGTATAATCTTTATTATGTATACAAGACACAAGAATCCAGGTGTGGATTAGATCATGCATCTAGGAGCAGAGATCTTAACTTAATCATTAATTTGATTTTGATTAAATAAGATTACTCCCGAGAACTCAGAGTGCAAGTAGGATAAATGAATTTATTTTCTTAAATCTCATATGTTGTTAACATATAAGAAACAATATTCCATCTAAGCTAGACTTTAATCCTTAGCCTGGAATGAAGTTTCAATTAAGGAATTTAGGAAATAAAACATAAAACCTTGTTGCATGAGTTTATTAGGATAAACATAAGCGGTTAATAATCTAAACACAATATGACATGTCATTGAGGGGAGTCTCAATGATCAATCTTATATGATGAGATTGAATGCATGAATGGAAACCTTAAGTTTAACTAAAGGATTCATTATGTAAGTCATATTATGTATTGGATTATTTATATCATTTGCATGAATGCAAGATGAGTTGATAACAACAAATATCTAAGTGAAAGTCATTAGATAAATTGTTAAACGAACAACCTAATGGACCTGCAAAGGACCAAATATTTGTTCAAACGTTTACGGATATTTGAGGAGCTCTGTTATGTTTTCATTCATTAATGTTTATATAACTGAGATGATGCTCAACCCTAGTCGTAGTAGGATGACATCATGAATGATGACACCTCTAACTAGATGTGCTTGATTGAGAGCATTGATGCATTATACATTAAAAGAATAAGAATATTTTACAGTTTAGAAAACTGTTATTATGATTGTCTAAAGTAGGTGTTTTGCTAGCTTCAAACACACTATGGAATGTATTGTTGCAATACTCGTATTGTACTTGATTGCACACATACAAAAGGACAATCATCATTCAAAACATTTTTGAATTTTGAAACAAGTATTCTCAAAGTTTACTCAGATGACTACTTGCTGTCTTGTACAACAAAATTGATCATGGTGGAAACATCGGATTCCGATCTATATGTAGTCTTGTGCATATCTTTTTTTAGTAATTGGATAATGGAACTGTAAGCAGTCGTATTATATAATGAATTGATATACCGGGTATTATCGTCTTCATTTATAATACTGTGTTCTATATTTGCATGTTTAATCCATGAATAATTTATTTATTCTAAAATTGTCCATTGCCAGTTGACGATACGGGAGTATCATCGAATTAAGGCAAATGTGAGCGTGTTGGTGATTTATTTTTCAAACCCATATGTTGTTTATTGTGATGAACATTGGACTGACCCAACCTTCGAGAATTCACTGCATGGATCGGCGTCAATAGTGAATCTCTCAAATGGTTATGTCTCTTATCCTTAGACTTGAGATGCAAGTAGGTCTTGCATGTTTGGAATTTTATTCTTTGATATGGTTAAACGCTGTCCTGAATAAGGTAGTTATAAAAACCATTTTCAGGAGTGATTTGAAACACATGAATGACACGTGCAATCAAAATAGGATTTGTTCCTCCACATGTCATGGAGTTAGATACTATTGGGCCCCTCGATGAATTGAACGGATGTTTGTATGGCCGTACCCAAATGAAATTAAGATGAATCTTAATTCAATTGGTAATCTTGTTCAATTTCTAGATCGAGAAACATAATAGTTGAACAAATAGAATGACTTTGATCCATGTCTAGTGTTCAACATAGTATCTGTAACAAAAGGATGGATGACATATAAACCATTTAAATGAGACGTTTAAGAAACTTCCCTTACATATTTCTAGGAGCATTGGTGTGTTGCTAGACGCTAACCTTTGCTTGTATAATTACTTGATTATTATGATGTCGCAAGTGGGAGCTGTTGGAGTATGCTCGTGTCATAATAAATAATTATATGGCTAGACATATATGAGCCTATGGGGCCACACACTTATACACAGAGACACCATTTTATAGATTGTATTTATCGCATTTACAATATATAAACGACTACGTAACTTGGGATCAATAACGGGCCTTTAAACACGAAGTTAGACTTAGTGTTTTAGGACCGGGCCAACAATGAGCAAGCCCATTTTGGGTCCTTATCATGGCCGGCCTAGGGAGGGACTAGAGGGGCAAATATGAGCTTTTGAGGGGCTTTGTGTAACTTCTATTATGATAAGACTAAATTGATTTAGTCTTCCAAAATTAGAGATACAGGAATTAACTTACAAAAAGTCTCTCCCCTTTCTCTCCTCATAAAAACTCACGACAAAACAAAACCCCATCTAGGGTTTGTGTTTTTGATATTTTTTCTTGGCTTAATCTATTGTAGATTGTTGCAAGAATAATGGTTACAAGGTTTAGACTAGCATCTGGTGGTGTTCTATGACGTGTAGTGTGTTTCCATCATAGAGGTGATCTATTTTAGTCACTTGGTTTCATAGGTGGTTCGTGGTGTTGGTGATGGTCTTCATACGATTCTACCGATCACGCTACAAATGTATAACTATCTTGTTTATCTTATTGATTGATCATATGGCAATATGGATCCGTTTTTGGTAATATTTTCCGCTGCGTTTATTTGACTCTTATATATTTTATATTCATACATCACCATTATATAATATATCTAAAAGCATAAGTTAGGAAAAATACCATATTTTAGAACACAAGTTAAGGGGAAAAAAATTATTTTCATGTAATTTACAAAACTGGTAACCATTAATTTATTCATGTCTTTAACTTCAACCAAACAAAGTTTACATCATATAAAAGAAAAAATTGTTAACACATATCTGCTTCTGTGTATTTCTAAACTTTTCCTTTTAAGTTTTTAACCATACGTAGAAAAATCAAATTATATAAGAAAAACGTTTCGAGCCAACATAAAAAGTGGCTAAATTATGTGATGTGCGAGAGGAGCGTGTAATTCACGTTTAAATGGGGGCGCGTAGACACATGATAGCGGTGATTAGGCGAAGAAAATATTCAGCGTAGTCAATCTCGAGTTTGACAATGTGACTAGGGGCATGACGTTGCCTTCTTAAAAGCACCTCATTTTGCATTTACTCCATAACCGTATTATATATTCATATTGGTCCTCAAACTTTTTTTTATTTTTTATTTTTTTTATTTTTCTATTTTTTGCAATAATAAAAAGCTTCTAATATGATATTATGTCATTTTCTCTTTAATTCTCATCGTTCATTTTTCTAAATCAAACTAATCAAATTATTAAGTGCATAACAGACGTGCTATTGGCAAAAAAAAAAAAAAAAGAAAAAAAAAATCATTTTTCATCTTTTAAAGCAATCTAATTGTTTTACCGAAATCATTCTCAATAATATTTTTTTAATTACCTCAGAGAATATTTGTAGTTATTGCATATAACTTGTATTTGAAGTACAAAAACCAAAATGAACCCTTTTTATACAATCTATTTACGATGTAAATGACACAATGCCTTAAAAGTTTAACATGATATTGTTATTAGTTTAAACATTTACTTTTTTTACAGTGATATTTTATTATCATGATGATTTGCAAATTAAATATTGTGATGCCCTAAAATCGATCTACTTGTAAAGCGACAAATGTTTCAGAACTTATGAAATATTAAATTTATTTAGATTTATTAATAGTATGTCTTTTAAACAATAATTTACATTATGTTTTTACAATATGATTTTGTAAGAAACAATTATACTAAAGATATATAATTACTATTTTGACATCAAGTTAGTTTTATCAATTATTAATTGTTTGTTTGAGATTTATGGTTAATTGTGAGTCATATTAGTTAATATTTTTTAAAAGTTAGATTTAGTTGAGTATATTTACATATTCTATACGAGTCTAGTTTAATATTTTGAATAAAAGCCGCCAGTATGCCCACCACTACTTACTATGCACCACAACAAACTTAACGATTTTTTTTTTTTTTAATCTTTGAATGATTATTATTTAGTATTAAACAATTTTTTTCTATGTTAATAACTTATATTGTATGAAGTATGCAGTTAACATGGTAACATGTTATAATACATTAAATCTCGTTGACATCAAAAGATTTATAAATTTTGGAAGTAACGTTTGTATTAATTTTCTTTGTTGATTCAATATTTTTTACAAGTGTTCACTCAAGCATGTTCAGTGACGTAAATGTATAAGTATTTTTACTCCATCGAGTTCTCTTGTATGTAAGTGAAAATACATACCTCCATCTGAGAACATTTTATTTCCATGAACACACCAGTCATCTTTACAAGCCGATATGAACACCTACAGAAGGACTCAAACACCACACCATGTCCATATCAACATAGCAATTAGCAAACGAAAGTAGATCCTCTCAAATTAAAAAAATAACTTAACTCAAGTTGGGGGAATGTGAGTCATTAGATTTGATCTAATGGCTCAAATCAAAAAAGTTCATTTGATTTGAGCCATTGGATCAAATCCAATGGCTTACAATCACCCAACTTGAGTCAAGTTATTTTTAAAACTTGAAAGGATCTTCATCCTTAGCAAACTAGCTAGAAACACAAGTTTTATAGCTAAGTTGTAACATGCCACAAAGTTGAGGATTATTGTGCAAATTTTGAAGATGTGGGGCCCTTGTTATGTTTGAGAAACTTTTTTAGTGACGGCAGGAGAGAGAGTGAGTGTGTATGCGTGCATTCTATCTCTTCACATTTATTGGATTTTATGTTAGAATTCTCATGGACCGGTGCTTCATACAGCAACATCCGGTTCTGCCGCTCCCATAATAAAATTCATTTCGTCAAAAATGTCAAACCATATTTTTAATTCGTTTAAATGTTTAATAGATAATATTCAAATCAAATTTAACAACCTTAAACTATTAAAGCAAACATAACGTTGCAATTGCTAGTTTGTTACGATAGCTAGAAGTAAAAAAGAGGAAATTTCTAACATGTCCATGTCGTTTGTCTAAATCATAAATGCAATCTCAAAACTTTTAAAAGCGTAGGTCCAGTATTTGTGAGAATTTTTAGTTCATTTTTCGTCTCTTAGGTTCAAACTTTTACCAACGACTTTTTTTTTTTTTTTTTTTTTTTTTTTTTTTTTTTTTTTTTTATGGCTTTACTAACGAGGTTATTCCAATCATTTCACTTTGGCCAGTATATCGATAGGTGAACAAATGGTTCTTCAATCACAGTGACTACATATAGTTTCAAAGCTATAAATACTTACGTTTATAATGTGAACAAACCATATAAAGCAATTTGTACAATTTTATCTTTAGGAAAATAAAATAAAAACATAAAACTGTTAGAATATTAGTAGTAACTTAAACATAGTTTAGGGGTTTAAGTGTACTTTGTAATTAGATTAGGTGTTAGACATAAACTAGGATTAGGTAGCTTGGAGTGCAAGGCAAGCTAGGTTTCCACCTCCTTATCTCTATATAAATAGAGATGAGGGGATGCTAGTTATTCATTCTTCTTGACTCGAATGTAAGCTTTATTGGTTCTAATAAAGGGGTGTTTGAGGGTATATCGTGTGCATATTCTTATCGTTCTTTTGTAGTCTCTCGTGTTTGCTACTTGTGCTCGATACAACTCGCGATCTAGCGTTCCGCGATCGAACTTCAGGATTGTTGTCGAGGTATTATCCAACAAGTGGTATCAAGAGCCACGGTTATTGTGGTCATTAAAGTTCGAGTGCTAGTTCGAGGTGCCGAGTTGGTTACGAGGTTAGAGCAAAGAAAACGTTCGAGTTTTCGAATCGTTTTTCTGGGAGTAGCGATCGTTTAATACAAAAAAGAATATAGTGACGTGGGGAATTTTTTATAAGAAAAATAAAAGAGAAAAACTAACCACTAATTGTCTATGATTGGTTAGTATTTATTCTACCCACGTGAGGATACTACAAAATTTGACAAAGGGTTTTTTATTTTGTCTTTATTCATTTTTATTAAGAAATAAAAGTGAAGGTTTTCTTTGTCAAAGAGTTTCATAAAACTTCGACTTTGTTTATATTTGGTAAAATTCAATTAAAGCGAAGGTTTCTTGTTGCGGGATTTACTTGCGGTTCAAGTTTCGATCGTGGTTTGCTTGGGATTCAAGTTTACGGTCGGGTTGGCTTGTTCGAGATCGAGGGTTTAGGGTTATTCTAATAAATTCGATTTGCAAGAAGAGTTTTTAGCAACAAGGGGGAATATTGCACACGGCTTGTGAGGCTTGTCGGTAAAGTTGGTTATGCAACAACTTGACAAGGTTTTTAGCAAGTTTTAAGAAGAATGGCTAGTTCGATAACTAGGTTTGACATCGAAAAATTCGATGGGAAGAATGACTTCGGGTTATGGCAAATAAAGATGCGTGCTTTAATGGTACATCTCGGATGTGATGCTGCATTAGAGACATTACCCGCGGACATGGAAGCAGGTGAAAAGGCTGCTTTGATGAAAAAGGCATACAGTACCTTGATTCTATGCTTGGGAGACCGGGTTTTACGGGAAGTTACCAAGAAAACATCTGCTGCAGGAATTTGGACGAAGTTGACTAGTCTGTATATGACTAAGTCCTTAGCAAACAGACTGTATCTGAAGAAGAAGCTGTACACATTCTATATGAGTCCAGGTACGAAACTGGGTGATCATATAGATGAGTTTAATAAGTTGATACTTGATTTGGCAAATATTGATATCGAGATTGAGGATGAGGATCAGGCACTTATGTTACTTACGTCGTTGCCATCGTCTTACGAAAACTTTGTAGAGACATTGTTGTATGGGAGGGAATCCTTGACAATGGAGGATGTTCTGGCGACTCTGAATTCAAAGGAGTTGAAGAAAAGAACTGAAGGCACAAAGGAAGAAACTGGTGACGGGTTATACGTAAGGGAAGGGTCAGATAATTCAAGGAAAGCTCATTCTGGTGGAAGTTCGAGGTTTAAGTCAAGGGGTGGAACTGGTAAACTCAAGTGCTTCATATGTCATTCAGAGGGTCATCTAAAGAGAGACTGTCCAAAGAAGAAGTCAAGTGGGTTCGTCAGGAAGGGTAAACATAATCAGGATTCTGATTCTTCTGATGACGACGGTAGTGCCTACTTTGGAGAAGCCTTGATGGTAGTCGGGAATGATGAGATGGCTGAATTGGTAATGGATTCAGGTGGGTCTTATCATATGACACCTAGGAGGGATTTCTTGAATGACTTCAAGGATGTTGATGGTGGTTCGGTTCAGTTAGGTGATAACAGAACATGCACTATCAGAGGGGCAGGGAAAGTGAAGATACAGTTGCATGATGGTTCAAGCTTTATACTCGAAGATGTCAGGTATGTTCCAGGGTTAAGAAGAAGCTTGATTTCATTGGGTACTCTTAAAAAAGAGAATTATACTGTGAAGATGCAGATGGGTAGAGTCAAGGTAATCAAAGGTTGTCGGGTTATGATGACTGGGATCAGGAAAGAAAACTGTGTGTATACTTTGGAAGCAAAAGTGAAGACTTTTGGTGTACAAAAGCATGGAGGTTCAAAACAAGTTGGATTCAAACAACTTGGTCATAAACAAGTTGGGTTCAAACAACTTGGTCATAAACAAGTTGGTCTCAAACAACTTGGTCATAAACAAGTTGGGTTCAAACAACTTGGTCCTGGCGTTAAAACAGGAGTCCATGGAGTACAGGTTGATGAACGTGTTTGGTTTGAGGTGGAACTGCAGGGAGCTCAAGGGAATCGTGAAGCTGAGGTTGTTCAGGTTAGTAACGATGGTGCTGCAGTGGCTCAAAGAAAGTTGGAGGACAAGCAACTTGAAGAAAAGACAAACACGGACTGCTTGGTAAAGGAGCAGGAAAAGATACACCTTGGTATAAAGGTGGGGGCAGACATTACGGTAACCGGAGTACCTTGTCAAGAGGGTGCAGAGGGTAATGTTGCTGAAAAGAAGAAAGTGAATGAGTCTACAGAAGCTAATCTTGGAAAATTACTGAAGTACAATGCCTGGTCGACAAGGTGGTCCCCGATCCGAGGTTCCAGCACGAGGAAAAGATGCTGAGTATCGGTTATGTTTAAGTGTTACTCCTAAGGTGGAAATTGTTAGAATATTAGTAGTAACTTAAACATAGTTTAGGGGTTTAAGTGTACTTTGTAATTAGATTAGGTGTTAGACATAAACTAGGATTAGGTAGCTTGGAGTGCAAGGCAAGCTAGGTTTCCACCTCCTTATCTCTATATAAATAGAGATGAGGGGATGCTAGTTATTCATTCTTCTTCCTCAAATTGTAAGCTTTATTGGTTGATTAATAAAGGGGTGTTTGAGGGTATATCGTGTGCATATTCTTATCGTTCTTTTGTAGTCTCTCGTGTTTGCTACTTGTGCTCGATACAACTCGCGATCTAGCGTTCCGCGATCGAACTTCAGGATTGTTGTCGAGGTATTATCCAACAAAAACAGTCTTTACAATTTACTTCTAGAAAAATAAACTAAAAACACAAAACCTTAAATTAATAAAATCTGATATTACATCGGTAACCAATTGCTAATATATTAGGCATGTGACATGCAATCACTTTGTTTGAAGGTATCAAATAAAGTGATGATTATCTCATTTAATTGGTTTAATTTATAGTCTTTTTTTATGAAACATGAAAAGATAGTGAATCAACCAACTATTTTTTAACTCTCAATAATCAAATAAGTTTTTTTAAAGGAAATAAAAGGACAAAGAGAAAATACAGTTTCATGTCTTTAAGGAAAATATGCGAGAGCTTGTGCATAGCACGAGAATTTTGTTAGTGGCGAATATTTATAGTTGCGATATAGTTGTTTGTTTCGTGTAATGTGTAATTAACAAAGTTTATAGTATGCGATAATTCAACTCAAGGAATAATTCTTCAAATAACATATAAAACATTTAGTTATACTTAGGGGTGGAAACGAGCCGAGCCGAGCCCGAGCCTGCCAGAGCTCGAGCTCGGCTCGTTTATATTTTAGGGAGCTCGAGCTCGAGCTCGGCTCGAATCGAGCCTTAAGGTTTGGGCTCGAGCTCGGCTCGTGATATGATTATAAAGCTCGAGCTCGGCTCGGGCTCGGCTCGTTTGTGATGCGTCTAGGCTTCGCGAGCTTCCTTGTTCGAGCTCGTTTATCTAAAGCTCGTTTATTTGTTTTGAGCTCGTTAGTGAGCTCTTAGTTATTTTGGAAACAAAACCTTAACCGCCTCTATTCCCATCTTCATATCTAAGAATAAGACTAAACCATGACTCGACTCATACAACCACGAGAACAACGATCTATGTATATCTCTTTGTTGTCACAAAATTTGTTTTTAGAACAAACGTTTAAAGCTAAAATCATCATAGATCACTCGAAAGATAAAACAAAACAACCAAAAATATCAGTTTTTTTTTTTCGTTCGTGGTGTACAATAAACTTCAAAACCTTCAAAAGATCAAACAAACGAAAAAGAAATCATCATAGATCTGTAACTTTGATATTGTCCGAATAAAAAGAAAGAATTATAACAAGTGTGTTACATTCTTACTTTGATTCGTTCAAACAAAAACACAAAACGATTAATACCTACCCGAGACCTTTAAAGATCTTGAAGCCGGAAAAACGATTGGTGGATTTATTATGCTATTTTTTAGATAGTAACAAGTCAATAATTCTTTTATAATTTTCAGTTGCAGCCATTTAAAAGATGGGTGGCTGCGGGGAGTACAAGGATAATAGTGATTTTAGGGTAACTTGTGATAAATATAAGGATATATAAGGATTATGTTTTTGGTTTTGGTTTATTAAGTGGGCTGTTATATCCGAATTTATTGTGTAGTGGAAATGGGCCTAGTGTTTTACCCACTATTAGCAAATCTGGGCTAGTTATTTTACGGAGGTAGGGTTGTGTATGTAAAGCTCGTTTAGGGCTCGCGAGCCTATTCGAGCTTTGTATATAGAGCTCGGGCTCGAGCTCGATTATTAAACGAGCTCTAATATAGGCTCGAGCTCGGGCTCGAGCTCGTTTAGGCTCGGCTCGTTCGAGCTTTTTACCGATCCGATCTCGAGCTTTTCACGAGCGGCTCGGCTCGTTTCCACCCCTAGTTATACTCAAAATGAAATATTATAGCAAATTTGAAATAACTAACAATGTACATTATTCATCAATAAAACTTCTTAATAGATGTCATTTTCAACCCTAGAATACAACAATTATACTAACCACATTTTGATTTGAAACTTGTTAAACAATAACATTAACAATTTGTAGATCCCTCATTTTTATCAATCAACACAATCAACTCATCAACTCATACAAATGGTGTGTTAGAAATGATAAAGTGTGTGGATGATTTTTTTTTAAATACTTATGTTGTCACTAATATAAACACTATAATTTTTTTTAAGAGACAACATTCATAAAAAGTTGTCCATGCATTACAATTCAAAAGTTGTTAAATATTTAAAAGTATCAAAAATTAAAATATTACTATCTTTATATTGCCGAATATAACACTATTATATATGATTGTGCTACAGGTGTTGACTTCAAAAATTGACTTTGTAATATGTTATATCAATTAATACAGTCGAATAGAAAACTACCAAATGAGATAAAAATTGAGATTGAGGATATATTAATAATTATATTTTCTTATTTTTGAGAGTTTTAAATACAATTATATTCTTTTTATATGTAGCAGAAATACACGGACTTAGCTTGAGAATTCTATTTTGATGGGTACTATTATTGGTGGACTCTAAAAACCACGTTACATCTTGTTTCGTTTTTAACTTTTATTCAAATCGAATTCTAGTATTTTTATTCAAAACGAATATTTTCTCCTCAACACTTTTCGAGGGTGTTGAGAGAAAGAATTAGAAACGGTCATCGGTATACCCGAATTTGCTCATGTACATTCAGGTCAAAAACTTGACCCTCTGGATAACTCGAAGAGGAAAACTACATCCATCTATTTTCTTCTCATAACACTCACTTTACTCTTAATAAATGTACTAGCAGGGTTAACGCGCGTTGTAACAGCGGATACCCTGTGATAATTAACCGGAGAAGTAGATCCCAATGGGGCATGACTCACAAGTTTGTATCGGTTCCAACGGGTCCTCTTGCTTCATTTCGGATGGCTTTTATTGGCAAGCCGAACCAGTGGCGACACCTGTTCCCTGTTGAACCCGAGGTCCGGTCTGGTTTTCAAAACTATATGTACTATCAAGTTGTTAGATTGTATAAACTTTTGTGTGTTTTATTAGTTTGCACAATATGTATAATAACATGTATTTTTTATTTTAAGGGTGTTTTAAAAATAACATTAATTAGTGTATTTAATTATTTTATATTTTGGACTACTTGTAGCTTGTTTATATTGTACATTATGAAAGTTTTATTGTGCTTTTTAGTAAGAGGGTGTTTAATTGGTTGTATTTAATTTGATAACTATGCTTTTAACTGGTTGTACAATATGAATAACTCATTGTATTTTTAAGTAATTATGTGTTTTAATAAGAGTATTAATTATGTTTTAATTTAATGTTGCAATGCTGAATTTTAAGGCATTAAATGTATAATTGTGTTGATATTATTTGTACCATTAGCATTAAAATGTGTAATGTTGAATTTTAAGGTTTGCATTAATTTTTAGGCCATTAATGGTCGAAAGTAGCATGTACATGTAGCTACAAAACTTGTAAATGTCTAATTGTATTGATTGTAATGTATTAAATGTCTAATTGTGTTGATATTACTTGTATTTTTAGCATTAAAATGTGTAATGCTTAATTTTAAGTATTTTTATATTTAGTTGGCCTAAATGCTTTATAAGATAGTTAGATATTCGAATGGTACAAAAATTTGCAAAACATATTTATCATGCTATATTATAAAGAATGAATGTCTTTTATTATTATAATACTTAAAATTAAGCCTTACAACTTCTAAAGCTATAAGTACAACAACCAATGCTACTTATAGAAATTTTTTTCATATTTAATTCTAACATACAATTAATACTAACATTAAATACAATAAATAAATCATTATGTACATTAAATAAAATTAATTAACTGGTCAATAAATATAATTAATGTACTTACTAAAACATTTCTTACATAAGAAATACAAATTATCAATTTGTACAACCAACTTAAACACAATTCTTGCATTAAATGTCACTAATACAAATAATAAAGCATATTATACAAATATTCAAGCCCGAACAGGCAATGGGCCAAATGGGCTCGAGCCCGAACGGGCACGGGTCAAACGGGCTCGAGCCCGAACGGACACGAGCTAAACGAAATTTTTGATATCCATAAATTTATTGTCAAAAAGAAAATAATAAACTAAAATATGTTCACATATTATACAAACCAAACAAACTACTAAACGAAATAATAATAATAATAATAATAATAATAATAATAATAATAATAATAATACAAACTAAGCAAAATTTCATCAAACTTTTGCCATAAAAAACTAATCAGTAAAGCTATTGGCAAAAAAATATACAAATAGAATAAATTATTAGCCGAAAAAATTAAATTACAGGGTGCCCGCATCTGCATCGCGCGGGGACCCTGCTAGTCTATCTTATAAAGCATTTAGGTCTACTAAATATAGAAATACTAAAATTAAGCATTACATATTTTAATGTTAAAAGTACAAGTAATATCAACACAATTAGAAATTTAATACATTAAAACCAATTAAATTAGACATTTACAAGTTTTGTAACTACATGTACATGTCACTTTCAGCCATTAATAACCTATAAATTAAAGCAAACTTTAAAATTCAACGTTACATCTTTTAATGCTAAAGGTACAAGTAATATCAAAATAATTACACATTTAATGCCTTAAAATTAAGCATTACAACATTAAATTAAAAAATAATTAATACTCTTATTAAAACATCTCATTATTTAAAAATATAATGAGTTATTCATATTGTACAATCAGTTAAAAGCATAGATATCAAATTAAATACAACCAATTAAAACACCACTTACTAAAAAGTACAATAAAATTTTCACAATGTACAATCTAAACAAGCTACAACATAATCCAAAATATAAAATAATTATATACACTTATTAATGTTATTTTTAAAACACTCCTAAAATGAAAAGTACATGTTATTATATATATTGTACAAACTAATAAAACACACAAAAGTTTATATAATCTAACAAGTTGATAGTACATATAGTTTTGAAAATTCCAGATCGGACCACGGGTTCAACCGGGAACCGGCATCGTCACTGGTTCAGCTAGCCAATAAAAGTCATCCGAAAATGAACCGAAGAGGACCCGTTGGAACCGATACAAACTTGTGAGTCATACCTTATCGGGATCTATTTCTCTGGTTAATTGTCACAGAGTACCCGCCACTACAACGCACGGGTACCCTGCTAGTCAATACATAATGCTAATTGAGATTAATGATATATTAGTAAGTATACTTTTCTCACTTTGAAAGTTTTAAGAACTATCAAAGGACTTGTGGTCTAGTGAGTGGGGCTTAACTTGTTAAGCGAGCCATAAGTGGGAGTAGTACCGAGTAGGTGACCACCCGGGAAGTCCTCACTTATGGTCCACTTCTAGACCATATTGTTCCGGAGATATATTGCAATGATAGATTTGAACCTTCATGCCACTCATTGCGGGGGTTCAAATCTTGAGCATGACCCGGTTTTCATCTGGCTGTTTCTCCAGCAAGGTAAACTTGTGTGGAGGCAGTACGGTTTCCGGGGAAAACCCGTTACCACCTGAGATCAGCGTGGACCCGGTTAAGACAACATAGTCTGGCGGGATGTCGATGGGGCCTTTACTGTCCGCGAAGATGATCGTTTCTAAGTTGAAATTTACCTTTAAAAAAAAATGTGTCGAGATAATGATTACATAAATCCAAATACGACAATGTACATCAGGACAAGACATTAGCATAATTGCATCTGGCACTTTCTTTGTTTGCATAGTTGATTGCACATATGTCTTAAAATTTCGACTAGATGAACTATTATGGTCTTAAACCTCCCATCGATCACTTCATACTTCCGTAAGTCTAAAAAAAAAAGATATGTACTGTGTATATCGGATTTACGTAGTCAGAGCTTCTAAATATATTTCGGATAATTTTGCAATATTTTGTGTTTTTCATATTTGTCTACATATTTGATATTTGTCTATATGTTGCTAGTTTTGGGCCAAATTTATAGGCCCACTATGCACAAAGCCCAAAGAGGTGGCTAGGAAATAGGAATCATCCATATAACAAATTCGAATACAGTGACTATTTCATTAAAGCAAAAATGCAACCCAGGATTCAGTCAGTAAAGCTTCTATACACTTTAAAGTCACAAATCTTTAACAAAATTAACCCTCAAACCCTCTTTCAAATTAATCATAACCACTCTTTAATCCCCAATCAAAACCAAGATGACACCAAAGCCATCGAAATACAAAACCTACTGAAAAAAATAAGCGAAAAACAGTCTGTAAATGAAATTGAACATTCACTGACTGGACTAAAACCGTCGCTAAATAATGATTTTATACTTAATGTGCTTCGTCGCAACCGTTCTGACTGGAAACAAGCTTATGTATTCTTCAAATGGGTTGTTAATGCAAGTGGGTATTCACCAGGGATTGGTTGTTATAACGAAATGCTCGGTATTTTGGGTCGAATGAAGCGTTTCGATGAAGCACACCAAGTGCTCGACGAAATGTCTAAGAGAGATAAAAATTTGATTAATGAGAGGACTTATGGTGTTATGGTGAATAGATTAGCTGCAGCTCATAAGATAGAGGAAGCAACTGACTTTTTCTATAAGAGGAGAGACTTCGGGCTCGAGCTTGACTTGATTGCGTTTCAGACGCTTTTATTGTCGTTGTGTCGTTATAAGCACGTTGAGGCCGCAGAGTTTTTGTTCCATACGAAAAAGGAGTTTCGACATAATATAAAGACCATGAACATTATATTGAATGGATGGTGTGTTTTGGGTCGTTTACGGGAAGCAAAAAGGTTTTGGAATGATATTATTACGTCTGAGTATAAACCGGATAGGTTCACTTACGGGATCTTTATAAACTCATTGACTAAATCGGGAAAGATAAGTACTGCAGTTAAGCTGTTTCAAGCAATGTGGGAAAAAGGGTGTACCCCGGATGTGACTATATGTAATAACATTATCGACGGGCTGTGTTTCAAGAAAAGGATCCCACAAGCGCTTGAGATATTTAAAGAAATGAACGAAAGAGATTGTAGCCCTGATGTTGCTACTTACAACTCGTTAATCAAGCACTTATGTAGGATTCAACGTATGGAAAAGGTGCACGAGTTGTTAAACGAGATGAAACAAAAGGGTGGTGATTGTTTGCCTAATGCTCGGACTTATGGGTACTTGTTGAACAGTGCAAAGAAGCCGAATGAAGTTGTGAAAATATTGAAGAGTATGGAGGAAAGTGGTTGTAAGATGATGGCGGATACGTATAATTTGATGTTAAGGCTTTATATGGGGTGGGGTGATGAAGAAAAGGTGAGATCGACGTGGACTGATATGGAGAGGAATGCGCTGGGACCTGATCAGCGGTCGTATACTATTATGGTTCATGGGTTGTTTGATCAGGGTCGGCTAGAGGAGGCTTTGTCGTATTATAACGAGATGGTTTCAAAAGGAATGGTTTCGGAGCCAAGAACTAAAATATTGGTCGAGGCTATTAACATTAAGTTAAAAGATAGAGATCACAAAGGCGTAGCACAGTCATGTGAGTCGAAACCAAGAAAAAGTTAGCTTCAAGTAATGCTTAATTTTGTACCTTTAGCTCCCATTTAATCTTCATAAGTCATTCACTTTAGTATCTATTCACTGATTATGTGCAGTTTTATGACTTGCAATGTTTTATCAATGATTGCATACACATCTGGGATCAGTTTGTCAGATACCGATGATCGCAAGTTTGCAACAGTGTTTGGAATGTTACAGCAAAATTTGAATGTTTAAAGTCCCCTCCTTAAAAGCAAAATTTGAACGTAGTCAAGTCTTTCCCGAATAAGCTTGCCATCGAGCTGTTTAGTCTCACAAAGAAAAAAGCATTTGTAGTTGATAATACATCTTAAAAACCATCCTCAAGTGTCGATGCATTCCGCACAATTTTAAAATTGTGAAAATAACTGAATTATTGTTGATAAATGAAAATTTACAAGTAGGTACCCCGTCTCCCTGTGATGATATGGAGGGGGAATTCAATGTCTTGCACAGATAAACTACTTGAAAGTTGAAACGGATGCAAGGTAGTTAAGACTACAATAGTTACAAAAAAGCAAGCGTATGACATTGACATCAGATCACTGTATGTGTTTAAAAGGTAGACGAGTTGATCAAGGTAAATTTCAGACGATAAAAAAGGTGTAAACATCTTTGATTTGTACACGATAATCTCAACGTGGTGCATACAGACGGTTCATAACATGAACAAAACTAAAATCTGTCAGCAGTTGCGACTTCAGGTTGTGCTTCACGTTGTCGTCCCTTTGCAAGATAAGGGCCCTTTTTAATAGCTTCCGAAAGCTGCATCAAAATATATAGTCGGTAAAAGCTACATGATCATGGTGTAGGAAATGTAAATAGTCGCTGTATGAATGAAATATCAAATTATACCTTTTCTGCTGTCTCAGAAAGAGCTGGATCACCAAGAAGTTTAGGCGAGAACGCAATAGCCTTATAAATCGCCTCACAACAGTTGAATTTCGCCTCCATACCTGAAAAGACAAATCAAATGAAATAATAAACTTCAAAGAATAAATGGAAAATTTTATTTTATACATCAACTTGTTGCAAAATTACTTATACTTGATTATTGGCCGAAATGCATGCACATAATGAAAGATAATACTAGTAAAAGATACCTATTTTAGTTGTTTCCGTATATGAATCCGTCAATATGCTTATTATCTCTTGTCTGGAACAGATTTCCACCAGAAACCATGGTCTAGCAGCCAATCCTGTTATCAACCTATAACCCTGCAAATTTATACAATTTTCAATTGAGTTTTTTGAAAAAAAAAGCCGGTAATTGGTTAATTAGATATTCAAGAATGTAATAAATCTTAGGAAATGAGAGAAAAATCTAACCGCGATCCGAAATTCAGTCTCAAGTTTCAGAATTGCAAGAACAAGACCCTGAAACATCCCAACAACATTGTTAAGTAAAACCTGCATTCTTGTTAAAATCCCCCAAAAAAATAACTAACCGAAGGTATGAGCTTTGGAGTGCTGGATGCTGTTTCATAAACCAATCTTCGAAGGCTTTCTTCGGCATCAGCATTCAGCAATTTGTTTTCCTCGGGCCGAGTTTCTCCTGCAATGTTCCCAAGAGAATGCAATGCTGCCTGTTTTCCGGTAAATTAGTAGTTGAAAAATGAAGGATGTAACTGTAAATATGTGATACATTTAACGAAGAAGCTAACCAGTTGTCTGCCACGACCATGTAAGTTAAAAGCAGTGTTAACAACATGTTTAGCAGCAGATGTGTTTGAAAGTAGCAATACAGCTCCTTTAGTCGCTAGAACCATTGGAAAAAACAAAAATATCAATTTACGAATTCATAAAACTGAAAATTAAAAGTTATTTTAAATAATATAACTAGACTAATGTACTTACATGACCCTATTTGACCTAAGGCTTCAAGACCACATTCGCATTCATCTGCATCTTGACTATCTAGTAATGAAAGCCGTTCATCAATAGCTGAAATCACAGCTTTCACACCTATATTAAAAAGTAACACCTTTTAATAAATACATATATTTAGTCAATCATCACTCACAAACACACAGAAAGAAAGAGATGTACCAGATTCATCTATAAACGTGAAAACATTATCTTTTGATAACAACCGCCCACTTATCATCATTGCCCTTGATCTCAACATCGATTCAGCAGAAGAATTCCTATACAAGTATTAGATAGTTAAACAAATCCATGACGGGTACAATTTATAGATGAAAAAACAAACTTCAACCTTATTTTATCATACAACTACAAGTACCTGATTATTGAAATAAGTAGCTGCAAGATATTCGTCCCAAGTACATATTCCATTCCATGATGGACCTCAGCCAACTTCATAATTAAGAATACACGATTAAACTCTTTAACTTATCAAATTAAGTGAAACAATGATAAAAAGATGTAAAAAACCTCGTAAAGGAGCTCCAAAACACTTAAAGTTATAAGTGTGTCATTAGCATTGCGAACTTCTGCCTCCAAGAGACCAAGAAGATTTGAATTGTGAACTAACGTTGCAGCTGCACTTGAAGCAGAAAATAGTTTCACTATCAACGCTAAAACGCGTACTCGTCCCTGAAACAAATTTTCATGATAAGAGACATACAAGGTACACATAAACTCAAATAAATTCAGCTACTATGCATGCTATTAAAAAGCTACTTTCACATTGTATAAAAAAAGTGGCAATTCCACAATGCAAGAGGAACATTTGTACACATATGAACTGCATAATTTCTAGATAGCTAAAATGTTGTCAAAAAAGATGCACCCTGTTACGATAAACTGGTACATGTAATAACTATCATACCAGTGAAGAACATCTTGCTGCTAGCTTTGTAATATCTGTGCTTTCATCAGGAGTAGCCGGGAATATGATCTCCTACAGATTAACAGACCATTATAACTTCCTATAATTAATAGCAAAATATAAGATACTAACACAATTATACGTCAGATAAAATTTGCACTCACTATCCCCTGTTGAGAGCGCGCTAAATTTCTGATTGCTTCTGTTGCAGCAACAGCCACTTGTTCATCACTAAAGCAAGAAAAGGTTGTAGTTATGAGAAGCTAGTTTTGTACATATCTCTATCTTCTCTACTATATATAAAGAGAAATCACATTTCCTTAAAAACTCTCAAAGTGAGAGCTGTAAAATTATTAATCTACCCCTACTCCCTATTTCTTCCAATATTATACTTTACATCCATATACTTTCCTTCCATGACTACTTATAAGTTGAAAGTTTGACCCAATAAACAATATTCATCCATTTCATACATGAAACACTTGACCACAGTTTCACAACTTATTTATTTGCCGCTCTAAATTTCCGCCACCATGCACGGGTACTCGTCTATATAAGGATATTTAAAGTATAATACTTAATAGTGAAACAAAAAGATAGCACACGGAATAACTAATATTGGAGCATAC
The DNA here is from genome assembly GCA_030686995.1 of Artemisia argyi. Classification (NCBI taxonomy): domain Eukaryota; kingdom Viridiplantae; phylum Streptophyta; class Magnoliopsida; order Asterales; family Asteraceae; genus Artemisia; species Artemisia argyi. The sequence continues at coordinate 36,502,383 of CM060677.1, read as the reverse complement.
CCGTCAATGAGACAATTAAGCAGAAGGGGATACACACCATTCTCTTGGATCAGTGAAGTAGCTAAGCCAGTATTGTCTTCAAGATTCTCCAAAAGGCTTGAGACCTTACCATAAGAGTGAAAAAGTAGTCAGAAAATATAGCATCTAATTTGTTCGTGTAACAATCAACACACAGTATGCAGAAAGCTCGACCAAGGGGGTGTCTAGAGTAGCTTATTTTGGGGCTTATTGGCTAATTAAAGTTTCAAAACAATAATAAGCCCAAAATGGAGCTTATTTGAGGGCTTTTGAGCTTATTTTTGCAGACATTCTTTTGGGCTGTTTGAAACTGCATAAGATTTAAATAAGCTATCCACAAACACCCCCCAATAGAAACCCTTTCCAGAAAGAGAAGCCATAAGGAAAACCAACATTTTCTCTACTATAATGGCCAAAAAAGTGCATCTTAAACAAAATTTAAGTTCTAATTTAAGCAGAGATGACACAGTATTGTAAGCTAAAATCAGGAGATCCCAATTTTAAAGAAAATAATGCACGTTCAATAAAATGTTCAACAAGTACAGAAAGAAAGAGAGTATTTCCCAAATATTGTAAAGCATTTTTTTCATTCAATATCGTTTTTATGTGCTCAAGTGTTGCTGCTTTTCGTGTAAAATCATAACAAGGTATATGCTGAAAACAGAAGACCAACATGCATAAAATATAGGGAATTGCATTTGCAGGGACAAGCTGGTACAAGTCTGTTCATTTTCTAATAAACACAGAAGTACGTAATATAAGCAGAAAACATTTGTTAAACAGTACTTACCGTTTTGCACGACAAATTTCTGACTCTCTGAGAGTATGCTTGCAGGCCGACCACAATGAAAGGCTGATTAACAGAAGATAAATAAAAATCATAAGATCACTTGGATGTTTCTTAAATTGTATACTTGTATCATGACAATACAAAATTGCTGGCATGAAACATGACAATAAAAATTGCTCGCGTGAAATTGTGCAAGACCCTGCTGGGTTGATTTAAGTGACTGCGTCTAGAGAGAACATCATTGATGGGATTTAGATAGTTAAGGTATACCCACTAATTAAATTAGCAATGAATTGCTGAATATTAAGCATTTTTCAAAAACTAAGCAGAGGCTAATAGGTTTTTGTCAACTTGTGCCCATTACAGACTTGTTTGATAATCTCTTCCCAATCCCTTTGAGTAATTTTGTCATCGAACAATGAAAGCAGTCGCAAGAAAAGTAAATTCACCAGAACAGCTACGGCATTAAGAAATCTTGATCTCATATCTTAACATAATCAATGAACCTACAACTGCCCCGGTTTACCAACAATCTATTGATCTATTTGTGTTGCCTAGTTTATTATAAACAAACATTGACACAAAGAAATTGCTCAAGTTACAGAAATAGACATACCATGAAATGTGGGATGAGAGAGGCCCCATATTTTGTTCTAAATATCTTCTCTAAACAATTAATCAGTGCATCCTCCAAACCAGGCACATCTCCTTTTGTTTGCAAAGCACTACACATTAGTAAACATAAAATTAATCCAATTATTTAACTGAACCGAAAGAATTAAGTCGTCAACTCAACTCGACAATAATAAAACCTCTAAAACTTGTCCTAGTTTAGGGCAAATGACAAAAAAATGCATTGAACTTGACACTTTTTATGATTGTGTGTAGCCAACAATTTTTTTTCTTATTGTATGTAGTGAACTTTCAAATTTCGGTCATTGTGTGTATTCTGTAACTATTCTACCATGTAAAATGACAATTTTACCATTTGAAATTTTTAAAAAGGGTAAAATGGTCACAACATACACACAATAATCGAAATTTGAAAGTTCAGTACACACAATAAGAGAAAAAAAATAGTTGGCTACATACAATCACAAAAGTTCGATGCATTTTTTTGTCATTTGCCATTTTGCCCCCTAGTTTATGTAGCACCTGGATCCTTGATTTCAACTATTTGAGAACTAGCGTTTAATTTGATATGAAAATAAGTCAAAAAACAAACAGAATGAACTAAGTTTACGCTAAGCTCTGTTACATGAATATGTGTCTTACGTTTCACCCTTTTGTCAAAACATACGAATTTTGCGTTTGTACAGTTTTAGTCATTGCTCAATTGTTTTAGAACTAGTCCTTAGAATACGGCTTTGTGCTATTGTGTACCTAAGCTTAAGAATACCAATGGAAAAAAAAAGGTGCCATGTCACATTTTATAGTTTTTCTTTTCTAGATAACCATGTTTTCGAACTTTAGCAAGAGGCGGAGCCAGGATTTAAAATTAAGGAGGGTCGTACTTAATGTAAAAGGTATAGGGGATTAACAATTAAAAAAGAAGAAGAAGAAGAAGTTAGTACTTGATGATAAGAGGAAGGGGAAAGGAACTAAGAAATTGCTTAACAGCTGCTTCAGATCGAGTACCTGATTATTCATCATTACAATAACAAAATAAAAAACAACATTAAACCAACATATAAAATTAAAAATATTGAATTGAGTGATTGTTAAAAGCAAACCAGGATCAAAGGAAAAATCAGAAGCTGCTTGAAGAAGCTTTGACGTATCAACTAGAGAGTATTCTTCTGCCATTGCTGCTGCTGCTGCTGCTCATGTAAATTACAAACGATATTTATCAAGACAATATAATCATAATAAACCCTTTGAGTGTTTTGTTTTCTTGCAAAATAATCCAAAAACCCACCGCTTTATTTATTTTTTACTTTTTCCCCCGTTTTGAGAATGTTACGTGGATAAACATGAGTTTTTTTTTTTTTTTTTTATCCTCTTTTTTTAGTAAACTCCAAAATTGATATTTGTGAATTGTCGCTATTCACAGTGACTGACCTGCAAATGTATCTCAGTTATTATTTTATTTTTAAGATCAAATTAAATTATTTGTTTTTGCATTTTGCATCACTTGTGTATATTTTGTGATATTTTTACATCTTTTATGTAGGAGTGTTAATAAATTGAAAGTCAAAAAAGTCACAAAATGCAAAATGCAAGTTAAGTAAATGGAATAACAAAAGTAATTAATTCCATACATACAAAAAAGATAAAATAACAAGTAAGATATATTTATAAGCCATTATCCCTTTACACAAACTAGTTATTTTCTTTTACACCAAATTTATTAAAATTTGACCAATGCTTTTCAATTAACTAATAAGAATGTTTGATTTTGCCACACATAGCAAAATACTTCTTAAATGATGTATTATTTTATAGGAATATATTAGCTATAATTTTTTTTTAGCCAATTGACTACAATCTTATGCTATGCGAGTTGCGATCTCTTACAAAGGGGACTAAAAATACAAAGTCTACAAAAGCTAGAAAGCCACTCACCATGTGACAAGTGTCCACCACTCAATCCCTCCTTTTTTTTTTCTTTTTAAATTGGGTTAGGGAGCATTTTGGTCATTTTAACTCGTTTCTTTATTTCACCTTAAAACTTCAAACGCAAATATCTTTCAAATGACAAACTTTTACGAAAAACCGATTTCACCATAATTTTTAAAATTTAATCCTCTTTAATTGGGTATAAATCTTGTTAAATATTTCAAATTTTTTTTACATATAAAGTGGGTCTTGATTTTCTTTATTTTTTGTCATTTTCGGCCCTATTTTTTACCCTCATAAATGTCGAATCGTTAAAAACTTAAAACATGAAAGTTATAGATTTTTGTTCACTCTTTACACAGGTTTTTGAATCACTCAAATCCGATCTCATATGAGTAAGATAACACACGTTAAAGATAGTGTTTAACTCATATTTGTTGCACACAATATGTTTGATGAAATGTCTAGCTTATATATTTTGTGTTAAAATTGAGCTAAATGTACTAAATTTTGTTTCTCAATGCATTATTAATCATTTTATTAATGTAAGACTCAAAAAGTAAAGTTTTTTAATCATTATATTTTTAAAATATACATTTAGTTCATCAGTTAGGTTATTAGGTTCATCAATTAGGTTATTAGGTTCATCAGTTAAGTTATTAGGTTCATCAGTTAGGTTACTTTGGTTCATCAGTTTTTATGGTAACATTTTTGACTAATTGATGAACCTAAACACATAACACATGACAAATAATTATAAGTTCATAAATTAGTCAATAACTGATAAACAAGCTGATGAACCTAAAATTAATTAACCTAACTGATGAACCAATAATTATAGGTTCATCAGTTAGTCAATAACTGATAAACTAACTGATGAACCTATAATTAATGAACCAAAAAATCAATGAATCTAACTGATGAACCTATAATTAGTTAATAACTGATGAACCTATAATTATAGGTTCATCAGTTAGTCAATGACTGATGAACCCAAACATTTGATCAAATTTGATGAACCTGAAATTGATGAATCTGAAAAAATTGATGAACCAAAGTAAATGATGAACAAAATGTCTAACTGATGAACCTATAACTTAACTTATGAACAAAACATAACCTAACTGATGAACCTAATAACCTAACTGATAAACCTAATAACCTAACTGATGAACCTAATAACCTAACTGATGAACTAAATATATATTTTAAAAATATAATGATTAAAAAACATCACTTTTTGAATGTTACATTAATAAAATTATTAATAATGCGTTGAAATAAGTGCATTTAACTCGATTTTAAGACAAAAAATCTAAGCTAAACATTTCATTAAACACGTTGTGTGCAACAAATATAACTAAAACGTTATCTTTAACGTGCGATATCTCACTCATATCATATCGGATTTGAGTGATTGAAATTTCTGGGTAAAGAGTGAATCAAAATCTACAACTTTCGTGTTTTAAGTATATTATGATTCGGCAATTTTTAAGGTAATAAATAGGGTCAAAAATAGTAAAAACATAAAGAAAATTATGACTCAATGAATATGTAAAAAAAAAATGTTTCAAAAAAATTAAAAAGATTTATACCAAATTAAAGAGAATCAAATTTTAAAAATTATGGTGAAATCGGTTTTTTCTAAAAGTTTGTCGTTTAAGAGATATATGCGTTTGAAAATTAAGGTGGAAAAGAAAAAACGGGTCAAAAGACCAAATTACTCCTGGGCGGATTTTATGTATAATTTAGAGTGGGAGACACGTGTCACGCTTTGTACACTTTTTAATTTTTCTCACTTTGCAAGGGATCCATATTCTATGCTATAAATATGGATTATTGATTTTTTTCTGTGGTCTTTAATTTATAATTGCGTTTTTTTTTTTTTTTTTTTTTTTTTTTAAAGAGTGTAGCCAACCTATTACCTATCCCTAAAAGATTAGTTTTACCTGAATTTTAGCGAAGTCCAGGCCTCCATATTGTGAACTATATGACTACAGTAACAGTTATTGCCTATTGGACTTCAGCCTTGTGTTTAACAAGCTAGTGGGCCTTCGGCATGCTGGGCTGAATTCCAATATGGCCCATTTCATAAGCAGATGTTAATATGTGTCGATGACTCGATATAACTTTAGTTAAAACTATACTCCGTATTAATTTTTAAGTTCTAGCTTATGGTAATACTCTTACGGTGTTTTCAGTTTTGAGGTTAGTCATGGTAAGACTTGGTACAAATTGGTTCTCATGCACATGATTAATGATGCATATATAATAGCTTTGATACATTATTATGTCGGATATGCCTATACGACTTTTGTTGTAGATACATTACAGTGTTCTTTTTAGTTGAATGAAATACAGCAAGCTAGTATATGAGGTGATCTTAATAATCAATCTATATCACATCGCTATATATTCACTACTGGATGGCGAACTAACTCCTCCCAAGATTCAGCCGAATTTGTAATCTTAAGTTGCTAAACATAAATTTCTTCATGAACATACATAGATTGTGTTTCGTAGAATTAAGTTAATTGCAACTTTTGGATTTTAATCGTAATACTTTGAAGTATTAGCCCCGCTATAAGTCTATAGTGAGTATCAAACAAGTTCCTCCTACGTCCTATGATCCATTTGAACCTTGATCATCTTCATATCGCGTTTTGTAAAGATTCCGAAAATGTATATGCAAAACCAATATTAAAAATAAGTCACACGTATCGCTGAACTTAGTTAATTTATGTCAATTGATGTTCTGGTGGTTCAAACGACCTAACAGTGACTGAACTCGGCATCTCTATTTTGTATCCTATCACATTTTGGACCTTCTATTTTTAGAAATTTTAAAAATATTAAGCTTACACAAATTACTAATTTTAGACATTTACTTCATCAAAATTCAAATCAATTTCAAATTTTGTAACTATTAACTATGTCATTAAAATATTAAATATTTGTGCTTATACTATTAAAATCATTTATTCCATTACTAAGGGTGCGTTTGGTTCACAAAATATTTTTGAAGAAATTGTAATTTGAATGAATTGTAATTTAAAGAATTGAATGTGTTGAAATTGTAATGTGTTGTAAATGTAATTGAAGAAATCTGTCATTGTTTTTTGTTGACTCGCAAGGTAATGTAATTCAGAATTAATAATAATAATAATAATAATATAATATTACTATTAATAAATTATTAAATAATAAAATAATAATATTATTATTTATTAAATAATTAATAAGTTAATAATAATATTATTTATTAAATAATAAACAATATAATAAATATTAATAATATTAAAATAATAATAAAAATAAATAAATTATTAATAATATTATTTATTAAATAATAATAATAATAATAATAATGATAATAATAATAATAATAATAATTTATAAATACTGATACTTTTAATTATAAAACACTGAATTATAACGTAATTCAAAACTTTCCATCCAACTTGCTATGTAATCTGAATTCTCTCCCTTGATGTAATTGGAATATTGAATTACAATTAAATTGCAAACCGAACAGCCTACATAATGTAATTTGAATTACAATTACATCCATTATGCAAACCAAACACTCTACGTAATGTAATCAAATTACATCTAATTACGTCCGATTACAACGAAACAAACGGGGCCTAATTAAATGTTCTCACAATTTAACCCCTCCAATAACACTTATTCATTACCAAATTAAACTAACTGTTTAATAACCAAATAAATAATAATAATAATAATAATAATAATAATAATAATAATAATAATAATAATAAATCACAAAACGTGTCAACATATATGTTTTGTTGCAACAAATCACAATAAAATTCTATCGAATATATCGTATGCTAAAACTTAAGCATTAAAAGAAGTGAAGAAATATTATATACTACTAAATATCTTGACTCAAAAATAGCAAATTAGCAAAATTAAAGATTATCAAATTCTTGCGTAGTTATAATTTGTTTTAGAGTAACAAGAATATAAATAATCCAAAACATTTCTTGTAAAGATTATTAATTACAAGGTACCTACGCGTTGTCGCAAAATGTGTACCTGTTAGTATTTTATAAACAACGTATTTCGTTAAGATGACCTAATAAACAATAAAACATGTGGTGTGCCAATTGGTGATACATGGCCATTAAGGTGATATCAAAAGAACAAAATACAAAATATCTGAACATGTTCTTACACAAATTCAACGATGAGCATTGATGCCGAAAAATCTCAACCAAAACCACGAAATGGGTAATTGAGAGCTTGAGCTGAAAGTTCGAGCTTATTATATAAGTTATTTGAGGTAGCTACTGATATTAACATCTTATCTCTACAAGCTTTTATAAACTTTGTCCGCTAAACAAATTTTTTTTATTTTCTTAGAAACTCATTTTTTTATTTTATATTTATAGAAAATAGAATGAAAGAAAGCTTAAGCTGATAACCTCACAGGCCATTAACAGTACGAGAATGACGACGGTCCGCCGTGTTGCGTGTGGGCCTGTTTTTTAGCCGAGTTTATGCTGCATAAATAAAGAACAATATTTTGGCAAAAATATTGTTACACAACTTACTCTACTTTATTTATGCTGATAATTCAAATTTGATATATATATATATATATATATATATATATATATATATATATATATATATATATATATATATATATATATATACATTGTTGCACAACTTTACTCTACTTTGCCATAGGTAACTTCAGATTTATTCAGTTAATTAACAAAATCCTTATATCAAAATACTATCATGGTTCTTTTCAATGAGCACTGGAAAAAAACGTAAAAAAAACTTCATACAAACCTCATGTCCTTCATCCAAAAGCTTCAACGCAATTGACATACCAGCAAGGGCAGCAGCTATGATAGCCAGTTTCAACTTGGACCTAGGCACACTATTCTTTACAGCTTACATGCGGCATGTTGATATAATAACGACTAAGAAAAACCTGAAACATAAAAACTTTGGTAATTGCAGATTTGCAAGACATGCATTTTGCATGTATCTTTTTTTGCTACACTATTGATCAGTATCATCATAATTTCTAGCCTAAACCCGTGCCAACCAATTGCGTCCTTTAAACTTAATTATCCCGATGATAATTTACAAATAAGTGAAAAGACTATATGAGGTATAAAAAGCAAAGGCGAGTGCTTACATGTTTTTCTCCATATAAATGAGATCAAGGAACGGGATAATGGGTGGTGTGTACGGAACCATTAGGCTTCTTGTGGAGGAACTTCTCAGTTTCAGGATTAAATCTTGATGCTCATAGAAACTTCAACCTACAACAATTTATATCAACAGTATTAATATTGCTATAGATGTAGTCATTAAACCTTTAAATTCGAGATAATTTAAGATGGAAAAAATCAATAAACCAAAATAGTTGCCTGACATCTATTGACAGTGGAAGCTTACTGTCAAAAAGAAAGCTTCACTTCAGCTCGAGACCATAAAAATGTTTATATACTTATTATTAAGTTTGCAGAGAGTCACCTTGCTTCAACTATGGCATCTACAGTTTTCTGTTCTTGTGGACTCAGTTGTCCAGGTTCAGTATCAACACTTCTTGTAACCTATATAATAAGCAAAAGACCGGTCATATACATAAACAGTAAGATTAATGAGAACGTTCCAGCCGTATTAATATTTTTATCGACATAAGCAACCTATGTCCCCTAATGGGACTATAAGTCTAACAAACCTTCTTATTTCCATATTTCAGTTACAATAAGGTCCTAAGAAAAAAAGATAAGCCTGATAAAAAAGGCTTATGAAAAATAAGAGTGTTTGTTTAAGCTTATTTCTAGGCGTATAAGCTTATGTGGCCAAGCCTGATAAAAAAGGCTTATGAAAAATAAGAGTGTTTGTTTAAGCTTATTTCTAGGCGTATAAGCTTATGTGGCCAAACCCACCCAAACATACCCGTTTCAGCCCACATCAACACGTACTTCAGCCCCCATTTCAGTACCCAAACGCACCCATCTGATCCCCCATTTCAGTCCCCATTCCCACATCCGATTCGGCCTCCATTTCAGCCCCCCAAGCATACACATTTCAGTATCATTTCATTACCGAAACCTCCCCATTTCAATACCTAAACGCACCCACTGCTGAAATGGGCATGTTTCCTGCTGAAATCTTATTTTTATCGAGTCTCAATAGCCCAATTTAAAGTTTAATAAGATGATAGAAAAACTTCAATATTAAAGTCAAAATAAGAAATACTTACCCACGGATACGGATACGGATGATGAAAAGTATCTTTGCTCCAGGGTTGACATTGAATCTACCTTTCAACCTTGCTCCATGTTTCAACTGAATCAACTCCTTTAGCTGCATTTCCAACGCACATCATAAATCAAACCAACCAATGTAGCAACAGGCTGGCATCTATATCTTATTTAATACTCCGTTCCTTTTATTTGTAACCAAAATTCAAGAATAAACGGAACACAAGAATCTTACATTGTGCACATAGACTTGAAGCATACCTCATTTAAGACGTTGTTTACCTATTGTATTTTCCGGCTTCTAAGTTCCAAATGAAGCACCTTCTCGGATTTTATCATCACGTGATCACACATGCACCTTGAACCAGTAAGTAACAAAGTCATATGTAAAAAACGTGTAAAGTTTAGAATAATGGTTGTTCCAATTTTTTACAATTACCTCAAAACACGTGTGTCCAAAACTCCTATCAAGTAACCTAAAAAAATTTCGAGGCACATTTCTGCAAAAGAGGTAACCAAGCTGAATGTAAATATGTCAAAAATATGATTATGACAACATAATAGTTAAGACTTACAGCTGATTCAAGGCTGCACGTGAACTGATGCGCTCGGGAATTGGACCTTCAAAATGGTATGCAACAAACCTTTAGCAGTCTTGTTCAACCTTAACTTTTGCGCCCCCTGTATGAAGCTTCCTGTGTACCGCCACAGCTATGCAGCTGACCGACATCACAACCTTTGTTCGAGACACGGTACCACCTGTAAAATTTAAAGAAAAAATAATGGTCATAATGTGATCAATCTCACCTGTTTAAACCAACGGGCCATAAATAATACAAATAAACTTTGGTTTTCAGTTAGATTACACTTCTTTGTTATCCTCGACTAACTAAAGCTTCCTGTCGGGGTTCCTTACCAACACATGGACCATATCAGTTTTGACCAAACCTATTTAAATTCATCATAGCCATTCCTTGTATTATGGCGCGACAACAACATTGGTCACAATATACGAATAAATAATAATAAAAATAGAAGTTCAAGGCAACGAACCTTTAGCAGGCCATACCAAAAAGTAGCCGAGACGTCGCTCTGTGATTGAGGTTCAGGTGAGAAGCCGAAAAAGAAGCCGCACCCGCCATGGCTGTAACCTAAGAAGGTTACCATGCGAACGGGCGGAAAATCCGAGCTTTAGTGGAACCAATCTAAACTCATCACAGCCAATTGTTATACCCCTGTACATAATCAACACCATTATATCAAAGCATAAGTATATTAAGATACCCTCGGCCACAGTAGCGATACTATTATTTACACCCAATCTCCACCATCCAATAAAAACCCTTTAAAAACCCCTTACAATCCTAAAAACCAACAAAGATTATGATTAAAGACAAAGACGAAAAAAAAAAAGAGTCTAAACTTACAAAATCAATTTGGGGAAAACCAAGAATCTGCTTCTTCTCCATAACAAAATCAAACAACAGCATCACGCCGTCGACTGACATATTTCTATAGCTCCAATGACAGATGGGGATTCGTGATGGGAGATGAAAAAAGTAGGAGGCATAGTGTTTCTGTGTCTCGAGAATGTTCCAGCGTATGTGTGTATACGTATATAAAAGGCGGCTTATCTTTTTGGGTTGGGTTACCGCCGCTGGACCACAAAGAGAAGCGGGCTAAACGCTGGCCCATTTTTTGGCGGGAAAACGACATGTAAAACGACGTCGCAGTCACGTGGTTTAATATAAACTTATAATTAGACAAAATGATTGTTAAGAAAAATAAAGTATATTTCTGTAATAAACTCTAATATATGAACATGGATGGTTAAGTGATTTGTGATGATTAAAGATGTAGTTTCTAGTGAGATGTTAGAGAGAGAATGAGATGAGAGAGGTGGGAGCCTTGTATGAGAAAACTTGTTGAATGTTTGATTGCAAGTGAAGGTCCAACCCTTTCCCATGGGTGGGAAAGGTATATATAGTTACAATGTAAACGCCCCTTGAAACGGGCTGTAGAGCGGGCTGACAGTGGGTAAGAGACTCGACCCGACTCCACAAATACTAACTAATACTACTCTACATACTAACTAATATGATAATTACTACGAGCTACATTATGCTAAACTATACTCTGGGTGACCGAGTCTTCATATGAATAATCGTATTCCTAACAATCTCCCCCTAAGGGAGGTCACCCCGGAAAATAAATGTTGAGTCATAGCATTAAGATCTTTGACGACATCTTTGTAGCTCGTAGCCTTTTGATTCTTCATTGTAGAGATCTTTGTGCTTTAAGTGGTAGACTCTAGATGACTTGTTCAATGTGATGGATGATCTTTGGAAATTTCTTCAAGTTCATCATCCAAATGAGTGTCTGAAAGTCATCTTTGAGTAGTAACGTCTCCATGTGATAAGAACATCTTTGTGTTGGCATGCTCACACTTTTCAGGATCGTGATCTTCTGCATCAGAGTTGTGGAAGCATATATGAGGCCCAATCAATGATCATGATTTCTTAGATTGTGATGTTGAAGTGTGAGCACGTGTTGATGGATTAGCATCTTTTCAGCAATCAACTGCCACCATCAGAAATTCCTGCAAGCAAACAGTTAGCAATAAATCATCCGGTGCTTATAGGTTTGGAATTAGAGATCGTCAACAGCATAGTGTGAAGACTCCTTCTAACCCTTACCAAGACCGTTCCCAATCGGCAAGTGAAAGGATTTACACGAACTATCTAAGTAGATCAAGAATTGGGTGAGTCGCTGGAGATCACTCCACGACTGTTGACCTTTAGTAACCATCGCGACCACTAAGCGTAATCCACAAGGAATTACCTAAGTGACCTGCTTTCAGGGCTGCTTGATGTTGACCCTGGCAGGAATTTCCATTCAATCACTGGGAGTTACTAAAGCAACATCCCTCATAAATGTTCTGGCAGATTGCTAAGATCTGCGTAGGACTCATAGTTTACCACTGGTGTCCTTAATGTTGAACAACCAGGGTGGAAGTATCACGTGTTCCTATGAGATCTTTTTATGTATCTCGAGGCTCTAGACTCAATAAGTGCATTTGGTTTTCCTATGCGGAGATTAGGGAGAGGTCTCCTGCTTCAATATCAACTATCTCTAAGAGATATGTCGATAGATTACACCGGTTCCCCGTGAGAATGAAACAAGTTCTTTTAAGAGAACTTGAGTGGCTAGAAGGTTTAGTGCATTGCGTCACTGGGTCCATGACGTCTTGTCTTCAATACCGATGTCGCCTTAGCAACCATCAGTAGATTATGAATTGAACCCGGTTTCTGCCCTAAGGTTGAATAATTGGAGGGCTATTTCTTTTCACCCTTTCTCATTTCATTTCTTTTTAATTCTTCAACCCCTTCTTTCTCCATTCTCACATTTCTCCTTTTTTTCATAATCATATCTATGGATTTTCTAATACTATCTATTTGGTATTGTCCATGGGTAGATCCCTCCGGCTCTGGCGGATCATAGGACGTTATTCCTAGCCTTAACCACCTTATAACTCCATGACTGTCCTAAGTTGCCATTTACCAAATCATTGAAAATTCTCTCAATGTGTTTATGATTGAGAAACACATATTGTTAATACATTGAGAGTTTTGTCATTTTCAAATGCTCCCCCTTAACATGTGCTCATAAGTATTGATTTGAAAATTTGCACATGTCGGGAAGAGTTGCACTTTTGAATTGATCTACCTTGAGTGAACATGACTGGGCATTTGAGACACGCTTACATCACTAGATGAACTAGCATGAAGTTATTACCCGGCTCGATCAGATTCACCCAAGGTTTCTCGAAACGGTATATTCTACTTAAACTAGTCCTCTTCGAGACACGCTTACATCACTGGTTAAACCAACTTGAAGTTATTACCCGTCCAGGACTAGTCCTTTCGATTCAGGACATTTATGTTTCGTCAATTCATGAGTCAAGACTGAGATGCACTCATATGAGATGCAAGGATCCTTTTACACAAGCACCAATAACAACATCATCATTTGGTTTAGATATTCTCTCTTCTTCAATGGTTTCTCTAAGCATGGCCAGACAATCCTTAAGATTCTTAAGGTAGTTGTTGTGAACTAACTTATTGTTCCTAAGGGGAAGAGAGACGTTGACAGCATCACACGCATATTTCTTACAAGCATGTACATTGGAAATTGCATGATCACATGAAACGACGGGTATTTTACCCTTCACCATAGTCTTTAGATTCTCAATTTCATTTAACAAAGAACTGACTCTTTCATTGTTTTGGTCACGTGTTATTTTAATAGACTCAAACAATTCTTTGTAACGTTGTTTAGCGTTTGACATTTCAGCACGAAGCCACTCATTTTCATGTTGTAATTCATTGATCATGCCCTGTTTCTGAAAGTTTTAAGAATCTATCGACTTCTGGTAATTGGTATTGGTCACGTCGCTTTTGTTCAATTTTAATTGTGCAATTTGGGCCCTCAACTTCCGAATCGTGTTTGACTGAGCTTGAATTACATCATCCTTTTTGGCTAATTCAAAACATGTATCAAATTCAGGAGCATCCGAAGATGTCTTGGCATTTGATACTTTTACATTTTCTTTCAGATGTTGGTATTTTAGTTGCAAGTTAAAATTATCAACTTCTAGTTTTGAAAAACTCCTGACCATGTTGTCATGGTCGTCGTTTTGAATTTTGTAGTTTAGTTGGTAATTCTCCCCCTCAAGCTCAATCACACGATTCTGAAATACATTCAAAGTAATGGACATTTCATGAAATTTCTTAGCAGATAGGGCAGAGCCAGTAACAGTGTAAAAGATATCTTGTGCAATGCAATTAGCAATCAAGTCCTCATTCATGATGAGGATGTTTTTTCTGTCAATTTCACTGTATTTGAGATCGATTGCCAATTAGTTACCCTCATTTTCTACTTCTTTAAAAACCTTTTTCATTTGATTCACATCATTATTGATGGTAGTTTTAAGGCCTTCAAAGTGTTCTTTAAGAAGATCGAAAAATGGCATAACTTCAGTTAGGTAACACTGCTTTGTTTGCTCAAACCTCCTTTCCCCTTCTGTAATCCCAGTTGGTGTAATTCTAGTTTTGCATGTTTTTTCAAAATCCTTAAACAATTGGCCTAGAACATATAACACAATTAAGGTGTTACACTGTGTGGGTAAGGTATATGGCACAAGATGTTGGGGTGTGTGTAAGGGATAGATGGTTGGGTCAGCAATCCTAAAGATGGTACGTGTATTACCAATGATTCTTTCAGCTTTCATTTTTTCCATGTCAATATTCCAGAACACTTTTTCAGGAAGGATTTTCTTTTGAGGGACAAAAATAGCTGAGTGATTGTCATTTGTATAATCATGGTGAAACACAATATTTTTAGCAACGCATAGTGGATCCTTAAGACGCTCAACAAGTTTTTCCCTAGTTCTATCCTCAGCCTCATCAATCTCATCATATGATTTCACATCAGGAGGGGCATGGTTAGGGTCAAGCATAGTGTGTGCATCATATAGCGCAGGTTGAGCACCTATACCAATTCTAAGAAATTTAGCTTTAGTCTTAGAGGCATCAAGTTCACTAAATTCATCTCTTAGTTTCCTATGTTTTTCCATCATTTGAGCAGATTGAATGGTTTGGCCTTGCATGTACAACTTATCTTCCAATTTGTTTTTCAATGTTTTGAGTTTTGAAAAATCATTTAGAAGTTTGGTTTCTTTTTCTTGGTAGTCGAGTTTGATTGAAGTCAACCCCTTTTGAATTTCCTGTCTTTTCTTGAAAGTCTGATCCAATTGTTTTTTTTAAAGAAACTAACTCGTTTTTCAATGTTTCTTGTTTGGCATTGTTTTCAGATATGTAAGTACGCAATTGCCATTCCATTTTTTGCTCACGTTCATTAAGTTCAAATTTAGCACGCTGCTCGTATAAGGCCACCTGATCCTTAAGGATGTTAACTCTAGTGATCAAGGAGTCATCAGGGTTGTATATAGTGTGCTCATGTAACTCAAGTTCTCTAGCATCAACCGACGGCATGTCACTTGGTACAACTTTCATTTTATTGCCATTCACATACCGTTCATATGGGATATTATTGGTATTTCCCATATTAGTGATATCTGTGTTGTCAATGTTCGTAGGTTGTACCGAGTCACATGCCCCCTGTGGATTGATAGAGCAATTCATATTAGAATTTAGTGGCTTTGGTACCTCAGAGATAGCAGAAGTGATGGAGGAGCCAGACTGCTATGGAGATGATGCAGCTGCAGAAAGAGTAGCCATGAAGATGGTTTGAGCTATGGGTTCTTCATCAACATCCGAATCAAAAGCATCACAGTCTTCAACTTGGAATATGTTCGGATCATTGAGTGCCATGTCCAGAACAGGTTGATCATCCACATCAGCATCAAACATATTCTTGTCATCACTAACTAGAAAGAGCAAAGCTTCTTCATCCAGAGCAGTACCATTCTCTTGCGCCTACATTAGCAACATCTTGTCCTTGAAGTACTCTGAGTTTTGAGGTCGCTTTGGAAGAGTGCAATTCCTAGCTATATGGCCCAGCCCTCCACAGTTATAACACTTAGGCTGCCTAGCTTGCACTTGAAGCACATTTCCGACTCTATACTGCCCATTATCTCTACCAACATTTCTTGGATTGACATTTTGTCTTCCTTGCACATTCTGCACCACCACTCTTCCATCTTCAATGACTGCCTGATTACGTGGGTTAGACGAAGTCCTAAGTTGGTTGTTAGTTGGTGGAAGTACAGCTCTGAACTGTTGGACTAATAAGGAGACTTGGTTGGAGAGGTTATCAATCATCATGTCGGTATGAGAATATCCAGAGTCAGGATGGGTTTTTAAGGCAGTTGGTGAGGGAGTTGATGATTGTCCATTAGTTGGGGTAGACCTGGATGAAGGTAGTTGAGATTGATCATTTGAAGACTGAGTAAGTTGTTGAACATTGGACATAAAGGCAAGAGACTCATTAGTTGTTGTAGGACTGAGCTTTTCTCGCATTACCCGATCATAAGCTGCATGTTTCTCATGTTGTTGGAGATATGCATAAAGTTGTTCATGATTAGTATGCCTGAGACCTTTGTTGAGCTTGACAGCTGTAACAAACCTATCCCATTCAGGTGCCATGTTATTCACGAATTTTGAATTGAGCTGAATGTTGTGCATTGTCATCTTGATGGCTCTCATGTCATTGACTAGCTTGTGAAATCCGACGTAGTAGTCAGTGATGCTTTCACCTTGATTCATTTTGAAGTGCTCGAATTCATCATACAGTTGAGACTCCCTATCTTCTTTGGTTAACTCAGACCCTGCAAGAAGCATCTTCACATTATCCCAAACTGCTTTCGCTTCTGTGTTAAAGTTGATGAGTTTGTAGACATCTTTAGGAAGTCCTTGAATGACAATATTCGAAGCTCTGATGGCAGCATCATAGCGTTTCTTTTCTTCATCAGAAAGATCATTGTAGATACGAGGTCTTTCTGGACCAACTGCCGCAGGGTTGTCATCAGTAGCTGCGATAGTGTCTCTGGTTGTCCCTATGATGAAAGGTCCATTATCAATGGATTTCAGGATGTTCACACCATTTTCCTTACCCAAGCAGTATAGACGAATCCTTTGTGCCCATGACTCATAGTCGGTCCTGTCCAGCATAGGTGGACGAGTATCCGATCCTGCTGCCTGAATGTCATCCGATGCAGTGCTTGCCATGCTGTGAAGACTGAGTAGTTGCACGTATCAAGCTGTTAAACACACGTGAAATTCGTGTTTTGTTGCAACAAGTCGAATTACAATAACTTCTCAGAAAACAAGTCAAATCGTAAGATTAAACTCACACCGTCAAGTTACTATTGAAATAACAAGTCAAGTTGTAGGAATAGTCTCACAACGTCAAGTTACTGAAGGAGTAGATGTAACAACTTAAGCCGCTACAGCTCACAAATTTCACAAATGTTAACACGCTAAGATAATCACAACTCGCTAAGGCTTTAACTCGCTACAAGTACCAAGTCGCTGAAATAAATCAACTCGCCACAAACCTGCACTAACTCGCTAGACAGGAATCAACTCGCTATTACCAAAACCTGATAACTCGCTACTGTTAACACGCTATCTGACAATACGCTAACTGTACAACTTGCCAATGGACAAGTCGCTAATCTGACAAAACGCTGGCTGCTCAACTCGCTATTCTCAAATCGCTGAAGCCTCAACTCGCTATCTGGCAATACGCTAACTGCTCAACTCGCCAATGCCAACTCGCTACAACCTAAACCTGACAACTCGCTAGGAATGAGACAAAAGTGTGACTATCATAGCGATTTGTCCATATGTCCCAAAATAGCAAACCGCCAAATCTCTAACCTCAACTCGCTACACACAACTGCCAACCCTCTACCAAGAGGTACCAACTCGCTAGCAAGAAATAGCACTCGAAATGCCACCAATGTCCACCCAAGTGATGAAATGACTAAACCAAGGTTACAACAAGGTGTCTACACAACTAATAAACAAGAAAGTACAAGAAGAATGTCGAGATAAACACCTAACGAGATCAAACTCGTGTGAAAACCACTAGAAGAAGTCGAACCACCCTAAAACCACAAACCATACTATAAATTCGAGCATACCATGAATCCTAGGATAGAACCATGGCTCTTGATACCAATTGTAATAAACTCTAATATATGAACATGGATGGTTAAGTGATTTGTGATGATTAAAGATGTAATTTCTAGTGAGATGTTAGAGAGAGAATGAGATGAGAGAGGTGGGAGCCTTGTATGAGAAAACTTGTTGAATGTTAGATTGCAAGTGAAGGTCCAACCCTTTTCCATGGGTGGGAAAGGGTATATATAGTTACAATGTAAACGACCCTTGAAACGGGCTGTAGAGCGGGCTGACAGTGGGTAAGAGACCCGACCCGACTCCACAAATACTAACTAATACTACTCTACATACTAACTAATATGATAATTACTACGAGCTACATTATGCTAAACTATACTCGGGGTGACCGAGTCTTCATATGAATAATCGTATTCCTAACAATTTCCATCTTATATCTAATTATGAGCACTTGCAAGCTATCTAAAAAGGTAGTTAACTTGAGATTAATCGGCTCGTAATGTCGAGTCAGAAATCCAGAAAAATAAATAAAAAAGAAATAATGTGCACTTGATTTTTTTTAACAAATGTGCACTCGATGACTTCATGTATTATTCAAAGCTAGAATGCATAGTTTATGAAAGTGCAGGCGGCCTCCCTGTGGGGAAAGTTTCGTTCCGTTTTGGTCCCTGGCTAATAACGACGTTATGTTTTGTTGGTTAGTTTTTGGACCAAGCTTTACACAAGAGGGCACTATGGTCATTTCAGTTATTAGCCACCCAATTTATTATACTTAAACGATCCCAATTCTCACATAGTAACAAATTCCACTTCTTGATTCATAACCCTAACCCTCTCTCATTTTCGTCCCATTTGATTAGGATTGTTGCAATTACAATCCTTAAAAATTGGCTGCATATAAACATGGCCACACCTAGCCAACATTGGTATATTAGAGCAGAAGGAGAAAATTTTGATCAAACAGTTTATGGTAAAATCTGGGATTTGGGCGTGTTTCCTTATTTTTTTTAATGTTTCTGTTTTAAATATTGTGTAATTATCACTAAAATACTTATTTTTTTTGTGAAACAGATGCATATCCCAACTTGTTTACAATGAGGTTCCATCATGGTGGACGGTTCACAGAGTGCCCAAAAAGAAAGTATGTTGATGGTGAGGTGACCTTTGTTGACATGATAGACGTTGATTTATTCAAGATGGATTTGATATATTCAGTAATGAACTGCATAGGTTATGATGCTAATGCCATTACTTATTTTCACTACAAGATACCATTGAAAGGTTTAGATTATGCACTAAGGCCTTTAAGTAGTGATGATGATGCATGCAAAATGTTAAAGTATGTCCATAAGCATAAGACTATGTATGTTTTTGTTGAGCATGACCAGACAACAATAGGAACTTGTGGTACCTTAGATAATTTGGATATAGTTGAAGAAGATGATCATGTTAGGCAGTGTGATGAGAATGGGGGTGTTGACTTAGAGAATGAGGGTGCTGACTTAGAGAATGAGGGTGATGACTTAGCAAATGAGGATGATGAAAGTAACCAAGATGATGAAAGTAACATCGATGATGAGCAAGACAATGAGAATGAGGATAAGGTTGAGGAAATAGTTGATGAGGATCACATAGTAGAAGAAGTGGATGTGAGCATGAAGGGGTTTAATTTTCAAGTTGATGATGATGGAAAGGCTGAGCCTATTAACCCAATTGTACCTCATATCCATGTGGATGAAGAAGCTTTGGAAGAGGTAGATTTTGATTCATTAGACAGTGATATTGGTGATGATGAACAATCTGAGAGAAGAAAAGGTGTAAGGAAACTAAAGAAAGCTGCTAGTGCATCTGGTATTAAGAACAATTTCTTTGTAGGTAAGGAATTTCCAAACAGAGATGAAGCAAAGGAGAGGATTAGGGCTTACTCTGTTGAGTGTAGAAGGAACCTTGAGTTTGTGAAAAATGACAAGGAAAGGATTAGGGTTAGGTGCATTGGTGTTGTTCCCACTATCAATAACAAAGACAGTTTTTTAGATAAAGCAAAGGGTAAGGGTAAGGTGGTAAATACACTTGCAGAAGAAGACAAAGAACATTGTCCTTGGTTTATTTACATAGGAAAAGGGGATAAAGGAAAGTGGGTGGTTAAAACATTTAAGAATGAGCATAAATGTTTACAATCTAGGAAAATAAAAGCAGCCACTTCTACCTTTCTTTCCAGACATTGTCAAGATCTCATCAACATGAATCCTCAGATCCCAGTGGTAGCTGTACAAGAACATATGCAAAAAAAAGTTCCATGTCGGTGTATCCAGGACTAAAGCCTTTAGGGCTAAAGCAAAAGCACAGGTTGAAATGAGAGGTGATGCTACTGTGCAGTATTCTTTATTGAGAGACTATGTGATTGAGCTACAGAGATGCAACCCAGAGACTACAGTTAAGGTTGATGTATATGGGGAAGAAGATCCTGATTCACCAACTAGAATGTTTAGGAGGATCTATGTTTGTCTGGGTAGTTTGAAAAAGGGGTTTAGAGCTGGTGGAAGAGATCTATTAGGTTTGGATGGTGCATTCATGAGAAAACCTTATGTGGGTCAATTGCTTACAGCAGTGGGTGTAGATGCTAATAATGGCATATACCCAGTGGCTTATGGCATAGTGGAATCAGAGAATCAATACTCATGGACATGGTTTTTAAAATGCCTTGGTGATGACTTAGACTTGTACAACAACTCCCATTTCACCTTCATCACAGACAGGCAAAAGGTATGATTCATATTTCATATCTGATTTAATATCTGTTTTAAATTTTTGTAAATTAAGCTTAATATAAGTGTTTAAATTGTTGTATTAGGGATTGGTACCATCTATTGCAAAGTTATTTCCATCAGCTGAGCACAGGTTTTATGTAAGGCACATACATGAAAACATGAATCTGACATGGAAAGGTGGAGAGTACAAGGAAATGTTGTGGAAGTGTGCAAAAGCCTCAACTGTGGTTGAATTTGACAGAGCTATGGATGAATTGAAAAGCTACAATCAAAAAGCTTATGAGTGGTTGAAGAATATTCCCCCACACCATTGGAGCAGGTCACACTTTTCTGGTATGTACAAGTATTTTACATTGAGTTTGTTACATTGAATTAGTTAATGCAGAATCTGACTCTTGACATAAATAAAAATATAGGGAGGGCTCATTGTGATCTTTTTATAAACAACATTTGTGAAGTCTTCAATAGACAACTGTTAACTGCTAGGGATAGCCCAATAATTTCTGCATTAGAGTATGTGAGGGAGTATCTTATGAAAAGGATTGTTATTGTCCAAAAAATTATTCAAAAAAATGAAGGACCACTTACTCCTGCTATCACAAAGATTTTTAACAAAATTAAAGAGTCTTCAACCCAATATTCTGTTGAATGGAATGGAGCAGACCAGTTTCAAGTAAAAGGTCCATGGGGGGACCAGTGTGTGGTGAATTTGGAAAACAAAACATGTTCTTGTAGAAAGTGGGAAATATCTGGCATCCCATGTAAGCATGCAGTGGCTTGTATACATGATATGGCAGATAATGGTTCAGATGTTGGAACTCCTGAAGACTGGGTTCATGACTCTTACAAGCTTCAAACTTGGCATGATGTTTACTCTTTTAAGATTAATCCAGTAGCATGTAGACAATTTTGGGCTAAGTTTAAATCTCCTACTACCTTGATTCCACCTAAAGCTGTTCCAAAGATTGGCAGACCAGCCAAAAAGAGAAAGAAAAGTGCAGGTGAAATTGAAATGGTAAAAGAGGGAAAGCTTACTAGAAAAGGTAAGACAGTTACATGTAGTCTTTGCAAGGGTACAGGGCATAATAAAAGAAGTTGTAGTGCAAGGGGACAAGGTGTTGGAACAAGTCAAAGTGGCCCAAGTGTTGATGGAACAAGAACTGCATCAACAAGTCAAGCTGGAAAAAAGACTGCATCAACAAGTAAAGCTGCCAAAAAGTCCAATGCAACAACTGAAGCTGTGCCAAGTGAAGCTGCAAGCCAGCCTGCTAGTCAACCAAGTGGTTCTCAGCAACCATCTCAGCCAAGAATTAAAAGAACAAAGACAACAGCTAATAGGCAGCTAACTCCCACTAAGTAATGACATTGTTTGTGGTGTTTTAAAGACTATGTTTATCATGTACTTATGTTCTAGTTCATTATGGGTAATTGCAGACATTAAGACCTTAGGGTCATTCTGATAAGAAGTTAGGGTCATTGTGATACAAGTTTTCACCTTGTAACAGGTTTCATACCTTGTTAAATGTATTGCAATGTTTACCTTTTATTACTATCCTTAATGACTATAATATCTTGTTTCCAATGTATTATTGATCTCATGTATATTAGGTTTATGACTATCTACCTTGTAACAGGTTATGTACCTTGTTACATAGGTTTATTACTCATAATCCTTCAACATGTATTACTCATCTCATGTGTGATAGTTGTATTCAAACAAAACTTCAAAACCAATGACTAGTGTTGCAACATATTTGCTAGAGTAAATTGCAATATCTACTAACTTAAGACTTTCATTAGTTGATAAAAACATGAACTTCATACAAAATCAATTGACCATTACATGTTTCCAAGTCAATCTTACAAGTTCAGTTTTACAATAAAAAACTAACAACCTACCATTACATCAACATGAACAAAATAAAAAAGATCCAACTGCCAATAAGGCAAATCTTCAACCTTCGATTTTCAGCAACCATTCCAGCCAAAGCCTGTTGTAGTTCATTCCTTGTCCTTAGCAAACCAGGGATTATTGCAATTGCACGAGCACACATAGGAGGATCCACCCAAACAAAAAAACCACAACCTGGTACTTGGGAGCAAGCTTGGAAACGACGTCCAGGGTTTATGTTAGTCCACGAAGTTCTAACAACTGCTGGGTTACCACAAAAACAACTCATTGTTATGTGTGTGTCTTAATGTGTGTGTTTTTGATAAAATAAATTAGGGTTTATGGCAGTGGTGGATTTGGGCGTGTTTTGATTTGGGGAAAATAAAAGAGTGGATTAAATTAACTTATGTAATGGGTGGCTAATAACTGAAATGACCATAGTGCCCTCTTGTGTAAAGCTTGGTCCAAAAACTAACCAACAAAACATAACGTCGTTATTAGCCAGGGACCAAAACGGAACGAAACTTTCCCCACAGGGAGGCCGCCTGCACTTTCATAAACTCAGGGACGAATTTTGCAATTTGGGCAAACCACAGGGACCATTTTTGCAATTCCCTCTAAATAAAAAAGAAATAATGTGCACTTGATTTTTTTTAACAAATGTGCACTCGATGACTTCATGTATTATTCAAAGCTAGAATGCATAGTTTTGATAAAGAATCTCTTATATATCACTACCTATAAACTAACTATAAAAGCCAAAAATGTTCAAACCTCTAGTTCATAAATATCTTGTTTATTATATGTTAGTTTTTGAAGTTGTAATTAATTCATCTCTTCGTGAGTTAACCCATATGAAAGTTCCACGATTCATGAATACACATTCATCTTTTAGCCTTCTTAAACACATGCATTATACTTCCTTTGTTTTTATCAAAAATATGTTTTCACACCAAATTATAAATCAGACAATCTAGTACAAACTTTAACAAATTATACCTCATGTTTGAACATTGTACTGTTTTGGTTGATCTAGCTGTATAATTATGATTGATTTGAATGGTGACATAATATATCCTACGGGCAACTCAAGTGCTAATGAAAACCCAACTTTTGATGTCTGCAAATTTGTTTTTATTTTGTCTGACAAAAAACAGAATAATAATAAATTTATAAATGGAAACCCGAAACTTTGGGACGGAAACTCATCATCACCAAAATACAAAACGCCTAACAATAATCTGGTAACCAGCGTGCTATGAAATGGGCCCATTTTCAATCCATTTTTAGTAACTCACTGTTTTTAACTTTAAGTAATACCTTTTCATTAGGCCCATTTTTAGCCCAATACTCGACGGCCCATATCTGGATCGTATCATGATATCTGACACACGTGGCACAATCGTGGGTCCCACATTCCTTCTTTGAGAAAACGTTGAAGTTATATTTCGAAAAGTTCGATGATCAATTTGCTGGCCTTACAACTTCTACTGTTGCAAAAAGCTATTTTACTGCCATATTTCACCTGCAACTTTATTTTTCTTTTTCAAAATGTTTATTTTATTTGTGTGTCCTTTTCTGTCAAAATCTTAAAAAATAGGCGTATTTATTTCAACCATATGTCTGGTAATCTTTGGGACACATTCGTTAACCAACTAGTCTTGTTTTGTGACATTCATGTGATGCATCAGAAAATACAACTTTTTTTAATAATTATCGAAAAAAAGTGTATAAATGCACAATGTTTCACAATTTCAATAGTCCATTACTACAAAGTGCTTTGATGTACAAGTCTTAGGCATGATAGACAAAATAATGTTACGTATACAAACTTTTACTTTAAGTAAGTTTGTATTGTCAAATGACATGTCAAGAGATATATGGAGCAATTAGGTTAAAAAGCTGTAGTAAAATACATCTCACGGATACATCATTTATTATTCATACTAGCAACTATAAGGTTTGTGTTACAATTACCATGGAATTAGTGGGAATTGGACTTTTAACCAAACACATGAAATTGGAAGATGACATGAAGTAGAGTTTAAAGAGATAAGTAGATGGAGTTGCTTGGGTAGATACATGAATAAATAACTTATGAGATTTGATTATTTAACGCCTGACATAATGTTATACGGAGTATGAATTTACTTATACGTAAGGTTTATTGGTTATGGATGTTTTAGCTATGCTTCTAGCGAGTAACGAGTTAGTAATTTAATTATATGTTTAATATGGAAAACAAAAATAAAATAAATAATAAATAAATAAACTCTTTAAGTCTTTGGGATGTAATTAGTCGAGCATCCTCAATCGGTTAAAGCACGTAAAGTTACCATGTTTGTTTGTGATTCCCTCTTCATATTCTTGTTATTATATTACTGTTAGTTTTGCCGTTTATTATGAATTCTGAAACTATCAACCATAATTCAACAAGGAGCACTCATGAATAATACAATGAGTTTTATTTTGTAATGTAATAATCTTATATGAAATCAAGTGTTAGATGTCTTGCGAAACCAAAATTATGAGTCTAAGAATCTTTATATCTTTTCTTACTATATTTCATGTCTATATAAAATGTCAAAGCTGGTATGTTTTGAAGACAAACAAAAAGTAACTTTAGCATAGTTGAATATGAATAAAACACAAGAGTACACCCTTAGAGCATGATGTGTGGTGGTGCCGTGGGTGGCGCCCATCACCACCAGCCCAAAATAGGCCATGGCGCACCATATCATGAGCTGCACTGTCACCACTCGTGTCGTCATCATGGCTCCACGCCATGAGGTTTTTTTTTTTTTTTTTTTTTTTTTTTTTTTTTTTTTTTTTTTTTTTTAACGTTGGAACATGGTATCTTTTTCAAATATAACGGCTAGTAGGTATTGAATATATATTTTTCATAATAATAATAATAATAATAATAATAATAATAATAATTTGAACCCTCTAAAAAATCTTATAAATACCTCCTATTATTTCATACTTCACAAACATTTTCAATATACTTTTTCAAACAAATGAGTAGATTTTGGACCCAAGAAGAGGAGTCATTTTTTGAGGAGTGTTTCACTCAAATAACCGAGAATCCAAATACGAATGCGGATCAACAAATGAATACGTTTTGGGATAAAGTTCTGGACGTATACAACAAGGAAGCCAACAAGCGCAACTACCGTATTCGTACCAAGAATATGTTGAGGGGAAAGTGGGCTTCTTCCCTTGCCCAAAAAACACGTGAGAGGGCAAATAATCCAAACCAAAACTAGTTAATTTTATGTAACTTTTTACTTCGTATGCTGTTTAAATTTCGTCTTGTAATTTTTTTCAAATTTGAAATAAAAATTCAAATTCATAATTCATAATTCTATACAACAGAAGCACTGCGGAAAATATAAACACGATACGGGAAAACATAAACACGATACATATTGGAAAATAAATATTTCATTCGTCCCATTTAGGGTGGTTTCTGAAAATGAACCACACGTGAGCATATTCGAAACTTCTAGCACCAAAGCGTTCTTCAAAAATCCTCTTTGTAGTCTGGAGACGATTATTGTCATCCGGGCTATTACGCTGCAAATACTTGTAAATACCATTGAAATTTTTACATTCAGTGCTAAGTCGTTCCCATTTACTAGTAACCATGTTTTTGTTACGGTGGTCACCGTCAGACTGGTTGTTAAACCTTTCTACAACCTCATTTTAAAAAGAGCGTTTTTCGTAGTTTTCTTGAGAAACTTCAAGCCAAACTTCAGCTAGAAATTTTTCTTCTTCCATTTACTAACGATTAGCCATTGTAAAATTGTTTAGAAACAGAAGTGTGTGAAATATATTGTGTTATGGTATGTTATTTATAGGGGTTTATAGATATTTGAAATTCAAAACCAAGCAGAATTTTTTCAAATTTGAAAACTAAAACTTTAAAGCGGGATTTTTTAAAATTTCAAATTCAAACTTTAAAGTAGGATTTTTTCAAATTTAAAATTCAAACTTTAAAGCAGGATTTATTGATAGTTCAAATTCAAATTTCTAACTTTTACCTATATATATATAGCCTCACCTGGCTTGAGGTGAACACACACAACACAACACACAGAACACACGCAACACACATAATGTCTCGCAAAGAGTTCTACCAGCAATTCCCAGCAAATGAACCGGTAAACACTCCATCGGAAAACATATTTCTGGTATTCACACTGGAAAATGAACCGGTGCCCAATCCACCGGTTGTCCAACAACAACCCGATCAACCGGTGAACAATCCACCAGCCAAAAATCAACCAACTTGGAATGGGTTGACTGATGAAGAACTCTACGAGCAAGATATGCAAGTCTTGCGAGAGGTTGAAGAAGCCGAAGAATGTGAGGCACGTTCTCGTAGGGATGCGGAAAATGCTCGTAGGGAGCGGCTCAACAGAAAAGCACCATACCGCTGGGCCATGGGGTTAGGCTCTGTTCTATCAGAGTCTGAGGCTTCGAGTGACGAGGGCTATGTCTCGCAAGATTCGGTTTTTTTTTTTTTTTTTTTTTTTTTTTTTTTTTTTTTTTTTTTTTTTAATTCGTAGTTTAATGTTTTAAATCGTAGTTCTATTAATGTAATGTGTTTATTTTAATTAATGAAGTTTATTTTTAGTTAATATTGTGTATATTTTATTTTATGTAAAAGGAAAAAAAATGGCCGACGGCACCAGAATTTCTAGTGCCAACGGATACGGGCAAAATGTGGTGCCGTGGGGTTTCTGGTGCCATGGAGCTTTTTGCTGACGTGGCAGCAATTTTTTCTCACGGCACTAACTCCACGGCACCACCACACCTAATGCTCTTAGTCTATGTGGTTTAGCTGGATTTCATTTTTAGTCATTAATATGGAGAAATTACTACAAACCTCCTTAATGTTTGAATTTTTGCACGCTGCTAGTCCAAAATCCTAACGACCACTATATGATCTCGTTATCTCCAATCACGTGCTGGGCACACGAGGGTATGCTAGTCTGTTTTTATTTATTTATTTATTTATTTATTTATTTATTTCTTTACTCTTTCTTTTGACTTTGTATAACCGGATAAACATATACAAACACAAACATACACACATGCGCGCACGCACACACGCCATCACTTCACTTTTACTTTACCAAATTCACAACCCTAAAATTAAGAACCTTAAAAATGGTGGTTTGTTGGTGTGGCAAAGAATCTGTAATTTGCATATCTTGGACTAATCAAAATTCAGGTCATATATTCTATTGTTGTCTACATCAGATATTGGGTTTTTAATTTTCGTTTTACTTTATGTCATAAGAATCAAATATCAATAATATATTATTGGGTTTTCAGGGATCATCTTGCAGATTTGTTGGGTGGTATGACCACAAATGTGTGCAATTAACCTGTACTTACTTATATACTTGCTTAAAAGCCGGACATCATCATCAAAAGATAAAGCATTCAATCCTACATCAAGATTACTACCAGGTTTCTTAAAGTTGTAATACATAATCTGACTATCTGTATAACCTAGCTCCTCAAGTACATCATTAAACTCATTAATCGAGAAGGTTTCGATATCCAACATGTCAACTATAGTTTTCTTACCTCCAACATAAGCCTTTCCCGGATAAGACTTAGAAACACCACCATGACGTATCCTCATCGTAAACAGAGTAGGATGATCCTTTGAAAATGTCAAACAATATAATATTAGAACATTGGGACTTTATGTTAAAAAGCATAAATTTTCAACTAATCTTTCAATTATTAAAGAAATTACACCAAAACAAAAACCACAAACAACTACCCACGACTACTATAATACTCCTTTGCGAACTCTTACAAATACTGTTTATTAGTTACAAAGTTTGTTCCATGTATCTTCCATTCCCAGACCATAGCAACATGCTATCATTAACAATTTTAAAAAGAAATTTTTGGGTAAAAAAGATTAGGGTTTATGTATATGAATTTTGTAAAATGAGAATATTAATTATGTGAAATAATGAGTAAAAAGGATTGATATAATGGGTGAGAACTATAATTTGACCTTTGTTAGAAGTTAGACGAGTCTAAGACAAAATCAAAATGACTATCGTATCTTTGTATGCACAGCACGTGATTGGAAATAACGAGGTAATATAACAATCGTTAAGATTTGAACTAGCAACGTGCAAAAATACAAATGTTGGATCTACAATAATTTCTGCATAGTAGAGACTAAACATGAAATGTAGCTAAACCACAAGGACTAAGGGTGTAATTTTCTTCAAAAACAAATAAAAGAAGAAAGATATAGAAGTGCAGAATGATAAGAGGGATGGAGGCAGGGGCACAGTAAGATTGGGTGGGTGTGTGTTGTAAAATCAAATGAGGGGTAGGGTAATTTGGGTAAATGAAAAGTGGGGTCAGATTTTAAGTGTATTAAATATGTCCCTCTCCCTCATCATGTAAATTTTAGTCTTCCCCTACCCCCTTCTATAGCTTCCGTAGCTTCCATGTGAATATCTGAAACTAACCATCTAATTCTATTTCTTGTTTTATATTTTTATTTTTGTACCTACTACAACCACCCATTTAATGTCCAAAAACCCCATATCCACCATATTTTTTTTTGAACATTAAATAAGTTCAAGGTTTTATGCAATAGGAGCCGATGATATATATGAGAAGTAAACAACAAAGGGCGCATAGAAGATATGATATATGTTGCATGCGACTGTGTTTGCGAACATTGGTCAAATGTTAATGTGTTGAAACAACTTCTCTAAAGTGAAGATTATGTTAAAAATTCATCAGTTTAATAGTGTGCATGAATAGGAAAATTGATTAAATATGAAAGTTTATTTGTTTAAAGCTATTATTTAGATTTTAAGGACAAGAACAAAATACAAAATTAGGAGCTCGAAGGAAGAGCACCCAACAAAAACATAGAAACAAGTTGCTATTATTAAATCAAATAAATATGATCAAGCTAGCTAAGAAACGAGATCAAAGTAAGAAGATGATAAAACAATAAGAATGCTAGCTAGCTAGCTAGCTCGCAAATTGCAATCAAATATGATGTTTAAGTGTACAAACCGTGTCTTTTTAACTAAGGTACGTGTTACGAGATTCAACTCTAGCATGTTTGCAGTAATCGACAAACCAAGAATGATAAAAACAAGTTGCAATAACGTTTAAAGCATATGGTGTGTGAATATAATTAAATCGTTCAAATTTATGGGAAGTGCTCGACACTTTTTGGTAACTTAATAGGACAATATCATTTGAAAATAGTATGAACACTTTTTATTCTTGCTACTATACTACAGTAGATTACCCAACGGATTATTTAAGCTTAATATTACTCCCGTAATATAACAATCTCTTTTGCAATAACAGAACACTTACTAAGAAACAGTGTATTAACTACTTAAAAAACAATAAAACAACAATGAGTTTAACTGCACCTTGATAATACCTTATAAGTAGCAACCGGTATCATCAAACATTACTCAATCCATTTCATAACGACTCTGATATAGTGATATAGCTATCAAACTTGTATTACTAATAGATAAGCAATATAATTAGCTATGATCATAAAGATGAGATATGAATCCTGTTTCCAAAAGACAAGTCAAAGTACAACAAGATCATAAATAAGACATGATAGACTAATTAAAACACAATAACTAGTACGTACAATCCATAATACAAACTGCCTACCAAACTCCATAATAGAGCAAATTCTTAAACACGAAAAGAACATACCACACACGTACACAAAATAATACCGTCCTACCCCATATTAAATTTCCACATTCAAGAGCTAAAAAACACCACGAATTGATCACACCATCAAAACATTTCATTCAAAGCAGCCGCCTCTTTGATCAGAAGCTCCAGATGCAATCAAGCTCCGTGGGTCCCGGTTTGTGGTAGTTCTCACCAGTTGAACTGGAACCCACGTAGTTGCTTGTTTCTCCTCCGTTGTTGGTGCTTACATTGGGCACCGGAACCACGGAGGAGTAAAAGAAAGGCATCTGGAGATTCTCTTGTAGTGTCCTCAAACTAGGAAAAGCCGAAACATAAACATTCTTTGTTTCAAAAGATGTTGTTGCTAAAGGATCGGGTGGTGGGAAGTCGAAAAGGTTTGGATGACCAAAGTTGGTAGTTGAGGCTGTGGAGAAACAGGGCACGTGCTCTTTCGAAACCGTGTTGCTGTCGTAGGAGAAGCTTTCACGCTCCGCGTTGTAGGCGGATGTGGCCGAAGCATACAGCGACGAGTCGAGCAATGGGGGTAGCGATCCCGAAACTCCTGATGAGCAGCTCACTTCTTTAGTGCGGCTTGTGCCACCCGTGAGCCATTTTTTTACCACGGTCCCACCCGCGACTCCGGTGCCACTCTTCTTGAATACACGTGAGATCACCCATTCGTCCTAATACCAAATGTAGACATAGTATTAGTATCACTATCAATATACAAGAACAAGATTTATTTAAACATTTTAAACACCAAACTTAAAAATCTTTAATGAATGTTTATTTTAATACAACAAACTGTTCCTTAACTAGTTTAGTTTTTTTTACTGTTTTTCTTTTATGTTTGTTTCTAAAACAGGTTACTTGTATACAGTAGTTCGTACGCAAATATCGTCCCTAAACTTCAGACTGGTAAGAGATGTCCTTTCAGAAATCAACGACAGATATTTCCTCAGTAAACATGTGCCAAATCACTTGATTATCCCGTCATTTCAAGTTAAATGACATACATTTATATATTTTTTAAGTATCCAAACTCTTAAGAAAATGTTTTTAGTAAATCCGTGAATGTAAATGACATATTTAACTAGCGATTTTATTAGTATTTAAACTCTAATAAAAAATAAAAGACAAATAATTAAGTTTACTCCGTACTAGTTAATTAACAGTTACAAGATAAAGTAAAACTTTTAGTACTAGCAAATAGGCGATTTACCGTTAAAAATTTGCATTAAATACAAACTTTATCCAGAATCCCAACAAAAAGACACCATGCAAAATCAAATCTTTCTTTGTGTACCAACTTATAGATATAGATGCTACAAAGTATAAACCCTAGAATAGCATTAAGTGATGAAGATTTTTAAGGTTACCTTTGAGCTTTTGGACAAAAAATGGTAAGCAAATTTTCCCTCAAGACGATATTCATGCATAACCCAATTTGTCTTTTCTCCTTTCGGTGCTCTCCCACGGTAGAAAACTAGGGTTTTCTTCATTCCCACTAAAGCCGATGTCTTTGAGCTATAGATTTCTCGGTCTTTTCCCGTGGCCTTCCAGTACCCAGCCTCGGTTGCGCGGTTAGTTCGTAACCCAGTCGGGTACTTTCGGTCACGGAGACTGAAAAAATACCATTCTTTCTCCCCCATCTTTGCCCTTTCTGTTACATAAACCGAACCCTAAGTTATTACTTCACATTTTAAAGGTTTAAAACTAGCTCACATTTCAAGTTTCTAAAAGAATGTTATACATAACAAATGAGAAAAAGATACCATAAATTAGTCGTTTCACGTTTTTATGGCTTCAAATCAAGCTAGAAACAAAGCATTTAAAAAGTAGTTTACAAAAGAAACTAGAAATAATTTACTGATTTATCTTGAAATAATACATATGGAATTAAATTAAGGTATAAAACCTTTTTTTCTTTTACAGACAAAGTGCCTTATCTATAGTGATATATCCATGTTGTATAAACGTGTTCTTGTGATGTAACAAATAAGTGTGACACTTAAAAGTTAAAACTGGTAGATTAGCCGGCTAAAAGTTAACAAAGTATATAGTTAACCAGAAACCAAAAGTATTTGGTTTAGAAATCAGTAAAAGAAAACATACGAGGAAGCTCCCATGGTTCACATTTGTTAAGATCCACATCAGCAAAAGCTCGACCAGTGAAGCTACCATCAAGCACTTTCCTTAAAAGGTAACAAGTAATAAGCTCTTCATCAGTGGGATGAAACCTAAACCCTGGTGGCAAACAAGCTTCATTGTTATCAAAGTGTTGGTTAAAATACTCCATAGCTCTCAACTATCTAGCTTTTAGTAACTTCTTGTGAACTTGTGAATGAGATGAATGTGAATGCGTGTTTATATAGGAGATGTGGTGAGGTAGGGGTAACGTTTATTGGGATTCGTAGAATCAAGAAATAAATGATATATTACTAGTAGAGTACTAAAGCTATATTTATTTATGTCATTGGAAGGTTAAAATTTTATAAAAATGGAAATGAGGGTTTGTTTTGTATCGTGTGTTTGGGTCTGCAACACTGCCGTGACTCATATGGGTTTGGTTTATGCGTGCGTGTGAGAAAGAAGTGTGCAGGGTATTCCTCTTGTCAGTCAAGAAAAAGAGGGGGATGGGAAATAGTAATAATGAATGTAGGGTTATCTAACTTTTCAAATTATCTTTGTGTAATAAATTTTTTTACATTTGTGTATGACAAATGATGTATCTTCGTAAACATCTTCTAATTGGTTTCTTGCATTTTATGTGCAAATTATGCATTTATACTTATTTAAAGGATCTATTTTCCTCACTTACCGGTAAATGATTGATATGTACCATTAAAAGGATAAGTTGAAGGATTTTTAGGAAAATATAACATTTCTTTTTCTATATTTATGTCTTACAAATAAATAGATTTTTCACTATTTGAATAATTTAAGTAAGTTTGATGTTTAACTCAGATGTAAGATGTTTAGTTAAGATATTTTTGTGAGGGATTCTGATATTTCAACTGACCAAATTCAAATTGTGTTTTTACTAACTCAAGTTGGCAGACTATAAGGTCACGTATATATATGTTATATAATGGAATTTACTCAATGAATTCGATCTATAAAGTATGGCATTGAATGACTTACAATGAACAATATAATACTCAAAGAAATTTCAAAAAGGTTGATGTGAAAGTGAAAGAATGGGTAGGGGCCTTTTTTTTTCTTAGTGAAATTCCTAGTATTGGTACGATATATAAAGTTACTATCTATTACGACTATTTCCTTATGTGATTCTTGGAATTCTAGTGACCTTTTTACATTTTTCCAGTCACTGGTTGTTTGTAAAACCAAATTTTCATGCATATGAGAGAAACGTTCTTTTAAGAAAACAAACACTAAGATCTCAAGTTCCTTGATTAAAAGTCTTTTTGAAGGAGTTTGGTATGTTTCCTGGTGGACGATTTGGATGCACAGAAATTTGGAGATTTTTTCGTCCAAAAAGCCTCGAAAAGCAATGATGTTTGACGACATTGTTGAGCGTTCTTTTTTATGGTTTTCCTCTAGATGTAAATTTTTTTTTAGTTGGGATGTTTGGTGTAAAAACCCTTCTCTTATTTCCTTGTAAGTTTGTGCTAGCTTCTTGCTAGTTTTTTTTCCCTAATAATAGTTGCCGTTAAAAAAAAAAAGAATTTTAAAAAGTGCGAAGGTTTCATGGTCACAAAATTTAAGTATTTTCATTAGTAGTGTGACTATGTGATACCAGCCGTAATGGTGCTCTTCACCACCGTGAAGCACCCTTTAAACGCGTCAAACACCAATACCTTATTAGTAGTGTGACTATGTGAGATATGTTTTTTGTTTAACTAGGTTATATGTATTTGTGGTTGGTTTGGTGGTTATCGATGCGGCTTTTTAATAGCTGATCTTTCTTACGAGGATCAATAAAAAAAATTAATTAAGTCAGACTTTCAAAGCCACTTAATATGTATATTTTCGCATAAATCTCACTTTTGTCACCTGCGATACTTGACTTACAAAGTTCTGGTTGGTGAAATAATTTTCTCACAATAATCTTTTGGTTGCTTAATTAGATGGCGGTTTCGGTTTGATTTCATTCATGGTGTGGGCAATCTTTCGTTTAACATTTTCTGGTTGCAAAACTGAGACAATGTCTAAGCACACTAGAACTCTTGTTTCGGATATGAGTAATGCTAGACCAACTCACAAAATTCACACAACAAATCCACTCGCTGACGTGTCAATAGTTGATTGACGTATTTTCTGTTAGTTTCTCTCTCATATCTCTTATTAAACCAATCACCCGCTGACACGTCAGCGAGTCCATTTTTTGTGTGGTTATGTGAGTGAGTCTAGTATTTCTCTTTAAATATATCATACTCCTATGTAGCTCAGTGTCACTCATGTTTGAAAACCACATATAGCAATATTTTAAAACTCAGGTTGACCCGGTCGGTTCAACCGGTTGAACCATTAACTAGCTTGAAAACCGGCCCGGATATGACCGGATTTTTGCTTGTTTGAGAACCAGATTGAACCGTCGGTTTTTCGTTGACCCGGCTTGATAAACCCAGTCAGATCATGACTTTTGTTAAAAAATCAAACCTTTTTTTCCCCATAAATCTTTCTAAATTTAATTGACAAGTTGAAGTGGTGAGAAATAATGTTAGTTAAAATTTTGTAAAACAATAAATTAGAGTTATAAACTATCTTATAAACACTAACTAATATAATTTTAATGTAGCTATTATAACTTCGAATTATAAGTTTGTTGTTGTAAATCTTTGCTATAATATTATAGATTTAAAACTTAAAAACAAAACTTATTGATAGAGTTCAATTTTTTTTATCGTTTCAATCAAATATAGAAATAAAGTCTGATATTTAATGCTTTAACACTACATATTAAATATAGTTAAAAAAGCATACACCAGTATAGAACTGGTTCGATTAGCGGGTTAATAAAAAAACCAAGTTTGAAAAGATTGACAGGTATCCATTTTATAACGATAATATTTGCATACATTATCTATAAAACTAGCACACACGGTTAGTTTTATCTTTTAGAGTAAATTAAAAAAAAAAATTACACCATTCGTCCTTGTAGTTTGCGTTTACTAGCGTCGTTAGTCTTTTAACCAAAAAAATTGCACCGTTCGTCCTTAACGGGCAAACGTTTGGCGTCGTTAGTCCTTCCCCCACTAACGCTTGTTAAGTGTTGTTACACCTGAAGTCCCATAAGGGTATACTAGTCATTTCGCAAACCAAAAGGACGAACGGTGCAATTTTTCTAATACGTTCGTATGTTCCATTTTAATACGTTTTCGTCTGTTTTTTTTACGTTTTTGTCCGTTTTTTTCCATTTCCGTCTCCTTTTTTTACGTTTTCATCCGTTTTTTTTTGTTTTCATTTTTTTTACGTTTTCGTCTGTTTTTTTTCGTTTTCGTCTATTTTTTTACGTTTACGTCCATTTTTTTTACGTTTTTGTCCATTGTTCTAATGTTTTCATACACTTTCGTCCATTTTTTTTTTACGTTTTTTCCATTCTTAACCGTTTCTTTCGGTTTCGTCTGTATTTTTACGTTTTCCTCCGTTTTTTACGTTTTCATCCGTTTTTTTTGTTTCGTCTGTATTTTTACATTTTCCTCCGTTTTTTTTACGTTTTCATTCATTTTTTTTGTTTTCGCCTATTTTTTTTAAGTTTTCCTCTGTTATTTTACGTTTTCGTCAGTTTTTTTTATTTTCGTCTGTTTTTATACGTTTTCGTTCGTTTTTTACATCTTCATTTGTTTTTTTGTTATTGTTTGTTTTTACATTTTTGTTCGTTTTTTTTTTTACTTTTTTGCCTATTCTTTTACGTTTTTGTCATTTGTTCTAACGTTTTCATATGTTTTCATTCATTTTTTAAATTTTCATACGTTTTTATCCATTCTTATCCGTTTTTATACATTTTCTAAACATGGGTATTGAATGTTGATGCTAATACCCTGTAATTGTTCTTTCTATTTTTATAAATTTTGCTAATACAAATATCGCCTAAAAACGTTATTTATATTTTACGATCTTTGCTAAGTTTTGTTAACGACAAAATGTAAACTTTAGTTTCTAAGTAAAACTTAATTTTAGTATAAAGACTTGCATAATTAGACATTTGCTACATTTTACATTTCACATAAAACACAACATTTTTATATTTCTTAAAATAGAAATGTCACATCACATTTATAGTAAGTTTGTCAATATACATTTAAGGAAAGATTGTGTGTTTGACTAACCATAAGTCTTCTTGCACAAGTTTATGTTTGACTAGTTTTTATTTGATGTGACTTTGGTTGGTTTGAATGATTTAATGCAAAACCAACTGAAAGCCTGGCGGAACCCTGGTGGTACACGGGCGGAACCCATCTGAGGGTTCCGCCGTATCCGCCAGGCCTGCAGAATGTTTTGCTATAAATACCAAGCTATTTGTTTGTATTTATGTTTTATCACTTCTCATCATATTTCACACATACATTCATTCATCTAACCCCTTAACATTTCATCTTAATGTGAAGTTTCTTTTGTAGCAAAGAAGTTCACAAGTTCATATAAAGTTACAAGTATTCAACACAACGTTGCAAGACTTGTTAGCTTAGCATCGTGTAGATTTTTTGTAGTTTACACTTCATTTGATTGTTTATTTTCAGTAGTGATCGGTTAGTATTTTAGTTCTCAAAATACAAAGTGTGACGGGAGTTGTTGTACCCTTGTAAAAGAACTAACGGGAGTGGTTGTACCCTTGTAAAAGAACTCGACATCTAACTTAGTGTCAGTAAACGTGTATAAGCGACGTGTAAGGTTTTCTCCGCCGGTGAAAGGAGCTTGTTGACTAGTGAAATAAACTCTCGAGTTGGATACTCGGGGCATGGACGTAGGGCAAGGAAAAAGAGTCCTTGTAGCCGAACCACGATAAATACTCGTGTTGTGGTTTGATCGTTTCTTTCTTTATACTTTCATGTTACATATATTGTGTTTGTGTTCATATCTTTGATTAAACGGAAAGGTTCAAAAGATAATCAAACAAATTTAAAGTTTTTAAAACGGTAAACTATTCAACCCCCCTTTTAGTTTTCCACAATTGGCATCAAGAGCTACGTTACTCAAGCTTTTAAAATATATTGTGTTTTAAAACTTGAAACGATCCATGGATTTTGAAAAATACAAAGAAGGGCAATCTATGCAAAGATCACCACTTTTTGAAGCAAATGGTTTTATATATTGGAAAAACCGTTTTGAAACTTACGTCAAATCTAAAGATATAGATTTATGGTATATAATCATTGATGGTGATAATATAGCTACTAATAGTAAAGATGATGATCAAAAGAAATTGATTGCTAAAAATAATGAAGCTAAAATGATGCTTTACAATGCTTTGCCTAAGAAAGAATATGAAAGAGTCTTTATGTGTAAAACCGCCAAAGATATTTGGCAATCTTTAATAGTCACTCATCAAGAAAACTCACAAGTTAAGGATAACAAAATTGATCTTCTTGTTCAACAATATGAACAATTTGTTATTCCCGAAGATGAGATAATTGATAGTGCATTTGCTAGGTTTAACACTATTATTACTTCACTTAAAGCACTTGATGAATCTTTTTGTAGCAAGAATTTTGTCAGGAAATTCCTTAGAGCACTACATCCGAAGTGGAGAGCGAAAGTGACGGCAATTGAAGAATCCAAGGATCTTTCAAGCATGTCACTTGACGAGCTAATTGGAAACCTCAAAGTTCATGAAATGGTAATGGAAAAAGATTCGGAAATAGTTAAAGGCAAGAAAGAAAAGGTTAAGTCCATTGCCTTGAAAGCTAGAGTCCAATCAAGTGATGATGAAGAACCTACTTCGGATAGTGATGATGAAGAATATGCTATGGCCGTTAGAGACTTCAAGAAGTTCTTTTGTAGACGAGGGAAGTTTGTAAGGCAACCTAAAGATGACAAGAAAACCTTCCGAAAAGATCGTGATGATAGGAAAGGAAAGGTTGAAAGAAAATGCTATAGGTGTGGAGACACAAGTCATCTCTTAGGAGAATGTCTAAAACCACCCAAAAGTTGTGGGTGGTGCTTGGAGTGACTATGAAGGAGATGACGATGAGCCAAAGAATGATGATATTGCTCTCATGGCTCACGACTCAAATGAGGTACTCTCTGACTCATCTTATTCTTCTATTGATGATGACACCTTACAAAAAGAATATAACAAACTTTGTGAATTGAGCTTAAAAATCATAAACAAAAATAAGTTTTTGAAAACTAAAAAGGAGTTTTTAGAAAATGAAGTTTATGAGTTAAAAGAAAAAGCTAAGAGATTAGAAAAGAGTAAAGGTATTGACACATCGTGCAAATCATGTGAAGAGCTTAAACTCGAAGTTGAGAGACTTAAAATTACTCAAGTTGATCTAATAAAACAAACCACAAAGTTTAAGAAGCTCGATAAGAGCAATTCTTGTGCGGATAAAATTATGAAACTTCAAAAGTCACCATTTGATAAAACAGGACTAGGTTTCATGAAATTAGAAACTTCAAAGAGTCAAACGAAACAAGAAAAGAAAGCACAAGAAACTAACAAAATTGCTACAGTAGCCCGCGGAACAGACGGAACCCAAATTAGGGTTCCGCCTGTTGAACCCAAAGGTTCCGCCAGGTCTGCTGCAGCAGTAACATCATCCACATCGGATCGTTCAAAATTTGTTAATGTCACATATAAAAATGGAACAAAACCTGCGTTTAAAACTGGAGTAGGACTTAGTAAAAACGAATTTAGAGCTAGAACTACTCAACCAAGACCTAAGACTCCAATTCCCAAATGCCCCTTTCCAAAGAGTAACTACAACACACGACCAAACTACCAAAATGTTTGGAACCAAAACACTCCTGGACATTACCAAACTCCAAATTACATGTCCTGGAACCCTTATGTTCAATTGTCATACTTGGATCAAGTTAATGGTATGCTTAACCAAAATGGACCCATGAGAAATTGGGGACCAAATGTTTGAGTGTTTTTCATAAAATAGGTGTGCCTCAAAGTATGTTTGGAACCGGATGAATGGATTAAAGATAGCGGTTATTCAAGGCACATGACGGGTAACAAAAGCCTCTTCTCAACTTATCACAAGTGTGATGGAGGTAATGTTACTTTTGGTAGTAAAGCTAAGAGCAAAATCATCAGGATAAGGTACAATCTCTCATGACTCCCTTTTTATAGATGATGTAGCTCATGTTGATAACTTAGGTTTTAATCTCCTTAGTATTAGTCAACTTTGCCGTATTAAGTATAATGTCATTTTTAATGAAAATAGAAGTAAAATACTTAAAGATGGTATAACCATAGTCAAAGGTGTTCTTAAGAACAACGTATACGTCATGAAGATGGATCAAACATCTAGAGACAAACTTTGTCTTACTTCATTAGATGAATCTTCAACTTTATGGCATAGACGTTTAGGACACGCTAACATGAGACTAATTCAAAACCTCTCCTCCAAAGACTTAGTTCGAAACCTACCTAAGTTGAAATATGACCAACACTGCTTGCAAAGTCGGTAAACAAGTCCATAGTAGCCATAAGGCTAAAAACTTGGTTTCTACATCTAGGTGTCTAGAACTTTTGCATATGGATTTATTTGGTCCATCCGCTATACAAAGTTATGGAGGTAACTTCTATACTTTGGTCATAGTAGATGATTACTCAAGATATACTTGGACAAAATTTTTGAAAAGTAAAAATGAAGCTTTTGATAAATTTGAGATTATAAGTAAGAAAATTCAAAATCAAGTAGGGTCTAGTATTGCGTCTATTAGAACGGATCATGGTTGTGAATTTGATAATGAATTTCAATTTGGAAACTTTTGTGATAAAAATGGAATTACTCATAACTTTTCGGCTCCACGCACTCCTCAATCTAATGGTGTAGTAGAACGTAAAAACCGGACTTTGCAAGAGATGAGTAGAACAATGCTTAATGAACAAAACATTCCACAAAAGTTTTGGTGTAACGCCGTTTGCACATCAACTTACATTTTAAATCGAGTCTTAATTAGACCATTTTTGAATAAAACTCCTTATGAACTATATAAAGGTAAAAAGCCTACATTAGGATACTTTAGAGTGTTTGGGAGTAAATGCTTTATTCTTAACACCAAGGATTATCTCACCAAATTTGATCCAAAGTCTTATGAAGGTGTATTTTTTGGATATTCACAAAATAGTAAAGCTTACATTGTTTTAAACAAAGAAACCTCAAGAGTCGAGGAATTGTTGAACGTAATATTCGACGAGAGTCCACCTCCCTCTAAGACATCACCTTTGGTAGATGATGACCTAGTTGAAAGCCAAGCTATTGAAAACCAAGTAATCTTAGAAAACGACAAGGAAGATGAACCATTAAGCAAAAAAATTGTTAATGTCAAACAATCCAAAAGTCATCCATTAGATAACGTCATAGGAAAAATAAATGAGAGAAGTCTAAGATCTAAAGCCCAAAATGAAAGTAACGACTTTTGTTTCGTGTCAACCATTGAACCAAAAAACATTAACGAAGCCATAAATGATGAGTCTTGGGTAATAGCCATGCAAGAAGAGTTAAATCAATTTGTTAGGAATGATGTGTGGACATTAGTTCCTCAACCAAAGAGTCAAACAATAATTGGAACAAAATGGGTCTTTCGCAATAAAATGGATGAAAATGGAATTGTGTCTAGAAACAAAGCTAGACTAGTAGCACAAGGATATAATCAACAAGAAGGCATTGACTACGATGAAAATTTTGCTCCGGTTGCTAGGCTTGAGTCAATTAGAATCTTACTTGCATATGCATGTGCACACAATTTTAAGCTCTTTCAAATGGACGTCAAAAGTGCATTTCTAAACGGAGTCATTAATGAAGAAGTGTATGTTGCTCAACCACCGGGCTTCATCGATTTTGAAAAACCCAATCATGTTTACAAACTTAAAAAGGCTCTTTACGGACATAAGCAAGCTCCAAAAGCATGGTATGATCGACTTAAAACCTTCCTAGTTGACCATAAGTATACCATGGGCTTAGTCGATAATACTCTCTTCACTAAGAAGAAAGATTCACATATTATCATAGTCCAAATCTATGTTGATGACATTATATTCGGATCAACTTGTCAAGAATTATGCGTGGATTTCTCAAAAATCATGCATGACGAGTTTGAAATGAGTATGATCGGAGAACTCAACTTTTTCCTAGGACTCCAAATTAAACAACTAGAAGATGGTATCTTCTTTAACCAATCTAAATATATTAAGGACATGCTTAAGAAATTTGGATTAGAAGATTCGAAACCAATCAAAACGCCCATGTCCACGGAAACAAAACTCACCAAGGATGAAGAAAGTGAATCCGTAGATAGCACTAAATATAGAGGTATGATTGGAAGTCTACTTTACCTAACGGCTAGTAGACCCGACATTATGTTTAGTGTTTCTCTATGTGCTCATTTTCAAGAATATCCTAAGACAACTCATCTCGAATCCGTTAAAAGGATTTTTAGATATATTAAGGGCACCACACATTTAGGTTTATGGTATCCCAAAGGAACGGGAATAGACACCATAGTGTATGCCGACTCGGATCATGCCGGTGACTATGTTGATAGAAAAAGCACAAGTGGTATTTGTACTTTTGTTGGACATTGTCTCACCTAATGGTTCTCTAAGAAGCAAACGGCTCTTGCTATCTCAACAACGGAAGCCGAGTATGTTTCGGCTGGAAAGGCATGTCAACAAGCTCTTTGGATGAAGCAAGCTCTTGTCGACTACGAAATTCAACTTAACGACATCACCATTCTTTGTGACAACAAAGAAGCCATTGATCTTAGCAAAAATCCAGTTCAACATGCTCGTACCAAACATATTGAAATCCGTCATCATTTCCTTCGTGATAACGTTCAAAAAGGAAATATCTCAATGGAGAAAGTTTCTTCCGAAGACAACATAGCCGACATTCTCACAAAACCTCTTAAACGGGAACCTTTTAACCTTCTTAAGTTAGGCTTAGGACTCATGGAACCTACATTGTAGTTCTAGACATTAGACAAAAATCACAAAAATCAAAACAAATCAATAACTCTTTTTCTCAGCAGGGTCGGCGGAACCCTCAGCCACAATGGACGGAACCCACTTTTAGGTTCCGCCGTATCCGCTGACCTGCAGAACCATTTTCTTTATTTATATTAAACCAAACACCCATTATCTCATACCACCACTTCTAAACTGCTACTATTCACTTTACCATTCATCCACAACTACGAAAATTTGGTATTCCCTTCATTCACATTGCTCATCAATCATCATTGTAAGTATTCTAAACATGATTACACTCCTGATCTGAGTCTAGGAATTCTATTTTTGCACAAAAACAAAAAATCAACTTGAGAAACTCATGCATGAAATTAGGTGTTTAACAAAACTAATCATGTTCCCCATAGTTAGGAATTGCATTCTTACTAATTGTAAACATATTTGCTAAAACACCCCATGTCTAATTTTTGCAAAAATTTCTCATAAATAGGACAAATATTTTTTCGTCTCACATTATGAATACAAAATCAAAACGTTATGTTTAAAACATCATTTGCATAATGTCTCTTGAATGCTAAAGGGAATACATAACCAATATGTATTTTCGGGTACATTCAAACGAAGCTACATTGAACTAGGAGCGCTTGGGTTATCTTTTGTTTTATAACAAAACTTGCATTATAAAACGTTTTTGAGCATCAAAATGAGTCAAGATAACCGCACCTCCACATTGTTTTCATATAGGCACACACTAGAACAATCCACATTGCAATAGTCGTTTACTTAGACTAAAATGTGAAATTTTGTTTTTCTAGGAATCAACATGCCTCCTCTAACCCACTACGACCACAAGGACACCATTAAGTACCTACCCAAACACCACAAAACCAAAGGTCTTACTCAAACTCAAATCGACGTTTTCAAAGCCTTAGAAAAACGATATGTCCATGAGGGTAGAACCATTGACCCATCTTTCATAGAAGGTACAAACCTACCTAATGAACTAGCAACCATCATCTTTGATTGTCTCCTAGAAATCTTCGAGCCTATTTGTCCTAGGTTCATTTTAGAATTCTATGCATCCGTCACCCTCTCCACGGATGAGTATGGTTGCATGTCTATTAACTTTAGGGCTAGTAGTCATCAATACTCTTTCACTCTCGAGGAATTTGCTCAAATCCTAGGTGTCCCAAACCGTGGTACTTGCATCTACTCCGACTTGCACTCCCTCTCAACTCTTGACACACTCTTTGACCGCATCCATCTTTAGGACACCCCTTTTGTGTCCAAAGATGAACTTCGTGACCACCTC
This sequence comes from Artemisia argyi, assembly GCA_030686995.1. Taxonomy (NCBI): domain Eukaryota; kingdom Viridiplantae; phylum Streptophyta; class Magnoliopsida; order Asterales; family Asteraceae; genus Artemisia; species Artemisia argyi. Next base: position 36,458,267 of record CM060677.1, on the reverse strand, counting down.
TTCATTAGGACAACCAACACTAGGAGAACCCGTTCGGGAAATGAGGTCGATAAGGACCCATATGGAATGGAACTAAATGAACTCAAGCCCTAATTCAAGAAATGGGAGGAACTCCTTAGAGCCAATGTCATTAGCACCATAGGAAACCGGGATCATATCAATCTTTACCTTTGCTACATGCTCTACTCCTTGTCCGTTAGGAAACCCTTCAACCTTGCCTACTACATGGCCAAGAGAATGGCCGACATTCCCGTGCATGGCACAACGGCTATGCCATATGGAATGCTCTTGACCCCGTCTCTTTAGGTTCATCTATCCCATTCCACCAACCCCTAACGGTCTTCGCCTAGACTACTGATATGCGTAGGGATTGCATCAGGCTTTACCTCTCGAGGGATCTCGAGAAGCTTACAACCCCCACCAGGCAGTGTACCTGATCGATGTAGTATAGTATAATGACAAGTACCGGGGGATTGATCGTTCAGCTAGGAATAGTGTCGCTAGGATTAGAAAACCTAATTACTAGTTCCAGAGATGAGAGATGATTCTTTTTGTATTTTTATATTTTTTAGAAAGCAAGTAAATATCTCGGGTTTGAAGGATTTGGGCGGAATTAGTTGCTAGTCAACTAACCCAATACTAAGATGCAATCAAAATAAAATACTAGAAAATGAAAATAAAACTAAATTAAACTAAGGTTGTGAGCAATAAATGGAGAAATCTGTTTACTTAGATTTCACTACTCCCTAGATATCTTTTACACGTTAATTACTTGTTATAATTGCGTGGATGGCGGATTGTATTCCTTAATACCATTCATGGGGTGGCGTACTTAACTCCCCAATCCTATGAGTGCCTACTTCACTCCTATGTCGAGCCGGCTAAAAAGTTCCTAACATGGGATCATTAGAATTTACTCATGCATTAAATACAACCAATAAAACCTAGTACACATCGGTTCATGTTTCCTAAGACGTTCAAACATGTTACCATTTGGAGATCAGCCAGTTTTCTTAAGCCTAACATTGAAATCATTCATCCAATACAACCATAAACTAGTAATCAACACATAATCAACATCTAGGTTTCATTAGATCTAAGCAAACACAAGATAAATCTAGCCTAGCATGGTGGAATCAAGACAAGCACAAGATATAGACAACCAACACATAGACATATTGATTGAATTAAAAGAATACTTATCTCAATAGCACATGTAAGGGTTCAAGGGCTGAAAACCCTTGAAAAAGCTGTAAAATATGTATATGGTTCGGCCTTAGGGTTTCTCCAAACTTCTCCTTTCTTAATGAATGAAAATTAGAAAACTATATATAGATAATAGAGGCTGACGGCGTCAAGAATAACTTTGTGACGCCGTCATCTCGCCGCCAAAATAAACCTTGGACTGCCTTGATCTACATCTGACGCCGTCATGTATTCCATTTTTCCAGGCCGTCACAAATTTAACTCTTGACGCTCTTCTTTGTGATGCCTTCATTTCTGTACTGGGCCGTCATGATCTTTACTCTTGACGCCGTCAGGAAAATACTCTTGACGCCGTCACACACTGTTCCCAGCTTGGAAAATTAAGTCTTTGGCGTTTTCTTCACTTTTATGCTCCAAAAACGTCCGAATTGCTTCCTTTTCCAGATTTCACTCACAAAGTACCTAAAATCACAAAAGGAACGATTTAGGGCAATATTTGATCAAATAAATTCAATTCCGGGCTTAAAATGACCCCCTAAAAGTGGTTCATTTTTCGCCTCATCATATACCCTTACACTTGAGATTTGCTTGTCCTCAAGCAAATGCGCTTTTATTCTAGTCAAAATACAAGTTAGGGGTCATTTAACACTAATATAAAAGTAATTACAACAAATAATCATTCCACTAAAGACCAAAGACAAGCACAGAGGTCATATACTAGCACCTCACAAATAGTGTTTAGATACTCACATCTTTCGGGTGTAATAAAGTATAAATTACAATATGGAAACGGAAGATATCTCTCACTATCTGTCATAGCAAAATAGATTACCATAGACTTGGGAAAGGATCAAACCTCCACCACATGGCGTAAGAACCTAGGATAAACTATCAAAGAGGTCTTTTAAAGGGTTGTAACGTTAGGTGTAAGGATATGAAATACACGGTTTTGTTGGATATAGGCAGTCTTTACTTGTGGCGAGTTAACAATCTTGGTTAATTACATGTACAATATGGCGTTGCTAAGCCAAGACTAGACTCGACTTAAGCTAATAAATGAAAAATAACAAAAACATAAAATGAACATAGAATAAAAAGGGATGGTAGTCAGTTTTTTTTTTTTTTTTTTTTTTTTTTTTTCTTTTTTTGCGTACACTCTTACCCTGCCATCCAAAATAATACATCATAGGGAATGAACATTCCCCTTACATTTGAATTTTTACATACTTTACAATAAACTAATCTAATGACTCGAATCAAGATAATCAAAACACTTGGAGTACTTTTAAGATTAACGCACATACGGGGGGTAATAATATAATGTTCTTCTCAATTACTCCATAAAATAAGTACTTTACCCATGATTCCCAATCGTCCCAAAACAATATGTACAAGGATATGACTCGACTTAGCAACCATGTAATCAATTAAATAATTAACTAAGGGTTTAAACAAATAACAATAATGCACTAAAAATGAGTGCATACACGGAAGGCTAAGGCGATTTGGGTGTACATTTAAGTGGGGTGTAACAAATTCTTCCTTTAAGTAAAATGCTTAAAGTTAGAAACGAAAAGATAGGCTCGGAGGGGTGTACTAGGGGTTTCGTGTACTAAAAATGAGTACAACGCTAATGTGTGGGAAAAATTAGTTGACTTAACTAGCCAAGTAATACGACTTAAATGGTCAAGTAATTATGATACGGGTTTAACACAAGGGTGATCCTAATGCCTCTTATCATGTAGTAAATCCTACTACACGAATGTAGTCTCACTAGCAGTCTCGGGATGCATCACTAACGCAAGTTCTAGAATCTAAATGCTACCGGTACACTCATAAGAACTAATAATAAATGCTTTTCCTATCAAATCTAAAGGCGAACCTCACATATTTGGGTGGAAAATTTTTCTGAATGATACGGTTGTGTGCTAGTCATACAATCTCCTATCCATGAGACGCTTGCTATGGCTAAAGTTTCACTCCTAAATGTTGTGAAAAATTTTAAATTTGGCGCTAAAATTGTACTAACAAGTATTTCTCATAGTTTTATTACACATCTACTATTAAACAAACAAACTCAAGCGAAAGTGTATTTGTAAGGTATCATCATTTTACCCTCCCCTTACACTTAGGATGAACATTGTCCCCAATGTTCAAGTAAAGAATGTAAAAGTGAAATAAGTAAAACAAATGAAATCAAATACTCCCCTGATTCGCTCGATATGGATAATAAGGTGGCCAGGTTAGATCTTCCTCCAAGAAAATGAACAATCAAAGCTTCCCTTCCAGAAAAATAAATCATCTTCTTGTCATACATAACCTGTAAATCCTGAGAAAACAAACAAGACAACCTCGCATAAAATCGGCGGCAATCTACATAAGTTAGAAAACAAAATAAGATATAATGCTTGTGAAATGAAGTTTGCAGATTTCTTGGAGATTATAAAACTTAATAATTCGGCAAAAACTTTAAAAATCCGTTAGAAAAACAAAACTGGTAAAATTTCCAGATTTTTACACGTGACGCCGTCAAGAGCAAGCTCATGACGCCGTCAGAAGTGACCTGTAGAAATTCTTATGTTAAGTTTCCCGGAAATTTCTGGAAAAACTTGGTCCTACTTCCTGGAAAATCCTGCAAAACTTCATTATGACTCAATACAAACATTTGACTCTAACAAATACGAATATACATGTTCACTTAATATTGTGGAGAATCATGATCGGGTTGTTTCTTAAAAACATATTTGGGGTTTCCCCTTACACTTATCTTTTGCAAAAATACCTTTAGGTGAAGTTAAGACTAGGCCAAAACAACAAAGTAAAGTATTTCCACTATTTAGTTTAGAAACATGATTTACCAATAATAAAAATAAAGCATGCATACGGAAGTAAATAACAAACAAACAAAATAAAATCACACAAAGCATGGGTTGCCTCCCAAGAAGCGCTTTTCTTTATTTACGAGTCTTGTAGCTAGACTCAAAGTCATGGGTTACTACGTGACCTCATCCCTTGAGATGACGTACCCCATGTAGTTGTGATCATCACTATTATGGTGGTAATGCCTCAATCTGTCGATACTTGCAACCACCTCTCCACCTACTTTACTTCTCAGGTTAGCCATCCCATCTTGGCTCATTCTTTCAATTGTGAAAGGCCCATACCACCAAGAACTTGGTTTATCGGGTGGTATTGTTATTTCCAAGTGTCTTAAGAGTACCAAGTTCCCTTCCTCGAATGGTACATGACTTTATGCTGGTCGATTATGTTCGAACTCGACATGAACTTTATTGCTCTTGCTTCTTTCATATTTAGCCTCCTTGTAGCTCTTAATTCTTGCCTCCCATGCAAGAATTTTATTCTGAACACGAATGGGTGACGTGTCAATGTTGTTTTTGAGCTTTCTCCAACTCAAATTCTCATGCCCACTTCGCGGAGTCATGGGGAAGCTAATCTTTCTTTTTCCAGATTTAAGCTCAATTTTCCTGCCTTCATACTCAATGACAGCCCTAGTGGTGGCGAGGAATGGTGCCCCAAGGATTATTGGCATGCATCCATCTCCCTTATCATCGATGATCACAAAATTAACGAGGTACATTAATCCTGCGACATTAACTAATACATCTTCTTCGATTCCTAGGGGGTATACGTACGAGTGTCCAGCGAGGGACAACCTTACACGGGTGGGTGCTGGCATTTTTGATGTTAGTTGGATGTAAATAGTTAGGGGCATAAGATTTACTTCCGATCCTTGGTCGGAGAAAGCACTAAGATATTTCAAATCCCCGATGCTAGTTGGTATCTCAAAGTTCCCACACGCTATCTGCTTAGTAGCCACTTTTTGTACCAATAGCCTCTCGAATATTGACCCCCCAGGTAACGTATCATACTCATCTTTTCCCCCTTCCTCTTTCTCAGAACCCTGTTTGGAAGGTTGGTTACGCCCGTCACCCTTTATCCAATTTGTTATGGTGTTTTCGTTTATATCATGTTTTAGGTAGTGACTCAAGGGTTGGGATTTTGGTGGCTTTTCTAAGGTCTGTTTAGTAGGGGCTTCTACCTTCTCGTTATTCTTGTGGACAATTGTGATGGAGTTAACAAATTGGGTAGTGGGGGTGACGCTTTCTTTCCTTAATAGCATTCTTTCGGGGGTTCTCTGGTTGGCATACTCCTCCAATAGACTCATCATCTCATTCATTTTCTCTTGCATCTCCTCTTTTTGCTTATAAACTGCTTCCTCGAATCTAGCAAGCCGATCTGAATGAGTTGCCATATATTCTCTCATTCTAGCTTCGAACTCCGGGCTAAGCTCCTCGGGAGGGGAATAAGGTGGGGCATAGTTTTGAAAAGTCTCGACATTTTCTCTAGAGGGTGACTCTGATAATGGTGTTGAAGTCGGTTTCGAGACAGAATTGACAGTAGCTCGTCTAGGACTTAAAGGTATCCTTTGCCTTTCCTCAAAATAGTCAAAATTTGCCTCGAGTTTGCATAGGAGTTCATCGGGGATTTCAGTGGTCCCTCTAGATGTTGAGACTGCATTGATGGCCACTTTTATTGTATGATTAAACTCCCACATCTCTTGATTATCAGTGGCGAGCTCCTCAATAATTGCCCAGGACTCCTCGGCGTTCTTATCACACTGTTTACCTCCCGCGGCCCTATCGATTGTACGTTTAGTGTGATAGTCAACATGGTCGTAGAAAATCTGAACTAATAACCAAAGGTTTATACCATGATGAGGGACCTTATGGAGGAGATCCTTAAAACGGGCCCATGCTTCGTAGAAAGTTTCACCCTGATGTTGTTCAAACTTCAAAATGTCATTTCTAAGCATTGTAGTCTTCCTGGTGGGAAGAATTTAGTAAGGAAGCGATTGGTGAGATTATCCCATGTGGTGATGGATCCCGCGGGTAAACGCTCAAGCCATTGACTAGCTTGATCCCGTAGAGAGAATTGGAATAGGCGTAATCGGTTTGTCTCTCTAGTTGCAACATCTTGGTCTATGGAATCTACGATTTTTAGGAAGTCCTTGAGATGTTGATTTGGATCTTCGGAACGAAGTCCATGGAATGCACATCCTCTTTGCACCAACCGGATGGTGTCGGATCGCAAGGGGTCACATTGGCTCCGGTGAGCTCAATGGTGTTTCGGTAGCCTTGGTGGCTAGGTCGGGAATACTCTCCTAAGGTTCGGGGCCTAAGAGGTTCTAGTGGTGGGTTTTGTTGTGGTGGGATGACGGGTTCAAAGATGTTCCCATCATCCATGATGTCGGGTGGTGAAGAGTTACGAACAAAAACACAAAGAAATAAGATAGACTAAAGAAAACCTAAAAATAAAAATAAAATCTTACTAGAAAGGAATCTAGCAAGTAGACCTAATAAAAAGAGATTCTAACCTAGACAATAACTATTCCCCGGGCTGCGGCGCCAAAAACTTGATATGCGTAGGGATTGCACCAGGCTTTACCTCTCGAGGGATCTCGAGAAGCTTACAAACCCCACTAGGCAGTGTACCTGATCGATGTAGTATAGTATAATGACAAGTACCGGGGGATTGATCGTTCAGCTAGGAATAGTGTCGCTAGGATTAGAAAACCTAATTACTAGTTCCAGAGATGAGAGATGATTCTTTCTGTATTTTTATATTTTTTAGAAAGCAAGTAAATATCTCGGGTTTGAAGGATTTGGGCGGAATTAGTTGCTAGTCAACTAACCCAATACTAAGATGCAATCAAAATAAAATACTAGAAAATGAAAATAAAACTAAATTAAACTAAGGTTGTGAGCAATAAGTGGAGAAATGTGTTTACTTAGACTTCACTACTCCCTAGATATCTTTTACACGTTAATTACTTGTTATAGTTGCATGGATGACGGATTGTATTCCTTAATACCATTCATGGGGTGGCGTACTTAACTCCCCAATCCTATGAGTGCCTACTTCACTCCTATGTCGAGCCGGCTAAGAAGCTCCTAACATGGGATCATTAGAATTTACTCATGCATTAAATACAACCAATAAAACCTAGTACACATTGGTTCATGTTTCCTAAGACGTTCAAGCATGTTACCATTTGGAGATCTGCCAGTTTTCTTAAGCCTAACATTGAAATCATTTATCCAATACAACCATAAACAAGTAATCAACACATAATCAACATCTAGGTTTCATTAGATCTAAGCAAACACAAGATAAATCTAGCCTAGCATGGTTGAATCAAGACAAGCACAAGATATAGACAACCAACACATAGACATATTGATTGAATTAAAAGAATACTTATCTCAATAGCACATGTAAGGGTTCAAGGGCTGAAAACCCTTGAAAAAGCTGTAAAATATGTATATGATTCGGCCTTAGGGTTTCTCCAAACTTCTCCTTTCTTAATGAATGAAAATTAGAAAACTATATATAGATAATAGAGGCTGACGGCGTCAAGAATAACCTTGTGACGCCATCATCTCGCCGCCAAAATAAACCTCGGACTGCCTTGATCTACATCTGACGCCGTCATGTATTCCATTTTTCCAGGCCGTCACAAATTTAACTCTTGACGCTCTTCTTTGTGACGCCTTCATTTCTGTATTGGGCCGTCATGATCTTTACTCTTGATGCCGTCAGGAAAATACTCTTGACGCCGTCACACACTGTTCCCAGCTTGGAAAATTAAGTCTTTGGCGTTTTCATCACTTTTATGCTCCAAAAACGTCCGAATTGCTTCCTTTTCCAGATTTCACTCCCAAAGTACCTAAAATCACAAAAGGAACGATTTAGGGCAATATTTGATCAAATAAATTCAATTCCGGGCTTAAATGACCCCCTAAAAGTGGTTCTTTTTTCGCCTCATCAACTACTCTCTCATTCCACACACTTTTGTCCCACTAAGTGATAGGAGAGTCTACAAAGCCCAAGGACAACGTCCTCATCCTCCTACCTCCTCATCATCATCCTCAATGAGTGAAGATGAGACTTTGCCCAACTCTAGGCTCCCGCCTCTAGAATACCTTTCTTAACTTCCGGATATTCCAAATGAGTCGGCGGAGTTCAAGCAAACAAAGGGGATGTTCAAGAATCTTGGGAGATTCCTTGGAAAGCTCAAGAAGAAAATTGACCGTCAATGAGAGCGGGTATAACATCTCATAAAATTTTCCTACGATTAACACATTATTACAACATAAATTAACAATTTTTACCCATAACAATTTTTTTTGTCAATTACAACGTTATTCACTCTTACCTTGAAACGACATTTACACCAAAACCTTAATAACCTAGATACCATACATAACTTAAAACATTTATAGTTAAAAAGTATACGTTTCAATAATTAACAAATACAATTTAAATAAATCCCGAGCCTACAAAAATTCCCATGTGTACTAGCTAATAATATTTGACCTCTAAGAACCATGAATGACAATTGTTATCAACCTTCAAATATAATTATGATACTAGAATAAGGCACCTCACACATTCCATCTCAATTTGACACAAATAGTAATTTTGTTCCAATACCACTTCGTATAAATTCTAATGAACCACTAACTTTCGGTAACGAATTTAAATCCCAATTTTAAGGCCCTTCTGGTCCGAACCAGGAAAAGTGTAAAACACGAAAGTTGTCCGAAATAATGTTTTACGTCTAGACTCGCGAGATTTTGAACCAAAAATGTAATTCGTGGCTGTTATCTGTGGAATACGACCTGGACTCAAACTTGGAGACTCACCTCCCTCAAATATAACCTATAACTCATACACCACCTCCCTCAAATGTAACCTAAGTAACCCATGTTACTTCCTTACACATTATATGACACACACATGAACACTCTTATACATGTTTTATTCACCCACAAGTTTTCATCTTCAGCCAAAACCATATAACTTCAAGCTCACCTCCATAGCTCTCCAATCACTTATAAGCATCTAAGTATTGTCAGGAATATTCAGCCACAAACCCTACACATTCCCTTGCTCATGATTGATGTTAAATCTCGATTGGTTATTGTTGGAGGCAACATGCAAATGGTAGCTCGTCGTTCACACCTTCACCCTCCCTCACTTGTTACTACCTCAAGTGTAACCTAAGGAAAAACCATGTGCAACTCTTACACCATCTTCCTGTTCCATTTTATCACTTATCCCATTCTAGTTCGAGTATATTAAGGCATCATGCTGATCGACATTTCTAACTCACTACAACTCACATCACATAAAATCATGCATACTCTCTTATAGTCTCTGTCGAGCCAAGTTGGAAGAGAAAGCCAGGTTGTGGAAACTTGGAACTAATCATGGTTCAAGGTTGAGCCCTTAAACAAGCTGTACACCATCATTCTAACCACGTCCGTCATCATCTCCTTCTTCTCGTGGGTATGTCGAAAACCCACAAAGCTTGCTTATTTTCTTTTATTTTTTTATTCGAGTATGAGAGTAAAAGGTTGCATAAAGATTAAATGATTAGAATGGATTAACAAGTGTTCTTTTAATAAGAGTATCATCGTAAGATTCGTGGTTTGTGGTTAGTATTGTTTCACTCGATGTGCTTATTTTTCGTGGCTGATTTATAAGCTTATGTGATTATTTATTAAGTTAGTAGCTTAATTTTGGTGGTATTTAGTCTCGGTACAAAATGGGACAGCAAGATGTTCATTTGGTTCGAGCTTATGTTTTCAGCTTATTTAGTTTTGGCTTAAGGTTTGGTTTTAGCTTATTTGTGTTTTGGCTTATATGGGTTTATAACAGCCCACCAGGGGCATTTGGTGTTGTTTTACTGTCCCGCGCCAACAGTCACCCCAAAGGGTGTACTTATTTGCTTGTTGATTCGTCATGTTACAGCCCTCAAAGGGTGTTTGTAGTCTGATGTCACAGCCCACCCAAAAGGGTGTTTGTCTGCTGAAATGCAGCCCCAACGAGGGGCGTTTGTTTGATGCAATACAGCTCCCAAAAGTGTGCACTTGTCTGCTGATTTTCTGCATAAAATAAGGCACGTTTGCTGCTGATTTTATGCGCAACAGGGGTATTTGTTTTGCTTATTTCAGCCCCGATAAGTGTGTGCTTTAGTAAGGTTTAATAGCAAGACACCAAAGGGGTGTTTAATCTTGTGCTATCACTGTATTATGTATATGTGTTATGTGTTTGATTTATGTTAGGCCTTAGCCCATGACTTGGTGTTTGGTATTTAGTAAAAACAAATTTTTGTACAAGGTTAAGTTGATAATATTTTACCAATTCGGATTTCGGGCTAACATATTTAATTTGTGGCGAATTATGAACTCATATCCAAACTTATTATTATTAATGGTGATTCACTTATGTTTTGGGAATTATTTGTTTTAGAATCAGGTTACATAAATGAATTGCACTAAGACTAGCAAAACGTGAAACTTGGATTTTGAACAACTAACAAACTTAACCATCAACTCATCTTAGTACTTATATGCTATTTGATCCTTATGTGTTTATTCCCTTTCATACGTGTGCTATATGTTTTATACTTTGGTATGAGTACTTGAGTCTTAACATTCAAACCACAAAACGAACGATGATACAAAACCTTTTTACAAACAACGATACAAAAACATGATACAACATCTTTCAACTCATACGCATTGAGTACTCTTCGCGTACCGTATTTGTGACAAGCTTATATTCATTAGGTCGTGCCGATTTCAATATCATTATGCTCCAATTCTTGACATCACTTATGTTACTCTTTTGGCCATACTCTTTGGCACCGACGTGTTACTTACGTCACTACCTTCCAAGGTGAGTCATAGCCCCTACTCTTACTTGTTTTACAATGGTTTATAAACGTTTTTGGGGGAGATACATGCTTAACTACTGTTTTTACTTTTACAAGTATTCATTAATTAAATACAGGACTATATTACATATAAACTTTACTAGTTTACACATTTTTATATCTCATAAGGAGATACCTGCTATAGACATGATTACAAGTGATTTTTCAATGATATGCTATATTTGATCTCTATTGCCTAAGTACCTATTACCAAAAGTCCCTCGATCATGCGCCTTAATCACTTGCAGGGTGAACGTAAATAATTGTGAATAGATCTATTAGGGATTGACAATCCCCATTTGGTCGCTAGAGGAAAGCCACCAAATGCACTTTATTTGATTTCATAGGTTACTGGTAAATACCTATCTTGAGGGCCACTATTTTACATCATTATTATGGATTATTTTGATGCCTGTTAATCGTTGAGTGTCATGAGCTTAGGGCAAGAGAACGGTAATAATGTAGCACTACAATGACTAATGTTAAGGGCGTACGATGTTGTAGCCCACTGTTTTATTAAACTACGAGATTGTGTTCACTATATAGCAGGAAAAACTATTAATAATTGGCAAACGAACTACTATTTTGGTGTTGACCCGATTAGGTCAAACAAACTACTATTTTGGTGTTGACCCGGTGAAGGGCAAACCAACGGATTAATTTGTATTGAATTGATAAGGAAAACACTCATTGTCTAATTAATGATTTAAACTGTGAATACTATGGATTTTCTCGCACTTTAATTGGATAATCAACTCTTATTTTAAACACTGTGGACTTTTAAACTCTTTGATGTTGGAAATCGATATTCGAAACTATAAACTCTATGAACTCACCAACCTTTGTGTTGACACTTTTAGCATGTGTTTATCTCAGGTAACTAAACAAGAAGGAACTTGAAGGCACGGAGTGGGCTTGTAACCCGACATGGGCTTAAATAAACGTTTTGACACATTTCAAATAAACTTGTTGTTTAAACTATGAAACATCTTGATTTCTCGAATATTTGGTATTTTGAATGAATTAAATTTTAAAGCGTCACTTTTGTGTCATTTTCTATGATTGTGATAAAGATCTTCGAAGTAACACCTAAAAAGTCTTCCGCTGACATTTTAAGTCTTCTGCTGACATTTTAAGTCTTCCGCTGACGTGATGATTTTGGGGGTGTTACAGATTGGCATCAGAGCTACAGTTATAGAGAACCAAGTGTTTTGAACATTGGACTATACCTACACTTTTAAAACGGACCACTTTTACAAAATACCACCTTATGCCCTCCGTGCCTACGCGTTTCCAACATCTGGTAGAGACATTACTTTTACATGATTTCTTATATATGTTAACATGTTATGACTATGCTAATGACTTATATTTACTAATCGGGATTATTACAAATACCGTGTCTTCGTATTTCCATCCGCCAGACGATTATGTGACCTTTAGATAGTTTATGCTACAACAACACTCTAGTATATTAATATATTGATATATATGCTCCTGATGAGGCGAAAAATGATCCGTTTTTAGGGGGTCATTTAAGCCGGAATTCAACTTTATTTGATCAAATATTGCCCTAAATCGTTCCTTTTGTGATTTTAGGTACTTTGGGAGTGAAATCTGGAAAAGGAAGCAATTCGGACGTTTTTGGAGCATAAAAGTGAAGAAAACGCCAAAGTCTTAATTTTCCTTGCTGAGAACAGTAGGTGACGGCGTCAAGAGTAAATTCCTGACGGCGTCAAGAGTAATCTCCATGACGGCCCAGTACAGAAATGAAGGCGTCACCCAAGGCCGTCACGTGTTAACTTGTCAAAACTTGCGCGCGGAGTAGCTGATATTGTTTTGGTCATAACTTTTGCATACGAACTCGGATTTAGGTGATTCAAAAGCCCACGCGAAGAGGACGAAGAGATCTACAATTTGGTGAAAAAATGGTCTTAACAGTGTCAAGAGAAACGACCTGACGGCGTCAAGCCTTGCCGACAGAAAACATGCCTATAAATATAACATCATAGCTTCACTTTTTGAAAGCCCTAAACCCTAAGGTCGATTCCTGGGTTTAGGTAGGTGTTTTTCCAGCAACTTAGAGGGTTTCAATCACTTCATAAACATCATGTATTGGTTTGTTGATTCTATCTTAATTATGTTTTCCATTATCATTGTTCATTGCTTTTCTTTGATGATGATTTGCTAATTCACCTTGTGTGTACTTATGATTATGTGAAACTTGTATGTAATTGATTAGATCTCATTGATTTCTTGTTGATGTTGTGTCTATCTCCATTAATTAAGGCGTGACAATTTCAATAGATCTAGTTGGTTTAGTTTATAATCCTTGTTTCCTATTGATTCTTGTTTTGATTGAATGATTTATATGTTAGGCTTAAGAAAACTGGCGGATCTCCAAATGGTAACATGCTTGAACGTCTTAGGAAACATGAACCTATTGCACTAAGGTCTTTATTGGTTGTATTTAATACATGAGCCACTGTTTACAATCCCTATGGTTGTGCTAGGCATGGTATAGGAGGAGATAAGAGCTCATAGAATTGGGGAGTTATGTGCGATACCCCATGAATGGTATTAAGGAATACAACCCGTCAATTAAAACAAGGTTACAATTCAATAGGTAGGATTGGATAGCTAGCAAGGAGTAACATATCATGGGTAGACATGCTTCACTTATCTTGTAGAACCTTAGTTTATTTTCTTGTTTATTAGATTAATTAGTAGCTTTTGGGTTAGTTGATTAGCAACTAATTCCGCCCACTTCCCCAATACCTGAGATTTTTACTTGCTTTTCATAAAATATAAAAACATAAAAAGAATCATCTTTCACCTTTAGACCTAGTTAGATTAATTTCAATCCTAACGACACTATTCCTAGCTGAACGATCAATCCCCCGGTACTTGTCACTATACTATACTACAACGATCAGGTACACTGCCTGGTGGGGGTTGTAAGCTTCTCGAGATCCCTCGAGAGGTAAAGCCTGGTGCAATTACCACGCATCAAGTTTTTGGCGCCGCATCCCGGGGAATAGTTAATGTTTAGGTTGAATTTGATTTTTATTAGGTCTACTCATTAGATTCCTATCAAGTGAGATTTTTTTCTTTTTACTTTATAGCTTTCTCATAGTCTATCTTTTCTTTGTGATTTTGTATGTAATTTGCTTCAAATGGACACTTCACTTAGACTTCTAAGATTGCAAGATAGGGTTGAGCGGCTAACACACCAAAGAGTTCAAAATACCTCATTTAGAGACACCTATGAATCATATGAGCCTTCACCTAGGATAGATTCTTATGAACAACCTCCATGTTTAAGATCTAGTTTTAGTGAGGCCAATAGGAAATGCGATCTAGTTTGCCAAGGAATTATGGAGAGAGCCATTGCAACAAATCATAAGTTAGATGAAGCACTAGGTTTGCTATTATCACTACCTAAAAAAACAATTGAGGAGGATTTAGCCGAGCATGATCACATTGATCAAAAGGACCTAGGTTTTATGATCGATGATGCTGAATCTCAAGAAATAGATGATGAATCTCTTGGGCAATTTGTATATAGCAGTCAGAATTTTGAGGATGACCCTTATGATTCGGACATAGAAGTTGAGATGCCTTGAGAAGCACGTGAGATACTTGGGAGAATGTTAGGGCTAGATCCTGACACATGGAATGATGAGGTGAACAACATAAGCCCACAAAATACTCAACCATCATTTGAGGCACACGCACCGCCCGTGACTTACCCGGAAGAAGTAGAAGAAACTTTAGGAATTCCGATGGAGGTAGAACCTTTGGACCAGGCACCACTTGAGGATATAGGTTTGAACACTTGTAGTGATAACCTTACTCCTAGTTCTAGGGAATTTCCTAGTGTTGATGAACCGGAACCTCAATCTTTACACACCTTTCCATCCTTAGATATATTTCTATGAGACAAAAGAGGAACCGACCCACCCATCAACCAATATTATCCGGGTAGTTTTAGGATGAAGGAAGCCATTCACTCACCCCCTTCACCTCACGTGGCATATTCACACCCTAAGGGTGTGTATCGCTACTTTCACCCACACTTGATCCTAAGTGTAGGGAAAATCTCCCCTATTTCCGTTAAATAAGGGTAGAGTCAGGCTCGTGACTCGAACAAAAACAAGCGCTTCTTGGGAGGCAACCCATGTTTTGTGTGTTTTTATTTGTTTGTTTGTTTGTTTGATTTTATTTGTTTCCGTATGCATGTTTTATTTTTATTGTTTGTGGCTCATGTTTCAAAGTAAATTGTGAAAATGCTTTATTTTGTTTTTAACTTCGTCTTAATTGCATATAAAGGTATTTTGCAAAAGATAAGTGTAAGGGAGATCCAAATTTGTTTATAAGAACGAAATTGAGTATGAACCACAACAATATTAAATGGACATGTGTATTAGTACTTGTTAGAGTCAAATGCTTGTATCGACTCGTAATGATGTTTTGCAGGATTTTCCAGGAAGTAGGACGAAGTTTTCCAGAAATTTTCCGGAAACTTAACATAGGAATTTCTGCAGGTCACTTCTGACGGAATTTTGCTAGTTTTGTTTATACCGGAGTCTTAAAGTTTTTGTTGATTCTTTAGTTTTATAAACTCCAGGAAATCTGCAAACATTCATTCCACAAGCATTATATCTTTAATTGTTTTGTTTCTATTCCTAAGTCTGGAATTACATCTAGTTGTGAGTTATCTTTGTTCGGGTTGATGCTTTGGGTTTTTGTTTGTTTTCTCAGGATTTACAGGTTATGTTTGACAAGGAGATGATTTACATTCTGGAAGGGAAGCTTTGATTGTTCATTTTCTTGGAGGAAGATTTAACCTGGTCACCTTATTATCCATACCGAGCGAATCAGGGGAGTATTTGATTTCATTCTCTTTACTTTTTCACTTTTACATTCTTTACTTGAACATTGGGGACAATGTTAATCTTAAGTGTAAGGGGAGGGTAAAAAGATGATACCTTACATATGCACTTTCGCTTGAGTTTGTTTTGTTTAATGGTAGATGTGTAATAAAACTATGAGAAATACTTGTTAGTGCAATTTTAGCGCCAAATTTAATTTTTTTTACAACATTTAGGAGTGAAACTTTAGCCATAGCAAGCGTCTCATGGATAGGAGATTGTATGACTAGCACATAACCGTATATTCAGAAAAAATTTCCAACTAAATATGTGAGGTTCGCCTTTAGTTTTGATAGGAAAAGCATTCATTATTAGTGCTTATGAGTGTACCGGTAGCATTTAGATTCTAGAACTTGCGTTAGTGATGCATCCCAAGACCGCTAGTGAGACTACATTCGTGTGGTAGGATTTACTACATGATAAGAGGCATTAGGATCACCCTTGTGTTAAACCCGTATTATAATTACTTGACCATTTAAGTCATATTACTTGGCTAGTTAAGTCAACTAATTTTTCCCACACCCTTAGCGTTGTACTCATTTTTAGTACACGAAACCCCTAGTACACCCCTCCGAGCCTATCTTTTCGTTTCTAACTTTAAGCATTTTACTTAAAGGAAGAATTTGTTACACCCCACTTAAATGTACAACCAAATCGCCTTAGCCTTCCGTGTATGCGCTCATTTTTAGTGTATTATTGTTATTTGTTAAACCCTAAGTTAACTTTCTAATTGATTACATGGTTGTTAAGTCGAGTCATATCCTTGTACATATTGTTTTGGGACGATTGGGACTCATGGGTAAGTACTTATTTTATGAAGTAATGGGGAAGAACATCACTTATTACCCCCATATGTACGTTAATCTTAAAAGTGCTCCAAGTGTTTTGATTTTCTTAATTCGAGTCATTAGATTAGTTTAATGTAAAGTATGTAAAGATTCAAGTGTAAGGGGAACATTCATTCCCTATGATGTATTATTTTGGATGGTAGGGTAAGAGTGTATGCAAAAAAAAAAAAAAAAAAAAAAAAAAAAAAAAAAAAAAATCGAAAAATCAAGAAAAAGAAAAGAAAAAAATAGAAAAAGGAAAAGAGAAAAAACATACGGACTACCATCCCTTTTTATTCTATGTTTATTTTTATGTTTTTGTTATTTTTCATTTATTAGCTTAAGTCGAGTCTAGTCTTGGCTTAGCAACGCCATATTGTACATGTAATTAACCAAGAGTGTTAACTCGCCACCAGTAAAAGTTCCTTTATCCAACAAAATCGTGTATTTCATATCCCTACACCTAACGTTACAACCCTTTAAAAGACCTCTTTGATAGTTTATCCTAGGTGCTTACGCCATGTGGTGGAGGTTTGATCCTTTCCCAAGCCTATGGTAATCTATTTTGCTATGACAGGTAGTGAGAGATATCTTCCGTTTCCATATTGTAATTTACACTTTATTACACCCGAGAGATGTGAGTATCTAAACACTATTTGTGAGGTGCTAGTGTATGACCTCCGTGCTTGTCTATTGGTCTTTAGTGGAACGATTATTTGTTGTAATTACTTTTATATTAGTGTTAAATGACCCTAACTTGTATTTTGAGTAGAATAAAAGCGCATTTGCTTGAGAACAAGCAAATATCAAGTGTAAGGGTATGTGATGAGGCGAAAAATGATCCATTTTTAGGGGGTCATTTAAGCCGGAATTCAACTTTATTTGATCAAATGTTGCCCTAAATCGTTCCTTTTGTGATTTTAGGTACTTTGGGAGTGAAATCTGGAAAAGGAAGCAATTCGGACGTTTTTGGAGCATAAAAGTGAAGAAAACGCCAAAGTCTTAATTTTCCTTGCTGAGAACAGTAGGTGACGGCGTCAAGAGTAAATTCCTGACGGCGTCAAGAGTAATTTCCATGACGGCCCAGTACAGAAATGAAGGCGTCACCCAAGGCCGTCACGTGTTAACTTGTCAAAACTTGCGAGCGGAGTAACTGATATTGTTTTGGTCATAACTTTTGCATACGAACTCGGATTTAGGTGATTCAAAAGCCCACGCGAAGAGGACGAAGTGATCTAAAATTTGGTGAAAAAACGGTCTTGACTACGTCAAGAGAAACGAGCTGACGGCGTCAAGCCTTGCCGACATAAAACATGCCTATAAATATAACATCATAACTTCACTTTTTGTAAGCCCTAAACCCTAAGGTCGATTCCTGGGTTTATGTAGGTGTTTTTCCAGCAACTTAGAGGGTTTCAATCACTCCATAAACATCATGTATTGGTTTGTTGATTCTATCTTAATTATGTTTTCCATTATCATTGTTGATTGCTTTTCTTTGATGATGATTTGCTAATTCACCTTGTGTCTACTTATGATTATGTGAAACTTGTATGTAATTGATTAGATCTCATTGATTTCTTGTTGATGTTGTGTCTATCTCCATCAATTAAGGCGTGACAATTTCAATAGATCTAGTTGGTTTAGTTTATAATCCTTGTTTCCTATTGATTCTTGTTTTGATTGAATGATTTATATGTTAGGCTTAAGAAAACTGGCAGATCTCCAAATGGTAACATGCTTGAACGTCTTAGGAAACATGAACCTATTGCACTAAGGTCTTTATTGGTTGTATTTAATGCATGAGCCACTGTTTATAATCCCTATGGTTGTGCTGGGCATGGTATAGGAGGAGATAAGAGCTCATAGAATTGGGGAGTTATGTGCGATACCCCATGAATGGTATTAAGGAATACAAACCGTCAATTAAAACAAGGTTACAATTCAATAGGTAGGATTGGATAGCTATCAAGGAGTAACATATCATGGGTAGACATGCTTCACTTATCTTGTAGAACCTTAGTTTATTTTCTTGTTTATTAGATTAATTAGTAGCTTTTGGGTTAGTTGATTAGCAACTAATTCCGCCCACTTCCCCAATACCCGAGATTTTTACTTGCTTTTCATAAAATATAAAAACATAAAAAGAATCATCTTTCACCTTTAGACCTAGTTAGATTAATTTCAATCCTAACGACACTATTCCTAGCTGAACGATCAATCCCCCGGTACTTGTCACTATACTATACTACAACGATCAGGTACACTGCCTGGTGGGGGTTGTAAGCTTCTCGAGATCCCTCGAGAGGTAAAGCCTGGTGCAATTCCCACGCATCGTCTCCCCAACTATTTTGAGTACTATACCAATCCTCCTTAATTATCTCGCTCTCATCTTTATAGATGCATATGACATACTCTTTTTGTACTCTTGGAAAAATCTGCGCATTACCTCGTCGATTAGTATGTGTGTTGAGTCAGAAATTCTTAAGTAGGATGATTTACAATGTATTTATTTGAATGGATTGGGACGCCTTTTTATTGAAATAAAGAAATTGTAAACCGCCGAACCATAAGTTTATACTTCGTTATTTACATCGTTTGGGACGCTTCTCTATGTAAATAACGAATTATAAATAAGTGCGCTTAATTGTATCTGAAATGGCATGCGTATGAAATCATGGATCACTAAAGTTCATAAAACACTAAAACTTCAGCCAAAGACTCACAATTTTCTTCTGCGTATGCCTAATTCTAAGGCATTACGGCACAACCACATTTATTCAATCATGTACTTACTTTTACATTCTGGCGTTTTATGAAACCTTTTCAGGACATTGTATGTGATTACAATGGTCTCTCTTACTTCTCCGGCACTATGAGTGATATAGTGATCTCCGAACCTTTCACAACTTTACGTTGTTTCACTTGAAATCCATCGAAATCTATAAATTCCTCTAATAGAAATACAAGATATGGAATTGCTAAGGAACAAACAGATTCATCATCTACAAAAACTTGGAACCAAATACCGTGTTGTCACTTAAAACTATATTTAACAAGTTTCTCTTTACAAAAGCTAAAGTTCAGCAACTTTTTCTTCATTCAATAAGTTCCCACTTGAAAACTTTTATTTTAAAAATCTGTTAACAACCAACTAGTTTAACGGGTAGGTTACCCGCGAAGATCTTGATGTTCACAAAACAAGATATTGTGAACCATGTTTATTTTCAAAACATATTAAAATAAAAATCTTCATTCAAAATGGAATTGTTTCTTAAGTCAAGTTAATCAAAAGGAATTGAACATAAGACAACGTAAGTAGTTAGAACTACTCAACAATTATGACTATGAGAACTGCTATCATCAAGAAAAAGCTAATGTAGTAGTAGATACGTTAAGCTAGAAAGAGAAATTAAAAAGAAGAAGCTAATGTAGTAGTAGATACGTTAAGCTCGAAAGAAAAATTAAAACCGCTCAGGGATTAGATCGTTAGGAATGACTATTTGTTCACCCCTTCCACTCACCTTTACAACTACCTTATCTTGGAATCCCGGGACGGGATTCAGTTAATGGGTAGGTAATATAACATCTCATAAAATTTTCCTACGATTAACACATTATTACAACATAAATTAACCATTTTTACCCATAACAATTTTTTTTGTCAATTACAACGTTATTCACTCTTACCTTGAAACGACATTTACACCTAAACCTTAATAACCTAGATACCATACATAACTTAAAGCATTTATACTTAAAAAGTATACGTTTCAATAATTAACAAATACAATTTAAATAAATCCCGAGCCTACAAAAATTCCCATGTGTACTCGCTAATAATATTTGACCTCTAAGAACCATGAATGACAATTGTTATCAACCTTCAAATATAATTATGATACTAGAATATTGATCAAGTTAAGGCACCTCACACATTCCATCTCAATTTGACACAAATAGTAATTTTGTTCCAATACCACTTCGTATAAATTCTAATGAACCACTAACTTTCTGTAATGAATTTAAATCCCAATTTTAAGGCCCTTCTGGTCCAAACCAGGAAAAGTGTAAAACACGAAAGTTGTCCGAAATAATGTTTTACGTCTAGACTCGCGAGATTTTGAACCAAAAATGTAATTCGTGGCTGTTATCTGTGGAATACGACCTGGACTCAAACTTGAAGACTCGCCTCCCTCAAATAAAAACTATAACTCATACACCACCTCCCTCAAATGTAACCTAAGTAACCCATGTTACTTCCTTACACATTATATGACACACACATGAACACTCTTATACATGTTTTATTCACCCACAAGTTTTCATCTTCAGCCAAAACCATATAACTTCAAGCTCACCTCCATAGCTCTCCAATCACTTATAAGTATCTAAGTATTGTCAGGAATATTCAGCCACAAACCCTACACATTCACTTGCTCATGATTGATGTTAAACCTCGATTGTTATTGTTGGAGGCAACATGCAAATGGCAGCTCGTCGTTCACACCTTCACCGTCCCTCACTTGTTACTACCTCAAGTGTAACCTAAGGAAAAACCATGTGCAACTCTTACACCACCTTCCTGTTCCATTTTATGTTTAGGCTTATATGGGTTTATAAAACCTCATGCTGATCGACATTTCTAACTCACTACAACTCACATCACATAAAATCATGCATACTCTCTTATAGTTTCTGTCGAGCCAAGTTGGAAGAGAAAGCCAGGTTGTGGAAACTTGGAACTAATCATGGTTCATGGTTGAGCCCTTAAACAAGTTGTACACCATCACTCTAACCACGTCCATCATCATCTCCTTCTTCTCGTGGGTATGTCGAAAACCCACAAAGCTTGCTTATTTTCTTTTATTTTTTTATTCGAGTATGAGAGTAAAAGGTTGCATAAAGATTAAATGATTAGAATAGATTAACAAGTGTTCTTTTAATAAGAGTATCATCGTAAGATTTGTAGTTTGTGGTTAGTATTGTTTCACTCGATGTGCTTATTTTTCGTGGCTGATTTATAAGCTTATGTGATTATTTATTAAGTTAGTAGCTTAATTTTGGTGGTATTTAGTCTCGGTACAAAACGGGACAGCAAGATGTTCATTTGGTTCGAGCTTATGTTTTCGGCTTATTTAGTTTTGGCTTAAGGTTTGGTTTTAGCTTATTTGTGTTTCGGCTTATATGGGTTTATAATGCTTAAAAATCTTATTCAATTGTGCATTTGGTTTTGTGTATAACAGCCCACCAGGGGCATTTGGTGTTGTTTTACTGTCCCGCGCCAACAGTCACCCCAAAGGGTGTACTTATTTGCTTGTTGATTCGTCGTGTTACAGCCCTCAAAGGGTGTTTGTAGTCTGCTGTCACAGCCCACCCAAAAGGGTGTTTGTCTGCTGCAATGCAGCCCCAACGAGGGGCGTTTGTTTGATGCAATACAGCTCCCAAAAGTGTGCACTTGTCTGCTGATTTTCTGCATAAAATAAGGCACGTTTGCTGCTGATTTTATGCGCAACAGGGGTATTTGTTTTGCTTATTTCAGCCCCGATAAGTGTGTGCTTTAGTAAGGTTTAACAGCAAGACATCAAAGGGGTGTTTAATCATGTGTATCACTGTATTATGTATATGTGTTATGTGTTTGATTTATGTTAGGCCTTAGCCCATGACTTGGTGTTTGGTATTTAGTAAAAACAAATTTTTGTACAAGGTTAAGTTGATAATATTTTACCAATTCAGATTTCGGGCTAACATATTTAATTTGTGTCGACTTATGAACTCATATCCAAACTTATTATTATTAATGGTGATTCACTTATGTTTTGGGAATTATTTGTTTTAGAATCAGGTTACATAAATGAATTGCACTAAGACTATCAAAACGTGAAACTTGGATTTTGAACAACTAACAAACTTAACCATCAACTCATCTTAGCACTTATATGCTATTTGATCCTTATATGTTTATTCCCTTTCATACGTGTGCTATATGTTTTATACTTTGGTATGAGTACTTGAGTCTTAACATTCAAACCACAAAACGAACGATGATACAAAACCTTTTTACAAACAACGATACAAAAACATGATACAACATCTTTCAACTCATACGCATTGAGTACTCTTCGCGTACCGTATTTGTGACAAGCTCATATTCATTAGGTCGTGCTGATTTCAATATCATTATGCTCCAATTCTTGACATCACTTATATTACTCTTTTGGCCATACTCTTTGGCACCGACGTGTTACTTACGTCACTACCTTCCAAGGTGAGTCATAGCCCCTACTCTTACTTGTTTTACAATGGTTTATAAACGTTTTTGGGGGAGATACATGCTTAACTACTGTTTTTACTTTTACAAGTATTCATTAATTAAATACAGGACTATATTACATATAAACTTTACTAGTTTACACATTTTTATACCTCATAAGGAGATACCTGCTATAGACATGATTACAAGTGATTTTTCAATGATATGCTATATTTGATCTCTATTGCCTAAGTACCTATTACCAAAAGTCCCTCGATCATGCGCCTTAATCACTTGCAGGGTGAACGTAAATAATTATGAATAGATCTATTAGGGATTGACAATCCCCATTTGGTCGCTAGAGGAAAGCCACCAAATGCACTTTATTTGATTTCACTTTATTTGATTTCATAGGTTACTGGTAAATACCTATCTTGAGGGCCACTATTTTACATCATTATTATGGATAATTTTGATGCTTGTTAATCGTTGAGTGTCATGAGCTTAGGGCAAGAGAACGGTAATAATGTAGCACTACAATGACTAATGTTAAGGGCGTACGATGTTGTAGCCCACTGTTTTATTAAACTACGAGATTGTGCTCACTATATAGCAGGAAAAACTATTAATAATTG
Organism: Artemisia argyi; assembly: GCA_030686995.1. Classification (NCBI taxonomy): domain Eukaryota; kingdom Viridiplantae; phylum Streptophyta; class Magnoliopsida; order Asterales; family Asteraceae; genus Artemisia; species Artemisia argyi. The sequence goes on along the minus strand of CM060677.1, from coordinate 36,434,607 downwards.
GCAAACGAACTACTATTTTGGTGTTGACCCGATTAGGTCAAACAAACTACTATTTTGGTGTTGACCCGGTGAAGGGCAAACCAATGGATTAATTTGTATTGAATTGATAAGGAAAACACTCATTGTCTAATTAATGATTTAAACTATGAACACTATGGATTTTCTCACACTTTAATTGGATAATCAACTCTTATTTTAAACACTGTGGACTTTTAAACTCTTTGATGTTGGAAATCGATATGAACTCACCAACCTTTGTGTTGACTCTTTTAGCATGTGTTTATCTCAGGTAACTAAACAAGAAGGAAGTTGAAGGCACGGAGTGGGCTTGTAACCCGACATGGGCTTAAATAAACGTTTTGACACATTTCAAATAAACTTGTTGTTTAAACTATGAAACATCTTGATGTCTCGAATATTTTGTATTTTAAATGAATTAAATTTTAAAGCGTCACTTTTGTGTCATTTTCTATAATTGTGATAAAGATCCTCGAAGTAACACCCAAAAAGTCTTCCGCTGACATTTTAAGTCTTCTGCTGACATTTTAAGTCTTCCGCTGGCGTGATGATTTTGGGGGTGTTACAGCGGGTGTGTAGGAGTGTTTGGCACAAGGTGCTATTTGAACAATTTGGTCGTTTCAAACAATATGTGTTATGTATTTGTATGTTGGTAGGATATTTGATACAATTTGGAACATGTTTGAACTAACTATGATGCAGGATGACAACATTTGGCATGTTGTCAAATTTTCAAGTTTATGAAAATTTCACTAAGTATAATGAAATTCGCTAGCCCCCGGTCAAAGTCCAACGGTATGCGTTTTTACATGTCCAATTTTTGCATTTCTTAACCAGATATGAATTATATTTTTGTTTTTAGGAGTTTTCGAAAAATTTGAAAATCGTCTCGCGGGTAAAAAACGCGGACTGCCTACTTTTTCAGGCCTGGTGGATCTGGCGGTACCCTAGAATAGGTTCCGCCGGTGTATTTTCTGGGCAACCCAGAAATGGCCCAACGGATCAGACAGAACCCTCACATGGGATCCGCTTGTGTAGTCAGAGGGTTCCGCCAGTGTACCTGCATTTTTTTTTATTATTTTTTGACATTTCAACTTCCACTCAACAACAAACCATCCTTTTTAGATAGAAACCCATTCCCCACTATTTTCTAAGCACATTAGGGTCTTTCTCATCCTCTATAACTCATAGAAATCTATTTCCCGCCAAATTTCAAACTTAGCCATAACAACCTCAAGGAACCTTCACCTATAAAGGAAGGAACACTTGCAAAGGTTCCTTGCAATCCGTGGAACATATACCTTCAACCAATTTGCCAAAACTACTAAGCATTTAGTGCAAATCTTGGTCTTCTTCCTTCACCATTTTCATTGGATTGACTTCCATGATTTGACAACCCTCATTAGTCTTCCAAATCATTAGGAACCTCCATTTTTGTATGGCTAAACATCAAATCCAAACACTCCTTCCCATACTTCTTCACTACTATAAATTAAACCATCTTAGAAAACTCTGAAATCACACCATCACCATCACAATCTCTTATTCTAAACCTCTAATAAACCATTTTGACAATGACAAAGTCAAAAATAACCTCTCAACCATCACGACCCGTTCGAAGAACCGCACGCATAAGTGTCAAACCACTTTGGCCCAACCACACAATCAACTTAACCTCTTCATCCTCGGATGAATTCTCATCACCAATAAAAAATGAACATTTTCTAAACCTTCCATCTCCATCTCCATCACCCAATGAACCTAATGAGCTCACAACTCCACCACCAACAAAATCACCCATTGACCCAACTCCACCAAGTGCTCCAACCCAACCATCCAAAACTCCATCACCATCACCATTACCTAAACTTGAACCAATGGAGTTATTTGGGTCTCCTCCAATATCACCACATCCTTTTGTGTAAGATCTCAATGATCTTCCACCAAGATCAACAAATCCACCACCTTTCAAAAATGAAAAACCAAGGCCATTGCCTAACTAAAGTGAACCTTTTAACCACAACCAACCACCACAACAAGAGTACCATCACCTAAAACCATTGTTGTTTCAACCTCTCTATAATGACATCCATGGTCCTCTATATGGAGAACCAAACTTTGAAAATCATGATCACCTAACTCCACCACATTCCCAATCCCAAACCTTTGAGTCTTTCTTTCCTTCGTATGAGGAAATTCAAAGCATGGTTGAAAATCACCTCCATCAAGCAATGGAATTTCAAACCACCTTGCTTGACTCCATACCAAACCCATCCTCCAACCAAGAAACCAAAACCAACCCTCCACCACCACCATCATCAAACGACCCGTTTCCACCCAGTTATCACCATGTTTGCTCACAATGTGAGCAAATGCTCAAACATGGTGAAAGCATCAAGATGTTGCTTCACCAATTTCAAAATGAAACCCGTTTTGCTATACAACACATCATAGAGCGTTTGGATGCTCTTTCCCATCCAAACAACTATTAGAGCGTATTTGGAGGCCTTTTGCCCCATTTAGGATGTGTTTAATGTCTTCTACTTATAGAAGTAGGATTTTATTTTTCTTTTATTTCTTGGTTATTTTTAATTTTATTTTTGTTTTTAGAAATAGGAAGATAGTTTTTATTTCTTGTCTTTGACTTTTGCAAAGTCACATTTTACTTGAAATGACATCTTTTACTACTTTCTTACTTGCATTGTTGGTTGATCATATATGAGTTGTCATTGTGGTTGCATATTGTGTGGTGACTACAAGCTTGATTATATGTTATTATCACCAACTAACCATTTTTTTTGTAGGTTCAAAATCCATGTTTCCCATCTTGGCACTCCTTTTAGGGGGAATATCGACCAAGGGGGAGCACGTGCATAGTTCCGCTTCGCTACTCTACTTTTTGTTTCGACAAAAAGGGGGAGAAACATATATTAACCTTTAAACTTAAAATGATTTTCATCACTTAAGTAAAACAAGTTTAATATAACATTTTTTTAAGTCTTAAACACTAAAATTTTGTGAGTTACTTAAAAACAAAGTTTATGTTTTATCATCTACAAAAAGGGGGAGATTGTTAATACAAATATCGCCTAAGAACGTTATTTATATTTTACGATCTTTGCTAAGTTTTCTTAACGACAAAATGTAAACTTTAGTTTCTAAGTAAAACTTAATTTTAGTTTAAAGACTTGAATAATTAGACATTTGCTACATTTTACATTTCATGTAAAACACAACATTTTTATATTTCTTAAAATAGAAATGTCACATCACATTTATGGTAAGTTTGTCAATATACATTTAAGGAAAGATTGTGTGTTTGACTAACCATAAGTCTTCTTGCACAAGTTTGTGTTTGACTAGTTTTTATTTGATGTGACTTTGGTTGGTTTGAATGATTTATTGCAAAATCAACTGAAAGCCTGGCGGAACCCTGGGGGTACACGGGCGGAACCCATCTGAGGGTTCCGCCGTATCCGCCAGGCCTGCAGAATGTTTTGCTATAAATACCAAGCCATTTGTTTGTATTTAGGTTTTATCACTTCTCATCATATTTCACACATACATTCATTCATCTAACCCCTTAACATTTCATCTTAATGTGAAGTTTCTTTTGTAGCAAAGAAGTTCACAAGTTCATATAAAGTTACAAGTATTCAACACAACGTTGCAAGACTTGTTTGCTTAGCATCGTGTAGACTTTTTGTAGTTTACACTTCATTTGATTGTGTATTTTCAGTAGTGATCGGTTAGTATTTTAGTCCTCAAAATACAAAGTGTGACGGGAGTTGTTGTACCCTTGTAAAAGAACTAACGGGAGTGGTTGTACCCTTGTAAAAGAACTCGACATCTAGCTTAGTGTCGGTAAACGTGTATAAGCGACGTGTAAGGTTTTCTCCGCCGGTGAAAGGAGCTTGTTGACTAGTGAAAGAAATTATCGAGTTGGATACTCGGGGTGTGGACGTAGGGCAAGGAAAAAGAGTCCTTGTAGCCGAACCACGATAAATAACTCGTGTTGTGGTTTGATCGTTTCTTTCTTTATACTTGAATGTTATATATATTGTGTTTGTGTTCATATCTTTGATTAAACGGAAAGTTTCAAAAGATAATCAAACAAGTTTAAAGTTTTTAAAAGGGTAAACTATTCAACCCTCCTTCTAGTTTTCCACAAATTTGATGTTTTTTGGTTATTACTTGATATACCCATGTTGTGAAAACGTATAAAATGTATAAAAACGGATAAGAATGGATAAAAACATATGAGAATGAAAAAAATGAACGAAAACGTATGAAAATGTTAGCACAAAAGACAAAAACGTAAAAGAATGCGCGAAAACGTAAAAAAACGAACGAAAACGTAAAAAAAAAAAACAAAAAAAAACAGATAGAAATATAAAAAACAAACGAAAACGTAAAAAAACAGACGAAAACGAAAACAACGGACAAAAACGTAAAAAAATAGATGAAAACGAAAACGTAAAAAACAGAGGAAAACGTAAAAAAATAGACGAAGATGAAAAAAACTGATGAAAACGTAAAAAACCGGAGGAAAACGTAAAATTAGAGACGAAAAAGAAAAAAACGGTTAAGAATGGATAAAAACGTAAAAAAAAATGGACGAAAGCGTATAAAAACGTTAGAACAACGGATAAAAACGTAAAAAAAATGGACATAAACGTAAAAAAACAGACGAAAACGAAAAAAAACATACGAAAATGTAAAAAAGACGAAAACAAAAAAACATATGAAAACGTAAAAAAAACGGAGGAAAACGTAACAAAAAGAGACGAAAACGAAAAAAAAAAAACCAGACAAAAACGTAAAAAAACAAACGAAAACGTATTAAAACGGAATTTACGAACGTATTAAAAAAAAAATTGCACCGTTCGTCCTTTTGGTTTGCGAAATGACTATACACCCTCATGGGACTTCAGGTGTAAGAATACTTAACAAGCGTTAGTGGGGAGGGACTAACGACGTCAAACATTTGCCCGTTAAGGACAAACGGTGCAGTTTTTTGGTGAAGGTACTAACGACGCCAGTAAACGCAAACCACAAGGACGAACGGTGTAATTTATTCTATCTTTTATCACCTGTTTTGGATTTTATAAAATATACTATTCAGTATTGTAATGGCTGATTCAAATCTCTTGTGACATAATCGTACAACATTAAAATCAAGGTTTTCAGTATCGGGATCCTACCTAGGATCGTTTTCGGCTTCACAAGATCGGGATCGTAGGATCGGATCGGGATCGTAAGATCCTATGAAAATGTATATATTATTATATAAGAGTTGTAGTTTTATACTTTTATAGAATATTTTATATGATAAATGAATTTAAATGAATGATAAAAGAAAAAACAATAAAAAACTTGAGCTTCTAGTAGGATCGGATCGTTCACGATCCTACGATCCTACAACGATCTTGCTCTCCTCGAGATAAAAACATGGTCTTGTAGTAGGATCGGATCGTTTACGATCCTACGATCCTGCGTGCGATCCTACGATCCTATACCGATCCTGATAGAATTAAGATCCTACTACGATCCTGTTCGTTTTTTATATGTTGGATTGTAGGATCGTACGATCCTACGATCAGGATTGCGGTCCTGACAACCTTGATTAAAATAATCCCACTGACAGTGACGCGGCAAGGGTAAATCCGTCCATCCCTATTTTGTGTATTATGATTTGTGTACTTGGTGTATAACATTAATAAATCATTTAGATTGTTAACTAGTTTACTTAAGAGGGCAATGAGTGTTAACACCAAATAACATCATTTTTCCCGTTACGTTAGCGCTATATTATTTTAACACTAAATGATATAACACCAAAAATACCAGGTAATAACACGGAATAACACCACCTTTTGTGACCGACTTTAAAAAAAAATACACATACAAAACCAACGAAAACCACATAACTTGGCCATAACATCAAGTGAGGGAGTGATAACACGACATAACTCAAGTTATAACTTGAGTTACTACAACAACTCAAGTTATAACACAGGAGTACGTTGCATGCCTCAGAAGGGTGATAACGCCTTAACGACGTTAATATTAAGCCACATCAGACGATTTTGTGTTGATACGTTACCACTCCTTGCCCTCTAAGAGCAATGTTTTAAAACCCGGGTTTATAATCGACCCGGTCAAGTTACCGGGTCACCGGTTCAAACGGTTGAACCGTCGGGTCAAACCTGTTTTATGCCGAAAAAAAAAGTACCCGTATTTAAAGTGTTTATAAAGGAAAAACGCAATAATAAAAGAACCATAAAATAACCAAGTAGTCTGCATAATATTTAGGGGTGACAATCGAGTCGTGTTCGTATTTACCTATCCGGGTTCGCGTGTTGGCGGGTTAGTATAACTCTACCCAAACACGACCCATTTATTAATTTTGTCAAAAAAACTCAACCCTAACCCACACCTGCATAACACGTGTAACCCATGTTTGACCCGTTTAACTTGAATAAGGTTTGTGATTTGTTGATTTAACTAGCTTAAATGCAAAAATAATATAAGAATTTTGATAAAAATAACAAACAAATAACTATATAAGCGTCAATTTCTATGATATATGAGCTATAATCGTAATTCAATCGTATTAGGTACATAACACAATACATTTAATCCACATCCAATATAAAAAGGCATGTTATATATTTTATTTTTAGAGTCTTTTATACTTAAACGGGTTCACGGGTTGACCTGTTTAATTTTTTACTCAACCCAAACACGACCCATTTATGAAACGGGTTAGACGGGTTGACCCGTTTTTGACCCAAACCCGTTTATCCTCAACCCAAACCTGTTTAACTTCATGTCGTGTTGAGAATTGCCACCCCTAATAATATCAAACTAATATTCACATTTTCTAGACATACAATAAGGATAATTATGTAAATTATTTTTTTTAGAAAGAAAAGTTCATATTGATAAATGTTGTGTATAAGAGCACTTACATCCGTAACCTGGGTTAAAACTTAACACAGTGCCACGTCAGCGGCACATCAGCTTTAACACATTCACTTTAACTCACAAAAAAACACCCACAACAATAACTCAACCTTAACTCAATTTAACTCAACTTTTCATATATTTTCAATTTCAACCCTAAACTAAAACTAATACTTCATTTTTTAAAACCAATAACATTAATTCTTAAAATATATTACATTACGAAATTAAAACAATACATTACGAAATTGAAAATACGATACGAAATAAAATAGAAAAAAATACATTACAAAATAAATAAATAAAAAAACATTACGAACCTAAAAAAAAACATTACACCTCAACACATCCATTCATTCCGTACGCTTTGGCAACCTGTATTTTTCAATGATACGGTCCTCTTCCATATTCACCAGCGTCACGTAGTAAGGATCTTTGCCGGTCGTGTCGAGCAACAAAAATTCAAAGTCCCTCGTCCGTATTACTGAGTATTGGTTTTCAGCGGTTGCTTTGTAAGCCAAGGCCGCATCTTCACGTTTAGCCAGATATTCCTCGCGCAAAGCGTCCCCGAATTGGGCCGACGAAACAGATCCTCCGGTACTCGCGCCTCTGGTGCTTGTCGTTGTCTCGGATTTTTGTTTCTTTGAAGCTTGATTTTTTCCGATCGGACGTGGATGTGCATCACTTCCAAACAACGTCTCGTTTGTTTGGCTTGGGACATCACCGGTTAAATCAATCGGATCCGGCACGTCCCATTTTTTATGAAAACGAAAAACATTCCAAGCCGCCTCATTATTAAACGGGGCGGAATCGTTATCCACACGATAATATTCTTTGGCACGTGTGAGGATATCCTTATCATTTTCTCCACTTTTTTGATCGCGTTGAGCACATTTGAAACACGCGTTGAATTTTGCGCAAGACTGATTCAATGTGTGCCACTTCCCTTATATCATATCTTTACCGCGTTTCTGAAAATTGTTTTTATTGAACTCATTTTGAACCCGTTGCCAAAACGTTTCCCCCGTTTGGGAACGACCGACTAGCGGATCCTCGCTAGCGGCCACCCAACACGTAGCAAGTAATTTTTCTTCACTTGGTTGCCAACGTGTATGTATGCCTTCTTTGTGTCCTTCGTCATCGTCAACTGGTTCTTTGTTTTTTCTGGACTTTCGTTTAATACGTCCCTTGGATTTCTTTGGTGGAGAGGTAGGTGTGTCGGGAACTTCGTTTGTTTCCGTTTGAGAATGTTGTGATTGTTGAGTGAATTGGAGGTTTTGGAAATCGGTATTTAGGGAGTTTCGTTGGCTTTCTTGCCAATACCGTAACTCTTGATGTTGTCGGAAAACTTCTTCGCTCGACATACCGAATTGGGTAGGGTTATCCCAATTCGGGTTTGACGATGAACCCGCATATGGGTTCCCCAAACCACCGAGAAGGTTTTGAAACGAGTTGTCGTTGTTGCCTTGAGACATTTTTTTTTGGCTATTAGAAGTGTAGTAGTTAGTATTTTGAGTTGAGAAAGTGTGAAAAAAAGAATTGGGTTGAATGGGTATTTATATTGGTAGTAAAAAGGTTGATTTTTTTCTTTCTTTTTTTTTCTTTTTTTTTTCTTTCTTTTTTTTCTTTTTTTTTTGTTTTTTTTAACAAGTTAGCCGTTTATATACGTTTGAGGGGGTAAAATGTAATATTTTTTTTGAAAACAACGGCTACTTTACCGTTTAAAGGGCCACATTGATTTTTTTTTCGTTCGTTCCCACGTTTAACGCAATGTTAGAGTATTCACTTTGCCCGTTAACACACGAATAACGCAGGAGCTCACAATGGTTAACGCATCCATAACGCACGTTAACTCGACTTTAACGCACCTCGTGCGTTATGGATGTAACTGCTCTAAGAGTATAAGTCAGCAAACTACATTCTCCACAAAAAAATAAAAGAAATAATAAAAGAAATAAATCATCAAACTACATCAGTACCACTAATTGGTTAATGCATCAGTATAATCTCAAACAAATCTTTTCAATATTTTCTTCTCTTCCATTACATACAAAATATATACCCACAAAACATAACACTCTTCACCTTTTACCACACCTTGATCCCCTTTTGTAACCGCCACCTCCACCGCATCATGTTTCTCTACGCCAAGATCTAAGAAAACAAAATCGTCATCGGTTGGTCTCTAACAAGATTAGAAAGTGTATGCTCGATTACAAAGCCAACTTGTACGATTACACCATCTTCTGTTATGTCACTTACTTTCTTTTCCTTTCATTGAGGTTGAACCGTCAGGTTACTGGTTTGGCGGTTCAACCCGGGTCGACCAAAATTCGGGGGTTCAATTCGGTTCGAATTTCAGCAAAAACCTAGCTTACAACGGACCGGTCATCACTTCGGTTCCCGGTTCAACCGGCCGGGACGAACCGGGTTTTAAAACATTGGTTAAGAGCATTTATAATATATGGGTTTAAAGACTTTTCGCTATTCTAAAAGGTCTTTTAAGAGAGTTTTTGCATTGCAACCAGAGTTTTTTTTTTTTTTTTTTTTTTTTTTTTTTTTTAACTTTTCTACAAAGACTTGGTAAAGCTAAAGTCTTTTCATCAAGCTTTATTCATTAAATGTCTTATGCATTTAATGCGTCCAGTCTTAAAAACTTGATGCATTGTAGATGCTTTGATAACTTAATATGGTGTTATCATAAGCCGATTTTTACGGGTGTGGTGTATCACCACTACCATCTTCCTCACGTGTGTGTTAGTGGATTGTTTAAGTTTAGGCACATGTATTAAGCGTAGCCCAAACGATTATTATTTATATTGAAGGGTAAATTGCAAATTTACTCACAAACATTCTGCAAAAGTGCAAAAGATACACCGAGACATAACGACATGCAAAAACGCCTCTCACATTCCATATAAATGCAAAAAAGCCACCGAGATCTAACTCTCATTATTTTCCTCGTTAACTGCCACGCCATTGAGGGTAGTATTGTCTTTTTACTGTTCATACTTATTCAATTGCTGCCATAATCAACTATGTGTTTGGATATCAATGCGACATGGCCTCAATGGCTAAATTTGCAAAGTAACTTCAAAGTTTTACACCCATAAACCCCCTACAACCCACAACTTGTAAACAATGAGTCGAGTTAAGACTAAAAAAACACGGTCTTCGAAAATGCAATCATCACCACCATAGTCACCAAACACCGAAATAATCACCACCACCATAACCACAAACACCACCACCAACACACACCAAGAAACATCAACTTGATCACCACAACAACTGTTAAACAACCCCCACTACAATGTCCATGTCTACGTTGTCATTCACAAGACACAAAATTCTGTTACTACAACAGCTACACCACTTCACAGCCTCGTCACTTTCTTCATAGCTGCCGTAACATCCCTGTTCGAGGTGGTACTCGAAAAAACACTAAAAGAAAAAACCATGAACCCTACCACCACTTCGGGGTATGTTACCACTTTTGCTCCGCCGGAGTACCAGAGCCTGCCGCCGCCTCCGCCTGTGGATGATGCCGGAATTGTGTTGGTTCCGGATGAAGGTAATGGGTTTGTGTCGTCGCTGTTGGAGGGTGTTTGTTTTTAGGATGGTGTTTGGCCATTTTATGGCAGTTAATCTAGTTTGTTAGTTGAATGTTTGTCTTTTGTTTGTAGTGGTTTATGTAACCGATCTTTTGGTGAATGGTTAACTCTATTGTTGTAAATTTAACTTATCTTTTGGCTAATAGTTATATTTTCATAGTAATTGTTGACATAAATAATGTCTAAAAACATTGTTAACATATTAACAATATCTCTATGTTTTGATAATTACAAAACATAAACTCATTGAACAAAAATTTATGACGTAAACAAGTATTTAGTGATTAATATCTCTTTTTTCATCCAAATCACTTAAGGTATGAATAAACAAAGTGTTTATTACAATCTATGATCAAAGGAAAATTTTCTAAGTTACTAGAACTTTTATAAAATGTCATAAACATTTTATATCTTTTATAAAATCACTTTTGGAATTAAAAGAATATGTTTAATTCATTATAAATATATGATTTCAAATTTTCAACCAAAAATGGCAAATATTATCCAGAAAAACCTTCCCCACAAAAGGACAAACAATTCCAACGTTCTTGAGAGGGTGGCCCCTTAATTCATAGGCGGCCCCCTTAATGATTAAGGGGACCGACCCCTAATTAAGGGGACCAGCCACGCTCCAGAACAGTAAATTGTCCCACTATAAATACTGGTTCATTTCACAGATATTTCTCACCTTTTGCACTCCTAAACTTTCTGTTCTAGATCTCCATTTCTATTCTTTAAATCCTTTGATCATACATACATAAATCTCTGTTTCAAAGTGATTCAAACATCAATCTCTCAAGTGCAAGAGAAGAGTACTTCTAGCCTCCAAGACAAGAAGGATTACAACTTGTTGTGACCTCCACATCCAAGTTGTTAGAGCATCATTCATTACATATATTTCTTTGTGTTATTTGTTGTGAATATTTGGTAGAAGATAGATTAGTTTAGTGTGTAGATAGAGTGATTGTTTAGAAGATTGGTGTGAAGAAGATAGTTGGGAAGTATATAGTTGTGAAGATTGATAGGTGTGAAGTAGTTGTGTATAAGGTGTGATCAAGTTGTGACGAAGTTGTGGTGTGTAAATTGGTGTGTAAGGTTTTCTCCACCATAAGGGAGCTTGTTGACATAGTGAAGAAAACTCTCGAGTTAGGTGCTCGGGGAGTGGAGTAGGGCAAGGAAGGTGTCCTTGTAGCCGAACCACTATAAATCTCTTGTCTCGCGGTTCGATCTATCCATCTCTCATTTATTTCTTTACTTACATTATTCTTGTTATATCATACATATATATTGTTGTTTATATTGTGCAAGACTTGAGTTCACATAATATCGAATCTAAATTTTTGAAAGTTAAGAAAACACACAAACAATCTTTTATAACAAATTAAAAAGACGTAAAACTATTCAACCCCCCCCCCCCCCCTTCTAGTTTTCTACAATTGGTATCAAGAGCCACGTCTAGCAAGATTTTTAAAATATATTGTATTTTAAAACTTGTAACGATCTATGAAATCTGAAAAATATTTAGAAGGGCAATCTATGCAAGGACCACCACTATTTGAAAGTGATGGATTTTTATATTGGAAAAATAGATTAGAAACTTATGTGAAGTCTAAAGATCTTGATCTTTGGCATGTTATTACCTTTGGTGATTTTCCTCCCACTCAACAAAATCCGGAAACTAAAATGGATGAAATTGTACCTTTTGAAAAACAAAATGATGATTTGAAAAAGAAACTAGCTAAAAATAATCAAGTTAAAATGGTAATTTATAATGCGTTATCGCATAAAGAATATGAAAGAATTTTTATGTGTAAAACCGCCAAAGAAATTTGGGAATCACTACTTATTACTCACCAAGGTAATAGTCAAGTCAAAGATAATAAAATAGATCTTCTTTTACAAAAATATGAACAATTTATGATTCCGGAAGAGGAATCAATTGATAATACTTTTGCTAAATTTAACACTATTATCAGAAGTTTAAAAGCACTTGATGAGACATTTTCTAGTAAAAATTGTGTTAGGAAATTTCTTAGGGTATGGCATCCAAAATGGCGAGCTAAGGTCACAACAATTAAAGAATCAAAGAATTTGATGACGTTATCACTTGATGAACTTATTGGCAACTTGAAGGTCCATGAAGAAATTATAAGAAGAGATTCGGAAATGGTCAAAGTCAAGAAAGAACAAACCAAATCCATTGCTCTAAAAGCCAAAAAGGAACCTAGTGACGATGATAATCAAGTAACGAAAGTGAAGACGAAGAATATGCAATGGCCGTAAGAGAATTCAAGAAATTCTTCAAAAGACGAGGAAGATTCACTAGATTACCACGAGACGAAAGAAAGTCGTTCCAAAGAAATAGAAGTGATAACTATGGGAAAAGAAAGTGCTTTAGATGTGGAAGTCCAAATCATCTCATTGGTGAATGTCTAAAGCCGTCGGGTTATGAAAATCAAGACGCCTTTGTTAGTGGAACATGGAGTAATAGTGACAAAGAAGAAGTGGAAAAACCAAGAGACGAAAAATGTTTTGTGGCCAAAGCAACCGATGAAATATGTTTAGGAATTGACTTGGAGCCTGACGAATGGATCAAGGATAGCGGATGTTCGAGGCACATGACGGGGATCCGCAAGCTATTTTCTACGTATAAGGCATACAATGGAGGTAACGTTATTTTCGGTAGTGACTTGCGTGGAAAAATCATTGGCAAAGGTACGATTTCTCAAGACTCATTTACTATTGAAAATGTTGAGCATGTAGATAATTTAACATATAACTTGCTTAGTATAGGCCAAATATGCGATAATTAATGTAGGGTTACCTTTACCGAAGAGGATAGCGAAATAGTTAAAAATGGAAAGATCATTGGTAGAGGAATTAGAAAAGGAGGCATATATGTTATGAAACTAGGAAACAAACCTAAAGATAGGATATGCCTAACAACCCTAGACGAAAACTCCACATTGTGGCATAGGAGATTAGGACATACAAACATGCAACAAATACAATCTTTGGCATCTAAAGAACTAGTTAGAAACTTGCCTAACTTAAAATATGACAAGCATTTTTGTGATGCATGTAAAATTGGAAAACAAGTTCATGCTAGTCACAAAACTAAGAATATAGTATCCACTACTAGGTGCCTAGAATTATTACATATGGATCTATTTTGTCCATCCGCTATGCGGAGCTATGGAGGAAACAAATATACTTTAGTAATAATAGATGACTATTCACGATACACGTGGACTAGGTTCTTAAGTGACAAAACCCAAGCCTTTGAAAAATTCGAAATATTTAGTAAAATGATTCAAAATAAATTAGGATGCACAATAGTAGCCATTAGGAAGGACCATGGTAGGGAATTTGACAATGAAATACAATTCGGAAAATATTGTGATTTAAATGGAATATCTCACAATTTCTCCGCTCCTCGTACTCCTCAATCAAATGGCGTAGTAGAAAGAAAAAATATGTCACTACAAGAAATGAGTAGAACAATGTTAAATGAACAATCATCCCACAAAAATTTTGGTGTCATGCTGTAGATACATCAACATATATTATTAATAGGGTATCAATTAGGAGAATTTTAGGAAAAACTCCTTATGAGTTACTAAGAGGTAGAAAACCTAACTTAAGCTACTTTAGGGTATTTGGAAGTAAAGGTTATATTTTAAAACTAAAGATTACCTTACTAATTTGACCCAAAATCATATGAAGGAATATTTTTAGGGTACTCACAAAATAGTAAAGCATATATAATACTTAACAAACACACTATGAAAGTAGAAGAATCATTAAACGTAACATTTGATGAAACACCACCACCTCCTAAAACATTACCTTTAGAAGATGATGACTTAGTTGAAAATGAAACTATTGAGGTTAGTAAAATAAAACCCATAGGAAATGATAATGAAGATATTGACTTAGGAAATAACGAAATTGTAAATATCAAGGAATCTAAATCACATCCATTAGATAATATAATAGGACATCTTAATCAAAGAACCCTTAGGTCACAAGCCCAAGATAAAAATAACTTCTTTTGTTTCCTCTCAGCAATAGAACCTAAGAATATTAATGAAGCATTAAAAGATGAAAGTTGGGTTATAGCTATGCAAGAAGAATTAAACCAATTTAAGGCAAATGATGTGTGGGAATTAGTTCCAAATCCAATAAACATGACCATCATAGGAACTAAATGGGTATATAGGAATAAGTTAGATGAAAATGGAATAGTAACTAGGAACAAAGCTAGGTTAGTTGCCCAAGGTTATAATCAACAAGAAGGAATTGATTATGACGAAACTTATGCCCCCGTAGCTAGACTAGAATCTATTAGGATATTACTTGCCTATGCATGCGCCCTAGACTTTAAGTTATTCCAAATGGACGTGAAAAGTGCATTCCTCAACGATTTTATCAATGAGGAGGTTTATGTACCACAACCTCAAGGATTCATTGACTTCGCAAAACCTGATTATGTTTATAAGTTAAAGAAAGCTTTCTATGGACTCAAACAAGCTCCTAAGGCTTGGTATGATCGATTGAAAGCTTTTCTTATTAAACATAATTATTCCAAGGGAATGGTAGATAACACTCTTTTCACTAAAAAGAAAGACCCAAATCTCATCATTGTTCAAATATATGTTGACGTCATTATATTTGGATCTACTTGTCAATAAATGTGTGATGAATTTGCCAAAATCATGCATGATGAGTTCGAGATGAGTATGATGGGCGAACTAAACTTCTTCCTAGGATTACAAATAAAACAATTAGAAGATGGAATATTCTTTAACCAATCTAAGTACATTAAGGAAATGCTTAAGACATTTGGC
This sequence comes from Artemisia argyi, assembly GCA_030686995.1. Classification (NCBI taxonomy): domain Eukaryota; kingdom Viridiplantae; phylum Streptophyta; class Magnoliopsida; order Asterales; family Asteraceae; genus Artemisia; species Artemisia argyi. Next base: position 36,419,156 of record CM060677.1, on the reverse strand, counting down.
CTAGAAGACTCAAAAACCATGAAAACTCCCATGTCTACGGAAGTGAAACTCACAAAGGATGATGAAGGCGAGTCCGTAGATAACACTAAGTATAGAGGAATGATAGGCAGTTTACTATACTTAACGACAAGTAGACCCGATATCATGTTTAGTGCCTGCCTTTGTGCCCGCTTTCAAGAGGATCCCAAAACCTCTCACCTAGAAACGGTTAAGCGTATCTTCCGATACATTAAAGGTACTATACACTTAGGATTATGGTATCCTAAGGGATCCGGCATAGAAACCATCGTCTATGCGGATTCGGATCATGCGGGAGACTACGTAGATAGAAAGAGCACTAGCGGTATTTGCACTTTTATGGGATGTTGTCTAACATCTTGGTTTTCAAAGAAGCAAACCACTCTTGCTATTTCTACCACCGAAGCCGAATACGTAAGCGCTAGAAAGGCATGTCAACAAGCACTATGGATGAAACAAGCTCTCATAGACTATGGCATTAAGTTAGAAAATGTTCCTATTATGTGCGATAACAAAGGAGCGATATATTTAAGTAAAAATCCGGTTCAACACTCTAGGACTAAACATATAGAAATACGCCACCACTTCCTTAGAGATAATGTACAAAAAGGAAACATATCTATAGAAAAGGTTGCATCGGAAGATAACATTGCGGACATATTCACTAAACCCCTTAAGCGTGAACTATTCAACCACTTGCGTTTAGGTTTAGGAATGATGGAACAAGTTGACTAAATTCTATTACATTTACACTAATTTTTACTTGCATAAAAATTTACTTTTCTTCCACTTCTCCAATTTCTGAGTCTAGGAATCTATTTCGCACAAAATTAAAGATTGGGAAACCTCATTTTTATTGCATATACTCTCTTATAAAACCCAATCAAAATTTCTTGAAAACTATTCTCACCTCTAGGAATTACATGAAAATCATTTTACTTGCATTGTTGACAAATGCAAAAAACCTTTTTCCTAAATCATGCATAAACTCTCACATAAATTGTCAAAGTATATAATCTAATATATATCATTGACGAGCAAAAATCGAATCAAGGAGATTTTGGATTGTTTCTTAGGAAGTTTATTTCTCCTTGCATTTAGGAGTCGAAACAATCACAACTCCACATTTGTTGCATATAGGCACACACTAGTATAAAATCACTCACAATGTTGTCATCTTGTTCCATCACTAGTTTTTCACTCACTAGTTGGCTTTGCCTTTGATCTAAGACAATTTTCTAGGAAGATTTAGTGCCTTTACCTTTACTTGTCTGTTCTAGATTACCATTTATTGCTTGTTTGCACTTTTTATTAAATGTTTTTGCATATATGCTATATTATGATTAGATTAGATGCTATATTGCCTCAAAGAGTTGAACTTGCTTGAATCCTAATCCAAAAACACAACCTTTCTGCAAATTTTCTGCCAAAAACCCAATTCTTGCAATATGGAAACCACTAGATGGGCGGCCCCCATAATTATGTAAGGCGGCCCCCTTAATCATTAAGGGGACCGCCCCCTAATTAAGGGGACCGGCCATCTGATGGTCGGGTTTACAGAATATTTTTTGCTTTTTAGCCCATTTCAACCTACATTTCCCAATTTTCACCAACACATTTTGTCCTAATCTCCCAAACAAACTTTATCCATCCATAAACACACAAATCTTACACTATAAATATCACCAATCTTCAAAACTCTCCATTCATCTCATCATGACCTCTCCAAACAAACCAAAACCAAAAGCCTCAAGGCTATCAAGGATGACGGAGAAACCCATTTGGCGAAGAAAAAGCCCTCGAAACAAATCCATCATAACCAATAAAGTTGGAAATCACTCAACACCTCCAACTACTTACTTCCCAAACTTTACACCAAACCCACAAGGACATTCATTTGATCCTCTTTACAAACCATACAACATTGGCCAAACATCCACTTTCATGCCAAACTACACATCTCAACCTCCAACCACTTACAATGATCCATACAAGTTTGATCAACCATCAAACTATACTTCCAACAATTTCAATTCCAACATCCATATCAACACAATGATTCTCTCCACATTGCCACAGAAAAGCAAAAGTTCCGTGATGAAATAAACCAAATCCATGATCTTAGTGATCTCCTTGCTATGCATCTTGCACATCGCAACAAAGGGCAACCTCCATCATCACCCTATGCAAATTGTCTTCCTCACTCTCTCAACTTGGATCAAGTTACAAATCACACTCACTTTTGCCCTTGTTGCATCTTCCTTAAAAAACAAATCCTCTACTTGAGTGAAGATATTTCTTGGATCGAATATCTTCTCACTCGTCCTCATCCAATACCACCCTTGACACGATACAACATTGTGAGATCCACCTCTTCCGCTCCATACCCCACTCCTTATCCTTCTCCATCAAACAACTAAGCTTTATGCTTATGTTCCCCTCAAGCAAATAAAACACTCAACCATGGGTTGCAAGCAAGTCCAAGTGCTATCTTTGGCAATTTAGGTCTATGTTGTTTCTTTTGTTGTATTGTAATCAATATGCCTCAAGCATATTGAATGTTGTAATGATGATCATTTCTATGATCATCTCATATATGCTTGAATGAATCTATTTGCATTATTGTTGCTTTGCATATATATGTCTTGTTCTCCTCACATATTTTTTGTAGCCAAGCATTCCATAGCTCGGTTCCTTGGTGCTCTCAAATGAGGGGGATCATACATCAAGTGGAGCTTTAACCTTTTTGATTTTACAAAAAGGGGGAGAAGAGAATATTAAACTTTAAAATACTTGTCTAAAAATTAATTTTTAGACCTAATGAGTTTAAGGTTTTGTAATCATCAAAAAGGGGGAGATTGTTGAAATAAATAATGTCTAAAAACATTGTTAACATATTAACAATATCTCTATGTTTTGATAATTACAAAACATAAACTCATTGAACTAAAATTTATGACGTAAACAAGTATTTTGTGATTAATATCTCTCTTTTCATCCAAATCACTTAAGGTATGAATAAAGAAAGTGTTTATTGCAATCTATGATCAAAGGAAAATTTTCTAAGTCACTAGAACTTTTATAAAATGTCATAAACATTTTATATTTTTTATAAAATCGCTTTTTGAATTAAAATAATATGTTTAATTCATTATAAATATATGATTTCAAATTTTCAACCAAAAATGGCAAATATTATCCAGAAAAACCTTCCTTACAAATGGACAAACAATTCCAACGTTCTGGAGGGGGAGGCCCCCTTAATTCATAGGCGGCCCCCTTAATGATTAAGGGGACCGGCCCCTAATTAAAGGGACCGGCCATGCTCCAGAACAGTAAATTGTTCCACTATAAATAATGGTTCATTTCACAGATTTTTCTCACCTTTTGCACTCCTAAACTTTCTGTTCTAGATCTCCATTTCTATTCTTTAAATCCTTTGATCATACATACATAAATCTTTGTTTCAAAGTGATCCAAACATCAATCTCTCAAGTGCAAGAGAAGATTACTTATAGCCTCCAAGACAAGAAGTATTACAACTTGTTGTGACCTCCACATCCAAGTTGTTAGAGCATCATTCATTACATATATTTCTTTGTGTTATTTGTTGTGAATATTTGGTAGAAGATACATTAGTTTAGTGTGTAGATAGAGTGATTGTTTAGAAGATTGGTGTGAAGAAGATAGTTGGGAAGTTGATAGTTGTGAAGAAGATAGGTGTGAAGATAGATAGGTGTGAAGTAGTTTTGTATAAGGTGTGATCAAGTTGTGACGAAGTTGTGGTGTGTAAATTGGTGTGTAAGGTTTTCTCCGCCATAAGGGAGCTTGTTGACATAGTGAATAAAACTCTCGAGTTAGGTGCTCGGGGAGTTGAGTAGGGCAAGGAAGGTGTCCTTGTAGCAGAACCACTATATATCTCTTGTCTCGCGGTTTGATCTTTCCATCTCTCATTTATTTCTTTACTTACATTATTCTTGTTATATCATACATATATATTGTTGTTTATATTGTGTAAGACTTGAGTTCACATAATATCGAATCTAAATTTTTGAAAGTTAAGAAAACATACAAACAATCTTTTATAACAAATTAAAAAGACGTAAAACTATTCAACCCCTCCTTCTAGTTTTCTAGAGTAATTACCCAGAATTGCCCAAATTGAAAATCATGTTTGAGTTTTGCACATGATTCTACATGCACCAAATAACTCGAAATTGCCCAATTTGACAATCTTGTTTGACTTTTGCAAAGTACACAGACTTGCCCAAATTGACAATCGTGTTTGACTTTTTCACATGATTGTACATGCACCAAATTACCCAGAATTGCCCAATTTGACAATCTTCTTTGACTTTTGCGAAGTACACAGACTTGCCCTTATTATTTGTTGACATTCTTAATGGTTTGGTAGTTACCGATCGTGGTTGTTTTAAGGATAAAATAGGGTTGGGATGTGTATGTTGGTAACAAGTATGCAACGAGGTAACCCAACCGTTTACAAGATCTTTACCCGCCATTTTCTCATTTGTTGACTATTCAATGAGGAAACCCAACCGTTTAGAATTTGTTACCCAAACACGCCTAAAACATATTTCCATATGTAATTGTCCTGCCTATTTATATGATATAACCCAAATAACTTCCTCATTAATCCATTAACAAAAACACACAAACACAAGTTATAGCAAAAGCTATAAGAATGTCTTGTTTTGTGCTTCTTGACGAACTAGCGACGGTTGCTAACTCAAGTGAGTTACCATATGAAATGACTGTATGTTTTGATAGGGAGACAAAGCGGGATATGAAGTATGCGAAAGATCTGACAAACGCATATGAGGAGTTGCTTGATATTGTTAATCAAAGGAAGAAGTACATAGATGAAATGGGACTTGTGTGTCCCATGTTGTGGATGTTCAAGTGTTTGTTAAGAAGCTTCAAAAGTCCGACGTTATCGAGCTTTTGGAATTGAAGAAGAAGATTGCTGAAGTGAAGCTGAAGGTTTATAACAAGCACGCATTTGTTAAAGGACTTAGGAGTATGTGATTGGGATATGGTAAACATGATGTATTTAGTTCCTTTTGAATTATAATGTTTTTGCAAAAGGATCAAGGAAAAATTATATTATGTTGCTTTTCTAATCAAATGAATATATATGCACACAATTACCCAAAATTGCCTAGTTTGTTGGCTTCCATTAGATTAGAGAAAAGGTTATGCAAGCATTTGCCATAGTAAATTATTACACAACCGGTAGATAAATTTTAGAACAACTAGATAGTGTTGTAATCTTCCACTACAACACCATAGCAGAAGTAAACAGATTATTGACCTAAACATGAAAGCATAAGCATTATTTAGCATCATCCTTAGTTTGCATGTCAACCATCAGTCTTCTCCTTTTGATTGATCTTCCTTGGTCTTCAAACTTTTCCTCTTCGTCTTGCCCAACTCCATTTATTGCAAGCACTTCATCTGGCTCATCTCATTGTTTTGCAACAACTTTATCTGTAATCACATCTCCATCAAAAGCTAAGATAAATCCCTCATCTACAACTACTTCAGCACACAGATCATCTGGAATCACAGCCCCATCACAACCTATTCGTTCACCATCATCACCATCAACACCATCATCATCAACACCCAAAATTGCATACGTTTCTTCACCAACGACCACAAGTGGAAACAAACTGAACTAATTGGTTGAGCAAAAATTTCATACATCTTTGTTACTTCATCAGTTGCAACTACGTCATCAAGTTCATCCAATGCTTGATCAATTTCAGCAAACATCTCACTAATCTCTTGAGGCTGTTGAGGCTCTTCAAGCTCTTTAAGCTCTTGAGGCTCTTCAATCTCTAATGGCTCTTCAGGTTCAGGAACATCAACTAAATGGTATGGATCATCTTTCCAATCAACATTTATTCCTTGATTCACCTCTTCATCACTAATCCATATGTGAATATCTCATTCCTTTCCACTAATAGTAACACCGTCACTTGTGTCATCATAATACGCATCATCAAAATCGAGCATAGCTGTAGACTCTAGGGAATCCTCACTTGAATCCTCCACCATAAACTCTTGGTCAATCTCTTCCAATAACCTCTTGAATTGAAACTCATCACTCAGCCTTTTTGTATGATTTGCAAACATTTTTTCAGCACAAAATTTTGGTGGGAAGTCATTATCAAAATCAGTATCATAAAAAGGTCCAACCTTCTCAGGTTGGCTTGTCTTATGCCATTATAACAATAGTAATTTCCCACTGTTTCTAGTCTCACCATCAGCATCCTTTCCAACAGCAACATTCACTTCATGATCCACAATTTCTTCTATCACCACACCCTTGCCCTTAGTCATCATTCGCTCCATCATTGATGCGTGGTTTTGCAACCTTACAAAAGGTTTTACCTCTCAAGGGATCTTGATAAGCTTGCAATCCCCACCAGGCATTGTACCTGACTGATGTAGTATAGTGTAGTGGCAAGTACTGGGGGATTGATCATTCAACTCAAAGAATAGTCTTCGCTAGGGTTAAAACTTAATTAAACTAGGTCAAGAGGTGATGGGATGATTCTTTTTGTATTTTTATATTTTATGTAAAGCAAGTAAAAATCTCGGGTTTTGGAAGAATGGGCGGAATTAGTTGCTAGTCAACTAACCCAAATAACTACAAATGCAATAAAAATAAAATAAAATGACATGTAAGTAAATGTGGAGAAAAACAATAGTAAGAAAAATGTGTTTACTTAGATTTCACTACTCCCTAGCTGTCTTTTATTAGTTGATTAGTTTGTTACAATTTCATGGATGACGGGTTATATTCCTTAATACCATTCGTAGGGCCGTGTACGATCTTCCCTAACTCTATAAGCTCCTACCTCTTCCTATGTCGAGCCGACAACTAGCTCCTAACATGGCCTCCTTAGTAGTTACTTATGCATTAAATATAATCAATTAATCGTAGTACACATCCGATTCATGTTTTTTAAGACGTTCAAGCATGTTACCAGTTGGAAGTCTGCCAATTTTCTTAAGCCTGACATCGATATCACTCAGCCACAACAATTATAAACAAACAACCAACCAATAATCAATAACTAGGTTTCATTACATCTAATCAAACACGAAGAAAACCTAGCCTAGCATGTTAAAGTAAAGACAAGCATAAGATAGAATCAAACAACACATATACATATTGAATGATTATTGGAAAACTTATACTCAATCAAACATTGATGAAACAAGGGTTTGGAACCCTTAAAAGTAAGGTAAAATTCGTGCTAGGGTTTCTCCAAAACTATCCCAAAGTTCTCCTCTTTTTACAAATGAAAAACAGAAAACTATATATAGATTTTTGGGTCTGACGGCGTCACGTGTATATCCTGACGTTGTCAACTCGCCGCCAAAGAAACTCTCGTATTGCCTAGATCCAGATTTGACGCCGTCATGTATTATTATTCTCATGGCCGTCAAGAGTAAATTACACGTGACGGCCTTGGTGACGCCGTCACGTGTTAAAGTCCAAAAAACATTCTGGCGCGTCTCGTTATATCTTTTTATTCATCTCTTTGCCATAACGTGACGCCGTTACCTCCAAAGCGTGACGCCGTCAAGCACTGTTTCCAGCTTGATTTGGAGACTTTGCCGTTTTCTTCACTTTTTGCTCCAAAATCGTCCAAAATGTTTCCTTTTCCAGATTTCTTCTCGAAAGTACCTAAAATGACAAAAAGAACGATTTAGGGTAATAATTGATCAAATAATCTCGAATTTGGGCTTAAATGACCCCCTAAAAGCGGTACACTTTTTGCCTTATCAAATACCCTTACACTTGAGATTTACTTGTCCTCAAGCAAATGCGCTTTAAAAGTCAATCTCAGTGGAATATAGTGTTTCCCCGAGTCGTTATGTCCCGACGAGGTGTGGATTGTATTCAAACGGGTTTGTGATCGGGTGAATTTGGACAGGAAAGGGTTTGAATGTGATTAAGCTAAGGAATATAAGAAGAAATAGCTTAAATAAGCTATATAGATGATTACGTGAAAGTTAGATACATAAAAACGTTTAATAACTAAAAACGTGTACGTTCAGATTAAATTTACGCGAACGTACAAAATAAAAAGTGATATCTGAAATCTGAAAACCCTCAGGGGATGAAAATGACTTTTTTACAAACTAAAGGATGAAAGAAAATTTTTAGAAAAAGAAAATAAATTTTTACACTAATTAATTATTTATTATTAATTAATTACTAATTATTAATTACTTAACTAATTTTAATTAATTTAAATTATTAAAAACAAAAAACTAACTTAGAAAATTAAGAAAAATTTTAAAAATCTAATTAACCATCACAGGAATCCCAAAAAATTATAAAAAGTTTGTTTTATAAGTTTTTACACTATTTTACTAATTATTAAACTAAATATTAATTAATTACTAATTAAACTAAATAAATTATAAAAACTAGAAAATGAACAGTAGAAATTACAAGAAAATTCCTAAAATTATTTTACAACTTATAAAAGCTAGGAAAAATATAAAAACTAGGTCTTACTTAATAAAAACTAATTTTGCTATTTAATATTTAATATTAATTAATAATTAATAAAAATAATATTAAATCTAATAAATACTAAATGATAATATAAAAATCTAGAAAAATTACTGAAATTACTTTAACATAAAAGGAATTTAAGAAAAATATAAAAATGCTAAGTGCTTAACAAAAATCTAAAAAGGAAAATTAAAAATTTAAATTACATTAAATAGAAACTATCACTTACTTTAAAACTTGAATTTTCTGGATTTTCTTTTACAAAACTCTAAAAATACTTAAAACATGATACTTTTGTGAAAACAAAATTTCCAAAGCTTAAAAATAAGCCAAATGCAAGCAATAAGCTTGCATAGTTGACTTATGTTGACCAAACAAGAAAATAAGCTCAAATGAGCTTATGTGGGGTCCACAATGGTGGATTCTGATTCACTTAAGTTGTGTGGACATGTTTAAGTAAGAATCTACCAAATAAGCCAGTTGAATAAGCAAATAAGTAATAATAACCAAGTTCCAAATTCCTTATCAACACAGAAATGGGACAGAGAAGATGGGTGGATTCAAGTGGGTCCCAGGAACATTAAGCTTAAACTTTTGGTTGGAATGGAGAGGGGGCCAGGAGGGGAGTCCAAGGAACCAAGGAGGGGGCCTGTGGGACCACTGTGGAGGTCTGTGGCAACCACCAAAGGTGGTGGTGTGGGATGGTGTATGCTGCAGCAGGGGATGTTATTCCCCTGCAGGTGTGTTTGGCAGGGTGTAGGGCCCACAGAAAAATTCCTAAAAATGAAGTGAGGATGGGAATCAATAGATTAGCTGAGGTACTATGACATATAAAAACCACAAGCCTTGAAACTAAACATAAAAATCACAATAATTCTTGCAAATTTTGGTTTTTCAGAAAAAAGGGTGAATTTGACTTTCTAAGAATTTGCAATGATTTGACTATTTTGAACTTTGATTCTATTCTACTGCTTGAAAAAGATGAAATAAGCCAAAATAAGACCTAAATAAGTTTTAAAACTAACTTATAGAAAGATGTGAGGGTTTATGGATAACAATGACTTAACAGTTAACTGTGAGGGTGGGATGTTTTGTGATTTTGACTTTTACACTAATGAGGTACCAATTTTATGCTTCTAATCACTCTAATCTGACCCTGTGAGTATAACTAAACTGAATGTGACTCCTAATAATCTTATTAACTCAGAATTACAAGCTGAACCAAACACCCCTTTAACAATCACTAAATTTGATTTTCAATAGTTTAGACTGAGTTAGACTAAAACACTGATTCATAAGTATTTAAGGAGATGTTAGAAGCTAAATTAACCATAAATCACAAGTCTTAACAACAATTACCTAGGAATTACTAAAATACCTAAATTGACAGTTAAAATGAAAAATGTTAGCACAAAGTGAACTAACAAATAAACATCCAATATTAAGCAATTACTCAACTCTGGTATACCAAATAAACATGAATCAACAAACATAAGCAATTATAAGCTATGGTACAGTATCTTGCAAGAATATGAGATTTTGCTTACAAGTGATTTCCAAATAGAGAACAAGTGAACTAGTGATCCAATAACCATCCTAACACCTCCCAGAGGCACTAATACCTCTGCAATCCAAAAGCAACCAAGCTTCTTGCCATATTTCTTCTTGTTTCTTGATCTTTTATTTATTTATTTTTCTCTATTTTTCTTGGAATTTTGAGTTTTTAAACTAAAACAGTTTCAAATGTTTAGAAACTTTAGAAAGCTCATACATATGCTGAAACAAGATGGAATAAACAGGCAACAACAACTTATATCAACATTTAGGTAAAAATGAAATTTTCAATAATAATGAGCATAAACTGAAATGGAGCTGAAAAACTTAAATTAAAACGTGACAAAGGTTTAAAATACAAGGAAATTACTTATTACAACATTGGAAAGCTAAAGAGTACACTGGAAAACAGAATTTAATTAAAACGAGCTAAAATTACCCTAATTAAACTACTACTACACTACACTACTTCTTTTTCTTCTTTTCTTCATGAATTTTATAGACCCTGGTACCACTCTCTTTATTTCCCACTCATTCCCAGCCGTTGGATAACTAGAATTCATCTCAGCCTTTGAATTGCAATTTGGCGGGAAATAGGATGAGTGGGTTTGGTGAGACTATTTAATGAGGAGGGGGTGGGTTGGTTTTGGCATGAAGTATTAATGATGGTTACTTGTTTTGGTGATAAAGTGGGAGGAGGGGGAGACAAAGCTCCTGGTAATTAGGGGTGGTTAGGCACGGGTGAATAGTAACCTGGGTGTGGGTTTGACTGGCGTTGACCGGGGTAATATTAAAAATGGATTGGGGTGGATTGGGCTAGGGAGTGTATTGGGCCAAGGAGTAGGGGAGTGGGCTGGATGGACTGGATTGGTTTATTTGGGTGGGTTAATTTTGGTTTGGATAGTTTGGTTTAAGTAATAATATCACAAGGACCATACATGTAATTATCCGAAAATCCAAGGGCTGAAACTGTAAATTTCCAAAGTAGCCATAAGGATAAAAATTGCCATCTTTTATTTACCCAAGGTCCAAAAAATGTGATTTTCCAATATTAAATTTCCCGGGGACCAATTTTGCAAAATTCTAAATTACGGGGACCAAACATGTGAATTCCCCAAACTTTCATCCCAAGGACTAAAATTGTTATTTGTGATTTCCCAAGGATCCAAAATGAGTTTTCTTTCAAAAATATCCCACCAGGGACCAATTCTGCCAAGATTTGAAACTCTAGGGACTAAATTGCAAATTTCCAAAACTTTTAAGATTTTTCACCGAAGGACTAAATATGACAACTTATGATTTCAAAAGGACCTTTGGTGATAATTTTCCATATTTTGAATGACCAGGGACTAGTTTTAACATTTTATGAAAGTTGGGGGACTGAAACTGCCAATTTTGCAAACTTTGTACGTTTTTCATTTGTTTTTACTCTTTTTGCATCTAAAACATATAAAATACAATTTTGAAATATTATCAGTATTTTGATGCATTTCTGAGTGTTTTTATATGTTTTGCAGTTCAGATTTGACCAAAAATGATAAGTGTTTGAGCACTCATCACTTATGAGGGTGGGATGTTTTGTGATTTTGACTTTTACACTAATGAGGTACCAATTTTATGCTTCTAATCACTCTAATCTGACCCTGTGAGTATAACTAAACTGAATGTGACTCCTAATAATCTTATTAACACAGAATTACAAGCTGAACCAAACACCCCTTTAACAACCACTAAATTTGATTTTCAATAGTTTAGACTGAGTTAGACTAAAACACTGATTCATAAGTATTTAAGGAGATGTTAGAAGCTAAATTAACCATAAATCACAAGTCTTAACAACAAGTCTTACCTAGGAATTACTAAAATGCCTAAATTGACAGTTAAAATGAAAAATGTTAGCACAAAGTGAACCAACAAATAAACATCCAATATTAAGCAATTACTCAACTCTGGTATACCAAATAAACATGAATCAGCAAACATAAGCAATTATAAGCTATGGTACAGTATCTTGTAAGAATATGAGATTTTGTTTACAAGTGATTTCCAAATAGAGAACAAGTGAACTAGTGATCCAATAACCATCCTAACACCTCCCAGAGGCACTAATACCTCTGCAATCCAAAAGCAACCAAGCTTCTTTCCATCTTTCTTCTTGTTTCTTGATTTTTTATTTTATTTTATTTTTTTTGCTATTTTTCTTTGAATTTTGAGTTTTTAAACTAAAACAGTTTCAAATGTTTAGAAACTTTAGAAAGCTCATACATATGCTGAAACAAGTTGGAATAAACAGGAAACAACAACTTATATCAACATTTAGGTAAAAATGAAATTTTCAATAATAATGAGCATAAACTGAAATGGAGCTGAAAAACTTAAATTAAAACTTGACAAAGGTCTAAAATACAAGGAAATTACTTATTACAACATTGGAAAGCTAAAGAGTACACTGGAAAACAGAATTTAATTAAAACAAGCTAAAACTACCCTAATTAAACTACTACTACACTACACTACTTCTTTTTCTTCTTTTCTTCATGACTTTTATAGACCCTGGTACCACTCTCTTTCTTTCCCACTCATTCCCAGCCGTTGGATAGCTAGAATTCATCTCAGTCTTTGAATTGCAATTTGGCGGAAAACAGGATGAGTGGTTTTCGTGAGACTATTTAATGAGGAGGGGGTGGGTTGGTTTTGGCAGGAAGTATTAATGATGGTTGCTTGTTTTGGTGATAAAGTGGAGGAGGGGGAGACAAAGCTCCTGGTAATTAGGGGAGGTTAGGGACGGGTGAATAGTAACCTGGGGTGTGGGTTTGACTGGCGTTGACCGGGGTAATATTAAAAATGGATTGGGGTGGATTGGGCTAGGGAGTGTATTGGGCCAGGGAGTAGGGGAGTGGGCTGGATGGACTGGATTGGTTTATTTGGGTGGGTTAGTTTTGGTTTGGATAGTTTGGTTTAAGTAATAATATCACAAGGACCATACATGTAATTATCTGAAAATCCAAGGGCTGAAACTGTAAATTTCCAAAGTAACCATAAGGATAAAAATTGCCATCTTTTATTTACCCAAGGTCCAAAAAATGTGATTTTTCAATATTAAATTTCCCGGGGACCAATTTTGTAAAATTTCAAATTACAGGGATCAAACATGTAAAGTCCCCAAACTTTCATCCCAAGGACTAAAATTGTTATTTGTGATTTCCCAAGGATCCAAAATGATTTTTCTTTCAAAAATATCCCACCAGGGACCAATTCTGCCAAGATTTGAAACTCTAGGGACTAAATTGCAAATTTCCAAAACTTTTGAGATTTTTCACCAAATGACTAAATATGACAACTTATGATTTCTAAAGGATCTTTGGTGATAATTTTCCATATTTTAAATGACCAGGGACTACTTTTAGCATTTTATGAAAGTTGGGGGACTAAAACTGCCAATTTTGCAAACTTTGTACGTTTTTCATTTGTTTTTACTCTTTTTGCATCTAAAACATATAAAACATAATGTTGAAATATTTTCAGTATTTTGATGCATTTCTGAGTGTTTTTGTATGTTTTGCAGTTCAGATTTGACCAAAAATGATGAGTGTTTGAGCACTCATTAACCTCACAAACAGTGTTTAGATACTCACATCTCTCGGGTGTAATAAAAGTATATATTAAAATATGAAAATGGAAAATATCTCTCACTACCTGTCATAGCACATAGATTACTATAGGCTTTGGAAAGGATCAAACCTCCACCACTTGGTGTAAGCACCTATGATAAACTATCAAAGAGGTCTTTTAAAGGGGTTATAACGTGAGGTGTAGGGATATGATAAACACGGTTTTGTTGGATAAAGGCAATCTTTACTAGTGGCGAGTTAATCATCTTGGTCAATTACGTGTACAATGTGGCATTGCTAAGCCTAGACTCGAGTCGACTTATGCTAATAAAAAATTAATCAAAAACATAAAATAAACATAAAAGGAAACGAGATGGTAGCCCGTATGTTTTTTCTCTTTTTCTTTTTCTATTTTTTGTTTCTTTTTCTTGATTTTTCAATTTTTTTTTCATACACTCTTGCCCTACCATCCAAAATAATACATCGTAGGGAAGTTGCATTCCCCTTACACTTGAATTTTTTCATACTTTACAATTAACTATTCTAATGACTCGAATTAAGATAATCAAAACACTTGGAGTACTTTTTAAGATTAACGCACATATGGGGGTGATAAATGATGTTCTTCCCCATTACTCCATAACACAAGTACTTTACCCGTGAGTCCCAATCGTCCCAAGACAATATGTACAAGATATGACTCAACTTAGCAACCATGTAATCAATTAGATAATTAACTAAGGGTTTAAACATGTAACAATAATGCACTAAAGATGAGTGCATACACGGAAGGCTAAGGCGATTTGGTTGTACATTTGGGGTGGATTGTAAATAAATTCTTCCTTTAAGTAAAATGCTTAAAGTTAGAAACGAAAAGATAGGCTCGGAGGGGTGTACTAGGGGTATCGTGTACTAAAAATGAGTAAAACGCAAGGGTGTGGAAAAAATTAATTGACTTTATTAGTCAAGTAATTATGACTTCATTGGTCAAGTAATTATGATACGGGTTTAACACAAGGGTGATCCTAATGCCTCTTATCATTAGTAAATCCTAACTACATGAATGTAGTCTCACTAGCGGTCTCGAGATGCATCACTAACGCAAGTTCTAGAATCTAAGTACTACCGGTACACTTATAAGCATCTTTTCCTAACAAATTTAGGGGCGAACCTCACATATTTAGGGTGGAAAATTTTGAGTGGTACGGCTTTTGTGCTAGTCATACAACTCCTATCCGTGAGACGCTCATTAAGACTAAAGCTTAACTCCTAAATGTTGTAAAAAAAATTTAAATTTGGTGCTAAAATTGCCCTAACAAGTATTTCTCTTAGTTTTATTACACACCTACTTTTGAACAAACAAACTCAAGTGCAATTGTATTCTCTAAGGTATCATCATTTACCCTCCCATTACACTTAGGCTGAACATTGTCCCCAATGTTCAATAAAAAGGATGTAAAAGTAATGAAGGTAAAAGAATGAAACAAATACTCCCCTGATTCGTTCGGTGTGGATAATGTGGCAACAAAGTTAATTCCTCCTCCAAGAAAATGAACGTTGAAAGCTTCCCTTCAGAAATATAAATCATCTTCTTGTCCAATATAACCTGTTAAACCTGAGAAAACAATAAAGGCAAACCTCGCGTAAAATCGGCGGCAAACTATATATATATATATATATATATATATATATATATATATATATATATATATATATATATATATATATATATATATATATATAATGCTTGTGGAATGAATATTTGCAGATTTCTTGGTGTTTATAAAACTAAAGAATTAACAAAAACTTTAAGATTCCGGTAGAAAAACAAAACTTGCAAAATTTTTCAGATTTTTACACCTGACGCTGTCAGGTGATAACCTGAAGCCGTCAGAGTGTTCTGACAGAAATCTTATTTTAAGTTTCCAGAAAATTTCTGGAAAAACTCACGCCTGAATTCCTGGAAATCCTGCAAAACATCATTATGACTCGATACAAGCATCTGACTCAAACAAATACTAATAAGCCTGTTCATTTAATATTGTTGTGGTCCATGTCTAATTCCATTCTTAGAAACAAATTTAGATTTGCCTTACACTTATCTTTTGCGAAATACCTTTATATGAAGTTAAGACGAAGTTAACAACAAGGTAAAGTATTTTCACAATTTATTTTGAAACATGAGCCACAAACAATAAAAATAAAGCATGCATATAGAAACAAATAAAGTCAAACAAACAAACAAATAAAACTTGGGTTCCTCCCAAGAAGCGCTTTTCTTTATTTACGAGTCTTGAAGCTAGACTCAAAGTCACATCCTACCGTGTGTCTCTTATGCTCACATGCCCAAGTGTGAGCCATCTAATTGTTGCCTCATCTCTCTTATAGTCATCGCTTAGCTCTAAACATCCGCGATAATATCTTTTATTCTTTTCATGAGGATATTTAAGCCCTTTCCTTTTATCATTCTCACTTAGCACATCAAGAGGTGGAAACCTATTACATTTCTCAATAGAAAAATCTTTGATCTAGGGTGTGCACGGGGCATTTGGTAAACAAAATCTTCATCCCCGTCTGAGAATGTAGTTAACCCTTCCATAAGCTTTTCATCTAATTTGGTTAACCTTTTGAAGGGCTTCCTAAACACAACTTGGGTTAAGTTACTATCGATAAACTCTCCTAGATTCTCCATAACCATAAACTCAACCAAATATATAAAGCTTCCTACAAACACATGCAATGTCTTTGCCCTAGCAACAATATTATCTCCTTTGTATTCTAACTCATTTACCATAATTTTATTGTATTAAGTACGCGAGATTATGTTCATTGGTAGAGATGAGTTAAGGTAAGCACCAAAGCTCCTAAATCCTATCTTACAAGGAAACTGCATATTAAATGAGCTGTCAATCTCAATCCTTGTCCTAGGGTCGACATACCTAAGAGGGTTCATCTCATCTTCCGTCCTATCCTCATTAATTACATCACCATCATCTAGGTCCTCATCGGAGTCCGAATAGTAAAAAGGACTAGCCCTATGGTCATTATCATGGTCAGACTCCTCCATCTCAGAATTATTGTCAAAGTGGTGGTCAAGCGAGAGGTTAGGTGGGTTCTCATTTTTCACTAAAGGGATTGGGACGGGTGGTTGGAAAATCCTATGTCAAAAAACAAGAATAACAGGAATCAAACGATAAATGCTATTGTTATCCATCGAGATAGTTTACGAACAAAGGAAACAAAGAAATAAGATAGACTAAAGAAAACCTATAAAAATAAAATAAAAATCTTACTAGAAAGGAATCTAGCAAGTACACCTAATAAAATGAAATTTCAATCTAGACAATAACTATTCCCTGGGCTGCGGCGCCAAAAACTTGATGTGTGGTTTTGCAACCTTGCAAAAGGTTTTACCTCTCAAGGGATCTTGAGAAGCTTGCAATCCCCACAAGGCAGTGTACCTGACCGATGTAGTATAGTGTAGTGGCAAGTACCGGGGGATTGATCGTTCAACTCAAAGAATAGTGTTCGCTAGGGTTAAAACTTAATTAAACTAGGTCTATAGGTGAGGGATGATTCTTTTTTTATTTTTATAGTTTATGGAAAGCAAGTAAAAATCTCGGGTTTTGGAAGAATGGCCAGAATTAGTTGCTAGTCAACTAACCCAAATAACTACGAATGCAATAAAAATAAAATAAAATGACATGAAAGTAAATGTGGAGAAAAACAATAATAAGAAAAATGTGTTTACTTAGATTTCATTACTCCCTAGCTATCTTTTATTAGTTGATTAGTTTGTTACAATTGCATGGATGACGGGTTATATTCCTTAATACCATTCGTAGGGTCGTGTACGATCTTCCCTAACTCTAAAAGCTCCTACCTCTTCCTATGTTGAGCCGACAACTAGCTCTAACATGGCCTCCTTAGTAGTTACTTAAGCATTAAATATAACCAATTAATCTTAGTACACATCCGATTCATGTTTCTTAAGATGTTCAAGCATGTTACCAGTTGGAAGTCTGACAGTTTTCTTAAGCCTAACATCGATATCATTCATCCACAACAATTATAAAAAAACAACCAACCAATAATCAATAACTAGGTTTCATTACATCTAAGAAAACACAAAGAAAATCTAGCCAAGCATGTTAAAGTAAAGACAAGCATAAGATAGAATCAAACAACACATAGACATATTGAATAATTATTGGAAAACTTATATTCAATCAAACATTGATGAAACAAGGGTTTGGAACCCTTAAAAGTAAGGTAAAATTCGTGCTAGGGTTTCTCCAAAACTATCCCAAAGTTCTCCTCTTTTTACAAATGAAAAATAGAAAACTATATATAGATTTTTGGGTCTGACGGCGTCACGTGTAAATCCTGACGCTGTCAACTCGCCGCCAAAGAAACTCTCGTATTGCCTAGATCCAGATTTGACGCCGTCATGTATTATTATTCTCATGGCCGTCAAGAGTAAATTACACGTGACGGCCTTGATGACGCCGTCACGTGTTAAAGTCCAAAAAACATTCTGGCGTGTTTCGTTATATCTTTTTATCCATCTCTTTGCCATAACGTGACGCCGTCACCTCCAAAGCGTGACGCCGTCAAGCACTGTTTCCAGCTTGATTTGGATACTTTGCCGTTTTCTTCATTTTTTTCGCTCCAAAACGTCCAAAATGCTTCTTTTTCCAGATTTCTTCTCCAAAGTACCTAAAATGACAAAAGGAACGATTTAGGGTAATAATTGATCAAATAATCTCAAATTTGGGCTTAAATGACCCCCTATAAGCGATACACTTTTCGCCTTATCAATCATCTCACACTCTACCAATGAAACACCGGTTTCAATATACAACTCCATTTCTGTAAATATAGGAACATACTCCACAAGTATCCTCACATCTTCGTCAGACTTTAGCGTTAGCAAACCATCATCCAGTGATTCCCCAGGTATGCTAAAGTGAGTAAACACAAGGGTACAATCCGTGTAACCTAAATCCTCTAACATTTCGCTCAATAAGTCAATGGAGAAAACGTCACAGTGAACTCCGTCAAACCAATCTTTATCTCCAAAGAGATATCTTCTTCCTGGTGTTGAGGTAAATTCACCATTGTGATGGATTTGCAAAGTAAAGATGGTTTCATTCAAATATGTGCAACACATAAACATCAATAACTTCCAATAACAATAACAAGTTTAAATGGAATACATGAAAATGGAACAAAGTATGCTTACCATAAAGGATTCCTAAATCAGGGATCGGGGTACTACGCGCGTGATTTTGCCAAAGCTTAACCATTCTCCAAATCTTTATTTGTGAAATTAATGTTCATGAAAGAAATTGAGACACATATATAAACTATTGCTTTAAAGGACTAAATTTGTAAAACAAAACACTAGCAATTGAGGTGATTGGTGGGAAAAACAGAAAAAAGACAATACTACCCTCAATGACATGGTAGTTAACAAGGAAAATAACGAGAGTTAGGTCTCGATGGATTTTTTGCATTTATATAGAACGTGAGTGGCGTTTTTGCATGCCTTTATATCTCGGTGTATTTTTTGCACTTTTGCAGAATGTTGGTGACTAAATTTGCAATTTACCCTATATTGTATTAGACATGTTTCATTAATCAATTAATACAATATACACTCAAAAACATGGTATCACAACCAAGTTACTAACTGATGAGGCGAAAAATGGTCCATTTTCAGGGGGTCATTTAAGCCCGAATCCGACTTTATTTGATCAAATATTGCCCTAAATCGTTCCTTTTGTGATTTTAGGTACTTGGAGAGTGAATTCTGGAAAAGGAGCCGTTTCGGACGTTTTTGGAACCTAAAAGTGAAGAAAACGGAAAAGTCTCAAATTTCAAGCTGGGAACAGTACCTGAAGGCGTCAAGAGTTGTTCTTGACGGCGTCAAAGTCCCAAGAATAAAATACCGTGGTTGATGACGGCGTCACATAGGCCGTCATAAGTAGATCAAGGCCGTCCGAGGAAGTATTTGGCGGCGAGATGACGGCGTCACACCCTTGTTCTTGACGCCGTCACCCATGTTTTCCTATATATAGTTTTCTAGTTTTTCACATTAAGGGAGAAGTTTTGGAGAAACCCTAAAGACGAATTTGGTGCAACTTTTACAGGTTTTTCAAGGGTTCCAAACCCTTGATACCTTGCATTGTAATTGAGATAAGTGTTCTTCTAATTCAATCAATATGTCTATGTGTTGGTTGTCTATATCTTGTTCTTGTCTCAATTCCATTATGCTAGGCTAGATCTCTTTTGTGTTTGCTTAGATCTAATGAAACCTAGATATTGATTATGTGTTGATTACTTGTTTATTCTTGTCATGGATGAATGATTTTATATGTTAGGCTTAAGAAAACTGGCAGATCTCCAAATGGTAACATGCTTGAACGTCTTAAGAAACATGAACCGAGGCGTACTAGGTCTTTATTGGTTGTATTTAATGCATGAGCCACTGTTTACAATCCCTATAGTTGTGCTGGGTCATGGTGTAGGAGGAGATAAGAGCTCATAGAATTGGGGAGTTATGTATGCCACCTCATGAATGGTATTAAGGAATACAATCCGTCATCCATGCAATTATAACAAGTAATTAACGTGTAAAAGATATCTAGGGAGTAGTGAAGTCTAAGTAAACACATTTTCTCCAATTACTGCTCACAACCTTAGTATAAATTAGTTTATTTTCATTTTTAGTATTTTATTTTGATTGCATCTTAGTTTTGGGTTAGTTGAATAGCAACTAATTCCGCCCACTCTTTCAAAACCCCGAGATTTTAATTGCTTTCTAAAAAATATAAAACACAAAAATAATCATCCCTCACCTTTAGAACTAGTAATTAGGCTTTCTAATCCTAGCGACACTATTCCTAAGCTGAACGATCAATCCCCCGGTACTTGTCACTATACTATACTACAACGATCAGGTACACTTCCTGGTGGGGGTTGTAAGCTTCTCGAGATCCCTCGAGAGGTAAAGCCTGTTGCGATTCCCACGCATCAAGTTTTTGGCGCCGCTGCCGGGGAATAGTTATTGTCTAGGTTAGAATTTATTTTTATTAGGTCTACTTGCTAGATTCCTTTCTAGTAAGATTTTATTTTTATTTTTAGGTTTTCTTTAGTCTATCTTATTTCTTCGTGCCTTTGTTCGTAACTCTTTACCATCCGACATCATGGAAGGTGGTAACATCTTTGAACCCGTCATCCCACCACAACAAAACCCACCATTAGAACCCCTTAGGCCCCGAACCTTAGGAGAGTATTCCCGACCTAGCCACCAAGGCTACTGAAACACCATTGAGCTCACCGGAGCCAATGTGACCCCCTTGCGATCCGACACCACCCGGTTGGTGCAAAGCGGATGTGCATTCCATGGACTTCGATCCGAAGATCCAAACCAACATCTTAAGGACTTTCTCAAAATCGTAGATTCCATAGACCTAGGTGTTGAAACTAGAGAGACTACCCGTTTACGCCTATTCCAATTCTCTCTACGGGATCAAGCTAGTCAATGGCTTGAGCGTTTACCCGCGGGAGCCATCACCACATGGGATGATCTCACCACTCGTTTCCTTGCTCAATTTTTCCCACCGGGGAGAACTAATAAGCTTAGAAATGACATCTTGATGTTCCAACAACGTCAAAATGAATCTCTTTATGAAGCATGGACTCGTTTCAAGGACTTACTCCAAAAAGTCCCTCATCATGGCATAGATCTTTGGCTCCAAGTCCAAATCTTTTATGACCATATCGACATCTCCACGAGGCGAGCCATTGACCAATCGGCCGGTGGTAAGCTACGTGATCTTAGTGCGGAACAATCATGGGAACTCATAGAAGATCTTGCTCTCTATGACAACGAAAGTTGGAATGATCCCCGTGATTTGAACGAAACGGTCAAGGCAATATCTTTGCCTTTGAACAATTCTAGCACTCCCGACCGTAGGATCATGGAACTTGAAGGTCGAGTCAAGTCTCTCATGAAATCTTACGATGCTCCTAAGCCTTCAAGCCAAGTGAACAAAATCACTTCTTCATGCGAATTATGTAGTGGTCCCCATGACACTCGTGATTGTGTGGAACTCCCCGGAACAGCTTTTGCGGACTACACATCCACGCGTACCGACGAAGCGGGAGATAAGTGGTACACTTTCAAGCCCGAGCTAAACACATACGGTGATTCATACAACCCCTCATGGAAAAATCACCCAAACCTTAGGTGGAAACAAAATCAACCCAATTCTTCCAATCCGCCTAATCGTTACCAACCAAGCGGTCCACCATCCAACCGTACTTTCAACAACAATCCTTCTAACAACTATGGTAGTACCGACAATTTTGAAGGATTGATGTCAAAGTTCATGGCATCTCAAGAAGCTCACATATCTAAGTTTGAAGCCGATTTCAAACAAAAGCAAAGCCTGATGACCACTAGAATTGATGCATTGTTGAAAGTTCTCAATGACCGAGAAATGGGAGCACTCCCAAGCGACACGGTCAAGAATCCGAAACTAACCGTTAATTCCATATCCTCAGTTTCGTCACCTACTTCGTGTCCACAATACTACTCGGTTAAATCAACGAGCACGTGTTTCAAACAAAACCAAGTTCCCCAAAAAGACCAATCAAATAAAACACCCATTATAGAGCCGGTCAAAAGCATAGTTGAAACACCTCTTACGCAATACCTTGACGATGAATTCAAAGAACTTCACCTTGAACGCCCCGTCATTGATGTCTTAGCACGTGCTCCTTACTATAGTGCCCTCCTAGAAAAATATGAGAAGTATAAGCTAGGTAAAAATGGGACCGCCTTTGTTCAAAACAAATTGCCTAAAAAGCTTGATGATCCGGGTATATTTGTTTTGCCTTGTAAGATAGGAAGATCCGAAGCTCTCGACACACTAGCCGATTTAGGGTCAAGCCTCAACTTGATTCCCCTATCCTTATTCACCGCTCTTAAGCTAGGAAAGTTAGAGGAAACGAAGGTATTGATAGGGTTAGCGGATGGGAGTATTGCCCATCCGGTTGGAATGATTAAGGATGTAGTTGTTCACGTAGGAAAGTTAACTATATTAGCGGATTTTCACGTCCTAGACATGGTTAGTGACACTACATGCCCATTATTGGTAGGAAGAGGATTTTTAGCAACCGCTAGCGCCATGATAGATTGTAAGGAGTCTAAGATAGCGGTAGGTGAAGGTGATACTTGGTCGGTGTACGATGTAAAGAAGCATAGTTATGATTGTGATGATGAACCAACACCGCATTGGGTAGAGATGAATAGGAGACCGTCTAGATATGGACCTTGGATAGAAAGGAACTTTATAGGACCTCAATGCCCATTCTATCTAGAAAAAGACTTTGTTGAAAAGACACATTCGGTAGAACAACTCATAGCTAGAGATGAAGAGCTAGACCCCTTTGAGGACCCTTTAGTCTTTAGGAAGATGATTGAGTTATTAAGCGTAATGCCCATCAACATAGAAAGGAATAAATGGAAAAGAGAGGGAGATAAGTGTAAATGGAGGTGGGACAAGCCACCTAAAGAAGGTGACGGGTCATGGCATATTAGAATGACTTTGTATGATCCGGATGGAGAAAAGTTTGAAAGGTCACACCACACTAAGGAAACCGATAGGAAGTTGAAACCTAAGTTTGATCCCAAAGATGTCCTCAATGAGGAACTCACCCGTATCACGTAGTAACCCATAGCCTTGAGTCTAGCTACAAGACTCGTAAATAAAGAAAAGCGCTTCTTGGGAGGCAACCCATGTTTTGTGTGATTTTATTTGTTTGATTGTTATTTGCTTCCGTATGCATGTTTTATTTTTATTGTTGGTTGATCATGTTTCTCAATTAAAATGTGGAAATACTTTACTATGTTGTTTTGGCCTAGTCTTAACTCCAACCTAAAAGTATTTTTGCAAAAGATAAGTGTAAGGGGAAACCCCAAATATGTTTTTAAGAAACAAACCGATCATGATTCTCCACAATATTAAATGAACATGTATATTTGTATTTGTTAGAGTCAAATGCTTGTATTGAGTCATAATGAAGTTTTGCAGGATTTTCCAGGAAGTAGGACCAAGTTTTTCCAGAAATTTTCCGGAAACTTAACATAAGAATTTCTGCAGGTCCATTCTCACGGCGTCAGGGGTTTACTCTTGACGGCGTCAGGAGTTAAAAATCTGGAAATTTTACCGGTTTTGTTTTTCTAACGGAGTCTTATGGTTTTTGTGAATTATTAAGTTTTATAATCTCCAGGAGATCTGCAAACTTCATTCCACAAGCATTATATCTTACTTTGTTTTTTAGGATTTAGTAACTTATATAGGATGCCGCCGATTTTACGCGAGGTTGTCTTGTCTATTGTGGTCAGGATTTACAGGTTATGTATGACAAGAAGATGATTTATATTCTAGAAGGGAAGCTTTGATTGTTCATTTTCTTGGAGGAAGATCTAACCTGGCCAACCTATAATCCATACCGAGCGAATCAGGGGAGTATTTGATTTCATTCTCTTTACTTTTTCACTTTTACATTCTTTACTTGAACATTGGGGACAATGTTCATCTTAAGTGTAAGGGGAGGGTAAAAAGATGATACCTTACATATGCACTTTCGCTTGAGTTTGTTTTGTTTGATAGTAGATGTGTAATAAAACTATGAGAAATACTTGTTAGTGCAATTTTAACGCCAAATTTAAATTTTTTAACAACATTTAGGAGTGAAACTTTAGCCATAGCAAGCGTCTCATGGATAGGAGATTGTATGACTAGCACATAACCGTATATTCAGAAAAATTTTCCACCCAAATATGTGAGGTTCGCCTTTAGATTTGATAGGAAAAGCATTTACTATTAGTGCTTATAAGTGTATCGGTAGCATTTAGATTCTAGAACTTGCGTTAGTGATGCATCTCGAGACCGCTAGTGAGACTACATTCGTGTAGTGGGATTTACTACATGATAAGAGGCATTAGGATCACCCTTGTGTTAAACCCGTATTATGATTACTTGACCATTTAAGTCATATTACTTGGCTAGTTAAGTCAACTAATTTTTCCCACACCCTTAGCGTCGTACTCATTTTTAGTACACGAAACCCCTAGTACACCCCTCCGAGCCTATCTTTTCGTTTCTAACTTTAAGCATCTTACTTAAAGGAAGAATTTGTTACACGCCACTTAAATGTACACCCAAATCGCCTTAGCCTTCCGTGTATGCGCTCATTTTTAGTGCATTATTGTTATTTGTTAAACCCTAAGTTAACTATCTAATTGATTACATGGTTGCTAAGTCGAGTCATATCATTGTACATATTGTTTTGGGACGATTGGGACTCATGGGTAAGTACTTATTTTATGGAGTAATGGGGAAGAACATCATTTATTACCCCCATATGTACGTTAATCTTAAAAGTGCTCCAAGTGTTTTGATTTTCTTAATTCGAGTCATTAGTTTAGTTTAATGTAAAGTATGTAAAGATTCAAGTGTAAGGGGAATTCTCATCCCCTATGATGTATTATTTTGGATGGTAGGGTAAGAGTGTATGCAAAAAAAAAAAAAAAAAAAAAAAAAAAAAAAAAAAAAAAAAATCGAAAAAAATTAAGAAAAAGAAAAAAAAATAGAAAAAAAAGAAAAGAGAAAAAACATACGGACTACCATCCCGTTTTTATTCTATGTTTATTTTATGTTTTTGTTATTTTTCATTTATTAGCTTAAGTCGAGTCTAGTCTTGGCTTAGCAACGCCATCTTGTACATGTAATTAACCAAGATTGTTAACTCGCCACCAGTAAAACTTCCTTTATCCAACAAAACCGTGTAATTCATATCCCTATACCTAACGTTACAACCCTTTAAAAAACCTCTTTGATAGTTTATCCTAGGTGCTTACGCCATGTGGTGGAGGTTTGATCCTTTCCCAAGCCTATGGTAATCTATTTTGCTATGACAGGTAGTGAGAGATATCTTCCATTTCCATAATGTTATATTACTTTATTACACCCGAGAGATGTGAGTATCTAAACACTATTTGTGAGGTGCTTGTGTATGACCTCCGTGCTTGTCTATTGGTCTTTAGTGGAACGATTATTTGTTGTAATTACTTTTATATTAGTGTTAAATGACCCCTAACTTGTCTTTTGAGTAGAATAAAAGCGCATTTGCTTGAGGACAAGCAAATCTCAAGTGTAAGGGTATATGATGAGGCGAAAAATGGTCCGTTTTTAGGGGGTCATTTAAGCCCGAATCCGACTTTATTTGATCAAATATTGCCCTAAATCGTTCCTTTTGTGATTTTAGGTACTTGGAGAGTGAATTCTGGAAAAGGGGCCGTTTCGGACGTTTTTGGAACCTAAAAGTGAAGAAAACGGCAAAGTCTCAAATTTCAAGCTGGGAACAGTAGCTGAAGGCGTCAAGAGTTGTTCTTGACGGCGTCAAAGTCCCAAGAATAAAATACCGTGGTTGATGACGGCGTCACATAGGCCGTCATAAGTAGATCAAGCCTGTCCGAGGAAGTATTTGGCGGCGAGATGACGGCGTCACACCCTTGTTCTTGACGTCGTCACCCTTGTTTTCCTATATATAGTTTTCTAGTTTTTCACATTAAGGGAGAAGTTTTGGAGAAACCCTAAAGACGAATTTGGTGCAACTTTTACAGGGTTTTCAAGGGTTCCAAACCCTTGATACCTTGCATTGTAATTGAGATAAGTGTTCTTCTAATTCAATCAATATGTCTATGTGTTGGTTGTCTATATCTTGTTCTTGTCTCAATTCCATTATGCTAGGCTAGATCTCTTTTGTGTTTGCTTAGATCTAATGAAACCTAGATATTGATTATGTGTTGATTACTTGTTTATTCTTGTCTTGGATGAATGATTTTATATATTAGGCTTAAGAAAACTGGCAGATCTCCAAATGGTAACATGCTTGAACGTCTTAAGAAACATGAACCGAGGCGTACTAGGTCTTTATTGGTTGTATTTAATGCATGAGCCACTGTTTACAATCCCTATAGTTGTGCTGGGTCATGGTGTAGGAGGAGATAAGAGCTCATAGAATTGGGGAGTTATGTATGCCACCCCATGAATGGTATTATGGAATACAATCCGTCATCCACGCAATTATAACAAGTAATTAACGTGTAAAAGATATCTAGGGAGTAGTGAAGTCTAAGTAAACAAATTTTCTCCAATTACTGCTCACAACCTTAGTATAAATTAGTTTATTTTCATTTTTAGTATTTTATTTTGATTGCATCTTAGTTTTGGGTTAGTTGAATAGCAACTAATTCCGCCCACTCTTTCAAAACCCCGAGATTTTAATTGCTTTCTAAAAAACATAAAAACACAAAAATAATCATCCCTCACCTTTAGAACTAGTAATTAGGCTTTCTAATCCTAGCGACACTATTCCTAAGCTGAACGATCAATCCCCCGGTACTTGTCACTATATTATACTACAACGATCAGGTACACTGCCTGGTGGGGGTTGTAAGCTTCTCGAGATCCCTCGAGAGGTAAAGCCTGTTGCGATTCCCACGCATCACTAACCCTAATTTTATTCTTTTTACCATTCGGCTCTTATCCTAAAAACCCTAACCGATCTATTTTTTCTGCATTATTCGATCATACTATTCCTTATTCATCATGACAGGACCAACATCATAATCTACAGCTACTTTAATCGTCTCTGATAAATTACTTACCATTCATAATGTCATTCTCTTGTAAAAGTCAAATTAGATGTGGACAAACTTAACTATTCTTCGTGGGGTAATTTTTTTAAAAAACCTTTGTGAAGGTTTAGAGGTCATTAAACACAATCAGGGTGAACCTACTAGCAGTGGCGGACCTAGCCGAATTACTAAGGTGGTTTCCTTACTTGATAATACAAAAAAGCAACTTCTCAAAAGTCAATCGATAAATGGGTCGGGTCGGATTGTTCACTTGTTAATATTTTGTAATTTATCAAAAGAAAGTTGATTATAGAACAAAATAAATTTTACAAAACAATAGTTTTACATATACTTCCCGTTTGGCAGTTAGTATTTTTCACAAGTAATTGTTAAAGATTTGATACATTCTCTTTTTTTAAGTTGCATTACCTACTTGGTTATAAACTCTAGATAACAAAGTAAAAGAAAAGCCCGGTCAATATGACAAACTGGAAATAAAACCCAAAAAGTACAGTTGTTTTATTCAAGAATATAACATTATTATATGTTTTTCATCATCTTCCTGCAACTCCTCCCTCTCTCTTCTTTCACCATTTCATCTTCTTCTACCATTTTCTTTCTTTTCTTCATCAAACACTACTAAATCAAATAGATTTGTATCTTCATTTTCAGCTCTTCCTAGTTTAAAATGATCTTAAAGTGGTTCCTAACATTTTTCTAAGGTATGTCCTGTTAGGAATACAATTATTCATATTAAAGACTCGGTCACCCTGAGTATAGTTTAGCATTATGTAGCTCGTAGTATTTATTGTATTAGTTAGTACGTAGTTAATATTAGTTAGTATTTGTGGAGTCGGGTCGGGTCTTTACCCACTGTCAGCTCGATCCACAGCCCAACAAGGGGCACCTATTATGTTTAGTATAAATACTCCTCTCCATATGTGGAGAGGGTTGGACCTTCTTATTCACTTAATCTAATATACACACATTTTCTCTCAAGGTTCCCTACCATCTTCATCTCTCTAGTTTTTCTTCTATTCATTTGATCTATACACAAATACCATACATGTTTATGATTTAAAGTTACTTACATTTAGTATAAAGAGCCATGGTTACATCTTAGGGATAGTTTACTCTTAGATTTATGCTTGGTTTTTTTGTGTGGTTTTCCTTGGTTCGAATGGTATTGGAAGAAAACACTCTAGTTCAATCTCATTTGTGGTTTGTGTTGTGATTTTATTGTACTTTTAGGCTTAGATGTGTTAGAAATACTTAGTTCTTCATTTGGTGAGGTTGAATCAATCATTTGTTTGGTGCTTTATGATGTTTTTGGATGAATTCTTGCTAGCGAGTTGGCTCTCGGAGTATATTTCATTGTAGCGATTTGAGTTTTTGTTATAGCGATTTGATTGGTTCTAATAGCGATTTGCTATTCTTTACCATTTTGGGTATAACGGACAAATCGCTAAGAAAGCGACATTTTTGTCCCTTGTGCTAGCGAGTTGTCAGATCTTGGACTTTTGTGGATCTAGCGATTTGGTGTTAGTGAGTTGCCAGACTAGCGACTTGGTTAGTAGTGATTTTCTATCTAGTGAGTTGGTTTTAGCGACTTGGTCTTCAGCGATTTGCTCTAATCTAGCAATTTCCTAATTTCAGCGATTTGCTAAGTTAGTGATTCGCCAAGTAGCGATTTACTGGGTTAGCGAGTTGGTAAACTAGCGATTTGAGTTCTAGCGAGTTGCTCAACTGTGATTCTAGCGAGTTGCTCAACTATGATTCTAGCGAGTTGCTCAATTGTGATTCTAGCGAGTTGCTCACTTGTGACTTGTGATTTCCTTCTTAGAGATTTGCTCAATTTCAAGTTAACTATATCTTTCGGTTTCTCTTGTTGACTTTAGTAAAATCCCGAGAAAGAATCGATTTCTCAGTTTAAGTCACGAGAGTTGTAAAATCCTGTTCAAAGATCACATCAAGGAAACTACAGCTTCAATTGATGACATTCAAGTTGCCGGGTCCGATACCCGACCTCCTATGCTCGACAGGACTGATTATGAATCATGGTCTCAAAGAATTCGACTTTATTGTCAAGGCAAGGAGAATGGTGAAAACATTCTACGATCAATTGACGAAGGACCATTTCAAATGGGAACCACAAGAGATGTTATCTCCACCGGTGAAGATGGAGCTGTCACCTTGGGAATTGATAGACCACGTACTTACAATGATCTTAACAAAGCTGAAAAGAAGCGCTATGATGCAGATATTCGAGCTTCCAACATTGTGATACAAGGATTACCCAAGGATGTCTACAAGCTCATTAACTGCAACACTGAAGCCAAAGCAGTTTGGGATAATGTCAAAATGCTTCTAGCTGGTTCAGAACTTACCAAAGAAGATCGTAAGTCTCAGTTGTATGATGAGTTTGAGCATTTCAAGATGAACCCCGGTGAAAACATCACTGATTACTATGTCAGATTCCATAAGCTTGTTAATGACATAAAGATGATCCGAATGGCAATGCCTAACATCCAACTTAACTCAAAGTTTGTTAACAACATGTCACCAGAATGGGATCGATTTGTCACAGCTGTGAAGCTCAACAAAGGACTCAGAAGCACCAACTATGAACAACTTTATTATAACTACCCACAAATCTCATCACTATCATTTCCAATACAAATACCTATGTCAGGTATTTCACAGGTAATCGTTTTGCTTTTTATGTGCATTCATTACCTACATGACTCTCTAGACTTCCTCACTTATCCACACAAGCCAAATATCTCTACCCACACATCCTATAAATCTCTAGTATGACAAGCATAAGATCACAACAACACCACAATATGTAATCTACCAACCTAACATACTAAACTCATCACAAAACCCTAATCTAACCCTAATTAAGCCTTAATCAGGCTTATGTGTCTACAAAACCCTAATTGCTTATCTAACCAATTTGAAAGTGTTCAAGGCTTATGTATGAGTTACCTTAGGAACAATAGGATATCTTAGCTGTAACACCCCCATTTTTCACTGATCGCAGCGGATTAAGTGTTTGAGGTATTACCTCATGGATCATAGATACAGTAATAGGGAATGACTAAAAAAGAGACATTTTATTAAAATGAGTTATCATTCATTAAAATTATCAGAGTTTTATAAGTTGAGGTCCGTGAATCTAAATGTGAGTTGTTATGTTGAATGATAACCAAATAGAAAGTCGTTCAAGTCTCGTGCCTCTCCATGTCATAATTTTCACAGAGCTTCGTTACCTAGAATACATGCTTAAAAGTCAACACTAGGTGTTGAGTGAGAGTCATAGGTTTAGGGGTTAGTGAATACAAGTTCTTCTGGGTTCAGTTGTTACACCCTTCAAGGAAAATGTAGTGTGTATTTATCTGTGTGATAATTGTAATGCATGTACAATAATCAGGGGTTGGTCAGTTGGTCTGCTGCACTAAGCTCATGAACCACACGTTAACAATCCGGGTCATGGGGGCTGCAGACCCAACCATGAGGGGATGGGAAGGATAACTTGCCAAAGTTAATCCTTTAGTGAGGGTTCAAATATAATACTTATTGGTACTCTCCAGTGATAGATAGTACCAATGGGAGTTGTCAAACTTCAATAGATCTATCTATTATATTCGCGTTCGCTTGGGTAAAATATCATAAACGATTAGATTCATGAATTTTGTTGTGTAGGGGTGGCAGATAGTTTACTAGTGCAACAACCAAAGAAAAAGACTTGTATTCGATTTAAAGCATTTAGTATGTATCCCTCTCACAGGGTTTGTAAAGCATTTAAAAGAGTGAGGCTATGAAAACTCACCTGGGCTTAGGAAAATCTAATTGATGTGAAAAGTGACTTGGAGACTAGACTGCCTACTCGCGTATCCTGGTGGTTTCGTTGGTATGGATGTATATCAAGCTTTAGTTATCTTGTTTAAGTTTCTTATGTAATCATTCTTAGGTTTGTTAATGTTTTAGATATAATATAACACCGTTCGGGCCATCACAATCCAGAAGTATAAGACTTCTCACATGAAGCTCCCTACTAGTGTATTATGTTATCAACATAATATCGTTCGGGCCATCATAATTCAGAAGTTAATACTCCTCACGTAAAGCACCCTAGTATTGAGCTATGTTGTTATTAAGTTTAGTTATAACATAACACCGTTCGGACCATCATAATCCAGAAGTACATGCAATAATCGTTTGAGGAGCCAGGGCACATTAATTCGTAAACCCAGCAAACTCGTCAAAACGAAATATCCACATGGTACTCCTCAAATGAAGCTCCCTAGTATTGTGTTATGCTTCTAACTTTAATTAAGTTTTATATTTATATAATATTTTTACTTTATACCCTTATAGTTTATATATTTACAAAATCTACCCTAGACTTATATACTTATATTTATAACTATCTAAACTTAGTAGTTTTAGTCCCTATACTTATATATCGACATGGTACTTTTTAACATGATTTATCAAAGTGTGCAATTTTAAAAATAATTAACATAATACTTAATTTGTTTCTTTTCATAATAAAATCATACAAGATTAAAAAACATGAAGATGAGTTGTTTTAACGGCCGTCATCCATATCTTCATGGATGTCTTCGGTCCCCTTCAATCTTATCATTTAATCGATCTTATGTTTTCTTTCAACCGTGTTGTTATCTGTACGTAGCTCCGATTGATGACCCCGGAATCATGCGGTAACAATAAATATTAGTCGAACAATAACTCGAAAACCATGATTAGCGAAAGAAAAAAGAAGATGATGTGATGTCGTAGCCATTGGCTACTAAAACCAATGTGTATCCCATATTTTTGTTAAAATTTATGAATTGTTAAAAAAAAAAAAAAAAAGTTGCATAATAATAAATTAATAATAATCAAATACTACGTACTATGCTAATTATTTTCAAATGTACATATTTTGTTAAATATTTTTTTCAACTACTATTTTTATGTAAAAAACTCAAGTCGAGTATAAGAATTTATGAATTTCATATGCATTTCAGCATTTGACATTCATTACCCAGCCAGGCAGTTGATACGTCAATTCATACATCCCATTCATCTTTTACTGTCAAATTTGTAATTACTGAAGCTTCTAATTTTGATACAGTAACATAAAAATTACATGGAGTTCATTAGGTTATGCCCAATGACCAACGGCGACCTTCATTTTACTTGTCATATTAGATTTTTTTTTCGACGACTTTCAGACGACCTAGTATCTCACTACAACAAACTGGTCACTTGCTCACACTTTTTGCTTCGCACTTTTTAAAAAGGTGAGCTTTTCTTTTAACATATTATGAATGTGCAAAAATTATTCACACTTCAAAGTGTGAGAGGTTGTTTCAAAATCTTTGCCTTTGAAATTGTGGATTTTTTTTTTTTTTTTTTTTTTTTTTTTTTTTTTTTATTATTATTATTTTTTTAATATTCACACTTACAAGCAATGTTGCAAAAATCGGTCAACTCGACCTTGTAATCGACGATTACAAAGTGCACGGCCTTTCACCTTGTTGATTTTTACAAGGTAATCGGCCTTGTAATCAGCGATTACAAAGTAATCGGCCTTGTAATCGGTTATTAATCGCTACAAGGCCTTCAACCGCCTCACTACCTACTTACGATTTTTGCAACATTGCTTACAAGTGTGAAATTATTTGTTAATTTCCAATTAGTTCACAAAACTAAGTGTAAACTTTTCAACTCTACATACTATAAAGTGTGAACACATGCCTTAATAAATGTGAAAAGTTAACTATTTTTTTCTAATGTCCACAATAGCGACTTTATTTTATTTTTTTTAATTCAAAAATTTTTTAAAAATTTAAACTTCATTAATAATAAAACTTAAACACTACAATACTTCAAATAATAATAAAACCATTACAAAGATAGCTAAAAACGTAATTATAAACATGCTGCTGAAAAACTTAAATTCTTAAACATGTGACAGAGCATTGCAAGAAAACTAGAACTCTTAACTGTCATAGGGTTAATGTATCTTACATAAAAATTCTTAAGTTATAAGAGTTGGGGGTACGGTGATGCCAAAGGGTGGCGCCATTCTACCAGCCCAAAAAATCGAATGACTCACCATATCATGACTCGTGCTGTTCTAACCACATCGTGCCATTTATTTATTTATTTATTTTCTCCTTTTTGGTGGGGTTTTGTTTTGTTTTGTTTTGTTTTTGTTTTTGTTTTTTTTTTTTTTTTTTTGTTTTTTTTAAGAGTTGCAGATTTGCAGGAAAAGCTAGGAGGAAGAAGAAACAATAGCTGACTTTTTATATTTTTTGTTTGTTTGTTTGTTTTTGTTTTTTTTTTTCACTTTAGACCTAATTGTTATATAAGTTTACATTATTTGATCTTGTTAGTGTTTTTCTTGCATCGTTAGTCCCTTTTTTGTTTACATCGTTAGTCCTTTTATATATATATATATATATATATATATATATATATATATATATATATATATATATATATATATTTTTATATATTTAAAAATGAAAAAAAAAGTCCAACGGCACCACATTTTCTGATGCCAACGGTAACGGCATAAAATGTGATGCCAAAGTTTTTCTGGTATCGTTTTATCTTTTACTGAGGTGGCACCACTTTTAAGAACGGCACGAGCCGAACGGCTCCATAATACCTACTGCTCTAAGTAAAAGAATAAATAATAAAAGGCAATAAAAAAATGATAAAAGGTTTAAAATTGTCAGTCGTGAGACATTCTTACTTATTTGGTAAGAAAAGTAAAGTGGAAATAAGTGTAAACTGTATTAACTTAAAGGTATGAAGTGTAAATGATCAAAGTCATCATCTTCCCCCATTCTCCTTTTTCCATAACCAGTCGCAAACTTTTTAAATAACTTGGAATACTAATTAGCTATAAACACTTTTGGCCACGTACTATTTTTGTTATCTTGTGAGTTACACGTTCAGTCGAATTTTTAACCGAGTTTTGAGATTTTTCGTTCGATGACCGACAGCGACTGACGTCTTGCAACGGAACATTGGCGACGACCGATCGGTCGACCGACGCACGATCGATCCATTATGCATAGCCTTATATTTAAGGTTTAACAAGTTAATTATATTAATGTGGTAAATTTAATTATATACTCCGTATATGTATATCAGATTATTGTTGTAATGACATGCTATTTGTCATTATACTTGACATGATCGTTATTGATTGTACAAAAAGATGTACATATCAGGCAGTCAATGATGATTGACGAAGTTAGGGGTGATGGTGGTGATGCTGAATGCAAGATAACCTGAAAATAAGAAATAGAAGAAACTACGTTAAACGGAGCGCGGGGGGAAGCCCCTGCGAACTGCCTCCGGTGTGAGAATCAGTCATGGTGATTATGTCATGAAAGTATTGAGGTAGAGAAGATGATATCTCTCGGGTTAAGTTAGATTGCATACCTCTTGTGATTACTTCCTTATTTATAGGCATAATAATCTGACAGAGCAGTTATAGAGGGTGTGTGGAGGCAGTTACAGAGATCATGGCAGAGATCATGGCTGAGATCATAGCTGTTGACCAGCTCTTCTTTGACCAGTTCTCTTTGACCATCTCGATCATACCCACGTTCATAGGTAGAGAGACTATGACCTTTAGGCTTCGAACCTTGTTAGAGTCTACGCTTTGAACCTTGTCATGAATTAGGCTCCGAACAATGATGGAGGACAGGCTCCGAATAGTGACCGGAGGCCAGGCTTCGAACAGTGACGGAGGCCGCTTCGAACAGTGACGGAGGCCAGGCTCCGAACTGTGACGGAGGCCAGGCTCCGAACTGTGACGGAGGCCAGGCTCCGAACCATGACAGAGGTGAGGCTTCGAACCTCGATAGAGGTTAGACACTATGAGTGCTTTGGATGAAGGTTGGAGGATTCTCTTGCGGTAGCCACTGTGAATGACTTTACGCCAGCATTATGTGTAGGACGTAGGTGTAGGCTTCGTCCTTTAGGAGAGTATATCATCACCCTTTGTACAAATGGTAAGCCACGTATCAGAGTGACGGTAACGCTAGTTAGTATAGCGGAGGGTACGTCATAAAGCCCCCCACTCTAATCTTATGCATGCGAAGAGTGCATGGCTTTAGACTTATCATTGCTTTTAAAAAAAAAAAAGATTTTAGTAACAATTTCTACTACTTTTTTTTTTTTTCAGATCTGATATAAAAGTAGCTATACTTGTTTTTTAATAGCCCACTCTATCGTGGTAGATACCTCATCAAGCCCCCTAGTCTAAGGTTATGACTTCGTATGAGGCATGAGATTAGACTTAAGTTGTCTTGAAACCCCTTGTTATATAAGGAGCGCGTGTATTAGGTTTTGCCATCTAACTTTCACTTTTAGTTCTAAGCGAGTTTCATCGGAACCTATTTGTACATACTCTGAGTTGTCAAAAGGTACCAAGGTTTGTGTATAAATTTGGCTTTGTTTTATACTGCTTACGCCATAATTGCATATTTTCGCATATATTAGGCTCTGGCAGGCTCCCGCACCTGATCCGAGAATCATGGGGGTGTCCCATGATTTTAGGTAACCACTTGGTTAATGTCCCACGATCCCTATCTTGTCGGGAAAGCCTTGATAGGTTGTGAACGTGGGTTTGATTTGGTCTTATAAAACCTTTGCGTTAGTATCTTCGAAGAGCATACCCCGAAGGGCTTAAGGCTTTGATTGGCGAGTTCCCAACTGGTAACCACATCACAGATGAATGGTTTAATGCCAATAAGGATTTTAGGAGGTTTACCAAGTGTATCGGAATGTAGTATCTGAAGTGAGTAAGAATGGGAGACCTTCAAACTGAATGGAGGGTATATCATCAAGCCCCTCTGTCGAAAGTGATGCATAAACTTCAGATGTATTGCATTCAACTGAAGTAATATAAACCTCAAAGGCAGTATACTTTGTATTTGTACGAAGCCTATGGCTTCATTTGAGCA
The DNA here is from genome assembly GCA_030686995.1 of Artemisia argyi. NCBI lineage: Eukaryota > Viridiplantae > Streptophyta > Magnoliopsida > Asterales > Asteraceae > Artemisia > Artemisia argyi. The sequence continues at coordinate 36,382,685 of CM060677.1, read as the reverse complement.
AGGTAGTAGTCCTTACACATTATACTTACTTTCTTTTGCTAGGCTATGGCCTTTATGCATGTTAAAATAATATCCCTTATTTAGGATTTTAAGTATCGTAGGTGGGGAGTGATTTCCCTCACCTTTTACGTTTATTCTCTCTGGGCTTCGGTCGTTCTATGAACAATTTTTGTTTATGTCTTTTGGGCTTCGGCCCTATGCTACATAAGTTAGCATTATTTTAATCTACTAATGAAGGACGATGTCCCGCTTTGATATCATGTTTTTCTTCTCTTAACGTTATTTATTAACGTTAGTATACAACCTAAGGCTATAGTAGATAGATAACCTTATTGTGTGTACTTTGAACCAAGATTTTTAGCAATCGTACAATTTGACTGCTGAAAGAGGGTCGCGACTCACTCCGTCTTTGTCCTTTCGGTACAAAGGGCTTCGAATACCCTAAGAGTCTTAGGAAAGTTAATGTGAATTGTAATGGATGTTGTTTGTATACAAGATATAAGTATCTTGAATCATCCTTCAAACATTGAAACATGAATTACTTGGCTGAACAAATCTTTGTTGTATAAAACGAAACAAGAGATTCGAGGAAAATGCGTTATAAGAAATGAAAACTAGGACGTCTACCATTAATGCTTCTTTCGCCAAATGATAAGAATGAGATACATGAATTGAAAAATAAACAAAGTAAGTTTTACAACTATGTAGATAGAATCAGGTTATGTAATTATACTGGCAGTGTTAAGGCTCTGTGATTGCGTCTTCATAGACACATATAAATCATGTGAACAGAGGCTATGCTCTGTATTCATCTCGACATAGATGCTTACGAATTATGTGAGCAGAGGCTACGCTCTGCAGTTGTCTCGATAAAGACTTATGGAATGTGTGAACAGAGGATATGCTCTATAATCATCTCAACAGAGAATGATGCAGGATTTACCGACCAGGTTTTATATTTATAATAGTCTCGTCTACCTAATGTCTACCTAATGCACTATCAGGCAGTGTACCCGGTCATGTGAGGTATAGCTAGATGGTAAAGCCGAGGTCGTCCTAAGAGCTAAGGGGCGGAAGATATCTAAGTTTTAATGTCACTAAAATAAAAGGGGTTTTTATAATGAAATGATTAAATAAATAACAAAACAATAAAGCAAATAAATGGTGAACGGAAATCAGTTGGAGAAAGCAGTGTTAACCTAATTATTACTCTTGTTATCAATGTGACAAGTTCTCTAATTATGCATCCTATCATTTTATGAGGGGGTTAAAGTCACTAGGCTCCTTATTAAATTCGCCTAGCCTATTTCCCATAGAATCCTACTCCGATATCAAAGGACCACCCCTTTGTGATTGACGGAGGTCAACGGTAGACTATGTTGAGTCATTAAGTACCTCTACTAACTTAGACTAATCTAGCGGGATGCGGGCACGGTCACATCTTACATCCACTCTAACTTCTTAAGTATATCTATTTGGTAGGTGATCCTATGGTCAATTCGCACATGTATGGCAATGGGAGTGTCTAAAGTTCGTCTTAACCATTACCAAGTCACACCTTCTAATTAAATGCGGGTACGGTCGCCTCAAACATTCCCCTCGAAGGACTACCCAATATCAATACCCTTAAAACTAGAGTGTCCCAAGACTAGCTAAGCAAGTATGCAAATAAAACGGATAAAGATGCACGAAAACTAAATCACATAAATAACAATTTCATAAATAGGCTAACACCAAGAGGTGGTTAGCCACTCATGTTCACGAATGCAGAAAAACAAAGGTTTAACATAATAAATGTAAACATTGAATCAATACAAACAAATCGAATGAATAGACTTATAGTTGTGGTGTGAAATCTCTCTTGGAGTGGACTAGTATGCTGATGGAACTTCGTCCTCCTACTCCCTTAATTCCTCCTGACTTCTGTGTGTTGAAATGTGTGATGTAAAACTCTAAATTAGGACTGGTATTTATAGGCTCGACATAGCTACGGCGTAGCCCTAGGGTTGGCTACGCCGTAGTCTTTGATAATTGCATTTATGTCGTAGCTAGATCATATGCTACGGTCGTAGTTTCTTCAGCTTTCATGTCTATGGCGTAGTTATGTGGGAACTACGCCGTAGTTTCTTATATGGCCTCGATATTTCTTTACTGCTTGAATTTGGGGTCTATGTCGTAGATGGAGAGAGGTTACTCCGTAGAACCCTTTGATGTTCAGCTACGCCGTAAGTGTGGTGCAAGCTATGGTGTAGTCTTCAGAAATAATATCTACGACGTAGGTAGATGGAGCATCTATGCCGTAGTCTTCAGTAATGATAGTTACGGCGTAGGTAGATTGGGCATCTATGCCGTAGTCAATGCAGAATCCACATACTTCAATGATTCGCGTGTAAATCCTTTCAAATTCCTGTCTTTTCGTTCCTTTGCTCATCCTTGCCCTGAAAACTGAATATAAACAAATAAGAGTATATATCCAACATATTAATATAAAAGATGAGCAATATAGGGGGAAATTTACACCTAAAATACGGGTACGATTTGATGTTATCAAATATCCCCCACTTGAACTCTACTTGCCCTCAAGTAGACCTTATTAGAATAATTCTTAAAAAGATATCTCCCGAGAAACCAGAAGATATGAGTCTAAAAATCTCCTATGCTAGAATATACTTAAATCGAACACCTCGCGAAATGGGAACAAACACTCATGCTTTCTCTCCTAGTCTAAGTGTTATTTTCGGGGTGATCACTCAACGCATAGTCATAGAATGTATTCTATCATAGGCTTGACGGTTACATAAAACTCCAGCACTAGAACTAAGGTCGAAACGATTCTTAAAGGCAATATTGGGTGAACATATATAAGGCTAGGGGTATAATGTTGTTACTAACATACTATGACAAGGGTGACAAAGGCAATGGTACATGACCGGAACGCCGGGCAAGACACCAAGGACTGCTCGAATCCCTTACCTAAGCATGATTCACAACTAAGGGTAGGATAAGACATGGGATTCACAAAAATTGTGTAAAATGAAAAATAGAAGCAAATAGACTTAACCTATAACCAAGTTGCTACTTCTTGCCGTTCATCCAAGGTCAAAGCTTTAAGACGCAAAAATTGGATCATATAAAAAGTGTGCGTGCCATTAGAGGACGTCGTGATAGGCACATGATGAGGCGGAAAGTGAACCACTTTGAAGGGGTCATCTGTCACACTCCCATAATACCTGAATGGCAGCGGAATGGAATACCTGGGGGTAACTGTCATAGCACCACAGTTACAATTATATTGAACGACCTAAAGTGTCGTTTGGAAAAAATACATCGTTTGATCATTAAAACATTCAGAGTTTACAAAACATAGGTCCCAAAAAGGTGTTGCAAGTTTATGAAAAACAAGTTCAATCCAGATCAAACATTTCATAAGTGCAGGAAATATATATATGTGAGACGCGTCAACACCGCGACTCCATGAAGGTCCAAATGCATGCAAGCAGGAGCTACCTTAATAACCTGAAAATACATTGCTAAAACGTCAACATGAATGTTGGTGAATTCCATAGGTTTGTAAGTTAAATCGTATGTACACTAGCCACAAGTATAAAGTAAAGTGACAATATGTCAAAATAAAGCTACATTGGCTCTTAAGCTCATGACCCCGAAGCTAGACATAATATTGTATCGGCCCCAAAGGAGTGTTTACCAGGCACTCAAATAGATTAGACATGAAATGCATCCGTAATTCCGTTGGAGCAACCCAAACACGGATGGAGGAGTCACCCTCAATAGATCTATTCACTCACTCTTGCTTGGCAATATAATTAACAGTCCATGATAATAAAGGGGACTTAACATGGTAGTAAGGCAACTTAAGCAATGTATGGAATTTAATACTTGGGCATGTACAAAAATAATTGATGCAATGTATTCTCCCCAGTGGAATTTGAAATCAAAATATTAAATTAAAACGGGGCTATGAAAACTCACCTGAAGTGATAGCACAATGTGGTAAAATGATCGGGACAACAAGACGCGAACACTAGCCGCAACCTAAATGAATGAATATGATCTACTTTAGATCATGAAATGATGTAGTGAATGTTCATGCACATGATACCTATACCACTCGTAACTTGAAAATAATTGTTATTGTCAAAGTAAGGTATTTTCCATACTTAGAAAAAATAAGTCCAACTAGACTTATAAAAACTTGTCGTAATATATTGTATATAAAATTTTAGTGTTACATTCAACGTTTTGAAAATCTTAAAATAACGTCAATTAGTCGTATAAATAAGATTTGAGTCATACGTACTTCATTTGTTGAGAATATAGCTCTTTAATAATATTTCTAGAAAATATAGCATTTAGTATGTAGTTCATTATTTCCAATTGTAGCTGCCAAAATAATATTGTTTCGTCGATTTTGAAACGTGTATATCTTTGTCGTTATAAGTTCATTTTCCTCGTTCTTTATATCCTCGGATTCGACCTAACATGTATTAATATATTTTTGATTGCTCGGCTCCGCTAGGTTACGTCGAACGCCTCTATTTGTCCGTCGAAAATTGACCAACAGCACGTTAAACTTTCAGAAAATAGTTTTCGTTGTTAAACTTGCAAAAATCATATCTCCTTCGTTATAAACTCGTTTTAATCCGTTCTTTCGCCAAAAGTTTCATTTTTGAAAGTATTTTCTAAATCTTTGGTCAAAAATTACACCTGAGTTCCTGAGTTTCCCACGTTTTTAAAATAAGGACAGTAGGTATATATATAGTTTCAAAAATCATTTTCCTAGTTTCAAACTTGTTTCAAATCTAACCAAATCACTTTCAATCACCACAAATCTAGTCTAATCCTACCATACATCTTCTTAGGGTTTCATGGATTCCTAAACATCATAAATCAAGTGGATCTAACAAGGGTTTACCTATAATCTATTTCTAGGGCTCAAAAGTTATATATGTATAAAATGGGGAGGTATAACTAATATATGCATGTAGATCTTGTATATATATCATATGAACATTATAAAAACTTGATAAATTATAAAAATGAGTTTTATACACTTACTTGAAAGATTAGTGAGCTTTTGATGGTGAAAACCTAAGTAAACCTTGAGTTTGTATTACAAAACCCTTATAGGAGTACTAAATACACTAGAAAATTACTTGTTCTTGAAATATTTGTGATTCTTGCTTGTTGTTCTTGTGTTGGCTGTGAAAAGAGAAGGGAAAAAGAGAGAGTTTTGCTAGTAAGTTTTATTAGATGAATGTGTAAATGAGGTGTTGGAAAGTATTAAGACTAGTTCTTGAAAATTATAATAAGATGATAAAGTGGAAAATATCAAGGAGGCAAGATCCACAATTTAAGGAGGGGGGGGGGGGGGGGCGGCAATTCATAGGGGTGGAAGGCAAAATGATGAGATTTGTAAGAAATCTTGACTTTGGTGGATATTATACAGATATTATTTGTTTTATAGGGTACCCGGTACGGAGTTAACTAGAAATAAATTTTAACGAAGTTAATCGGGACAGAATAAAGTCTTAAAAATTGTGAAAATATGTTGAGTACAAGTATTGAGTGTTTGAGTGATTATTGTTCAGTTTCTACGAAAACCGACGTAGTTATATTAAACTTACGATACGAAATAAATAATTTTCCAAAATACCGGGTAAATTAATAATATAATTATATATCATTAAAATGAATATAAAAATATATTAGGATCATAGTCGGGAGTGTCGGACGTGTTAGTCACATTATTGGTCGCGTGTTAACGTTTATTTAAAAATAAACATACGTAAAAAGTCAAATATATCAAATGTATTAATTTGAATATTCTACAAGTGGAATAGTATGCAAATGTCATTATGATGATATGTAAGCTATTTCTAGACCATATGAAGTGTCGCTACTGATGATTTCATGAATTCGCAGCTTAACCTGACCGGTTACGCGAATGTAAATATTGATGCTCGAATTCGCAACTAAACCTAACTGGTTACGCGAATTTAATTACCCGTAAACTAAATTTACGATGAAATGAGTGGTGCACATGAATAGTGTTTTCTCTCCGGAAATGAATAGTGTCATGTAAATAGTGAAATTTTTGAACGCTTCTCGGAATCTCAAACTGACACTAAAAACGATGAATAGTAAAATGATGAATAGTGATTGGTGTATAGTAACTGATGAATAGTAACTTCCCGAGATAAATAATGAAATTTTGACATCTGAACAAGGACCTGAAATTACGAATTGTGACAGTCTTCCCCTCTAAAAGGAACTTCGTCCCGAAGTTCAGTTTTGGTTGGTCTCTGAAGTATATTTGGTAAAAAGGCGTGGATACTTGAGTTTCATTTGGTCTTCCCGTTCCTAAGTAAATTCGGGACCTCTTCGAGAATTCCAGCAAACTTTCACGATAGGAATTCGACTTTGCTTCAACCGTTCGACCTCACAGTCCATGATTTCTACTGGTTCTCCTACCAGGTTTAGGTTTGTCATTGGGTTGGATTTCTTCCAATTGGAATTATGAGTGACAAATCTGAAAGTCATTTCTCGGGATTTGAAATGGTGAAACATGTTTGTGTAATCCTGCTACTTTCCAACAAGGCTCAAGTCTGAGGGTTACTGGCCTACTCTGTTTGAAATATTAAATGGTCCAGTGTACATCGAGTTTAGCTTCCCAGATTTTTCTGAATTGTATCATGCCTTTCCTAGGCAGAAATTTTAACGTGACCCTACCACCAACTTGAAATTCTAAGGGTTTACAACTTATCGACTTGTAACTGATTCTTGATTTGCAGGAAATTCCTGGTTATTTCATAAGTGCTTACAGGAATAGTGAGTTTGGCTTTTTCCGCGTTCGGTCCGTCTATAGATGATTAGCGCTTCTTGAGGTTTACAATGTGATATGGGTAATATATGTTGCTGAACTCTGCTAGAACTCAAATTTGTATGTAAGCTGGTCGATTCTAAAATGAATCTTAAATGGTTCAATATACTAGAGGTTCAATCTCTCATGTTACCAAAATTGTATCATGCCTCTCCAAGGCAAAGCTTTCAACTTAGTTCGTTCTCCCACTTGAATCTCGATGGTTTGCTGTTCAGGGATACCCAATCCGCATGATGTGCGTCATGCACCAACCTAACTTCTACCAGTTTCTCGTTGCTTGTAACTGGTTCTTGACTTGTGAAATTTCCTTTGTTGTTCCATAGTTTAGTTCTAGACCAGTGAATTTAACTTTCCAATTTCGGTCTGTAAATGGGTAATTGGTACTTCGACCATAAAGTGCCTCAAATAGTGTAGTCTCTACGCTCGTGCGATAACTATCGTTGCAAATGAATATGATTTATGATAAATGGTTAGTCCAACCATTTCTAGAGTCCATCGCTCACTCTCTGAGCATATATTTCCTATGTTTGAATTGTCCTCTCGATCTGACCATTGGTCTGAGGATGATAGGCGGTGTTTACATCTAAATGGGGATCCGAAGGAAATCTTAAAATGATTGCTAGAAGTCTGAGGTGATTCGATCACCTTTATCAGGAATAATGGAAACGGTTACAATGAATCTGGTGACTAATACTACAACGTTATACTTTTCGAAAAGGGCGTTATATGAAGAAGATATAATATGGTTAACACTTTGATTCCTTGTGTTTTGGTCTAATGGATGCTACGACATGTGTCTTTCTTTGCCTATTGTGTTTGGTCTCCATCACCGACGTTTGTAATTGATGTATGGTGTCCCTCCTAATTTCCTTCATCACGTATTCCAATATTCTTTATTATCAAATCGTAAAACCCTAAATGCATAAGCGATCTTGTAAGGTGATTGGTTTTCAAAATTTATCTCGTGATTGTGAGTTTTGGTAGAAATATTTTTCCGAATAAACTAATTTAGAACATGAAGCAAATGGTTTACTAAGTAATATCTTTCTTGATGATTCAAAATTCCGTAGTTATGAAATATGATGCGGTTTTTAAACATGTGGTGAGTCAAACGGTTCTGCTAAATATTGGCTAAAAAGAATCGTATTTATTCAAAATTAGTTTCTACGAGATATGTGATTTGTATAAACACAATTTTGAAATCAACTTCATTTAAAAGTAATAATACTAAAAAGGATAAAATAGTAGGATAGGTAATGTTCGCATAAATGCATAGATGTCTAACGTTCGGTTCCTGATATTGGAAGATGCCTATTGGCGATTATCTGGCAAAACTACAAGCCTAGGTATTCAACCAACTTAAGTCCTGAAATGGTTTATCGTTGAAATTGTCATCATGTTGGCAAAATGAGGGTGTCCATTGATACTATGTCGATGAACGTCTATTTTATTTCCACCTGAAGCTGGGAAGATATGCTTGGGCCTGATGCTTCTCTTGATGTATAGGTGAGGTTATCTAGAATTTCTTGAGGACACAACACTTTAGGGGAATCTATATCGATATCCATAATTCGAATCAGTTATTCTTTGCAAAAACTTACTGCAGGGAAGTTTGAGTATGGATGAGGCCATGTTTAAATGAAGGGCTCTATAGTATTGGTTAGGAGGCTTGGTTTATTTCTATAGTGTTGCTTAGCGTACCTTCACAGTGTGTTCGATCTTGCAACTCAATCTAGCTAGTACCTTTGAATGATAGAATTGGACGACGTGGTTCGGATGGTCTCGTGGTATCCTAGAATGGTTGTTGAGTTATAAATTGTCATACTGTATACTCCTAGTCTAGGTTAGTAGTTCTGTAATCCTTTTATTTCTTTTCTTGTATCGAGGAATCCTCCTTGTAATTGATATGGAAAGTCTCTCCTAGATAAGTCAATGGAAAAATCCGACTTAATGTCTGAGTGAGTGACAGGTGGGGTAAGTATCCAGGGAGAGTTTGTCAAAAAGAGATGTTTATGAAAGAGTTTATTTGTTTACAACGCTTTTGAATGAAGATTGTTATTAACAATCCCTAAAAAGTAATTATTTTCTTCATAGAATAATCCTTCCTGAATTATACATAGGTGATCAGGCTATGTATAATTGAGGACTAATTATGCAATGCTTGAGTTAGTCAAAATAGCATTATTTTTCTCAAAAGTTTTAGATGGTGTTCAACGTTTTGTTTTGAAAGAATGGTATTCTAGTCATTTCCTTTCAAGTAACATGAAAATTGTTTCCCGTAATAATAGTAAATACTTGGTACAATAACGGAAAAATCAATTTATAGGGTGGCAATAAAATAATTTATTTTTAAAAAATTCTGTAAAACAATTTCCCCATATGGAAATAGAATCGCTTGAAATAAATTTCGTCAAATGGTTTATTGGATACATGGGTAAATATTTGGAATGGTAATGGTCTATTAATCCGTCAAAAACGAAATCGGCCTAATCTCTAATAAGACAGTGACATAATGTTGCAAAAACGATTGAAAATTGAGCAATTGGAATTAAAAATGGAATAAACGAAGGTTACGATCATCATAGAGGTAACAAAAGATAGTCATTACATTAGATAGGAAAGTGTTTAATACTACTAGGTTACACCAATGTACTTATGGAAAGTACCAAAAGAAAAGTACAACCCTAGAGGGCTCAAACTATGGTTTATATAATTAAAACATAAAATTCTTCTTCCAATTCTAGTTTCCCAACTCCGGGCATTCACTCCTGAAGTGTCCCACTACTCCACACTCACAGCAGATTACCGTGAGTTTCTAATGCTTTGCGAGGGTGGGAGCCTTGCAGTCCTTGGCTTCATGTCCGACCTTTTGGCAGTTCTTACATTGAGAGGGGCAAGATCCTTTGTGATGAAACTGACACTTGTTGCACTCAGGTAATTTACCAACATACATTTTCTTTTGGCTTGACCCAGCAGCAAAGGTTTTCACCACTTTTTTATCTTATATGGTTGTTGGGTAGCATTAACATCTTGATTATCGACCCACTTTCTCTTGTTGCCACTATTGCCTCCTAAGATCTTAGTGTGAGCTATGCGTTCCTTTGCTTGGATCGCCATTCTGATAGCTTTAGGCATGGTATCGGGTTCAATGAGGTGACCAACATACGAATTTCAGGGGAAATTCCCCCTATGTACCTTTCAAGTTTCTTGCTTTCTGGTTCATCCATTGCAGGGCCTAGTCGTGCTAAATCATAAAAATAAGCAATATACTTGACAACATCATCTCCTACCATGGTAAGGTTTAGTGTTTCATGTTCAATTGCTTGTAATTCGCTTTTCACACAAAATTTTAAACTCATCATCCTTTTTAGTTTCTCCCAAGAGTGTGAGTAAGTAGCATCCACTCCTACTACCTGAACATATTTAGTCAACCATTTCTGGGCATGATCCTGAAAAGTGCAAGTGGCGAACTTAACCTTGTCTTCCTTACGGCAGTCGCCACATTGAAATATTGTTTCTATTTCTTCGAACCATTTGAGAAATTCCTTTGTGTCTATAGTTCCGCTAAAGGAGGGGGGATTGCAACCCATAAATTCCACGTGAGTAAGTTCTTTGGTGAGGGCAGTGGCTATGTTCCTGGCAGTGAATTGTCCAACAACGGCTTGCGTCATGCTTGAAGTGGTTTGCTTAAATGTATTTTCATCAAATTATAAGAGACCATGAGAATCTATAAGTAATAAAACCATCATATTCATAACTCATGAATATAACACATGAAATTTTTGGTCTACATGGACCGATATCATAGATAGCACAACCATACCCATATGGTAGAGTCAACACTTGGTGATTCTGTTGTACAACAATCAAAATACTACAAGTTTCTTTGAACTGTGCCACACCTCCCGTGGCTGGGATAATAGTAAAAGCTAATAAAGATATAAGTCTAGTCTCGAGACTTCCTGGTATCCCTCTCAGTGAAACCAGGTTTGTGGCATTATAAGGTCGAGATAGTCCTGAAGTGGGGTCTGGAGTTGTGCATCGATCAAGTCCTAGTTAGTGTAGCTTCTAAGCCATTCCTAAAGAATTTGTGGATGTTCCTGTTGAGTCCGTGGTCTTGGTATTATCCACAAGGTGTTATCTAATTCATAGCAAGTGGAAATGTAAAAGGGAAATGACAATGGTGGTATTATAAAGGATGAGAATAACATTGATGACGATGAGATCCTAGTGATGAGTTAGGAGACGATGGTGATAATAGTGAATGGAATACTACCCTCTTTCGCGCTATCCCGCGACATCTAAGAGGTAAAACTGAAGTACACACTATGGGACAACCAATAGTGTAATAAGTAGTTGATGGTGGTGGTAGTACCTGGGTAATAGGTGCCTTACTAGTGAAGGAAAGAAAACATATTATCTTCCTTGCAATAAGCATCCTAATAGGTCCATTAAGAATAAGTCTGAATACTCTACCAAACAGCATTCTATGTATGGGCTGGATGATAGGAAAACCTTGTTCCTATAACAATCAATGGTGCTAATGGTTGTGTAAGTGCAGCTGGTGGTACAATGGTAGTAGAAGATGACAAGGCATCTTCAATGTCGGAATCCGACGAAAGGATAACAAGGTGGGTATCTGAAGACATGTCACTTGTGAACCAGGTCAATATAATTTCATATACGAATGTGGGTATAAATAACTCACACAATGTGTGCATGAAACAATATGTATAATGAATATGCACCTATGAAGAAATGATGAGATGCTATGATGATGTGGTTATAGTCTAGGGTCCAAGATACATCCTAGTTCGCTATAACCTTATCTCTGATACCAATCTGTCACACCCCCAAAATACCTGAATGGCAGCGGAATGGAATACCTGGGGGTGACTGTCATAGCACCACAATTACAATTATATTGAACGGCCTAAAGTGTCGTTTGGAAAAAATACATCGTTTGATCATTAAAACATTCAGAGTTTACAAAACATAGGTCCCAAAAAGGTGTTGCAAGTTTATGAAAAACAAGTTCAATCCAGATCAAACGTTTCATAAGTGTAGGAAACATATATATGTGAGACGCGTCGACACCGCGACTCCATGAAGGTCCAAATGCATGCAAGCAGGAGCTACCTTAATAACCTGAAAATACATTGCTAAAACGTCAACACGAATGTTGGTGAATTCCATAGGTTTGTAAGTTAAATCGTATGTACACTAGCCACAAGTATAAAGTAAAGTGACAATATGTCAAAATAAACCTACATTGCTCTTAAGCTCATGACCCCGAAGCTAGACATAATATTGTATTGGCCCCAAAGGAGTGTTTACCAGGCACTCAAATAGATTAGACATGAAATGCATCCGTAATTCCGTTAGAGCAACCCAAACACGGATGGAGGAGTCACCCTCAATAGATCTATTCACTCACTCTCGCTTGACAATATAATTAATGGTCCATGATAATAAAGGGGACTTAACTTGGTAGTAAGGAAACTTAAGCAATGTATGGAATTTAATACTTGGGCATGTACAAAAATAATTGATGCAATGTATTCTCCCCCGTGGAATTTGAAATCAAAATATTGAATTAAAACGGGGGCTATGAAAACTCACCTGAAGTGATAGCACAATGTGGTGAAATGATCGGGACAACAAGGCGCGAACACTAGCCGCAACCTAAATGAATGAATATGATCTACTTTAGATCATGAAATGATGTAGTGAATGTTCATGCACATGATACCTATACCACTCGTAACTTGAAAATAATTGTTATTGTCAAAGTAAGGTATTTTCCATACTTAGGAAAGATAAGTCCAACTAGACTTATAAAAACTTGTCGTAATATATCGTATACAAAATGTTAGTGTTACATTCATCATTTTGAAAACCTTAAAATAACGTCAATTAGTCGTATAAATAAGATTTGAGTCATACGTACTTCATTTGTTGAGAATATAGCTCTTTAATAATTAGGGAAAAATATTTAACAATGTATTATACTTGTCACGAAAAGTACTTTTGTGTAGAGTACAAAAAAATAGCCTTTGTACCACTTAAACTCGACTATTTTGTCTTTTTGTACTCGTTTTTCCACCCTCCCAACCGGTTCTGTCCATCTCAGCAGGTTAAAGCCACGTTTTTTTTTTTTTTTTTTTTTTTTTTTTATTTATTATTTTTTTTTAAGTTTTTTTGCAAAACGTGTATATTAATTCCCCCCCCCCCCCCCCTATTTTTTCCACTTCCACTTTACCCTTTCCCCTCTTCTTAGATACCATTGTATGAACCCTAAACATAATTTTTCACCACTTTCAAATTGACACACAAAATTACAATACAATGGCTTCATCAAGTTCCTCATCTCATTATTATCGAAAGCGATATACCAAAGAAGAAATAGCTCGTATGACACATTGTATATGTAAGTTCCCAATTTATGAACAAGTGGTACGGACTCCTGAAAATCCAGGTCGAAGGTTCAAAGCTTGTCCAGTCCGTGTAAATTTCGTATTTCAAATCATTTGTATAAATTGTTGTAGTTAATTGTTATTCACATTTGTTTTTTTTACTTCAATAGAACAAAGATAAAAAATGTGAGGTGTATGGATTTCTTGATGATGAGTTACCATCACAATACTACAAAGACCTTATGTTGAAGATGTATAAGGACAATCAAATATTGGAGTGCAACCTTCAAAATATTACGCACCAAGTTGATGCTCAAAATGTAATTTCAACCAAGCCTACTGTTGAAGCATCAATGGATATCCTTTGAAAAGAAGTGAATAACTTAAAGGTCAAAGGGAAAGTGCATGAGATGTTTTTTGTTTGTTCTACCAGTTTCATGATTGTGCTAATGTTGTTCATTGCATTATCCATTAGAAAGTAGTTGTTATTGTAATATGCATTTCTGCTTTTGAACATGTCATAGTATTGTAATGGTACTTGTTATGAAATCTTAATGGATTGCTTGTAGTTGTTTAATGTTTTCTTTAAGTTTTCTGTTAATATTGTTGCAGCAAACAAAGGGCTTAGTATATATGCCCATAGAAACAAGTTCATGACAATTGAGCATATGCCCATAATGAAAATAACTAAATTGCAGCAAACAAATGAATCAAGTTAATGACAATTGACCTTAGCCCAGAAAGACAATAACATCAAAATATGTTCTTTCATAACATATTGTTTCTGCAAAAGCAGCTTACATTGCTAAAACCAGAACACATCATTCCTAATGTTCAAAGATAGCCCTCAAGGACACAAAATAGGGCTTAGTAGTTGCAAGAAATGCAGCACTACAACACATATCTTACAAAGCTTCATAGTGGCAATATTTGCTACACTATTACTGTTTTTGTCCCTAATCAACTAGGCCCTCACATGAACAAAACAAGGCATAATAATTACACATACAGGTCCTACTAATTCCATAGTTTCTGCACATATAAGATAGAACATTTGACAAAATATGTGCAAGCATACATGTTGTTTCAAGCTTCTAGTCAAGAATTATTTCATTGTCCACACTGGAACCAGGTCCAGTGAGTGGTGCAGACAATATTTTTTGAAGAATTCTTTGACTTGGAACTCTGGGTGGTAGCAATGGAGGAGCAGCTCTTTGTCTTGGTTGTTGCAAAGGTTGGGCCACACCTGGCTGTTGCACAGCTTGTGGTTCAGCTGATCTAGTTTGTCTGCTAAACCTTCCAGGCACATTACCTATTCCCACAACCATTGATGTAGATCTAGCACCCCTGTTTGATAATGTCCCCCTTCCACCTATGAAGGATTTACCTCTACCAGCTCTTATTGTCCTTGTTTCAAGAATTTGACTGTCATTTGTTGTTATAGACCTGGTCACAACACTTCTTTTGCCTGCATTTGATCCTCCTACTTCAGATTGTTGGGTACCTAATCAGATTTACAATTACTTGTAAGTAATATATCTATACTTACTGCAAATAAATATAATACAAAGCAAAGAAAAGTAGAGTCCAAAGTATTTACCTGCTATGTTTTCATTGTTTTCTGGTAAAGTACATCTGCCCGGCATAGAAGAATTGAAATTATGCTCATCCTCAATACTATCAGAGCATGCACCATCCATTGCTAACCATGTTCCCATCCTACCTATTCTCTCTGCTGGAATTAGCTTACCCCTTTTAGTCTTACCCCCCTCCCCGCATCTTCAAATGTCCACCCCTATGAGCATGGCCTCCTCTCCTCAAACCCATTTTTGGCAAATAGAATACTCTACCATCACTAAACCTTCCTCTCATGTTTGTTTCTCCCATTTCATACTCATTAATTTCTGAGTGTACAAACCTTGGAATATCATGATCATCAACCAAATCTGTTTCAACTATTTCAACATGTTGTTTCTTTTTAGGCCTCCCAGGCTTGCCTTTTTCCTTCGGGGTTGGAATTATAGTTTCCTTTGTACAACCCTTTTTATTATGGCCAGGTTCACCATAATTATGACAAGTCATAACAACTCCAGCCCTACTAATCTTAGTTCCAAACTACTTTCAAACCATGAAAACATACATAAAATCTGTCAAAATACGTCTTCTCATCAGGATTGACCGTCACACCTACTTTGACTGTACTACCAGGGTTTGACTCCAATAAAGCACTAGCATATGATCTTAATAACCCATAGTGATCCTGGATAGTCACATCCCTTTCATTCAAAGCAAAAGCCTTAGCATTCTTACACTGTGTACAACTTACACGGCATTTGTATTTCTTTAAGACTAGCTCAGCTATGTTGTTGATACTAATATTTGGGTTCATCCTAATCTTGTCTCCAAATTGCTTTCCTATCCACTTATAATTCACTAGCCTACCATAATGGAAACTATGAACACAAGTGTGAGTATCCTTGAGAGAAATAACCTGAAATGTTGCTTCATCTTTTAGCATCTTCGCATAACACCTCCATGAACATTGTGAATTCCCAGCTTTTTCAGATGGATACTTTTTATTGCAAGTTTGTTTTCCTTTAACAGGATCTTTAAGGGTCTCCTTTCGTTGTCCACATTTGGCTATAACCTTAGTGGATTCACTCCTCTCGAACCACAATGAGAACCCATTGGCCACCGCATAAAAGGTAAGACATTCTTTAAAACTCTCAACACTTGGGTACTTTTGGCCAAGCTGCAAAATCAAGGAAATGAATACAACAGTTAAAAGGAAAGCTTATTAATTGTATGTTAATTATAGTGAAACTAAAATTCTCAAATAAAAATAATAGAATTACCGTTGGTTTCTTTAGTCGCCAATGAGTATCTTGGTCATAGACAGGGTAGTTGTCTTCTTTTTCCGATCTCTGAACAACAGAAAACGGATCTGTCAACCCAACTCCATTACCCCTTAACTGCTTTGTCAAACCAAGCATGTATTTTTCATGCTCCCTAATTAGTGGTCCTAAACCATTAGGTCCCGGTCCATCATCAACTGCAGGGGTGTCATTGTCATCTGCTGGTTGTTGTTGTTCATCTTCTTGATCATCAGATGTTGTATGTTTGTTTTGTAATAAGCACTTTCTGAGTTGGATGACCTCATCTTCACCATCACTAAGATAATCAAAAGACTTGTCTGTTTCACAACCTGAATCAAAAGACTCATAATCAGATGACTCATCAACATTCTTATCATTCAAATCTTCACTTTCGATATCTGAATCTGAGGATACATGAGGATTACAGTTCTCTCTAATGGTTATACCGGTAGTCCTAGGAACATTGGGGACACGCTTTTTGGTTTGCTTATTTTTCCCTTTCATAACACCCTTTCCTTTATCTAATTTCTTCTGCCTAGCTAGCACCACGTCATCTATGTTACCATCAGTTTCACCATCAACATCCATATTATCAACATGTGAAGCCTGATTGTTCTCAACCTCATCAACCACATCATTCACCGCAACCTCATCAACAACATCATTGACTGCAACCTCATCTGCTATGTTCTGAGGTTGTTCGTTGACCTCTTTATACACCTCATCTTCAGTTAAGTGTGGGTAATCATTCAACCAGTCATCATCAATAATCTACACCCTAGTGAAACTAACCTTACCCTCAAAATCTTTTCTTAGTGGCATATCCTTAAGTGGAGGGGACCTTAAGCAAGGGGATCGGGCTTCTTCCTCAGCCCAAGCAACCAACTCTTCATAAGACATATTACCAGCATCCTTTTTCAATTTCTCATGGTGTTTTCTTTTTGAGGTGACTTCAGAATCAGAACTTTCTAAAGTCAAGTTAATGTGATAGTAGCCTGCTAGGTTTTGGGGTGAATGAGCAACACACACATTTACGGTCTTATACTTTTCGGCTAAATCATATAAGGCATGAACATTAGCATCCCTTTCAATTATTTTCAATCCTCCACTATCACTGTCTAACTCAGGAATGCACATGAACAAACCCCATATATCTTGCTTAACCTTAGCAACTAAAATATCTAACAATGGGCTAAACATAATCCTGTCACTTGATGAGGCCTCCATTACAATCTCCCTACCATAGTCATACCTTAAGGGGTCAAACATGAATACCCCATTATAGTGTATCTTAAACACCAAATCAAGTGGTACTTCCATCAGACCTGTAAATATCGAAAAAATGAAATGAAAACCCTAATTTACGAAACCCTAAAAAACAATATTCTGTTTGTAATAAATTAATACAATTAAATTAAATATATGTATACTAGCTGGAATATACCTTTTGATGGACCCCAAACAATGGAAAACGACAATCAATTTGTTATATTAAAAGCGAATGACGAATTAGGGACAGGATAGACAATTTGGGGATCTTGATAGTGAAGTGTGAGTATGTGTGTTTAGATTACAGGAACATATGGACCCCAAATTATAAGCATAACATCGTACAAAAAGTTGGTGGAAAAGCGAGATTGTGGTGGTAGTGTGGGGAGAGGAAGAAGAAGTATGGAGGTTATCATACGTGGAATAATTTTTAACTCACAAAATATTATTAAACCGGGGACCGGTTGGGAGGGTGGAAAAACGCGTACAAAAAGACAAAATAGTCGAGTTTAAGTGGTACAAAGGCTATTTTTTATGTACGCTGCACAAAAGTACTTTTCGTGACAAGTATAATACATTATTAAATATTTTTCCCATAATAATATTTCTAGAAAATATAGCATTTAGTACGTAGTTCATTATTTCCAAATGTAGCTGCCAAAATTATATAGTTTCGTCGATTTTGAAACATGTATATCTTTGTCGTTATAAGTTCATTTTCCTCGTTCTTTATATCCACGGATTCGTCTTAACATGTATTAATATATTTTTGATAGCTCGGCTCCTCTAGGTTACGTTTAACGCCTCTATTTGTAAATAGTTTTCGTCGTTAAACTTGCAAAAATCATATCTCCTTCGTTATAAACTCGTTTTAATCTGTTCTTTCGCCAAAAGTTTCGTTTTTAAAAGTATTTTCTAAATCTTTGGTCAAAAATTAACCACGAGTTCCTGAGTTTTCCACGTTTTTTAAATAAGGACAGTAGGTATATATAGTTTCAAAAATCATTTTCCTAGTTTCAAACTTGTTTCAAATCTAACCAAATCACTTTCAATCACCACAAAAGTCTAATCTTACCATACACCTTCTTAGGGTGTCATGGGTTCCTAAATATCATAAATCAAGTGGATCTAACAAGGGTTTACTTATAATCTATTTCTAGGGCTCAAAAGTTATATATGTATAAAATGGAGTGGTATAACTAACATATGCATGTAGATCCTGTATATATATCATATGAACATTATAAAAACTTGGTAAAATTATAAAAATGAGTTTTAAATACTTACTTGAAAGATTAGTGAGCTTTTGATGGTGAAAACCTAAGTAAACCTTGAGTTTGTATTACAAAACCCTTATAGGAGTACTAAATACACTTGAAAATTACTTGTTCTTGAAATATTTGTGATTCTTGCTTGTTGTTCTTGTGTTGGCCGTGCAAAGAGAAGAGAAAAAGAGAGAGTTTTGCCAGTAAATTTTATTATATGAATGTGTAAATGAGATGTTGGAAAGTATTAAGACTAGTTCTTGAAAATTATAATAAGATGATAAAGTGGAAAATATCAAGGAGGCAAGATCCACAATTTAAGGAAGGGGGGGGGGGGGGGGGGGGGGCGCAATTCAAAGGGGTGGAAGGGAAAAAGATGAGATTTGTAAGAAATCTTGACTTTGGTGGATATTATGAAGATATTATTTGTTTTAGAGGGTACCGAGTTAACTAGAAATAAATTTTAACGAAGTTAACCGGGACATAATAAAGTCAAAAAAATTGTGAAAATATGTTGGGTACAAGTATCGAGTGTTTGGGTGATTATTGTTTAGTTTATACGAAAACCGTCGTAATTATATTAAACTTACGATACGAAATAAATAATTTTCCAAAATAAAGGGTAAATTAATAATATAATTTATATATCATTAAAATGAATATAAAAATATATTTGGATCATAGTCGGGAGTGTCGGACGTGTTAGTCACATTATTGGTCGTGTGTTAACGTTTATTTAAAAATAAACATACGTAAAAAGTCAAATATATCAAAAGTATTAATTTGAATATCCTACGAGTGGAATAGTATGCAAATGTCATTATGATGATATGTAAGCTATTTCTTGACCATATGAAGTGTTCCTACTGATGATTTCATGAATTCGCAGCTTAACCTGACCGGTTACGCGAATGTAAATATTGATGCTCGAATTCGCAACTAAAGCTAACTGGTTACGCGAATTTAATTACCCGTAAACTAAATTTACGATGAAATGAGTGGTGCACATGAATATTGTTTTGTCTCCGGAAATGAATAGTGTCATGTGAATAGTGAAATTTTTAAACACTTCTCGGAATCTCAAACTGACACCAAAAACGATGAATAGTAAAATGATGAATAGTGATTGGTGAATAGTAACTGATGAACAGTACTTCCGAGATAAATAATGAAATTTCGACATCTGAACAAAGACCTGAAATTACGAATTGTGACATCATTTATAAGCCCGAATTCGAGATTATTTGATCAAATATTGCCCTAAATCGTTCCTTTTGTCATTTTAGGTACTTATGGAGAGAAATCTGGAAAAGGAAGCATTTTGGACATTTTTGGAGCATAAAAGTGAAGAAAACGGCAAAGTCTTAATTTTCCTTGCTGGGAACAGTACCTAACGGCGTCACAACTTCTTTAATGACGGCGTCAAGAGTTACAAAAGAGGTGGATGTGGAAAATACACGTGACGGTCTAGAGGATTTTTAAATATAGGACCTGACGGCGTCACCATGGCCGTAAGGGTCAAAACACAAGTGACGACCCAGAAGAATTTTACACATGACGGTGTCAAAATAAGATCTAGGCAATACGATTTCTATTATGGCAGCGAGTTGATGGTGTCACAACTTAATAAATGACGCCGTCACCAGTTGTAATCTGTATATAGTTTTCCAAATTTCATTCATTGGTTTGCAACTTTGAGGGAAAAACCCTAGGCCGAATTTTACAGCTTTTTCAAGGGTTCCAGCCCTTTGAATCTTTCATGTTCAATTAAAGATAAGTACTCTTTCAAATCATTCAATATGTCTATGTGTTGTTTGATTATATCTTACGCTTGCCTTCAATTTAACATGCTAGGTGATGAGTGCTCAAACACTCATCATTTTTGGTCTAATCTGAACTGCAAAACATACAAAAACACTCAGAAATGCATCAAAATACTAAAAATATTTCAAAATTGTGTTTTATATGTTTTAGATGCAAAACGAGTAAAAACAGATGAAAATCGTACAAAGTTTGCAAAATTGGCAGTTTCAGTCCCCCGACTTTCAAAAAATGACAAAACTAGTCCCTGGATATTCAAAATATAGAAAATTATCACCAAAGGTCCTTTTGAAATCATAAGTTGTCATATTTAGTCCTTTGGTGAAAAAATTGGAAAAGTTTTGGAAATTTACAGTTTAGTCCCTGGAGTTACAGATTTTGGCAGATTTAGTCCCTGGTGGGATATTTTTGGAGAAAAAGTCAAATTTGGTCCTTGGAAATTCACATTTGTTACTTTTAAACCCTGGATGAAAATTTTGAGGAAATTACATGTTTGGTCCCTGGACTTTTGAAAATTGACAATTTTGGTCCCCGGGAAATTCAATATCGAAAAATCACATTTTTTGACCTTGGGTAAACAAAATATGGCAATTTTTATCCTTATGTTTACTTTGGAGCAGTTGCAATTTCAGTCCTTGGGTTTTCATCAAATTACATCAATGGTCCTTATAGTATACACTAAACCACATGGATTATTTTTGTTTTTATTACCCAAATCCATTTCCTGCTCCAACCCAACACCACCCCATCCCACCAAGCATCCGGCCCACTCCAAAAAAATAATACCACTCCCCGTTCGTTGACCCAGTCAAACTCACCCCTAACCTCCCATTTCCCTCCCTAATCCACCATTAACACACACCGTAAAACCTGTGATCTTGTCCACCCCCCTCCTCCACTTTTTCCCCAAACACTCAACCTCACCCATACATCCCCCCTCCTCCATTAATG
Organism: Artemisia argyi; assembly: GCA_030686995.1. Lineage (NCBI taxonomy): Eukaryota > Viridiplantae > Streptophyta > Magnoliopsida > Asterales > Asteraceae > Artemisia > Artemisia argyi. The sequence goes on along the minus strand of CM060677.1, from coordinate 36,361,186 downwards.
CACCAACCAATCTCAACCACTCCACTAAACCTGCCAAGTGCCCATTTCCCGCCAAAAAGCAAATGGAGGGCTAGGATTGCCCTATCTCATCCAACGGCTGTGGGATTTGTTCAAACACTCTCCAGGAGCTATATAAGTGAAAGAAAAGAAAGAATGAAGATTTATTAGAATATAGTAGTGTAGCAGTAGTGTAATGGAGAATAGTTAGGTTGCAATTTAATTTGAATATTAGTTTTATTTGTAATTTCTCAGCTCAAACTTTCTGTATTAATCATCTTGTAAACTTATTTCAGTATTAAATCCAAGTTCTCAATATTTCAACTCAAAAATTGTATTTTTCAAGTTAAAATTAAATCTCTTGTTTAAGGATTAAAAGTTGTTGCTTAATAGTTCTTGTAAGTCCACACAAGTCATTTAAAAGATTTATATAGCTGTGTAAGGTTTAAATTAAGTTTTTAGCTCAAAAATCCACAAGTCAAAAAGTCAACTGAGGTTCATGCTTGTGAATTATGGTGGTTTAAGCAGGGTGTTTGGGAGTACTTTCTGTTTCATTTAGCTTGGTGACAAGCTTGTGTGAGTCTCATGCAACTGACTTGAGGTTTGCCTCACTAATCACTCCCTTTGGTTCTTGAATTAACTGTGATCATCTGTTTTTGTTTATGTTTGTTATTAAGCTTATTTCCTGTTCATTGTAGCTTGTACTTAGTCCATATAGCTTATAAAATAGATTAGTGTAAGTTAGATTGCTTTTACTCACCATTTCCTTCATTAATCCAAAACTAGTAACATATAAGGGGGTGTTCGGATGTGTAAGTTTGAGCATGTCTAGGTCTGTGGATGTTGTCATTTCTGGTTTTAACATGTTCCATTAGGTCAAATTACCAAAGTTAGGTCATAAAACTCAGGGGTATTACACAAAAAAGTCAAAATGCCATTCCAAATTCTCAACTGCTTAACTGCATAAGCAGTGGGTTAGCACAAGTGTGGAATTAGGTTTAAAACCTATTTAGCTAGCTTAGTTTAGTCTCATCTTAGGTTAAAACAACTTATTAACTCAACTAGGATCACTCAAAGTTCACCAAAGTCAACATAGCAAGTTTCATGGAAAAAGTCAAATAGCATGTTTCAGATTTTTCTCAGATTTCAAAGATTTATTGTGATTTATGTAATGTGATTCAGGATCTGATTTTTTGATATGTTATAACATGCCATCTCAACTCTTGATTCCCCCCTTTGTTTAATTTTTTTGATTTTTGTACTGAGTCCTACACAGCCCCAAAGTCACTTGCAGGGCATATACATGCCCTGCTTCACAGACATCAGCCCAACACCTCACCTTTCATGGCCTCTTATGGCCTACACAGTGGGCCCCACAATGAGCTTATTGGCTTTTTGAGAAGCCAATAAGCTCATCTTCATGTCCCTAGGTTTGTTTTCAAGTTTAGATTACATTTGGTAGGGCTGCACTCCCCCACAAGCTTGTCCCATATCTGAGTTGGTTGTTTGGTTTTGGTTTAGCTTATCAGCTTATTGTGCTTATTCAGTTGTGTGGTCTAGTTCTTTCTGACTTATTTCCACTTATTAGTCATGTATCCACCCAGTTCTACCCCTGGTTCTTAGCTTAAAGCTTGTTTCAAGCTTCTAGCTTGGACAGTTGACCAAAGTCAACTGTCAAGCTCATAAGCTCTTATTTAGCTTAATTTTAAGTTCCATTAAGTTTGTTTTCACAAAAGTCTTTCACTTTTAGGTATAAATCAAGTTTCCAAAGAAAAAATCCAGAAAAGTTAATGTAATTTCTAAGTGATAGTTTCTATTTAATTTTATTTAATTTTAATTTTAATTTTTAAATTATTGTTAAGTACTTAGTTATTTTATATTTTTATTAAATTCCTATTATATTAAAGTAGTTATAATAATTTTTTCAGATTTTTATTTCATCATTTAGTAATTATTAGAATTAATCTTAGTTTTATTAATTATTAATTAATATTAAGTTTAAAATAGCATAATTAGTTTTTATTAAGCAAAACCTTGTTTTTATATTTTTCCTAGCTTTTATATATTATAAAATAATTTAAAAATTTTCTTGTAATTTCTACTGTTCATTTTCTATTTTTCTTAATTTAAATTAGTTTAATTAGATAATTAGTAATTAATAAGTAATTAATTAATAGAAAAATCACAAAAAGACAAAAATACTTATTTTTATTTTTATAACTTATTTTTAGTCATTTTATAATTTTAGAAATTTTATTTTCACCTTTTTAGTATTTAAATAATATTATATTGTATTTTAGTTATTTAAGTATTAATAATAAGTATTAAATAGTTTTAATTAATATTAAATAATTAAATAATGTAAAAAGTAATTTTAATTTTCTAAAAAGTTTCTTTTATTATTAGGATTGTAAAAACGTGATTTTCACTTTTGTAAGTATTTTATTTTACCAAAACTCGCGTTTTATTTTGTACGTTTACGTTTTATTTAAACGTTACGTACGCGTTTTTAGGTTTAAATCGTTTCTGGTTTTTCTCAGCTTCCCGTCTTAGTCATATAGCTTGTTTAAGCTATTTCATTGTAGATTCCTTAGTTCAAATCACACACAAACCCTTTTCTCATCCAAATTCACCCGATCACATAACCGTTTGTTTGCAATTCACACCTCGTCGGGACATAACGACCCGGGGAAACACTATACTTTCACGGAGCATTGGTTTAAGCTGTGTTTGACTTTGTTGACCATTCCTTGGTCAATATAAGTTAGGTGGTTTAGGCTCAATCAATTTTTGGCGCCGCTGCCGGGGAGGTGTGCGCGCTATTCTAAACGGTTTTTCTGATTAGTGTCTTTGAAATTCGTTCCATTGTACATTTATCCATCCCTGTTCATATTTTCATAAAAACAAAAACACAAAAACATTTTCTTTCTCATTTGTATAAAATGTCTTTCCAAAAACCCAAAAATATTCACCTTTACCCTCTTACTCTTTTGATTCTCATTTCCTCACCCTCTATACACATTTGATTCTTTCTATGTCTCATCCACACTTTCTGGTTTGCCAGTGGTGTGGTAGTTCTCATAATGGTGGTAATTGCCCCGGTTGTGGCATGGTAGAGTCAGGAAACGGGTCTGTCTATAACCAAGATCCCTATTTTGACCATGACACCACTGATTCATTCCACCAGCTACCACACCATGATACTCAGCAGTTTTACTGTTGTGAGTACTGTGGTGGTTCACACTACAGTTCTGATTGTCAATCGGGAAACACGCTTGTCTATGAGTAGTTTCCTGATAACAATTATGACTCTAGCACGTACAACCCATAGTCTCAACAGTTTTACTATTGTGATTACTGTGGAGGTTCACACTTCAGCTCAGATTGTCAAACGGGGAATCCATACCCTTGTGACAATTTTGACACACCTTATTACGACCAACCTCCACAGTACGATATGAATCAAGCACTTCTTCCAGAAATGCAAAATCTGATGAAAATTGTTGATGAGCTTAAGGGTTTAGTTGACGACTTTGCCCAAAGACATACTCATCAAAAATCTATGGAAGAATTGCTTGCTGAAGAGCAGGCTGCTAGAATAAATTCCCAAGATGAATATGAAAAATCTATTCGGGAATCCATTGCAAGAGAAAAAGAAGCCAAATCTAGCTCTTTGTTCCGTTTCATTCCTGATGACAGTGATGATGAGGATACACTTGACATCCTTGAATTTTATAAAACTTCATCAAGTTCATCAGTTGATACCCCAGCAGCTGAGATTCCATCTCAAACAACTGCTATCACACCCGAAGTTCACACTCACTCTCTTAACATGGGGGATGAGCATCTTAGCACTGTTCCTGATAAGGAATCGGACGAATTAATAAAGTCTAGTGTTGAGATCCTTATCCCAATCCCGAGAGAGTCACAGGGAACTTTGGATCATGTATGTGATATTCCTTCACCCATTGAGTGTCCTAAAGATCAATTTGAGACTTTCTCAGATTTTAGCGATGCTTGCACATCTTATGGAGACATCGAGTATGTTGAGGCGTCAGTTTCACATTCTGATGCTGATCATCTTCTTGAGGAGTTCGCTGATGAACTTGCTCACATCAAACCACTTTCATTTGAAGGTGATGATGGTCTCCTCGACTTTGAAGCCGATCTGGGAGAAATTGAAAGTCTCCTATATCATGATCCGTCACTCACTTCTGATCCCAGCAGTCCAATAGAGAATGTTAATCTCTTTGTTCCCGAAACATTCGATACGACTCTCACCAATCCTCTATTTGAATTCGAATCTGAATTCACTATGATTTCTAATAATCCAATCTTTGACGAGGATTGTGAGTCCACAATGAAACATGAGTCCATAGATTCACATCTGGTGAATAATTCTCTTCATGAGGAGTTCTCCGGTGAACTCGCTCATCATGTCATGACTCCTCCGGAGTTTAATTTCCCGGGGGGAGATGCACTCAATCTTGAGGATTTGCAAATTCCCACCCACCCTCCCGGGTTGTTTACGAGCTTACCTTTTGAAATCCAATCTCAGGCTACGGAGCCTGCTCTCGAGGAAGAAGATCAAATCATGCTTTTTATCATGATTTTCTTCCTTTTCTTCACCTATACGGTGACTTCTTCTCTTCTTCACTCCTTCGGGAGTGAGGACACTATATTTGATCCCGGCATTTTCATGTATCATTATCTTGAGCCGGACACTTATCTCATCGGTGTGGAACTTTCACGTGCTTCATATGTTTGTCCAAACATTTTGAATGAAAGTCCGATGGAGATCACTTCTTCCACATTCCCCAAGGACAAATGAATTCGGGGTCGAGTCAAGCTAGCGACTCGGTAAACAAAAACAATAGCATGCTTGTAGGGTTTTCACCCTAAGTGTGGGGGAGTCCCCCATGCTATGATTACAAGAGTGAAAAAACAAAATGGTTTTTCCACGCTTAGCTTGTAATGTTGCCCTTTTACGTTCAAAATGTCGGCATAATAGCCGGGATTTTGAATATTGAGGACAATATTCATGCTAAGTGTGTGTGGGGGGGGGGGGGGGTATTCGCTATTCTAGCGAATTTTATCACATTTTACTATCATATACCCCCGTTTTAGCCAAAATTTCAAAAATTTTAAAAATTTTTCACTGGTGCTTCAAAATTTTTATGGTAATCAGTCCGCCTTGTCTAACCGACAAAAGGGATTGGCTAGTCCAGGAGCAAACGGCTCTTGGTAAAGACATCTCAAACCCGTTTACGGCTTGCAATTTGCCCAAAATTGTACGGTTCCTCAACTCCCCAAAAACAAATGAGTTGGCTAGCCCGCAAGATTATGGCTTGTGGTAAAGGCCGTGGAAAATCCATAATTGGTAATCAGCTCACCAAGATGTTGACTATTCCATCAAGAGCTGGCTAGTCCAGAAGCAAACGGCTTTTGGTAAAGACTACTCAAATCCGTTGACTGCTGGTGGTTTGCTCAAAATCACACGGTTATCAGGTGTGCCACAGTTCTTACACCTGGCTACTCCAGAAGTGATGGCTTTTGGTAAAGAGTTTTTCAAATCCATCAAGTTTTCAAAACAGTATTGCTAGGGACTAGCAATAGTTTAGTGTGGGGGATTGATGAGTGCTCAAACACTCATCATTTTTGGTCTAATCTGAACTGCAAAACATACAAAAACACTCAAAAATGCATCAAAATACTAAAAATATTTCAAAATTGTGTTTTATATGTTTTAGATGCAAAACGAGTAAAAACAGATAAAAATCGTACAAAGTTTGCAAAATTGGCAGTTTCAGTCCCCCGACTTTCAAAAAATGACAAAACTAGTCCCTGGATATTCAAAATATAGAAAATTATCACCAAAGGTCCTTTTGAAATCATAAGTTGTCATATTTAGTCCTTTGGTGAAAAAATTGGAAAAGTTTTGGAAATTTACAGTTTAGTCCTTGGAGTTACAGATTTTGGCAGATTTAGTCCCTGGTGGGATATTTTTGGAGAAAAAGTCAAATTTGGTCCTTGGAAATTCACATTTGTTACTTTTAAACCCTGGATGAAAATTTTGAGGAAATTACATGTTTGGTCCCTGGACTTTTGAAAATTGACAATTTTGGTCCCCGGGTAATTTAATATCGAAAAATCACATTTTTTGACCTTGGGTAAATAAAATATGGCAATTTTTATCCTTATGTTTACTTTGGAGCAGTTGCAATTTCAGTCCTTGGGTTTTCATCAAATTACATCAATGGTCCTTATAGTATACACTAAACCACATGGATTATTTTTGTTTTTATTACCCAAATCCATTTCCTGCTCCAACCCAACACCACCCCAGCCCACCAAGCATCCGGCCCACTCCAAAAAAATAATACCACTCCCCGTTCGTTGACCCAGTCAAACTCACCCCTAACCTCCCATTTCCCTCCCTAATCCACCATTAACACACACCGTAAAACCTGTGATCTTGTCCACCCCCTCCTCCACTTTTTCCCCAAACACTCAACCTCACCCATACATCCCCCCTCCTCCATTAATGCACCAACCAACCTCAACCACTCCACTAAAGCTGCCAAGTGCCCATTTCCCGCCAAAAAGCAAATGGAGGGCAAGGATTGCCCTCTCTCATCCAACGGCTGTGGGATTTGTTCAAACACTCTCCAGGAGCTATATAAGTGAAAGAAAAGAAAGAATGAAGATTTATTAGAATAGAGTAGTGTAGCAGTAGTGTAATGGAGAATAGTTAGGTTGCAATTTAGTTTGAATATTAGTTTTATTTGTAATTTCTCAGCTCAAACTTTCTGTATTAATCATCTTGTAAACTTATTTCAGTAGTAAATCCAAGTTCTCAATATTTCAACTCAAAAATTGTATTTTTCAAGTTAAAATTAAATCTCTTGTTTAAGGATTAAAAGTTGTTGCTTAATAGTTCTTGTAAGTCCACACAAGTCATTTAAAAGATTTATATAGCCGTGTAAGGTTTAAATTAAGTTTTTAGCTCAAAAATCCACAAGTCAAAAAGTCAACTGAGGTTCATGCTTGTGAATTATGGTGGTTTAAGCAGGGTGTTTGGGAGTACTTTCTGTTTCATTTAGCTTGGTGACAAGCTTGTGTGAGTTTCATGCAACTGACTTGAGGTTTGCCTCACTAATCACTCCCTTTGGTTCTTGAATTAACTGTGATCATCTGTTTTTGTTTATGTTTGTTATTAAGCTTATTTCCTGTTCATTGTAGCTTGTACTTAGTCCATATAGCTTATAAAATAGATTAGTGTAAGTTAGATTGCTTTTACTCACCATTTCCTTCATTAATCCAAAACTAGTAACATATAAGGGGGTGTTTGGATGTGTAAGTTTGAGCATGTCTAGGTCTGTGGATGTTGTCATTTCTGGTTTTAACATGTTCCATTAGGTCAAATTACCAAAGTTAGGTCATAAAACTCAGGGGTATTACACAAAAAAGTCAAAATGCCATTCCAAATTCTCAACTGCTTAACTGCATAAGCAGTGGGTTAGCACAAGTGTGGAATTAGGTTTAAAACCTGTTTAGCTAGCTTAGTTTAGTCTCATCTTAGGTTAAAACAACTTATTAACTCAACTAGGATCACTCAAAGTTCACCAAAGTCAACATAGCAAGTTTCATGGAAAAAGTCAAATAGCATGTTTCAGATTTTTCTCAGATTTCAAAGATTTATTGTGATTTATGTAATGTGATTCAGGATCTGATTTTTTGATATGTTATAACATGCCATCTCAACTCTTGATTCCCCCCTTTGTTTAATTTTTTTGATTTTTGTACTGAGTCCTACACAGCCCCAAAGTCACTTGCAGGGCATATGCATGCCCTGCTTCACAGACATCAGCCCAACACCTCACCTTTCATGGCCTCTTATGGCCTACACAGTGGGCCCCACAATGAGCTTATTGGCTTTTTGAGAAGCCAATAAGCTCATCTTCATGTCCCTAGGTTTGTTTTCAAGTTTAGATTACATTTGGTAGGGCTGCACTCCCCCACAAGCTTGTCCCATATCTGAGTTGGTTGTTTGGTTTTGGTTTAGCTTATCAACTTATTGTGCTTATTCAGTTGTGTGGTCTAGTTCTTTCTGACTTATTTCCACTTATTAGTCATGTATCCACCCAGTTCCACCCCTGGTTCTTAGCTTAAAGCTTGTTTCAAGCTTCTAGGTTGGACAGTTGACCAAAGTCAACTGTCAAGCTCATAAGCTCTTATTTAGCTTAATTTTAAGTTCCATTAAGTTTGTTTTCACAAAAGTCTTTCACTTTTAGGTATAAATCAAGTTTCCAAAGAAAAAATCCAGAAAAGTTAATGTAATTTCTAAGTGATAGTTTCTATTTAATTTTATTTAATTTTAATTTTCATTTTTAAATTATTGTTAAGTACTTAGTTATTTTATATTTTTATTAAATTCCTATTATATTAAAGTAGTTATAATAATTTTTTCAGATTTTTATTTCATCATTTAGTAATTATTAGAATTAATCTTAGTTTTATTAATTATTAATTAATATTAAGTTTAAAATAGCATAATTAGTTTTTATTAAGCAAAACCTTGTTTTTATATTTTTCCTAGCTTTTATATATTATAAAATAATTTTATGAATTTTCTTGTAATTTCTACTGTTCATTTTCTATTTTTCTTAATTTAAATTAGTTTAATTAGATAATTAGTAATTAATAAGTAATTAATTAATAGAAAAATCACAAAAAGACAAAAATACTTATTTTTATTTTTAAAACTTATTTTTAGTCATTTTATAATTTTAGAAATTTTATTTTCACCTTTTTAGTATTTAAATAATATTATATTGTATTTTAGTTATTTAAGTATTAATAATAAGTATTAAATAGTTTTAATTAATATTAAATAATTAAATAATGTAAAAAGTAATTTTAATTTTCTAAAAAGTTTCTTTTATTATTAGGATTGTAAAAACGTGATTTTCACTTTTGTAAGTATTTTATTTTACCAAAACTCGCGTTTTATTTTGTACGTTTACGTTTTATTTAAACGTTACGTACGCGTTTTTAGGTTTAAATCGTTTCTGGTTTTTCTCAGCTTCCCGTCTTATTCATATAGCTTGTTTAAGCTATTTCATTGTAGATTCCTTAGTTCAAATCACACACAAACCCTTTTCTCATCCAAATTCACCCGATCAAATAACCGTTTGTTTGCAATTCACACCTCGTCGGGACATAACGACCCGGGGAAACACTATACTTTCACGGAGCATTGGTTTAAGCTGTGTTTGAATTTGTTGACCATTCCTTGGTCAATATAAGTTAGGTGGTTTAGGCTCAATCACTAGGCTAGATTTCTTTTGTGTTTGCTTAGATGTAGTGAAACCTAGATGTTAATTATGGGTTGATTGTTTGTTTATAGTTGTTATGGATGATTGTATTCGATGTTAGGCTTAAGAAAACTGGCAGACTTCCATTGGTAACTTGCTTGAACGTCTTAAGAAACATGAGCGGAGGTGTACTATGATTTTTGGTTGTATTTAATGCGTTGGAGAATTCTAATGATCCCATGTTAGGAGCTTCTAACGGCTCGACATAGGAGTGAAGTAGGATCCTATAGAGTTAGGGAATATTGTACACGACCCTACTACTAGTATTAAGGAATATGACCCGTCATCCATGCAATTGTAACAAGCTATCAACCTGTAAAAGATATTTAGGGAGTAATGAAACCTAAGTAAACACAACTTTCTCCATTATTGTTCCACCACATTAGTATAATTAGTTTAATTTTCATTTCTGTTATTTTATTTTGATTGCATCTTAGTTAATTGGGTTAGTTGGCTAGCAACTAATTCCGCCCACTCCTCCAAAACCCGAGATTTTACTTACTTTTATAAAATATAAAAATACAAAAAGAATCATCCCTCACCTCTAGACCTAGTTTAGGAGGCTTTCTAATCCTAGCGACACTATTCCTGAGTTGAACGATCAATCCCCCTGTACTTGTCACTATACTATACTACAACGATCAGGTACACTGCTTTGTGAGGGTTGTAAGCTTCTCGAGATCCCTTGAGAGGTAAAACCTGGTGCGATTCCCACGTATCAAGTTTTTGGCGCCGAAGCCCGGGGAAGTAGTTATTGTCTAGGTTAGAATTTTATTTTCATTAGGTCTACTCATTAGATTCATATCAAGTAAGATTTTTATTTTCTTTTTATTAGCTTTCTTGTAGTCTATCTTTTTCTTTGTGCCCTTCGTTTAGATCACTTACAATAGAGGAACAATTATATTTCACTAATAGATTTGCTTCTTATCATTCCAATGAATTTTTGTGTAATATTAGTGACATCCAAGAGGAGTTGGGGGTAAAGTTTGATGGGTTTGATGAATTTTATGCATGTGTGATTTCAATTAGACGATTATTATCAGGATCAATTCCTTTTAGTGAGACCCTTTGGAAGAATTTCGAGGAAAGTTTCCTAACCATGAATCATAAGTTGAATGAATTGATGGGTTTGTATCCGTCAGACTTTGAGGAAACAAATGAGAAGGATTTATCCAACTATAGGTACCATGAGCTAGAAGACCTAGTTTTTAAGAACATGGACTTTGAATTGGAACAAGATTGTGAGATGGTTAGAGACGAAATACCTAGGTGGTTAGGCACTAACATGATACAAGATGAACACATAGGTGATCTTGATGAGATGGAGGATAGAGTAGAAAATACAAGTACACTAAGTACCCCACAAATCCTACCATCATATGAGGCACACACACCGCCCGTGACTTACCCGGAAGAAATAGAAGAAACTTTAGGAATCTCGATGGAGGTAGAACCCTTGTACCAAACACCACTAGAGGATATAGGTTTGAAAACTTGTAGTGATAACCTTACTCCTAGTTCTAGGGAATTTCCTAGTGTTGATGAACCGGAACCTCAATCTTCACATAACTTTCCATCCTTAGATATACATCTAGGAGACAAAAGAGGAGCCGACCCACTCATCAACCCATGTAGTCCGGGTAGTCTTAGGATAAAGGTGGTAGACTTTAAGCCATGTAGAGAGGAAGCCAATATAGGAGTGGAACATAACCTTACATACTTACATCACCCATTCATGATTGATCACAAGAAACATTATGGGTTTAAACCGGGTTTATTAGGTCAAGATGGATTCCCAACTAGGTGTCTCTCAAAGTTGATAGATGATGATCCCTTTTTAGGAGAAAACTTTAACTCAACCATTGACCAAAGTGAACTAGGAATGGTTATGATGAAAGGAGCACACCCCTTTGAGCATATAATTCATCCACCACTTTTTCCTCACGAGACGTACTTCCACCGAGATGGTGTATATCACTACTTCCACCCGCACTTAATCCTAAGTGTAGGGAAAACCTCCTCTATTTCCGTTAAATAAGGGTAGAGTCAGGCTCATGACTCGAACAAAAACAAGCGCTTCTTGGGAGGCAAACCATGTTTTGTGTGTTTTTATTTGTTTGATTGTTATTTGTTTCCGTATGCATGCTTTAGTTTTATTGTTGGTAGATCATGTTTCAAACTAAAATTGTGAAAATGCTTTATTTTGTTGTTTAACTTCCTCTTAACTTCATATAAAGGTATTTTGCAAAAGCTAAGTGTAATGGGAAACCCCAAATTTGTTTCTAAGAACGAAAATGATCTTGATTCGCCACAATATTAAATGAACATGTATATTAGTATTTGTTAGAGTCAAATGCTCGTATCGAGTCATAATGATGTTTTGCAGGATTTTCCAGGAAGTAGGACATAAGTTTTTCCAAAAACTTTCCGAAAACTTAACATGAAGATTTCTGCAGGTCACTTTTGACAGCATCAGAGTTTAAAACCTGAAGGAGTCACGTGTAAAATTCTGGAAATTTTGCGAGTTTTGTTTTTCTAATGGAGTCTTAAAAGTTTTTGTTAATTCTTTAGTTTTATAAACTCCAGGAAATCTGCAAACATTCATTCCACAAGCATTATATCTTAAATTGCTTTCTAGGATTTGTTAGTATATATAGATTGCCGCCGATTTTACGCGAGGTTGTCTTGTTTGTTTTCTCAGGTTTAACAGGTTATATATGACAAGAAGATGATTTATATTTCTGGAAGGGAAGCTTTGAACGTTCATTTTCTTGGAGGAAGATCTAACCTTGTTGACACACTATCCACACCGAACGAATCAGGGGAGTATTTGTTTTCATTCTTTTACTTGTTTTACTTTTACATCCTTTAATTGAACATTGGGGACAATGTTCATCCTAAGTGTAAGGGGAGGGTAAATGATGATACCTTATAGGATACTATTGCACTTGAGTTTGTTTGTTTGATGGTAGGTGTATAATAAAACTAAGAGAAGTACTTGTTAGTGTAAAATTAATTTTTTTTACAACATTTAAGAGTGAAACTTTAGCCTTAGCAAGTGTCTCATAGATAGGAGTTATATGACTAGCACAAAACCGTACCATTCAGAAAAATTTTCGACCCAAATATGTGAGGTTCGCCTTTAGATTTGATAGGAAAAGCATTCATTATTAGTGTTTATGAGTGTACCGGTAGCATTTAGATTCTAGAACTTGCATTAGTGATGCATCCCGAGACCGCTAGTGAGACTACATTCGTGTAGTAGGATTTACTACATGATAAGAGGCATTAGGATCACCTTTGTGTTAAACCCGTATCATAATTACTTGACCATTTAAGTAATATTACTTGACTAGTAAAGTCAATTGATTTTTCCCACACCTTAGCGTTGTACTCATTTTTAGTACACGAAACCCCTAGTACACCCCTCCGAGCCTATCTTTTCATTTCTAACTTTAAGCATCTTACTTAAAGGAAGAATTTGTTACAACCCACCCAAATGTGCAACCAAATCGCCCTAGCCTTCCGTGTATGCACTCATCTTTAGTGCATTATTGTTACATGTTTAAACCCTTAGTTAATTATCCAATTGATTACATGGTTGCTAAGTCGAGTCATATCTTGGACATTTTATTTTGGGACGATTGGGACTCATGGGTAAAGTACTAGTGTTATGAAGTAATGGGGAAAAACATCATATATTACCCCCGTATGTGCGTTAATCTTAAAAGTATTTCAAGTGTTTTGATTATCTTGATTCGAGTCATTAGATTAGTTTATTGTAAAGTATGTAAAAATTCAGGTGTAAGGGGAATGTACATTCCCTATGATGTATTATTTTGGATGATAGGGCAAGATTGTATGCAAAAAAAAAAAATCGAAAAACTCAAGGAAAAAGAAAAAAAATAGAAAAAGAAAGGAGAAAAACATACGGAGTACCATCCCGTTTCATTCTATGTTTATTTTATGTTTTTGTTATTTTTGATTCATTAGCTTAAGTCGAGTCTAGTCTTGGTTTAGCAACGCCATATTGTACATGTAATTAACCAGGATTATTAACTCACCACCAGTAAATATTGCCTTTATCCAACAAAATCATTTATTCCATATCCCTACACCTAACGTTATAACCCTTTGAAAGACCTCTTTGATAGTTTATCCTAGGTGCTTACGCCAAGTGGTGAAGGTTCGATCCTTTCCCAAGTCTATGGTAATCTATTTTGCTATGACAGGTAGTGAGAGATGTTTTCCATTTCCATATTGTGATATATACTTTATTACACCCGAGAGATGTGAGTATCTAAACACTATCTGTGAGGTGCTAGTGTATGACCTCCGTGCTTGTCTTTGGTCTTTAGTGGAACGATTATTTGTTGTAATTACTTTTATATTAGTGTTAAAAGACCCCTAACTTGTATTTTGATTAAAATAAAAGTGCATTTGCTTGAGGACAAGCAAATCTCAAGTGTAAGGGTATTTGTTGAGGCGAAAAGTGAACCATTTTTAGGGGGTCATTTAAGCCCGAATTCGAGATTATTTGATCAAATATTGCCCTAAATTGTTCCTTTTGTCATTTTAGGTACTTTTGGAGAGAAATCTGGAAAAGGAAGCATTTTGGACGTTTTTGGAGCATAAAAGTGAAGAAAACGGCAAAGTCTTAATTTTCCTTGCTGGGAACAGTACCTGACGGCGTCACAACTTCCTTAATGACGGTCCATAGGATTTTTAACTATAGGACCTGACGGCGTCACCAAGGCCGTAAGGGTCAAAACACAAGTGACGGCCCAGAAGAATTTTACACATGACGGCGTCAAAATCAGATCTAGGCAATACGATTTCTATTATGGCGGCGAGTTGACGGCATCACAACTTAATACATGACGCCGTCACCAGCTGTAATATATATATAGTTTTCCAAATTTCATTAATTGGTGTGCAACTTTGAGGGAAAAACCCTAGGCAGAATTTTACAGCTTTTTCAAGGGTTCCAACCCTTTGAATCTTTTATGTTCAATTAAAGATAAGTACTCTTTCAAATCATTCAATATGTCTATGTGTTGTTTGATTATATCTTACGCTTGTCTTCAATTTAACATGCTAGGCTAGATTTCTTTTGTGTTTGCTTAGATGTAGTGAAACCTAGATGTTAATTATGGGTTGATTGTTTGTTTATAGTTGTTACGGATGATTGTATTCGATGTTAGGCTTAAGAAAACTGGCAGACTTTGTCACAACTCACCATTTCAGGTCATTTCCCGAACTTTGGGAAATCACTATTCATCAAACACTATTCATCAAAACACTATTCATCAGTTTACTATTCATCATTTTTTGTGTCAGTTTGACATTCCGAGAAGCATTCAAAATTTTTACTATTCACTAAACACTATTCATTACCGGAAAAGTTTTCACTATTCACTTGCATTACACATTTCATCGTAAATTTAGTTTACGGGTATTCAAATTCGCGTAACCGGATTGGTTTAGGTGCGAATTCATTTCATTAGTGTTAAGGACACTGCATACGGACTAGAGACAGTCTGCATATCATCATAACAGCATTTTCATGTTATACCACTCTTAGGATTTTCAAATTTACATATTTGAAACATTTAACGTTTTTACGTATAAGTATTTATAGTAAACGTTAACACCCGGTTTATACACGACGAATATATCTAAATATTCCCACAATGGTCCCGACATATTTTTATATCCCTTTTATCATCATAAAAGTTATAACATTCAGTTACCCAGTATTTTGGAAATTTATTTTATTTATAACGTAAGCTTATGAATATTACGACGGTTTTCGTGAAAACTAAACAATAATCACCCGAACACTCAGGAATTGTACCCAACATACTTTTATCATTGTTATGACTTTATTTAGTCCCGGTTAACTTCATTAATGTTTATTTCTAGCAAACCCGGTACCCGATTATAACTAATACTTACACTAAACTACAACTAATAATACACTACATTTTCTAAGAGATCAAAACCGACTTTGCTACTCTTTTTAACATTGAAAACCGGCCACACATGCCCTCCCCTAGATCACTTGACTAAATTAACCATGTGCTAATATTATACTATAAACCATTACTAAATATCTAGCTAAAAACACCAAACACATAACATACATAATTTTTGAGAATCAAAAGCTCTCATTTCTCTTGTTCTTCTCCATAAACCACGACCAAAACCAAACACCATGATCAATCCATGATTTTCCAAAAGTTAAAGCATCAAAGTTGTTCATTTCATCATCCTAATCAAGAATCTTACAACAAAAATACAAGTAATCCAAGGTTTCTCATCATTTAATCACCTCATATTTCAAAGTGAGTTATCAAATTTATTTTCATGTTTTCATCTAATTAACATATGTATCTTATAGTATTCATGCTTAATTTCATGCACAAACTAGTGATACCACTTTATTTTTGTATACTTTTGAACATACAAACCCTAGATTTTGATTTAGGTGTTCCTTTGTTAAATGAACTTGATTACTAGTGATTAGGAACCCATGGTACCCTAAGAAGGTGTATGGTAAGATTAGACTAGCTTTGTGGTGTTTGCAAGAGATTCGGTTGAAGTAGAATCTAGTTTTGAACCTTGGAAATGGATTTCTAACAAGTATATATACCTGCTGTCCCATTTTGGTAAATCCAGGAAAATCAGTAAACATAAAGTAAACTTTGGCAAAATTCTTAGAAAATACTTTCAAAAACGAATCCGTAGGCGAAAGAACGGATTAAAAAGAGTTTATAACGAAGAAGTTATGATTTTTGCAAGTTTATTGACGAAAACTATTATTCTGAAAATTGTTGCTGTTGGACGTTTTTCGTCGGACAAAAAGAGGCTTTAGACGTAACCCGGAGGAGCCAAGCTTTCCAAAATATATTACTACATACTAAGACGTAACCGTGGATATAAAGAACAAGTAAAACGGACTTATAACGACAAAGATATTCACGTTTGAATATCGGCAAAACTCATTTCATTTTGACAGCTTTTACTAATATTGACGCTAAAACTACGTAGTAACTCTAGATTTATAAAAATAATGCCAAGTACCCAATTTTATAACTAATGAAGTATTAGTTATTACAAGTATATTTTTATCACTACGAGGCGTTATTTCAAGAATTACAACCCGAGGATTTCAACACGAACATTGATACATACGATATATATATAAGTATATATATTGCAACTAGCTTTATTTTTCTAATAGCCATATTTTTCCTAAGTCTTGGAATGTATATTTTTGACAACAACAAGTATTTTTCAAAGAGTAGAGTGGTATAGGGAACATGTGCATGGACATTCATAACATCATTTCGTGATCTAAAGTAGATCGTTCATCATTCATATTAGGTTGCGGTTAGAGATCGAACCTCATTTCTGTGTATACACTTTTGTCATCGTAGCTGTTGCACCAGGTGAGTCATAGCCCCTACTCTTTTAATTGTTCTATCAACTCTTTGGGGGAGATACATGCTACTACTTGCTTACTTGTACAGATTCACATAACATTTATACTTGATAACATTATACTTGATTACATTATACTTGATTTCATTATACTTGATGGCGTTATACTTAAACTTGTAAGTCTCTTTGGGATAACACATGCATTGGGTTTCGGAGATGAAGTATAACCAATGCTACTACCTTCCTTCTGAGCAACATAAAGTCTACTTGGATAACACATGTATTGGGTTTCGGAGATGAAGTGGAACCAATGCCACTACCTTCCTTGTGAGCAACATACTTAAGTGAGGTCTTCGGAGATGAAGTGTAGACTCACTACTAATTGCTTAACTGTTGTTATGAACATATACATATCTTAAACATATTATATTGTAGCAGTGGGTTGTGAACACACAGGTTACAAGTCTCTTATGGCGGGACTTGTAACTGAGTGGATTTACGATGCCTTTGCTGTG
This sequence comes from Artemisia argyi, assembly GCA_030686995.1. Lineage (NCBI taxonomy): Eukaryota > Viridiplantae > Streptophyta > Magnoliopsida > Asterales > Asteraceae > Artemisia > Artemisia argyi. The sequence goes on along the minus strand of CM060677.1, from coordinate 36,343,851 downwards.
TGAACACTTTCTATAAACTTTATTTGTTAAACAAACTCTATGAACTCACCAACCATTGTGTTGACACTTTAGCATGTATTTTCAGGTTTTAAGCTATGGCACACTACTGGAGGTTTTGGCAGGGCATGGCATGGTCATAGAAGACTCTGATTTAATCATTTGGGGACCGTTTTAAACTACTTTAAGGGCCTACTTTCGCATTACTTTTAACGATGTAACTTCAACAATTTGATTTAACTATTTTATTTTAAATGATTCAAGTGCAAACCATTTTTGAACTAGTGTTGTGATATCAATTGAGTTACACCCCAGCTATACGTATGCTTCCGCTGGACCCTATTTTGGGGGTGTGACAGATTGGTACCAGAGCTTTGGCTATAGCGAACTGAGTGTTTTTAACCTAGACTATAGCTACTTTTACGAAAACTTAACCCTATGACCGTCACGTGCCTGCCTGCCAAGCTGAAGCCTCATTTGTGGTTAGTTGCTGACATAGGTGATGAGATTTGTGTCTCATTATCTGATATATATTATATTCATTTATTATAGTTGATTACTATAATTGTCTTTCATATAAGCATGTTCACGTATCATATATATCACAGCGTTATGTTTTTCTTTGCATAGTTTCATCATTTGACCTCGAGTTTGGTCACCTGCTTTAGTCTTTCAGAACACCTTAGTATTTGTGAAGGACATGGTAGTAGTATAACTAAGCTGAGTATTTCAAAATTCATGGAACCTCGGTGGAATATAGACTGGTCATTTATATTCAACCCGGGATAGTAGGACATAGGCTGACCACCTATATCCGACTCAGAAATGAATTTTGCAACACTGAGAATAGTTATAATGATATTTTGTCTGGATTGTGTGTAAGCAATTCCAAAGTCGAGCCAATCTTTCAAAAGACCTTTTTCAAGGACGTTGAATCTAGACCTTGATTTTTAGCTTGGTTCTAGTGACTGTTCTTGTTTGATTGGGTTGCGAAAATCAAGCTAAAAGTTAAAGTCATCACTCAAACCGATTTAGCCTAACCTCATGACTGTTCTTGTTTGATTGGGTTGTGGGATTAAGTGAAAATCGGTTACCTAAAGGATTAACCTAAATGAGGTCTTTTGAGGGCTATGCTCGGGATTGGGAAGGTTTGCCTCATCAAGTCTGACCACGAGAACGTACCTAGTTGGATAGGAAACCCACATACATAAGCTTTGACACATTTTCTTAAACACACACTTAACTGATTAACATAAACTGAACTTCGGGACGAAGTTCCTTTTAGAGGGGAAGACTGTCACAACTCACCATTTCAGGTCATTTCCCGAACTTTGGAAAATCACTATTCATCAAACACTATTCATCAAAACACTATTTATCAGTTTACTATTCATCATTTTTGGTGTCAGTTTGACATTCCGAGAAGCATTCAAAATTTTTACTATTCACTAAACACTATTCATTACCGGAAAAGTTTTCACTATTCACTTGCATTACACATTTCATCGTAAATTTAGTTTACGGGTATTTAAATTCGCGTAACCGGATTGGTTTAGGTGCGAATTCATTTCATTAGTGTTAAGGACACTGCATACGGACTAGAGACAGTCTGCATATCATCATAACAGCATTTTCATGTTATACCACTCTTAGGATTTTCAAATTTACATATTTGAAACATTTAACGTTTTTACGTATAAGTACTTATAGTAAACGTTAACACCCGGTTTATACACGACGAATATATCTAAATATTCCCACAATGGTCCCGACATATTTTTATATCCCTTTTATCATCATAAAAGTTATAACATTCAGTTACCCAGTATTTTGGAAATTTATTTTATTTATAACGTAAGCTTATGAATATTACGACGGTTTTCGTGAAAACTAAACAATAATCACCCGAACACTCAGGAATTGTACCCAACATACTTTTATCATTGTTATGACTTTATTTAGTCCCGGTTAACTTCATTAATGTTTATTTCTAGCAAACCCGGTACCCGATTATAACTAATACTTACACTAAACTACAACTAATAATACACTACATTTTCTAAGAGATCAAAACCGACTTTGCTACTCTTTTTAACATTGAAAACCGGCCACACATGCCCTCCCCTAGATCACTTGACTAAATTAACCATGTGCTAATATTATACTATAAACCATTACTAAATATCTAGCTAAAAACACCAAACACATAACATACATAATTTTTGAGAATCAAAAGCTCTCATTTCTCTTGTTCTTCTCCATAAACCACGACCAAAACCAAACACCATGATCAATCCATGATTTTCCAAAAGTTAAAGCATCAAAGTTGTTCATTTCATCATCCTAATCAAGAATCTTACAACAAAAATACAAGTAATCCAAGGTTTCTCATCATTTAATCACCTCATATTTCAAAGTGAGTTATCAAATTTATTTTCATGTTTTCATCTAATTAACATATGTATCTTATAGTATTCATGCTTAATTTCATGCACAAACTAGTGATACCACTTTATTTTTGTATACTTTTGAACATACAAACCCTAGATTTTGATTTAGGTGTTCCTTTGTTAAATTAACTTGATTACTAGTGATTAGGAACCCATGGCACCCTAAGAAGGTGTATGGTAAGATTAGACTAGCTTTGTGGTGTTTGCAAGAGATTCGGTTGAAGTAGAATCTAGTTTTGAACCTTGGAAATGGATTTCTAACAAGTATATATACCTGCTGTCCCATTTTGGTAAATCCAGGAAAATCAGTAAACATAAAGTAAACTTTGGCAAAATTCTTAGAAAATACTTTCAAAAACGAATCCGTAGGCGAAAGAACGGATTAAAAAGAGTTTATAACGAAGAAGTTATGATTTTTGCAAGTTTATTGACGAAAACTATTTTTCTGAAAATTGTTGCTGTTGGACGTTTTTCGTCGGACAAAAAGAGGCTTTAGATGTAACCCGGAGGAGCCAAGCTTTCCAAAATATATTACTACATACTAAGACGTAACCGTGGATATAAAGAACAAGTAAAACGGACTTATAACGACAAAGATATTCACGTTTGAATATCGGCAAAACTCATTTCATTTTGACAGCTTTTACTAATATTGACGCTAAAACTACGTAGTAACTCTAGATTTATAAAAATAATGCCAAGTACCCAATTTTATAACTAATGAAGTATTAGTTATTACAAGTATATTTTTATCACTACGAGGCGTTATTTCAAGGATTACAACCCGAGGATTTCAACACGAACATTGATACATACGATATATATATAAGTATATATATTGCAACTAGCTTTATTTTTCTAATAGCCATATTTTTCCTAAGTCTTGGAATGTATATTTTTGACAACAACAAGTATTTTTCAAAGAGTAGAGTGGTATAGGGAACATGTGCATGGACATTCATAACATCATTTAATGATCTAAAGTAGATCGTTCATCATTCATATTAGGTTGCGGTTAGAGATCGAACCTCATTTCTGTGTATACACTTTTGTCATCGTAGCTGTTGCACCAGGTGAGTCATAGCCCCTACTCTTTTAATTGTTCTATCAACTCTTTGGGGGAGATACATGCTACTACTTGCTTACTTGTACAGATTCACATAACATTTATACTTGATTACATTATACTTGATTACATTATACTTGATTTCATTATACTTGATGGCGTTATACTTAAACTTGTAAGTCTCTTTGGGATAACACATGCATTGGGTTTCGGAGATGAAGTATAACCAATGCTACTACCTTCCTTCTGAGCAACATAAAGTCTACTTGGATAACACATGTATTGGGTTTCGGAGATGAAGTGGAACCAATGCCACTACCTTCCTTGTGAGCAACATACTTAAGTGAGGTCTTCGGAGATGAAGTGTAGACTCACTACTAATTGCTTAACTGTTGTTATGAACTTATACATATCTTAAACATATTATATTGTAGCAGTGGGTTGTGAACACACAGGTTACAAGTCTCTTATGGCGGGACTTGTAACTGAGTGGATTTACGATGCCTTTGCTGTGTGAACACTTTCTATAAACTTTATTTGTTAAACAAACTCTATGAACTCACCAACCACTGTGTTGACACTTTAGCATGTATTTTCAGGTTTTAATCTATGGCACACTACTGGAGGTTTTGGCAGGGCATGGCATGGTCATAGAAGACTCTGATTTAATCATTTGGGGACCGTTTTAAACTACTTTAAGGGCCTACTTCCGCATTACTTTTAACGATGTAACTTCAACTATTTGATTTAACTATTTTATTTTAAATGATTCAAGTGCAAACCATTTTTGAACTAGTGTTGTGATATCAATTGAGTTACACCCCAGCTATACGTATGCTTCCGCTGGACCCTATTTTGGGGGTGTGACAGACTTCCATTGGTAACTTGCTTGAACGTCTTAAGAAACATGATCAGAGGTGTACTATGATTTTTGGTTGTATTTAATGCGTAGGAGAATTCTAATGATCCCATGTTATGAGCTTCTAACGGCTCGACATAGGAGTGAAGTAGGATCCTATATAGTTAGGGAATATTGTATATGGCCCTACGACTAGTATTAAGGAATATGACCCGTCATCCATGCAATTGTAACAAGCTATCAGCCTGTAAAAGATATCTAGGGAGCAATGAAACCTAAGTAAACACAACTTTCCCCATTATTGTTACACCACATTAGTATAATTAGTTTAATTTTCATTTCTGTTATTTTATTTTGATTGCATCTTAGTTAATTGGGTTAGTTGGCTAGCAACTAATTTCGCCCACACCTCCAAAATCCGAGATTTTACTTGCTTTTATAAAATATTAAAATACAAAAAGAATCATCCGTCACCTCTAGACCTAGTTTAGGAGGCTTTCTAATCCTAGCGACACTATTCTTGAGTTGAACGATCAATCCTCCGGTACTTGTCACTATACTATACTACAACGATCAGGTACACTGCCTGGTGGGGGTTGTAAGCTTCTCGAGATCCCTTGAGAGGTAAAACCTAGTGCGATTCCCACGTATCAGCACCACACTTGGTCTTCATATTGGTGATTATGAACCAACAACTTCAATCTTCATATGTGACCGAAGTGGCCTCTTCGATACTGATTCTTTTAAAGCTCAACAATACGGTGCTGTTCAAGGTTGCACCAAAAATAAACTATCTACGAACTAAAATTCACATTTTTTTTAACATAAATAACATCCCCCCACTTGAGATGTAACATACTTGATAATTCTGGGGGTTTCTCATGATCTTCAAAGATGGGTCTTCAACGTAAGTGTGATTTTTGAACCTTTTGACTCGAACCTCAAACTAGAGCAAGTGGCAAGTTCCTAATCACAAGTCAAGACTACTCGGTAGGCTAAAGTGTATAGGTGAATCGAAACATTTATAACGTGGGTGAGAAACGAAAGGATAGGCTCAAAAGGGTGTAACTAGGGGTATCTTGCACTAAAGATGAGTGCAACAAAAGGGTGTACACGGTGGTCGAATAGTCAATGTGACTAATCGATAAACACACACGTATAGGCTTTTTGGGCGATAATCCTAAAATATTGCCTTCTCGAAAAGTTTCTTCCAAATGTACTAAGTAATCTCAATACACTACTCGTTCATGGTCTCAAAATGATGTAAATACCAAGTTCTAAAGTTTACAAACTACCGGCACACTTATAATTTTGGTAGATTTGGAGTAAAACAGGGGAAACTGAATAGGCTAAACATCACCATGATGTTAAGGGTTAATGTGCTCGGCTAAGGTCTATTCTAGTTAGGTTAAGAAAAACATGCCAAAAATTTTAAAGATGCAAAATTTTTCAAAATAAACTAGAAAAATGGGGCAAATAAAAGTTCAAGTTACATTCTACTCCCGACCCCCCACTTGAAATGTACAAAGTCCCTTTTTTACGCAAATAAGCTAAGAGAATAGAGGAGATTAGTAGAATTGGAACAAGAACTTCCCTGAATTTTGCTTTTGAAAATGAAGAAGGATCATGTTTGAGGAAACGTGCCTTCGCTCTGCTTAATGAGCAAACTTCATTTCCCTGAAATCACGTAACAACCACAAGCATAAAACCTAAAAAAGGCAAAATAAAAGAAAAACAAAAATCCTAACTCACTTTCTTAGGAATCATGGTTGCATTTAGCATATGCAACAAGCCTTTTAAACCACTTGGTGTCCCAAGTGGATGAGTGAAGTCTCGTGAGGGTTTACAGTGAACACACCCACAAAGTTCATTTAAAAACTAATACAAGGTTAATGTATGTTCATAATAAAAATCTTTTAAAATTATTTGGCACAGGAGAAAACTACGGCATAGAGGTTTCACAAGCTACGCCGTAGTTGGAAAAATCATACAGTGTTGCACCTGGGGGTGCTACGGCGTAGCTAACCAGAAGGCTACGCCATAGACTTTTCCTGGGGGAAATTTCTGGAGCAAAAAGGCTCCAAAATCAGCAAACATCATTCCCCTTTTCTCTTTTAGCTGCAAAAATGATTAGAACAACACATACAAAACCCAACTACACTAAAAGAAATGAAAAACAAAGATAATTCGGGTTGTCTCCCGAAAGAGCACTTTTCTTTGTTATCGAGTCTTTAAGTTAGACTCACTGTGGCGAATCTTCACGTAGGCGGTTAGGCTTGTGATATGTGGGAATTGCGTCCTCGCAACAGGTTTTACCTCTCAAGGGATCTTGAGAAGCTTACAACCCCCACCAGGCAGTGTACCTGATCGTTGTAGTATAGTATAGTGACAAGTACCGGGGGATTGATCGTTCAACTCAGGAATAGTGTCGCTAGGATTAGAAAGCCTACTAAACTAGGTCTAAAGGTGGGGGATGATTTTTTTTGTATTTTTATATTTTATAGAAAGCAAGTAAAATCTCGGGTTTTGAAGGAGTGGGCGGAATTAGTTGCTAGCCAACAAACCCAATAAACTAAGATGCAATCAAAATAAAATAAAAGAAATGAAAATTAAACTAATATACTAATGTGGTGGAAACAACAATGAGAAAAGTTGTGTTTACTTAGATTTCATTACTCCCTAGATATCTTTTACCGGTTGATTAGCTTGTTACAATTGCATGGATGACGGGTTATATTCCTTAAAACCAGTCGTAGGGCCGGGTACAATATTCCCTAACTCTATAAGATCTAACTTCACTCCTATGTCGAGCCGTTAAAAGCTCCTAACATGGGATCATTAGAATTCACTTATGCATTAAATACAACCAAAAATCGTAGTACACCTCCGATCATGTTTCTTAAGATGTTCAAGCAAGTTACCAATGGATGTCTGCCAATTTTCTTAAGCCTAACATCGAATACAATCATCCGTAACAATTATAGACAAACAATCAACTAATAATCAGCATCTAGGTTTCACTACATCTAAGCAAACACAATAAAAGCCTAGCCTAACATGTTAAAAGAAAGATAAACATAAGATAGAATCAAACAATACATAGACATATTGAATGATTATTGTATCTTTATTAAAACACGGAAGAAAGAAGGGTTTGAAACCCCTTCAATATGCAGGAAATTCGACCTAGGGTTTTTACATAACTTGTTCCACAAAAGTTTCACACATTACAATGAAAAATTGGAAAAATATATATAGAAATAGCATCCTGACGGCGTCATATATTAACCTCTGACGCCATCAACTCGCCGCCAAGTTGAAATTCGTATTGCCTAGATCCACTTCTGATGCCGTCATGTAGAAATAAGCTCTGGGCTGTCACTAGTATTTGGACCCTGACGGCCTTGGTGACGCCGTCAGGTCAATAACAAAGAAAACACTCTGGGCTGTCACATTATAATTTCCACATCCACATCTTTTGCCACTCTTGATGCCGTCATGTGTTGTAGCTTGACGTCTTCAGTTACTGTTCTAGCAAGGAATTTGAGACTTTGCCGTTTTCTTCACTTTTATGCTCCAAAAACGTCCAAAATGCTCTCTTTTCCAGATTTCTCCTCAAAAGTACCTAAAATGACAAAAGGAACGATTTAGGGCAATAATTGATCAAATAATCTCGAATTCGGGCTTAAATGATCCCTTAAAAGCGGTACACTTTTCGCCTCATCAAATACCCTTACAATTGAGATTTGCTTGTCCTCAAGCAAATGCGCTTTTATTATAATCAAATACAAGTTAGGGGCCATTTAACACTAATATAAATTTAATTACAACAAATAATCGTTCCACTAAAAACCAAAAAACAAGCACAGAGGTCATACACTAGCACCTCACAAATAGTGTTTAGATACTCACATCTCTCGGGTGTAATAAAGTATATATCATAATATGGAAATGGAAAACATCTCTCACTACTTGTCATAGCAAATAGATTACCATAGGATTGGGAAAGGATCAAACCTCCACCACTTGGCGTAAGCACCTAAGATAAACTATGAAAGAGGTCTTTTAAAGGGTTATAACGTTAGGTGTAGGGATTTGGAAAACATGGTTTTGTTGGATAAAGGCAATATTACTGGTGGCAAGTTAATCATCTTGGTTAATTATATGTACAATATGGCGTTGCTAAGCCAAGACTCGACTCGAATTAAGCTAATAAATCAAAAATAACAAAAACTTAAAATAAACATAGAATGAAATGGGATGATAGTCCGTATGTTTTTTTTTCTCTTTTCTTTTTCTATTTTTTTAATTACAAACACTTTTGCCCTACCATCCAAAATAATACATCATAGGGAATGTACATTCCCCTTACACTTGAATTTTTACATACTTTACAATAAACAAATCTAATGACTCGAATCAAGATAATCAATACACTTGGAGTACTTTTTAAGATTAATGCACATATGGGGGTGATAATTTGATGTTCTTCCCCATTACTACATAACACAAGTACTTTACCCATGTTTCCCAATCATTCCAAAACAAGGGTTTAAACATGTAACAATAATGCACTAAAGATGAGTGCATACACGGAAGGCTAAGGCGATTTGGTTGCACATTCGGGTGGGTTGTAACAAATTCTTTCTTTAACTAAAATGCTTAAAGTTAGAAACGAAAAGATAGGCTCGGGGGGTGTACTAGGGGTTTCGTGTACTAAAAATGAGTACAACGCTAAGGTGTGGGAAAAATCAATTGACTTTACTAGTCAAGTAATATTACTTAAATGGTCAAATAATTTTGATACGGTTTTAAACACAAGGGTGATCCTAATGCCTCTTATCATGTAGTAAATCCTACTACACGAATGTAGTCTCACTAGCGGTCTCGGGATGCATCACTAACGCAAGTTCTAGAATCTAAATGCTACCGATACACTCATAAGCACTAACAATAAATGCTTTTTCTATCAAATCTACAGGCGAATCTCACATATTTGGGTGGAAATTTTTTCTAAATGGTACGGTTTTGTGCTAGTTATACAACTCCTATCCATGAGACGCTTGTTAAGGCTAAAGTTTCACTCCTAAATGTTGTAAAAAATTTTAAATTTGGCGCTAAAATTACACTAACAAGTATTTCTTTTAGTTTTATTACACACCTACCATCAAACAAACAAACTCAAGTGCAATTGTATCCTATAAGGTATCATCATTTACCCTCCCCTTACACTTAGGATGAACATTGTCCCCAATGTTCAATTAAAGGATGTAAAAGTAAAATAGGTAAAAGAATGAAAACAAATACTCCCTTGATTCGTTCGATGTGGATGGTGTGTCAACAAGGTTAGATCTTTCTCCAAGAAAATTAACGTTGAAAGCTTCCCTCCAGAAATATAAATCATTTTCTTGTCCAATATAACCTGTAAAGCCTGAGAGAACAATCACAAAAACCCAAAGCATCAATGCGAACAAAAAAAACTCACAACTAGATGTAATTCCAGACTTAGGAATAAAAACAAAACAATTAAAGATATAATGCTTGTGGTATGAATGTTTGCAGATTTCCTGGAGTTTATAAAACTAAAGAATCAACAAAAACTTTAAGACCCCGGTATAAACAAAACTCGCAAAATTTTTCAGAATTTATGTACCTGACGCCGTCAGGTTATAACTCCTGACGCCGTCAGAATGTTCCCGCAAAAATCTCATGTTAAGTTTCTGGAAAATTTCTGGAAAAACTTATGCCTTACTTCCTGGAAAATACTGCAAAACATCATTATGACTAGATACAAGCATTTGACTCAAACAATTACTAATACACATGTTCATTTAATATTGTTGTGGTTCATGCTCAATTTCGTTCTTATAAACAAATTTGAGTCTCCCCTTACACTTAGCTTTTGCAAAATACCTTTATATGTAATTACGACGAAGTTAAAAACAAAATAAAGCATTTTCACAATTTACTTTGAAACATGAGCCACAAACAATAAAAATAAAACATGCATACGGAAACAAATAAAATCAAATAAACAAACATTCAAACAAATAAAGCTTGGGTTGCCTCCCAATAAGCGCTTGTTTTTGTTCGACTCACGAGCCTGACTCTACCCTTATTTAATAGAAATAGGGGAGGTTTTCCCTACACTTAGGATTAAGTATGGGTGGAAGTAGCGATACACACCCTTAGGGTGGAAATATGCCACGTAAGGTGAAGGGGGTGAGTGAATGGCTTCCTTCATCCTAAAACTACCCGGATAATATTGGTTGATGGGTGGGTCGGTTCCTCTTTTGTCTCCTAGAAAAATATCTAAGGATGGAAAGGTGTGTAAAGATTTAGGTTCCGGTTCATCAACACTAGGAAATTCCCTAGAACTAGGAGTAAGGTTATCACTACAAGTATTCAAACCTATTTCCTCAACTGGTGCTTGGTCCAAGGGTTCTACCTCCATCGGAATTCCTAAAGTTTCTTCTACTTCTTCCGGGTAAGTCACGGGCAGTGTGTGTGCCTCAAATGATGGTAGGACTTGTGGAGTACTTAGTGGACTTGGATTTTCTACTCTATCCTCCATCTCATCAAGATCACCTATGTGTTCATCTTGTAATATGTTAGTGCCTAACCACCTAGGTATTTCGTCTCTAACCATCTCACAATCTTGTTCCAATTCAAAGTCCATGTTCTTAAAAACTAGGTCTTTTTGCTCATGGTACCTATAGTTGGATAAATCCTTCTCATTTGTTTCCTCAAAGTCTGACGGATACAAACCCATCAATTCATTCAACTTATGGTTCACGGTTAGGAAACTTTCCTCGAAATTCTTCCAAAGGGTCTCACTAAAAGTAATTGATCCTGATAATGATCGTCTAATTGAAATCACACATGCATAAAATTCATCAAACCCATCTAACTTTACCCCCAACTCCTCTTGGTTATCACTAAGATCACACAAAAATTCATTGGAATGATAGGAAGCAAATCTATCAGTGAAATATAATTGTTCTTCTATTGTCAATGATCTAAATGGAATTTCATCCGCCATAGTGACAAATGAAAATGGTTTTACAAACAAAGGGCACAATGAAAAAGATAGAATACCAGAAAGCTAATAAAAAGAAAATAAAAATCTCACTTGATAGGAATCTAATGGGTAGACCTAATTAAAATGAAATTCAACCTAAGCAATAACTATTCCCCGGGCTGCGGCGCCAAAAACATGATACATGGGAATTGCGCCCTCGCAACAGGTTTTACCTCTCAAGGGATCTTGAGAAACTTACAACCCCCACCAGGCAGTGTACCTGATCGTTGTAGTATAGTATAGTGACAAGTACCGGAGGATTGATCGTTCAACTCAGGAATAGTGTCGCTAGGATTAGAAAGCCTACTAAACTAGGTCTAAAGGTGAGGGATGATTCTTTTTGTATTTTTATATTTTATGGAAAGCAAGTAAAATCTCAGGTTTTGAAGGAGTGGGCGGAATTAGTCGCAAGCCAACTAACCTAATAAACTAAGATGCAATCAAAATAAAATAAAATAAATGAAAATTAAACTAATATACTAATGTGGTGGAAACAATAATGAGAAAAGTTGTATTTACTTAGATTTCAATACTCACTAGATATCTTTTACCAGTTGATTAGCTTGTTACAATTGCATGGATGACGGGTTATATTCCTTAATACCAGTCATAGGGCCGTGTACAATATTCTCTAACTCTATAAGATCCTACTTCACTCCTATGTCGAGCCGTTATAAGCTCCTAACATGGGATCATTAGAATTCACTTATGCATTAAATACAACCAAAAATCGTAGTACACCTCCGATCATGTTTCTTAAGACGTTCAAGCAAGTTACCAATGGAAGTCTGCCAGTTTTCTTAAGCCTAACATCGAATACAATCATCCGTAACAATTATAGATAAACAATCAACCAATAATCAACATCTAGGTTTCACTACATCTAAGCAAACACAAAAAAAGCCTAGCCTAACATGTTAAAAGAAAGATAAACATAAGATAGAATCAAACAATACATAGACATATTGAATGATTATTGGAGCACTTATCTTTATTAAAACATGGAAGAAGGTAGGGATTGAAACCCCTTCAATATGCAGGAAATTCGACCTAGGGTTTTTACACAACTTGTTCCACAAAAGTTTCACACATTACAATGATAAATTGGAAAAATATATATAGACATAGCATCCTGACGGCGTCATGTATTAACCTCTGACGCCGTCAACTCACCGCCAAGTTGAAATTCGTATTGCCTAGATCCACTTCTAATGCCGTCATGTAGAAATAAGCTCTGGGCCGTCACTAGTATTTGGACCCTAACGGCCTTGGTGATGCTGTCAGGTCAATAACAAAGAAAACACTATGGGCCGTCACGTTATAATTTCCACATCCACGTCTTTTCCACTTTTGATGCCGTCATGTGTTGTAGCTTGATGTAGTCAGGTACTGTTCCAGCAAGGAATTTGAGACTTTGCCGTTTTCTTCACTTTTATGCTCCAAAAACGTCCAAAATGCTCCCTTTTCCAGATTTCTCCTCAAAAGTACCTAAAATGACAAAAGAAACGATTTAGGGCAAAAATTGATCAAATAATCTCGAATTCGGGCTTAAATGACCCCTTAAAAGCGGTACACTTTTCACCTCATCAGCTTGTGTCCCTATCCCCTTATCCAGGATAGTCGGTAACTGGTCCCAAACTGTTTGAGTGACATAGGGTGCTAATCCGTAATGATTTTATAATAGAAAATTTGCTTTTGCCCATGTACTACGATACTCCATTTCATCCTTTTTGATTGGCCATGCTTCTCCAAACTTGACTTTAATCCAGTTATCAAAAGATATCCCCCGGTACCCGACTTCTCTTCTTAAGTGAGCATTAAAACATGCCCATTCATATCTTTTACCCATATTTACTTCTTCCAATTCCCCATCATTGCACTTCGTCCAAGTAGGGTCACAAGTGGGTCAAGCTTGAATCATTCCATCGTCCGTCATTAAAGATGGCTTACAAAAGTGGAGTGTCCAATTAACTTCTTCCCCAGAATTAAAACCATCAAAGTAATTATTGATCCAGGGTTTCTTATCGATTTTTTTTATATAAGTAGCAAGACCAAACGTTGGATTCCTTAGTTAATAGCCTTAATCTGGCATGTCCTCCTCCATTACACTTTCTGATGTAAGGGCAACAGGAAGGCATGCATAACCTTCCTTTTTCCTTAATTGGTTTAGGTTCACAACAATGACGAACCACTGTTACAATGATAGGCCCTTCACCGCCCCGAGGTTTAGGTGGCGGGTTGTCATCGTCGCTATCTTTTCCCAATGATTCCCCGTTTTCGTCATTTGTGTCTGAGCATGCATCATGTGCATATTTTAAACATAATGGAGTCATATAATTGAAAATGTCACATGAAATTCCAAGCGTGTTTGGTGGATCTCTTTCAACATCACCTTTTTCCACTCGTAACATAGTCATATCTTTGTGCTTTTGTATGTTCAATTCTTCCATATTAAAAATGACTATATCGTTGTAAAGCTCAACTCCAAATGATATTTCATTCTCAAAAACATTACTACGTGCTTGAGATGTTGCTAAAAACAGTCTTCCAAGGATGAGATCTTCCCTTGGAGGGTTGGCCATATCGATCACAACAAAATCAACAGGATATAAAAACTTGTCAATCTTTACCAAAACATTATCAATGGTTCCGATTGGGATTGCTTTAGTCATGTTCGCCATCTCGATCACCAAACTTGTCTTCTTGAGGCTTGTAAATTTAAGTGAAATAAATATGGATAGAGGCATTACATTGACGCTGGATCCTAAATATTCCAATGCCGAGAGGTTAGAGTTACCAATGGTGCAAGGGAGAATAAAGTTCTCAGCACTATTCTCTTTATTTGGAAGTTGGCAAGGAATTGTACCGCGGTCTTTAGGTTTCTCATTTTGAAGGATTTCTTCACAAATTAGACCTTCGTACTCTTTTGGATGATTTTCTTCCTCATTGTTGGCAAACATTGCCATGCACACTCCGACTGTTCTTTTGCTCTCCTCGATAACGTTCTTCTCATGGATTTCCTCGGTCAATTTCCCTATCATTGTTTCGAGATTCATTAGGGACTCGTCATGATTAGCAAGGCTCTTGTTAGTGGATTCTTGAAAATTCCTCAACGACTCATCTTGTTCTTCTTGTTTCTTTCTTGAGTCTTCAAGATATTGGTTGATAGTATCTTCGAGGTTCGATCTTTTTTCGCCATAGGGAGCTCGATTATATCCTGTTCGGTAACCATTACTTTTGTAACTTTGGAACGTTCTTCCTTCTCCATATTTTACATCTTCGATCTTTTCATCATCTTTTAAAGGGAAATCCTTAGCCAAATGAGTTCCTTCACAAATTTCGCATCCCACTTGAATGGCATGCACATTTTCTTTAAGCTTCTTCATATCACGTCCTAGACTTTCGAGCTTATTGGTGATTAGGGCGATTCCATCTGAACTTTCGCTAACACTTCTACTTCCACCATCATGCCACTTCTGAGAGTGGTCCACCATATCTTCAATAATCTTTAAAGCTTCGGCTGGTGTCATTCCAGGGATTGACCCTTGAGAGTCTAACATTCTTCGGGTGGAGATGTTAAGCCCCTTGTAGAAAATACTTACTGTTTGTTGCTTGTTGAGGTAGTGAGTTAGGCACTTAAAAAGAAGATCATTGTACCTATCCCAAGCTTGGTACAATGATTTGTCACCATCTTGTTTGAAGTTGTGTATTTCCTCGAGCTGTTGAGCCATCCTTGAAGGAGGGCAATACCGTTGGATTAATTTCTTCTTCAACAAGGCCCAAGTATTGATGGTTCCAGTGGGTAACCTATCAATCCATCTTTTAGCTGCATCGGTAAGAGTCATAGGAAAGTCTCTAAGCATAACCGCATCGTGAGATACTCCAGGAATGTTGAACAGACTGACAATGTAGAGAACATTCTCAATTTTCTAGTGAGCATCTTCGGTCTTTGCTCCTGAAAAGGGGTCTTTCCGCAGCTCCATTATAAACTGGTTCTTGATTTCGAATTGAACTTCTGCTCCAATAGCTGGCCTAACCAAACCAGGCCCTTGTTCATCACGGGTAAGAGCTAAGTATTCCTCGAGAGTAAGAGTCTCGATGTTAATTTCACCCATACTACCTGCAACTAGACAAGGAATCGTGAGTGCTGAAAATAAAATAAAAATGTAAAACTTAAATAAAATCTTATTAGCTCTCCGACAACGGCGCCAAAAACTTGAGGCTGGATTTACCGACCAGGTTTTATATTTATAATAGTCTCGTCTACCTAAGGTCTACCTAATGCACTAACGGGCAGTGTATCCGGTCGTGTGAGGTATAGCTAGATGGTAAAGCCGAGGCCGTCCCAAGAGCTAAGGGGCGGAAGATATCTAAGTTTTAATGTCACTAAAATAAAAGGGGTTTTTATAATGAAATGATTAAATAAAATAACAAATCAATAAAGCAAATAAATGGTGAACGGAAATCAGTAGGAGAAAGCAGTGTTAACCTAATTATTACTCTTGTTATCAATGTGACAAGTTCTCTAATTATGCATCCTATCATTTTATCGGGGGGTTAAAGTCACTTGGCTCCTTGTTAAGTTCGCCTAGCCTATTTCCCACAGAATCCCAGTCCGATATCAAAGGACTACCCCTTTGTTATTGACGGAGGTCAACGGTAGACTATGTTGAGTCATTAAGTACCTCTACTAACTTAGACTAATCTAGCGGGATGCGGGCATGGTCACATCTTACATCCCCTCTAACTTCTTAAGTATATCTATTTGGTAGGTGATCCTATGGTCAATTCGCACATGTATGACAATGGAAGCCTCAACGGTTCGTCTTAACCATTACCAAGTCACACCTTCTAATAAAATGTGGGTACGGTCGCCTCAAACATTCCCCTCGAAGGACTACCCAATATCAATGCCCTTAAAACTAGAGTGTCCCAAGACTAGCTAAGCAAGTATGTAAATAAAACGGATAAAGATGCGCAAAAACTAAATCACATAAATAACAATTTCATAAATAGGCTAACACCAAGAGGTGTTTAGCCACTCATGTTCATGAATGCAGAAAAAAAAGGTTTAACATAATAAATGTAAACATTGAATCAATACAAACAAATTGAATGAATAGACTTATAGTTGTGGTGTGAAATCTCCCTTGGAGTGGACTAGTATGCTTATGGAACTTCGTCCTCCTGCTCCCTTAATTCCTCCTGACTTCTGTGTGTTGGAATGTGTGATGTCAAACTCGGAATTAGGGCTGGTATTTATAGGCCCAACATAGCTACGGCATAGCCCTAGGGTTGGCTACGCCGTAGTCTTTGATAATTGCATTTACGTCGTAGTTAGATTGTATGCTACGGTTGTAGTTTTTTCAACTATCATGTCTACGGTGTAGTTATGTGGGAACTACGCCGTATTTTCTTCTATGGCCTTGATATTTCTTTATTGCTTGAATTTGGGGTCTACGTCATAGATAGAGAGAGGTTACTCCGTAGAACGCTTTGGTGTTCAGCTACGCCGTACGTGTGGTGCTAGCTATGGCGTAGTCTTTAGAAATAATATCTACGGTGCAGGTAGATGGAGCATCTACGCTGTAGTCTTTAGTAATGATAGTTACGGCGTAGGTAGATTGGGCATCTACGCCGTAGTCAATGCAGAATCCGCATACTTCAATGATTCGCGTGTAAATCCTTCCAAATCCGCGTCTTTTCGTTCCTTTGCTCATCTTTGCCCTGAAAACTGAATATAAACAAATAAGAGTATATATCCAACATATTTATATAAAAGATGAGCAATATAGGGGGAAATTAACACCTAAAATACGAGAAGGTTTGTTATTATCTAGTACGTGAGTGTGAGTTTCTGTCATCTCAATAGAGCTTGTGTGAAATGCGTTGTCAAAAGAGGCTTTGTCTACAATGGACTTATCATCACGGGTGACATGGTAAAGCTTGGTAGAAAGCTACTTCAGGCTTATTCACGAACATCATGTATTTAAATATGCATGGATTGTGTTTTATGCTAAAAGCAAAATTAAATCTCTAACAGAGGTTCTAAGAACATAAGGTATCCTCTGTCAATGTTGTATAATCTCCAATGATCATCGTGTCATATGTAGGGATTCATTTAAAGATGGTTTATGGTGTTCTTAATAAACATCAAAAGCTTCATATGTAGATAATATGTGTTGTAGTAAAACAGAGGCAATATAGCATATGAGTTTCATAGGAGACATACCAAATTGACAAATGGTATCCTTTGTCTTTAATGTACAGTCTCTGTTCACCTTGTGGTAAACATTTTGTGAAGGAAGGTTCTGACCCCGACTTGAGTGTACAATTATGTGTCCCAATTCTTTAAATGAACCTTTACGAAGGTTACAACGGAGGTTGCCACAGAGACTGGAACAAAGGGTTGCTGATTTTGAGCCTTCTTTTTAGGAAAACCCCTAACAGAGGCTACGACAAATACTTCTTCTTATAATAAACCCGAACAAAGGTTACGACAGAGGCTGCTGCGGATGCTGCAATAGAGTTTACCAAGATTGCACAAAGGCTACGGTTTAAGCTATTCTTCTTAAAAAGAACCCTAACAGAGGCTCATGCGAAGGTCATTGAGTTTGAACCTTTTTCGTAAAATGAACCAAAATAGAGGCCCATAAGAAGGTTGTTGAATTTGAACCTTCTTCGTAAAACGAACCCAAAACAGAGACTCCTACGAAGGTTATTTAATTTGAACCTTCTTCATAAAACTAACCCAAACAGAGGCCCATATATGAAGGTTGTTGAATTTGAACCTTCTTTGTTGATATAAATAATGCCTAAAAATGTTATTCATATTTTTCGATATCTCTATGTTTTGATAATCACAAAATGAAAACTCATTAAACCAAAGATTATAACGTAAATAAGTATTTAGTAATAAATATTCATTTTAACCAACTAATCACGTAAGGTATAAATACACAAAATGTTTATTGCATTATATGATCAAAGGAACATTTTAATAATCACTAGATTTTTATAAAATGTCACAAACATTTTATATCTTTTAGAAAATCATTTTTGGTATTAAATAAAAATGTTTAATTAACCATAAATATATAAATTCAAATTTTCAACCAAAATTGGCAAAAATGTTCCAGAAAAACCTTCCCCACAGAATGACAAATCTAGGCAACGTTCAGATTGGGCGGCCCCCTTAATTATAAAGGCGGCCCCCTTAACAATTAAGGGGACCAACCCCTTAATTATGGGGACCGGCATGCTCCTGAACCTCCCCAGCTTTGCCTATAAATACTGGTTCATTCATGCATTTTTTCCTTGCCTTTTTGCACAAAAACTTTTTCGCTAATCTCTCTAAATCAATTCTTTGATCATATAATCATAAGCTTTTTTTTCCAAGTGATTCAAGCTTCAACAGTCAAGTACAAAGAGAAAAATACTTCTATTAATCAAGACAAGAAGTATTACAACTTAGTATCACCTTGATATCTAAGTTGTTAGTTCATTCCAACTTGTTTATAATTCATTGATTGGTGTATAAGGTGTGTATATTGGTTAGCTAGATTTAGACATAGGAACTAGATTAGTTGGCAGTGTGAAGTTGTACAAGAAGTGAAGAAGTAGAGGAGTATAGAAGTAGAGGTGCATAGAAGTAGAGGTTAGTAGTGAAGACATAGAAGCCGTAACATAGTGTAGAAGACTTGAAGTAGTGAAGACTTAGAAGCCTTGAAGTAGTGAAGACTTAGAAGACTTGAAGTAGTGAAGACTTAGAAGCCTTGAAGTACTGAAGACTTAGATGCCTTGAAGTAGTGAAGACATTGAAGTCTTGAAGGTGTGAAGTTATTGAAGCCTTGAAGAAGTAGAAAAGTAGAAGTAGTGAAGTAGTGACAAGATAGAAGTTGTGAAAAGATAGAAGACATCAAGTTGTGAAGAAACAAGAGTTGTGAAGAAGTCTAGAAGGAGTGAAAGGGTGTGAAGAATTTGTGGTGTGATTGAAGTTGTGAGATTGGTTCTAGCTACGATTAGAACTCGACATTTAGCTTTGTGTCGTTAAAATTGGTGTAAGCTAAGGTGTGTACGATTTTCTCCGCCATAAGGGAGCCTATTGACTTAGTGAAGAAAACTCTCGAGTTCGGTACTCGGGGAGTGGAGTAGGGCAAGGAAGGTGTCCTTGTAGCCGAACCACTATAAATCTTTTGTCTCTCGGTTTGATGTTTCCATCTCTCATTCTTTACATAGCTCACTTACTTACATTTTGCATATAGTTATAAATGCTTACACTGTGCATATATTGATTTCACATAAAGATCAAACGAAGTTCCATTCCTAAAACCAATTTCATATAATCAACCTAAAAGAACATACGTGTAATAGATAATATAGTAGTTCTCACACTAAAATTTAATCAAGTATTTCTCAAACAAATATATTGAATAAACTCGAATCTACAATTTAGAAACAAAGTTTTTATAAAATTAAAAAGAGGTAAAACTATTCAACCCCCTTCTAGTTTTTCACAATTGGCATCAGAGCTACGTTGAACAAGATCTTTTAAAATATATTGTATTTTAAAAACTTGATTTGATCTATGGAATCTGGAAATTTTTTAAAAAGGCAATCTAGGCAAAAACCACCACTATTTGAAAATGATAATTTTTGTGAATGGAAAAATAAATTTGAAATTTATGTGAAATCAATAGATCAAGATCTTTAGCATATCATTTCAATTGGTGATCTTCAACCAACTAAAACGGATTTTGAAAATCAGTATAATCATATTCAAACAAAGATTGATAAAAATACTAAAGCTAAATTAATGATTTATAAAACCCTACCAAGAGTTGTAAAACGGCAAGTGATATTTGAAAATGTCTTTTAATCTTTCACCAAGGGAAATGTAAAGCCAAAGATGATAAACTTGATGTTGCACAAGATATAGTCGTTCTAGAAAATTTAATAGATAAACATTTAGTTGAAATAAATGCAAGTGCTACTAGTTCAAATGTGGTCATTCAAGGTATCAATGACGAAGAATACATGAGCCAAATCCGAAGAGAGATTGTTAATGAATCATGGAGCGACCCGGACGAAGAGGATGATCACAATATGGCATGTGAAGACGTTCAAATAGATGAAACTACAAGAGTTGATGGCAAGGAATACATGTGTCAAGACCTAAGTGAATTTATAAATGAATCATAGAGCGACATGGACGATGAAGAGGAGCATCATATGGTATGTGAAGATTGTCAAGCAAATAAAGCTACAAAAGAGGTACAATCCGAAACCAAACATTTTTGCTATGATCAATTTAAATTAGAATTTTCAAAATTAGAAAACAACTTCAAACATTTTTGCAACATAGACTCAAAAATCATTTTTAAAAATGAATCTTCCACATCCATTGAAAGTAATTTTGAAAAAGAAATAATTTTAGAAGATAAAATGCCTAGACTTGAAAGTAATATTGAAATTGATCTTGAATGTAAAAATTGTCAAGACTACAAACAAGAGATTAAAAGAGAAAATGAAAAAGCAAAAATATTAGATAAATTTGAAAATAGGTCCAAGTCTCTAAAATACTTACTTAATATTCAAAAGTCATTTAAAGATAAAACCGGTTTAGGATTTAATGCAAATGATCCTTCAACAAGTAAATCAAAGAAAATAAAATTTGCAAAACCTAGTTGAGAAATTTAGAGATTACTCTAGCTATAATAATTATTTACTTCTTGAGTCAAGAAAGTCATTATCCATGTGTGAAAACATATTAATAAGGAATTCTTGCATTTGCTATCGACATACATACCATATGCATTTGAATGCAATGGATATTGTGACTAACCATCTAGGACCCATGAGATTTTGGGTACCAAGTTGTCTTTCATGTTAGGTGTTATAATCACGAAGTAAAGGAACTCGAACATGTGTTGGCACACTTGCTTATACGTGAAGATTGGCGAACAATTATATGGAAAACTAGAAGGGGGGGGGGGTTTGAATAGTTTACCGGTTTTTAACTTCTTTTTACTTTGAAAACTTTACTTGTAATCAACAATTGAAACTAATTAACGATAAGTAATATGCAAGTATAAAGTAAGAAACGATCAAACCACAACACGATTGTTTATCGTGGTTCGGCTACAAGGACTCTTTTTCCTTGCCCTACTCCACGCCCCGAGTATCCAACTCGAGAGTTTCAATCACTAGTCAACAAGCTCCTTTCACCGGCGGAGAAAACCTTACACGTCGCTTACACAAGATTTCCGACACAAAGCTAGATGTCGAGTTCTTTTACAAGGGTACAACCACTCCCGTCACACTATGTATTTTAAGGCCTAAAATACTAACCGATCACTACTGAAATTACACAATGAAATGATGTATAAACTTCACGAGTTTACACAATGCTAAGCTATCAAGACTTGCAACATTGTGTTGAGACTTGTAACTTTTGGTGTGAACTTTGTGATCTTCTTTGCTATAAAAGATCTCACACAAATGAAATGTTAATGAATTAGATGAATGTAATGAGAATGTATGTGTAAAATATAATGAGAAGTGATGAAGGAATTCTTGAGAGTGGTTTGGTATTTATAGCCAAACAAGACAGCAGGCTGGTGGATCCGGCGGAACCAAAACAAGGGTTCCGCCCTTGTATGTCCACAAGTCTAAGAGTCAAAAGCTCAAGAAATCTTTCCATATCTATGCAATGTCTAACCAAGATCCTTAAGGTAAACAATAAGATATATTGAGTAAGAATCTTTCCAAGTGTGTAATAAATCTTATGGTAAGTCAACTTCTAGATTTGGAAATCTTTCCATAAATGCACATGATGTATGCCATGATGTCATACAACATTTTCTATTTATAGAAATATGAAAATGTTATGTTTTATGCAAAATGTAAATGTAGCAAATGTGATGTTTAAATGAAATAAAGTTCTAGTTATGAAAGACTTAAACTAGATTCATGATTTGCTAAGAATTAAAGTTTATACTTTGTCGTTAACAAAACTTAGCAAAGATCGTAAAATATAAATAACGTTTTTAGGCGATATTTGTATTAACAATCTCCCCCTTTTTGTTGAGGAAAAAACATAAACTTTATTTTTAAGCAAGTCACTAATTATAGTGTTAAGTCTTGAAAAAATTATATTTAAACTTGTTTTGTTTGACTTATGAAAATGAGTTTAAGTTTAAATATGTTTTCTCCCCCTTTTTGTCGAAACAAAAAGAAGAGTAGCATAGCGGAATGGTGCAAGCCAAACGCTCCCCCTTGGACAATACTCCCCCTAGTTGGGGTGCCAAGTAAGGAGACATGGATTTTGATCCTACAAAAAAAAAAGTTAGTGTCGAAAAGACAATATATATACATGTAACCATAAGCAGGTATAGTATGTAAAACAATCACCACACCAAAAAAATGGTCAACCAACAATGCACATCCTAAAGTCAACCAACAATGCCCATATTAAAGTAGAATGAAATTCATTTCATGTAAAATTTGACTTTTGAAAAGTCAAAGAAAAGAAATGAGGTAGATAACATCCTACTTCTTATAAAAAAAATAAACCAAAAATGAACAAAGAAAGAAAAGAAAATAAAATCCTACTTCTATAAAAGGAAGTCACCCAACATTGTCTTAAATGGGGCAAAAAGCCTCCAAAATGCTCTAGGAATGCTTTGGGTGAGAAAGAGAATCCAAACGCTCAAGAATGTGTTGTAGTGCAAAGCGGGTTTCAACTTGGACTTAGTGAAGCATTATCTTAATGCTTTCACTTATTTTTGCCAAACGCTCACAATGTGAGCACCCATGGCCAGGATTGGGTAGGAGTGGGTCATTTGTTGATGGTGGTGGTGGTGCTGGAACATTGGTGGTTTGTTGAGATGAGGTAGGACTGGCAATGGAGGAGAGCAAGGTGGTTTGGAACTCCATTGCTTGATGGAGATGGGATTCAACCATGCTTTTAAAAGCATATAGGTTGTTAAGGGGATCATTGATCTCCTCGTTTGTGTTTGGTAGGTTGTTCCATAGGGATGCCTCTATTTTCTCATAGGAAGGAAAGAAGGACTCAAAGTGTTGTGATTGGGATTGTGATTGTGATTGAGTTGGTTGAGGTAGTGGTTGATCATGGTGTTCAAAGTTTGGTTCTCTATAGAGAGGGCCATGAATATCTTTGAAGAGAGGGTGAAACAACAATGGTTTTGGTTGGGGAGGTTGTGAGGATGGTTTTTGTTGTGATGATGGTTCTTGTTCAAAAGGTTCATTGGGCTCAAAGAATGCCCTTGGTTGATGTGTTGCCATTCATTCAATTGAGCCAAATGAAGGCAATGGTGGTGGATTAGTGGATCTAGGTGGAAGATCCTCTAAGTCTTGTAGGAAAGGATGTGGAGATGTTGGTGGAGTGCCAAAAAGCTCCATTCAACCTAAACCAAAAAAATTGAAAACATATAAATAAAGGTATACGTGAGGAACACCATTTAGATTAGTGCTCGAGCTAAATGTACAAATACAATAACGAAATCTTTGCATTATGTATACAGATCATAAGCATAGCGAATAACGTGTTTCAATTCTTGCTCATTCACTCCTTAATGGGTAAATTTGGGTGAAGTTTTATACTTTAAGCGTAAAACCAAAAACTCTACTATAAAAGTAACGCGATAAATGGGACATCAATTCTGCATGCTGATATCTCAATTGTCATATATGAATACCAAGAACATATAAGCTAGCAACTTATGAATGTTTGTGAATCATTGCCTGAAAAAGTTGTATGACATTGCAACTTAGTACGTTATCTAATGGAGACATAGCTAATGTTTATGAAATTTGTGACATGATAAGATGGAGGGCTGCATATTGGTCCAACTCAAAATGGCAAGAACTTGTGAGATCCATTGGTTCATAATCGAGATCCATTGGTTCATAATCATATGTAATTTAAAGCACGAAGAGTCATTATACTTGCCACTTTTTGTCATTGTTTGTAGCGTACTTTTTTCCCCAACTTGACGCCTTTTGAATTCGTGCTATTGCGTATCCAATTTGGCAATCGTTAGTCCTTTATACTAACGACAGTTAGTAAATAACTTAAAATTTCGTTATCTTACGTTTTTTTATGTTTTCGTCCATTTTTTTACGTTTTCGTCTGTTTTTTTATGGTTTCGTTCGTTTTTTTACGTTTTACTCCGTTTTTTTACGTTTTGATTAGTTTTTTTACGTTTTCATCCGTTTTTTTGTTTTCGTTCATTTTTTACGTTTTCGTCCGTTTGTGTTACGTTTTACTCCGTTTTTTACGTTTTCGTCCGTTTTTTTACGTTTACACGCGCTTTTTTACGTTTTCGTCCGCTTTCTTACGTTTTCTTATGTAAGATAACATAAGAAAACATAGAATAACGTACAAAAAACGTAGAATGACCTGTATGACCCATGACCCAAACCGACCCAACCCGACCCGTTTGTCACCTTTAGTTTTATACGTTTTCGTCCGTTTATGTACGTTTTCATCCGTTTTTATACGTCGTCATCTGTTTTTGAACGATTTCGCCGTTTCGTCCGTTTTCTTACATTTTCGTCTTTTTTTTACCGTTTTCGTCGAAAGGCCGAAAGGCCACGCCGAACGAGCAACAGCTTTTGACTCCACTTGTTGATTCATATTTTTCGTTAGTGGCAACTTGGTACTCTAAACAAAAAGTCCAGCATCACAAACAGACCGCATCAGGAGATAGTAGTCAGATAGATGTTAAACATACAAGGTAGTCTTTCCCTAATTGTGCTGTGGTTTTCCACCACTGTGGTTTCTTATGTTGGTCTGGCAATAAACTGCACAATCCTTATTTTGTTAGATCTGCATTTTTACTGATCTGCTATACAGACTTATAACTATGAATAACACTAACTGGGCTTTGGACATCTTGCGCCGCTATCCGGAATTCACAGATATCATCCGAGTAAAGCCCAACTGGAGTTGGTAGCCATTACATTCTGTTAAATTGATAAGAGATCCACACCTGAAGGTGGAAGAAATGCAATTTTTCGTCGCGTGCACTTAGTTCAGGATTACGCCCTTTTTGTAATTTCATATGATTTTGCTGAGCATGCAACAAGTTTGACACTATTGCTTAGTTATGTAACAGTGGACTGGTTATATGTAACAAGAACATACCATAAGCAACCAGTAATTACTACACAAGAGAAACGGGTACAAATAACTCGGGTCCAAAATACACGAAAAGCATCAACAGAGGAAAAACATACAGCTCGAAAACAGGCTCAGTGAGCCTTCTACACATACTAGTTACAAACATGCTACAAATTAGTCCATCCCCATTGCCATATTGTAAGCAAAGCTGCTTTTCTTCATCTTTATTTTAGAATCCATCTTCTTCATCAACAATTCCGCCTCACCCTGCGGTTGATCTTCACCCTGCTGTTGATCGTCACCCTGTTGTTGATCGTCACCCCCTGCCTGTCGATCACCTCCACCTTCTGGAATTTCTTCATCTCCACCACCTGGCGACACAGCAGCCGAAGGCAAGATGGTTGTTTCAGTCTGAGCGTTGAGAAGATCCGCCATCCTATCTTCAGGCATACCAAATGCAGCTGCAAACTCTGGTCCTAACATAGGTTGCAGAAGAGAGTCTCTACCCGCTAAGAACTGTGGCCTGTTGTTGCGCGCTGATGTGGCGAACCCAAAGAACACAAATGGATTACTTCGTGAAGCCACTTGAAAAAATGGGAAGTAACGTGGAATCCAGAAAACGTCCCCTTCGTTCACTTCTGCATCCATTGCTAAAGTTCCGTTTGGATACACGATTTGAATCCTACCGGTTCCACTCAGTACAACACCTTACTCGGTTGCTGTTGGATTGATGTGTGGTGCCATCATCGACCCCTGTGACCAACAAGTAGATCATAATTATTTCTTGAAATATTAAGTTATTTCATTTAGAGTAAATTCCAAAATGCTCTTTGTGGGTCGCCAAAATTTTTACTATTAATATATTATTACCGCAGTGAGATTGACGAGATACGCTCCAAAGTCAGATAATTTAAGAGGTTCATAATCATCTCCATTAACTGCAACACTCCAACCATAGTCGTTTCTGAAATCAGCCTTTCGATCATAGATGTTGTACGCGTCTAGTGATGTGCTGGTCTTCTTGTTTTCTCCAAGAAGGGAAATCAAGAGGTTCCTCACCGACCATGCCGGTTCCTGTACCTCTTTCTTGGCCTTTTGGCGTCCATTCACAATTTTCTTCATTTGTGACTTCCTCTCCTGTGTTTCTTGCTCTAAGAACCTCTTCCACATGCTCGGCTCTCTTTCTCTTTCAGGCTCACGGTTCAAGTTTTGGTGATTTGGGTGGTGATGGAGATTTATATGGTTAAGTTTGAACCGGTGGTGGACTTGGGTCAATGGGAGTTTTTGGTTGAGGTGGAGTGGTGATCACATTGTTGAGTTTTGGTGATGGTGTGGGAGTTGCAAGGTTCAAGAAGTTTTCATCTTTGATGGGTGAAGAAATTATGAGTGGTGATTCATCCGAAGAAGAGGAGCTTAGGTTGATTGTAGTGTTGAAGCAACATGGTTTCACACTAATACGGGTTGTTCTCCTAATGGGTCTTGATGGTGGAGAGGTGTTTGTTTACTTTGTCATGGTAAAAATGTTGGTTAAGAAGCTTAAGATCAGAGATTTAGAAGGTGATGGTGTGATTTAGAAGTGTTCTAAGGTGGTCAAATTTATAGAGTTAAAGAAATGTTGAAAGGAGTGTTTGGATTTGATGTTCTACCATACAAATTTTGAAGTTTCTAATGATTTTTATTATTTATGACGGTTGTCAAATCATTTGGAGTCAATCCAATGAAAATGGTGGAGTAAGAAGACCAAGATATGCACTAAATTCTTAGTGGTCATGTCAAAGTGATTTGGATCGGATGTTCCACGGATTCCAAAGAACCTTTTGGAGAGTTACTTGCCTTATGGAGAAGGGTTCCTTGAGTTAGTTACGGTTTAATTTGATTTTTGGTGGAAAATGGGTTCCTATTAGTTCTAGAGAGTGAGAATGATCCTAATGCAGTTATGAACAAATGAGAAATGAAGTTCTAACTAAAAAGGATGATTTGAGGTTGTGTGGAAGTTGAAATTTTGAAAAATTGAAAAAATTTCTGCAGGACACTGGCAGAACCAAACGACAACAAAGGCGGAACCCTATTTTGGGTTCCGTCTGATCCGTTGAGCCAAAACTGGGTTTACCCAGAAAATACACTGGTGGAACCTTGAATTTGGTTCCGCCAGATCCGCCAGGTAAAAAAAGTAAACAGTCCAGGTTTATCGAGGTCGAGACGGTTTCCAAATTTTCCGAAAATTCTTGGAACATAAACTTAAATTTATTTTTTATTAGGAAACGCAAAAATTGGATATGGAAACACTCTTACCGTTAGACTTTGACCGGGGGCTAGCGAATTTCACTGAACTTAATGAAATCTTTCATAAACTTGAAAATTTGACAACATATAAAATGTCGTTGACCTGCATAATTGTTAGTGCATACATGTTTCAAACATTACCAAATATCCCTACAAATACATAAATCCATGAAACAAATTGTTTAAATGAGCAAATTGTTCAAATGGCACCTAGTGCCAAACACTCCCCACACTCGCTCTCATTTGCGATCTATCTTCTTTTTTAGCTTTCCAAGGAACCTCCCAAGAAACTTGAACATTCCCTTAGTTTGCTTGTGCTCCTCGGACTCATTTGGTATAGTTGGAAGTTGTGAAAGGTATTCAAGAGGTGGGAGCCTAGAGTTGGGCAAGCCGTCATCTTCACTCATTGAAGATGATGAGGACGTTTCCCTTGGGCTTTGGAGACTCTCCTATCACTAAGTAGAACAAATGTGTGTGGAATGAAAGAGTAGTATAGGCGAAGACCTCTTGGATTCGGAGGAATAGGAGCAATGTACCTAAAGAGACGGGTCAAGAGCATTCCATATGGCATAGCGGTTGTGCCTTGCACGGGAATGTCGGCCATCCTTTAGGCCATGTAGTAGGCCAAGTTGAAGGGTTGCCTAGTTGACAAAGAGTAGAGCATGTAGCAAAGGCAAACATTGATGTCATCCCGGTTTCCTATGGTGCTAATGACATTGGCTCTAAGGAGTTCCTCCCATTTCTTGAATTGAGGCTTGAGTTCATTGAGTTCCATACCATAAGGGTCCTTGTTAACCTCATTTTTGGAATGGGTTCTCCTAGTGTCAGAGGTCCTAACAAAGGGATGATAACGAAGTACATCCTTGGACACAAGAGGAGTGTCATAGGGATGGACGCGGTCAAAGAGTGTGTCAAGAGTTGTGAGGGTATGTTTGTCGGTATAGATGCAAGTACCATGGTTTGGAATACCTTGGATTTGGGCAAACTCATTAAGAGTGATGGAGTATTGGTGACTACTAACCGAGAAGTTTAGAGACATGAGACCATAGTCATCGGTAGAAAGAGTGACGGATGCATAGAACTCTAGAATGAACCTAGGACAAATAGGCTCGTCTATATCTAGGAGACAATCAAAGTTGATGTTGGCAAGTTCCCTACGTAGATTAGTTCCTTCTAGGAAGGATGGATCAATGGTTCTACCTTCGTGGACATAGCATTTTTCTAAGGCTTTGAAAACATTGACTTGATTTACAATAAGACCTTTGGTTTTGTGGTGTTTGGGTAAGTAATGAATGGTGTCCTTATGGTCATAATGAGTTGCGGGTGGCATGATGATCCCTAGAAACACAAAATTTCACATTTTAGTCTAAGTTGACGACTATTGCAATGTGTATGTTCTGGTGTGTGCCTATATACAAACAATGTGGAGGTGCGGTTATCTTGACTCATTTTGATGCTCAAAACGTTTTATAATGCAAGTTTTTGTTATAAAACAAAAGATAACCCAAATGCTCCTAATTCAATGTAGTTTCGTTTGAATGTACCCGAAAATACATATTAGTTATGTATTCCCTTTAGCATTCAAGAGACATTATGCACGTGATGTTTTGAAAGTAACGTTTTGATTTTGTATTCAAAATGTGAGAAGAAAAAATATTTTTCCTATTTGTGAGAAGTTATTTTTGCAAAAAATTGACATGGGGTCTTTTAGTAAACATGTTAATTTCTTATAAAGATGTTGTTAATACAAATATTGCCTAAAAACATTATTTATATTTTACGATCTTTGCTAAGTTTTGTTAACGACAAAGTGTAAACTTTAGTTTTTTAGTAAAACATGATTTTAGTTTTAGTCTTGTATAACTAGACTTTACATTTCATATTAAACATAAACATTGTCATATTTCCTAATATAGAAAATATAACATGACATCATGGCATGCATCATGAGCATTTATGGAAAGGTCTCTAAATCTTGATAAGACTTTCCATAAGATCTCTTACACATCTTGGAAGGATTCTCACTCAAACTATTGTGTGTTGACTTGTAGAATCTTGATTTGACATTGCTAGATATGGAAAGATTTCTTGTAGTCTTTGACTGTCAGACCTGGCGGAACCCTGGGGGTACAAGGGCGGAACCCTTGTTTTGGTTCCGCCAGATCCGCCAGTGTGCTAGTTTGGTTGGCTATAGATACCAAGCCACTTGCAAGAAATCTCTTATCACTTTTAGCTATACATTACATACATACTCTCAATACTCTTATCTAACTAAGTAGCAACTCACTTGTGTGATTCTCTTTTGTAGCTAAGAAGTTCACAAGTTTATCCGAGAAGTTACAAGTTTCAACTCAACGTTGCAAGATTTATTAGCTTTGTATTGTATAAACTCTTATAGTTAATACTTGTGTGATTCTCTTTTGTATCTTGTATTGAAATGATCGGTTAGTATTTTAGGCCTTAAAATACATAGTGTGACGGGAGTGGTTGTACCCATGTAAAAGAACTCGACATCCAGCTTAGTGTCGGAAATAGTGGATAGGCGACGTTAGGGTGGTTCTACCTTGACTAGGACCCAATATTTAGCTTTGTACCGGATAAAGTGTAAGCGACGATTGTAAGGGTTTCTCCACCGGTGAAAGGAGCTTGTTGACTAGTCCTTGAAACTCTCGAGTTGAAAACTCGAGGCGTGGAGTAGGGCTACGGAAAAGAGTACTTGTAGCCGAACCACGATAAACAATCTTGTTGTGGTTTGATCGTTTCTTTCTTTATACTTGCATATTAATTATTGTTAATTAGTTAGATTCGTTGATTACACGTAAAGATTTTCAAAGATTAACAAGTTAAAAAGCGGTAAACTATTCAACCCCCTTTCTAGTTTTCCACAGATGCAATTCCTAACTATGGGAAACATGATTAGTTTGGTTTTACCACTAATGTCCTATATGAATTTCTCAAGTTAATGCACAACCCCAAGTTTTAGTTTTAGTGCATAAATAGAATTCATTGACGCAGATCAGGAGTGCAATTATGTTTAGAATACTTACAATGATGATTTAAGAGCAAGGAGGATGATGGAAAGACCAAATCTTCGTATGTGGATGAGTAGTGAAGTGAATAGTAACTGTTGTAAAGTGGTGGTATGGGATAAGGGGTGTTTGGTTTAATATAAAATAAGAAAAAGGTGCCTACAGGTTGGCGGATATGGCGGAACCAAAAGTAGGGTTCCGCCAGATTAGCAGAAAGAAATAATTGTTTTGATTTGTTTTTATTTTTGTGATTTTATTCTATTGTTCAAAACTACAAGGTAGGTTCTATAACTCCTTAGCCAAGCCTAAGAAGGTTGAATGGTTCTCGTTTAAGAGGTTTTGTAAGAATGTCGACAATGTTGTCTTCGGAAGAAACTTTCTCAATTGAGATGTTTCCTTTTTGAACATTGTCACGAAGGAAATAATGACGGATTTCAATATGTTTAGTGCGAGCATGTTGAACGGGATTCTTACTAAGATCGATGGCTCCTTTGTTGTCACAAAGAATGGAGATGTCGTTAAGTTGAATTCCGTAGTCTACAAGAGCTTGCTTCATCCAAAGAGCTTGTTGACATACTTTTCCGGCCGATACATATTCGGCTTCAGTTGTTGAGATGGCGAGAGCCATTTTCTTCTTAGAGAACTATGAGGTGAGACAATGTCCAACAAAAGTACAAATACCACTTGTGCTTTTTCTATCAACATAGTCACCGGCATGGTCCGAGTCGGCATACACTATAGTGTCTACTCCCATTCCTTTGGGATACCATAATCCTAAATGTTTAGTGCCCTGAATATATCTAAAATTCCTTTTAATGGCTTCAAGATGAATTGTTTAGGATCTTCTTGAAAACGAGCACATAGACAAACACTAAACATAATGTCGGGTCTACTAGCCGTTAGGTAAAGTAGACTACCAATCATACCTCTATATTTAGTGCTATCTACTGATTCACTTTCCTCATCCTTTGTGAGTTTAGTTTCCGTGGACATAGGTGTTTTGATTGGTTTCGAATCTTCGAGACCAAATTTCTTAAGCATGTCCTTAATATATTTTGATTGGTTAAGAAGATACCATTTCTAATCGTTTGATTTGGAGTTCTAGGAAAAAGTTGAGTTCTCCCATCACACTCATTTCAAACTCATCATGCATGATTCTTGAGAAATCAAAACATAATTCTTGACAAGTTGTTCCGCATATAATGTCATCAACATAGATTTGGACGATGATAATATGTGAACCTTTCTTCTTAGTGAAGAGAGTATTATCGACTAAGCCCATGGTATACCTATGGTCAACTAGGAAGGTTTTAAGTCGATCATACTATGCTTTTGGAGCTTGCTTAAGTCCGTACAAAGCTTTTTTAAGTTTGTAGACATGATTTGGTTTTTCAAGATCGATGAAGCCCGGTGGTTGAGCAACATACACTTCTTCATTTATAAACTCGTTTAAAAATGCCCTTTTGACGTCCATTTGAAAGAGTTTAAAATTTTGTGCGCATGCTTATGCAAGTAAAATTCTAATTGACTCGAGCCTAGCAACTGGAGTAAAAGTTTCATCGTAGTTAATGCCTTCTAGTTGATTATATCCTTGTGCAACTAGCCTAACTTTGTTTCTAGACACAATACCATTTTCATCCATTTTATTACGAAAGACCCATTTGGTTCCAATTATGGTTTGACTTTTTGGTTGAGGAACTAATGTCCAAACGTCATTTCTAACAAATTGGTTTAATTCTTCTTGCATGGCTATTACCCATGACTCATCTTTTATGGCTTCGTTTATATTTTTCGAATCAATGGTTGACACGAAACAGAAGAAGTTTCTTTCACTTTGAACTTTTGATCTTAGTGTTCTTTCGTTAATATTTCCTATGACACTATCTAATGGATGACTTTTAAACTCTTTGACATTGACAATTTCTTTGTTTAAAAGTTCATCTACCTTTTCATTATCTATGGTATCTTGATTTTCCATAGCTTGACTTTCAACTAGGTCAACATCTACCAAAGGTGATATCTTAGAGGGAGATGGACTCTCGTCAAATGTTACATTCAACGATTCATCGACTCTTAAGATTTTTTTGTTTAACACAATATAAGCTTTGCTATTTTGTGAGTATCCAAGAAATACTCCTTCATAAGACTTTGGGTCAAATTTGGTGAGATAATTCTTGGTGTTAAGTATAAAGCATTTACTCCGAAACACTCTAAAATATCCTAATGTAGGCTTTTTACCTTTATATAGTTCATATGATGTTTTTTTTTTTTTTTTTTTTTTTTTTAAATCGTCTAATTAAGACACGATTTAAAATGTAGGTTGACGTGTCAACGACATTACACCAAAACTTTTGTGGACTATTTTGTTCATTAAGCATTGTTCTACTCATCTTTTGTAAAGTCCGGTTTTTGTGTTCTACTACACCATTAGATTGAGGAGTACGTGGAGCTGAAAAATTATGTGTTATACCATTTTTATCACAAAAGTTTCCAAATTGTATTTCATTATCAAATTCACGACCGTGATCCGTTCTAATAGACACAATGCAAGTTCCTAATTGATTTTGAATTTTCTTACTTATAATTTCAAATTGATCAAAAGCTTCATTCTTACTTTTCAAAATTTTTGTCCAAGTATATCTTGAATAATCATCTACTATAACCAAAGTGTAGAAGTTACCTCCATAACTTTGTATAGCGGATGGACCAAACAAATCCATATGTAAAAGTTCTAGACACCTAGATGTGGACACCATATTTTAAGCCTTATGGCTATTATGAACTTGTTTACCAATTTTGCAAGCATCACAAAAGTATTGGTCATATTTCAACTTGGGTAGGTTTCGAACTAAGTCTTTGGAGGAGAGGTTTTGGATAAGTCTCATGTTAGCATTTCCTAAACGTCTATGCCATAAAGTTGAAGATTCATCTAATGAGGTGAGACAAAGTTTGTCTCTAGATGTTTGATCCATCTTCATGACATACACGTTGTTATTAAGAACACCTTTGGCTATGGTTATGCCGTCAAGTATTTTGCTTCCGTTTTCACTGAAAATGACGTTATACTTTTTGCGGCAAAGTTGACTAATACTAAGGAGATTAAAACCTAGGCTATCAACATGAGCTACATCATCTATAGAGAGGGAGTCATGAGAAATTGTACCATTTCTGATGATTTTGCTTTTAACTTTGTTACCAAACGTGACATTACCTCCATCACATTTTTGATATGTTGAGAAGAGGGTATTTGTTTTCCGTCATGTGCCTTGAGCAACCGCTATCTTTGATCCATTCATCCGGTTCCAAACCAACTTTGATGCACACCTATTTTATGAAAAACACTCAAACGTTTGGTTCCCAATATCTCATGGGTCCATTTTGGTTAAACATACCATTAACTTGATCCATATATGAAAATAGAATATATGGGTTCCATGACATGAAGTTTGGAGTTCGGTAACCCCCAGGTACACTAGTACAAAAAGTTCTATTGGTCACGCATGGTCGATTTTGAAATGTCACACTGTAACATTTATACGTGACTAAATGTACTAGAATAAAATAAACAGCCACACTTGATCCGACTTGTGTGACCATTTCGGAATTCTATTGTCACATATTTGAATATTTATGTGACTAGAGGTAACAGGAAAAAAATTTTTGGATTATTTAGTCACTTATAATTTGGTACGTGTGACAGATACAAATGAGTTTGAGACATTAGTCACACTATATATATACGTATGTGACAAATATATGTCACACAATTGAACAGTGTGACCAAAATCCATATATGGTCACATGAAGTAATTGTGTATGTGTCTAAATTATATAGTCAAGTTTTTCACACATTATTTAAACGTGACTGCTAATCTTTGCTGAATATTTAGCCACATATGAATGTGAAATGTGTGACAACTGAAAAGTAAGTTTGAAGCATTAGTCACGATATGCATTTAAAAGTGACAAATATATGTCACACACTTGAAGAGTGTGAGCAAATGTCATATATGGTCACACTAAACCATAAACATACATGATTAAGTGTAACCAAAATTTGATACATATGGTCACATAAGTTAATATGCGTGTCTAAAGTCTAGTGTGTGTTTGCTTGCCACAACCTAATGTGTATAGTCACATTTAATTGTAGCACGATCATGTGACTATAGGCTTTACAATAGTCACACCATATCACAAATGTGTATCTAAATCATGATTATGGCCACGTTATAAGGGTATTATATGTGACCAATACATTCAAAATAGTCACATTGTGAATTTCATGTGACTATTATTTATAGCAAAATGTGAACTCAGTTATCATTAACCTTGATATTAGTCACATTGAGTTACACAAACAACAGAGTTGTAATAGCAGTAGTAACTATTGTAATAGCAGTAGTAACATTTGTGCAAACAATAGAGTTGTAATCTCACAAAAGGTAAATTATATAGTACTTAACAAAAGGTTTTTTACAACATAATGAAAACAGAGAAGCTAAAGTACGTACCCCTACTACCTCCAAACACCTAATTATCAGCTTGTTTTCTTCACATCATACAATGCTCTCTTATACTGAGCATGAATTCTTTCAATGAGATCTTTAACTACCTTTCTACGTTCTTCACATATGATCTTTGTAGATTTAATCACAGCAAGTAAACTAGAAGGCAAAGGATATTCTTTTTCTGCAAGCATAAAAACATCAATTCCACCTTGTGTTGATAAGTGATGTACATTGCAGCTATCATAAAACTTCCATGAAGTTGAGAAATGATGGCATGGGAAGTTCCAATAGATATCAGCTGGATCAGGTTTATATAACCTATGTAATTCAACCCACAAATCTTGCTCTTTTGCATCTAGCTTCTTGA
The DNA here is from genome assembly GCA_030686995.1 of Artemisia argyi. Classification (NCBI taxonomy): domain Eukaryota; kingdom Viridiplantae; phylum Streptophyta; class Magnoliopsida; order Asterales; family Asteraceae; genus Artemisia; species Artemisia argyi. Next base: position 36,308,062 of record CM060677.1, on the reverse strand, counting down.
CTGTTTTGATTCTTTCTTGAACCAACCCCCATAATCTGTCTAAGTCTACTCTATCAATTGTTCTTATCAAATCCTCAAACCTTTTGTACACTGCTGATCCTCCACCAGCCCTGATTATCTTCCAAGCCTTTCCAAATTTATCTCGGTAAGTCTCCTAGTCCATGATTGGATGTCTAGCTTGAATAGGTTCAACATATAATGTTTCAGGAACAATCACCATCATCTGATCATGAGAAGAGCTGTCTTATTTTCTTTGTGAATCATTCTTCTTCTCAGCTGGTTTGTCTTAAATGATCTTTTGTTTCTTTGATGGTGTTTCTTCTGTACACATGGGGATAAAGTTTTCAACATATTTCTTGATTCGGTAGTATAGGCGTTCAATTTGTTCATATGTCATTCCCTTGAGGTCAGAAGCTTTATACTCACCTTGATGCTGTATGTATATCTTCATTTCACTGATGAGCTGAGACCTTGTGGGATTTCTTTTCCTCTTCTGACTTTGATGTTGATTAATTGACTTAATTAGGTCCTTCAAAACTAATTCTTCATATCTTTCATTTATCAAATCAGCAAGTCTTTGTACTTTGTCTTCCCCATTTACAGTCTCATCTGTGTAAAGTTCTTTAATTCTAGCCTGTAGAACTTCATCCACATCAATAAAAGCTTGCATTTGCTCTCCATGAGCTCTTTTTTTCTCCTCTTCTTCAAGTCTGAATTTTACTTGCTCATCTGTTTCAAATTCAGACACTTTATCTCTCCTCTTCTCATCCATAAAGTTAGCTATTTCAGCTTCATCAACTCTCTTTGAAACCTCTTCATCTGTAGCAACTTCAGCAGTAGTAACTTGATTTGTTGTAGCAGCAGAAACATCTTGTTGTACCACCTTAGCCATTTCTTCAACATTACTAGTAGCAGCAGTTTCTCCCAAATTAGTATTAGTTTCCACTACCTGCTCTTTATTTACATCTTCCAAAACTACCTCATAACCCTCCTTGTCAGCAACTAAATAATCATCATCCACATTATCATCACTATCAATCCCAATATCCATATCTACATGCATATCAGCACAAGCACCTTCAGCATTTGTTGTTTCCTCCCCTGAGACTCTGCTTTCATTACTCACCTGTTTGGGAGCATCCTCCAAACTAGTAGCCTTAGAAGAACTCACCCTATGTGTTGTGCCCACCTTCTTCAACCTTCCGAACTGAGCTTTTCTTGACCTCTTTCGACCTTCCAAATATCGAACTCTCAGCTTCAACCTTTTGACCTTTGCACCATTTTTTTGTTATGCGCTTTTGGAGGCCAAGAACATCCTCTTCTAACTAGGTACAACAGGCCTCAAAATCCTGTATAAGTTTCATTATATTCTCACCAGTATCCATCAATTCATGTGTTTCAGAACTACCCTCATCACTTTTGGATGTGTTACCTTCCCTGAGAGGTGAATCAACGGGTGTATACTCACTCTTATGTATGTTACCACTGGCCTGATCCACACCCATGACATCTTCACCCTTTTTTTGTAGAAGGTTCACCATATATGGAAAAAGCGGTGTAACATTTCCTGAAAAATCCTTGCCATTATTTTTCAGATTTGAAAATACTTTCTTTTGTAGTGAGGGGACAACATAAGTTCCTGTATGTCTTTTAAAGGTAGTCAACTATTTTTGAATAATAAGTTGCAAAAACCTTGGATATAATAAAGAAGTACCATCATCAACCAAGGTCTTGATCATACCCTCCAAAATCATTTTTGAAAAATTGAAAGGTTTTCCTTTAGCAAGGCATATCACTGCTGATGCCATGGTGGTACCAAACTCATTCCAACCTGTTGTTTTAGGACTCAAACAATGTAAGAGAGTATGAATCAAGAATTTCCAATGAGATGAGAAGAGACCTTTGTAAATTTTAATTTATTATTCTTCTTCTCATACCCCATTTTTTCAAACCTTTGAAAATGGCGGCATTTTCAAGACAGACAATCACTTCATTATCTGGTAGGTTAAGAGATTCCCTAATAGATGACTCAGTTATGAGTATATCTTGGCCATCTACCTTAGCCTTAATCTGTTTTTCTTCATTAAAAGTTATGACCTTAGCAATAGCACAAAACTGCTTAGCAAAAAGAAATGCATATAGGAGAATTCACAGTTAATGCATACCTAATAGGGGTAACATTCAAGAAATCGATTATCTGTGTGAATCCTTCAGAACCATCAGGTTTCTTCAAAAAAGCGACCATGTTGTGTCTGTCAACAAATGTGCGTTTTGATTCAATTGGCAACACCATCTTGAATTAGGGTTTTGTGATTTGGGGATTTTGAAAATGATTAATAAAAGATGTTATTGTTTGTGATTATAGAGAAATTATGTGTGCATGTGATGCGTGGGAATCGCAACAGGCTTTACCTCTCGAGGGATCTCGAGAAGCTTACAACCCCCAACAGGCAGTGTACCTGATCGTTGTAGTATAGTATAGTGACAAGTACCGGGGGATTGATCGTTCAGCTTAGGAATAATGTCGCTAGGATTAGAAAGCCTAATTACTAGTTCTAAAGGTGAGGGATGATTATTTTTGTGTTTTTATATTTTTATGAAAGCAAGTAAAATCTCGGGGTTTTGAAAGAGTGGGCGGAATTAGTTGCTATTCAACTAACCCAAAACTAAGATGCAATCAAAATAAAATACTAAAAATGAAAATAAACTAATTTATACTAAGGTTGTGAGCAGTAATTGGAGAAAATGTGTTTACTTAGACTTCACTACTCCCTAGATATCTTTTACACGTTAATTACTTGTTATAATTGCATGGATGACGGATTGTATTCCTTAATACCATTCATGGGGTGGCATACATAACTCCCCAATTCTATGAGCTCTTATCTCCTCCTACACCATGACCCAGCACAACTATAGGGATTGTAAACAGTGGCTCATGCATTAAATACAACCAATAAAGACCTAGTACGCCTCGGTTCATGTTTCTTAAGACGTTCAAGCATGTTACCATTTGGAGATCTGCCAGTTTTCTTAAGCCTAACATATAAAATCATTCATCCAAGACAAGAATAAACAAGTAATCAACACATAATCAATATCTAGGTTTCATTAGATCTAAGCAAACACAAGAGAGATCTAGCCTAGCATAATGGAATTAAGACAAGAACAAGATATAGACAACCAACACATAGACATATTGATTGAATTAGAAGAACACTTATCTCAATTACAATGCAAGGTATCAAGGGTTTGGAACCCTTGAAAAACCTGTAAAAGTTGCACCAAATTCGTCTTTAGGGTTTCTACAAAACTTCTCCTCTTTTTAATGTGAAAAACTAGAAAACTATATATTGGAAAACAAGGGTGACGGCGTCAAGAACAAGGGTGTGACGCCGTCATCTCGCCGCCAAATACTTCCTCGGACGGCCTTGATCTACTTATGACGGCCTATGTGACGCCGTCATCAACCACGGTATTTTATTCTTGGGACTTTGACGCCGTCAAGAACAACTCTTGACGCCTTCAGGTACTGTTCCCAGCTTGAAATTTGAGACTTTGTCGTTTTCTTCACTTTTAGGCTCCAAAAATGTCCGAAACGGCTCCTTTTCCAGAATTCACTCTCCAAGTACCTAAAATCACAAAAGGAACGATTTAGGGCAATATTTGATCAAATAAAGTCGGATTCGGGCTTAAATGATCATTATTCGCCTCATCATATACCCTTACACTTGAGATTTGCTTGTCCTCAAGCAAATGCAGGGGTCATTTAACACTAATATAAAAGTAATTACAACAAATAATCGTTCCACTAAAGACCAATAGACAAGCACGGAGGTCATACACAAGCACCTCACAAATAGTGTTTAGATACTCACATCTCTCGGGTGTAATAAAGTAATTTAACATTATGGAAATGGAAGATATCTCTCACTACCTGTCATAGCAAAATAGATTACCATAGGCTTGGGAAAGGATCAAACCTCCACCACATGGCATAAGCACCTAGGATAAACTATCAAAGAGGTCTTTTAAAGGGTTGTAACGTTAGGTATAGGGATATGAATTACACGGTTTTATTGGATAAAGGAAGTTTTACTGGTGACGAGTTAACAATCTTGGTTAATTACATGTACAAGATGGCGTTGCTAAGCCAAGACTAGACTCGACTTAAGCTAATAAATGAAAAATAACAAAAACATAAAATAAACATAGAATGAAACGGGATGGTAGTCCGTATGTTTTTTCTCTTTTTAATATTTTTTTTTTCTTTTTCGATTTTTTTTTTTTTTTTTTTTTTTTTTTTTTTTTTTTTTTTTTTTGCATACAATCTGACCTTACCATCCAAAATAATACATCATAGGGGATGAGAATCCCCCTTACACTTGAATTTTTACGTATTTTACATTAAACTAATCTAATGACTCGAATTAAGAAAATCAAAACACTTGGAGCACTTTTAAGATTAACGCACATATGGGGGTAATAAATGATGTTCTTCCCCATTACTCCATAAAATAAGTACTTACCCATGAGTCCCAATCGTCCCAAAACAATATGTACAATGATATGACTTGACTTAGCAACCATGTAATCAATTAGAAAGTTAACTTAGGGTTTAACAAATAACAATAATGCACTAAAAATGAGCGCATACACGGAAGGCTAAGGCAATTTGGGTGTACATTTAAGTGGGGTGTAACAAATTCTTCCTTTAAGTAAAATGCTTAAAGTTAGAAACGAAAAGATAGGCTCGGAGGGGTGTACTAGGGGTTTCATGTACTAAAAATGAGTACAACGTAAGGGTGTGGGAAAAATTAGTTGACTTAACTAGCCAAGTAATATGACTTAAATGGTCAAGTAATTATGATACGGGTTTAACACAAGGGTGATCCTAATGCCTCTTATCATGTAGTAAATCCTACCACACGAATGTAGTCTCACTAGCGGTCTCGGGATGCATCACTAACGCAAGTTCTAGAATCTAAATGTTACCGGTACACTCGTAAGCACTAATAATGAATGCTTTTCCTATCAAATCTAAAGGCGAACCTCACATATTTGGGTGGAAAATTTTTTTGAATATACGGTTATGTGCTAGTCATACAATCTCCTATCCATGAGACGCTTGCTATGGCTAAAGTTTCACTCCTAAATGTTGTAAAAAAATTTAAATTTGGCGTTAAAATTGCACTAACAAGTATTTCTCATAGTTTTATTACACATCTACTATTAACCAAAACAAACTCAAGCGAAAGTGCATATGTAAGGTATCATCTTTTTACCCTCCCCTTACACTTAAGATGAACATTGTCCCCAATGTTCAAGTAAAGAATGTAAAAGTTAAAAAGTAAAAAGAATGAAATCAAATACTCCCCTGATTCGCTCGGTATGTATTATAGGTTGGCCAGGTTAAATCTTCCTCCAAGAAAATGAACAATCAAAGCTTCCCTTCCAGAATATAAATCATCTCCTTGTCGAACATAACCTGTAAATCCTGACAACAATAGACAAGACAACCTCGCGTAAAATCGGCGGCATCCTATATAAGTTACTAAATCCTAGAAAACAAAGTAAGATATAATGCTTGTGGAATGAAGTTTGTAGATTTCCTGGAGATTATAAAACTTAATAATTCACAAAAACCATAAGACTCCGTTAGAAAAACAAATCCGGTAAAATTTCCAGATTTTAACTCCTGACGCCGTCAAGAATAATCCTCTGACGTCGTCAGAATGGACCTGCAGAAATTCTTATGTTAAGTTTCCGGAAAATTTCTGGAAAAACTTGGTCCTACTTCCTGGAAAATCCTGCAAAACTTCATTATGACTCAATACAAGCATTTGACTCTAACAAATACGAATATACATGTTCATTTAATATTGTGGAGAATCATGATCGGGTTGTTTCTTAAAAACATATTTGGGGTTTCCCCTTACACTTATCTTTTGCAAAAATACTTTTAGGTTGGAGTTAAGACTAGGCCAAAACAACATAGTAAAGTATTTCCACATTTTAATTGAAAAACATGATCAACCAACAATAAAAATAAAACATGCATACGGAAGCAAATAACAAACAAACAAATAAAATCACACAAAACATGGGTTGCCTCCCAAGAAGCGCTTGTTTTTGTTCGAGTCGCGAGCCTGACTCTACCCTTATTTAACGAATATAGGGGAGGTTTTCCCTACACTTAAGATTAAGTGCGGGTGGAAGTAGCGATACATACCCTTAGGGTGTAAATATGCCTCGTAAGGAAAGAGTGGTGGATGAATTATATGCTCAAAGGGGTGTGCTCCTATCATCATAACCTTACCTAATTCAATCGGGTTAATGGGTGGATTAAGATTTTCTCCTAGAAAGGGATCATTTTCAATCAACTTTAAGAGACTCCTAGTTGGGAATCCATCTTGACCTAATAAACCCGGTTTAAACCCATAATATTTCTTGTGATCAATCATAAATGGGTGATGTAAGCATGTAAGGTCATTTTCCACTCCTATATTGGCTTCCTTTCTACAAGGCTTAGAGTCCACTACCTTTATCCTAAGACTACCCGGACTACATGGGTTGATGGGTGGGTTGGCTCCTCTTTTGTCTCCTAGATGTATATCTAAGGATGGAAAGTTGTGTGAAGATTGAGGTCCCAGTTCATCAACACTAGGTAATTCCCTAGAACTAAGAGTAAGGTTATCACTACAAGTATTCAAGCCTATATCCTCTAGTGGTGTTTGGTACAAGGGTTCTACCTCAATTGGGGTTCCTATAGTCTCTTCTACTTCTTCCGGGTAAGTCACGGGCGGTGTATGTGCCTCAAATGATGGTAGGACTTGTGAGGTACTTTGTGGGCTTGAATTGTCCACCTCATCCTCCATTGTACCTAGATTACCTATGTGTTTGTTTTGTACTATGGCTTTAGGTGACATCCACACAGGTATCCCTGAGTAATCATCCCCAGACAAACTTCCTGTTTGCTCCTTCAAACTTGTTTTTGATTGATTTGTGATGTTGTTTTTTGGGTTGTCTACTCTATAATAATATTGGGCACAATCTTCAATGGTATCCCATGCTTCTTCAGCACTTAATTCCCTAGGGCCCCCATTGGCAAAATCATCAATGCACATTTGGTCACATCGGTTGACACGATAGTAAAAGGTTTGGGTTAGGGATGCTAAAGAGAAACTATGATGAGGGAATTTTCGAAGTAAAATTTTAAAACGAGTCCATGCATCATATATGGGTTCATCTCGATACTGTTTGAAATTCGAGATGTCAATAGGGTAGAATGGCCTTTGTGGTTGGTGGTATGGTGGATTCGCGTACTCCATAATGGTGAACGGAAGAGTCAATGGAAATTACGAACAAACACACAAAAAAAAAGATAGACTAAAGAAGACCTAAAAATAAAAATAAAATCTTACTAGAAAGGAATCTAGCAAGTAGACCTAATAAAAAGAAATTCTAACCTAGACAATAACTATTCCCCGGGCTGCGGCGCCAAAAACTTGATGCGTGGGAATCGCAACAGGATTTACCTCTCGAGGGATCTCGAGAAGCTTACAACCCCCACCAGGCAGTGTACCTGATCGTTGTAGTATAGTATAGTGACAAGTACCGGGGGATTGATCGTTCAGTTTAGGAATAGTGTCGCTAGGATTAGAAAGCCTAATTACTAGTTCTAAAGGTGAGGGATGATTATTTTTGTGTTTTTATATTTTTATGAAAGCAAGTAAAATCTCGGGGTTTTGAAAGAGTGGGCGGAATTAGTTGCTATTCAACTAACCCAAAACTAAGATGCAATCAAAATAAAATACTAAAAATGAAAATAAACTAATTTATACTAAGGTTGTGAGCAGTAATTGGAGAAAATGTGTTTACTTAGACTTCACTACTCCCTAGATATCTTTTACACGTTAATTACTTGTTATAATTGCATGGATGACGGATTGTATTCCTTAATACCATTCATGGGGTGGCATACATAACTCCCCAATTCTATGAGCTCTTATCTCCTCCTACACCATGACCCAGCACAACTATAGGGATTGTAAACAGTGGCTCATGCATTAAATACAACCAATAAAGACCTAGTACGCCTCGGTTCATGTTTCTTAAGACGTTCAAGCATGTTACCATTTGGAGATCTGCCAGTTTTCTTAAGCCTAACATATAAAATCATTCATCCAAGACAAGAATAAACAAGTAATCAACACATAATCAATATCTAGGTTTCATTAGATCTAAGCAAACACAAGAGAGATCTAGCCTAGCATAATGGAATTGAGACAAGAACAAGATATAGACAACCAACACATAGACATATTGATTGAATTAGAAGAACACTTATCTCAATTACAATGCAAGGTATCAAGGGTTTGGAACCCTTGAAAAACCTGTAAAAGTTGCACCAAATTCGTCTTTAGGGTTTCTACAAAACTTCTCCTCTTTTTAATGTGAAAAACTAGAAAACTATATATTGGAAAACAAGGGTGACGGCGTCAAGAACAAGGGTGTGACGCCGTCATCTCGCCGCCAAATACTTCCTCGGACGGCCTTGATCTACTTATGACGGCCTATGTGACGCCGTCATCAACCACGGTATTTTATTCTTGGGACTTTGACGCCGTCAAGAACAACTCTTGACGCCTTCAGGTACTGTTCCCAGCTTGAAATTTGAGACTTTGTCGTTTTCTTCACTTTTAGGCTCCAAAAACGTCCGAAACGGCTCCTTTTCCAGAATTCACTCTCCAAGTACCTAAAATCACAAAAGGAACGATTTAGGGCAATATTTGATCAAATAAAGTCGGATTCGGGCTTAAATGACCCCCTAAAAACGGATCATTATTCGCCTCATCATATACCCTTACACTTGAGATTTGCTTGTCCTCAAGCAAATGCGCTTTTACTCAAAAGACAAGTTAGGGGTCATTTAACACTAATATAAAAGTAATTACAACAAATAATCGTTCCACTAAAGACCAATAGACAAGCACGGAGGTCATACACAAGCACCTCACAAATAGTGTTTAGATACTCACATCTCTCTGGTGTAATAAAGTAATATAACATTATGGAAATGGAAGATATCTCTCACTACCTGTCATAGCAAAATAGATTACCATAGGCTTGGGAAAGGATCAAACCTCCACCACATGGCATAAGCACCTAGGATAAACTATCAAAGAGGTCTTTTAAAGGGTTGTAACGTTAGGTATAGGGATATGAATTACACGGTTTTATTGGATAAAGGAAGTTTTACTGGTGGTGAGTTAACAATCTTGGTTAATTACATGTACAAGATGGCGTTGCTAAGCCAAGACTAGACTCGACTTAAGCTAATAAATGAAAAATAACAAAAACATAAAATAAACATAGAATGAAACGGGATGGTAGTCCGTATGTTTTTTCTCTTTTTATTTTATTATTTTTTTTTTCTTTTTCGATTTTTTTTTTTTTTTCTTTTTTTTTTTTTTTTTTTTTTTTTTTTTTTTGCATACAATCTGACCCTACCATCCAAAATAATACATCATAGGGGATGAGAATCCCCCTTACACTTGAATTTTTACATACTTTACATTAAACTAATCTAAAGACTCGAATTAAGAAAATCAAAACACTTGGAGCACTTTTAAGATTAACGCACATATGGGGGTAATAAATGATGTTCTTCCCCATTACTACATAAAATAAGTACTTACCCATGAGTCCCAATCGTCCCAAAACAATATGTACAATGATATGACTCGACTTAGCAACCATGTAATCAATTAGAAAGTTAACTTAGGGTTTAACAAATAACAATAATGCACTAAAAATGAGCGCATACACGGAAGGCTAAGGCAATTTGGGTGTACATTTAAGTGGGGTGTAACAAATTCTTCCTTTAAGTAAAATGCTTAAAGTTAGAAACGAAAAGATAGGCTCGGAGGGGTGTACTAGGGGTTTCGTGTACTAAAAATGAGTACAACGCTAAGGGTGTGGGAAAAATTAGTTGACTTAACTAGCCAAGTAATATGACTTAAATGGTCAAGTAATTATGATATGGGTTTAACACAAGGGTGATCCTAATGCCTCTTATCATGTAGTAAATCCTACCACACGAATGTAGTCTCACTAGCGGTCTCAGGATGCATCACTAACGCAAGTTCTAGAATCTAAATGCTACCGGTACACTCATAAGCACTAATAATGAATGCTTTTCCTATCAAATCTAAAGGCGAACCTCACATATTTGGGTGGAAAATTTTTCTGAATATACGGTTATGTGCTAGTCATACAATCTCCTATCCATGAGACGCTTGCTATGGCTAAAGTTTCACTCCTAAATGTTGTAAAAAATTTTAAATTTGGCGTTAAAATTGCACTAACAAGTATTTCTCATAGTTTTATTACACATCTACTATTAAACAAAACAAACTCAAGCGAAAGTGCATATGTAAGGTATCATCTTTTTACCCTCCCCTTACACTTAAGATGAACATTGTCCCCAATGTTCAAGTAAAGAATGTAAAAGTTAAAAAGTAAAAAGAATGAAATCAAATACTCCCCTGATTCGCTCGGTATGTATTATAGGTTGGCCAGGTTAAATCTTCCTCCAAGAAAATGAACAATCAAAGCTTCCCTTCCAGAATATAAATCATCTCCTTGTCGAACATAACCTGTAAATCCTGACAACAATAGACAAGACAACCTCGCGTAAAATCGGCGGCATCCTATATAAGTTACTAAATCCTAGAAAACAAAGTAAGATATAATGCTGGTGGAATGAAGTTTGTAGATTTCCTGGAGATTATAAAACTTAATAATTCACAAAAACCATAAGACTCCGTTAGAAAAACAAATCCGGTAAAATTTCCAGATTTTAACTCCTGACGCCGTCAAGAATAATCCTCTGACGTCGTCAGAATGGACCTGCAGAAATTCTTATGTTAAGTTTCTGGAAAAACTTGGTCCTACTTCCTGGAAAATCCTGCAAAACTTCATTATGACTCAATACAAGCATTTGACTCTAACAAATACGAATATACATGTTCATTTAATATTGTGGAGAATCATGATCGGGTTGTTTCTTAAAAACATATTTGGGGTTTCCCCTTACACTTATCTTTTGCAAAAATACTTTTAGGTTGGAGTTAAGACTAGGCCAAAACAACATAGTAAAGTATTTCCACATTTTAATTGAAAAACATGATCAACCAACAATAAAAATAAAACATGCATACAGAAGCAAATAACAAACAAACAAATAAAATCACACAAAACATGGGTTGCCTCCCAAGAAGCGCTTGTTTTTGTTCGAGTCGCGAGCCTGACTCTACCCTTATTTAACGAATATAGGGGAGGTTTTCCCTACACTTAAGATTAAGTGCGGGTGGAAGTAGCGATACATACCCTTAGGGTGTAAATATGCCTCGTAAGGAAAGAGTGGTGGATGAATTATATGCTCAAAGGGGTGTGCTCCTATCATCATAACCTTACCTAATTCAATCGGGTTAATGGGTGGATTAAGATTTTCTCCTAGAAAGGGATCATTTTCAATCAACTTTAAGAGACTCCTAGTTGGGAATCCATCTTGACCTAATAAACCCGGTTTAAACCCATAATATTTCTTGTGATCAATCATAAATGGGTGATGTAAGCATGTAAGGTCATTTTCCACTCCTATATTGGCTTCCTCTCTACAAGGCTTAGAGTCCACTACCTTTATCCTAAGACTACCCGGACTACATGGGTTGATGGGTGGGTCGGCTCCTCTTTTGTCTCCTAGATGTATATCTAAGGATGGAAAGTTGTGTGAAGATTGAGGTCCCAGTTCATCAACAGTAGGTAATTCCCTAGAACTAAGAGTAAGGTTATCACTACAAGTATTCAAGCCTATATCCTCTAGTGGTGTTTGGTACAAGGGTTCTACCTCAATTGGGGTTCCTATAGTCTCTTCTACTTCTTCCGGGTAAGTCACGGGCGGTGTATGTGCCTCAAATGATGGTAGGACTTGTGAGGTACTTTGTGGGCTTGAATTGTCCACCTCATCCTCCATTGTACCTAGATTACCTATGTGTTTGTTTTGTACTATGGCTTTAGGTGACATCCATACAGGTATCCCTGAGTAATCATCCCCAGACAAACTTCCTGTTTGCTCCTTCAAACTTGTTTTTGATTGATTTGTGATGTTGTTTGTTGGGTTGTCTACTCTATAATAATATTGGGCACAATCTTCAATGGTATCCCATGCTTCTTCAGCACTTAATTCCCTAGGGCCCCCATTGGCAAAATCATCAATGCACATTTGGTCACATCGGTTGACACGATAGTAAAAGGTTTGGGTTAGGGATGCTAAAGAGAAACTATGATGAGGGAATTTTCGAAGTAAAATTTTAAAACGAGTCCATGCATCATATATGGGTTCATCTCGATACTGTTTGAAATTCGAGATGTCAATAGGGTAGAATGGCCTTTGTGGTTGGTGGTATGGTGCCTGGTGGGGGTTGTAAGCTTCTCGAGATCCCTCGAGAGGTAAATCCTGTTGCGATTCCCACGCATCAAGTTTTTGGCGCCGCAGCCCGGGGAATAGTTATTGTCTAGGTTAGAATTTCTTTTTATTAGGTCTACTTGCTAGATTCCTTTCTAGTAAGATTTTATTTTTCTTTTAGGTCTTCTTTAGTCTATCTTTTTCTTTGTGTGTTTGTTCGTAATTTCCATTGACTCTTCCGTTCACCATTATGGAGTACGCGAATCCACCATACCACCAACCACAAAGGCGATTCTACCCTATTGACATCTCGAATTTCAAACAGTATCGAGATGAACCCATATATGATACATGGACTCGTTTTAAAATTTTACTTCGAAAATTCCCTCATCATAGTTTCTCTTTAGCATCCCTAACCCAAACCTTTTACTATCGTGTCAACCGATGTGACCAAATGTGTATTGATGATTTTGCCAATGGGGGCCCTAGGGAATTAAGTGCTGAAGAAGCATGGGATACCATTGAAGATTGTGCCCAATATTATTATAGAGTAGACAACGCAACAAACAACATCACAAATCAATCAAAAACAAGTTTGAAGGAGCAAACAGGAAGTTTGTCTGCGGATGATTACTCAGGGATACCTGTGTGGATGTCACCTAAAGCCATAGTACAAAACAAACACATAGGTAATCTAGGTACAATGGAGGATGAGGTGGACAATTCAAGCCCACAAAGTACCTCACAAGTCCTACCATCATTTGAGGCACATACACCGCCCGTGACTTACCCGGAAGAAGTAGAAGAGACTATAGGAACCCCAATTGAGGTAGAACCCTTGTACCAAACACCACTAGAGGATATAGGCTTGAATACTTGTAGTGATAACCTTACTCTTAGTTCTAGGCAATTACCTAGTGTTGATGAACTGGGACCTCAATCTTCACACAACTTTCCATCCTTAGATATACATCTAGGAGACAAAAGAGGAGCCGACCCACCCATCAACCCATGTAGTCCGGGTAGTCTTAGGATAAAGGTAGTGGACTCTAAGCCTTGTAGAGAGGAAGCCAATATAGGAGTGGAAAATGACCTTACATGCTTACATCACCCATTTATGATTGATCACAAGAAATATTATGGGTTTAAACCAGGTTTATTAGGTCAAGATGGATTCCCAACTAGGAGTCTCTTAAAGTTGATTGAAAATGATCCCTTTCTAGGAGAAAATCTTAATCCACCCATTAACCCGACTGAATTAGGTAAGGTTATGATGATAGGAGCACACCCCTTTGAGCATATAATTCATCCACCACTCTTTCCTTACGAGGCATATTTACACCCTAAGGGTATGTATCGCTACTTCCACCCGCACTTAATCTTAAGTGTAGGGAAAACCTCCCCTATTTTCGTTAAATAAGGGTAGAGTCAGGCTCGCGACTCGAACAAAAACAAGCGCTTCTTGGGAGGCAACCCATGTTTTGTGTGATTTTATTTGTTTGTTTGTTATTTGCTTCCGTATGCATGTTTTATTTTTATTGTTGGTTGATCATGTTTTTCAATTAAAATGTGGAAATACTTTACTATGTTGTTTTGGCCTAGTCTTAACTCCAACCTAAAAGTATTTTTGCAAAAGATAAGTGTAAGGGGAAACCCCAAATATGTTTTTAAGAAACAACCCGATCATGATTCTCCACAATATTAAATGAACATGTATATTCATATTTGTTAGAGTCAAATGCTTGTATTGAGTCATAATGAAGTTTTACAGGATTTTCCAGGAAGTAGGACCAAGTTTTTCCAGAAATTTTCCGGAAACTTAACATAAGAATTTCTGCAGGTCCATTCTGACGACGTCAGAGGATTACTCTTGACGGCGTCAGGAGTTAAAATCTGGAAATTTTATCGGTTTTGTTTTTCTAACGGAGTCTTATGGTTTTTGTGAATTATTAAGTTTTATAATCTCCAGGAAATCTACAAACTTCATTCCACAAGCATTATATCTTACTTTGTTTTCTAGGATTTAGTAACTTATATAGGATGCCGCCGATTTTACGCGAGGTTGTCTTGTCTATTGTTGTCAGGATTTACAGGTTATGTTCGACAAGGAGATGATTTATATTCTGGAAGGGAAGCTTTGATTGTTCATTTTCTTGGAGGAAGATTTAACCTGGCCAACCTATATTCCATACCGAGCGAATCAGGGGAGTATTTGATTTCATTCTTTTTACTTTTTAACTTTTACATTATTTACTTGAACATTGGGGACAATGTTCATCTTAAGTGTAAGGGGAGGGTAAAAAGATGATACTTTACATATGCACTTTCGCTTGAGTTTGTTTTGTTTAATAGTAGATGTGTAATAAAACTATGAGAAATACTTGTTAGTGCAATTTTAACGCCAAATTTAAAATTTTTTACAACATTTAGGAGTGAAACTTTAGCCATAGCAAGCGTCTCATGGATAGGAGATTGTATGACTAGCACATAACCGTATATTCAGAAAAATTTTCCACCCAAATATGTGAGGTTCGCCTTTAGATTTGATAGGAAAAGCATTCATTATTAGTGCTTATGAGTGTACCGGTAGCATTTAGATTCTAGAACTTGCGTTAGTGATGCATCCCGAGACCGCTAGTGAGACTACATTCGTGTGGTAGGATTTACTACATGATAAGAGGCATTAGGATCACCCTTGTGTTAAACCCGTATCATAATTACTTGACCATTTAAGTCATATTACTTGGCTAGTTAAGTCAACTAATTTTTCCCACACCCTTAGCGTTGTACTCATTTTTAGTACACGAAACCCCTAGTACACCCCTCCGAGCCTATCTTTTCGTTTCTAACTTTAAGCATTTTACTTAAAGGAAGAATTTGTTACACCCTACTTAAATGTACACCCAAATTGCCTTAGCCTTCCGTGTATGCGCTCATTTTTAGTGCATTATTGTTATTTGTTAAACCCTAAGTTAACTTTCTAATTGATTACATGGTTGCTAAGTCGAGTCATATCATTGTACATATTGTTTTGGGACGATTGGGACTCATGGGTAAGTACTTATTTTATGGAGTAATGGGGAAGAACATCATTTATTACCCCCATATGTGCGTTAATCTTAAAAGTGCTCCAAGTGTTTTGATTTTCTTAATTCGAGTCATTAGATTAGTTTAATGTAAAGTATGTAAAAATTCAAGTGTAAGGGGGATTCTCATCCCCTATGATGTATTATTTTGGATGGTAGGGTCAGATTGTATGCAAAAAAAAAAAAAAAAAAAAAAAAAAAAAAAAAAAAAAAAAAAAAAACTCGAAAAAGAAAAAAAAAATAATAAAATAAAAAGAGAAAAAACATACGGACTACCATCCCGTTTCATTCTATGTTTATTTTATGTTTTTGTTAATTTTCATTTATTAGCTTAAGTCGAGTCTAGTCTTGGCTTAGCAACGCCATCTTGTACATGTAATTAACCAAGATTGTTAACTCACCACCAGTAAAACTTCCTTTATCCAATAAAACCGTGTAATTCATATCCCTATACCTAACGTTACAACCCTTTAAAAGACCTCTTTGTTAGTTTATCCTAGGTGCTTATGCCATGTGGTGGAGGTTTGATCCTTTCCCAAGCCTATGGTAATCTATTTTGCTATGACAGGTAGTGAGAGATATCTTCCATTTCCATAATGTTATATTACTTTATTACACCCGAGAGATGTGAGTATCTAAACACTATTTGTGAGGTGCTTGTGTATGACCTCCGTGCTTGTCTATTGGTCTTTAGTGGAACGATTATTTGTTGTAATTACTTTTATATTAGTGTTAAATGACCCCTAACTTGTCTTTTGAGTAGAATAAAAGCGCATTTGCTTGAGGACAAGCAAATCTCAAGTGTAAGGGTATATGATGAGGCGAATAATGATCCGTTTTTAGGGGGTCATTTAAGCCCGAATCCGACTTTATTTGATCAAATATTTCCCTAAATCGTTCCTTTTGTGATTTTAGGTACTTGGAGAGTGAATTCTGGAAAAGGAGCCGTTTCGGACGTTTTTGGAGCCTAAAAGTGAAGAAAACGACAAAGTCTCAAATTTCAAGCTGGGAACAGTACCTGAAGGCGTCAAGAGTTGTTCTTGACGGCGTCAAAGTCCCAAGAATAAAATACCGTGGTTGATGACGGCGTCACATAGGCCGTCATAAGTAGATCAAGGCCGTCCGAGGAAGTATTTGGCGGCGAGATGACGGCGTCACACCCTTGTTCTTGACGCCGTCACCCTTGTTTTCCTATATATAGTTTTCTAGTTTTTCACATTAAAAAGAGGAGAAGTTTTGTAGAAACCCTAAAGACGAATTTGGTGCAACTTTTATAGGTTTTTCAAGGGTTCCAAACCCTTGATACCTTGCATTGTAATTGAGATAAGTGTTCTTCTAATTCAATCAATATGTCTATGTGTTGGTTGTCTATATCTTGTTCTTGTCTCAATTCCATTATGCTAGGCTAGATCTCTCTTGTGTTTGCTTAGATCTAATGAAACCTAGATATTGATTATGTGTTGATTACTTGTTTATTCTTGTCTTGGATGAATGATTTTATATGTTAGGCTTAAGAAAACTGGCAGATCTCCAAATGGTAACATGCTTGAACGTCTTAAGAAACATGAACCGAGGCGTACTAGGTCTTTATTGGTTGTATTTAATGCATGAGCCACTGTTTACAATCCCTATAGTTGTGCTGGGTCATGGTGTAGGAGGAGATAAGAGCTCATAGAATTGGGGAGTTATGTATGCCACCCCATGAATGGTATTAAGGAATACAATCCGTCATCCATGCAATTATAACAAGTAATTAACGTGTAAAAGATATCTAGGGAGTAGTGAAGTCTAAGTAAACACATTTTCTCCAATTACTGCTCACAACCTTAGTATAAATTAGTTTATTTTCATTTTTAGTATTTTATTTTGATTGCATCTTAGTTTTGGGTTAGTTGAATAGCAACTAATTCCGCCCACTCTTTCAAAACCCCGAGATTTTACTTGCTTTCATAAAAATATAAAAACACAAAAATAATCATCCCTCACCTTTAGAACTAGTAATTAGGCTTTCTAATCCTAGCGACATTATTCCTAAGCTGAACGATCAATCCCCCGGTACTTGTCACTATACTATACTACAACGATCAGGTACACTGCCTGTTGGGGGTTGTAAGCTTCTCGAGATCCCTCGAGAGGTAAAGCCTGTTGCGATTCCCACGCATCACATGCACACATAATTTCTCTATAATCACAAACAATAACATCTTTTATTAATCATTTTCAAAATCCCCAAATCACAAAACCCTAATTCAAGATGGTGTTGCCAATTGAATCAAAACGCACATTTGTTGACAGACACAACATGGTCGCTTTTTTGAAGAAACCTGATGGTTCTGAAGGATTCACACAGATAATCGATTTCTTGAATGTTACCCCTATTAGGTATGCATTAACTGTGAATTCTCCTATATGCATTTCTTTTTGCTAAGCAGTTTTGTGCTATTGCTAAGGTCATAACTTTTAATGAAGAAAAACAGATTAAGGCTAAGGTAGATGGCCAAGATATACTCATAACTGAGTCATCTATTAGGGAATCTCTTAACCTACCAGATAATGAAGTGATTGTCTGTCTTGAAAATGCCGCCATTTTCAAAGGTTTGAAAAAATGGGGTATGAGAAGAAGAATAATAAATTAAAATTTACAAAGGTCTCTTCTCATCTCATTGGAAATTCTTGATTCATACTCTCTTACATTGTTTGAGTCCTAAAACAACAGGTTGGAATGAGTTTGGTACCACCATGGCATCAGCAGTGATATGCCTTGCTAAAGGAAAACCTTTCAATTTTTCAAAAATGATTTTGGAGGGTATGATCAAGACCTTGGTTGATGATGGTACTTCTTTATTATATCCAAGGTTTTTGCAACTTATTATTCAAAAATAGTTGACTACCTTTAAAAGACATAAAGGAACTTATGTTGTCCCCTCACTACAAAAGAAAGTATTTTCAAATCTGAAAAATAATGGCAAGGATTTTTCAGGAAATGTTACACCGCTTTTTCCATATATGGTGAACCTTCTACAAAAAAAGGGTGAGGATGTCATGGGTGTGGATCAGGCCAGTGGTAACATACATAAGAGTGAGTATACACCCGTTGATTCACCTCTCAGGGAAGGTAACACATCCAGAAGTGATGAGGATAGTTCTGAAACACATGAATTGATGGATACTGGTGAGAATATAATGAAACTTATACAGGATTTTGAGGCCTGTTGTACCTAGTTAGAAGAGGATGTTCTTGGCCTCCAAAAGTGCATAACAAAAAAATGGTGCAAAGGTCAAAAGGTTGAAGCTGAGAGTTCGATATTTGGAAGGTCGAAAGAGGTCAAGAAAAGCTCAGTTCGGAAGGTTGAAGAAGGTGGGCACAACACACAGGGTGAGTTCTTCTAAGGCTACTAGTTTGGAGGATGCTCCCAAACAGGTGAGTAATGAAAGCAGAGTCTCAGGGGAGGAAACAACAAATGCTGAAGGTGCTTGTGCTGATATGCATGTAGATATGGATATTGGGATTGATAGTGATGATAATGTGGATGATGATTATTTAGTTGCTGACAAGGAGGGTTATGAGGTAGTTTTGGAAGATGTAAATAAAGAGCAGGTAGTGGAAACTAATACTAATTTGGGAGAAACTGCTGCTACTAGTAATGTTGAAGAAATGGCTAAGGTGGTACAACAAGATGTTTCTGCTGCTACAACAAATCAAGTTACTACTGCTGAAGTTGCTACAGATGAAGAGGTTTCAAAGAGAGTTGATGAAGCTGAAATAGCTAACTTTATGGATGAGAAGAGGAGAGATAAAGTGTCTGAATTTGAAACAGATGAGCAAGTAAAATTCAGACTTGAAGAAGAGGAGAAAAAAAGAGCTCATGGAGAGCAAATGCAAGCTTTTATTGATGTGGATGAAGTTCTACAGGCTAGAATTAAAGAACTTTACACAGATGAGACTGTAAATGGGGAAGACAAAGTACAAAGACTTGCTGATTTGATAAATGAAAGATATGAAGAATTAGTTTTGAAGGACCTAATTAAGTCAATTAATCAACATCAAAGTCAGAAGAGGAAAAGAAATCCCACAAGGTCTCAGCTCATCAGTGAAATGAAGATATACATACAGCATCAAGGTGAGTATAAAGCTTCTAACCTCAAGGGAATGACATATGAACAAATTGAACGCCTATACTACCGAATCAAGAAATATGTTGAAAACTTTATCCCCATGTGTACAGAAGAAACACCATCAAAGAAACAAAAGATCATTGAAGACAAACCAGCTGAGAAGAAGAATGATTCACAAAGAAAATAAGACAGCTCTTCTCATGATCAGATGATGGTGATTGTTCCTGAAACATTATATGTTGAACCTATTCAAGCTAGACATCCAATCATGGACTAGGAGACTTACCGAGATAAATTTGGAAAGGCTTGGAAGATAATCAGGGCTGGTGGAGGATCAGCAGTGTACAAAAGGTTTGAGGATTTGATAAGAACAATTGATAGAGTAGACTTAGACAGATTATGGGGGTTGGTTCAAGAAAGAATCAAAACAGTCAAGAAGCTAGATGCAAAAGAGCAAGATTTGTGGGTTGAATTACATAGGTTATATAAACCTGATCCAGCTGATATCTATTGGAACTTCCCATGCCATCATTTCTCAACTTCATGGAAGTTTTATGATAGCTGCAATGTACATCACTTATCAACACAAGGTGGAATTGATGTTTTTATGCTTGCAGAAAAAGAATATCCTTTGCCTTCTAGTTTACTTGCTGTGATTAAATCTACAAAGATCATATGTGAAGAACGTAGAAAGGTAGTTAAAGATCTCATTGAAAGAATTCATGCTCAGTATAAGAGAGCATTGTATGATGTGAAGAAAACAAGCTGATAATTAGGTGTTTGGAGGTAGTAGGGGTACGTACTTTAGCTTCTCTGTTTTCATTATGTTGTAAAAAACCTTTTGTTAAGTACTATATAATTTACCTTTTGTGAGATTACAACTCTATTGTTTGCACAAAAGTTACTACTGCTATTACAATAGTTACTACTGCTATTACAATAGTTACTCTGCTATTACAACTCTGTTGTTTGAGTAACTCAATGTGACTAATATCAAGGTTAATGATAACTGAGTTCACATTTTGCTATAAATAATAGTCACATGAAATTCACAATGTGATTATTTTGAATGTATTGGTCACATATAATACCCTTATAACGTGGCCATAATCATGATTTAGATACACATTTGTGATATGGTGTGACTATTGTAAAGCCTATAGTCACATGATCGTGCTACAATTAAATGTGACTATACACATTAGGTTGTGGCAAGCAAACACACACTAGACTTTAGACACGCATATTAACTTATGTGACCATATGTATCAAATTTTGGTTACACTTAATCATGTATGTTTATGGTTTAGTGTGACCATATATGACATTTGCTCACACTCTTCAAGTGTGTGACATATATTTGTCACTTTTAAATGCATATCGTGACTAATGCTTCAAACTTACTTTTCAGTTGTCACACATTTCACATTCATATGTGGCTAAATATTCAGCAAAGATTAGCACTCACATTTAAATAATGTGTGAAAAACTTGACTATATAATTTAGACACATACACAATTACTTCATGTGACCATATATGGATTTTGGTCACACTGTTCAATTGTGTGACATATATTTGTCACATACGTATATATATAGTGTGACTAATGTCTCAAACTCATTTGTATCTGTCACACGTACCAAATTATAAGTGACTAAATAATCCAAAAATTTTTTTCCTGTTACCTCTAGTCACATAAATATTCAAATATGTGACAATAGAATTCCGAAATGGTCACACAAGTCGGATCAAGTGTGGCTGTTTATTTTATTCTAGTACATTTAGTCACGTATAAATGTTACAGTGTGACATTTCAAAATCGACCATGCGTGACCAATAGAACTTTTTGTACTAGTGTACCTGGGGGTTACCGAACTCCAAACTTCATGTCATGGAACCCATATGTTCTATTTTCATATATGGATCAAGTTAATGGTATGTTTAACCAAAATGGACCCATGAGATATTGGGGACCAAACGTTTGAGTGTTTTTCATAAAATAGGTGTGCATCAAAGTTGGTTTGGAACCGGATGAATGGATCAAAGATAGCGGTTGCTCAAGGCACATGACGGAAAACAAATACCCTCTTCTCAACATATCAAAAATGTGATGGAGGTAATGTCACGTTTGGTAGCAAAGTTAAAAGCAAAATCATCAGAAAAGGTACAATTTCTCATGACTCCCTCTCTATAGATGATGTAGCTCATGTTGATAGCCTAGGTTTTAATCTCCTTAGTATTAGTCAACTTTGCCGCAAAAAGTATAACGTCATTTTCAGTGAAAACGGAAGCAAAATACTTGACGGCATAACCATAGCCAAAGGTGTTCTTAATAACAACGTGTATGTCATGAAGATGGATCAAACATCTAGAGACAAACTTTGTCTCACCTCATTAGATGAATCTTCAACTTTATGGCATAGACGTTTAGGAAATGCTAACATGAGACTTATCCAAAACCTCTCCTCCAAAGACTTAGTTCGAAACCTACCCAAGTTGAAATATGCCCAATACTTTTGTGATGCTTGCAAAATTGGTAAACAAGTTCATAATAGCCATAAGGCTTAAAATATGGTGTCCACATCTAGGTGTCTAGAACTTTTACATATGGATTTGTTTGGTCCATCCGCTATACAAAGTTATGGAGGTAACTTCTACACTTTGGTTATAGTAGATAATTATTCAAGATATACTTGGACAAAAATTTTGAAAAGTAAGAATGAAGCTTTTGATCAATTTGAAATTATAAGTAAGAAAATTCAAAATCAATTAGGAACTTGCATTGTGTCTATTAGAACGGATCACGGTCGTGAATTTGATAATGAAATACAATTTGGAAACTTTTGTGATAAAAATGGTATAACACATAATTTTTCAGCTCCACGTACTCCTCAATCTAATGGTGTAGTAGAACACAAAAACCGGACTTTACAAGAGATGAGTAGAACAATGCTTAATGAACAAAATAGTCCACAAAAGTTTTGGTGTAATGTCGTTGACACGTCAACCTACATTTTAAATCGTGTCTTAATTAGACGATTTAAAAAAAAAAAAAAAAAAAAAAATCATATGAACTATATAAAGGTAAAAAGCCTACATTAGGATATTTTAGAGTGTTTCGGAGTAAATGCTTTATACTTAACACCAAGAATTATCTCACCAAATTTGACCCAAAGTCTTATGAAGGAGTATTTCTTGGATACTCACAAAATAGCAAAGCTTATATTGTGTTAAACAAAGAAACCTTAAGAGTCGATGAATCGTTGAACGTAAAATTTGACGAGAGTCCATCTCCCTCTAAGATATCACCTTTGGTAGATGTTGACCTAGTTGAAAGTCAAGCTATGGAAAATCAAGATACCATAGATAATGAAAAGGTAGATGAACTTTTAAACAAAGAAATTGTCAATGTCAAAGAGTTTAAAAGTCATCCATTAGATAGTGTCATAGGAAATATTAACGAAAGAACACTAAGATCAAAAGTTCAAAGTGAAAGCAACTTCTTCTGTTTCGTGTCAACCATTGATTCGAAAAATATAAACGAAGCCATAAAAGATGAGTCATGGGTAATAGCCATGCAAGAAGAATTAAACCAATTTGTTAGAAATGACGTTTGGACATTAGTTCCTCAACCAAAAAGTCAAACCATAATTGGAACCAAATGGGTCTTTCGTAATAAAATGGATGAAAATGGTATTGTGTCTAGAAACAAAGTTAGGCTAGTTGCACAAGGATATAATCAACTAGAAGGCATTAACTACGATGAAACTTTTACTCCCGTTGCTAGGCTCGAGTCAATTAGAATTTTACTTGCATAAGCATGCGCACAAAATTTTAAACTCTTTCAAATGGACGTCAAAAGGGCATTTTTAAACGAGTTTATAAATGAAGAAGTGTATGTTGCTCAACCACCGGGCTTCATCGATCTTGAAAAACCAAATCATGTCTACAAACTTAAAAAAGCTTTATACGGACTTAAGCAAGCTCCAAAAGCATGGTATGATCGACTTAAAACCTTCCTAGTTGACCATAGGTATACCATGGGCTTAGTCGATAATACTCTCTTCACTAAGAAGAAAGGTTCACATATTATCATCGTCCAAATCTATGTTGATGACATTATATGCGGAACAACTTGTCAAGAATTATGTTTTGATTTCTCAAGAATCATGCATGATGAGTTTGAAATGAGTGTGATGGGAGAACTCAACTTTTTCCTAGAACTCCAAATCAAACGATTAGAAATGGTATCTTCTTAACCAATCAAAATATATTAAGGACATGCTTAAGAAATTTGGTCTCGAAGATTCGAAACCAATCAAAACACCTATGTCCACGGAAACTAAACTCACAAAGGACGAGGAAAGTGAATCAGTAGATAGCACTAAATATAGAGATATGATTGGTAGTCTACTTTACCTAACGGCTAGTAGACCCGACATTATGTTTAGTGTTTGTCTATGTGCTCGTTTTCAAGAAGATCCTAAACAATTCATCTTGAAGCCATTAAAAGGAATTTCAGATATATTCAGGGCACTAAACATTTAGGATTATGGTATCCCAAAGGAATGGGAGTAGACACTATAGTGTATGCCGACTCGGACCATGCCGGTGACTATGTTGATAGAAAAAGCACAAGTGGTATTTGTACTTTTGTTGGACATTGTCTCACCTCATAGTTCTCTAAGAAGAAAATGGCTCTCGCCATCTCAACAACTGAAGCCGAATATGTATCGGCCGGAAAAGTATGTCAACAAGCTCTTTGGATGAAGCAAGCTCTTGTAGACTACGGAATTCAACTTAACGACATCTCCATTCTTTGTGACAACAAAGGAGCCATCGATCTTAGTAAGAATCCCGTTCAACATGCTCGCACTAAACATATTGAAATCCGTCATTATTTCCTTCGTGACAATGTTCAAAAAGGAAACATCTCAATTGAGAAAGTTTCTTCCGAAGACAACATTGTCGACATTCTTACAAAACCTCTTAAACGAGAACCATTCAACCTTCTTAGGCTTGGCTAAGGAGTTATAGAACCTACCTTGTAGTTTTGAACAATAGAATAAAATCACAAAAATAAAAACAAATCAAAACAATTATTTCTTTCTGCTGATCTGGCGGAACCCTACTTTTGGTTCCGCCGTATCCGCCAACCTGTAGGCACCTTTTTCTTATTTTATATTAAACCAGACACCCCTTATCCCATACCACCACTTTACAACAGTTACTATTCACTTCACTACTCATCCACATACGAAGATTTGGTCTTTCCATCATCCTCCTTGCTCTTAAATCATCATTGTAAGTATTCTAAACATAATTGCACTCCTGATCTGCGTCAATGAATTCTATTTATGCACTAAAACTAAAACTTGGGGTTGTGCATTAACTTGAGAAATTCATATAGGACATTAGTGGTAAAACCAAACTAATCATGTTTCCCATAGTTAGGAATTGCATCTGTGGAAAACTAGAAAGGGGGTTGAATAGTTTACCGCTTTTTAACTTGTTAATCTTTGAAAATCTTTACGTGTAATCAACGAATCTAACTAATTAACAATAATTAATATGCAAGTATAAAGAAAGAAACGATCAAACCACAACAAGATTGTTTATCGTGGTTCGGCTACAAGTACTCTTTTCCGTAGCCCTACTCCACGCCTCGAGTTTTCAACTCGAGAGTTTCAAGGACTAGTCAACAAGCTCCTTTCACCGGTGGAGAAACCCTTACAATCGTCGCTTACACTTTATCCGGTACAAAGCTAAATATTGGGTCCTAGTCAAGGTAGAACCACCCTAACGTCGCCTATCCACTATTTCCGACACTAAGCTGGATGTCGAGTTCTTTTACAAGGGTACAACCGCTCCCGTCACACTATGTATTTTAAGGCCTAAAATACTAACCGATCATTTCAATACAAGATACAAAAGAGAATCACACAAGTATTAACTATAAGAGTTTATACAATACAAAGCTAATAAGTCTTGCAACGTTGAGTTGAAACTTGTAACTTCTCGGATAAACTTGTGAACTTCTTAGCTACAAAAGAGAATCACACAAGTGAGTTGCTACTTAGTTAGATAAGAGTATTGAGAGTATGTATGTAATGTATAGCTAAAAGTGATAAGAAATTTCTTGCAAGTGGCTTGGTATCTATAGCCAACCAAACTAGCACACTGGCGGATCTGGCGGAACCAAAACAAGGGTTCCGCCCTTGTACCCCCAGGGTTCTGCCAGGTCTGACAGTCAAAGACTACAAGAAATCTTTCCATATCTAGCAATGTCAAATCAAGATTCTACAAGTCAACACACAATAGTTTGAGTGAGAATCCTTCCAAGATGTGTAAGAGATCTTATGGAAAGTCTTATCAAGATTTAGAGACCTTTCCATAAATGCTCATGATGCATGCCATGATGTCATGTTATATTTTCTATATTAGGAAATATGACAATGTTTATGTTTAATATGAAATGTAAAGTCTAGTTATACAAGACTAAAACTAAAATCATGTTTTACTAAAAAACTAAAGTTTACACTTTGTCGTTAACAAAACTTAGCAAAGATCGTAAAATATAAATAACATTTTAGGCGATATTTGTATTAACAACATCTTTATAAGAAATTAACATGTTTACTAAAAGACCCCATGTCAATTTTTTGCAAAAATAACTTCTCACAAATAGGAAAAATATTTTTTCTTCTCACATTTTGAATACAAAATCAAAACGTTACTTTCAAAACATCACGTGCATAATGTCTCTTGAATGCTAAAGGGAATACATAACTAATATGTATTTTCGGGTACATTCAAACGAAACTACATTGAATTAGGAGCATTTGGGTTATCTTTTGTTTTATAACAAAAACTTGCATTATAAAACGTTTTGAGCATCAAAATGAGTCAAGATAACCGCACCTCCACATTGTTTGTATATAGGCACACACTAGAACATACACATTGCAATAGTCGTCAACTTAGACTAAAATGTGAAATTTTGTGTTTCTAGGGATCATCATGCCACCCGCAACTCATTATGACCATAAGGACACCATTCATTACTTACCCAAACACCACAAAACCAAAGGTCTTATTGTAAATCAAGTCAATGTTTTCAAAGCCTTAGAAAAATGCTATGTCCACGAAGGTAGAACCATTGATCCATCCTTCCTAGAAGGAACTAATCTACGTAGGGAACTTGCCAACATCAACTTTGATTGTCTCCTAGATATAGACGAGCCTATTTGTCCTAGGTTCATTCTAGAGTTCTATGCATCCGTCACTCTTTCTACCGATGACTATGGTCTCATGTCTCTAAACTTCTCGGTTAGTAGTCACCAATACTCCATCACTCTTAATGAGTTTGCCCAAATCCAAGGTATTCCAAACCATGGTACTTGCATCTATACTGACAAACATACCCTCACAACTCTTGACACACTCTTTGACCGCGTCCATCCCTATGACACTCCTCTTGTGTCCAAGGATGTACTTCGTTATCATCCCTTTGTTAGGACCTCTGACACTAGGAGAACCCATTCCAAAAATGAGGTTAACAAGGACCCTTATGGTATGGAACTCAATGAACTCAAGCCTCAATTCAAGAAATGGGAGGAACTCCTTAGAGCCAATGTCATTAGCACCATAGGAAACCGGGATGACATCAATGTTTGCCTTTGCTACATGCTCTACTCTTTGTCAACTAGGCAACCCTTCAACTTGGCCTACTACATGGCCTAAAGGATGGCCGACATTCCCGTGCAAGGCAACCGCTATGCCATATGGAATGCTCTTGACCCGTCTCTTTAGGTACATTGCTCCTATTCCTCCGACTCCAAGAGGTCTTCGCCTATACTACTCTCTCATTCCACACACATTTGTTCTACTTAGTGATAGGAGAGTCTCCAAAGCCCAAGGGAAACGTCCTCATCATCTTCAATGAGTGAAGATGACGGCTTGCCCAACTCTAGGCTCCCACCTCTTGAATACCTTTCACAACTTCCAACTATACCAAATGAGTCCGAGGAGCACAAGCAAACTAAGGGGATGTTCAAGTTTCTTGGGAGGTTCCTTGGAAAGCTAAAAAAGAAGATAGATCGCAAATGAGAGCGAGTGTGGGGAGTGTTTGGCACTAGGTGCCATTTGAACAATTTGCTCATTTAAACAATTTGTTTCATGGATTTATGTATTTGTAGGGATATTTGGTAATGTTTGAAACATGTATGCACTAACAATTATGCAGGTCAACGACATTTTATATGTTGTCAAATTTTCAAGTTTATGAAAGATTTCATTAAGTTCAGTGAAATTCGCTAGCCCCCGGTCAAAGTCTAACGGTAAGAGTGTTTCCATATCCAATTTTTGCGTTTCCTAATAAAAAATAAATTTAAGTTTATGTTCCAAGAATTTTCGGAAAATTTGGAAACCGTCTCGACCTCGATAAACCTGGACTGTTTACTTTTTTTACCTGGCGGATCTGGCGGAACCAAATTCAAGGTTCCACCAGTGTATTTTCTGGGTAAACCCAGTTTTGGCTCAATGGATCAAACGGAACCCAAAACAGGGTTCCGCCTTTGTTGTCGTTTGGTTCTGCCAGTGTCCTGCAGAAATTTTTTCAATTTTTCAAAATTTCAACTTCCACACAACCTCAAATCATCCTTTTTAGTTAGAACTTCATTTCTCATTTGTTCATAACTGCATTAGGATCATTCTCACTCTCTAGAACTAATAGGAACCCATTTTCCACCAAAAATCAAATTAAACCGTAACTAACTCAAGGAACCCTTCTCCATAAGGCAAGTAACTCTCCAAAAGGTTCTTTGGAATCTGTGGAACATCCGATCCAAATCACTTTGACATGACCACTAAGCATTTAGTGCATATCTTGGTCTTCTTACTCCACCATTTTCATTGGATTGACTCCAAATGATTTGACAACCGTCATAAATAATAAAAATCATTAGAAACTTCAAAATTTGTATGGTAGAACATCAAATCCAAACACTCCTTTCAACATTTCTTTAACTCTATAAATTTGACCACCTTAGAACACTTCTAAATCACACCATCACCTTCAAAATCTCTGATCTTAAGCTTCTTAACCAACATTTTTACCATGACAAAGTAAACAAACACCTCTCCACCATCAAGACCCATTAGGAGAACAACCCGTATTAGTGTGAAACCATGTTGCTTCAACACTACAATCAACCTAAGCTCCTCTTCTTCGGATGAATCATCACTCATAATTTCTTCACCCATCAAAGATGAAAACTTCTTGAACCTTGCAACTCCCACACCATCACCAAAACTCAACAATGTGATCACCACTCCACCTCAACCAAAAACTCCCATTGACCCAAGTCCACCACCGGTTCAAACTTAACCATATAAATCTCCATCACCACCCAAATCACCAAAACTTGAACCGTGAGCCTGAAAGAGAAAGAGAGCCGAGCATGTGGAAGAGGTTCTTAGAGCAAGAAACACAGGAGAGGAAGTCACAAATGAAGAAAATTGTGAATGGACGCCAAAAGGCCAAGAAAGAGGTACAGGAACCGGCATGGTCGGTGAGGAACCTCTTGATTTCCCTTCTTGGAGAAAACAAGAAGACCAGCACATCACTAGACGCGTACAACATCTATGATCGAAAGGCTGATTTCAGAAACGACTATGGTTGGAGTGTTGCAGTTAATGGAGATGATTATGAACCTCTTAAATTATCTGACTTTGGAGCGTATCTCGTCAATCTCACTGCGGTAATAATATATTAATAGTAAAAATTTTGGCGACCCACAAAGAGCATTTTGGAATTTACTCTAAATGAAATAACTTAATATTTCAAGAAATAATTATGATCTACTTGTTGGTCACAGGGGTCGATGATGGCACCACACATCAATCCAACAGCAACCGAGTAAGGTGTTGTACTGAGTGGAACCGGTAGGATTCAAATCGTGTATCCAAACGGAACTTTAGCAATGGATGCAGAAGTGAACGAAGGGGACGTTTTCTGGATTCCACGTTACTTCCCATTTTTTCAAGTGGCTTCACGAAGTAATCCATTTGTGTTCTTTGGGTTCGCCACATCAGCGCGCAACAACAGGCCACAGTTCTTAGCGGGTAGAGACTCTCTTCTGCAACCTATGTTAGGACCAGAGTTTGCAGCTGCATTTGGTATGCCTGAAGATAGGATGGCGGATCTTCTCAACGCTCAGACTGTAACAACCATCTTGCCTTCGGCTGCTGTGTCGCCAGGTGGTGGAGATGAAGAAATTCCAGAAGGTGGAGGTGATCGACAGGCAGGGGGTGACGATCAACAACAGGGTGACGATCAACAGCAGGGTGAAGATCAACCGCAGGGTAAGGCGGAATTGTTGATGAAGAAGATGGATTCTAAAATAAAGATGAAGAAAAGCAGCTTTGCTTACAATATGGCAATGGGGATGGACTAATTTGTAGCATGTTTGTAACTAGTATGTGTAGAAGGCTCACTGAGCCTGTTTTCGAGCTGTATGTTTTTCCTCTGTTGATGCTTTTCATGTATTTTGGACCCGAGTTATTTGTACCCGTTTCTCTTGTGTAGTAATTACTGGTTGCTTATGGTATGTTCTTGTTACATATAACCAGTCCACTGTTACATAACTAAGCAATAGTGTCAAACTTGTTGCATGCTCAGCAAAATCATATGAAATTACAAAAAGGGCGTAATCCTGAACTAAGTGCACGCGACGAAAAATTGCATTTCTTCCACCTTCAGGTGTGGATCTCTTATCAATTTAACAGAATGTAATGACTACCAACTCCAGTTGGGCTTTACTCGGATGATATCTGTGAATTCCGGATAGCGGCGCAAGATTTCCATAGCCCAGTTAGTGTTATTCATAGTTATAAGTCTGTATAGCAGATCAGTAAAAATGCAGATCTAACAAAATAAGGATTGTGCAGTTTATTGCCAGACCAACATAAGAAACCACAGTGGTGGAAAACCACAACACAATTAGGGAAAGACTACCTTGTATGTTTAACATCTATCTGACTACTATCTCCTGATGCGGTCTGTTTGTGATGCTGGACTTTTTGTTTAGAGTACCAAGTTGCCACTAACGAAAAATATGAATCAACAAGTGGAGTCAAAAGCTGTTGCTCGTTCGGCGTGGCCTTTCGGCCTTTCGACGAAAACGGTAAAAAAAAGACGAAAATGTAAGAAAACGGACGAAACGGCGAAATCGTTCAAAAACAGATGACGACGTATAAAAACGGATGAAAACGTACATAAACGGACGAAAACGTATAAAACTAAAGGTGACAAACGGGTCGGGTTGGGTCGGTTTGGGTCATGGGTCATACAGGTCATTCTACGTTTTTTGTACGTTATTCTATGTTTTCTTATGTTATCTTACATAAGAAAACGTAAGAAAGCGGACGAAAACGTAAAAAAGCGCGTGTAAACGTAAAAAAACGGACGAAAACGTAAAAAACGGAGTAAAACGTAACACAAACGGACGAAAACGTAAAAAATGAACGAAAACAAAAAAACGGATGAAAACGTAAAAAAACTAATCAAAACGTAAAAAAACGGAGTAAAACGTAAAAAAACGAACGAAACCATAAAAAAACAGACGAAAACGTAAAAAAAATGGACGAAAACATAAAAAAACGTAAGATAACGAAATTTTAAGTTATTTACTAACTGTCGTTAGTATAAAGGACTAACGATTGCCAAATTGGATACGCAATAGCACGAATTCAAAAGGCGTCAAGTTGGGGAAAAAAGTACGCTACAAACAATGACAAAAAGTGGCAAGTATAATGACTCTTCGTGCTTTAAATTACATATGATTATGAACCAATGGATCTCGATTATGAACCAATGGATCTCACAAGTTCTTGCCATTTTGAGTTGGACCAATATGCAGCCCTCCATCTTATCATGTCACAAATTTCATGAACATTAGCTATGTCTCCATTAGATAACGTACTAAGTTGCAACGTCATACAACTTTTTCAGGCAATGATTCACAAACATTCATAAGTTGCTAGCTTATATGTTCTTGGTATTCATATATGACAATTGAGATATCAGCATGCAGAATTGATGTCCCATTTATCGCGTTACTTTTATAGTAGAGTTTTTGGTTTTACGCTTAAAGTATAAAACTTCACCCAAATTTACCCATTAATGAGTGAATGAGCAAGAATTGAAACACGTTATTCGCTATGCTTATGATCTGTATACATAATGCAAAGATTTCGTTATTGTATTTGTACATTTAGCTCGAGCACTAATCTAAATGGTGTTCCTCACGTATACCTTTATTTATATGTTTTCAATTTTTTTGGTTTAGGTTGAATGGAGCTTTTTGGCACTCCACCAACATCTCCACATCCTTTCCTACAAGACTTAGAGGATCTTCCACCTAGATCCACTAATCCACCACCATTGCCTTCATTTGGCTCAATTGAATGAATGGCAACACATCAACCAAGGGCATTCTTTGAGCCCAATGAACCTTTTGAACAAGAACCATCATCACAACAAAAACCATCCACACAACCTCCCCAACCAAAACCATTGTTGTTTCACCCTCTCTTCAAAGATATTCATGGCCCTCTCTATAGAGAACCAAACTTTGAACACCATGATCAACCACTACCTCAACCAACTCAATCACAATCACAATCCCAATCACAACACTTTGAGTCCTTCTTTCCTTCCTATGAGAAAATAGAGGCATCCCTATGGAACAACCTACCAAACACAAACGAGGAGATCAATGATCCCCTTAACAACCTATATGCTTTTAAAAGCATGGTTGAATCCCATCTCCATCAAGCAATGGAGTTCCAAACCACCTTGCTCTCCTCCATTGCCAGTCCTACCTCATCTCAACAAACCACCAATGTTCCAGCACCACCACCACCATCAACAAATGACCCACTCCTACCCAATCCTGGCCATGGGTGCTCACATTGTGAGCGTTTGGCAAAAATAAGTGAAAGCATTAAGATAATGCTTCACTAAGTCCAAGTTGAAACCCGCTTTGCACTACAACACATTCTTGAGCGTTTGGATTCTCTTTCTCACCCAAAGCATTCCTAGAGCATTTTGGAGGCTTTTTGCCCCATTTAAGACAATGTTGGGTGACTTCCTTTTATAGAAGTAGGATTTTATTTTCTTTTCTTTCTTTGTTCATTTTTGGTTTATTTTTTTTATAAGAAGTAGGATGTTATCTACCTCATTTCTTTTCTTTGACTTTTCAAAAGTCAAATTTTACATGAAATGAATTTCATTCTACTTTAATATGGGCATTGTTGGTTGACTTTAGGATGTGCATTGTTGGTTGACCATTTTTTTTGGTGTGGTGATTGTTTTACATACTATCCTGCTTATGGTTACATGTATATATATTGTCTTTTCGACACTAACTTTTTTTTTGTAGGATCAAAATCCATGTCTCCTTACTTGGCACCCCAACTAGGGGGAGTATTGTCCAAGGGGGAGCGTTTGGCTTGCACCATTCCGCTACGCTACTCTTCTTTTTGTTTCGACAAAAAGGGGGAGAAAACATATTTAAACTTAAACTCATTTTCATAAGTCAAACAAAACAAGTTTAAATATAATTTTTTCAAGACTTAACACTATAATTAGTGACTTGCTTAAAAATAAAGTTTATGTTTTTTCCTCAACAAAAAGGGGGAGATTGTTAATACAAATATCGCCTAAAAACGTTATTTATATTTTACGATCTTTGCTAAGTTTTGTTAACGACAAAGTATAAACTTTAATTCTTAGCAAATCATGAATCTAGTTTAAGTCTTTCATAACTAGAACTTTATTTCATTTAAACATCACATTTGCTACATTTACATTTTGCATAAAACATAACATTTTCATATTTCTATAAATAGAAAATGTTGTATGACATCATGGCATACATCAT
Organism: Artemisia argyi; assembly: GCA_030686995.1. Lineage (NCBI taxonomy): Eukaryota > Viridiplantae > Streptophyta > Magnoliopsida > Asterales > Asteraceae > Artemisia > Artemisia argyi. The sequence continues at coordinate 36,274,440 of CM060677.1, read as the reverse complement.
GTGCATTTATGGAAAGATTTCCAAATCTAGAAGTTGACTTACCATAAGATTTATTACACACTTGGAAAGATTCTTACTCAATATATCTTATTGTTTACCTTAATGATCTTGGTTAGACATTGCATAGATATGGAAAGATTTCTTGAGCTTTTGACTCTTAGACTTGTGGACATACAAGGGCGGAACCCTTGTTTTGGTTCCGCCGGATCCACCAGCCTGCTGTCTTGTTTGGCTATAAATACCAAACCACTCTCAAGAATTCTTTCATCACTTCTCATTATATTTTACACATACATTCTCATTACATTCATCTAATTCATTAACATTTCATTTGTGTGAGATCTTTTATATCAAAGAAGATCACAAAGTTCACACCAAAAGTTACAAGTCTCAACACAATGTTGCAAGTCTTGATAGCTTAGCATTGTGTAAACTCGTGAAGTTTATACATCATTTCATTGTGTAATTTCAGTAGTGATCGGTTAGTATTTTAGGCCTTAAAATACATAGTGTGACGGGAGTGGTTGTACCCTTGTAAAAGAACTCGACATCTAGCTTTGTGTCGGAAATCTTGTGTAAGCGACGTGTAAGGTTTTCTCCGCTGGTGAAAGGAGCTTGTTGACTAGTGATTGAAACTCTCGAGTTGGATACTCGGGGCGTGGAGTAGGGCAAGGAAAAAGAGTCCTTGTAGCCGAACCACGATAAACAATCGTGTTGTGGTTTGATCGTTTCTTACTTTATACTTGCATATTACTTATCGTTAATTAGTTTCAATTGTTGATTACAAGTAAAGTTTTCAAAGTAAAAAGAAGTTAAAAACCGGTAAACTATTCAAACCCCCCCCTTCTAGTTTTCCATATAATTGTTCGCCAATCTTCACGTATAAGCAAGTGTGCCAACACATGTTCGAGTTCCTTTACTTCGTGATTATAACACCTAACATGAAAGACAACTTGGTACCCAAAATCTCATGGGTCCTAGATGGTTAGTCACAATATCCATTGCATTCAAATGCATATGGTATGTATGTCGATAGCAAATGCAAGAATTCCTTATTAATATGTTTTCACACATGGATAATGACTTTCTTGACTCAAGAAGTAAATAATTATTATAGCTAGAGTAATCTCTAAATTTCTCAACTAGGTTTTGCAAATTTTATTTTCTTTGATTTACTTGTTGAAGGATCATTTGCATTAAATCCTAAACCGGTTTTATCTTTAAATGACTTTTGAATATTAAGTAAGTATTTTAGAGACTTGGACCTATTTTCAAATTTATCTAATATTTTTGCTTTTTCATTTTCTCTTTTAATCTCTTGTTTGTAGTCTTGACAATTTTTACATTCAAGATCAATTTCAATATTACTTTCAAGTCTAGGCATTTTATCTTCTAAAATTATTTCTTTTTCAAAATTACTTTCAATGGATGTGGAAGATTCATTTTTAAAAATGATTTTTGAGTCTATGTTGCAAAAATGTTTGAAGTTGTTTTCTAATTTTGAAAATTCTAATTTAAATTGATCATAGCAAAAATGTTTGGTTTCGGATTGTACCTCTTTTGTAGCTTTATTTGCTTGACAATCTTCACATACCATATGATGCTCCTCTTTATCGTCCATGTCGCTCTATGATTCATTTATAAATTCACTTAGGTCTTGACACATGTATTCCTTGCCATCAACTCTTGTAGTTTCATCTATTTGAACGTCTTCACATGCCATATTGTGATCATCTTCTTCGTCCGGGTCGCTCCATGATTCATTAACAATCTCTCTTCGGATTTGGCTCATGTATTCTTCGTCATTGATACCTTGAATGACCACATTTGAACTAGTAGCACTTGCATTTATTTCAACTAAATGTTTATCTATTAAATTTTCTAGAACGACTATATCTTGTGCAACATCAAGTTTATCATCTTTGGCTTTACATTTCCCTTGGTGAAAGATTAAAAGACATTTTCAAATATCACTTGCCGTTTTACAACTCTTGGTAGGGTTTTATAAATCATTAATTTAGCTTTAGTATTTTATCAATCTTTGTTTAAATATGATTATACTGATTTTCAAAATCCGTTTTAGTTGGTTGAAGATCACCAATTGAAATGATATGCTAAAGATCTTGATCTATTGATTTCACATAAATTTCAAATTTATTTTTCCATTCACAAAAATTATCATTTTCAAATAGTGGTGGTTTTTGCCTAGATTGCCTTTTTAAAAAATTTCCAGATTCCATAGATCAAATCAAGTTTTTAAAATACAATATATTTTAAAAGATCTTGTTCAACGTAGCTCTGATGCCAATTGTGAAAAACTAGAAGGGGGTTGAATAGTTTTACCTCTTTTTAATTTTATAAAAACTTTGTTTCTAAATTGTAGATTCGAGTTTATTCAATATATTTGTTTGAGAAATACTTGATTAAATTTTAGTGTGAGAACTACTATATTATCTATTACACGTATGTTCTTTTAGGTTGATTATATGAAATTGGTTTTAGGAATGGAACTTCGTTTGATCTTTATGTGAAATCAATATATGCACAGTGTAAGCATTTATAACTATATGCAAAATGTAAGTAAGTGAGCTATGTAAAGAATGAGAGATGGAAACATCAAACCGAGAGACAAAAGATTTATAGTGGTTCGGCTACAAGGACACCTTCCTTGCCCTACTCCACTCCCTGAGTACCGAACTCGAGAGTTTTCTTCACTAAGTCAATAGGCTCCCTTATGGCGGAGAAAATCGTACACACCTTAGCTTACACCAATTTTAACGACACAAAGCTAAATGTCGAGTTCTAATCGTAGCTAGAACCAATCTCACAACTTCAATCACACCACAAATTCTTCACACCCTTTCACTCCTTCTAGACTTCTTCACAACTCTTGTTTCTTCACAACTTGATGTCTTCCATCTTTTCACAACTTCTATCTTGTCACTACTTCACTACTTCTACTTTTCTACTTCTTCAAGGCTTCAATAACTTCACACCTTCAAGACTTCAATGTCTTCACTACTTCAAGGCATCTAAGTCTTCAGTACTTCAAGGCTTCTAAGTCTTCACTACTTCAAGTCTTCTAAGTCTTTACTACTTCAAGGCTTCTAAGTCTTCACTACTTCAAGTCTTCTACACTATGTTACGGCTTCTATGTCTTCACTACTAACCTCTACTTCTATGCACCTCTACTTCTATACTCCTCTACTTCTTCACTTCTTGTACAACTTCACACTCCCAACTAATCTAGTTCCTATGTCTAAATCTAGCTAACCAATATACACACCTTATACACCAATCAATGAATTATAAACAAGTTGGAATGAACTAACAACTTAGATAGCAAGGTGATACTAAGTTGTAATACTTCTTGTCTTGATTAATAGAAGTATTTTTCTCTTTGTACTTGACTGTTGAAGCTTGAATCACTTGGAAAAAAAAGCTTATGATTATATGATCAAAGAATTGATTTAGAGAGATTAGCGAAAAAGTTTTTGTGCAAAAAGGCAAGGAAAAAATGCATGAATGAACCAGTATTTATAGGCAAAGCTGGGGAGGTTCAGGAGCATGCCGGTCCCCATAATTAAGGGGTTGGTCCCCTTAATTGTTAAGGGGGCCGCCTTTATAATTAAGGGGGCCGCCCAATCTGAACGTTGCCTAGATTTGTCATTCTGTGGGGAAGGTTTTTCTGGAACATTTTTGCCAATTTTGGTTGAAAATTTGAATTTATATATTTATGGTTAATTAAACATTTTTATTTAATACCAAAAATGATTTTCTAAAAGATATAAAATGTTTGTGACATTTTATAAAAATCTAGTGATTATTAAAATGTTCCTTTGATCATATAATGCAATAAACATTTTGTGTATTTATACCTTACGTGATTAGTTGGTTAAAATGAATATTTATTACTAAATACTTATTTACGTCATAATCTTTGGTTTAATGAGTTTTCATTTTGTGATTATCAAAACATAGAGATATCGAAAAATATGAATAACATTTTTAAGCATTATTTATATCAACAAAGAAGGTTCAAATTCAACAACCTTCATATATGGGCCTCTGTCTGGGTTAGTTTTATGAAGAAGGTTCAAATTAAATAACCTTCGTAGGAGTCTCAGTTTTGGGTTCGTTTTACGAAGAAGGTTCAAATTCAACAACCATCTTATGGGCCTCTATTTTGGTTCATTTTACGAAAAAGGTTCAAACTCAATGACCTTCGCATGAGCCTCTGTTAGGGTTTTTTTAAAGAAGAATAGCTTAAACCGTAGCCTTTGTGCAATCTTCGTAACCTCTATTGCAGCATCCGCAGCAGCCTCTGTCGTAACCTCTGTTCGGGTTTATTATAAGAAGAAGTCTTTGTCGTAGCCTCTGTTAGGGGTTTTCCTAAAAAGAAGGCTCAAAATCAGCAACCCTTTGTTCCAGTCTCTGTGGCAACCTCCGTTGTAACCTTCGTAAAGGTTCATTTAAAGAATTGGGACACATAATTGTACACTCAAGTCGGGGTCAGAACCTTCCTTCACAAAATGTTTACCACAAGGTGAACAGAGACTGTACATTAAAGACAAAGGATACCATTTGTCAATTTGGTATGTCTCCTATGAAACTCATATGCTATATTGCCTCTGTTTTACTACAACACATATTATCTACATATGAAGCTTTTGATGTTTATTAAGAACACCATAAACCATCTTTAAATGAATCCCTACATATGACACGATGATCATTGGAGATTATACAACATTGACAGAGGATACCTTATGTTCTTAGAACCTCTGTTAGAGATTTAATTTTGCTTTTAGCATAAAACACAATCCATGCATATTTAAATACATGATGTTCGTGAATAAGCCTGAAGTAGCTTTCTACCAAGCTTTACCATGTCACCCGTGATGATAAGTCCATTGTAGACAAAGCCTCTTTTGACAACGCATTTCACACAAGCTCTATTGAGATGACAGAAACTCACACTCACGTACTAGATAATAACAAACCTTCTCGTATTTTAGGTGTTAATTTCCCCCTATATTTCTCATCTTTTATATAAATATGTTGGATATATACTCTTATTTGTTTATATTCAGTTTTCAGGGCAAAGATGAGCAAAGGAACGAAAAGACGCGGATTTGGAAGGATTTACACGCGAATCATTGAAGTATGCGGATTCTGCATTGACTACGGCGTAGATGCCCAATCTACCTACGCCGTAACTATCATTACTGAAGACTACAGCGTAGATGCTCCATCTACCTGCACCGTAGATATTATTTCTAAAGACTACGCCATAGCTAGCACCACACGTACGGCGTAGCTGAACACCAAAGCGTATAAGTCTATTCATTCGATTTGTTTGTATTGATTCAATGTTTACATTTATTATGTTAAACTTTTTTTTTCTGCATTCATGAACATGAGTGGCTAAACACCTCTTGGTGTTAGCCTATTTATGAAATTGTTATTTATGTGATTTAGTTTTTGCGCATCTTTATCCGTTTTATTTACATACTTGCTTAGCTAGTCTTGGGACACTCTAGTTTTAAGGGCATTGATATTGGGTAGTCCTTCGAGGGGAATGTTTGAGGCGACCGTACCCACATTTTATTAGAAGGTGTGACTTGGTAATGGTTAATACGAACCGTTGAGGCTTCCATTGTCATACATGTGCGAATTGACCATAGGATCACCTACCAAATAGATATACTTAAGAAGTTAGAGGGGATGTAAGATGTGACCATGCCCGCATCCCGCTAGATTAGTCTAAGTTAGTAGAGGTACTTAATGACTCAACATATTCTACCGTTGACCTCCGTCAATAACAAAGGGGTAGTCCTTTGATATCGGACTGGGATTCTGTGGGAAATAGGCTAGGCGAACTTAACAAGGAGCCAAGTGACTTTAACCCCCCGATAAAATGATAGGATGCATAATTAGAGAACTTGTCACATTGATAACAAGAGTAATAATTAGGTTAACACTGCTTTCTCCTACTGATTTCCGTTCACCATTTATTTGCTTTATTGATTTGTTATTTTATTTAATCATTTCATTATAAAAACCCCTTTTATTTTAGTGACATTAAAACTTAGATATCTTCCGCCCCTTAGCTCTTGGGACGGCCTCGGCTTTACCATCTAGCTATACCTCACACGACCGGATACACTGCCCGTTAGTGCATTAGGTAGACCTTAGGTAGACGAGACTATTATAAATATAAAACCTGGTCGGTAAATCCAGCATCAAGTTTTTGGCGCCGTTGTCGGAGAGCTAATAAGATTTTATTTAAGTTTTACATTTTTATTTTATTTTCAGCACTCACGATTCCTTGTCTAGTTGCAGGTAGTATGGGTGAAATTAACATCGAGACTCTTACTCTCGAGGAATACTTAGCTCTTACCCGTGATGAACAAGGGCCTGGTTTGGTTAGGCCAGCTATTGGAGCAGAAGTTCAATTCGAAATCAAGAACCAGTTTATAATGGAGCTGCGGAAAGACCCCTTTTCAGGAGCAAAGACCGAAGATGCTCACTAGAAAATTGAGAATGTTCTCTACATTGTCAGTCTGTTCAACATTCCTGGAGTATCTCACGATGCTGTTATGCTTAGAGACTTTCCTATGACTCTTACCGATGCAGCTAAAAGATGGATTGATAGGTTACCCACTGGAACCATCAATACTTGGGCCTTGTTGAAGAAGAAATTAATCCAACGGTATTGCCCTCCTTCAAGGATGGCTCAACAGCTCGAGGAAATACACAACTTCAAACAAGATGGTGACAAATCATTGTACCAAGCTTGGGATAGGTACAATGATCTTCTTTTTAAGTGCCTAACTCACTACCTCAACAAGCAACAAACAGTGAGTATTTTCTACAAGGGGCTTAACATCTCCACCCGAAGAATGTTAGACTCTCAAGGGTCAATCCCTGGAATGACACCAGCCGAAGCTTTAAAGATTATTGAAGATATGGTGGACCACTCTCAGAAGTGGCATGATGGTGGAAGTAGAAGTGTTAGCGAAAGTTCAGATGGAATCGCCCTAATCACCAATAAGCTCGAAAGTCTAGGACGTGATATGAAGAAGCTTAAAGAAAATGTGCATGCCATTCAAGTGGGATGCGAAATTTGTGAAGGAACTCATTTGGCTAAGGATTTCCCTTTAAAAGATGATGAAAAGATCGAAGATGTAAAATATGGAGAAGGAAGAACGTTCCAAAGTTACAAAAGTAATGGTTACCGAACAGGATATAATCGAGCTCCCTATGGCGAAAAAAGATCGAACCTCGAAGATACTATCAACCAATATCTTGAAGACTCAAGAAAGAAACAAGAAGAACAAGATGAGTCGTTGAGGAATTTTCAAGAATCCACTAACAAGAGCCTTGCTAATCATGACGAGTCCCTAATGAATCTCGAAACAATGATAGGGAAATTGACCGAGGAAATCCATGAGAAGAACGTTATCGAGGAGAGCAAAAGAACAGTCGGAGTGTGCATGGCAATGTTTGCCAACAATGAGGAAGAAAATCATCCAAAAGAGTACGAAGGTCTAATTTGTGAAGAAATCCTTCAAAATGAGAAACCTAAAGACCGCGGTACAATTCCTTGCCAACTTCCAAATAAAGAGAATAGTGCTGAGAACTTTATTCTCCCTTGCACCATTGGTAACTCTAACCTCTCGGCATTGGAATATTTGGGATCCAGCGTCAATTTAATGCCTCTATCCATATTTATTTCACTTAAATTTACAAGCCTCAAGAAGACAAGTTTGGTGATCGAGATGGCGAACATGACTAAAGAAATCCCAATCGGAACCATTGATAATGTTTTGGTAAAGATTGACAAGTTTTTATATCCTGTTGATTTTGTTGTGATCGATATGGCCAACCCTCCAAGGGAAGATCTCATCCTTGGAAGACTGTTTTTAGCAACATCTCGAGCACGTAGTAATGTTTTTGAGAATGAAATATCATTTGGAGTTGAGCATTACAACGATATAGTCATTTTTAATATGGAAGAATTGAACATACAAAAGCACAAAGATATGACTATGTTACGAGTGGAAAAAGGTGATGTTGAAAGAGATCCACCAAACACGCTTGGAATTTCATGTGACATTTTCAATTATATGACTCCATTATGTTTAAAATATGCACATGATGCTTACTCAGACACAAATGACGAAAACGGGGAATCATTGGGAAAAGATAGCGACGATGACAACCCGCCACCTAAACCTTGGGGCGGTGAAGGGCCTATCACTGTAACAGTGGTTCGTCATTGTTGTGAACCTAAACCAATTAAGGAAAAAGGAAGGTTATGCATGCCTTCCTGTTGCCCTTACATCAGAAAGTGTAATGGAGGAGGACATGCCAGATTAAGGCTATTAACTAAGGAATCCAACGTTTGGTCTTGCTACTTATATAAAAAAAAATTGATAAGAAACCCTGGATCAATAATTACTTTGATGGTTTTAATTCTGGGGAAGAAGTTAATTGGACACCCCACTTTTGTAAGCCATCTTTAATGACGGACGATGGAATGATTCAAGCTTGACCAACTTGTGACCCTACTCGGACGAAGTGCAATGATGGGGAATTGGAAGAAGTAAATATGGGTAAAAGATATGAATGGGCATGTTTTAATGCTCACTTAAGAAGAGAAGTCGGGTACCGGGGGATATCTTTTGATAACTGGATTAAAGTCAAGTTTGGAGAAGCATGGCCAATCAAAAAGGATGAAATGGAGTATCGTAGTACATGGGCAAAAGCAAATTTTCTCTTATAAAATCATTACGGATTAACACCCTATGTCACTCAAACAGTTTAGGACCAGTTACCGACTATCCTGGATAAGGGGATAGGGACACAAGCTGATGAGGTGAAAAGTGTACCGCTTTTAAGGGGTCATTTAAGCCCGAATTCGAGATTATTTGATCAATTTTTGCCCTAAATCGTTTCTTTTGTCATTTTAGGTACTTTTGAGGAGAAATCTGGAAAAGGGAGCATTTTGGACGTTTTTGGAGCATAAAAGTGAAGAAAACGACAAAGTCTCAAATTCCTTGCTGGAACAGTACCTGACTACATCAAGCTACAACACATGACGGCATCAAAAGTGGAAAAGACGTGGATGTGGAAATTATAACGTGACGGCCCAGAGTGTTTTCTTTGTTATTGACCTGACAGCATCACCAAGGCCGTTAGGGTCCAAATACTAGTGACGGCCCAGAGCTTATTTCTACATGACGGCATTAGAAGTGGATCTAGGCAATACGAATTTCAACTTGGCGGCGAGTTGACGGCGTCAGAGGTTAATACATGACGCCGTCAGGATGCTATGTCTATATATATTTTTCCAATTTATCATTGTAATGTGTGAAACTTTTGTGGAACAAGTTGTGTAAAAACCCTAGGTCGAATTTCCTGCATATTGAAGGGGTTTCAATCCCTTCCTTCTTCCATGTTTTAATAAAGATAAGTGCTCCAATAATCATTCAATATGTCTATGTATTGTTTGATTCTATCTTATGTTTATCTTTCTTTTAACATGTTAGGCTAGGCTTTTTTTGTGTTTGCTTAGATGTAGTGAAACCTAGATGTTGATTATTGGTTGATTGTTTATCTATAATTGTTACGGATGATTGTATTCGATGTTAGGCTTAAGAAAACTGGCAGACTTCCATTGGTAACTTGCTTGAACGTCTTAAGAAACATGATCGGAGGTGTACTACGATTTTTGGTTGTATTTAATGCATAAGTGAATTCTAATGATCCCATGTTAGGAGCTTATAACGGCTCGACATAGGAGTGAAGTAGGATCTTATAGATTTAGAGAATATTGTACACGGCCCTATGACTGGTATTAAGGAATATAACCCGTCATCCATGCAATTGTAACAAGCTAATCAACTGGTAAAAGATATCTAGTGAGTATTGAAATCTAAGTAAATACAACTTTTCTCATTATTGTTTCCACCACATTAGTATATTAGTTTAATTTTCATTTATTTTATTTTATTTTGATTGCATCTTAGTTTATTAGGTTAGTTGGCTTGCGACTAATTCCGCCCACTCCTTCAAAACCTGAGATTTTACTTGCTTTCCATAAAATATAAAAATACAAAAAGAATCATCCCTCACCTTTAGACCTAGTTTAGTAGGCTTTCTAATCCTAGCGACACTATTCCTGAGTTGAACGATCAATCCCCCGGTACTTGTCACTATACTATACTACAACGATCAGGTACACTGCCTGGTGGGGGTTGTAAGTTTCTCAAGATCCCTTAAGAGGTAAAACCTGTTGCGAGGGCGCAATTCCCATGTATCATGTTTTTGGCGCCGCAGCCCGGGGAATAGTTATTGCTTAGGTTGAATTTCATTTTAATTAGGTCTACTCATTAGATTCCTATCAAGTGAGATTTTTATTTTCTTTTTATTAGCTTTCTGGTATTCTATCTTTTTCATTGTGCCCTTTGTTTGTAAAACCATTTTCATTTGTCACTATGGCGGATGAAATTCCATTTAGATCATTGACAATAGAAGAACAATTATATTTCACTGATAGATTTGCTTCCTATCATTCCAATGAATTTTTGTGTGATCTTAGTGATAACCAAGAGGAGTTGGGGGTAAAGTTAGATGGGTTTGATGAATTTTATGCATGTGTGATTTCAATTAGACGATCATTATCAGGATCAATTACTTTTAGTGAGACCCTTTGGAAGAATTTCGAGGAAAGTTTCCTAACCGTGAACCATAAGTTGAATGAATTGATGGGTTTGTATCCGTCAGACTTTGAGGAAACAAATGAGAAGGATTTATCCAACTATAGGTACCATGAGCAAAAATACCTAGTTTTTAAGAACATGGACTTTGAATTGGAACAAGATTGTGAGATGGTTAGAGACGAAATACCTAGGTGGTTAGGCACTAACATATTACAAGATGAACACATAGGTGATCTTGATGAGATGGAGGATAGAGTAGAAAATCCAAGTCCACTAAGTACTCCACAAGTCCTACCATCATTTGAGGCACACACACTGCCCGTGACTTACCCGGAAGAAGTAGAAGAAACTTTAGGAATTCCGATGGAGGTAGAACCCTTGGACCAAGCACTACTTGAGGAAATAGGTTTGAATACTTGTAGTGATAACCTTACTCCTAGTTCTAGGGAATTTCCTAGTGTTGATGAACCGGAACCTAAATCTTTACACACCTTTCCATCCTTAGATATTTTTCTAGGAGACAAAAGAGGAACCGACCCACCCATCAACCAATATTATCCGGGTAGTTTTAGGATGAAGGAAGCCATTCACTCACCCCCTTCACCTTACGTGGCATATTTCCACCCTAAGGGTGTGTATCGCTACTTCCACCCATACTTAATCCTAAGTGTAGGGAAAACCTCCCCTATTTCTGTTAAATAAGGGTAGAGTCAGGCTCGTGAGTCGAACAAAAACAAGCGCTTATTGGGAGGCAACCCAAGCTTTATTTGTTTGAATGTTTGTTTATTTGATTTTATTTGTTTCCGTATGCATGTTTTATTTTTATTGTTTGTGGCTCATGTTTCAAAGTAAATTGTGAAAATGCTTTATTTTGTTTTTAACTTCGTCGTAATTACATATAAAGGTATTTTGCAAAAGCTAAGTGTAAGGGGAGACTCAAATTTGTTTATAAGAACGAAATTGAGCATGAACCACAACAATATTAAATGAACATGTGTATTAGTAATTGTTTGAGTCAAATGCTTGTATCTAGTCATAATGATGTTTTGCAGTATTTTCCAGGAAGTAAGGCATAAGTTTTTCCAGAAATTTTCCAGAAACTTAACATGAGATTTTTGCGGGAACATTCTGACGGAGTCAGGAGTTATAACCTGACGGCGTCAGGTACATAAATTCTGAAAAATTTTGCGAGTTTTGTTTATACCGGGATCTTAAAGTATTTGTTGATTCTTTAGTTTTATAAACTCCAGGAAATCTGCAAACATTCATACCACAAGCATTATATCTTTAATTGTTTTGTTTTTATTCCTAAGTCTGGAATTACATCTAGTTGTGAGTTTTTTTTGTTCGCATTGATGCTTTGGGTTTTTGTGATTGTTCTCTCAGGCTTTACAGGTTATATTGGACAAGAAAATGATTTATATTTCTGGAGGGAAGCTTTCAACGTTAATTTTCTTGGAGAAAGATCTAACCTTGTTGACACACCATCCACATCGAACGAATCAAAGGAGTATTTGTTTTCATTCTTTTACCTATTTTACTTTTACATCCTTTAATTGAACATTGGGGACAATGTTCATCCTAAGTGTAAGGGGAGGGTAAATGATGATACCTTATAGGATAGAATTGCACTTGAGTTTGTTTGTTTGATGGTAGGTGTGTAATAAAACTAAAAGAAATACTTGTTAGTGTAATTTTAGCGCCAAATTTAAAATTTTTTACAACATTTAGGAGTGAAACTTTAGCCTTAACAAGCGTCTCATGGATAGGAGTTGTATAACTAGCACAAAACCGTACCATTTAGAAAAAATTTCCACCCAAATATGTGAGATTCGCCTGTAGATTTGATAGAAAAAGCATTTATTGTTAGTGCTTATGAGTGTATCGGTAGCATTTAGATTCTAGAACTTGCGTTAGTGATGCATCCCGAGACCGCTAGTGAGACTACATTCGTGTAGTAGGATTTACTACATGATAAGAGGCATTAGGATCACCCTTGTGTTTAAAACCGTATCAAAATTATTTGACCATTTAAGTAATATTACTTGACTAGTAAAGTCAATTGATTTTTCCCACACCTTAGCGTTGTACTCATTTTTAGTACACGAAACCCCTAGTACACCCCCCGAGCCTATCTTTTCGTTTCTAACTTTAAGCATTTTAGTTAAAGAAAGAATTTGTTACAACCCACCCGAATGTGCAACCAAATCGCCTTAGCCTTCCGTGTATGCACTCATCTTTAGTGCATTATTGTTACATGTTTAAACCCTTGTTTTGGAATGATTGGGAAACATGGGTAAAGTACTTGTGTTATGTAGTAATGGGGAAGAACATCAAATTATCACCCCCATATGTGCATTAATCTTAAAAAGTACTCCAAGTGTATTGATTATCTTGATTCGAGTCATTAGATTTGTTTATTGTAAAGTATGTAAAAATTCAAGTGTAAGGGGAATGTACATTCCCTATGATGTATTATTTTGGATGGTAGGGCAAAAGTGTTTGTAATTAAAAAAATAGAAAAAGAAAAGAGAAAAAAAAACATACGGACTATCATCCCATTTCATTCTATGTTTATTTTAAGTTTTTGTTATTTTTGATTTATTAGCTTAATTCGAGTCGAGTCTTGGCTTAGCAACGCCATATTGTACATATAATTAACCAAGATGATTAACTCGCCACCAGTAATATTGCCTTTATCCAACAAAACCATGTTTTCCAAATCCCTACACCTAACGTTATAACCCTTTAAAAGACCTCTTTCATAGTTTATCTTAGGTGCTTACGCCAAGTGGTGGAGGTTTGATCCTTTCCCAATCCTATGGTAATCTATTTGCTATGACAAGTAGTGAGAGATGTTTTCCATTTCCATATTATGATATATACTTTATTACACCCGAGAGATGTGAGTATCTAAACACTATTTGTGAGGTGCTAGTGTATGACCTCTGTGCTTGTTTTTTGGTTTTTAGTGGAACGATTATTTGTTGTAATTAAATTTATATTAGTGTTAAATGACCCCTAACTTGTATTTGATTATAATAAAAGCGCATTTGCTTGAGGACAAGCAAATCTCAAGTGTAAGGGTATTTGATGAGGCGAAAAGTGTACCGCTTTTAAGGGATCATTTAAGCCCGAATTCGAGATTATTTTATCAATTATTGCCCTAAATCGTTCCTTTTGTCATTTTAGGTACTTTTGAGGAGAAATCTGGAAAAGAGAGCATTTTGGACGTTTTTGGAGCATAAAAGTGAAGAAAACGGCAAAGTCTCAAATTCCTTGCTAGAACAGTACCTGAAGACGTCAAGCTACAACACATGACGGCATCAAGAGTGGCAAAAGATGTGGATGTGGAAATTATAATGTGACAGCCCAGAGTGTTTTCTTTGTTATTGACCTGACGGCGTCACCAAGGCCGTCAGGGTCCAAATACTAGTGACAGCCCAGAGCTTATTTCTACATGACGGCATCAGAAGTGGATCTAGGCAATACGAATTTCAACTTGGCGGCGAGTTGATGGCGTCAGAGGTTAATATATGACGCCGTCAGGATGCTATTTCTATATATATTTTTCCAATTTTTCATTGTAATGTGTGAAACTTTTGTGGAACAAGTTGTGTAAAAACCCTAGGTCGAATTTCCTGCATATTGAAGGGGTTTCAAACCCTTCTTTCTTCCGTGTTTTAATAAAGATACAATAATCATTCAATATGTCTATGTATTGTTTTATTCTATCTTATGTTTATCTTTCTTTTAACATGTTAGGCTAGGCTTTTATTGTGTTCGCTTAGATGTAGTGAAACCTAGATGTTGATTATTAGTTGATTGTTTGTCTATAATTGTTACGGATGATTGTATTCGATGTTAGGCTTAAGAAAATTGGCAGACATCCATTGGTAACTTGCTTGAACATCTTAAGAAACATGATCGGAGGTGTACTACGATTTTTGGTTGTATTTAATGCATAAGTGAATTCTAATGATCCCATGTTAGGAGCTTTTAACGGCTCGACATAGGAGTGAAGTTAGATCTTATAGAGTTAGGGAATATTGTACACGGCCCTACGACTGGTTTTAAGGAATATAACCCGTCATCCATGCAATTGTAACAAGCTAATCAACCGGTAAAAGATATCTAGGGAGTAATGAAATCTAAGTAAACACAACTTTTCTCATTGTTGTTTCCACCACATTAGTATATTAGTTTAATTTTCATTTCTTTTATTTTATTTTGATTGCATCTTAGTTTATTGGGTTAGTTGGCTAGCAACTAATTCCGCCCACTCCTTCAAAACCGAGATTTTACTTGCTTTCTATAAAATATAAAAATACAAAAAAAATCATCCCCCACCTTTAGACCTAGTTTAGTAGGCTTTCTAATCCTAGCGACACTATTCCTGAGTTGAACGATCAATCCCCCGGTACTTGTCACTATACTATACTACAACGATCAGGTACACTGCCTGGTGGGGGTTGTAAGCTTCTCAAGATCCCTTGAGAGGTAAAACCTGTTGCGAGGACGCAATTCCCACATATCACAAGCCTAACCGCCTACGTGAAGATTCGCCACAGTGAGTCTAACTTAAAGACTCGATAACAAAGAAAAGTGCTCTTTCGGGAGACAACCCGAATTATCTTTGTTTTTCATTTCTTTTAGTGTAGCTGGGTTTTGTATGTGTTGTTCTAATCATTTTTGCAGCTAAAAGAGAAAAGGGGAATGATGTTTGCTGATTTTGGAGCCTTTTTGCTCCAGAAATTTCCCCCAGGAAAAGTCTATGGCGTAGCCTTCTGGTTAGCTACGCCGTAGCACCCCCAGGTGCAACACTGTATGATTTTTCCAACTACGGCGTAGCTTGTGAAACCTCTATGCCGTAGTTTTCTCCTGTGCCAAATAATTTTAAAAGATTTTTATTATGAACATACATTAACCTTGTATTAGTTTTTAAATGAACTTTGTGGGTGTGTTCACTGTAAACCCTCACGAGACTTCACTCATCCACTTGGGACACCAAGTGGTTTAAAAGGCTTGTTGCATATGCTAAATGCAACCATGATTCCTAAGAAAGTGAGTTAGGATTTTTGTTTTTCTTTTATTTTGCCTTTTTTAGGTTTTATGCTTGTGGTTGTTACGTGATTTCAGGGAAATGAAGTTTGCTCATTAAGCAGAGCGAAGGCACGTTTCCTCAAACATGATCCTTCTTCATTTTCAAAAGCAAAATTCAGGGAAGTTCTTGTTCCAATTCTACTAATCTCCTCTATTCTCTTAGCTTATTTGCGTAAAAAAGGGACTTTGTACATTTCAAGTGGGGGGACGGGAGTAGAATGTAACTTGAACTTTTATTTGCCCCATTTTTCTAGTTTATTTTGAAAAATTTTGCATCTTTAAAATTTTTGGCATGTTTTTCTTAACCTAACTAGAATAGACCTTAGCCGAGCACATTAACCCTTAACATCATGGTGATGTTTAGCCTATTCAGTTTCCCCTGTTTTACTCCAAATCTACCAAAATTATAAGTGTGCCGGTAGTTTGTAAACTTTAGAACTTGGTATTTACATCATTTTGAGACCATGAACGAGTAGTGTATTGAGATTACTTAGTACATTTGGAAGAAACTTTTCGAGAAGGCAATATTTTAGGATTATCGCCCAAAAAGCCTATACGTGTGTGTTTATCGATTAGTCACATTGACTATTCGACCACCGTGTACACCCTTTTGTTGCACTCATCTTTAGTGCAAGATACCCTTAGTTACACCCTTTTGAGCCTATCCTTTCGTTTCTCACCCACGTTATAAATGTTTCGATTCACCTATACACTTTAGCCTACCGAGTAGTCTTGACTTGTGATTAGGAACTTGCCACTTGCTCTAGTTTGAGGTTCGAGTCAAAAGGTTCAAAAATCACACTTACGTTGAAGACCCATCTTTGAAGATCATGAGAAACCCCCAGAATTATCAAGTATGTTACATCTCAAGTGGGGGGATGTTATTTATGTTAAAAAAAATGTGAATTTTAGTTCGTAGATAGTTTATTTTTGGTGCAACCTTGAACAGCACCGTATTGTTGAGCTTTAAAAGAATCAGTATCGAAGAGGCCACTTCGGTCACATATGAAGATTGAAGTTGTTGGTTCATAATCACCAATATGAAGACCAAGTGTGGTGCTGATACGTGGGAATCGCACTAGGTTTTACCTCTCAAGGGATCTCGAGAAGCTTACAACCCCCACCAGGCAGTGTACCTGATCGTTGTAGTATAGTATAGTGACAAGTACCGGAGGATTGATCGTTCAACTCAAGAATAGTGTCGCTAGGATTAGAAAGCCTCCTAAACTAGGTCTAGAGGTGATGGATGATTCTTTTTGTATTTTAATATTTTATAAAAGCAAGTAAAATCTCGGATTTTGGAGGTGTGGGCGAAATTAGTTGCTAGCCAACTAACCCAATTAACTAAGATGCAATCAAAATAAAATAACAGAAATGAAAATTAAACTAATTATACTAATGTGGTGTAACAATAATGGGGAAAGTTGTGTTTACTTAGGTTTCATTGCTCCCTAGATATCTTTTACAGGCTGATAGCTTGTTACAATTGCATGGATGACGGGTCATATTCCTTAATACTAGTCGTAGGGCCGTATACAATATTCCCTAACTAAATAGGATCCTACTTCACTCCTATGTCGAGCCGTTAGAAGCTCATAACATGGGATCATTAGAATTCTCCTACGCATTAAATACAACCAAAAATCGTAGTAGACCTCTGATCATGTTTCTTAAGACGTTCAAGCAAGTTACCAATGGAAGTCTGTCACACCCCCAAAATAGGGTCCAGCGGAAGCATACGTATAGCTGGGGTGTAACTCAATTGATATCACAACACTAGTTCAAAAATGGTTTGCACTTGAATCATTTAAAATAAAATAGTTAAATCAAATTGTTGAAGTTACATCGTTAAAAGTAATGCGGAAGTAGGCCCTTAAAGTAGTTTAAAACGGTCCCCAAATGATTAAATCAGAGTCTTCTATGACCATGCCATGCCCTGCCAAAACCTCCAGTAGTGTGCCATAGCTTAAAACCTGAAAATACATGCTAAAGTGTCAACACAATGGTTGGTGAGTTCATAGAGTTTGTTTAACAAATAAAGTTTATAGAAAGTGTTCACACAGCAAAGGCATCGTAAATCCACTCAGTTACAAGTCCCGCCATAAGAGACTTGTAACCTGTGTGTTCACAACCCACTGCTACAATATAATATGTTTAAGATATGTATAAGTTCATAACAACAGTTAAGCAATTAGTAGTGAGTCTACACTTCATCTCCGAAGACCTCACTTAAGTATGTTGCTCACAAGGAAGGTAGTGGCATTGGTTCCACTTCATCTCCGAAACCCAATACATGTGTTATCTAAGTAGACTTTATGTTGCTCAGAAGGAAGGTAGTAGCATTGGTTATACTTCATCTCCGAAACCCAATGCATGTGTTATCCCAAAGAGACTTACAAGTTTAAGTATAACGCCATCAAGTATAATGTAATCAAGTATAATGTTATCAAGTATAAATGTTATGTGAATCTGTACAAGTAAGCAAGTAGTAGCATGTATCTCCCCCAAAGAGTTGATAGAACAATTAAAAGAGTAGGGGCTATGACTCACCTGGTGCAACAGCTACGATGACAAAAGTGTATACACAGAAATGGGGTTCGATCTCTAACCGCAACCTAATATGAATGATGAACGATCTACTTTAGATCATGAAATGATGTTATGAATGTCCATGCACATGTTCCCTGTACCACTCTACTCTTTGAAAAATACTTGTTGTTGTCAAAAATATACATTCCAAGACTTAGGAAAAATATGGCTATTAGAAAAATAAAGCTAGTTGCAATATATATACTTATATATATATCGTATGTATCAATGTTCGTGTTGAAATCCTCGGGTTGTAATCCTTGAAATAACGTCTCGTAGTGATAAAAATATACTTGTAATAACTAATACTTCATTAGTTATAAAATTGGGTACTTGGCATTATTTTTATAAATCTAGAGTTACTACGTAGTTTTAGCGTCAATATTAGTAAAAGCTGTCAAAATGAAATGAGTTTTGCCGATATTCAAACGTGAATATCTTTGTCGTTATAAGTCCGTTTTACTTGTTCTTTATATCCACGGTTACGTCTTAGTATGTAGTAATATATTTTGGAAAGCTTGGCTCCTCCGGGTTACGTCTAAAGCCTCTTTTTGTCCGACGAAAAACGTCCAACAGCAACAATTTTCAGAAAAATAGTTTTCGTCAATAAACTTGCAAAAATCATAACTTCTTCGTTATAAACTCTTTTTAATCCGTTCTTTCGCCTACGGATTCGTTTTTGAAAGTATTTTCTAAGAATTTTGCCAAAGTTTACTTTATGTTTACTGATTTTTCTGGATTTACCAAAATGGGACAGCAGGTATATATACTTGTTAGAAATCCATTTCCAAGGTTCAAAACTAGATTCTACTTCAACCGAATCTCTTGCAAACACCACAAAGCTAGTCTAATCTTACCATACACCTTCTTAGGGTGCCATGGGTTCCTAATCACTAGTAATCAAGTTAATTTAACAAAGGAACACCTAAATCAAAATCTAGGGTTTGTATGTTCAAAAGTATACAAAAATAAAGTGGTATCACTAGTTTGTGCATGAAATTAAGCATGAATACTATAAGATACATATGTTAATTAGATGAAAACATGAAAATAAATTTGATAACTCACTTTGAAATATGAGGTGATTAAATGATGAGAAACCTTGGATTACTTGTATTTTTGTTGTAAGATTCTTGATTAGGATGATGAAATGAACAACTTTGATGCTTTAACTTTTGGAAAATCATGGATTGATCATGGTGTTTGGTTTTGGTCGTGGTTTATGGAGAAGAACAAGAGAAATGAGAGCTTTTGATTCTCAAAAATTATGTATGTTATGTGTTTGGTGTTTTTAGCTAGATATTTGGTAATGGTTTATAGTATAATATTAGCACATGGTTAATTTAGTCAAGTGATCTAGGGGAGGGCATGTGTGGCCGGTTTTCAATGTTAAAAAAAGTAGCAAAGTCGGTTTTGATCTCTTAGAAAATGTAGTGTATTATTAGTTGTAGTTTAGTGTAAGTATTAGTTATAATCGGGTACCGGGTTTGCTAGAAATAAACATTAATAAAGTTAACCGGGACTAAATAAAGTCATAACAATGATAAAAGTATGTTGGGTACAATTCCTGAGTGTTCGGGTGATTATTGTTTAGTTTTCACGAAAACCGTCGTAATATTCATAAGCTTACGTTATAAATAAAATAAATTTCCAAAATACTGGGTAACTGAATGTTATAACTTTTATGATGATAAAAGGGATATAAAAATATGTCGGGACCATTGTGGGAATATTTAGATATATTCGTCGTGTATAAACCGGGTGTTAACGTTTACTATAAATACTTATACGTAAAAACGTTAAATGTTTCAAATATGTAAATTTGAAAATCCTAAGAGTGGTATAACATGAAAATGTTGTTATGATGATATGCAGACTGTCTCTAGTCCGTATGCAGTGTCCTTAACACTAATGAAATGAATTCGCACCTAAACCAATCTGGTTACGCGAATTTGAATACCCGTAAACTAAATTTACGATGAAATGTGTAATGCAAGTGAATAGTGAAAACTTTTCCGGTAATGAATAGTGTTTAGTGAATAGTAAAAATTTTGAATGCTTCTCGGAATGTCAAACTGACACAAAAAATGATGAATAGTAAACTGATGAATAGTGTTTTGATGAATAGTATTTGATGAATAGTGATTTTCCAAAGTTCGGGAAATGACCTGAAATGGTGAGTTGTGACAGTCTTCCCCTCTAAAAGGAACTTCGTCCCGAAGTTCAGTTTATGTTAATCAGTTAAGTGTGTGTTTAAGAAAATGTGTCAAAGCTTATGTATGTGGGTTTCCTATCCAACTAGGTACGTTCTCGTGGTCAGACTTGATGAAGCAAACTTTCCCAATCCCGAGCATAGCCCTCAAAAGACCTCCTTTAGGTAACCGATTTTCACTTAATCCCACAACCCAATCAAACAAGAACAGTCATGAGGTTAGGCTAAATCGGTTTGAGTGATGACTTTAACTTTTAGCTTGATTTTCGCAACCCAATCAAACAAGAACAGTCACTAGAACCAAGCTAAAAATCAAGGTCTAGATTCAACGTCCTTGAAAAAGGTCTTTTGAAAGATTGGCTCGACTTTGGAATTGCTTACACACAATCCAGACAAAATATCATTATAACTATTCTCGGTGTTGCAAAATTCATTTCTGAGTCGGATATAGGTGGTCAGCCTATGTCCTACTATCCCGGGTTGAATATAAATGACCAGTCTATATTCCACCGAGGTTTCATGAATTTTGAAATACTCAGCTTAGTTATACTACTACCATGTCCTTCACAAATACTAAGGTGTTCTGAAAGACTAAAGCAGGTGACCAAACTCGAGGTCAAATGATGAAACTATGCAAAGAAAAACATAACGCTGTGATATATATGATACGTGAACATGCTTATATGAAAGACAATTATAGTAATCAACTATAATAAATGAATATAATATATATCAGATAATGAGACACAAATCTCATCACCTATGTCAGCAACTAACCACAAATGAGGCTTCAGCTTGGCAGGCAGGCACGTGACGGTCATAGGGTTAAGTTTTCGTAAAAGTAGCTATAGTCTAGGTTTTAAAAACACTCAGTTCGCTATAGCCAAAGCTCTGGTACCAATCTGTCACACCCCCAAAATAGGGTCCAGCGGAAGCATACGTATAGCTGGGGTGTAACTCAATTGATATCACAACACTAGTTCAAAAATGGTTTGCACTTGAATCATTTAAAATAAAATAGTCAAATCAAATTGTTGAAGTTACATTGTTAAAAGTAATGCGGAAGTAGGCCCTTAAAGTAGTTTAAAACGGTCCCCAAATGATTAAATCAGAGTCTTCTATGACCATGCCATGCCCTGCCAAAACCTCCAGTAGTGTGCCATAGCTTAAAACCTGAAAATACATGCTAAAGTGTCAACACAATGGTTGGTGAGTTCATAGAGTTTGTTTAACAAATAAAGTTTATAGAAAGTGTTCACACAGCAAAGGCATCGTAAATCCACTCAGTTACAAGTCCCGCCATAAGAGACTTGTAACCTGTGTGTTCACAACCCACTGCTACAATATAATATGTTTAAGATATGTATAAGTTCATAACAACAGTTAAGCAATTAGTAGTGAGTCTACACTTCATCTCCGAAGACCTCACTTAAGTATGTTGCTCACAAGGAAGGTAGTGGCATTGGTTATAAGTCCGTTTTACTTGTTCTTTATATCCACGGTTACGTCTTAGTATGTAGTAATATATTTTGGAAAGCTTCATGGATATAAAGATATTCACGTTTGAATATCGGCAAAACTCATTTCATTTTGACAGCTTGTACTAATATTGACGCTAAAACTACGTAGTAACTCTAGATTTATAAAAATAATGCCAAGTACCCAATTTTATAACTAATGAAGTATTAGTTATTACAAGTATATTTTTATCACTACGAGGCGTTATTTCAAGGATTACAACCCGAGGATTTCAACACGAACATTGATACATACGATATATATATAAGTATATATATTGCAACTAGCTTTATTTTTCTAATAGCCATATTTTTCCTAAGTCTTGGAATGTATATTTTTGACAACAACAAGTATTTTTCAAAGAGTAGAGTGGTATAGGGAACATGTGCATGGACATTCATAACATCATTTCATGATCTAAAGTAGATCGTTCATCATTCATATTAGGTTGCGGTTAGAGATCGAACCTCATTTCTGTGTATACACTTTTGTCATCGTAGCTGTTGCACCAGGTGAGTCATAGCCCCTACTCTTTTAATTGTTCTATCAACTCTTTGGGGGAGATACATGCTACTACTTGCTTACTTGTACAGATTCACATAACATTTATACTTGATAACATTATACTTGATTACATTATACTTGATTTCATTATACTTGATGGCGTTATACTTAAACTTGTAAGTCTCTTTGGGATAACACATGCATTGGGTTTCGGAGATGAAGTATAACCAATGCTACTACCTTCCTTCTGAGCAACATAAAGTCTACTTGGATAACACATGTATTGGGTTTCGGAGATGAAGTGGAACCAATGCCACTACCTTCCTTGTGAGCAACATACTTAGGTGAGGTCTTCGGAGATGAAGTGTAGACTCACTACTAATTGCTTAACTGTTGTTATGAACTTATACATATCTTAAACATATTATATTGTAGCAGTGGGTTGTGAACACACAGGTTACAAGTCTCTTATGGCGGGACTTGTAACTGAGTGGATTTACGATGCCTTTGCTGTGTGAACACTTTCTATAAACTTTATTTGTTAAACAAACTCTATGAACTCACCAACCATTGTGTTGACACTTTAGCATGTATTTTCAGGTTTTAAGCTATGGCACACTACTGGAGGTTTTGGCAGGGCATGGCATGGTCATAGAAGACTCTGATTTAATCATTTGGGGACCGTTTTAAACTACTTTAAGGGCCTACTTCCGCATTACTTTTAACGATGTAACTTCAACAATTTGATTTAACTATTTTATTTTAAATGATTCAAGTGCAAACCATTTTTGAACTAGTGTTGTGATATCAATTGAGTTACACCCCAACTATATGTATGCTTCCGCTGGACCCTATTTTGGGGGTGTGACAGATTGGTACCAGAGCTTTGGCTATAGCGAACTGAGTGTTTTTAAAACCTAGACTATAGCTACTTTTACGAAAACTTAACCCTATGACCGTCACGTGCCTGCCTGCCAAGCTGAAGCCTCATTTGTGGTTAGTTGCTGACATAGGTGATGAGATTTGTGTCTCATTATCTGATATATATTATATTCATTTATTATAGTTGATTACTATAATTGTTTTTCATATAAGCATGTTCACGTATCATATATATCACAGCGTTATGTTTTTCTTTGCATAGTTTCATCATTTGACCTCGAGTTTGGTCACCTGCTTTAGTCTTTTAGAACACCTTAGTATTTGTGAAGGACATGGTAGTAGTATAACTAAGCTGAGTATTTCAAAATTCATGGAACCTCGGTGGAATATAGACTGGTCATTTATATTCAACCCGGGATAGTAGGACATAGGCTGACCACCTATATCCGACTCAGAAATGAATTTTGCAACACTGAGAATAGTTATAATGATATTTTGTCTGGATTGTGTGTAAGCAATTCCAAAGTCGAGCCAATCTTTTAAAAGACCTTTTTCAAGGACGTTGAATCTAGACCTTGATTTTTAGCTTGGTTCTAGTGACTGTTCTTGTTTGATTGGGTTGCGAAAATCAAGCTAAAAGTTAAAGTCATCACTCAAACCGATTTAGCCTAACCTCATGACTGTTCTTGTTTGATTGGGTTGTGGGATTAAGTGAAAATCGGTTACCTAAAGGATTAACCTAAAGGAGGTCTTTTGAGGGCTATACTCGGGATTGGGAAGGTTTGCCTCATCAAGTCTGACCACGAGAACGTACCTAGTTGGATAGGAAACCCACATACATAAGCTTTGACACATTTTCTTAAACACACACTTAACTGATTAACATAAACTGAACTTCGGGACGAAGTTCCTTTTAGAGGGGAAGACTGTCACAACTCACCATTTCAGGTCATTTCCCGAACTTTGGAAAATCACTATTCATCAAACACTATTCATCAAAACACTATTCATTAGTTTACTATTCATCATTTTTGGTGTCAGTTTGACATTCCGAGAAGCATTCAAAATTTTTACTATTCACTAAACACTATTCATTACCGGAAAAGTTTTCACTATTCACTTGCATTACACATTTCATCGTAAATTTAGTTTACGGGTATTCAAATTCGCGTAACCGGATTGGTTTAGGTGCGAATTCATTTCATTAGTGTTAAGGACACTGCATACGGACTAGAGACAGTCTGCATATCATCATAACAGCATTTTCATGTTATACCACTCTTAGGATTTTCAAATTTACATATTTGAAACATTTAACGTTTTTACGTATAAGTATTTATAGTAAACGTTAACACCCGGTTTATACACGACGAATATATCTAAATATTCCCACAATGGTCCCGACATATTTTTATATCCCTTTTATCATCATAAAAGTTATAACATTCAGTTACCCAGTATTTTGGAAATTTATTTTATTTATAACGTAAGCTTATGAATATTACGACGGTTTTCGTGAAAACTAAACAATAATCACCCGAACACTCAGGAATTGTACCCAACATACTTTTATCATTGTTATGACTTTATTTAGTCCCGGTTAACTTCATTAATGTTTATTTCTAGCAAACCCGGTACCCGATTATAACTAATACTTACACTAAACTACAACTAATAATACACTACATTTTCTAAGAGATCAAAACCGACTTTGCTACTTTTTTTAACATTGAAAACCGGCCACACATGCCCTCCCCTAGATCACTTGACTAAATTAACCATGTGCTAATATTATACTATAAACCATTACTAAATATCTAGCTAAAAACACCAAACACATAACATACATAATTTTTGAGAATCAAAAGCTCTCATTTCTCTTGTTCTTCTCCATAAACCACGACCAAAACCAAACACCATGATCAATCCATGATTTTCCAAAAGTTAAAGCATCAAAGTTGTTCATTTCATCATCCTAATCAAGAATCTTACAACAAAAATACAAGTAATCCAAGGTTTCTCATCATTTAATCACCTCATATTTCAAAGTGAGTTATCAAATTTATTTTCATGTTTTCATCTAATTAACATATGTATCTTATAGTATTCATGCTTAATTTCATGCACAAACTAGTGATACCACTTTATTTTTGTATACTTTTGAACATACAAACCCTAGATTTTGATTTAGGTGTTCCTTTGTTAAATTAACTTGATTACTAGTGATTAGGAACCCATGGCACCCTAAGAAGGTGTATGGTAAGATTAGACTAGCTTTGTGGTGTTTGCAAGAGATTCGGTTGAAGTAGAATCTAGTTTTGAACCTTGGAAATGGATTTCTAACAAGTATATATACCTGCTGTCCCATTTTGGTAAATCCAGGAAAATCAGTAAACATAAAGTAAACTTTGGCAAAATTCTTAGAAAATACTTTCAAAAATGAATCCGTAGGCGAAAGAACGGATTAAAAAGAGTTTATAACGAAGAAGTTATGATTTTTGCAAGTTTATTGACGAAAACTATTTTTCTGAAAATTGTTGCTGTTGGACGTTTTTCGTCGGACAAAAAGAGGCTTTAGACGTAACCCGGAGGAGCCAAGCTTTTCAAAATATATTACTACATACTAAGACGTAACCGTGGATATAAAGAACAAGTAAAACGGACTTATAACGACAAAGATATTCACGTTTGAATATCGGCAAAACTCATTTCATTTTGACAGCTTTTACTAATATTGACGCTAAAACTACGTAGTAACTCTAGATTTATAAAAATAATGCCAAGTACCCAATTTTATAACTAATGAAGTATTAGTTATTACAAGTATATTTTTATCACTACGAGGCGTTATTTCAAGGATTACAACCCGAGGATTTCAACACGAACATTGATACATACGATATATATATAAGTATATATATTGCAACTAGCTTTATTTTTCTAATAGCCATATTTTTCCTAAGTCTTGGAATGTATATTTTTGACAACAACAAGTATTTTTCAAAGAGTAGAGTGGTATAGGGAACATGTGCATGGACATTCATAACATCATTTCATGATCTAAAGTAGATCGTTCATCATTCATATTAGGTTGCGGTTAGAGATCGAACCTCATTTCTGTGTATACACTTTTGTCATCGTAGCTGTTGCACCAGGTGAGTCATAGCCCCTACTCTTTTAATTGTTCTATCAACTCTTTGGGGGAGATACATGCTACTATTTGCTTACTTGTACAGATTCACATAACATTTATACTTGATAACATTATACTTGATTACATTATACTTGATTTCATTATACTTGATGGCGTTATACTTAAACTTGTAAGTCTCTTTGGGATAACACATGCATTGGGTTTCGGAGATGAAGTATAACCAATGCTACTACCTTCCTTCTGAGCAACATAAAGTCTACTTGGATAACACATGTATTGGGTTTCGGAGATGAAGTGGAACCAATGCCACTACCTTCCTTGTGAGCAACATACTTAGGTGAGGTCTTCGGAGATGAAGTGTAGACTCACTACTAATTGCTTAACTGTTGTTATGAACTTATACATATCTTAAACATATTATATTGTAGCAGTGGGTTGTGAACACACAGGTTACAAGTCTCTTATGGCGGGACTTGTAACTGAGTGGATTTACGATGCCTTTGCTGTGTGAACACTTTCTATAAACTTTATTTGTTAAACAAACTCTATGAACTCACCAACCATTGTGTTGACACTTTAGCATGTATTTTCAGGTTTTAAGCTATGGCACACTACTGGAGGTTTTGGCAGGGCATGGCATGGTCATAGAAGACTCTGATTTAATCATTTGGGGACCGTTTTAAACTACTTTAAGGGCCTACTTCCGCATTACTTTTAACGATGTAACTTCAACAATTTGATTTAACTATTTTATTTTAAATGATTCAAGTGCAAACCATTTTTGAACTAGTGTTGTGATATCAATTGAGTTACACCCCAGCTATACGTATGCTTCCGCTGGACCCTATTTTGGGGGTGTGACAGACTTCCATTGGTAACTTGCTTGAACGTCTTAAGAAACATGATCAGAGGTGTACTACGATTTTTGGTTGTATTTAATGCGTAGGAGAATTCTAATGATCCCATGTTATGAGCTTCTAACGGCTTGACATAGGAGTGAAGTAGGATCCTATATAGTTAGGGAATATTGTATACGGCCCTACGACTAGTATTAAGGAATATGACCCGTCATCCATGCAATTGTAACAAGCTATCAGCCTGTAAAAGATATCTAGGGAGCAATGAAACCTAAGTAAACATAACTTTCCCCATTATTGTTACACCACATTAGTATAATTAGTTTAATTTTCATTTCTGTTATTTTATTTTGATTACATCTTAGTTAATTGGGTTAGTTGGCTAGCAACTAATTTCGCCCACACCTCCAAAATCCGAGATTTTACTTGCTTTTATAAAATATTAAAATACAAAAAGAATCATCCGTCACCTCTAGACCTAGTTTAGGAGGCTTTCTAATCCTAGCGACACTATTCTTGAGTTGAACGATTAATCCTCCGGTACTTGTCACTATACTATACTACAACGATCAGGTACACTGCCTGGTGGGGGTTGTAAGCTTCTCGAGATCCCTTGAGAGGTAAAACCTAGTGCGATTCCCACGTATCAGCACCACACTTGGTCTTCATATTGGTGATTATGAACCAACAACTTCAATCTTCATATGTGACCGAAGTGGCCTCTTCGATACTGATTCTTTTAAAGCTCAACAATACGGTGCTGTTCAAGGTTGCACCAAAAATAAACTATCTACGAACTAAAATTCACATTTTTTTTAACATAAATAACATCCCCCCACTTGAGATGTAACATACTTGATAATTCTGGGGGTTTCTCATGATCTTCAAAGATGGGTCTTCAACGTAAGTGTGATTTTTGAACCTTTTGACTCGAACCTCAAACTAGAGCAAGTGGCAAGTTCCTAATCACAAGTCAAGACTACTCGGTAGGCTAAAGTGTATAGGTGAATCGAAACATTTATAACGTGGGTGAGAAACGAAAGGATAGGCTCAAAAGGGTGTAACTAAGGGTATCTTGCACTAAAGATGAGTGCAACAAAAGGGTGTACACGGTGGTCGAATAGTCAATGTGACTAATCGATAAACACACACGTATAGGCTTTTTGGGCGATAATCCTAAAATATTGCCTTCTCGAAAAGTTTCTTCCAAATGTACTAAGTAATCTCAATACACTACTCGTTCATGGTCTCAAAATGATGTAAATACCAAGTTCTAAAGTTTACAAACTACCGGCACACTTATAATTTTCGTAGATTTGGAGTAAAACAGGGGAAACTGAATAGGCTAAACATCACCATGATGTTAAGGGTTAATGTGCTCGGCTAAGGTCTATTCTAGTTAGGTTAAGAAAAACATGCCAAAAATTTTAAAGATGCAAAATTTTTCAAAATAAACTAGAAAAATGGGGCAAATAAAAGTTCAAGTTACATTCTACTCCCGTCCCCCCACTTGAAATGTACAAAGTCCCTTTTTTACGCAAATAAGCTAAGAGAATAGAGGAGATTAGTAGAATTGGAACAAGAACTTCCCTGAATTTTGCTTTTGAAAATGAAGAAGGATCATGTTTGAGGAAACGTGCCTTCGCTCTGCTTAATGAGCAAACTTCATTTCCCTGAAATCACGTAACAACCACAAGCATAAAACCTAAAAAAGGCAAAATAAAAGAAAAACAAAAATCCTAACTCACTTTCTTAGGAATCATGGTTGCATTTAGCATATGCAACAAGCCTTTTAAACCACTTGGTGTCCCAAGTGGATGAGTGAAGTCTCGTGAGGGTTTACAGTGAACACACCCACAAAGTTCATTTAAAAACTAATACAAGGTTAATGTATGTTCATAATAAAAATCTTTTAAAATTATTTGGCACAGGAGAAAACTACGGCATAGAGGTTTCACAAGCTACGCCGTAGTTGGAAAAATCATACAGTGTTGCACCTGGGGGTGCTACGGCGTAGCTAACCAGAAGGCTACGCTATAGACTTTTTCTGGGGGAAATTTCTGGAGCAAAAAGGCTCCAAAATCAGCAAACATCATTCCCCTTTTCTCTTTTAGCTGCAAAAATGATTAGAACAACACATACAAAACCCAGCTACACTAAAAGAAATGAAAAACAAAGATAATTCGGGTTGTCTCCCGAAAGAGCACTTTTCTTTGTTATCGAGTCTTTAAGTTAGACTCACTGTGGCGAATCTTCACGTAGGCGGTTAGGCTTGTGATATGTGGGAATTGCGTCCTCGCAACAGGTTTTACCTCTCAAGGGATCTTGAGAAGCTTACAACCCCCACCAGGCAGTGTACCTGATCGTTGTAGTATAGTATAGTGACAAGTACCGGGGGATTGATCGTTCAACTCAGGAATAGTGTCGCTAGGATTAGAAAGCCTACTAAACTAGGTCTAAAGGTGGGGGATGATTTTTTTGTATTTTTATATTTTATAGAAAGCAAGTAAAATCTCGGGTTTTGAAGGAGTGGGCGGAATTAGTTGCTAGCCAACTAACCCAATAAACTAAGATGCAATCAAAATAAAATAAAAGAAATTAAAATTAATCTAATATACTAATGTGGTGGAAACAACAATGAGAAAAGTTGTGTTTACTTAGATTTCATTACTCCCTAGATATCTTTTACCGGTTGATTAGCTTGTTACAATTGCATGGATGACGGGTTATATTCCTTAAAACCAGTCGTAGGGCCGTGTACAATATTCCCTAACTCTATAAGATCTAACTTCACTCCTATGTCGAGCCGTTAAAAGCTCCTAACATGGGATCATTAGAATTCACTTATGCATTAAATACAACCAAAAATCGTAGTACACCTCCGATCATGTTTCTTAAGATGTTCAAGCAAGTTACCAATGGGTGTCTGCCAATTTTCTTAAGCCTAACATCGAATACAATCATCCGTAACAATTATAGACAAACAATCAACTAATAATCAACATCTAGGTTTCACTACATCTAAGCAAACACAATAAAAGCCTAGCCTAACATGTTAAAAGAAAGATAAACATAAGATAGAATCAAACAATACATAGACATATTGAATGATTATTGTATCTTTATTAAAACACGGAAGAAAGAAGGGTTTGAAACCCCTTCAATATGCAGGAAATTCGACCTAGGGTTTTTACACAACTTGTTCCACAAAAGTTTCACACATTACAATGAAAAATTGGAAAAATATATATAGAAATAGCATCCTGACGGCGTCATATATTAACCTCTGACGCCATCAACTCGCCGCCAAGTTGAAATTCGTATTGCCTAGATCCACTTCTGATGCCGTCATGTAGAAATAAGCTCTGGGCTATCACTAGTATTTGGACCCTGACGGCCTTGGTGACGACGTCAGGTCAATAACAAAGAAAACACTCTGGGCTGTCACATTATAATTTCCACATCCACATCTTTTGCCACTCTTGATGCCGTCATGTGTTGTAGCTTGACGTCTTCAGGTACTGTTCTAGCAAGGAATTTGAGACTTTGCCGTTTTCTTCACTTTTATGCTC
The DNA here is from genome assembly GCA_030686995.1 of Artemisia argyi. Taxonomy (NCBI): domain Eukaryota; kingdom Viridiplantae; phylum Streptophyta; class Magnoliopsida; order Asterales; family Asteraceae; genus Artemisia; species Artemisia argyi. Next base: position 36,243,319 of record CM060677.1, on the reverse strand, counting down.
CAAAAACGTCCAAAATGCTCTCTTTTCCAGATTTCTCCTCAAAAGTACCTAAAATGACAAAAGGAACGATTTAGGGCAATAATTGATCAAATAATCTCGAATTCGGGCTTAAATGATCCCTTAAAAGCTGTACACTTTTCGCCTCATCAAATACCCTTACACTTGAGATTTGCTTGTCCTCAAGCAAATGCGCTTTTATTATAATCAAATACAAGTTAGGGGTCATTTAACACTAATATAAATTTAATTACAACAAATAATCGTTCCACTAAACACCAAAAAACAAGCACAGAGGTCATACACTAGCACCTCACAAATAGTGTTTAGATACTCACATCTCTCGGGTGTAATAAAGTATATATCATAATATGGAAATGGAAAACATCTCTCACTACTTGTCATAGCAAATAGATTACCATAGGATTGGGAAAGGATCAAACCTCCACCACTTGGCGTAAGCACCTAAGATAAACTATGAAAGAGGTCTTTTAAAGGGTTATAACGTTAGGTGTAGGGATTTGGAAAACATGGTTTTGTTGGATAAAGGCAATATTACTGGTGGCGAGTTAATCATCTTGGTTAATTATATGTACAATATGGCGTTGCTAAGCCAAGACTCGACTCGAATTAAGCTAATAAATCAAAAATAACAAAAACTTAAAATAAACATAGAATGAAATGGGATGATAGTCCGTATGTTTTTTTTTCTCTTTTCTTTTTCTATTTTTTTAATTACAAACACTTTTGCCCTACCATCCAAAATAATACATCATAGGGAATGTACATTCCCCTTACACTTGAATTTTTACATACTTTACAATAAACAAATCTAATGACTCGAATCAAGATAATCAATACACTTGGAGTACTTTTTAAGATTAATGCACATATGGGGGTGATAATTTGATGTTCTTCCCCATTACTACATAACACAAGTACTTTACCCATGTTTCCCAATCATTCCAAAACAAGGGTTTAAACATGTAACAATAATGCACTAAAGATGAGTGCATACACGGAAGGCTAAGGCGATTTGGTTGCACATTCGGGTGGGTTGTAACAAATTCTTTCTTTAACTAAAATGCTTAAAGTTAGAAACGAAAAGATAGGCTCGGGGGGTGTACTAGGGGTTTCGTGTACTAAAAATGAGTACAACGCTAAGGTGTGGGAAAAATCAATTGACTTTACTAGTCAAGTAATATTACTTAAATGGTCAAATAATTTTGATACGGTTTTAAACACAAGGGTGATCCTAATGCCTCTTATCATGTAGTAAATCCTACTACACGAATGTAGTCTCACTAGCGGTCTCGGGATGCATCACTAACGCAAGTTCTAGAATCTAAATGCTACCGATACACTCATAAGCACTAACAATAAATGCTTTTTCTATCAAATCTACAGACGAATCTCACATATTTGGGTGGAAATTTTTTCTAAATGGTACGGTTTTGTACTAGTTATACAACTCCTATCCATGAGACGCTTGTTAAGGCTAAAGTTTCACTCCTAAATGTTGTAAAAAATTTTAAATTTGGCGCTAAAATTACACTAACAAGTATTTCTTTTAGTTTTATTACACACCTACCATCAAACAAACAAACTCAAGTGCAATTGTATCCTATAAGGTATCATCATTTACCCTCCCCTTACACTTAGGATGAACATTGTCCCCAGTGTTCAATTAAAGGATGTAAAAGTAAAATAGGTAAAAGAATGAAAACAAATACTCCCTTGATTCGTTCGATGTGGATGGTGTGTCAACAAGGTTAGATCTTTCTCCAAGAAAATTAACGTTGAAAGCTTCCCTCCAGAAATATAAATCATTTTCTTGTCCAATATAACCTGTAAAGCCTGAGAGAACAATCACAAAAACCCAAAGCATCAATGCGAACAAAAAAAACTCACAACTAGATGTAATTCCAGACTTAGGAATAAAAACAAAACAATTAAAGATATAATGCTTGTGGTATGAATGTTTGCAGATTTCCTGGAGTTTATAAAACTAAGGAATCAACAAAAACTTTAAGACCCCGGTATAAACAAAACTCGCAAAATTTTTCAGAATTTATGTACCTGACGCCGTCAGGTTATAACTCCTGACGCCGTCAGAATGTTCCCGCAAAAATCTCATGTTAAGTTTCTGGAAAATTTCTGGAAAAACTTATGCCTTACTTCCTGGAAAATACTGCAAAACATCATTATGACTAGATACAAGCATTTGACTCAAACAATTACTAATACACATGTTCATTTAATATTGTTGTGGTTCTTGCTCAATTTCGTTCTTATAAACAAATTTGAGTCTCCCCTTACACTTAGCTTTTGCAAAATACCTTTATATGTAATTACGACGAAGTTAAAAACAAAATAAAGCATTTTCACAATTTACTTTGAAACATGAGCCACAAACAATAAAAATAAAACATGCATACGGAAACAAATAAAATCAAATAAACAAACATTCAAACAAATAAAGCTTGGGTTGCCTCCCAATAAGCGCTTGTTTTTGTTCGACTCACGAGCCTGACTCTACCCTTATTTAACAGAAATAGGGGAGGTTTTCCCTACACTTAGGATTAAGTATGGGTGGAAGTAGCGATACACACCCTTAGGGTGGAAATATGCCACGTAAGGTGAAGGGGGTGAGTGAATGGCTTCCTTCATCCTAAAACTACCCGGATAATATTGGTTGATGGGTGGGTCGGTTCCTCTTTAGTCTCCTAGAAAAATATCTAAGGATGGAAAGGTGTGTAAAGATTTAGGTTCCGGTTCATCAACACTAGGAAATTCCCTAGAACTAGGAGTAAGGTTATCACAACAAGTATTCAAACCTATTTCCTCAAGTGGTGCTTGGTCCAAGGGTTCTACCTCCATCGGAATTCCTAAAGTTTCTTCTACTTCTTCCGGGTAAGTCACGGGCAGTGTGTGTGCCTCAAATGATGGTAGGACTTGTGGAGTACTTAGTGGACTTGGATTTTCTACTCTATCCTCCATCTCATCAAGATCACCTGTGTGTTCATCTTGTAATATGTTAGTGCCTAACCACCTAGGTATTTCGTCTCTAACCATCTCACAATCTTGTTCCAATTCAAAGTCCATGTTCTTAAAAACTAGGTCTTTTTGCTCATGGTACCTATAGTTGGATAAATCCTTCTCATTTGTTTCCTCAAAGTCTGACGGATACAAACACATCAATTCATTCAACTTATGGTTCACGGTTAGGAAACTTTCCTCGAAATTCTTCCAAAGGGTCTCACTAAAAGTAATTGATCCTGATAATGATCGTCTAATTGAAATCACACATGCATAAAATTCATCAAACCCATCTAACTTTACCCCCAACTCCTCTTGGTTATCACTAAGATCACACAAAAATTCATTGGAATGATAGGAAGCAAATCTATCAGTGAAATATAATTGTTCTTCTATTGTCAATGATCTAAATAGAATTTCATCCGCCATAGTGACAAATGAAAATGGTTTTACAAACAAAGGGCACAATGAAAAAGATAGAATACCAAAAAGCTAATAAAAAGAAAATAAAAATCTCACTTGATAGGAATCTAATGAGTAGACCTAATTAAAATGAAATTCAACCTAAGCAATAACTATTCCCCGGGCTGCGGCGCCAAAAACATGATACATGGGAATTGCGCCCTCGCAACAGGTTTTACCTCTCAAGGGATCTTGAGAAACTTACAACCCCCACCAGGCAGTGTACCTGATCGTTGTAGTATAGTATAGTGACAAGTACCGGGGGATTGATCGTTCAACTCAGGAATAGTGTCGCTAGGATTAGAAAGCCTACTAAACTAGGTCTAAAGGTGAGGGATGATTCTTTTTGTATTTTTATATTTTATGGAAAGCAAGTAATATCTCAGGTTTTGAAGGAGTGGGCGGAATTAGTCGCAAGCCAACTAACCTAATAAACTAAGATGCAATCAAAATAAAATAAAATAAATGAAAATTAAACTAATATACTAATGTGGTGGAAACAATAATGAGAAAAGTTGTATTTACTTAGATTTCAATACTCACTAGATATCTTTTACCAGTTGATTAGCTTGTTACAATTGCATGGATGACGGGTTATATTCCTTAATACCAGTCATAGGGCCGTGTACAATATTCTCTAACTCTATAAGATCCTACTTCACTCCTATGTCGAGCCGTTATAAGCTCCTAACATGGGATCATTAGAATTCACTTATGCATTAAATACAACCAAAAATCGTAGTACACCTCCGATCATGTTTCTTAAGACGTTCAAGCAAGTTACCAATGGAAGTCTGCCAGTTTTCTTAAGCCTAACATCGAATACAATCATCCGTAACAATTATAGATAAACAATCAACCAATAATCAACATCTAGGTTTCACTACATCTAAGCAAACACAAAAAAAGCCTAGCCTAACATGTTAAAAGAAAGATAAACATAAGATAGAATCAAACAATACATAGACATATTGAATGATTATTGGAGCACTTATCTTTATTAAAACATGGAAGAAGGAAGGGATTGAAACCCCTTCAATATGCAGGAAATTCGACCTAGGGTTTTTACACAACTTGTTCCACAAAAGTTTCACACATTACAATGATAAATCGGAAAAATATATATAGACATAGCATCCTGACGGCGTCATGTATTAACCTCTGACGCCGTCAACTCGCCGCCAAGTCGAAATTCGTATTGCCTAGATCCACTTCTAATGCCGTCATGTAGAAATAAGCTCTGGGCCGTCACTAGTATTTGGACCCTAACGGCCTTGGTGATGCTGTCAGGTCAATAACAAAGAAAACACTCTGGGCCGTCACGTTATAATTTCCACATCCACGTCTTTTCCACTTTTGATGCCGTCATGTGTTGTAGCTTGATGTAGTCAGGTACTGTTCCAGCAAGGAATTTGAGACTTTGCCGTTTTCTTCACTTTTATGCTCCAAAAACGTCCAAAATGCTCCCTTTTCCAGATTTCTCCTCAAAAGTACCTAAAATGACAAAAGAAACGTTTTAGGGCAAAAATTGATCAAATAATCTCGAATTCGGGCTTAAATGACCCCTTAAAAGCGGTACACTTTTCACCTCATCTGCTTGTGTCCCTATCCCCTTATCCAGGATAGTCGGTAACTGGTCCCAAACTGTTTGAGTGACATAGGGTGTTAATCCGTAATGATTTTATAAGAGAAAATTTGCTTTTTCCCATGTACTACGATACTCCATTTCATCCTTTTTGATTGGCCATGCTTCTCCAAAGTTGACTTTAATCCAGTTATCAAAAGATATCCCCCGGTACCCGACTTCTCTTCTTAAGTGAGCATTAAAACATGCCCATTCATATCTTTTACCCATATTTACTTCTTCCAATTCCCCATCATTGCACTTCGTCCGAGTAGGGTCACAAGTGGGTCAAGCTTGAATCATTCCATCGTCCGTCATTAAAGATGGCTTACAAAAGTGGAGTGTCCAATTAACTTCTTCCCCAGAATTAAAACCATCAAAGTAATTATTGATCCAGGGTTTCTTATCAATTTTTTTTTTATATAAGTAGCAAGACCAAACGTTGGATTCCTTAGTTAATAGCCTTAATCTGGCATGTCCTCCTCCATTACACTTTCTGATGTAAGGGCAACAGGAAGGCATGCATAACCTTCCTTTTTCCTTAATTGGTTTAGGTTCACAACAATGACGAACCACTGTTACAGTGATAGGCCCTTCACCGCCCCAAGGTTTAGGTGGCGGGTTGTCATCGTCGCTATCTTTTCCCAATGATTCCCCGTTTTCGTCATTTGTGTCTGAGCAAGCATCATGTGCATATTTTAAACATAATGGAGTCATATAATTGAAAATGTCACATGAAATTCCAAGCGTGTTTGGTGGATCTCTTTCAACATCACCTTTTTCCACTCGTAACATAGTCATATCTTTGTGCTTTTGTATGTTCAATTCTTCCATATTAAAAATGACTATATCGTTGTAAAGCTCAACTCCAAATGATATTTCATTCTCAAAAACATTACTACGTGCTCGAGATGTTGCTAAAAACAGTCTTCCAAGGATGAGATCTTCCCTTGGAGGGTTGGCCATATCGATCACAACAAAATCAACAGGATATAAAAACTTGTCAATCTTTACCAAAACATTATCAATGGTTCCGATTGGGATTGCTTTAGTCATGTTCGCCATCTCGATCACCAAACTTGTCTTCTTGAGGCTTGTAAATTTAAGTGAAATAAATATGGATAGAGGCATTACATTGACGCTGGATCCCAAATATTCCAATGCCGAGAGGTTAGAGTTACCAATGGTGCAAGGGAGAATAAAGTTCTCAGCACTATTCTCTTTATTTGGAAGTTGGCAAGGAATTGTACCGCGGTCTTTAGGTTTCTCATTTTGAAGGATTTCTTCACAAATTAGACCTTCGTACTCTTTTGGATGATTTTCTTCCTCATTGTTGGCAAACATTGCCATGCACACTCCGACTGTTCTTTTGCTCTCCTCGATAACGTTCTTCTCATGGATTTCCTCGGTCAATTTCCCTATCATTGTTTCGAGATTCATTAGGGACTCGTCATGATTAGCAAGGCTCTTGTTAGTGGATTCTTGAAAATTCCTCAACGACTCATCTTGTTCTTCTTGTTTCTTTCTTGAGTCTTCAAGATATTGGTTGATAGTATCTTCGAGGTTCGATCTTTTTTCGCCATAGGGAGCTCGATTATATCCTGTTCGGTAACCATTACTTTTGTAACTTTGGAACGTTCTTCCTTCTCCATATTTTACATCTTCGATCTTTTCATCATCTTTTAAAGGGAAATCCTTAGCCAAATGAGTTCCTTCACAAATTTCGCATCCCACTTGAATGGCATGCACATTTTCTTTAAGCTTCTTCATATCACGTCCTAGACTTTCGAGCTTATTGGTGATTAGGGCGATTCCATCTGAACTTTCGCTAACACTTCTACTTCCACCATCATGCCACTTCTGAGAGTGGTCCACCATATCTTCAATAATCTTTAAAGCTTCGGCTGGTGTCATTCCAGGGATTGACCCTTGAGAGTCTAACATTCTTCGGGTGGAGATGTTAAGCCCCTTGTAGAAAATACTCACTATTTGTTACTTGTTGAGGTAGTGAGTTAGGCACTTAAAAAGAAGATCATTGTACCTATCCCAAGCTTGGTACAATGATTTGTCACCATCTTGTTTGAAGTTGTGTATTTCCTCGAGCTGTTGAGCCATCCTTGAAGGAGGGCAATACCGTTGGATTAATTTCTTCTTCAACAAGGCCCAAGTATTGATGGTTCCAGTGGGTAACCTATCAATCCATCTTTTAGCTGCATCGGTAAGAGTCATAGGAAAGTCTCTAAGCATAACCGCATCGTGAGATATTCCAGGAATGTTGAACAGACTGACAATGTAGAGAACATTCTCAATTTTCTAGTGAGCATCTTCGGTCTTTGCTCCTGAAAAGGGGTCTTTCCGCAGCTCCATTATAAACTGGTTCTTGATTTCGAATTGAACTTCTGCTCCAATAGCTGGCCTAACCAAACCAAGCCCTTGTTCATCACGGGTAAGAGCTAAGTATTCCTCGAGAGTAAGAGTCTCGATGTTAATTTCACCCATACTACCTGCAACTAGACAAGGAATCGTGAGTGCTGAAAATAAAATAAAAATGTAAAACTTAAATAAAATCTTATTAGCTCTCCGACAACGGCGCCAAAAACTTGATGCTGGATTTACCGACCAGGTTTTATATTTATAATAGTCTCGTCTACCTAAGGTCTACCTAATGCACTAACGGGCAGTGTATCCGGTCGTGTGAGGTATAGCTAGATGGTAAAGCCGAGGCCGTCCCAAGAGCTAAGGGGCGGAAGATATCTAAGTTTTAATGTCACTAAAATAAAAGGGGTTTTTATAATGAAATGATTAAATAAAATAACAAATCAATAAAGCAAATAAATGGTGAACGGAAATCAGTAGGAGAAAGCAGTGTTAACCTAATTATTACTCTTGTTATCAATGTGACAAGTTCTCTAATTATGCATCCTATCATTTTATCGGGGGGGTTAAAGTCACTTGGCTCCTTGTTAAGTTCGCCTAGCCTATTTCCCACAGAATCCCAGTCCGATATCAAAGGACTACCCCTTTGTTATTGACGGAGGTCAACGGTAGACTATGTTGAGTCATTAAGTACCTCTACCAACTTAGACTAATCTAGCGGGATGCGGGCATGGTCACATCTTACATCCCCTCTAACTTCTTAAGTATATCTATTTGGTAGGTGATCCTATGGTCAATTCGCACATGTATGACAATGGAAGCCTCAACGGTTCGTCTTAACCATTACCAAGTCACACCTTCTAATAAAATGTGGGTACGGTCGCCTCAAACATTCCCCTCGAAGGACTACCCAATATCAATGCCCTTAAAACTAGAGTGTCCCAAGACTAGCTAAGCAAGTATGTAAATAAAACGGATAAAGATGCGCAAAAACTAAATCACATAAATAACAATTTCATAAATAGGCTAACACCAAGAGGTGTTTAGCCACTCATGTTCATGAATGCAGAAAAAAAAAGTTTAACATAATAAATGTAAACATTGAATCAATACAAACAAATCGAATGAATAGACTTATAGTTGTGGTGTGAAATCTCCCTTGGAGTGGACTAGTATGCTTATGGAACTTCGTCCTCCTGCTCCCTTAATTCCTCCTGACTTCTGTGTGTTGGAATGTGTGATGTCAAACTCGGAATTAGGGCTGGTATTTATAGGCCCAACATAGCTACGGCATAGCCCTAGGGTTGGCTACGCCGTAGTCTTTGATAATTGCATTTACGTCGTAGTTAGATTATATGCTACGGTTGTAGTTTTTTCAACTATCATGTCTACGGTGTAGTTATGTGGGAACTACGCCGTATTTTCTTCTATGGCCTTGATATTTCTTTATTGCTTGAATTTAGGGTCTATGTCATAGATAGAGAGAGGTTACTCCGTAGAACGCTTTGGTGTTCAGCTACGCCGTACGTGTGGTGCTAGCTATGGCGTAGTCTTTAGAAATAATATCTACGGTGCAGGTAGATGGAGCATCTACGCTGTAGTCTTCAGTAATGATAGTTACGGCGTAGGTAGATTGGGCATCTACGCCATAGTCAATGCAGAATCCGCATACTTCAATGATTCGCGTGTAAATCCTTCCAAATCCGCGTCTTTTCGTTCCTTTGCTCATCTTTGCCCTGAAAACTGAATATAAACAAATAAGAGTATATATCCAACATATTTATATAAAAGATGAGCAATATAGGGGGAAATTAACACCTAAAATACGAGAAGGTTTGTTATTATCTAGTACGTGAGTGTGAGTTTCTGTCATCTCAATAGAGCTTGTGTGAAGTGCGTTGTCAAAAGAGGCTTTGTCTACAATGGACTTATCATCACGGGTGACATGGTAAAGCTTGGTAGAAAGCTACTTCAGGCTTATTCACGAACATCATGTATTTAAATATGCATGGATTGTGTTTTATGCTAAAAGCAAAATTAAATCTCTAACAGAGGTTCTAAGAACATAAGGTATCCTCTGTCAATGTTGTATAATCTCCAATGATCATCGTGTCATATGTAGGGATTCATTTAAAGATGGTTTATGGTGTTCTTAATAAACATCAAAAGCTTCATATGTAGATAATATGTGTTGTAGTAAAACAGAGGCAATATAGCATATGAGTTTCATAGGAGACATACCAAATTGACAAATGGTATCCTTTGTCTTTAATGTACAGTCTCTGTTCACCTTGTGGTAAACATTTTGTGAAGGAAGGTTCTGACCCCGACTTGAGTGTACAATTATGTGTCCCAATTCTTTAAATGAACCTTTACGAAGGTTACAACGGAGGTTGCCACAGAGACTGGAACAAAGGGTTGCTGATTTTGAGCCTTCTTTTTAGGAAAATCCCTAACAGAGGCTACGACAAAGACTTCTTCTTATAATAAACCCGAACAGAGGTTACGACAGAGGCTGCTGCGGATGCTGCAATAGAGGTTACGAAGATTGCACAAAGGCTACGGTTTAAGCTATTCTTCTTAAAAAGAACCCTAACAGAGGCTCATGCGAAGGTCATTGAGTTTGAACCTTTTTCGTAAAATGAACCAAAATAGAGGCCCATAAGAAGGTTGTTGAATTTGAACCTTCTTCGTAAAACTAACCCAAAACAGAGACTCCTACGAAGGTTATTTAATTTGAACCTTCTTCATAAAACTAACCCAAACAGAGGCCCATATATGAAGGTTGTTGAATTTGAACCTTCTTTGTTGATATAAATAATGCCTAAAAATGTTATTCATATTTTTCGATATCTCTATGTTTTGATAATCACAAAATGAAAACTCATTAAACCAAAGATTATGACGTAAATAAGTATTTAGTACTCCCTCCGTCCCATAATTATTGTCCACTATTGACTTTTTAAGTCTTTAGTTCTTAACTTTGACTTTATATATTTTTATTTGGATTATATATTACATGATGAAAAATATATGAATAGATTATGTTTTAAATGTATTTTCATTGATATAATTTTCATCAAGTATCGTACACGACAAATAAAAATATCTAAGGTCAAACTTGTGAAGTAAAGACTTTGAAAGTCAAAGCTGGACAATAATTATGGGACGGAGGTAGTAATAAATATTCATTTTAACCAACTAATCACGTAAGGTATAAATACACAAAATGTTTATTGCATTATATGATCAAAGGAACATTTTAATAATCACTAGATTTTTATAAAATGTCACAAACATTTTATATCTTTTAGAAAATCATTTTTGGTATTAAATAAAAATGTTTAATTAACCATAAATATATAAATTCAAATTTTCAACCAAAATTGGCAAAAATGTTCCAGAAAAACCTTCCCCACAGAATGACAAATCTAGGCAACGTTCAGATTGGGCGGCCCCCTTAATTATAAAGGCGGCCCCCTTAACAATTAAGGGGACCAACCCCTTAATTATGGGGACCGGCATGCTCCTGAACCTCCCCAGCTTTGCCTATAAATACTGGTTCATTCATGCATTTTTTCCTTGCCTTTTTGCACAAAAACTTTTTCGCTAATCTCTCTAAATCAATTCTTTGATCATATAATCATAAGCTTTTTTTTCCAAGTGATTCAAGCTTCAACAGTCAAGTACAAAGAGAAAAATACTTCTATTAATCAAGACAAGAAGTATTACAACTTAGTATCACCTTGCTATCTAAGTTGTTAGTTCATTCCAACTTGTTTATAATTCATTGATTGGTGTATAAGGTGTGTATATTGGTTAGCTAGATTTAGACATAGGAACTAGATTAGTTGGGAGTGTGAAGTTGTACAAGAAGTGAAGAAGTAGAGGAGTATAGAAGTAGAGGTGCATAGAAGTAGAGGTTAGTAGTGAAGACATAGAAGCCGTAACATAGTGTAGAAGACTTGAAGTAGTGAAGACTTAGAAGCCTTGAAGTAGTGAAGACTTAGAAGACTTGAAGTAGTGAAGACTTAGAAGCCTTGAAGTACTGAAGACTTAGATGCCTTGAAGTAGTGAAGACATTGAAGTCTTGAAGGTGTGAAGTTATTGAAGCCTTGAAGAAGTAGAAAAGTAGAAGTAGTGAAGTAGTGACAAGATAGAAGTTGTGAAAAGATAGAAGACATCAAGTTGTGAAGAAACAAGAGTTGTGAAGAAGTCTAGAAGGAGTGAAAGGGTGTGAAGAATTTGTGGTGTGATTGAAGTTGTGAGATTGGTTCTAGCTATGATTAGAACTCGACATTTAGCTTTGTGTCGTTAAAATTGGTGTAAGCTAAGGTGTGTACGATTTTCTCCGCCATAAGGGAGCCTATTGACTTAGTGAAGAAAACTCTCGAGTTCGGTACTCGGGGAGTGGAGTAGGGCAAGGAAGGTGTCCTTGTAGCCGAACCACTATAAATCTTTTGTCTCTCAGTTTGATGTTTCCATCTCTCATTCTTCACATAGCTCACTTACTTACATTTTGCATATAGTTATAAATGCTTACACTGTGCATATATTGATTTCACATAAAGATCAAACGAAGTTCCATTCCTAAAACCAATTTCATATAATCAACCTAAAAGAACATACGTGTAATAGATAATATAGTAGTTCTCACACTAAAATTTAATCAAGTATTTCTCAAACAAATATATTGAATAAACTCGAATCTACAATTTAGAAACAAAGTTTTTATAAAATTAAAAAGAGGTAAAACTATTCAACCCCCTTCTAGTTTTTCACAATTGGCATCAGAGCTACGTTGAACAAGATCTTTTAAAATATATTGTATTTTAAAAACTTGATTTGATCTATGGAATCTGGAAATTTTTTAAAAAGGCAATCTAGGCAAAAACCACCACTATTTGAAAATGATAATTTTTGTGAATGGAAAAATAAATTTGAAATTTATGTGAAATCAATAGATCAAGATCTTTAGCATATCATTTCAATTGGTGATCTTCAACCAACTAAAACGGATTTTGAAAATCAGTATAATCATATTCAAACAAAGATTGATAAAAATACTAAAGCTAAATTAATGATTTATAAAACCCTACCAAGAGTTGTAAAACGGCAAGTGATATTTGAAAATGTCTTTTAATCTTTCACCAAGGGAAATGTAAAGCCAAAGATGATAAACTTGATGTTGCACAAGATATAGTCGTTCTAGAAAATTTAATAGATAAACATTTAGTTGAAATAAATGCAAGTGCTACTAGTTCAAATGTGGTCATTCAAGGTATCAATGACGAAGAATACATGAGCCAAATCCGAAGAGAGATTGTTAATGAATCATGGAGCGACCCGGACGAAGAAGATGATCACAATATGGCATGTGAAGACGTTCAAATAGATGAAACTACAAGAGTTGATGGCAAGGAATACATGTGTCAAGACCTAAGTGAATTTATAAATGAATCATAGAGCGACATGGACGATAAAGAGGAGCATCATATGGTATGTGAAGATTGTGAAGCAAATAAAGCTACAAAAGAGGTACAATCCGAAACCAAACATTTTTGCTATGATCAATTTAAATTAGAATTTTCAAAATTAGAAAACAACTTCAAACATTTTTGCAACATAGACTCAAAAATCATTTTTAAAAATGAATCTTCCACATCCATTGAAAGTAATTTTGAAAAAGAAATAATTTTAGAAGATAAAATGCCTAGACTTGAAAGTAATATTGAAATTGATCTTGAATGTAAAAATTGTCAAGACTACAAACAAGAGATTAAAAGAGAAAATGAAAAAGCAAAAATATTAGATAAATTTGAAAATAGGTCCAAGTCTCTAAAATACTTACTTAATATTCAAAAGTCATTTAAAGATAAAACCGGTTTAGGATTTAATGCAAATGATCCTTCAACAAGTAAATCAAAGAAAATAAAATTTGCAAAACCTAGTTGAGAAATTTAGAGATTACTCTAGCTATAATAATTATTTACTTCTTGAGTCAAGAAAGTCATTATCCATGTGTGAAAACATATTAATAAGGAATTCTTGCATTTGCTATCGACATACATACCATATGCATTTGAATGCAATGGATATTGTGACTAACCATCTAGGACCCATGAGATTTTGGGTACCAAGTTGTCTTTCATGTTAGGTGTTATAATCACGAAGTAAAGGAACTCGAACATGTGTTGGCACACTTGCTTATACGTGAAGATTGGCGAACAATTATATGGAAAACTAGAAGGGGGGGGGGGGTTTGAATAGTTTACCGGTTTTTAACTTCTTTTTACTTTGAAAACTTTACTTGTAATCAACAATTGAAACTAATTAACGATAAGTAATATGCAAGTATAAAGTAAGAAAAGATCAAACCACAACACGATTGTTTATCGTGGTTCGGCTACAAGGACTCTTTTTCCTTGCCCTACTCCACGCCCCGAGTATCCAACTCGAGAGTTTCAATCACTAGTCAACAAGCTCCTTTCACCGGCGGAGAAAACCTTACACGTCGCTTACACAAGATTTCCGACACAAAGCTAGATGTCGAGTTCTTTTACAAGGGTACAACCACTCCCGTCACACTATGTATTTTAAGGCCTAAAATACTAACCGATCACTACTGAAATTACACAATGAAATGATGTATAAACTTCACGAGTTTACACAATGCTAAGCTATCAAGACTTGCAACATTGTGTTGAGACTTGTAACTTTTGGTGTGAACTTTGTGATCTTCTTTGCTATAAAAGATCTCACACAAATGAAATGTTAATGAATTAGATGAATGTAATGAGAATGTATGTGTAAAATATAATGAGAAGTGATGAAAGAATTCTTGAGAGTGGTTTGGTATTTATAGCCAAACAAGACAGCAGGCTGGTGGATCCGGCGGAACCAAAACAAGGGTTCCGCCCTTGTATGTCCACAAGTCTAAGAGTCAAAAGCTCAAGAAATCTTTCCATATCTATGCAATGTCTAACCAAGATCCTTAAGGTAAACAATAAGATATATTGAGTAAGAATCTTTCCAAGTGTGTAATAAATCTTATGGTAAGTCAACTTCTAGATTTGGAAATCTTTCCATAAATGCACATGATGTATGCCATGATGTCATACAACATTTTCTATTTATAGAAATATGAAAATGTTATGTTTTATGCAAAATGTAAATGTAGCAAATGTGATGTTTAAATGAAATAAAGTTCTAGTTATGAAAGACTTAAACTAGATTCATGATTTGCTAAGAATTAAAGTTTATACTTTGTCGTTAACAAAACTTAGCAAAGATCGTAAAATATAAATAACGTTTTTAGGCGATATTTGTGTTAACAATCTCCCCCTTTTTGTTGAGGAAAAAACATAAACTTTATTTTTAAGCAAGTCACTAATTATAGTGTTAAGTCTTGAAAAAATTATATTTAAACTTGTTTTGTTTGACTTATGAAAATGAGTTTAAGTTTAAATATGTTTTCTCCCCCTTTTTGTCGAAACAAAAAGAAGAGTAGCGTAGCGGAATGGTGCAAGCCAAACGCTCCCCCTTGGACAATACTCCCCTTAGTTGGGGTGCCAAGTAAGGAGACATGGATTTTGATCCTACAAAAAAAAAGTTAGTGTCGAAAAGACAATATATATACATGTAACCATAAGCAGGTATAGTATGTAAAACAATCACCACACCAAAAAAAATGGTCAACCAACAATGCACATCCTAAAGTCAACCAACAATGCCCATATTAAAGTAGAATGAAATTCATTTCATGTAAAATTTGACTTTTGAAAAGTCAAAGAAAAGAAATGAAGTAGATAACATCCTACTTCTTATAAAAAAAATAAACCAAAAATGAACAAAGAAAGAAAAGAAAATAAAATCCTACTTCTATAAAAGGAAGTCACCCAACATTGTCTTAAATGGGGCAAAAAGCCTCCAAAATGCTCTAGGAATGCTTTGGGTGAGAAAGAGAATCCAAACGCTCAAGAATGTGTTGTAGTGCAAAGCGGGTTTCAACTTGGACTTAGTGAAGCATTATCTTAATGCTTTCACTTATTTTTGCCAAACGCTCACAATGTGAGCACCCATGGCCAGGATTGGGTAGGAGTGGGTCATTTGTTGATGGTGGTGGTGGTGCTGGAACATTGGTGGTTTGTTGAGATGAGGTAGGACTGGCAATGGAGGAGAGCAAGGTGGTTTGGAACTCCATTGCTTGATGGAGATGGGATTCAACCATGCTTTTAAAAGCATATAGGTTGTTAAGGGGATCATTGATCTCCTCGTTTGTGTTTGGTAGGTTGTTCCATAGGGATGCCTCTATTTTCTCATAGGAAGGAAAGAAGGACTCAAAGTGTTGTGATTGGGATTGTGATTGTGATTGAGTTGGTTGAGGTAGTGGTTGATCATGGTGTTCAAAGTTTGGTTCTCTATAGAGAGGGCCATGAATATCTTTGAAGAGAGGGTGAAACAACAATGGTTTTGGTTGGGGAGGTTGTGAGGATGGTTTTTGTTGTGATGATGGTTCTTGTTCAAAAGGTTCATTGGGCTCAAAGAATGCCCTTGGTTGATGTGTTGCCATTCATTCAATTGAGCCAAATGAAGGCAATGGTGGTGGATTAGTGGATCTAGGTGGAAGATCCTCTAAGTCTTGTAGGAAAGGATGTGGAGATGTTGGTGGAGTGCCAAAAAGCTCCATTCAACCTAAACCAAAAAAATTGAAAACATATAAATAAAGGTATACGTGAGGAACACCATTTAGATTAGTGCTCGAGCTAAATGTACAAATACAATAACGAAATCTTTGCATTATGTATACAGATCATAAGCATAGCGAATAACGTGTTTCAATTCTTGCTCATTCACTCATTAATGGGTAAATTTGGGTGAAGTTTTATACTTTAAGCGTAAAACCAAAAACTCTACTATAAAAGTAACGCGATAAATGGGACATCAATTCTGCATGCTGATATCTCAATTGTCATATATGAATACAAAGAACATATAAGCTAGCAACTTATGAATGTTTGTGAATCATTGCCTGAAAAAGTTGTATGACATTGCAATTTAGTACGTTATCTAATGGAGACATAGCTAATGTTCATGAAATTTGTGACATGATAAGATGGAGGGCTGCATATTGGTCCAACTCAAAATGGCAAGAACTTGTGAGATCCATTGGTTCATAATCGAGATCCATTGGTTCATAATCATATGTAATTTAAAGCACGAAGAGTCATTATACTTGCCACTTTTTGTCATTGTTTGTAGCGTACTTTTTTCCCCAACTTGACGCCTTTTGAATTCGTGCTATTGCGTATCCAATTTGGCAATCGTTAGTCCTTTATACTAACGACAGTTAGTAAATAACTTAAAATTTCGTTATCTTACGTTTTTTTATGTTTTCGTCCATTTTTTTTACGTTTTCGTCTGTTTTTTTATGGTTTCGTTCGTTTTTTTACGTTTTACTCCATTTTTTTACGTTTTGATTAGTTTTTTTATGTTTTCATCTGTTTTTTTGTTTTCGTTCATTTTTTACATTTTCGTCCGTTTGTGTTACGTTTTACTCCGTTTTTTACGTTTTCGTCCGTTTTTTTTACGTTTACACGCGCTTTTTTACGTTTTAGTCCGCTTTCTTACGTTTTCTTATGTAAGATAACATAAGAAAACATAGAATAACGTACAAAAAACGTAGAATGACCTGTATGACCCATGACCCAAACCGACCCAACCCGACCCGTTTGTCACCTTTAGTTTTATACGTTTTCGTCCGTTTATGTACGTTTTCATCCGTTTTTATACGTCGTCATCTGTTTTTGAACGATTTCGCCGTTTCGTCCGTTTTCTTACATTTTCGTCTTTTTTTTACCGTTTTCGTCGAAAGGCCGAAAGGCCACGCCGAACGAGCAACAGCTTTTGACTCGACTTGTTGATTCATATTTTTCGTTAGTGGCAACTTGGTACTCTAAACAAAAAGTCCAGCATCACAAACAGACCGCATCAGGAGATAGTAGTCAGATAGATGTTAAACATACAAGGTAGTCTTTCCCTAATTGTGCTGTGGTTTTCCACCACTGTGGTTTCTTATGTTGGTCTGGCAATAAACTGCACAATCCTTATTTTGTTAGATCTGCATTTTTACTGATCTGCTATACAGACTTATAACTATGAATAACACTAACTGGGCTTTGGAAATCTTGCGCCGCTATCCGGAATTCACAGATATCATCCGAGTAAAGCCCAACTGGAGTTGGTAGTCATTACATTCTGTTAAATTGATAAGAGATCCACACCTGAAGGTGGAAGAAATGCAATTTTTCGTCGCGTGCACTTAGTTCAGGATTACGCCCTTTTTGTAAATTTCATATGATTTTGCTGAGCATGCAACAAGTTTGACACTATTGCTTAGTTATGTAACAGTGGACTGGTTATATGTAACAAGAACATACCATAAGCAACCAGTAATTACTACACAAGAGAAACGGGTACAAATAACTCGGGTCCAAAATACACGAAAAGCATCAACAGAGGAAAAACATACAGCTCGAAAACAGGCTCAGTGAGCCTTCTACACATACTAGTTACAAACATGCTACAAATTAGTCCATCCCCATTGCCATATTGTAAGTAAAGCTGCTTTTCTTCATCTTTATTTTAGAATCCATCTTCTTCATCAACAATTCCGCCTCACCCTGCGGTTGATCTTCACCCTGCTGTTGATCGTCACCCTGTTGTTGATCGTCACCCCCTGCCTGTCGATCACCTCCACCTTCTGGAATTTCTTCATCTCCACCACCTGGCGACACAGCAGCCGAAGGCAAGATGGTTGTTTCAGTCTGAGCGTTGAGAAGATCCGCCATCCTATCTTCAGGCATACCAAATGCAGCTGCAAACTCTGGTCCTAACATAGGTTGCAGAAGAGAGTCTCTACCCGCTAAGAACTGTGGCCTGTTGTTGCGCGCTGATGTGGCGAACCCAAAGAACACAAATGGATTACTTCGTGAAGCCACTTGAAAAAATGGGAAGTAACGTGGAATCCAGAAAACGTCCCCTTCGTTCACTTCTGCATCCATTGCTAAAGTTCCGTTTGGATACACGATTTGAATCCTACCGGTTCCACTCAGTACAACACCTTACTCGGTTGCTGTTGGATTGATGTGTGGTGCCATCATCGACCCCTGTGACCAACAAGTAGATCATAATTATTTCTTGAAATATTAAGTTATTTCATTTAGAGTAAATTCCAAAATGCTCTTTGTGGGTCGCCAAAATTTTTACTATTAATATTTTATTACCGCAGTGAGATTGACGAGATACGCTCCAAAGTCAGATAATTTAAGAGGTTCATAATCATCTCCATTAACTGCAACACTCCAACCATAGTCGTTTCTGAAATCAGCCTTTCGATCATAGATGTTGTACGCGTCTAGTGATGTGCTGGTCTTCTTGTTTTCTCCAAGAAGGGAAATCAAGAGGTTCCTCACCGACCATGCCAGTTCCTGTACCTCTTTCTTGGCCTTTTGGCGTCCATTCACAATTTTCTTCATTTGTGACTTCCTCTCCTGTGTTTCTTGCTCTAAGAACCTCTTCCACATGCTCGGCTCTCTTTCTCTTTCAGGCTCACGGTTCAAGTTTTGGTGATTTGGGTGGTGATGGAGATTTATATGGTTAAGTTTGAACCGGTGGTGGACTTGGGTCAATGGGAGTTTTTGGTTGAGGTGGAGTGGTGATCACATTGTTGAGTTTTGGTGATGGTGTGGGAGTTGCAAGGTTCAAGAAGTTTTCATCTTTGATGGGTGAAGAAATTATGAGTGGTGATTCATCCGAAGAAGAGGAGCTTAGGTTGATTGTAGTGTTGAAGCAACATGGTTTCACACTAATACGGGTTGTTCTCCTAATGGGTCTTGATGGTGGAGAGGTGTTTGTTTACTTTGTCATGGTAAAAATGTTGGTTAAGAAGCTTAAGATCAGAGATTTTGAAGGTGATGGTGTGATTTAGAAGTGTTCTAAGGTGGTCAAATTTATAGAGTTAAAGAAATGTTGAAAGGAGTGTTTGGATTTGATGTTCTACCATACAAATTTTGAAGTTTCTAATGATTTTTATTATTTATGACGGTTGTCAAATCATTTGGAGTCAATCCAATAAAAATGGTGGAGTAAGAAGACCAAGATATGCACTAAATGCTTAGTGGTCATGTCAAAGTGATTTGGATCGTATGTTCCACGGATTCCAAAGAACCTTTTGGAGAGTTACTTGCCTTATGGAGAAGGGTTCCTTGAGTTAGTTACGGTTTAATTTGATTTTTGGTGGAAAATGGGTTCCTATTAGTTCTAGAGAGTGAGAATGATCCTAATGCAGTTATGAACAAATGAGAAATGAAGTTCTAACTAAAAAGGATGATTTGAGGTTGTGTGGAAGTTGAAATTTTGAAAAATTGAAAAAATTTCTGCAGGACACTGGCAGAACCAAACGACAACAAAGGCGGAACCCTGTTTTGGGTTCCGTCCGATCCGTTGAGCCAAAACTGGGTTTACCCAGAAAATACACTGGTGGAACCTTGAATTTGGTTCCGCCAGATCCGCCAGGTAAAAAAAGTAAACAGTCCAGGTTTATCGAGGTCGAGACGGTTTCCAAATTTTCCGAAAATTCTTGGAACATAAACTTAAATTTATTTTTTATTAGAAAACGCAAAAATTGGATATGGAAACACTCTTACCGTTAGACTTTGACCGGGGGCTAGCGAATTTCACTGAACTTAATGAAATCTTTCATAAACTTGAAAATTTGACAACATATAAAATGTCGTTGACCTGCATAATTGTTAGTGCATACATGTTTCAAACATTACCAAATACCCCTACAAATACATAAATCCATGAAACAAATTGTTTAAATGAGCAAATTGTTCAAATGGCACCTAGTGCCAAACACTCCCCACACTCGCTCTCATTTGCGATCTATCTTCTTTTTTAGCTTTCCAAGGAACCTCCCAAGAAACTTGAACATCCCCTTAGTTTGCTTGTGCTCCTCGGACTCATTTGGTATAGTTGGAAGTTGTGAAAGGTATTCAAGAGGTGGGAGCCTAGAGTTGGGCAAGCCGTCATCTTCACTCATTGAAGATGATGAGGACGTTTCCCTTGGGCTTTGGAGACTCTCCTATCACTAAGTAGAACAAATGTGTGTGGAATGAGAGAGTAGTATAGGCGAAGACCTCTTGGAGTCGGAGGAATAGGAGCAATGTACCTAAAGAGACGGGTCAAGAGCATTCCATATGGCATAGCGGTTGTGCCTTGCACGGGAATGTCGGCCATCCTTTAGGCCATGTAGTAGGCCAAGTTGAAGGGTTGCCTAGTTGACAAAGAGTAGAGCATGTAGCAAAGGCAAACATTGATGTCATCCCGGTTTCCTATGGTGCTAATGACATTGGCTCTAAGGAGTTCCTCCCATTTCTTGAATTGAGGCTTGAGTTCATTGAGTTCCATACCATAAGGGTCCTTGTTAACCTCATTTTTGGAATGGGTTCTCCTAGTGTCAGAGGTCCTAACAAAGGGATGATAACGAAGTACATCCTTGGACACAAGAGGAGTGTCATAGGGATGGACGCGGTCAAAGAGTGTGTCAAGAGTTGTGAGGGTATGTTTGTCGGTATAGATGCAAGTACCATGGTTTGGAATACCTTGGATTTGGGCAAACTCATTAAGAGTGATGGAGTATTGGTGACTACTAACCGAGAAGTTTAGAGACATGAGACCATAGTCATCGGTAGAAAGAGTGACGGATGCATAGAACTCTAGAATGAACCTAGGACAAATAGGCTCGTCTATATCTAGGAGACAATCAAAGTTGATGTTGGCAAGTTCCCTACGTAGATTAGTTCCTTCTAGGAAGGATGGATCAATGGTTCTACCTTCGTGGACATAGCATTTTTCTAAGGCTTTGAAAACATTGACTTGATTTACAATAAGACCTTTGGTTTTGTGGTGTTTGGGTAAGTAATGAATGGTGTCCTTATGGTCATAATGAGTTGCGGGTGGCATGATGATCCCTAGAAACACAAAATTTCACATTTTAGTCTAAGTTGACGACTATTGCAATGTGTATGTTCTGGTGTGTGCCTATATACAAACAATGTGGAGGTGCGGTTATCTTGACTCATTTTGATGCTCAAAACGTTTTATAATGCAAGTTTTTGTTATAAAACAAAAGATAACCCAAATGCTCCTAATTCAATGTAGTTTCGTTTGAATGTACCCGAAAATACATATTAGTTATGTATTCCCTTTAGCATTCAAGAGACATTATGCACGTGATGTTTTGAAAGTAACGTTTTGATATTGTATTCAAAATGTGAGAAGAAAAAATATTTTTCCTATTTGTGAGAAGTTATTTTTGCAAAAAATTGACATGGGGTCTTTTAGTAAACATGTTAATTTCTTATAAAGATGTTGTTAATACAAATATCGCCTAAAAACGTTATTTATATTTTACGATCTTTGCTAAGTTTTGTTAACGACAAAGTGTAAACTTTAGTTTTTTAGTAAAACATGATTTTAGTTTTAGTCTTGTATAACTAGACTTTACATTTCATATTAAACATAAACATTGTCATATTTCCTAATATAGAAAATATAACATGACATCATGGCATGCATCATGAGCATTTATGGAAAGGTCTCTAAATCTTGATAAGACTTTCCATAAGATCTCTTACACATCTTGGAAGGATTCTCACTCAAACTATTGTGTGTTGACTTGTAGAATCTTGATTTGACATTGCTAGATATGGAAAGATTTCTTGTAGTCTTTGACTGTCAGACCTGGCGGAACCCTGGGGGTACAAGGGCGGAACCCTTGTTTTGGTTCCGCCAGATCCGCCAGTGTGCTAGTTTGGTTGGCTATAGATACCAAGCCACTTGCAAGAAATCTCTTATCACTTTTAGCTATACATTACATACATACTCTCAATACTCTTATCTAACTAAGTAGCAACTCACTTGTGTGATTCTCTTTTGTAGCTAAGAAGTTCACAAGTTTATCCGAGAAGTTACAAGTTTCAACTCAACGTTGCAAGACTTATTAGCTTTGTATTGTATAAACTCTTATAGTTAATACTTGTGTGATTCTCTTTTGTATCTTGTATTGAAATGATCGGTTAGTATTTTAGGCCTTAAAATACATAGTGTGACGGGAGTGGTTGTACCCTTGTAAAAGAACTCGACATCCAGCTTAGTGTCGGAAATAGTGGATAGGCGACGTTAGGGTGGTTCTACCTTGACTAGGACCCAATATTTAGCTTTGTACCGGATAAAGTGTAAGCGACGATTGTAAGGGTTTCTCCACCGGTGAAAGGAGCTTGTTGACTAGTCCTTGAAACTCTCGAGTTGAAAACTCGAGGCGTGGAGTAGGGCTACGGAAAAGAGTACTTGTAGCCGAACCACGATAAACAATCTTGTTGTGGTTTGATCGTTTCTTTCTTTATACTTGCATATTAATTATTGTTAATTAGTTAGATTCGTTGATTACACGTAAAGATTTTCAAAGATTAACAAGTTAAAAAGCGGTAAACTATTCAACCCCCTTTCTAGTTTTCCACAGATGCAATTCCTAACTATGGGAAACATGATTAGTTTGGTTTTACCACTAATGTCCTATATGAATTTCTCAAGTTAATGCACAACCCCAAGTTTTAGTTTTAGTGCATAAATAGAATTCATTGACGCAGATCAGGAGTGCAATTATGTTTAGAATACTTACAATGATGATTTAAGAGCAAGGAGGATGATGGAAAGACCAAATCTTCGTATGTGGATGAGTAGTGAAGTGAATAGTAACTGTTGTAAAGTGGTGGTATGGGATAAGGGGTGTTTGGTTTAATATAAAATAAGAAAAAGGTGCCTACAGGTTGACGGATACGGCGGAACCAAAAGTAGGGTTCCGCCAGATCAGCAGAAAGAAATAATTGTTTTGATTTGTTTTTATTTTTGTGATTTTATTCTATTGTTCAAAACTACAAGGTAGGTTCTATAACTCCTTAGCCAAGCCTAAGAAGGTTGAATGGTTCTCGTTTAAGAGGTTTTGTAAGAATGTCGACAATGTTGTCTTCGGAAGAAACTTTCTCAATTGAGATGTTTCCTTTTTGAACATTGTCACGAAGGAAATAATGACGGATTTCAATATGTTTAGTGCGAGCATGTTGAACGGGATTCTTACTAAGATCGATGGCTCCTTTGTTGTCACAAAGAATGGAGATGTCGTTAAGTTGAATTCCGTAGTCTACAAGAGCTTGCTTCATCCAAAGAGCTTGTTGACATACTTTTCCGGCCGATACATATTCGGCTTCAGTTGTTGAGATGGCGAGAGCCATTTTCTTCTTAGAGAACTATGAGGTGAGACAATGTCCAACAAAAGTACAAATACCACTTGTGCTTTTTCTATCAACATAGTCACCGGCATGGTCCGAGTCGGCATACACTATAGTGTCTACTCCCATTCCTTTGGGATACCATAATCCTAAATGTTTAGTGCCCTGAATATATCTGAAATTCCTTTTAATGGCTTCAAGATGAATTGTTTAGGATCTTCTTGAAAACGAGCACATAGACAAACACTAAACATAATGTCGGGTCTACTAGCCGTTAGGTAAAGTAGACTACCAATCATATCTCTATATTTAGTGCTATCTACTGATTCACTTTCCTCGTCCTTTGTGAGTTTAGTTTCCGTGGACATAGGTGTTTTGATTGGTTTCGAATCTTCGAGACCAAATTTCTTAAGCATGTCCTTAATATATTTTGATTGGTTAAGAAGATACCATTTCTAATCGTTTGATTTGGAGTTCTAGGAAAAAGTTGAGTTCTCCCATCACACTCATTTCAAACTCATCATGCATGATTCTTGAGAAATCAAAACATAATTCTTGACAAGTTGTTCCGCATATAATGTCATCAACATAGATTTGGACGATGATAATATGTGAACCTTTCTTCTTAGTGAAGAGAGTATTATCGACTAAGCCCATGGTATACCTATGGTCAACTAGGAAGGTTTTAAGTCGATCATACCATGCTTTTGGAGCTTGCTTAAGTCCGTATAAAGCTTTTTTAAGTTTGTAGACATGATTTGGTTTTTCAAGATCGATGAAGCCCGGTGGTTGAGCAACATACACTTCTTCATTTATAAACTCGTTTAAAAATGCCCTTTTGACGTCCATTTGAAAGAGTTTAAAATTTTGTGCGCATGCTTATGCAAGTAAAATTCTAATTGACTCGAGCCTAGCAACTGGAGTAAAAGTTTCATCGTAGTTAATGCCTTCTAGTTGATTATATCCTTGTGCAACTAGCCTAACTTTGTTTCTAGACACAATACCATTTTCATCCATTTTATTACGAAAGACCCATTTGGTTCCAATTATGGTTTGACTTTTTGGTTGAGGAACTAATGTCCAAACGTCATTTCTAACAAATTGGTTTAATTCTTCTTGCATGGCTATTACCCATGACTCATCTTTTATGGCTTCGTTTATATTTTTCGAATCAATGGTTGACACGAAACAGAAGAAGTTGCTTTCACTTTGAACTTTTGATCTTAGTGTTCTTTCGTTAATATTTCCTATGACACTATCTAATGGATGACTTTTAAACTCTTTGACATTGACAATTTCTTTGTTTAAAAGTTCATCTACCTTTTCATTATCTATGGTATCTTGATTTTCCATAGCTTGACTTTCAACTAGGTCAACATCTACCAAAGGTGATATCTTAGAGGGAGATGGACTCTCGTCAAATGTTACGTTCAACGATTCATCGACTCTTAAGGTTTCTTTGTTTAACACAATATAAGCTTTGCTATTTTGTGAGTATCCAAGAAATACTCCTTCATAAGACTTTGGGTCAAATTTGGTGAGATAATTCTTGGTGTTAAGTATAAAGCATTTACTCCGAAACACTCTAAAATATCCTAATGTAGGCTTTTTACCTTTATATAGTTCATATGATGTTTTTCTTTTTTTTTTTTTTTTTTTTTTTTTTTAAATCATCTAATTAAGACACGATTTAAAATGTAGGTTGACGTGTCAACGACATTACACCAAAACTTTTGTGGACTATTTTGTTCATTAAGCATTGTTCTACTCATCTCTTGTAAAGTCCGGTTTTTGTGTTCTACTACACCATTAGATTGAGGAGTACGTGGAGCTGAAAAATTATGTGTTATACCATTTTTATCACAAAAGTTTCCAAATTGTATTTCATTATCAAATTCACGACCGTGATCCGTTCTAATAGACACAATGCAAGTTCCTAATTGATTTTGAATTTTCTTACTTATAATTTCAAATTGATCAAAAGCTTCATTCTTACTTTTCAAAATTTTTGTCCAAGTATATCTTGAATAATCATCTACTATAACCAAAGTGTAGAAGTTACCTCCATAACTTTGTATAGCGGATGGACCAAACAAATCCATATGTAAAAGTTCTAGACACCTAGATGTGGACACCATATTTTAAGCCTTATGGCTATTATGAACCTGTTTACCAATTTTGCAAGCATCACAAAAGTATTGGTCATATTTCAACTTGGGTAGGTTTCGAACTAAGTCTTTGGAGGAGAGGTTTTGGATAAGTCTCATGTTAGCATTTCCTAAACGTCTATGCCATAAAGTTGAAGATTCATCTAATGAGGTGAGACAAAGTTTGTCTCTAGATGTTTGATCCATCTTCATGACATACACGTTGTTATTAAGAACACCTTTGGCTATGGTTATGCCGTCAAGTATTTTGCTTCCGTTTTCACTGAAAATGACGTTATACTTTTTGCGGCAAAGTTGACTAATACTAAGAAGATTAAAACCTAGGCTATCAACATGAGCTACATCATCTATAGAGAGGGAGTCATGAGAAATTGTACCTTTTCTGATGATTTTGCTTTTAACTTTGCTACCAAACGTGACATTACCTCCATCACATTTTTGATATGTTGAGAAGAGGGTATTTGTTTTCCGTCATGTGCCTTGAGCAACCGCTATCTTTGATCCATTCATCCGGTTCCAAACCAACTTTGATGCACACCTATTTTATGAAAAACACTCAAACGTTTGGTCCCCAATATCTCATGGGTCCATTTTGGTTAAACATACCATTAACTTGATCCATATATGAAAATAGAACATATGGGTTCCATGACATGAAGTTTGGAGTTCGGTAACCCCCAGGTACACTAGTACAAAAAGTTCTATTGGTCACGCATGGTCGATTTTGAAATGTCACACTGTAACATTTATACGTGACTAAATGTACTAGAATAAAATAAACAGCCACACTTGATCCGACTTGTGTGACCATTTCGGAATTCTATTGTCACATATTTGAATATTTATGTGATTAGAGGTAACAGGAAAAAAATTTTTGGATTATTTAGTCACTTATAATTTGGTACGTGTGACAGATACAAATGAGTTTGAGACATTAGTCACACTATATATATACGTATGTGACAAATATATGTCACACAATTGAACAGTGTGACCAAAATCCATATATGGTCACATGAAGTAATTGTGTATGTGTCTAAATTATATAGTCAAGTTTTTCACACATTATTTAAACGTGACTGCTAATCTTTGCTGAATATTTAGCCACATATGAATGTGAAATGTGTGACAACTGAAAAGTAAGTTTGAAGCATTAGTCACGATATGCATTTAAAAGTGACAAATATATGTCACACACTTGAAGAGTGTGAGCAAATGTCATATATGGTCACACTAAACCATAAACATACATGATTAAGTGTAACCAAAATTTGATACATATGGTCACATAAGTTAATATGCGTGTCTAAAGTCTAGTGTGTGTTTGCTTGCCACAACCTAATGTGTATAGTCACATTTAATTGTAGCACGATCATGTGACTATAGGCTTTACAATAGTCACACCATATCACAAATGTGTATCTAAATCATGATTATGGCCATGTTATAAGGGTATTATATGTGACCAATACATTCAAAATAGTCACATTGTGAATTTCATGTGACTATTATTTATAGCAAAATGTGAACTCAATTATCATTAACCTTGATATTAGTCACATTGAGTTACACAAACAACAGAGTTGTAATAGCAGTAGTAACTATTGTAATAGCAGTAGTAACTATTGTAATAGCAGTAGTAACTTTTGTGCAAACAATAGAGTTGTAATCTCACAAAAGGTAAATTATATAGTACTTAACAAAAGGTTTTTTACAACATAATGAAAACAGAGAAGCTAAAGTACGTACCCCTACTACCTCCAAACACCTAATTATCAGCTTGTTTTCTTCACATCATACAATGCTCTCTTATACTGAGCATGAATTCTTTCAATGAGATCTTTAACTACCTTTCTACGTTCTTCACATATGATCTTTGTAGATTTAATCACAGCAAGTAAACTAGAAGGCAAAGGATATTCTTTTTCTGCAAGCATAAAAACATCAATTCCACCTTGTGTTGATAAGTGATGTACATTGCAGCTATCATAAAACTTCCATGAAGTTGAGAAATGATGGCATGGGAAGTTCCAATAGATATCAGCTGGATCAGGTTTATATAACCTATGTAATTCAACCCACAAATCTTGCTCTTTTGCATCTAGCTTCTTGACTGTTTTGATTCTTTCTTGAACCAACCCCCATAATCTGTCTAAGTCTACTCTATCAATTGTTCTTATCAAATCCTCAAACCTTTTGTACACTGCTGATCCTCCACCAGCCCTGATTATCTTCCAAGCCTTTCCAAATTTATCTCGGTAAGTCTCCTAGTCCATGATTGGATGTCTAGCTTGAATAGGTTCAACATATAATGTTTCAGGAAAAATCACCATCATCTGATCATGAGAAGAGCTGTCTTATTTTCTTTGTGAATCATTCTTCTTCTCAGCTGGTTTGTCTTCAATGATCTTTTGTTTCTTTGATGGTGTTTCTTCTGTACACATGGGGATAAAGTTTTCAACATATTTCTTGATTCGGTAGTATAGGCGTTCAATTTGTTCATATGTCATTCCCTTGAGGTCAGAAGCTTTATACTCACCTTGATGCTGTATGTATATCTTCATTTCACTGATGAGCTGAGACCTTGTGGGATTTCTTTTCCTCTTCTGACTTTGATGTTGATTAATTGACTTAATTAGGTCCTTCAAAACTAATTCTTCATATCTTTCATTTATCAAATCAGCAAGTCTTTGTACTTTGTCTTCCCCATTTACAGTCTCATCTGTGTAAAGTTCTTTAATTCTAGCCTGTAGAACTTCATCCACATCAATAAAAGCTTGCATTTGCTCTCCATGAGCTCTTTTTTTCTCCTCTTCTTCAAGTCTGAATTTTACTTGCTCATCTGTTTCAAATTCAGACACTTTATCTCTCCTCTTCTCATCCATAAAGTTAGCTATTTCAGCTTCATCAACTCTCTTTGAAACCTCTTCATCTGTAGCAACTTCAGCAGTAGTAACTTGATTTGTTGTAGCAGCAGAAACATCTTGTTGTACCACCTTAGCCATTTCTTCAACATTACTAGTAGCAGCAGTTTCTCCCAAATTAGTATTAGTTTCCACTACCTGCTCTTTATTTACATCTTCCAAAACTACCTCATAACCCTCCTTGTCAGCAACTAAATAATCATCATCCACATTATCATCACTATCAATCCCAATATCCATATCTACATGCATATCAGCACAAGCACCTTCAGCATTTGTTGTTTCCTCCCCTGAGACTCTGCTTTCATTACTCACCTGTTTGGGAGCATCCTCCAAACTAGTAGCCTTAGAAGAACTCACCCTGTGTGTTGTGCCCACCTTCTTCAACCTTCCGAACTGAGCTTTTCTTGACCTCTTTCGACCTTCCAAATATCGAACTCTCAGCTTCAACCTTTTGACCTTTGCACCATTTTTTTGTTATGCGCTTTTGGAGGCCAAGAACATCCTCTTCTAACTAGGTACAACAGGCCTCAAAATCCTGTATAAGTTTCATTATATTCTCACCAGTATCCATCAATTCATGTGTTTCAGAACTACCCTCATCACTTCTGGATGTGTTACCTTCCCTGAGAGGTGAATCAACGGGTGTGTACTCACTCTTATGTATGTTACCACTGGCCTGATCCACACCCATGACATCCTCACCCTTTTTTTGTAGAAGGTTCACCATATATGGAAAAAGCGGTGTAACATTTCCTGAAAAATCCTTGCCATTATTTTTCAGATTTGAAAATACTTTCTTTTGTAGTGAGGGGACAACATAAGTTCCTTTATGTCTTTTAAAGGCAGTCAACTATTTTTGAATAATAAGTTGCAAAAACCTTGGATATAATAAAGAAGTACCATCATCAACCAAGGTCTTGATCATACCCTCCAAAATCATTTTTGAAAAATTGAAAGGTTTTCCTTTAGCAAGGCATATCACTGCTGATGCCATGGTGGTACCAAACTCATTCCAACCTGTTGTTTTAGGACTCAAACAATGTAAGAGAGTATGAATCAAGAATTTCCAATGAGATGAGAAGAGACCTTTGTAAATTTTAATTTATTATTCTTCTTCTCATACCCCATTTTTTCAAACCTTTGAAAATGGCGGCATTTTCAAGACACACAATCACTTCATTATCTGGTAGGTTAAGAGATTCACTAATAGATGACTCAGTTATGAGTATATCTTGGCCATCTACCTTAGCCTTAATCTGTTTTTCTTCATTAAAAGTTATGACCTTAGCAATAGCACAAAACTGCTTAGCAAAAAGAAATGCATATAGGAGAATTCACAGTTAATGCATACCTAATAGGGGTAACATTCAAGAAATCGATTATCTGTGTGAATCCTTCAGAACCATCAGGTTTCTTCAAAAAAGCGACCATGTTGTGTCTGTCAACAAATGTGCGTTTTGATTCAATTGGCAACACCATCTTGAATTAGGGTTTTGTGATTTGGGGATTTTGAAAATGATTAATAAAAGATGTTATTGTTTGTGATTGTAGAGAAATTATGTGTTCGTGTGATGCGTGGGAATCGCAACAGGCTTTACCTCTCGAGGGATCTCGAGAAGCTTACAACCCCCAACAGGCAGTGTACCTGATCGTTGTAGTATAGTATAGTGACAAGTACCGGGGGATTGATCGTTCAGCTTAGGAATAATGTCGCTAGGATTAGAAAACCTAATTACTAGTTCTAAAGGTGAGGGATGATTATTTTTGTGTTTTTATATTTTTATGAAAGCAAGTAAAATCTCGGGGTTTTGAAAGAGTGGGCGGAATTAGTTGCTATTCAACTAACCCAAAACTAAGATGCAATCAAAATAAAATACTAAAAATGAAAATAAACTAATTTATACTAAGGTTGTGAGCAGTAATTGGAGAAAATGTGTTTACTTAGACTTCACTACTCCCTAGATATCTTTTACACGTTAATTACTTGTTATAATTGCATGGATGACGGATTGTATTCCTTAATACCATTCATGGGGTGGCATACATAACTCCCCAATTCTATGAGCTCTTATCTCCTCCTACACCATGACCCAGCACAACTATAGGGATTGTAAACAGTGGCTCATGCATTAAATACAACCAATAAAGACCTAGTACGCCTCGGTTCATGTTTCTTAAGACGTTCAAGCATGTTACCATTTGGAGATCTGCCAGTTTTCTTAAGCCTAACATATAAAATCATTCATCCAAGACAAGAATAAACAAGTAATCAACACATAATCAATATCTAGGTTTCATTAGATCTAAGCAAACACAAGAGAGATCTAGCCTAGCATAATGGAATTGAGACAAGAACAAGATATAGACAACCAACACATAGACATATTGATTGAATTAGAAGAACACTTATCTCAATTACAATGCAAGGTATCAAGGGTTTGGAACCCTTGAAAAACCTGTAAAAGTTGCACCAAATTCGTCTTTAGGGTTTCTACAAAACTTCTCCTCTTTTTAATGTGAAAAACTAGAAAACTATATATAGGAAAACAAGGGTGACGGCGTCAAGAACAAGGGTGTGACGCCGTCATCTCGCCGCCAAATACTTCCTCGGACGGCCTTGATCTACTTATGACGGCCTATGTGACGCCGTCATCAACCACGGTATTTTATTCTTGGGACTTTGACGCCGTCAAGAACAACTCTTGACGCCTTCAGGTACTGTTCCCAGCTTGAAATTTGAGACTTTGTCGTTTTCTTCACTTTTAGGCTCCAAAAACGTCCGAAACGGCTCCTTTTCCAGAATTCACTCTCCAAGTACCTAAAATCACAAAAGGAACGATTTAGGGCAATATTTGATCAAATAAAGTCGGATTCGGGCTTAAATGACCCCCTAAAAACGGATCATTATTCGCCTCATCATATACCCTTACACTTGAGATTTGCTTGTCCTCAAGCAAATGCGCTTTTATTCTACTCAAAAGACAAGTTAGGGGTCATTTAACACTAATATAAAAGTAATTACAACAAATAATCGTTCCACTAAAGACCAATAGACAAGCACGGAGGTCATACACAAGCACCTCACAAATAGTGTTTAGATACTCACATCTCTCGGGTGTAATAAAGTAATATAATATTATGGAAATGGAAGATATCTCTCACTACCTGTCATAGCAAAATAGATTACCATAGGCTTGGGAAAGGATCAAACCTCCACCACATGGCATAAGCACCTAGGATAAACTATCAAAGAGGTCTTTTAAAGGGTTGTAACGTTAGGTATAGGGATATGAATTACACGGTTTTATTGGATAAAGGAAGTTTTACTGGTGGCGAGTTAACAATCTTGGTTAATTACATGTACAAGATGGCGTTGCTAAGCCAAGACTAGACTCGACTTAAGCTAATAAATGAAAAATAACAAAAACATAAAATAAACATAGAATGAAACGGGATGGTAGTCCGTATGTTTTTTCTCTTTTTTTTTTTTTTTTTTTTTTTTTTTTTTTTTTTTTTTTTGCATACAATTTGACCCTACCATCCAAAATAATACATCATAGGGGATGAGAATCCCCCTTACACTTGAATTTTTACGTATTTTACATTAAACTAATCTAATGACTCGAATTAAGAAAATCAAAACACTTGGAGCACTTTTACGATTAACGCACATATGGGGGTAATAAATGATGTACTTCCCCATTACTCCATAAAATAAGTACTTACCCATGAGTCCCAATCGTCCCAAAACAATATGTACAATGATATGACTTGACTTAGCAACCATGTAATCAATTAGAAAGTTAACTTAGGGTTTAACAAATAACAATAATGCACTAAAAATGAGCGCATACACGGAAGGCTAAGGCAATTTGGGTGTACATTTAAGTGGGGTGTAACAAATTCTTCCTTTAAGTAAAATGCTTAAAGTTAGAAACGAAAAGATAGGCTCGGAGGGGTGTACTAGGGGTTTCGTGTACTAAAAATGAGTACAACGCTAAGGGTGTGGGAAAAATTAGTTGACTTAACTAGCCAAGTAATATGACTTAAATGGTCAAGTAATTATGATACGGGTTTAACACAAGGGTGATCCTAATGCCTCTTATCATGTAGTAAATCCTACCACACGAATGTAGTCTCACTAGCGGTCTCGGGATGCATCACTAACGCAAGTTCTAGAATCTAAATGTTACCGGTACACTCATAAGCACTAATAATGAAGGCTTTTCCTATCAAATCTAAAGGCGAACCTCACATATTTGGGTGGAAAATTTTTCTGAATATACGGTTATGTGCTAGTCATACAATCTCCTATCCATGAGACGCTTGCTATGGCTAAAGTTTCACTCCTAAATGTTGTAAAAAAATTTAAATTTGGCGTTAAAATTGCACTAACAAGTATTTCTCATAGTTTTATTACACATCTACTATTAAACAAAACAAACTCAAGCGAAAGTGCATATGTAAGGTATCATCTTTTTACCCTCCCCTTACACTTAAGATGAACATTGTCCCCAATGTTCAAGTAAAGAATGTAAAAGTTAAAAAGTAAAAAGAATGAAATCAAATACTCCCCTGATTCGCTCGGTATGGATTATAGGTTGGCCAGGTTAAATCTTCCTCCAAGAAAATGAACAATCAAAGCTTCCCTTCCAGAATATAAATCATCTCCTTGTCGAACATAACCTGTAAATCCTGACAACAATAGACAAGACAACCTCGCGTAAAATCGGCGGCATCCTATATAAGTTACTAAATCCTAGAAAACAAAGTAAGATATAATGCTTGTGGAATGAAGTTTGTAGATTTCCTGGAGATTATAAAACTTAATAATTCACAAAAACCATAAGACTCCGTTAGAAAAACAAATCCGGTAAAATTTCCAGATTTTAACTCCTGACGCCGTCAAGAGTAATCCTCTGACGTCGTCAGAATGGACCTGCAGAAATTCTTATGTTAAGTTTCCGGAAAATTTCTGGAAAAACTTGGTCCTACTTCCTGGAAAATCCTGCAAAACTTCATTATGACTCAATACAAGCATTTGACTCTAACAAATACGAATATACATGTTCATTTAATATTGTGGAGAATCATGATCGGGTTGTTTCTTAAAAACATATTTGGGGTTTCCCCTTACACTTATCTTTTGCAAAAATACTTTTAGGTTGGAGTTAAGACTAGGCCAAAACAACATAGTAAAGTATTTCCACATTTTAATTGAAAAACATGATCAACCAACAATAAAAATAAAACATGCATACGGAAGCAAATAACAAACAAACAAATAAAATCACACAAAACATGGGTTGCCTCCCAAGAAGCGCTTGTTTTTGTTCGAGTCGCGAGCCTGACTCTACCCTTATTTAACGAATATAGGGGAGGTTTTCCCTACACTTAAGATTAAGTGCGGGTGGAAGTAGCGATACATACCCTTAGGGTGTAAATATGCCTCGTAAGGAAAGAGTGGTGGATGAATTATATGCTCAAAGGGGTGTGCTCCTATCATCATAACCTTACCTAATTCAATCGGGTTAATGGGTGGATTAAGATTTTCTCCTAGAAAGGGATCATTTTCAATCAACTTTAAGAGACTCCTAGTTGGGAATCCATCTTGACCTAATAAACCCGGTTTAAACCCATAATATTTCTTGTGATCAATCATAAATGGGTGATGTAAGCATGTAAGGTCATTTTCCACTCCTATATTGGCTTCCTCTCTACAAGGCTTAGAGTCCACTACCTTTATCCTAAGACTACCCGGACTACATGGGTTGATGGGTGGGTCGGCTCCTCTTTTGTCTCCTAGATGTATATCTAAGGATGGAAAGTTGTGTGAAGATTGAGGTCCCAGTTCATCAACACTAGGTAATTCCCTAGAACTAAGAGTAAGGTTATCACTACAAGTATTCAAGCCTATATCCTCTAATGGTGTTTGGTACAAGGGTTCTACCTCAATTGGGGTTCCTATAGTCTCTTCTACTTCTTCCGGGTAAGTCACGGGCGGTGTATGTGCCTCAAATGATGGTAGGACTTGTGAGGTACTTTGTGGGCTTGATTTGTCCACCTCATCCTCCATTGTACCTAGATTACCTATGTGTTTGTTTTGTACTATGGCTTTAGGTGACATCCACACAGGTATCCCTGAGTAATCATCCCCAGACAAACTTCCTGTTTGCTCCTTCAAACTTGTTTTTGATTGATTTGTGATGTTGTTTGTTGGGTTGTCTACTCTATAATAATATTGGGCACAATCTTCAATGGTATCCCATGCTTCTTCAGCACTTAATTCCCTAGGGCCCCCATTGGCAAAATCATCAATGCACATTTGGTCACATCGGTTGACACGATAGTAAAAGGTTTGGGTTAGGGATGCTAAAGAGAAACTATGATGAGGGAATTTTCGAAGTAAAATTTTAAAACGAGTCCATGCATCATATATGGGTTCATCTCGATACTGTTTGAAATTCGAGATGTCAATAGGGTAGAATGGCCTTTGTGGTTGGTGGTATGGTGGATTCGCGTACTCCATAATGGTGAACGGAAGAGTCAATGGAAATTACGAACAAACACACAAAGAAAAAGATAGACTAAAGAAGACCTAAAAATAAAAATAAAATCTTACTAGAAAGGAATCTAGCAAGTAGACCTAATAAAAAGAAATTCTAACCTAGACAATAACTATTCCCCGGGCTGCGGCGCCAAAAACTTGATGCGTGGGAATTGCAACAGGATTTACCTCTCGAGGGATCTCGAGAAGCTTACAACCCCCACCAGGCAGTGTACCTGATCGTTGTAGTATAGTATAGTGACAAGTACCGGGGGATTGATCGTTCAGCTTAGGAATAGTGTCGCTATGATTAGAAAGCCTAATTACTAGTTCTAAAGGTGAGGGATGATTATTTTTGTGTTTTTATATTTTTATGAAAGCAAGTAAAATCTCGGGGTTTTGAAAGAGTGGGCGGAATTAGTTGCTATTCAACTAACCCAAAACTAAGATGCAATCAAAATAAAATACTAAAAATGAAAATAAACTAATTTATACTAAGGTTGTGAGCAGTAATTGGAGAAAATGTGTTTACTTAGACTTCACTACTCCCTAGATATCTTTTACACGTTAATTACTTGTTATAATTGCATGGATGACGGATTGTATTCCTTAATACCATTCATGGGGTGGCATACATAACTCCCCAATTCTATGAGCTCTTATCTCCTCCTACACCATGACCCAGCACAAGTATAGGGATTGTAAACAGTGGCTCATGCATTAAATACAACCAATAAAGACCTAGTACGCCTCGGTTCATGTTTCTTAAGACGTTCAAGCATGTTACCATTTGGAGATCTGCCAGTTTTCTTAAGCCTAACATATAAAATCATTCATCCAAGACAAGAATAAACAAGTAATCAACACATAATCAATATCTAGGTTTCATTAGATCTAAGCAAACACAAGAGAGATCTAGCCTAGCATAATGGAATTGAGACAAGAACAAGATATAGACAACCAACACATCGACATATTGATTGAATTAGAAGAACACTTATCTCAATTACAATGCAAGGTATCAAGGGTTTGGAACCCTTGAAAAACCTGTAAAAGTTGCACCAAATTCGTCTTTAGGGCTTCTCCAAAACTTCTCCTCTTTTTAATGTGAAAAACTAGAAAACTATATATAGGAAAACAAGGGTGACAGC
The DNA here is from genome assembly GCA_030686995.1 of Artemisia argyi. Taxonomy (NCBI): domain Eukaryota; kingdom Viridiplantae; phylum Streptophyta; class Magnoliopsida; order Asterales; family Asteraceae; genus Artemisia; species Artemisia argyi. Next base: position 36,206,676 of record CM060677.1, on the reverse strand, counting down.
GTCAAGAACAAGGGTGTGACGCCGTCATCTCGCCGCCAAATACTTCCTCGGACGGCCTTGATCTACTTATGACGGCCTATGTGACGCCGTCATCAACCACGGTATTTTATTCTTGGGACTTTGACGCCGTCAAGAACAACTCTTGACGCCTTCAGGTACTGTTCCCAGCTTGAAATTTGAGACTTTGTCGTTTTCTTCACTTTTAGGCTCCAAAAACGTCCGAAACGGCTCCTTTTCCAGAATTCACTCTCCAAGTACCTAAAATCACAAAAGGAACGATTTAGGGCAATATTTGATCAAATAAAGTCGGATTCGGGCTTAAATGACCCCCTAAAAACGGATCATTATTCGCCTCATCATATACCCTTACACTTGAGATTTGCTTGTCCTCAAGCAAATGCGCTTTTATTCTACTCAAAAGACAAGTTAGGGGTCATTTAACACTAATATAAAAGTAATTACAACAAATAATCGTTCCACTAAAGACCAATAGACAAGCACAGAGGTCATACACAAGCACCTCACAAATAGTGTTTAGATACTCACATCTCTCTGGTGTAATAAAGTAATATAACATTATGGAAATGGAAGATATCTCTCACTACCTGTCATAGCAAAATAGATTACCATAGGCTTGGGAAAGGATCAAACCTCCACCACATGGCATAAGCACCTAGGATAAACTATCAAAGAGGTCTTTTAAAGGGTTGTAACGTTAGGTATAGGGATATGAATTACATGGTTTTATTGGATAAAGGAAGTTTTACTGGTGGTGAGTTAACAATCTTGGTTAATTACATGTACAAGATGGCGTTGCTAAGCCAAGACTAGACTCGACTTAAGCTAATAAATGAAAAATAACAAAAACATAAAATAAACATAGAATGAAACGGGATGGTAGTCCGTATGTTTTTTCTCTTTTTATTTTATTATTATTTTTTTTTTTCGATTTTTTTTTTTTTTTTTTTTTTTTGCATACAATCTGACCCTACCATCCAAAATAATACATCATAGGGGATGAGAATCCCCCTTACACTTGAATTTTTACATACTTTACATTAAACTAATCTAATGACTCGAATTAAGAAAATCAAAACACTTGGAGCACTTTTAAGATTAACGCACATATGGGGGTAATAAATGATGTTCTTCCCCATTACTCCATAAAATAAGTACTTACCCATGAGTCCCAATCGTCCCAAAATAATATGTACAATGATATGACTCGACTTAGCAACCATGTAATCATTAGAAAGTTAACTTAGGGTTTAACAAATAACAATAATGCACTAAAAATGAGCGCATACACGGAAGGCTAAGGCAATTTGGGTGTACATTTAAGTGGGGTGTAACAAATTCTTCCTTTAAGTAAAATGCTTAAAGTTAGAAACGAAAAGATAGGCTCGGAGGGGTGTACTAGGGGTTTCGTGTACTAAAAATGAGTACAACGCTAAGGGTGTGGGAAAAATTAGTTGACTTAACTAGCCAAGTAATATGACTTAAATGGTCAAGTAATTATGATACGGGTTTAACACAAGGGTGATCCTAATGCCTCTTATCATGTAGTAAATCCTACCACACGAATGTAGTCTCACTAGCGGTCTCGGGATGCATCACTAACGCAAGTTCTAGAATCTAAATGCTACCGGTACACTCATAAGCACTAATAATGAATGCTTTTCCTATCAAATCTAAAGGCGAACCTCACATATTTGGGTGGAAAATTTTTCTGAATATACGGTTATGTGCTAGTCATACAATCTCCTATCCATGAGACGCTTGCTATGGCTAAAGTTTCACTCCTAAATGTTGTAAAAAATTTTAAATTTGGCGTTAAAATTGCACTAACAAGTATTTCTCATAGTTTTATTACACATCTACTATTAAACAAAACAAACTCAAGCGAAAGTGCATATGTAATTTATCATCTTTTTACCCTCCCCTTACACTTAAGATGAACATTGTCCCCAATGTTCAAGTAAAGAATATAAAAGTTAAAAAGTAAAAAGAATGAAATCAAATACTCCCCTGATTCGCTCGGTATGGATTATAGGTTGGCCAGGTTAAATCTTCCTCCAAGAAAATGAACAATCAAAGCTTCCCTTCCAGAATATAAATCATCTCCTTGTCGAACATAACCTGTAAATCCTGACAACAATAGACAAGACAACCTCGCGTAAAATCGGCGGCATCCTATATAAGTTACTAAATCCTAGAAAACAAAGTAAGATATAATGCTTGTGGAATGAAGTTTGTAGATTTCCTGGAGATTATAAAACTTAATAATTCACAAAAACCATAAGACTCCGTTAGAAAAACAAAACCGATAAAATTTCCAGATTTTAAATCCTGACGCCGTCAAGAGTAATCCTCTGACGTCGTCAGAATGGACCTGCAGAAATTCTTATGTTAAGTTTCCGGAAAATTTCTGGAAAAACTTGGTCCTACTTCCTGGAAAATCCTGCAAAACTTCATTATGACTCAATACAAGCATTTGACTCTAACAAATACGAATATACATGTTCATTTAATATTGTGGAGAATCATGATCGGGTTGTTTCTTAAAAACATATTTGGGGTTTCCCCTTACACTTATCTTTTGCAAAAATACTTTTAGGTTGGAGTTAAGACTAGGCCAAAACAACATGGTAAAGTATTTCCACATTTTAATTGAAAAACATGATCAACCAACAATAAAAATAAAACATGCATACGGAAGTAAATAACAAACAAACAAATAAAATCACACAAAACATGGGTTGCCTCCCAAGAAGCGCTTGTTTTTGTTCGAGTCGCGAGCCTGACTCTACCCTTATTTAACGAATATAGGGGAGGTTTTCCCTACACTTAAGATTAAGTGCGGGTGGAAGTAGCGATACATACCCTTAGGGTGTAAATATGCCTCGTAAGGAAAGAGTGGTGGATGAATTATATGCTCAAAGGGGTGTGCTCCTATCATCATAACCTTACCTAATTCAATCGGGTTAATGGGTGGATTAAGATTTTCTCCTAGAAAGGGATCATTTTCAATCAACTTTAAGAGACTCCTAGTTGGGAATCCATCTTGACCTAATAAACCCGGTTTAAACCCATAATATTTCTTGTGATCAATCATAAATGGGTGATGTAAGCATGTAAGGTCATTTTCCACTCCTATATTGGCTTCCTCTCTACAAGGCTTAGAGTCCACTACCTTTATCCTAAGACTACCCGGACTACATGGGTTGATGGGTGGGTCGGCTCCTCTTTTGTCTCCTAGATGTATATCTAAGGATGGAAAGTTGTGTGAAGATTGAGGTCCCAGTTCATCAACACTAGGTAATTCCCTAGAACTAAGAGTAAGGTTATCACTACAAGTATTCAAGCCTATATCCTCTAGTGGTGTTTTGTACAAGGGTTCTACCTCAATTGGGGTTCCTATAGTCTCTTCTACTTCTTCCGGGTAAGTCACGGGCGGTGTATGTGCCTCAAATGATGGTAGGACTTGTGAGGTACTTTGTGGGCTTGAATTGTCCACCTCATCCTCCATTGTACCTAGATTACCTATGTGTTTGTTTTGTACTATGGCTTTAGGTGACATCCACACAGGTATCCCTGAGTAATCATCCCCAGACAAACTTCCTGTTTGCTCCTTCAAACTTGTTTTTGATTGATTTGTGATGTTGTTTATTGGGTTGTCTACTCTATAATAATATTGGGCACAATCTTCAATGGTATCCCATGCTTCTTCAGCACTTAATTCCCTAGGGCCCCCATTGGCAAAATCATCAATGCACATTTGGTCACATCGGTTGACACGATAGTAAAAGGTTTGGGTTAGGGATGCTAAAGAGAAACTATGATGAGGGAATTTTCGAAGTAAAATTTTAAAACGAGTCCATGCATCATATATGGGTTCATCTCGATACTGTTTGAAATTCGAGATGTCAATAGGGTAGAATGGCCTTTGTGGTTGGTGGTATGGTGGATTCGCGTACTCCATAATGGTGAACGGAAGAGTCAATGGAAATTATGAACAAACACACAAAGAAAAAGATAGACTAAAGAAGACCTAAAAATAAAAATAAAATCTTACTGGAAAGGAATCTAGCAAGTAGACCTAATAAAAAGAAATTCTAACCTAGACAATAACTATTCCCCGGGCTGCGGCGCCAAAAACTTGATGCGTGGGAATCGCAACAGGATTTACCTCTCGAGGGATCTCGAGAAGCTTACAACCCCCACCAGGCAGTGTACCTGATCGTTGTAGTATAGTATAGTGACAAGTACCGGGGGATTGATCGTTCAGCTTAGGAATAGTGTCGCTAGGATTAGAAAGCCTAATTACTAGTTCTAAAGGTGAGGGATGATTATTTTTGTGTTTTTATATTTTTATGAAAGCAAGTAAAATCTCGGGGTTTTGAAAGAGTGGTCGGAATTAGTTGCTATTCAACTAACCCAAAACTAAGATGCAATCAAAATAAAATACTAAAAATGAAAATAAACTAATTTATACTAAGGTTGTGAGCAGTAATTGGAGAAAATGTGTTTACTTAGACTTCACTACTCCCTAGATATCTTTTACACGTTAATTACTTGTTATAATTGCATGGATGACGGATTGTATTCCTTAATACCATTCATGGGGTGGCATACATAACTCCCCAATTCTATGAGCTCTTATCTCCTCCTACACCATGACCCAGCACAACTATAGGGATTGTAAACAGTGGCTCATGCATTAAATACAACCAATAAAGACCTAGTACGCCTCGGTTCATGTTTCTTAAGACGTTCAAGCATGTTACCATTTGGAGATCTGCCAGTTTTCTTAAGCCTAACATATAAAATCATTCATCCAAGACAAGAATAAACAAGTAATCAACACATAATCAATATCTAGGTTTCATTAGATCTAAGCAAACACAAGAGAGATCTAGCCTAGCATAATGGAATTGAGACAAGAACAAGATATAGACAACCAACACATAGACATATTGATTGAATTAGAAGAACACTTATCTCAATTACAATGCAAGGTATAAAGGGTTTGGAACCCTTGAAAAACCTGTAAAAGTTGCACCAAATTCGTCTTTAGGGTTTCTCCAAAACTTCTCCTCTTTTTAATGTGAAAAACTAGAAAACTATATATAGGAAAACAAGGGTGACGGCGTCAAGAACAAGGGTGTGACGCCGTCATCTCGCCGCCAAATACTTCCTCGGACGACCTTGATCTACTTATGACGGCCTATGTGACGCCGTCATCAACCACGGTATTTTATTCTTGGGACTTTGACGCCGTCAAGAACAACTCTTGACGCCTTCAGGTACTGTTCCCAGCTTGAAATTTGAGACTTTGCCGTTTTCTTCACTTTTAGGCTCCAAAAACGTCTGAAACGGCTCCTTTTCCAGAATTCACTCTCCAAGTACCTAAAATCATAAAAGGAACGATTTAGGGCAATATTTGATCAAATAAAGTCGGATTCGGGCTTAAATGACCCCCTAAAAATGGATCATTTTTCGCCTCATCAGCGTGAAACTGAATTATCGATTTGATTGGGGATTTAAACCGTTAAGTGTAAATGTTACCAATCCACCCCTGCACTCTCAGTTCTAGCAGTACAAACCCAGCTGAAATAACGTTTTCTTAGAAGCAGATTTTTTTTTTTTTTTTTTTTTTTTTTTTTTTTTTTTTAGTGCAAAGGGTGAATCATTATATTAATATCAATAAGTAATGAGAAAATTGAGCAATGACAAAAGTACGAGAATTAAGATTAAACATTTTCCATTAAAACTTGAAATGAAAAATTACAAAATAATGTACAAAACCAGCTGCAGTAACGTTTTCTTAGCAAAGAAATCTTTTTATACTGCAAAGGGTGAATCATTATATTAATATCAACAAGTAATGAGAAAATTCAGCAATGACAAAAGTACTGGAATTAAGATTAAACATTTTCAATTAAAACTTGAAATAAAAAATTACAAAATACTCGAAATAAAAGTTACACATTCTAAAAATCTACTAATCTAATTTTGGAGATTTCTCTGGGTCAAATGCCAGATGTGCATCTCCGTAATCCAACCCATCAAACTCCATATCAGACAAATCATCATCATCCAATGTCTTGTACGCCTTGGGATGTTGTTTGAGAGATGGTTTTTTTGTTGCTTTTTACTCCTTTTCATCCTCAGCATGTTGTTTGATAGATTGTGTTTTTCCTGCTTTCTTTCTTTCAGCAGCCCACCAATTGTACCACGCATTTCCATCCAATTTAAATTTTTTACACTTTTTGCCGATTTCTTTTTTGAAGCAGACCTGCTTGAACCTTCTCCTTCAACCCATTGTGTTGATCTCTTGTTGTTTGCAGACATTGTTTATGAATACTTCCTGCAGGTTTTTGTTTAGAGATTTGATAAACTAGGATTTGTGATTTGAGATACACATGGAAACCATTATAAAAAGGGGATATGGGAAAACCAAAATACCTATGTTTAATGCAGGAAAGGATTGATGTTTCCCACAGGTGGCTTGAACTTTTTCAACATCTTCAGGCCAATCATGATCCATTGGGACGAGCATTTGCCAGGGATCAATGCTTATAACTCTTGACAGAACTATATACATATTAGTCGCCAACAAAGACTAGCCACAATGGAACATGATTGACGTGAAGAAATCTGCAAAATTTCATGATTGACCTGATCCAAATATCCCTTTGGAAAGTAGTCTGAACATGGATTTGCTGCAAAAAAAAATTAAAAAATATATTAAAATTTTAAAAAATATAGTGTAAATGAAATAAAAGATAATGTTGCAATTCAGGGTGTGTTTGAAACAACCTTTGTTCTTGGAACTCCAGTGGCCACATTACTTGGTGGATGGTTGGTTTTAGATCATAAAAAAGAATGGAATGCAATAAACCAACATACGTAACCCTTCTAAGTTCCCGCTACTGCTCGCTTTGTCATTTCAACTCCCTTTGAGCAAAGGACTGCACCAGCCGCATTGTTAGATTGTTGAAAAAATAAAAGCAAATAGTATGGGAACTTAGATTGGAAAGGTATGTTGAAATTCCAGACTCAAAGTAATACAAACAATCTACAAATGTTGAGTAAAGAATATAGTCTAAGTAACATCACTCATCTTGAATATGATAATGAACTAGTGTGGCCTGTCATAAACAATACACACTTTATCATTATCGTATTGAAGACGTCTCAATTATCAGGCCAGATCCATCTAACGTTCCAGAAAGGTTCCATTGTTTTGTTTTTTGGACACCGTCTAATAATGGTAGTGTGCTTGATCTTGATCACGCTTTGGCACTTTCTAGAATGTATCTTATTGAAAGAGCCAAAACTGGTGATCAAGATCAACCACACAAACGGAAGTAGACGTTTTCCAAATTAAGCAAGGGAACCAATCTAAAAGGTTAGATAGATCGTGCCTTATAATTGAGCTTTAAGTTATTAGAAAACAGATTCTTACTATCATTTATATTGCTCCCTTAGATGTGACGAACATACATATTAATTATGTAGATTCTACGACATTAGAGAGCTAATCGTGCATGAATGACAAGTTGAACATATACTTGATAATTGTTTCTGTATTTTGGCAAAGAGCAAAGATGAATCAGTAATGGATTAAACACCAGAACAAGTTTATGTTCATACTTGAAAGTGGTGGCTTTTCATCCATCACTGATACTTCGTCCATCTTTGATACATGGCTGTTTTAGCATAAATATTTGCACACACGTCCGCCACTTTTTTTCCTTATTCTCTCAATACAAATGCAACATAATTCTTATATCAAAAATACATCATACATATATATAAAGAAACAGAGTGATACAAACAATCTAAAAATGTTGAGTAAAGAATAGAGTCTAAGTAACATTACTCATCTTGAATGCGATAATGAAGGAGTGTGGCCTGTCATGAACAATACACACTATCATTATCGCATTGAAGATGTCTCAATGACCAGGCCAGATCTATCTAACGATGTAGATGGGTTCCATCGCTTTAATTGGACCCCGTTTTCTAACGATGTTTAATCTTGATTATTGAAAGAACCATTAAACATCGTTAGAAAATAGGGTCTAACTAAAGCGATGGAACCCATCTACATCGTTAGATAGATCTGCCCTGATAATTGAGCTTTAAGTTCTTAGTAACCAAATTCTTACTATCATTTATATTGCTCACTTAAATGTGACAAACATACATATTAGTTATGTAGGTCCTACGACATTAGAGAGCTAATCATGAATCAATGAAATCATATTAAATTTATATCAACAATGCAATGAAAATATTTTCATTGTAACTAAATACATGAACAAACTCTTTAAGTTCTTGATATGTTTATTGTACTTCAACCTAATCCTAAGATAAAATAAGCTAATCCAAGCAAACCTTAATATCTCTTTTGCTCTAATTATTCGCAAAAACAACACAGCATGTTCTTCCTTATTCTATCAATACAAATTATACTTGATAATTATTTCTGTATTTTGACAAAGAGAAAAGATGAATCAATAATGGATGGACAACACCAGAATAAGTTTATGTTCATACTTGAAAGTGGTGTCTGTTCAGCCATCATTGATACTTCTTCCATCTTTGATACTTGGATGTTTTAGCCTAAATATTCGCAAACACATCCGCCACTTTTCTTCCTTATTCTCTCAATACAAATGCAACATAATTCTAATAATAGATAGTCAACCTAATCCTAAGATAAAATAAGCTAATCCAAGCAAACTTTAATATCTCTTTTGCTCTAATTATTCGCAAAAACAACACAGCATGTTCTTCCTTATTCTATCAATACAAATGCAACGCAATTCTTATAACAGATAATCAACCTAAGCCTAAGAATAAATAGCTCTAAGTGGGTATTTGGATTATATTCATTTGTGATCTTATCAGCTTTTTGAGATTTGGGATCAAAACCTAGATCCGAGTGAGTTGTAACTGTGAGTGTGAGAGAGAAAGAGAGGATTATGGAAATGTGTGAAGTGTGTTTGATAAGTTTGTATATATATATATATATATATATATATATATATATATATATATATATATATATATATATATATATGTATATATATATATATATATATATATATATATATATATATATATATATATATGTATATATATATATGTATATATATATATGTGTGTGTGTGTGTGTGTGTATATATATATATATAGAATCTGGATCGATTGAGAAGGTTTTTATTTTGAGAAGATTGAGAAGGTTTTCAAAAACGATAGATTTTTAACTTTGATTCATGTTTTTCAAGCATAAAAGTGATTTTAATGTGATTAAAATTCAAAACGTGTAAAAAAAATGGAATCAATGTTAAAAATCTCTCGATTTTGCCATATATGTAGAATACTGAATCATCTGTACAAATTTAATGAATCATATCATAACTCGATTTTAACAATGATTTGTAAATCAAATTTGTAATTTATAGATTCGATTCACCATAAAATGATGTTTACTTGTGAATCAAATCAAAAACATGAATCAGTTTGTTGAAATGAAGATTTCTCAATCTTCTCAAAGTAAAAACCTTCTCAATGGAACCGGATCCTATATATATATATATATATATATATATATATATATATATATATATATATATATATATTACTGTAGAAGTTTAAATGAAGTGTGTTTGATACTCTTGGTAAGGGTGTTCACGGCGCGGTTCGGTTCGGTTAACCATGGATATCTAAAAGTAAAAACCGAAACCGAATGCTTGCTTTGTTAGTTTCTCAGGTTTTTTGAACACCCCTAATGCTTGGTAGGGGGTTATAGGGGGTGAAGAATGGGAAAGGTAGTGAAAAAATATGCTTGGCAAAGCATAATGCAATAACCCATTACCCAATAGTGGTTAATGGATCATTACCCAATAAATTGGGGGGATTGATCTTCTTTACATTTCCCTTTCCCGACCATCAGCTTACACTTTCCCTTTCCCTTTCCCAAGTTTGAACCAAGCACACCCGGCCTTTAGTGTATTTTGTATTTAAAAAGTCGCCCATGTGAATTAGCCATTATCACCGGTCATGCATGGTTTCCATTACACTATAAGCGACTACAACCCAATCCATATGACCCATGACCCATGTTAATTACCCATTATATTGTCGATCACCAGGAATGTATTGGTTGATAACATGACACTATAAGCCACTACAACCCAATACACATGACCCATTACCCATGTTAATTACCAATTGTCAACAGTCAAGGATGTGTCGTAACATGACACTCTAAGCAACTATCCACCCAATGCATATGACCCATATGATCGATGTCAAATACCCATTAGTTAATGAATGTGACTAGTGATAACCTAATGCACATGACCCATGACCCGTGTGAATTAGCCATTATCACCGGTCATGCATGGTTTTCATTACACTAAAAGCCACTATAACCCAATGCACATGACCCATGACCCATGTTAATTACCAATTGTCAACAGTCATGGATGTGTCGTAACATGACACTCTAAGCAACTATCCACCCAATGCATATGACCCATATGGTCGATGTTAAATACCCATTAATTAATGAATGTGACCAGTGATAACCTAATGCACATGACCCATGACCCGTGTGAATTAGCCATTATCACCGGTCATGCATGGTTTTCATTACACTAAAAGCCACTATAACCCAATGCACATGACCCATGACCCATGTTAATTACCAATTGTCAACAGTCATGGATGTGTCGTAACATGACACTCTAAGCAACTATCCACCCAATGCATATGACCCATATGGTCGATGTTAAATACCCATTAATTAATGAATGTGACCAGTGATAACCTAATGCACATGACCCATGACCCATATGAATTAGCCATTATCACCGTTCATGCATGGTTTCCATTACACTAAAAGCCACTATAACCCAATGCGCATGACCCATGACCCATGTTAATTAACAATTGTCAACAGTCATGGATGTGTCGTAACATGACACTCTAAGCAACTATCCACCCAATGCATATGACCCATATGATTGATGTCAAATACCCATTAATTAATGAATGTGACTAGTGATAACCTAATGCACATGACCCATGACCCATGTGAATTAGCCATTATCACTGGTCATGCATGGGTTGCACCGGCTTGGTAGGTGTATACCATTTGTCACAGACACTAAGAAGCACATATCCAGGGACCTCCCGATCATATGTTATCCGGGATCGAGAAAGTTTGAACTCGGATTGAGCTTGACTCGAAAAGCTTGATTTATCTGTAAAGATGTGTTTTATTACAAAAATTAAATTTGAAATATAACCTAAGAACTGAATTTTGTTCGACTTCAGCTCGAAAAGCTTGATACATTCATAAATAAGTATTTACACTTAGTATTTACACTTAATACACTTACATATTAAAAAAAAAACACATATTTTATATTACTTACAAGCTCGAGAACTCAACAATAACTCGAGTCGAACTTATATAAGGTTGAGCTCAACTCATTAAACATTTCAAGCTCATTTGATAGGCTTTCAATCTCCAAATTTTTAATATAGCGCTCAAGATCCCGCCCCTTAATTTTCCCCAAAATTTCAATCTCCCGCTCCGCTCATATGGCGCCCCTTTTTCACCCAAAATCAAAACATTAACACTACTAGCTTAGTCAGATCTATCTTCTCTCTATTCATCTCTTCTCCTTCTCTCTAGAACCGACTCACACCATAGCCACACTTCACCGCCTTATCTCGCCGTCGTTCCACCAACCATCGCTCCTCCACGCCATCACCGTCATCAAGACAAGGGAACTGTATGGGTGATATTGTTTACTTTGGTTGTTTGGTTCGAGATAACCACCACATCCACCACCATCACAGTCGAGCCACCATCACCCTCATCTCACCTATCCAACTTTGTTCATGGGTATGCTCAAACACATATTTAATTTATATTTTCTTAAATGTGTAATCGAATATGAAATGATTTACATTGATTTTCATGGATTAAACTAGCCTAAAACGTGTTTTTGATTATAAATTCGTGTGGTGGTAATCGTTGCAGGTAGACTTATTAAGACTAAATAGTTTTCCTGTTTATTAGAATGGAGACAATCAACGTGTTCTAAGAGGCCAATGTTTTGCTCGTAAAGGGAGTCTTGATTTATTTCCACTCCGGGAGGATGTTGCTGAACAGTTGGAGTTTGCTTAACGCAGTCGCGTACGTGATCTATCAAAAGATTAACATAACATCTGTTATATAGGAAATTGACTCAAATATGGTTGCTTTTTTGTCAAACTGTTTCATTTGTATCATATGTGAGTGATTTGCTTGCTTGGTAATGTGTTTGACATTTATTCGTTCCAGGTAATTTGGCACGGCAGAACACTTCAACCATCTGGATTATTTGTTGCCCGAGTTGATATGCAAGGGTCTACCGCATTAAGCACGTTGTTGGGAACGAAGTTTTACTATTTTATCAAGTCTCGGTCATTTGTGATAAATGTTAGGTTGCTTAGTTATTAGTTACTTGCATTTAGTTATGTTTTATTTGTTTAAGGCTTATGAAAAGCCCACAAGGCCTCCAAGCCCACGAAATGATGGAAGATGGGAGCTAAGAGTGTTGCCCTAGCTTCCCTCCTATAAATAGGACCTTATGTACTCATTTGTATTTGGTTGGTTATTTGATATTATAAGGAAACTCTTGCCCTTATATTTCTCTCATTCTCATAATCACCCAAATCCTTATATCTATCTCATTCTTGCTTGTGTGATATCAATATGGGTACCTAACAAGTGGTATCATTCGCCGGAAGAAGGTGTAGTTCTTGTTTTTAAGTTGAATCCGATCCAAAACCTCTTTTTCTACTCGATTTTTTGTGAAAATTTTGTACTTTCTTGTTTGTTTCTTGGTTTTTATCACATCTTTGCTTACAAACTTGTGCTACAAATCATAACAAACCAAAAAGTGTCAAACTTTCTTAAAAAAAAAGTGATTTGAGCTTGTGTGTTTCGAATTTTTTAAGCTCCTACACGTTTTATAAGAAAAAATCCTTACTTTTCTTGTTTTTCTTGGGTTTTAACATTTTTTTTTATTACAAACTAGTGTTATAAACCTTTCCCAACAAGAAAGTTTCAATCTTTTTGAAAGTTTCAAGCTTAAAAAATTCGATTTTGGTTATTGTACTTGTTTTCTAGAACACAAAAAATTTTCATAAAAATCATCAAGTTTGCAACTTTCTTCAAGTTTTGGTGTTTTTATAACTAGAAGTACAAGAATCTTGAAATACAAACTTCATTTGGGTGAGCTTTTAGCAAATTCAAAATTTTGGCAAACTTTCTAGAACACAAAAAATTTTCATAAAAATCATCAAGTTTGCAACTTTCTTCAAGTTTTGGTGTTTTTATAACTAGAAGTACAAGAATCTTGAAATACAAACTTCATTTGGATGAGCTTTTTGCAAAATCAAAATTCTAGCAATCTTTCTAAATCACAAAGTTTCTAAATCACAAAGTTTCAAGAACACACTTGCTCCCGTTGCTTACTCGGTGTTTCCCTTGCTTGTATAAGTGAGAAAACACTTCGACTCGTGGTATACTCTCTAAATTGTATAATTTAGAAAGTTTTGGTGCTAAGTTTCTAGAACACTGAAAACTTTCTAAAACACTGAAAAGTTTCTAGAACACTGAAAAGTTTCTAGAACACTGAAAAGTTTCTAAAACACTGAAAAGTTTCTAGAACACTGAAAAGTTTCTAAAACACTGAAAAAGTTTCTAAAATACTGTAAAGTTTCTAGAACACTGAAAAGTTTCTAAAACACTGAAAAGTTTCTAAAACACTGAAAAGTTTCTTGAACACTGAAAAATTTCTAAAACACTGAAAGTTTCTAAAACAAAAAAGATTTGAAAACACTCATTTTTCGAGAACACAGTTTCGAAGTTACAAAAGTTTCAAGATTACATATTTTTCGAGAACTCTCAAATTCTTTCGAGAACTGCTTTCTGACTAAGTTTCGAGAATTGGCATTACATCTATACCTTCTATAAGATCCTTCTATCACACAAGTTTCTTTCTAACATATTCTTACTATCTTCTTTCTATTTCTTCAAAAAAAAAATTGGCGGGAAAATTTGATTAAAATTTATTACAGGAGACTAAATGTTCAATTTAATTTTGGAATAGCATTTTACAGTGATTTTTAAAATTTTGGAACAGAAAATTTTTCAAATTAATTTTGGAAGGAAAATCTGAAATCACTATTTCGACCTTGTGTGACATTTTTGTTTGATTATTCCAATTACATTGCAACAATCACGGGGAGAGAAAATGTATCAATCAAGGTCGCTGATGCATGAGATAGAGGCACATTTAGTGAAGAGATGCATGGAACAGTGTAGATCACTTAATTCACACATTAAGATCCTCTCTAACAAAGACTTAGCAGAAACTCGTTCCGAGGGTGGTTTCAAAGTTGATTTTAAATACACCTTTGGAGAAAAAGTTGATATTTTCACTAATACGATGTTCAAAAACGTGAATCAACTTGAAAAGCAACTTGCAATAGAAGAATTTCACGAGAATGAATCCAAGGCCGCCTTCAGAGTGCTCAAGGAACAGTTTCAACATTTCATCAATTATGACTGTGAAGGTGTTAGCAAGTATTTTTTTTGAATACACTCGAATCGAGGCTCAAATCTTCAAAGACATATTGCTCCAACACCTGGATGATCTTGAGAAGTCAATTGCTAAAAGAGTACTTCTTAGAGAAGAATATGACAAAAGGGTAAATAAAAGGAAATTGCAGATTCAAGAAGAGCAAGTTCATAAAGTTGATGCATTGAAAGCTAATTTGGTTGTCATGGAAAGCAAAGGTACAAAATCAGAAGTGCACGATGACAACAGCAGATTGGGGAATGATACAGATGCAGACTGTGCAGAGATCAGACCCTCCTATGACTTAGAACCTAACTTTGACAAAGAGCAAATGGTTGAGGTAAAATCTACTGTTGATCATATTATGCCTGCAAATGAGAAATAATAATCTGTGCAACCTAACTTCAGTAATGAAGGAGAGGTTGACCAGAATGTTGTTCAGTGTCCTGACAAATATTCTGAGTTTGAGTCCTTACTTGATAATCCAATAACAGAAACATCATACCAAATTCTTGAGTCTGAAAACATTCTTCTCAAAAAGACCATTGCCCAGTTTCATAAAGATTTTTCAAAACTAGAGGCACATTGCATCTCGCTTGAACTTAAATTGCAAAATGAATCTTTAACTTCGGGCAACAATGGTCAAGTTTCGAATGAACTAAGTAAACGTGTGGATACATTAGTTAAAGAAAATGAGCTTTTAAAAGGTCAAATTCAAGCAAAGGTGTTTGCACATGCTTCATTGCAAAAAAAATTAAGAAGACTGACTGGCAAGAGTGTGGATACTAAGTTTGCAAAACCATCAATCTTGGGGAAACCGCCTTCTCAAACAAACAAAAGACAATCAGTGGTTAGACAACTAACTGCATTTAAATCTGAACGACCTAAATTTTCAAAACCTCGGTTTGCCTCCCAGGTTGTTGAGAAAAACAATTTGACAAAACCAGTCACTCCACATTCTTGGCCTAAGGAAAATGCATATGTGTCTGCTAAATCTCAACACGTGATTATACCTGGCTCATCTAGGATTAGTTTGAAAACAGTGTCTAAAACGAGCATTAAAAGTAAAAAGTCTTATGGCGCATATGACATGTACAAGAACTATGATCTAGAAAAGGCTAGGAAAAAGGCGCTACTTGAAAAGGATGGAATTTTAGGTTCAAAACCTCGTGTGATGCCTTCCACTGTAGTACAGAACACTGCTTGTAGTAGCACACCAAAACCTAAGAGTAATCAACAAACTAATAGGAATTGGCTAGCTTCTAAGAGTAGTTGCGTAAATAATCATGTTGTTTATGCTTTAAAATATCTTCAAAAGGGAAATTCACTTGAAAAGGCTCAATCAACTAAGACATACAAACCCGTTGAACCAAAAGTCATAAGTCAGAAACCTAAGAAGTGGATCAATATAGGATGTAGGTTTTCTCAACCAAGTGATGCTCCCACTGCATCTAAAAGGAAAACATCTCTGAGATCTAACATTAGGTGGGTACCCACGGGTAGAATCTTTAAATCGATTGGTCTTAGGTGGATTCCTACAGGAAAGATTTTAGACAGTTGCACCAAAACTAATGTGAAATCCACAACATCTATCCCTGAGGCGAGAAAGGAAATCATTAATAAAGTGTGTCCGAGTGTCAAAAAGATAATTGACACTACATCTTTATGCTTCTAACATCTGGAACCCAATTACACTTGGGGATCCATGTTCTCTGTCTTGTCTATTCTTTCTTCTTTTCAGGTATAACATAAAATGGCTTCGGAACAAATCAGTTTCAGACCCGAGCTTAATGGAATGGCTTCTGAGCACAATAGCTTAGGACCCGTAATCAACCGTTTAAAGCACTTCAGCTATGGCTTCTGAGCATAACAGCTTAGGACCCGCAACCAACCGTCTAAACTTTCCGGTATCTTCGGCTGAACCATTGTCACTTTCCCGTAAAGAAGTGGAAACCTTGTTTGCTCCATTGTTTGATGATTCAATTGAAAACCGTCCTCAAGAAGTCTCACCAATTTCCGCTGCATACCATGAGAATATTCAACAACCACTATTGAAAAAGACGGTCCTCCAAGTGAATCTCCAACAACAGCAGGACAAACCACTTCCAACTCTAGACAATCAGCTGAAGATCAATAACTACAATCAGTACCACAACCTACAGATTATGACAGAAATACGTTCCTCAACCCATTTGCACCGAATCCAACCGTTCTTGATATAATTGAGTCGTCTTCTCGCAATTTGGATCCGTCTAATATGCATACGTTCTAGCAACATCACCCTTCGACACATCATTGGAATTAAATGGATTTGGAAAACAGGCTAGACGCGGAAGGCACAGTGATTCACAACAAATCTTGTTTAGTTACAAAGGGATACAGCCAATGAAGCATTGTACATCACTGTCATCAAAAGCTTAGTATGTAGCCATGTCTGCTTTTTGTGTTTAAGTCATTTGGATGAGAACTTAGCTCACGGACCACGGCTATGTATTTGACTAGATCTCAATGTACGGCGACTCAAAGTGTGCTTTTTCAATCTTGTGCAACACCATTCATCATTCCAAAGCCCAACAAGTTGCTCTCCGCTATCATTTCATCTAAGAGCATGTCGAAAAGGGTACAGTTGAATTAGAGTTTGAGGGTACTGAATACCAATTGGCGGACTTGTTTACAAAGGCATTACCTCCATCGAGGTTTGTTGATTTAGTTCACCAAATTGGTATGTGGTGTTTGACTCCAGATGATTTGCAAAATTTTCCTAAAACCTAGGAGAGTCAAACATCAAACTCTTTTTGTAAATATTTTATCAAAAAGAAAATACTAAAACTACAAAAAGAATCTTCTTTCTCTTCTACAAACTTCTAATCTTCAAAACTATGTTCCTCGATTATAACAAATTTTGCTTCACATTGTCAAAATGGAACATGTTTTGAAGGGGAGAATTTTTTTTTTCCACAAAATCATGAAGTTTGTACACCTAATCATTATTCTTAAAGGATAAAATGTTTCTTCACCATTCGGATTAAAAACTCAATTTCAAAAAACTTCTATGATCTCTCGAATTAAATGTGCACAAAGGTTTCACAAAATAAATGCTAATTCGAGGGGGAGAAAAGAAATTTTTCTGCAACGATCCCAAATTAATCTAGTTTGGACTTCAAATGGAAAAGTAATTAACCTTTAATGAGTAAAGATTCACAAATGTCTTAAACTTAGGTAAAAGGCCCTTGCATGAAAAGTAAAACAAGTTCTAATAAATGTTTCCACAAATATTCTCAAAAGTTTCACACGTAATTTAAAACGTCAATGAATCAGACTAATGATTTTTTATCTTCGATCTTTTCCACAATTGTAAGTTTCAAATTTCTTTATGGTTGTTGTCTAATCGTTCCCTAAATGTTTCAAATGTTTTCAACGGTCGCAAAGGCATAATCAGAAACTAGGGTTTATGTAATTATCGATCGGGGCATTTCCTTTTTTATGTGTTTAGTCTAATTAATTATTTCTTATAGCTTTAGAGAACACTAAAGAATGCTCGATTGGTGTGTTTGCTCGATTAGAAACAACATAGGTTTGTAATCATGTGATTTAGGGTTTAAGATGTCGATGTCTTTGCTGCTATTACTAGGGCGTTTGTTTGTACAATGTTCTTGCATTTTGATGCTAACATGCGTGCAAAGTCTCAAATCATAACTCCAAACCATGATAATAATTGGGAAATTTCAAGTGAAAGAATGAATTAATCTGTGATCTTGTGCGTAAATTTTAGAATTCTGAGCATTTTTCATAGATTTAGAATGAGTTTTTGATTCATCCGCATACTTGTTTGTGCCTGATGCATTTCCTCTGTGTGCAAGTACATGTCATCCCATTGAAAGTCAAAACTTCAACAATTGTCAAAATGTTTCTTATGGAACATATTTTGAGGACAAAGGGCTAAATGTGTCAAAAGGCTAAACCTGGTAAAAGGATTCAAAATGGTGAGAAACAAATTTTTTCCAAACTCTACAATCTTGTTTTAGACCGGTAAAGCAAGTGTGAAGATCAAAGCAAAGTCGTTCAAAACCTTTCAAATTTTTGTAATCTGGAATGCTTTGGCTACTATAAAAGAATGACTCTGATTTGAACATCCCAAAAAAACTGGAAGTTTTCCATTCATCACAAAAACAAATCTTCAAAAATAACCCATGAAGTTCAACTTTAAATGGAAATCTTCTTCTTCAGATTTTAAAACTCAATAGAGAGACTCCGGGTCTCAAACAACTTTCAAAAGTAAAAGAGTTTTAAATTTCCGTTGATTCAACGAGTGTTATATCAAAAGGAAACAATGATTTTTCAATCCTCGTTGGAATTTAATTTTTTTTAATCGGATTGACACAACCTACAAATGGATTTCAAATTTTGGTAAACTAAGGTTTTCAGTCCTCAAGGTTGATGTCTAATCTGATATTCAAACATTCTTTTTTGTATAATACTTGATTATGTTTTCTAAAACCTTGAGCAAAATCATCTCACGAATTTTCTAAAAGTATTTCTTAAATACGATTCAATATTCTGCTCAAGAAGACTATCTCTCGAATAAACTTCATTATTTGAGGGGGAGTATTCTGTTAAAAGGAAACAAATTTTGTATTAAAACAACGACTTGTGCACACATTTTAGTGTACAACTCGGTTTTCAAAGAAAGGAAAGTGCCCTGCTAAACCATTTCTTAAAACCAAACGTGCACTTATCCTAAAAACAAGAAGCAAGTTCTCACGCTAAGTTTATCTAAAGCTTCTTAATCTTGAGCAAAATTTATTCAAATTATTTTCAAAAGGTTTTTTCAAAACTTTTCAAAAGTTTGCTCAAGATTTTTGAAATCTTTACTCCCCAATTCGCTTCAAAAGTTTAAAATTCTCAAAAAAATATGCGAGTTTTGAGGGGGAGTATTACCAAAACAAAATGTTTTGTCAAAATCACGCTCAATGGTTTGTGCACATATAACAGTGTACAACCCGTGCTTGTATTTAAAGGACCATGTGGTACGCATCAGTGCCTTAAACCTGATATAAGGAGCGAAGGCTTCTTACTTTTGAGCAGAGTTAATCAAACATTTTCTGATTTTCATAAGTCTGCTCAAAAGACAAGTATTTCACCTCAATAAGAATTCACTTGTTGAGGGGGAGCACTTGAAACAAAATCATCGTTCTTGAAATCAAAAGTTCTTGTTGAATTCTCCCCATAAGACTCAAAAGGCATATTTTAATCAAAACATTGTCAAAAATATCATCTTATATGCTATTTTTGAGGGGTAGAAAAACAAAAGTGAATGTGATTAAAATATGAAAGTTCAAAGTTGTTTAAAAGTCAAAATCTCATGCGAGCTATACTCAGATTCACCCAAGAATTGACGAAACATAAAAGTTAGTAATCTCGAAAAGACTTATCCTCGACGGGTAATAACATCAAGTTAGTTACTAGAGCTAATTGTCACCTAAAAGCTGACAATGGAACTCTTTAACTAGCCACGTAAGCGTGTCTCGAAAAGGATTTGTCTTAGTAGAAATGTACCATTTCGAGAAACTTTCTGTGGACTTGACCAGGCCGGGTAATAACTTCAAGCTAGTCTAACTAGTGATGTAAGCGTGTCTCGAATTGGTCGGGTTCACTGAAAGTGGATCAATTCAAAAAGTGCTTGTTCCTCCCGCATGTGCAAATTTATTAAAATACTTATGAGCACATGTGAAGGGGGAGCCCTACAAAAGTAAACACAAAACTCTCAAAGTGTTAAACAAAATGTTTGATAATCACAAACACTTTGAGAGATTTTCAATCAAAGGTTTCTTGGCTATTGGCGGATAATCATGGAAAAACCATCCTATGATCCGCCAGAGCCGGAGGGATCTACCCAAGGACATCACCAATAGTTAGAATTAGAAGTCCTTAGGTATGATACGAAAAAAGGAGAAAAGAATGAAAGGGGAAAGAAGGAGTTGAAGAATTAAAAAGAAAAGTAAAGAAAAGGGTGGAAAGAAATAGCCCTCCATATGTTCAACCTTAGGGCAGACACCGCGTTCAATTCGTGTGCTACTGGTTATTGCTAAGGCAACACCGGTATTGAAGATAAAGTTGTCATGGACCCAGTGACGCAATGCACTAAACCTTCTTAACCACTCAAGTTCTCTTAAAAGAGCTTGTTTCATTCTCACGGGGAACCGGTGTAATCTATCGACCTATCTCTTAGAGATGGTTGATATTGAAGCAGGAGACCCCTCCCTAGTCTCCGCATAGGAAGCCTAAGTGTGCACTTTTCAAGTCTAGAGCCATGAGATACATCAAAGATCTCTTAGGAACACTTAGTATTTCTACAACTGGTGTTCTACATCAATGGACACCAGCTGTAAATTATCGAGTCCTTCGCAGATCTTAGCAATCTGCCGAGAACGTTTATGAGAAAAGTTACATAAGTATTTCTCAGTGATTGAACCGAAATCCTGCCAGGGTCAACATCAAACAGCCCTGACAGCAGGTCACTTCGGTAACTCCTTGTGAGTTATGCTTAGTGTTTGCGGTGGTTTGTTATCGGTCTACAGTCGTGGAGTGTTCCCCAGCGACTCACCCAGTCATTGAGCTACTTAGTAGGTCTTGTAAGCTCCTTCGGGAGTATCTGACATGGGAACGACCTTGATAAGGGTTAGAAGGAGTCTTCACACTATGCTGTTGATGATCTCTAATTCCTTATCTGTAAGTACCAGATGTTTTATTGCTAACTGTTTACCCGCAGGTACACATCATCTCCATGGCGACGGATTCCACATGCTCATACATACATCTTGAAGTCAACAAAAGCTCCCTCAAAGATCAAAGCAACACAAAGTTCAAAGAAAGATTCTACGCCAAAAAGAAGAATCTACACAGTATAAAGACTAAAGATCAAAAGTGAAAGAAAGGGAACTACGTGCATGTATAAGTCAGAATTCAAAGATGTATGAGCATGTTGGAATGGCGGACTACCACCACAGACGCGGAAGTGACGGAAGGCAGACAACTTCATAACTTGATCACTATCACAACAACAACGAACAAAGAACAAAGAATGATGAATGATTTTTGAAAGACGTCTAAAGCTATGAAAGTCAAAATGAAGAAATGACAAAGACGTCAAGCAACCGTGATGACCGACCCTTAGGGGGAGATTGTTGGGAACGAAGTTTTACTATTTTATCAAGTCTCGGTCATTTGTAATAAATTTTAGGTTGCTTAGTTATTAGTTACTTGCATTTAGTTATGTTTTATTTGTTTAAGGCTTATGAAAAGCCCACAAGGCCTCCAAGCCCACGAAATGATGGAAGATGGGAGCTAGGAGTGTTGCCCTAGCTTCCCTCCTATAAATAGGACCTTATGTACTCATTTGTATTTGGTTGGTTATTTGATATTATAAGGAAACTCTTGCCCTTATATTTCTCTCATTCTCATAATCACCCAAATCCTTATATCTATCTCATTCTTGCTTGTGTGATATCAATATGGGTACCTAACAAGTGATTTAGAAAGATGGTACAAGTGTCTGAAGTTGAGAAAAGAGCCATCAATTCTACAGAAAATTGTTTAGCACATTTTGAATCAGTTAAGATTCAATGCAAGATTCTCTCAGATGCAAGGTTTCCTTCATGGAGAACCTTTACTGCATTATTCGGAACTGAAATGGACCATCTAAACTTCCAAAGGAAACTCCGAGAAAACATTGTTCAACTAGAAAAGCAAATTGAACAGGGAAGTGATTGCATGGTAGAATTTAGAGTGCTCAAGAAGTAGTTCAAAGAGTTCTTGACCGTGGATTTTAAAGCTTCTCTTATACACTATGAATATGAAAGCAAGCTATGAAGAGAGAACATCACTAGTATGGAGGTTGAAGCTTTTAGAGATCAACTTGTTTCACGACTGAGACGCTTAGAATTTGAGCTCAATGAAAGATCACTTCATCTGAGTGTTGTCAAAGAACTGGAGATGCAGAAACAAGGAAGAGAATTGAATGTATGGGAGAGTGGAAGTAAAAGGCAGACACATGAAGGGACAATCAACAATGAAGGGACGTTGGATGATCGTTTGGTACTCACGGGTAACAATGCATTATCATAACTGCAGACAGAAAGCAGCACTCCAGGAAATGATTCGGATGCTAACGGGAAACTCAACCCTAAGGATGATTTGAAGACTGCTGCTGCTGATGTCGGACCTTCACATTGTTTAGACATATTGGTTAAGGTACATCAATCAACTGATGATGTCAATATATTTGAAAAGGTGTTTGCTTATGAGACACAAAGTCATGGACAACCTGAGTACATTAACGACACATATGTAGTGAATCAGGATGATAGAAATATTACTCCTGAGACTCCACGTATGGATCCTAATGGAGGTACGATTGTGCATAACAATGTGAATCATGATCAAGAATGTTCTTCAATTGCTTTGATAAAGAAGAATATGCAAAACGATTGCTCAATGTAACAAGCTCAATTGTGAACTAAAAGATAAAAATGTGTCATTAACAAGGGACATTGAGTGCTATAAAATACAACTTTCAAATCTTGAAAACAAAGTCAAACGTGAAAAAAGTTTTGAAAAGGCATTTCAAGAATATTATAATAAAGAACAAGATCTTCAACATAAAATGCGAGAATTAATTGAGTCAAACAGCAAATTGGTTTCTCAAATGGAAAAATAAAAATGCGTGCTCAAACAACAAGTTGAACAACTTCAAAAAGAGCTTTCAAAAACACAAACAGAGTTGTCAACTTGCAAAATGAAATTTTATGAACATAAAGTGAGTAAAGGGAAAAGGGAAGACTCGTATCTTAACGACATTATTGATTTAGAATCTAAATTGAAAGTTTTTGAAAAAAGTGCTTGTGATAAATCATTGATTGTTGAGTCTGAAAGATTAAGAGCGGAAAATGGGATGCTGAGACACGATAATGAGAAGATTTTAAAAGAGTCAAGCAACATCCAAGAGAAACTTAAACGTCAAATATTTTCTCTTGAACAAAATTTTCAAAGAATGAAGATCACAAAGCATGATTGGAACAAAGAATCTAGCAAAGCTATTACACAAAGACTCAAAGTTCAAAACAACAAGCATCAAAGAAGTCAAAAGATCAGTCATTTCTATTGGTGGACCCATAAGCCATAGGTCGCAAAAGAGATCTCAATGATCACCCCTTTAGGGGGAGATTGTTGGAAACGCAAAAGTGATGATCATAAATGCAATCAAAGAGAGATCTCAATGATCGTCCCTTAGGGGGAGATTGTTGGGTACGCTTGAAGTGACGATCATTATCGAGTCAATGAGTCTTGTAATAGGTTGCAATATTATGTTAGTACTTTAAAGTTTTAATATGTTTTATAATTATTCTTGTTTAGAATACATGTATTGTTAAAGTCTAAGGGCCATTAGTGATATTATGAGAAACATGTAAGATGCCCTAGACTAGGAGTATAAATACTCTTGTAATCTCTCAGTTGAGAGAGGGTTGGTTCATTAGGAATAAGAAATATCTCTTATTTCCTCTCTTGTTTCTCTCTCCCTCTCTCTAACACATGTCTATCTCTCTCTAAACATTTCTCTTATGTGTGAAAATACATAAAAGTCGGGACCCAACACACGTTACTTGTTTCTTGCAGGGGCTACATCCTATTTTCATGGGTGAGGATGATACATGGGATGCCTGGCTAAAAATTCCCTCATCTGGATTTTCTGGCAAACTTCATTTTCGGGGGACTGGAATTAAATTGAGGCGTGGGTATGCTCCATCTCAGTTACCAAAAGCCAACCCATGTAGTATATTTTTACGGTTTCATGGTTGGCAGATCTTATATTATATTATGCAGCATTATTAGTGCCTTGGTTTCTTACAGTTCATAGCATTTGTTTATAGGATGACTTGCTTTTCAGCAGATAGAATAAGAAATGGACGATTATTATTCACAGGTAAAACTAATGGCGTAGTGTATTGTGGATCAAAGGAAGGGAAAACAAAGACGGAGAATCTCCAGATGCTGAGATTAGTTCATTGGCAGATAAACTTGTAAATTTTACTTCAAATTCTATTATCATGCTTATATACCTGCAGCATTTACTGTGTACTAGCCGTACTAACTTTTAATACCAACATTTCCAATATTTTTTTTGCAGAAAGAAGCTGATGAAAAGATCAAGTAAGGAACCTTGAATGTTGATGATGGCAATGATGCAATTGTATATATATTTGGTTCATTTATTTACATTCGAGTTTTATTCAATTTGAAATACAATTGTGCATATATTTGCTTCATTTGTATACAGTCTGTTTTATATATATACTAGCAGTTGTAACTCTGCTCCAGCAGTACGAACGTAGTACTAGCAGTACAAACATTATTGGTCACTCTTTGTTCAATTCAATGTGTGACTAAATATTACAAAATGCCACACAAACTAAAAATTCATGTGACCATTGGATGAACATTGGTCACACAAAACACACATGTCTGCACTTTAAACATCATATGGTCACACTTATTAACACTTTTGGCTACTATTTGCTTAATTTTATGTGACTGAATACCCAAAACAAAGATGCTTTGTGTGACTAAATATTACAAAAGGCCACACAAACATAAAATTAATGTGGCCATTGGATGATCAATAGTCACTCAAAATACACATTTCTTCCTTTTAAACATCATATGGTCACACTTATTAACACTTTTGGCCACTGTTTGCTTAATTGTATGTGACTAAATACCCAAAACAAAGATGCTTTGTGTGACTAAATATTACAAAAGGTCACACAAAAATAAAATTAATGTGGCCATTGGATGATCAATAGTCACATAAAATACACATTTCTTCACTTTAAAGAGCATATGGTCACACTTATTAACACTTTTGGCCACTTGATGCTTAATTGTATGTGACTAAATACCCAAAACAAAGATGCTTTGTTAGACTAAATATTACAAAAGGCCACACAAACTAAAAATTCATGTGACCGTGGGATGAACAATAGTCACACAAAATACATTTTTGTTCTCTTTAAAGAGCATATGGTCATACTTATTAACACTTTTGGCCACTTTGTTTTAAATTGGATGTGACTAACTCCAAAAATGCAACACCCATTGTGTGACTAAATCATCACAAACGTTACATTTATTGTATATTCATGTGGCCACAGGATGGGAAATAGTCACACAAAATACACATTTACTAGAAAGAATCATCTTAAATGTAACATATATTATATATTTATGTGGCCAAAGGTTGAAAAATAGTTACTCTCAAAAAACATTCGCGTGACTATAAAGTGTTTACGGTCAGTGATAATGACTAATCCAACAAAACTTGTGCCTAATTTGTCACACATATTCGGGGTTTTGGTCACTCTTTTTCGATAAAAACAGTCACGAACTCAACAATGTGACCACATGCCACCTACGGTGGCGGGACCTATGGTGACACACAACGAAAAAAACGTGTGTGACTATATGCATATCGTCACACATTTTTAGCGTGACCAATACAACTTTTTGTACCAGTGGTATGTTTTGGTTCCAATCATGTTCATAGTTTGGTTGTGTGTTGTAATTACTCTTTGGAAAGGGGCGTTTGGGAATAGGAGTTTTAGGTCTTGTTTGAGTGGTTTTAGTCCTAAATTCATTTTTGCCAAGTCCTACTCCAATTTTAATAGCCGGTTTTAGTTTTGTATCATTTACACTAGTTTTGGACCTATTTGTGACTTTAACGAATTCCGTACGATCCGATGTAGAAATTAGCTTTCCTGCAGCAGGACCCGCGGAACCTTTGGGTTCAACGGGCGGAACCCTGTTTTTGGTTTCGTATGGTCCGTGGGTACCTCATTTGAGTCTTGAGCCATGAGAGCAATATCGTCATTCTTTGGCTCTTCGTCATCATCTTCACTATCGCTCCAAGTACCACTTACAAAAGCCTTTTGAGATTTGCTTTTGGGTAGTTTTGGACATTCTCCTATGAGACGACTTGTGTCTCCACACCTAAAGCATTTTATTTCAACCTTTCCTTTCTTGTCATGAGGATCTTTTCGGAAAGCTTTCTTGTCATCTTTAGGTTACCTTACAAACTTCCCTCGTCTCCGAAAGAATTTCTTGAAGTCTCTAACAGCCATGGCATATTCTTCATCGTCACTATCCGAACTAGATTCTTCATCATCACTTGATTGAACTCTAGCCTTCAAGGCAATGGACTTGGCCTTTTCTTTCTTTCCTTTAACTATTTCCGAATCTTTTTCCTTAACCATTTCATGAACTTTGAGGTTTCCAATTAGCTCATCAAGTGACATGCTTGAAAGATCTTTAGATTCTTCAACCGCGGTCACTTTGGCTCTCTACTTCGAATGGAGTGCTCTAAGGAATTTCCAAACAAAATTCTTGCTACAAAATGATTCATCAAGTGCTTTAAGTAAAGTAATAATAGTGTTAAACCTAGCAAATGCACAATCAATAATCTCATCTTCGGGAATAGAAAATTGTTCATATTGTTGAATAAGAAGATCAATTTTGTTATCCTTTACTTGTGAGTTTCCTTGATGAGTGACTAGTAAAGATTGCCAAATTTCTTTAGCGGTTTTGCACATGAAAACTCTTTCATATTCTTTCTTTGGTAAAGCATCGTAAAGCATCATTTTAGCTTCATTATTTTTGGCAATTAGTTTCTTTTGATCTTCATTATGTTTAGTAATTGAGCTATCCTCATCTTTACTACTTGAAGTATCCTTAAAAGTAGCTATATTATCACCATCAATAATTATATATGATACGTGGGAATTGCACCAGGCTTTACCTCTCAAGGGATCTCGAGAAGCTTACCACCCCCACCAGGCAATGTACCTGATCGTTGTAGTATAGTATAGTGACAAGTACCGGGGGATTGATCGTTCAACTCAGGAATAGTGTCGCTAGGATTAGAAAGCCTAAAAACTAGGTCAAGAGGTGAGGGATGATTCTTTTTGTATTTTTATATTTTATGAAAAGCAAGTAAAATCTCAGGTTTTGGAAGAGTGGGCGGAATTAGTTGCTAGTCAACTAACCCAATAACTAAAGATGCAATCAAAATAAAATAACAAAAATGTAAAATAAAACTAATTAAACTAGTGGTGTGAACAATAAATGGGAGAATTGTGTTTACTTAGATCTCATTACTCCCTAGATATCTTTTACAGGTTAATTGTTTGTTACAGTTGCGTGGATGACGGGTTATATTCCTTAATACCAATCGTGGGGTGGCGTACGTACTTCCCCAACTCTATAAACTCCTACTTCACTCCTATGTCGAGCCTGCAAGAAGCTCCTAACATGGGATCACTAGAATTTGCTCATGCATTAAATACAACCATAAAAACTTAGTACGCATTGGTTCATGCTTCTTAAGAAGATCAAGCAAGTTACACTATGGAGGTCTGCCAGTTTTCTTAAGCTTAACATCGAAATCATTCATCCATTACAACTATAAACAAGCAATCAACCTATAATCAACATCTAGGTTTCATTACATCTAAGCAAATACACAAGAGATCTAGCCTAGCATGTTAAAATCAAGACAAGCGTAAGATGTATTCAAACAACACATAGACATATTGAATGAATTGAAAGGTTACTTATCTTAATTGAACATGAAGGGATTCAAGGGGGGAAAACCCTTGAAAATACTGTTAAAATCGTGCTAGGGTTTATTCAATGCGCCCCTAAAATTCTCCTCTCTCTGAATGAAAATTACAAAGACTATATATAGATTTTCTAAGGTGACGGCGTCAAAAACAAAATTCTGACGCCGTCAACCCATGCTCATAATAAAATCGGATTGCCTAGATCCAGATCTGACGCCGTCAAGAGTGTTTTTCTTCTGGGCCGTCAAGAGTAAAGGGACCGTGACGGCCCATGGTGACGTCGTCACGCCCTAATGTAAAAACATTCTGGATCGTCATGGACTCTACCCTCTTCACCTCTTGTGTTCCTCTTGACGCCATCATTAAGAGTTTGGTGACACTGTCAGGTACTGTTCCCAGCAAGGAAAATTAAGACTTTGCCGTTTTCTTCACTTTTATGCTCCAAAAACGTCCAAAATGCTTCCTTTTCCAGAATTCACTCCAAAAGTACCTAAAATCACAAAAGGAACGATTTAGGGCAATATTTGATCAAATAAATTCAATTCCGGGCTTAAATGACCCCCTAAAAACGGATCATTTTTCGCCTCATCATATACCCTTACACTTGAGATTTGCTTGTCCTCAAGCAAATGCGCTTTTATTCTAATAAAAATACAAGTTAGGGGTCATTTAACAATAATATAAAAGTAATTACAACAAATAATCGTTCCACTAAAGACCAAAGACAAGCACGGAGGTCATATACTAGCACCTCACAAATAGTGTTTAGATACTCACATCTCTCGGGTGTAATAAAGTATATATCACAATATGGAAATGGAAAACATCTCTCACTACCTGTCATAGCAAAATAGATTACCATAGGCTTGGGAAAGGATAAAACCTCCACCACATGGCGTAAGCACCTAGGATAAACTATCAAAGAGGTCTTTTAAAGGGTTATAACGTTAGGTGTAGGGATATGGAACACACGATTTTGTTGGATAAAGGCAATCTTTACTGGTGGCGAGTTAATAATCTTGGTTAATTACATGTATAATATGGCGTTGCTAAGCCAAGACTAGACTCGACTTAAGCTAATAAATGAAAGATAACAAAAACATAAAATAAACATAGAATGAAACGGGATGGTATTCCGTATGTTTTTTTTTTCTCTTTTCTCTTTTTCTATGTATTTCTTATTTTTTGATTTTTTTTTTTTTTTTTTTTTTTTTTTTTTTTTTTTTTTGCATACACTCTTACCCTACCATCCAAAATAATACATCATAGGGAATGAACATTCCCCTTACACTTGAATTTTTACATACTTTACTATAAACTAATCTAATGACTCGAATTAAGATAATCAAAACACTTGGAGTACTTTTAAGATTAACGTACATATGGGGGTAATAATATGATGTTCTTCCCATTACTCCATAACACAAGTACTTTACCCATGAGTCCCAATCGTCCCAAAACAATATGTACAAGGATATGACTCGACTTAGCAACCATGTAATCAATTAGATAATTAACTAAGGGTTTAGACAAATAACAATAATGCACTAAAGATGAGTGCATACACGGAAGGCTAAGGCGATTTGGGTCTACATGTAAGTGGGGTGTAACAAATTCTTCCTTTAAGTAAGATGCTTAAAGTTAGAAATGAAAAAATAGGCTCGGAGGGGTGTACTAGGGGTTTCGTGTACTAAAAATGAGTACAACGCTAAGGGTGTGGGAAAAATTAGTTGACTTTACTAGCCAAGTAATATGACATAAATGGTCAAGTAATTATGATACGGGTTTAACACAAGGGTGATCCTAATACCTCTTATCATGTAGTAAATCCTACTACACGAATGTAGTCTCACTAGCGGTCTCGGGATGCATCACTAACGCAAGTTCTAGAATCTAAATGCTACCGGTACACTAATAAGCACTAATAATAAATGTTTTTCCTATCAAATCTAAAGGTGAACCTCACATATTTTGGTGGAAAATTTTTCTGAATGATACGGTTTTGTGCTAGTCATACGACTCCTATCCATAAGACGCTTGCTAAGGCTAAAGTTTCACTCCTAAATGTTGTAAAACATTTTAAATTTGGCGCTAAAATTACACTAACAATTCTAATAGTTTTATTACACACCTACCATCAAACAAACAAACTCAAGTGAAAGTGTATCCTATAAGGTATCATCAGTTAACCTCCCCTTACACTTAGGATGAACATTGTCCCCAATGTTCAATTAAAGAATGTAAAAGTGAAATAGCTAAAAGAATGAAATCAAATACTCCCCTGATTCGCTCGGTATGGATAGTGCGGTAACAAGGTTAGATCTTCCTCCAAGAAAATGAACAATCAAAGCTTCCCTTCCAGAATATAAATCGTCTTCTTGTCATACATAACCTATTAATCCTGAGAAAACAAACAAGGCAACCTCGCGTAAAATCGGCGGCAATCTATATATGCTAACAAATCCTAGAAAGCAATGTAAGATATAATGCTTTTGGAATGAATGTTTGCAGATTTCCTGGAGTTTATAAAACTAAAGAATTAACAAAAACTTTAAGACTCCGTTAGAAAAACAAAACTAGCAAAATTTCCAGAATTTTACACATGACGCCATCAGGAATTTCTTCCTGACGCCGTCAGAAGTGATCTACAGAAATTCTTACGTTAAGTTTCCGGAAAATTTCTGGAAAACTTATGTCCTACTTCCTGGAAAATCCTGCAAAACATCATTATGACTCGATACAAGCATTTAACTCTAACAAATACGAATATACATGTTCATTTAATATTGCGGAGAATCATGATCAATTTTGTTTCTTTAAAACATATTTGGGGTTTCCCCTTACACTTATCTTTTGCGAAATACCTTTGGATGAAGTTAAGACAAAGCCAAACGACAAAATAAAGTATTTTCAACATTTTAGTTTTGAAACGTGATCTACCAACAATAAAAATAAAGCATGCATATGGAAACAAATAACAATCAAACAAATAAAAATCACACAAAGCATGGGTTGCCTCCCAAGAAGCGCTTTTCTTTATTTATGAATCTTGTAGCTAGACTCAAGGTCATGGGCAATTACGTTTTCCTTTCCCACTTTTGTGCTGACTCAAAACATCTAACCCAATTCTCATCACGCTTTTACTTAGGTCCTAGATTCATGCAACCTGAATAGTATGTTCGCTTCCTCTTATAATAAGCATCATCATCAATTCCTTCTTCCTTAACCTCATAAGGTCGAATCTCATCAATTTGTAAATTCTTGATGCCCTTTAATTCTTCCTTCATGTGAGGCATCATAAAAGTAATCTTTTCTATCCCATCAGTAAACTGAACTATTCCCTTCCCATGATCACAATACATCTTAGTCTTCTCAACAAAAGGTTGTCCTAGGACTATTTCTCCTAGGTGTGGATCTATAATGCCTCTAACATCTTCTAGGATTACAAAGTCACATTGATAAGTAAAATTTCCTATAAAGATGTGTACCCCTTTAACTCTCTTGACAAAATTACATAGTCTATTGGGGTTGTAGGGGTCTTTTCTAGGGCTTAACCTTTCACTCATTATCCATTTGTAGTAGAGCCTAGAAATAATATTCATGGGTGCTTTTAAATCAATGTATGTATGCTCTCTAGACATGTATCCAATCATGCAAGGAATTTTTATGTTCCTATGGTTATGCCTCCTAATCCATGGTTTCTATATTTTGAGGGGCAGGGGTGTTGTAAAAGAAATTTGTGGTAACTCAATTCATCAGGGGTTGGAGAGAAGTTTGTAAACTCAATTTTCATTTGAAGGGGCATATTAAATTCCTTAAATGTGTTGAATTCTCTCTTTCTTCTTTTACGTGCTATAAGCCTCTTACTAACTTCTAAACGGCGACTCTCTAAATCCATAAAGACCAACCTAATACGAAAAAAGACACGAAGAAATAAGATAGACTAAAGAAAACCTAAAAATAAAAATAAAATCTTACTAGAAAGGAATTTAGCAAGTAGACCTAATAAAAAGAAATCTTAACCTAGACAATAACTATTCCCCGGGCTACGGCGCCAAAAACTTAATGCGTGGGAATTGCACCAGGCTTTACCTCTCAAGGCATCTCGAGAAGCTTACAACCTCCACCAGGCAGTGTACCTGATCGTTGTAGTATAGTATAGTGACAAGTACTGGGGGATTGATCGTTCAACTCAGGAATAGTGTCGCTAGGATTAGAAAGCCAAAAAACTAGGTCTAGAGGTGAGGGATGATTCTTTTTGTATTTTTATATTTTATGAAAAGCAAGTAAAATCTCGGGTTTTGGAAGAGTGTGCGGAATTAGTTGCTAGTCAACTAACCCAATAACTAAAGATGCAATCCAAATAAAATAACAAAAATGTAAAATAAAACTAATTAAACTAGTGGTGTGAACAATAAATGGGAGAATTGTGTTTACTTAGATTTCATTACTCCCTAGATATCTTTTACAGGTTAATTGTTTGTTACAGTTGCGTGGATGACGGGTTATATTCCTTAATACCAATCGTGGGGTGGCGTACGTACTTCCCCAACTCTATAAGCTCCTACTTCACTCCTATGTCGAGCCTGCAAGAAGCTCCTAACATGGGATCACTAGAATTCGCTCAT
Organism: Artemisia argyi; assembly: GCA_030686995.1. Taxonomy (NCBI): domain Eukaryota; kingdom Viridiplantae; phylum Streptophyta; class Magnoliopsida; order Asterales; family Asteraceae; genus Artemisia; species Artemisia argyi. Next base: position 36,173,715 of record CM060677.1, on the reverse strand, counting down.
GCATTAAATACAACCATAAAAACCTAGTACGCATTGGTTCATGCTTCTTAAGACGTTCAAGCAAGTTACACTATGGAAGTCTGCCAGTTTTCTTAAGCTTAACATCGAAATCATTCATCCATTACAACTATAAACAAGCAATCAACCTATAATCAACATCTAGGTTTCATTACATTTAAGCAAACACACAAGAGATCTAGCCTAGCATGTTAAAATCAAGACAAGCGTAAGATGTATTCAAACAACACATAGACATATTTAATGAATTGAAAGGTTACTTATCTTAATTGAACATGAAGGGATTCAAGGGGCGAAAACCCTTGAAAATACTATTAAAATCGTGCTAGGGTTTATTCAAGTCGTCTCTAAAATTCTCCTCTCTCTGAATGAAAATTACAAAGACTATATATAGATTTTCTAAGGTGACGGCGTCAAGAACAAAATTCTGATGCCGTCAACCCGCCACCCATAATAAAATCGGATCGCCTAGATCCAGATCTGACGCCGTCAAGAGTGTTTTTCTTCTGGGCCGTCAAGAGTAAAGGGACCATGACGGCCTATGGTGACGCCGTCACGCCCTAGTGTAAAAACATTCTGGATCGTCATGGAATCTACCCTCTTCACCTCTTGTTTTCCTTCTGACGCCGTCATTAAGAGTTTGGTGACGCCGTCAGGTACTGTTCCCAGCAAGGAAAATTAAGACTTTGCCGTTTTCTTCACTTTTATGCTCCAAAAACGTCCAAAATGCTTCCTTTTCCAGAATTCACTCTAAAAGTACCTAAAATCACAAAAGGAACGATTTAGGGCAATATTTGATCAAATAAATTCAATTCCGGGCTTAAATGACCCCCTAAAAATGGATCATTTTTCGCCTCATCAATATACCATAGATCTATGTCTTTAGATTTCACGTAAGTTTCAAAGCGGTTTTTCCAATATATAAAACCGTTTGCTTCAAAAAGTGGTGGTCTTTGCTTAGATTGCACTTCTTTGTAATTTTCAAAATCCATGGATCGTTTCAAATTTTAAAACACAATCTATTTTAAAAGCTTGAGTAACGTAGCTCTTGATGCCAATTGTGGAAAACTATAAGGGGGTTGAATAGTTTACCAGTTTTTAACTTCTTTTTACTTTGAAAACTTTACTTGTAATCAACAATTGAAACTAATTAACGATAAGTAGTATGCAAGTATAAAGTAAGAAACGATCAAACCACAACACGATTGTTTATCGTGGTTCGGATACAAGGACTCTTTTTCCTTGCCCTACTCTACGCCCCGAGTATCCAACTCGAGAGTTTCAATCACTAGTCACCAAGCTCCTTTCACTGGCGGAGAAAACCTTACACGTCGCTTACACAAGATTTCCGACACAAAGCTAGATGTCGAGTTCTTTTACAAGGGTACAACCACTCCCGTCACACTATGTATTTTAATGCCTAAAATACTAACCGATCACTACTGAAATTACACAATGAAATGATGTATAAACTTCACGAGTTTACACAATGCTAAGCTATCAAGACTTGCAACGTTGTGTTTAGACTTGTAACTTTTGGTGTGAACTTTGTGATCTTCTTTGCTACAAAAGATCTCACACAAATGAAATGTTAATGAGTTAGATGAATGTAATGAGAATGTATGTGTAAAATATAATGAGAAGTGATGAAAGAATTCTTGAGAGTGGTTTGGTATTTATAGCCAAACAAGACAGCAGGCTGGCGGAATGAAAACAAGGGTTTCGCCCTTGTATCCACAGGGTTCCGCCAGTCTGACAGTCAAAAGCTCAAGAAATCTTTCCATATCTATGCAATGTATAATCAAGATCCTTAAGATCAACAACAAGATATATTGAGTAAGAATCTTTCCAAGTGTCTAACAAATCTTATGGAAAGTCAACTTTTAGATTTATAAATCTTTCCATAAATGCACATGGTGTATGCCATGATGTCATAGAACATTTTCTATTTATAGAAATATGAAAATGTTATGTTTTATGACAAATGTAAATGTAGCAAATGTGAGTTTAAATGAAATAAAGTTCTAGTTATGAAAGACTTAAACTAGATTCATGATTTGCTAAGAATTAAAGTTTATACTTTGTCGTTAACAAAACTTAGCAAAGATCGTAAAATATAATGTTTTTAGGCAATATTTGTATTAACAAATTAAGTCATGCATCCTACACAATAACCTTCACGTCATTATGCCTCAAGAATTCGCTAGTGGTATTATGGTGTATTCTTGTTATGGGAATTAAGGAGTCAAAATCTAATGGTACTTACCAAAGTTGAGAAAGACGCTACTAAAGATGTTATATGAATTAAGGATGTGGCATCAATTAATTCCTATATAAGACATGATTCGGATCAAGCCACCTTGGACTTAAATGGCGTTGGATGATTTCTTTGTTACGCTTTCATGTTTTGGTTATCATTAAAGAGCTAACCAACATTTACAAGCCTATTCATAAAGAAAAGTTGGACATGAGGTAAGTTTTCTTTTTAAAACTTGCGAGTAGTTATATTATACTTGGCTATGCTATAATTAGTTTCTATGATATTCTTAGGCTTATAGGTTGCCTTGCTCTTATGTTATTAGTATATGACTCCGCTTATTTGACCCTCTAGATATTGAATTAATTATTCACTCTCGAACTCATTATTGAATATGGAAATCCCCTATGTCCACTAGTAGAGATTTTAGTTATGAGAATAAATAATCAACATAGAAGCTAAAATAGATATATCATAATACAACCCAGGACTAAGACAAGCCTTTATAGAATATAATGTTAAGTTAAATAAGTGTACGAAAATAAAGTAGCTATAGACGTTAGGATATATCTCCTTCAACACTCTTGCATCAAACATATAGCATTATATCATTACTTTCTTATGATCATAGGTTATGAAGAAAAAGGGTTGCATGTGACAATAGGCTTAACCAACTCTCTTGAGATTTTTAACAAACATCTTTTAAAATCTATGATTAATGATATTTGTTGTCAAAAATCTAAAAATATGCAAGAATTTCACATTTTGAAAAAATAAATTTTTAAATGACTATCTCTCTTTTCAATAACATGCTTCATTATCATACTCATAATTTTGTTTAATCAAAATCAAAGATTGGGAAAGTTCTCTTTACCTTTCATTCATCAAAACATTTTGAAGTAAAACCCAATCTATTCTATTCAAATCTATGTACAAACCTATTTTCAAACATTGTTGAATAATGCTAAAAACGTTTCGTTAAAATCATGGATGGTAATCACATATTTGTCATCTATACTTATAAGAAAATCTAATCAAATCAAGAGGATCATGGTTTGCCTATTTGGATCTTGTTTGTAACAAGTCTTGAAGTCCATGCAATCATAACTTCCCATTTTTTGCACATACGCACTCATCAAGATGTATGAACTAGCTCATTAATCTTCATATTCGTATAGTTGATTATATGCTTAGCATGTTTTATTGTTCCCCAGTCTATAAGATTTAATTGCTTGATGAGTAGGTTGCATGCTAATTAAAAAAATTGCTTGTTTACTTAATCTTTGTGGATAACATGCTTTATATACATGACTAGTATATCCTATATTGCCTCAAAGAGTTGAACTTGCTTGAAACCAAACCTAAACACACAACCTTCTCTAAAATTTTCTGCCAAAAACCCATTTTTGGTAATCTAGGAAACACCAGATGGGTGGCCCCCTTAATATTTAAGGGGACCGGCCATCTGATGGTCGGGGTTACTGTTTTCTTTTTCACTTTTTGACCCATTTCACCCTATACTTCCCAATATTCACACACATATTTTGTCCCAAACTACCCATTAATATTTACCTTCCTAAACCACAATATCCCTACACTATAAATACCCTTCTTCCATCATAAATGCTCACCCATGCAAACATGTCATCTCCCAACAACTAAAGACCCAAGTTTTCAAGAGTTGCAAAGATCTCCGTAAAACCCGTTTGGAGGAGAAAACTTGACTCTTGTCAAAACACAAGTGATGTTGTTCTAAATCAACCAACACCTAAACCTCATACTCACACAAATGACCCATCTCACAAACATAACCAATCATCCATTCTTGCTTCCACTAATGCTCCTTCATATAATGAGCATGCACAATCCCAAAACAACAACCCTAATCTCATTGTCAACACTTCACATATTGCTCATTCTACAAATGCAACATCCAAAACACCATCCACTCATGAAACATCCCTTTCATCCATACCTTCATCATGCTTTCATGATTACCCAAGTTCAAATATGTCTCCACCACCAAGAGTGTCACCACCACCTCCTACAACTTCACGTGCTATTCCTATGTTGCATGTTCAAACCTTCACTCAAGACAACAACCACACTCCACCACCATCACCTTCCTCTGAACACTTGAAGTTCATTGAGGAATTAAAGGAAGCCCATGAGCTTAGTGCTCTTCTTGCCCTACATCTTGCACAACACAATTTGAATCCACCTCCATCTAGCTCACCCTCATCACCTTACAACCCAAATCAAATTGAGAAACATGTCAACAATTGTCCTTGTTGCATCTTTCTCCAACAACAAACCATTGCATTCAATGAGCAGTTTACTTGGATTGAGTATCCTCCCACTAGATCTCAACCAACACCATCCCTTGAACAACATCCAAACCCTCAATCAAAAAACTCCATTCCAAACTCACCACCTCCAAGCTCTCCACCACCAAACCCTCAAACTTCCATGCAACCAAAGATATACCTCCATTGAGCCAAACAACATAACCATCACTCAACCACCCTAATTTAAGCATACTATATGCTTATATTTTTCATCTTTCAAATAAAATACCTCAAGCTTTTGGGATACAAGCAAGTTCTATTACATTCTCTTGGAAAAATAGGATGTTCTACTTAGTTTAGGATTCAAGTCCTATGAATGTTGTTACAATGATTTTGCCTTTGGCATAATCACTTTATTTTAATGAATGTTTTAATATGCTATTTATTTTAATGAATGTGTCCTTAATATTCCTTTGCCATGCTTGTTATTATTGTTTATGCTATATATGTATGTATGTGTATATATATATATATATATATATATATATATATATATATATATATATATATATATATATATATATATATATATATTGTTAGGAATACGTTTATTCATATGAAGACTCGGTCACCCCGATTATAGTTTAGCATGTTGTAGCTCCTAGTATTTATCGTATTAGCTAGAACGTAGTTTAGTATTAGTTAGTATTTGTGGAGTCGGGTCGGGTCTTTACCCACTGTCAGCCCGCTCCACAACCCGTTTCAGGGGCGTTTTATTGTAACTATAAATACCCCTTCCCTAGCTTGGAAGGGGTTGGACCTTTCACTCTAATCTAATATTCATCTTGTTTCTCTCTCTAGAAAAGGCTCCCAACCCTCTACTCCTCATCTCTCTAATCTTCTTCTACTAATTCATACCATATCCACAAAACAATACGTGTTATAGATTATGAGTATCCTACAATTGGTATCAAGAGCCAAGGTTTCATCCTAGGATTGTTGGTGCTCGAATTTATAGACTGGTTTTGTGGTTTTCTAGTTGGTTCAAATAGTATAGCAAGTTCATTCATTTTATTGTTTTGTTCGTGGTTAGGATTGTCATGGTATTGTTGCTTCGTGTTTAGAATAGTCATTATAGCTCATCTTGGTCTCTCGACTTCGTATTTCACCAGCTTATTAGATTTTTTTATTATTATTCGAAACTTTGAAGTTCATGTTCCGTGTTCATAGTGGCGAGTTGATGTTCATTGGGGGTATTCTATTGTAGCGAGTTGAGTATCAGTGCCTGATGCAATTTGGCTTTTAACCAAAAATGGTATGGGACAAAATAGTGGACAGTGACGGGTTTGTTTTTTTTTCTTTTCTCTAGTGAGTTGTTGGGTATTCTAAGTAGCAAGTTGTCCTGGTTTTCTTAGTAGCGGGTTGACACAGATTCATAGTAGCGGTTTGATCAGATCGTGAACTAGCAAGTTGTCATTTGATTTATCATACTAGCGTGTTGTCTGGTTTTAAATTCTTGTGCCAGTAGTGAGTTGTGTTTCATAGTAGTTGTCAATTCAATTTAATCCTTCACTAATCTATTATAACTACAACATACAAGAACAAGAACTGGATATTACAAAGATCTCTGATGTTTTATCGATTAGTGTCCAACACAAAACCAAATAGAACAATCATCACAGATCAATACTTTTGAATATATTCGAACCCTTTCAAAAGAAGTTAACTAAACAATACCGTTTTATAACTTCTTAGTTCGGTATATGAAAATAAAAATAATGTTTCAAGATCTCAGTTCATCTCGTTGTGGAAACAAAGTTAATCAAAGAACATAACCACGAGATATTTCATCACAGATCATATTTGAAGAATAACTTCTATTGAATATTCGAACACTTTGAAAGGAAAAGAACAAACAAAAACCATGCGGTTTCATTCTTTCCTAGGTTCGATTAACGGGACACAAAACAAATCAATATATAACCTACTTGTGATTCGTGATTAACAGTAAGAAAACAATCTTGTGTTTGGTTGGTGCTCGGATTATAAGGAAAAACAAGGAACGATTTGTTGTCTGCTAATTGTGTTTGTGCTATTCGATTTCATCTAGCAGAAAACAAGGGTTGAGATTTTTTTTTATGTTTCTGTGGCTGCGTTGATTTTGTGAATGAGGCGTAATTTTAGGGTTAAGTGAGTGACTAGTGGGTGTTATATAATTGATAATTAGGGATTTACACATTTTTATTGTTTGGGCCGCTTAAGTATCAAGTGACTAGCTAGTTCAATTGGGTCGAGTATTGAGATCATGTGTGTTGGGCTGCTTTCGTGATATCATAGTTTCTGTTGGTTCATTTGTTTGTGTGTGATATACCATTTTGTTTGGACTATAATTGGTGACATTGAGTTGGTATAATCTTGGGCTACGGTTTTATTAAGCTTCATGAATCGGTAATTGGTTACTGACATTGGTCACGGCTTTTGATTAAGCTTTGATATCCGAGAGTGATTATTTGTTTGGGTTGTGATATTTTCGGGTTGCTTGGATTTATCTACAAAGCTTATTCGGATTTCGATATACGAACGTTGTCTAAGATTCTCTGTGACTTTTCTTATTCACCACTCTAACTCACTTCAACCAAACCATATCAATTCCTCGGTGTCTCACAGTTTATTCTTGATTTTGTAAAATCCCGCGAAAGAATTTTTTTTTTCGGTTTAAATCAGTGAATTGTGAAATCCCGTGCACGCGTACATCATGTCCACCACTTCTGACTCTGTGAGATCTGTTTGTGAACTTCATCAGCCACTTAAAATGTCCGATAATGCAATGGAAAGGCGCATTGAATGTTTTCAACTACTTCACTCACATCTCAAGGTTCTCTTTGAACGACCTGGATACTTAACTGGATACGAACGTGCATTCGCTTACGAACGTGCTTTCACATCACTCTTTGGTCAAGATGTTCAGACCTTCACTGTCAAAATGGCTCAGTATTTAGACCAACTTGAACAACAACTTGACAAAGGAAATTTTTCTGAAGAAAGATCCATGGCTGCTTTTTGTGTGATCAACAACCAACTCCAAACGTTCATTGATTCACAATTCACTGAGAATCAAATGACTAATAAGTATTTTACTAATTACACTGGAATTGAAGTTGATGCGTTCAGAGAAACACTACTCCAACGCATGAGTAATGTTGTGAAGTACATTGATGAAAGAGCACAACACAAACGAATGTATGACATCATGATGAATGAACAACTAATCCAATCAAGGGAAATGAAGGTTGATTCGAGTAAAGCATTGGATGCTAGTTCAGTTGTCACAAATTGCAGTGGGACAAAGTCAGATATGCATGATACAAGAAACAGTTCAGTGATTCACATCTCACATGGCGTGGATGCAGATATCAGACCAGTAAATTACCAAGTGCCAGTTGCTGAGGTACATTTAACTATTCAAAATAATGTCCCTGCTTGTGAACGACAACATACTGATCAATCGGAACCTATTTATGACACATATCTGTTGGAAAAGGTTGATAGCAATACCACTCCTGATTCAACAAATATGAGTCATAAGGAGGGAGAAATTGACCAGTATGTTGAACATGATCGGGTTAAATGTTCTTTGCTTAAGGCTGAGTTTTTCAAAACAAATAATATGGTTGAAAAAGAAATTTATGATGAACTTTCTAACAAATTCTTACAACTTGAAAAACATCGTATTTCACTTGAAATATCAATACAACAAAAGGAAGAAAGTCTTCAAACGATCAAACCATGTAAGAATCCAGAATTTCCTGAATTTCGTGAATTTTTTGAAATTAACAATTTGAAAGCTCAGCTACAAGCCAAAAACTCAATGATCAACAACTTGAAAACTTGAATTAATATGCATAAAAAAAGTAATGATGCCAAAATTAAACATGACATTGATGCAATGGAAACAAGAAACATTGAATTGGAATGTAATGTGGCTAAATTACTTATGGAAAATGAGGCTTTGAAAAAGCATTACAAAGATCTGTTTGATTCTATCAAAGAAAAGAAGATTGAGACTATTGAACAAACAACTTCTTTGATGGCCAAAAATGATGAATTCAAAGCTCAACTTCAGGAAAAAGGTTTTGCAATTGCTGCATTAAAAAACGAGTTAAGAAAATTAACTGGAATTAGTGTGAACACTAAGTTTGCAAAACCATCAATCTTGGGAAAACCACTTTCACAACCTCTTAGGAAACAAAGTGTTGTTAGGCAACCGACTGCGTTTAGATCTGAACGACCAAAATTTTCAAAATTGTGGTTTGCCTCCCAAGTTGATGAGAAACAAGTTTTGTCAAAACCAGTCACTTCACTGTCTAAACCTAAGGAAAAGGAATGTGTTGTTGCAAAACCGCATCATATTTGTGCCTCTAGTGCCTCTAGAAATTATTCAAAGCGCGTGTCATTTGTGACAACAAAGGAACATGTTCGGCATAAAAACAATGTTGATAATCACAACCTAGAGGATACTAAGAAGAACACACATGAAAAGACTAGGAATTTTCCTGTTTCTAAGAGCAGTTGTGTGTCGATTAAGGCGATTCCCGTAGAAGATCACTTTAAGAAGCCTAGATCTTTTGCTGAATCCAAACACTTTGTGTGCTCAACTTGTTTGAAATATGTTTTTAAGGCAAATCATGATACTTGTGCTACAAAATTCCCGAAGGAAGTGAATACTTGTGATAAGGTTCTGCCATCTAAGACTAGAAACTACAACAAGCCCGTAGAATCAAAGAGTTATATTCAGAAACCTGGCAGGCAGATTGTTTTAGGACAAAGGTCTTCTCTAAACAAGACTTCCACGTTACATGAGAAACCAAACACTCCTAGAATTTTCCTTAGGTGGATACCGACGGGTAGAATTTTTAAGATTATTGGTCTTAGATGGATACCTATGAGAAAGATGTTCACTAATTTCAAAATCAAGGCTGATAGTGGAACCCCGAATGGAATAGATGTTGATTTCACTAACCCATATAAATGCAAACAAACTCTCAATGTTAGTGCAGGTAGTCTTTACTTAAGTGCAGGTACATCGTTCAATCCTGTTAAGGAAAGACTCAGAGTTTGGCTGCCGAAAAGAGTGATATCTCATCAATCAGGGGTTAATGAAGCTCAACTGTGATGCTAATGATTATGACGCTGAATACTTCAGCTCAGGCCTCGTTCTTCAATGACTATGACGTCTGTTCAGTTCAGTTCAGGCCTCGTTCTTCAACGTCTATGATGTTTGAACACCTCAGTTCAAGCCTCGGTCCTAAATGTCATCATTATGGCATCTGCTAACAACACTTCAGGCCCCGTTCATCTAAGAAAAGAAAGGTGTACGATTCAGTGCGCTTTATCTTCGGAAGAAGTGAAATCTTCTTAGTTTTGACCATTCTCAACAACGTGCTTCATGCTTTCTCCATGCTCATTCAGTCATCAAGTGGATCTACTCATCTTGGCTCAAATTTTTATTCACATGCCCATTCAAAAATGGCAAACATCGTATGCAATTTTTGAGGGGGAGAAGAGTGAATAAACTACATGATTGAATGTATTCTTATTCACATGCTCAATCAAAAATGGCAACCTCGTATGCAATTTTTGAGGGGGAGAAGTGTGAATAAAATACATGATTGATTGTGTCACAACTCATCATTTCAGGTCATTTCAGGTCATTTCCCGAACTTTGGAAAAACACTATTCATCAAACACTATTCATCAAAACACTATTCATCAGTTTACTATTCATCATTTTTGGTGTCAGTTTGACATTCCGAGAAGCATTCAGAAATTTTACTATTCACGGAACACTATTCATTGCGGGAAAAGATTTCATCATTCACGTGCATTACACATTTCATCGTAAATTTAGTTTACGGGTATTCAAATTCGCGTAACCGTATGGGTTTAGGTGCGAATTCATTTCATTATCAGTAATGACATTTCATACGGACTGGAGATAGTCTGCATATCATCAGTAGGTCATTTACATGTTATACCACTCTTAGGATTTTCAAATTTATATATTTGATACATTTAACGTTTTTCTTATAAGTATTTATAATAAACGTTAACACCCGGTTTATACGCGACGAATATATCTAAATATTCCCACAATGGTCCCGACATATTTTTATATCCATTTTAACATCATAAAAGTTATTACATTCATTTACCCAGTATTTTGGAAATTTATTTTATTTATAACGTGAGCTTATGGATATTACGACGGTTTTCGTGAAAACTAAACAATAATCACCCGATCACTCAGTAATTGTACCCAACATATTTTCAACATATTTTTAACATATTTACAACTTTATTAAGTCCCGGTTAACTTCGTTAATATTTATTTCTAGCAAACCCGGTACCCGATTATAACTAATACTTACACAAAACTACAACTAATAATACACTACATTTTTCTAAGTGATCAAAACCGACTTTGCTACCCTTTCACTTATTAAAAACCGGCCACACATGCCCTCCCCTTGACCACTTGATAAGTTTAACCATGTGCTAGTATTATACATTAAAAACCTAACTTAAATATCTAAAAACCACTAAAACATAATTTTTACTTTTCCAAGAATCATAAACTCATTTTTGATCATCCCTTTCACCCCAAAACCCAAAACCCACGAATTTACTCAAGATCCATGATCAATCCATTATTTTTCAAAGTTTAAAGCACCAAAGTTATTCATTTTATGGTTCTAATCAAGAATATTGCATCAAAAACACAAGAAATCCAAGATTTCTCATCATTTAATCACCTATTATTTCAAAGTGAGTATTCAAATTTATTTTCATGTTTTCATCTAATTAACACTTATATCTCATAGTATTCATGCTTAATTTCATGCACAAACTAGTTATACCACTTTATTTTTGAAGACTTTTTGAACATACAAACCCTAGATTGTGATTTAGGTGTTCCTTTGTTAAAGTAACTTGGTTTCTAGTCATTAGGAATCCATGACACCCTAAGAAGGTGTATGGTAGGATTAGATTAGTTTTGTGAAGTTTGCAAGAGATTTGGTTGAAGTAAAAACTAGTTTTGGACATGAAAAATGGATTTCTAACAAGTATATATACATGCTGTCCCATTTTTGTAAATCCAGAAAAATCAGGGGATTTCGGGTAACTTTGGGCTAAAGATTTAGAAAATACTTTCAAAAACGAAGCCGTGGGCGAAAGAATGGATTAAAACGAGTTTATAACGAAGGAGATATGATTTTTGCAAGTTTAACGACGAAAACTATTTTCTGAAAATTGTACATGCTGTCCCACGATTTTCAATGGGCAATCTGAGGTGTAAAACTTGATCTAGCCATCCCGACTTATCAAAAATATATTAGTATGTTGTCCCACGATTTCGGGGATATAAAGAACGTAGAAAACAAGCTTATAACGACCAAGATATACACGTTTCAAAATCGGCGAAACTCTATTTATTTCCATCAGCTTTTTAGCAAAATATTACTAAGTATAGAAAAACAGTTTTTGTAAGACATCATGTTGAGAGCCAATTTACTCATTGATAAACTCATTTCTGGAAAATTTACATCATTGACAAAAAGTTATCTCACCCAGCCTAGTTTTCAAAACATCCAGCCGTTTGTCAAAAGGATTTATAACGAACAACTTATGGACTTCCAAACTTTCCCGAAAACTGCCCAGAATCTGCCAAAACAGCCCAAACACCTCACTTGACGGCTAATTATCTTTATGATCGAGACCTGTATGGACAAACTTCACTTCTGTGACTTTTTAGATATGGTGAAAATCTTCTCAAAACTACTGAGCTTCTTTCCTAACTCTTAATATTCACTATTTCACGACTAGTTTTATGAGACCGTTTTGTCACTAATAGAAGTAATAATACTTCTACGTACTAAATTCTAGATTTTCTAGAAATATTAACCAAGTACCCAATTTCATAACTAATGATGTATTAGTGATTACAAGTATATTTTCATTACTACAAGGCGTTATTTCAAGGATTTCAAACCGAGGATTTCAACACAAACATTGGTACATACGATATATATATAAGTATATATATTACAACTAGTTTATTTTTCTAATAGCCATATTTTCCTAAGTCTTGGAATATATACTTTTGATAACAACAAGTGTTTTTCAAAGAGTAGAGTGGTATAGGAAACATGTGCATGGACATTCATAACATCATTTCATGATCTAAAGTAGATCGTTCATCATTCATATTAGGTTGCGGCTAGTGTGCGCGCCTTGTTTTTCAGCTCATTACATGTTCATGGTACCATCATATTGGGTTGCGGCAGCTAATTGTTCATTGGTGTTCATTTCATTTCATCACAGTTTCATCAGTTAAGGTGAGTTTTCATAGCCCCGTTTTCAACTCAACATTTTTGATTGTTTTCAAATCCCACGGGGGGAATACATTGCATCAATCATTTTAGTACGAGCCCAAGTATTCAAACACATGTACATAGCTTAAGTTACCTTGCCATGTGATAAGTCCCCTGTAACATCATGAACCGTTAATTTACCGCTAAGCGAGAGTGAGTGGATAGATCTATCGAGGGTGACGCCTCCATCCGTGGTAGTGATTACCAACAGTAAGCGGATGCATGTCATGTCTTTTACATTTGAATGTTTCGGCAGAACATTCGGGAGGGGCATAGAGTTTCATCAGTCATAGCTTCGGTGTCATGAGCTTAAGGCTATTGTACAATTTTCATGAGATTTTTATCTTGCACTTTTACTTATGGTGGCCGTACATCATTACATTTTACAAACCTATGGAATTCACCAACATTCGTGTTGACGTTTTAGCAATGTATTTCAGGTTATTAAGGTAGCTCATGTGACATGCATTTGGACCTTCATGGAGTCGCGGAGTCGACGCGTCTCATCATTATTTCATGCACTTATGTAAACGTTTGATCTAGTATGACTTGTTTTCATAAACTTGCAACACATTTTGGGGACCTCATTTTGTAAACTCTGAATTATTTCAATGATCAAATGCAGTATTTTCCAAACGACACTTTAGGTCGTTCAATGTAACTGTAACTGTGGTGCTATGACAGACACCCCCAGGTATTCTATTCCGCTGCAAGTCAGGTAAATTGGGGGTGTGACAGATTGGCATCAGAGCTAAGGTTATAGCGAACTAGGATGTATCTTGGACCCTAGACTATAACCGCATAATCATAGCATCTCATCATTTCATCATAAGTGCATAATCATGATACATGTTGTTTCATACATACCCTGTGCGAGTTATTTATACTCATATCCGTATATGTATATCATTTTATTGACCTGGTTCACAAGTGACATGTCTTCAGATACTCACCCTGACATCCTTTTATCGGATTCCGACATTGAAGATGCCTTGTCATCTTCCACTACCACTATACCACCAGTTGCATTTACACCACCATTAGTACTATTGATTTGCCATAGGAACAGGGTTTTCCTATCATTCAGCCCGTACATAGAATGCCTTTTGGTAGTGTATTCAGAATTAATCTTAATGGACTTATTAGGATGCTTATTGCAAGGAAGATAGTGTGTTTTCTTTCCATCACTAGTAGGGCACTTACTACTCAGGTACTATCACCACCATCAGTTACTTATTACACTATTGGCCTTCCCACAGTGTGTACTTTAGTTTTACCTTTTGGATGTCGCGAGGTAGCGCGAAAGAGGGTAGTATTTCATTCACTGGTACCATCATTGTCATTTCCCTTTTCCATTCCCACTTGCCATGAACTAGATGACATCTAGTAGAAAATACCAATAACACGGACTCAACAGAAACATCCGCAGATTCTTCAGGAATGGTTCAGAACCTACATTATCTAAGATTTGATAGATGCGCAACTTCAGACACCACTTCAGGACTATCTCGACCTTATGATGCCACAAACTTGATTTCACACAGAGAGACACCAGGAAGTCCCTAGACCAGATTTATATTCCTCACTAGCTTTTACTATTATCCTAGCCACAGAAGGTGTGGAACAACAATCTAGGTTGCAATGCTGCTCAACAATCACCCAAAGGACAAGAAATGAATAGAGCCTTTGCTGCAGAACCGCACACAAAGAGAAGGTATATTGGAAAGTTACCTTACTACAACCTGTGTAATCAATATCACCAAGGTCATTACAGTAAAACGTGTGGAGTGTGCAAGAAGCAGGGTCATCGGACTGAAAATTGTAGGAAACTCACAAATCAGAAAATCCCAGGGAGTTGCTTCAAATGTGGAAACTTAGGGCATTTCAAGAATGACTGCCCGAAACTAAGGAACAAGGAAAAATCAGGAACTGGGAATCAAGACTGAATCGCTCGAGGAATAGCGTGAGCTGTTGAAAGAGAACCGTCAGGATATTAGCAACATCAAGGATAACAACAATGCTTCAGCAGGAGGAGCTTTGTTTCAATATAAAAACCGTAGTTCGAGCCCTTTAGGGTTGTATCTTTCCTTTTGTACTTACCGTTGGTACGATGACATGACCTAGTGGTATTAAGCACTTTCCTATCCAATGTAATATCTATCCTTTGTTACCTAGGTGATAATCATAACCATCGTTTACTCCATTTTCTATCCCAAGTGCTCAGACTTCAATCGTTTCGCAACATTTTAGCATTGTCTTATCAGGGATTAGGTTGATTTCGTATTTGACGAATTAGTAGACTATTACCATTCGACAAGATTCACCCACGTATCCAATACACCATTCAAGCTATTTTACTATCATATGGGGAAACTGTTTTACAGAAAAATTTCTGAAGTAAGCTATTTTATTACCATCCTATAAATTGATTTTTCTGTCATTACAACAAGTATTTACTATTATTACGCGAGAAAATTTTCATGTTATTTGAAAGAAAACATCAGGACACCATTTTTAATAACAATGCGTTGAACACCATCTAAAACTTTTGAGGAAAGTTATGATATTTTGACAAAAATCTAACATCGCATCATTAGTCCTCAATTATACATAGCCTGATCACCTATGTAAAATTCAGGAAGGATTATGCCATGAAGGAAATAATTACCTTTTCAAAGGATTGTTAATAACAATCTTCATTCGAAAGCTTTGTAAACAAAGGAACTCTTTCATAAACATCCCTTTTGCCGAACTATCCCTGGATACTTACCCCACCAGTCACTTATTCAGACATTAAGTTGGATTTTCCCATTGACTTCCCTAGAAGAGACTTTCCATATCAATTACATGCAGGATTCCTTTATACAATAAAAGCAACGAAAGGATTACAGAACTACCAACCAGGACTAGAAGTAAATAGTGAGAGAATTCATAACTCAACAACAAATTCTAAGATACTGCGAGACCATCCGAATCACCATCTCTGACTTAGTTGTTCAATGTCATTATTCAAGGGTACTAGCTATACTGAGCTACAGGAGTGAACTCAATAAATGTCCGCAGGACAACACAATAGAAATAAACCAAGCTTCTAATTGAGACTGTAGAGCATTTCATTTAAACATGGCCTCATCCATACATAAACTTTCCTACAGTAAATTTTCACAAAGGACAATTGTTTGAATCAAGAATATCGATGCAGATTCCTCTAAGGCATTATGTCTCTAGAAATTTCAGATAACCTCACCTTCATACCAAGCAAGGGATCAAACCAGAACATATCTCCTCATCTACATGGGAAAACAGAATAGACATTCATCGACACAACATCAAGTGATACCTTAGTCTTGCCAATTACAACGATTAAGTTAGTCTAAATACCTATGCTTGTAGTTATGCCAGATAACCATCAATAGACATTATCCAACCTCAGGAACTAAGTGTTAGACATCTATGCATTTAAGCGAACATTTCCTATTCTACCATTTTATCCTTTTCAGTGTTTTCACTTTTAAATAAAGTTGATGCGTTTACATAAATCACATACCTTGTGGAAAAAAAAATGATTTCTGAAATTCCTATTTTGAACAAGTGCGATCCTTTTTGGTCAAACTTTAGCAACACTATTGTACAATGAGAAATATACATAAACATCAAACTTTGGTAAGCAGTCTTAATCACAACATGTTTGAAAACATTTTTCTACTTCATAATTACTGAAATTTTGAATCATCAGGAAAAATATTACTTAGTAAATCATTTGCTCCATTTTTCTAAGTTCGTTTATTCAGAAAAAGATTTCAAACAAAACTCACAATCGCGAGACAAATTTCCAGAACAAATTTCCCTACAACATCGCTTATGCATTTAGGATTTGTGACTGGACAATAGAGAATATTTGGAATATGTGATGAAGGAATTAGGAGGAACATCACAAATTGATCACGAACTTCAGTAGTGAAGACCAAACCCACTAGACAAAGAAGGACATATGTCTTATCATCCGTTGGAACAAAACACAAGGAATCAAATTGTTACCTATATTCTACCACTTTCAGATAACGCGAAGTTCGAAGGACCGAACGTTATGGAATTAGTCACAAAGGTTTATTGTACCCATTTCAGTTTTTCCTGTTAAGGAAACCGATTCAACTTGGACTTCAGGTAATCATTTCAGGATTTCCTTCAGAAACCCATTTAGATGTGAACATCACCTATCACCCTCAGATCAATGGTCAAAGCGAGAGAACAATTCAAACATAGGAAAGTATGCTCAGAGCCTGAGTGATTGACCCTAGAAATGGTTGGACTAATCATTTAACATAAATCAAATTCATCTACAACAATAGTTATCACACCAACAGCGAGAAACTGGCAGAAGTTAGATTGGTACATAACACATATCATTTGGATTGGGTATCTTGAACAACAAACCGTCCAGATTCAAATGGGAGAACAAACTAAGTTAAAAGCATTGCATTGGATTGGCATGATACAAATTGGATAACAAGAGAAGTTGAACCTTTAGCATATTGGTCCATTTAAGATTCATTTTAGAATCGACCAACTAGCATACAAACTTGAGTTCTGACAGAATTCAGCAGTATATATTACCAGTATCACATTTAAAACATTAAGAAGCGCAGACCATCGATTGATGGGCCAAACTCAGAAAAAGCTCAACTCACTAGTTCAGTAGGCATTCATGAGATAACCAGAAATTTTCTACAAGTCAAGAATCAGTTACAAGTTCAATAAGTCGTAAACCATTAAAACTTCAAGTTCTGCAGAGTTATGCAGAAAGTTCTGCCTAGGAAAGGCATGTTATCATTCAGAAAACTTGGAAAGTTACACCAATATACACTGGACCATTTATATTTCAGACAGGGTAGGCCTAGTGGCCGTCAGACTTTAACATTTTCAGAGAACCAACAGAAACCATGGACCGTGTGGTCAAACAGTTGAATCAGAGTCGAATTCCGATCGTTAGAGTTCGCTGGAATTCTCGAATATCATCACCTTTTCACCAATACGTTTTCAGAGACCAACATAAACTGAACTTCGGGACGAAGTTCCTTTTAGAGGGGAAGAATGTCACAACTCATCATTTCAGGTCATTTCAGGTCATTTCCCGAACTTTGGAAAAACACTATTCATCAAACACTATTCATCAAAACACTATTCATCAGTTTACTATTCATCATTTTTGGTGTCAGTTTGACATTCCGAGAAGCATTCAGAAATTTTACTATTCACAGAACACTATTCATTGCGGGAAAAGATTTCATCATTCACGTGCATTACACATTTCATCGTAAATTTAGTTTACGGGTATTCAAATTCGCGTAACCGTATGGGTTTAGGTGCGAATTCATTTCATTATCAGTAATGACATTTCATACGGACTGGAGATAGTCTGCATATCATCAGTAGGTCATTTACATGTTATACCACTCTTAGGATTTTCAAATTTATATATTTGATACATTTAACGTTTTTCTTATAAGTATTTATAATAAACGTTAACACCCGGTTTATACGCGACGAATATATCTAAATATTCCCACAATGGTCCCGACATATTTTTATATCCATTTTAACATCATAAAAGTTATTACATTCATTTACCCAGTATTTTGGAAATTTATTTTATTTATAACGTGAGCTTATGGATATTACGACGGTTTTCGTGAAAACTAAATAATAATCACCCGATCACTCAGTAATTGTACCCAACATATTTTCAACATATTTTTAACATATTTACAACTTTATTAAGTCCCGGTTAACTTCGTTAATATTTATTTCTAGCAAACCCGGTACCCGATTATAACTAATACTTACACAAAACTACAACTAATAATACACTACATTTTTCTAAGTGATCAAAACCGACTTTGCTACCCTTTCACTTATTAAAAACCGGCCACACATGCCCTCCCCTTGACCACTTGATAAGTTTAACCATGTGCTAGTATTATACATTAAAAACCTAACTTAAATATCTAAAAACCACTAAAACATAATTTTTACTTTTCCAAGAATCATAAACTCATTTTTGATCATCCCTTTCACCCCAAAACCCAAAACCCACGAATTTACTCAAGATCCATGATCAATCCATTATTTTTCAAAGTTTAAAGCACCAAAGTTATTCATTTTATGGTTCTAATCAAGAATATTGCATCAAAAACACAAGAAATCCAAGATTTCTCATCCTTTAATCACCTATTATTTCAAAGTGAGTATTCAAATTTATTTTCATGTTTTCATCTAATTAACACTTATATCTCATAGTATTCATGCTTAATTTCATGCACAAACTAGTTATACCACTTTATTTTTGAAGACTTTTTGAACATACAAACCCTAGATTGTGATTTAGGTGTTCCTTTGTTAAAGTAACTTGGTTTCTAGTCATTAGGAATCCATGACACCCTAAGAAGGTGTATGGTAGGATTAGATTAGTTTTGTGAAGTTTGCAAGAGATTTGGTTGAAGTAGAAACTAGTTTTGGACATGAAAAATG
Organism: Artemisia argyi; assembly: GCA_030686995.1. Taxonomy (NCBI): domain Eukaryota; kingdom Viridiplantae; phylum Streptophyta; class Magnoliopsida; order Asterales; family Asteraceae; genus Artemisia; species Artemisia argyi. The sequence goes on along the minus strand of CM060677.1, from coordinate 36,154,192 downwards.
GATTTCTAACAAGTATATATACATGCTGTCCCATTTTTGTAAATCCAGAAAAATCAGGGGATTCCGGGTAACTTTGGGCTAAAGATTTAGAAAATACTTTCAAAAACGAAGCCGTGGGCGAAAGAATGGATTAAAACGAGTTTATAACGAAGGAGATATGATTTTTGCAAGTTTAACGACGAAAACTATTTTCTGAAAATTGTACATGCTGTCCCACGATTTTCAATGGGCAATCTGAGGTGTAAAACTTGATCTAGCCATCCCGACTTATCAAAAATATATTAGTATGTTGTCCCACGATTTCGGGGATATAAAGAACGTAGAAAACAAGCTTATAACGACCAAGATATACACGTTTCAAAATCGGCGAAACTCTATTTATTTCCATCAGCTTTTTAGCAAAATATTACTAAGTATAGAAAAACAGTTTTTGTAAGACATCATGTTGAGAGCCAATTTACTCATTGATAAACTCATTTCTGGAAAATTTACATCATTGACAAAAAGTTATCTCACCCAGCCTAGTTTCAAAACATCCAGCCGTTTGTCAAAAGGATTTATAACGAACAACTTATGGACTTCCAAACTTTCCCGAAAACTGCCCAGAATCTGCCAAAACAGCCCAAACACCTCACTTGACGGCTAATTATCTTTATGATCGAGACCTGTATGGACAAACTTCACTTCTGTGACTTTTTAGATATGGTGAAAATCTTCTCAAAACTACTGAGCTTCTTTCCTAACTCTTAATATTCACTATTTCACGACTAGTTTTATGAGACCGTTTTGTCACTAATAGAAGTAATAATACTTCTACGTACTAAATTCTAGATTTTCTAGAAATATTAACCAAGTACCCAATTTCATAACTAATGATGTATTAGTGATTACAAGTATATTTTCATTACTACAAGGCGTTATTTCAAGGATTTCAAACCGAGGATTTCAACACAAACATTGGTACATACGATATATATATAAGTATATATATTACAACTAGTTTATTTTTCTAATAGCCATATTTTCCTAAGTCTTGGAATATATACTTTTGATAACAACAAGTGTTTTTCAAAGAGTAGAGTGGTATAGGAAACATGTGCATGGACATTCATAACATCATTTCATGATCTAAAGTAGATCGTTCATCATTCATATTAGGTTGCGGCTAGTGTGCGCGCCTTGTTTTTCAGCTCATTACATGTTCATGGTACCATCATATTGGGTTGCGGCAGCTAATTGTTCATTGGTGTTCATTTCATTTCATCACAGTTTCATCAGTTAAGGTGAGTTTTCATAGCCCCGTTTTCAACTCAACATTTTTGATTGTTTTCAAATCCCACGGGGGGAATACATTGCATCAATCATTTTAGTACGAGCCCAAGTATTCAAACACATGTACATAGCTTAAGTTACCTTGCCATGTGATAAGTCCCCTGTAACATCATGAACCGTTAATTTACCGCTAAGCGAGAGTGAGTGGATAGATCTATCGAGGGTGACGCCTCCATCCGTGGTAGTGATTACCAACAGTAAGCGGATGCATGTCATGTCTTTTACATTTGAATGTTTCGGCAGAACATTCGGGAGGGGCATAGAGTTTCATCAGTCATAGCTTCGGTGTCATGAGCTTAAGGCTATTGTACAATTTTCATGAGATTTTTATCTTGCACTTTTACTTGTGGTGGCCGTACATCATTACATTTTACAAACCTATGGAATTCACCAACATTCGTGTTGACGTTTTAGCAATGTATTTCAGGTTATTAAGGTAGCTCATGTGACATGCATTTGGACCTTCATGGAGTCGCGGAGTCGACGCGTCTCATCATTATTTCATGCACTTATGTAAACGTTTGATCTAGTATGACTTGTTTTCATAAACTTGCAACACATTTTGGGGACCTCATTTTGTAAACTCTGAATTATTTCAATGATCAAATGCAGTATTTTCCAAACGACACTTTAGGTCGTTCAATGTAACTGTAACTGTGGTGCTATGACAGACACCCCCAGGTATTCTATTCCGCTGCAAGTCAGGTAAATTGGGGGTGTGACAGATTGTATTCTTATTCACTTGCTCAATCAAAAATGGCAAACTTCGCTTGCAACTTTTGAGGGGGAGAAGTGTGAATATACCACATGTTGATTGATGCATGAAGAATGGTCTTACGACTCTCCTCCAACACCTAATGTTCCATTTACTAAGGATGACTGGGATTTATAGTTGATGAATACTTCCAAGCTTCAACGAATGTTGATCATCTAGTTTCTGAAGCTCTTGCTCCGGTTCCTGCTGACTCAACTAGTTCACCTTCCTCAATCTTCATTGATCAAGATGCACCATTTAGAAGTATTTCTCAGATTACTCTTGTAACCCAATCTCAGTTACTCCTCAAGGTGTTGATGTTGACTATCATGATTGTGAAGTTGCACACATGAATAATGATCCGTCTTCTTTGTTCTACTTCTTTATGGATTGTTGTTCCTCCAAATGTGCACTTTGTAAATCAACCACAAGAACAAAATGTAAAATGTCGATTATAACGTCAAAACGGCTAAGAACTTGGACATGGAATGTCAAGTGATCACGAAGTTTATTTGGTATCCCTTATTTGAGATTGAAGTTGACTTTCACAAAGGCGTGATCTTATTTCATCTTGAAGTCGGGGTTGGTTGGATGAAGATTCTTCTAGATCCTTGCGTGAGCTTTTACCGTTACAATGATGAAGACTTGGATATCTAGTTATTTTGGTGATTCTACATTTTATTACCACAAAATAACTATCACTTTAAGGAGTGTCACAACTCACACGAAGTTGTCGATAGTCAAGAGGTGATGTACGTCTTATACTCGATGGTTGGTTGGTTCAAGAGTATGGAGTACTAAGGGATTCGATGTTGTACGAACTCTCTACACCGCTCTTTGTCACACATTAGTGTAAGCTTAAGTCACAAGAACGAGGAATTCTATTTCAGTTTCAAGTTTGGTATATTGGGTTAACTTCATCAGTGGTCACTTCAAATAGCCTACATAAGGGGTGGTAAAGATAATCAGAGAGAGTCTTTTTACAGCAGTTGATTCTCACCAGATCCATTTTTGCAAATTTTTGTTCTTCTCACAAGATTTCAAGAAAGTGTGCCTTTAATGTGTTGCTGATTCTGAGGTATTGATGAGGCGAAAAATGAACCACTTTTAGGGGGTCATTTAAGCACGAATCCGAATTTATTTGATCAAATATTGCCCTAAATCGTTCCTTTTGTGATTTTAGGTACTTTGGGAAAGAAATCTGGAAAAGGAAGCAATTCGGACGTTTTTGGAGCATAAAAGTGAAGAAAACGCCAAAGTCTTAATTTTCCATGCTGGGAACAGTAGGTGACGGTGTCAAGAGCAAAACCTTGATGGCGTCAAGAGCAAATCTCATGAATTTCCATGATGACCCAGAACGGATTTGACGGCGTCACGTAGGAAGGGCGTCAAGAGTAAAAGAGTCGTGACGGCCTGGAAGTATATATGTCTTGACGGCGTCAGAAGTGGATCTAGGCAGTCCGAGGAGAGTTTTGGCGGCGAGGTGACGGCGTCACATTGTTTGTCTTGACGCCGTCAGACCTATTTTTCTATATATAGTTTTCTATTTTTCACACATTAAAGAGAGAAGTTTTGGGAGAAACCCTAAGTACGATTTTGGTGTAACTTTACAGGTTTTTCAAGGGTTCCAACCCCTTGATACCTTGCATGATTAATCAAGATAGGTGTTCTTCTAATTCAATCAATATGTCTATGTGTTGGTTGTCTATATCTTGTTCTTGTCTTAATTCTATCATGCTAGGCTAGATCTCTTTTGTGTTTGCTTAGATCTAATGAAACCTAGATATTGATTATGTGTTGATTACTTGTTTATCTTTGTTTTGGATGAATGATTTATATGTTAGGCTTAAGAAAACTGGCAGATCTCCAAATGGTAACATGCTTGAACGTCTTAAGAAACATGAACCGAGTCGCACTAGGTCTTTATTGGTTGTATTTAATGCATGAGCCACTGTTTACAATCCCTATAGTTGTGTTAGGCATGGTGTAGGAGGAGATAAGAGCTCATAGAATTGGGGAGTTATGTGTGCCACCCCATGAATGGTATTAAGGAATACGATCCGTCATCCATGCAATTATAACAAGTAATTAACATGTAAAAGATATCTAGGGAGTAGTGAAATCTAAGTAAACACATTTTCTCCAATTACTGCTCACAACCTTAGTTTAATTAGTTTATTTTTATTTTTAGTATTTTATTTTGATTACATCTTAGTATTGGGTTAGTTGATTAGCAACTAATTCCGCCCAAATCCTTCAAACCCCGAGATTTTACTTGCTTTCATAAAAATATAAAAATACAAAAATAATCATCCCTCACCTTTAGAACTAGTATTTAGGCTTTCTAATCCTAGCGACACTATTCCTAAGCTGAACGATCAATCCCCCGGTACTTATCATTATACTATACTACAACGATCAGGTACACTGCCTGGTGGGGGTTGTAAGCTTCTCGAGATCCCTCGAGAGGTAAAGCCTGTTGCGATTCCCACGCATCAAGTTTTTGGCGCCGTTGCCGGGGAATAGTTATTGTCTAGGTTAGAATTTATTTTTATTAGGTCTACTTGCTAGATTCCTTTCTAGTAAGATTTTATTTTTACTTTTAGGTTTTCTTTAGTCTATCTTTTCTTTGTGTCTATGTTTGTAAAAACCTTTCCATTGACTATTCCGTTAGCCATTATGGAGAACGCGAATCCACCAAGTCCGACACTAGAGTTTTACCAGAAAAAATATAATTACACTAGTTTGGATATTACAAGATGGAGGAACGAAATGAGGAGGACAGGATCTTATATTGATTTTATTGAGTACCTTGAGAAAAGAGGCCAAGTGCATAATGCTTTTAGAGAATTCACCTTAAGAGCTCCATCAACCCCTCAAAATGCCTCACTTAGTGAAACCTATGCACTATATGAGCCTTCACCTAGGATAGTTTTATATGAGCCACCTAGCTGCATGTCATGGTTAGGCCCTACTAGAATACGGGATGAACACATAGGTGACCTTGATGTGATGGAGGATGTAGCCGAACATGATCACATTGATCAAAAAGACCTAGGTTTTATGATCGATGATGATGAATCTCAAGAAACAGATGATGAATCTCTTGGGCAATTTGTATATAGCAGTCAGAATATTGAAGATGATCCTTATGATTCGGACATAGAAGTTGAGATGCCTAGAGAAGCACGTGAGATACTTGGGAGAATGTTAGGGCTAGATCCTGACACATGGAATGATGAGGTGAACAACATAAGCCCACAAAATACTCAACCATCATTTGAGGCACACACACCGCCCGTGACTTACCCGGAAGAAGTAGAAGAAACTTTAGGAATTCCGATGGAGGTAGAACCCTTGGACCAGGCACCACTTGAGGATATAGGTTTGAACACTTGTAGTGATAACCTTACTCCTAGTTCTAGGGAATTTCCTAGTGTTGATGAACCGGAACCTCAATCTTTACACACCTTTCCATCCTTAGATATATTTCTAGGAGACAAAATAGGTTCCGATCCACCCATCAAACCATATTGTCCGGGTAGTCTTAGGACAAAGGTAGTGGACTCTAAGCCTTGTAGAGAGGAAGCCAATATAGGAGTGGAAAATGACCTTACATGCTTACATCACCCATTTATGATTGACCGCAAGAAACATTATGGGTTTAAACCGGGTTTATTAGGTCAAGATGGATCCCCAACTAGTAATCTCTTGAAGTTGATTGAAAATGATCCTTTTCGAGGAGAAAATCTTAATCCACCCATTAACCCGATTGAATTAGGTAAGGTTATGATGATAGGAGCACACCCCTTTGAGGATATAATTCATCCACCACTATTTTCTCACGTGGCATACTTCCACCCTAAGGATGTGTATCGCTACTTCCACCCGCACTTAATCCTAAGTGTAGGGAAAACCTCCCTTTTATCCGTTAAATAAAGGTAGAGTCAGGCTCGTGACTTGAACAAAAACAAGCGCTTATTGGGAGGCAACCCAAGCTTTATTTATTTGTTTGTTTGTTTGTTATCTGGTTCCGTATGCATGCTTAATTTTTATTGTTGGTTGATCATGTTTCTAAACTATATAGTAGAAATACTTTACTTTGTTGTTTGGCCTAGTCTTAACTCCACCTAAAGGTATTTTTGCAAAGGATAAGTGTAAGGGGAAACCCCAAATATGTTTTTAAGAAACAAACCGATCATGATTCTCCACAGTATTAAATGAACATGTATATTCGTATTTGTTAGAGTCAAATGCTTGTATTGAGTCATAATGAAGTTTTGCAGGATTTTCCAGGAAGTAGGACTAAGTTTTTCCAGAAATTTTCCGGAAACTTAACATAAGGATTTCTGCAGGTCAATTCTGACGGCGTCAGGGGTTTACTCTTGACGGCGTCAGGAGTTAAAATCTGGAAATTTTACCGGTTTTGTTTTTCTAACGAAGTCTTATGGTTTTTGTGAATTATTAAGTTATATAATCTCCAGGGAATCTGCAAACTTCATTCCACAAGCATTATATCTTATCTTGTTTTCTAGGATTTAGAAACTTATATAGAATGCCGCCGATTTTACGCGAGGTTGTCTTGTCTATTTTGTCAGATTTTACAGGTTATGTATGACAAGAAGATGATTTATATTCTGGAAGGGAAGCTTTGATTGTTCGTTTTCTTGGAGGAAGATTTAACCTGGCCATCCTATTATCCATACCGAGCGAATCAGGGGAGTATTTGATTTCATTCTCTTTACTTTTTCACTTTTACATTCTTTATTTGAACATTGGGGACAATGTTCATCTTAAGTGTAAGGGGAGGGTAAAAAGATGATACCTTACATATGCACTTTCGCTTGAGTTTGCTTTGTTTAATGGTAGATGTGTAATAAAACTATGATAAATACTTGTTAGTGCAATTTTAGTGCCAAATTTAAAATTTTTTACAACATTTAGGAGTGAAACTTTAGCCATAGCAAGCGTCTCATGGATAGGAGATTGTATGACTAGCACATAACCGTATATTCAGAAAAATTTTCCACCCAAATATGTGAGGTTCGCCTTTAGATTTGATAGGAAAAGCATTCATTATTAGTGCTTATGAGTGTACCGGTAGCATTTAGATTCTAGAACTTGCGTTAGTGATGCATCCCGAGACCGCTAGTGAGACTACATTTGTGTGGTAGGATTTACTACATGATAAGAGGCATTAGGATCACCCTTGTGTTAAACCCGTATCATAATTACCTGACCATTTATGTCATATTACTTGGCTAGTTAAGTCAACTAATTTTTCCCACACCCTTAGCGTTGTACTCATTTTTAGTACACGAAACCCCTAGTACACCCCTCCGAGCCTATCTTTTCGTTTCTAACTTTAAGCATCTTACTTAAAGGAAGAATTTGTTACACCCCACTTAAATGTACACCCAAATCGCCTTAGCCTTCCGTGTATGCGCTCATTTTTAGTGCATTATTGTTATTTGTTAAACCCTAAGTTAACTTTCTAATTGATTACATGGTTGCTAAGTCGAGTCATATCCTTGTACATATTGTTTTGGGACGATTGGGACTCATGGGTAAGTACTTATTTTATGGAGTAATGGGGAAGAACATAATATTATTACCCCCATATGTACGTTAATCTTAAAAGTACTCCAAGTGTTTTGATTTTCTTAATTCGAGTCATTAGATTAGTTTAAATGTAAAGTATGTAAAGATTCAAGTGTAAGGGGAATTCTCATCCCCTATGATGTATTATTTTGGATGGTAGGGTAAGAGTGTATGCAAAAAAAAAAAAAAAAAAAAAAAAAAAAAAAAAAAAAATCGAAAATATCAAGAAAAAGAAAAAAAAAATAAAAAAAGAGAAAAAACATACGGACTACCATCCCGTTTCATTCTATGTTCATTTTATGTTTTTTGTTATTTTTCATTTATTAGCTTAAGTCGAGTCTAGTCTTGGCTTAGCAACGCCACATTGTACATGTAATTAACTAAGATTGTTAACTCGCCACCAGTAAAACTTTCTTTATCCAACAAAACCGTGTATTTCATATCCCTACACCTAACGTTACAACCCTTTAAAAGACCTCTTTGATAGTTTATCTTAGGTGCTTACGCCATGTGGTGGAGGTTTGATCCTTTCCCAAGCCTATGGTAATCTATTTTGCTATGACAGGTAGTGAGAGAAATCTTCCGTTTTCATATTGTAATTTACACTTTATTACACCCAAGAGATGTGAGTATCTAAACACTATTTGTGAGGTGCTAGTGTATGACCTCCGTGCTTGTCTATTGGTCTTTAGTTGAACGATTATTTGTTGTAACTACTTTTATATTAGTGTTAAATGACCCCTAACTTGTCTTTTGAGTAGAATAAAAGCGCATTTGCTTGAGGACAAGCAAATCTCAAGTGTAAGGGTATATGATGAGGCGAAAAATGAACCAATTTTAGGGGGTCATTTAAGCCCGAATCCGAATTTATTTGATCAAATATAGCCCTAAATCGTTCCTGTTGTGATTTTAGGTACTTTGGGAAAGAAATCTGGAAAAGGAAGCAATTCGGACGTTTTTGGAGCATAAAAGTGAAGAAAACGCCAAAGTCTTAATTTTCCATGCTGGGAACAGTAGGTGACGGCGTCAAGAGCAAAACCTTGACGGCGTCAAGAGCAAATCTCATGAATTTCCATGACGACCCAGAACGGATTTGACGGCGTCACGTAGGAAGGGCGTCAAGAGTAAAAGAGTCATGACGGCCTGGAAGTATATATGTCTTGACGGCGTCAGAAGTGGATCTAGGCAGTCCGAGGAGAGTTTTGGCGGCGAGGTGACGGCGTCACATTGTTTGTCTTGACGCCGTCAGACCTATTTTTCTATATATAGTTTTCTATTTTTCACACATTAAAGAGAGAAGTTTTGGGAGAAACCCTAAGTACGATTTTGGTGTAACTTTACAGGTTTTTCAAGGGTTCCAACCCCTTGATACCTTGCATGATTAATCAAGATAGGTGTTCTTCTAATTCAATCAATATGTCTATGTGTTGGTTGTCTATATCTTGTTCTTGTCTTAATTCTATCATGCTAGGCTAGATCTCTTTTGTGTTTGCTTAGATCTAATGAAACCTAGATATTGATTATGTGTTGATTACTTGTTTATCTTTGTTTTGGATGAATGATTTATATGTTAGGCTTAAGAAAACTGGCAGATCTCCAAATGGTAACATGCTTGAACGTCTTAAGAAACATGAACCGAGTCGCACTAGGTCTTTATTGGTTGTATTTAATGCATGAGCCACTGTTTACAATCCCTATAGTTGTGTTAGGCATGGTGTAGGAGGAGATAAGAGCTCATAGAATTGGGGAGTTATGTGTGCCACCCCATGAATGGTATTAAGGAATACGATCCGTCATCCATGCAATTATAACAAGTAATTAACATGTAAAAGATATCTAGGGAGTAGTGAAATCTAAGTAAACACATTTTCTCCAATTACTGCTCACAACCTTAGTTTAATTAGTTTATTTTTATTTTTAGTATTTTATTTTGATTACATCTTAGTATTGGGTTAGTTGATTAGCAACTAATTCCGCCCAAATCCTTCAAACCCCGAGATTTTACTTGCTTTCATAAAAATATAAAAATACAAAAATAATCATCCCTCACCTTTAGAACTAGTATTTAGGCTTTCTAATCCTAGAGACACTATTCCTAAGCTGAACGATCAATCCCCCGGTACTTGTCACTATACTATACTACAACGATCAGGTACACTGCCTGGTGGGGTTGTAAGCTTCACGAGATCCCTCGAGAGGTAAAGCCTGTTGCGATTCCCACGCATCAGGTATCAAAACCAGTAAGGGGGAAGGAGACATACATCTAAATGTATAATGAGTACATGCGATGAACTTAATACTTCTTCTTTATTGAAGTTATCCCGGGAAGACATATGTCATAACCACAGAGAATATCAGTGTATTAACTTGTGGCGTTTGGTGTATCATTCCAACTACATGGGGGAAGTGGTCTTCTGATACTTGTGGTATGTATTACTTCAGCCTTCAGTGGGAAGAATATGAGAAGAACAATTGGATCGGGAGATGATATTGCTTATCGACATCTTCATATGAGTTGATATGATTTATGGCAAAGTGCTTCTGGTTAATGCTTCATGTACACAATGGTATGATGATTCCGATGAGATCGCAACCATCAGGGGAGAGATTTGTGTACATCAAGGACGCGCAACAGGTTCACGTGATCGGGCTTAATCACATATTCCGGATGTGATATCCGCAGAGATGATCTGTGCTTCAACCTGTTACTTTGGTGTCATCGTTCTCTTCTTGTGTTGGATACATGCATACAATATGGAGTGAGTTGGTATGTGTAAGATAACTGGAAAGCAATCGGTGAAATGAAGATGTCGATATATTATTCCCCTGAATAGACAACTGCTCCAAACCAGAAAGTAATGTGTACATTGGGGACGTACAACAGGGTCAGTGATCGGGCTTCATCATACATTCCGGGATTCATAACCGCAGAGATGATCCATGGTTCACCCTGTTACTTCGGTGTTATCGTTCTCTTCGGGTTCTCGAGCTTCATACAATGAGACTTTTTGCATCACTTCCACTACTTGGGGAAGTGGTCTCATAAATATGATTGTCGGTTTGGGGGGAAGCTACCAAAGCTTCACATTGAGGAGACTAAAACTCAGCAATTTGGTGGTGTCTAGCGATTTACTCAGTTGTGAGATTCTAGTGATTTGTTAACTACTTGTGTTTGGTGAATTGTTGTGACTTAAGTCGTTTCGATTAGTCTGATTGTAATTTGACGTTGTGAGTTAATCTTTACGACTTGACTTATTACGATCGGATCTATTGTAACTTGACTTGTCGCGACTTGACACTTAATGCTAATTGTCACTTATCTAAGATCTCTCTCTAAGTTAAACTCGCATATTACATCTTTCGGTTTCTTTTGTTGACTTTAGTAAAATCCCGGGAGAGAATCAATCTCTCGGTTTAAGTCACAAGAGTTGTAAAATCCCGTTTAAGATTATATCATGACAACTACCGCTTCAGACGATTATTCAGGAACCTCAAAAGCTTTGGTGGTGAAAGTTTAAGAGATGTTGACTACCGATTTCTACAACGAGCTGAACGATACTATCATTTTGGTACTCAAGTCAACATCTTCTTAAACTGATTAGTATCCTTTGTACATATACTATACTTAATTGTATATAGATATATAAAATCAAGAAAAACCCATAAAAATCAGAAAATTAGAAAATACCAAAAATATTTCTCTTTAAGGCATGTCTTCTAGTATCGATAACATTTACGAACCTAGAAATGTCATTCAATAATGACACGGGTCTTTAAATGAAGTTCGAACAGAAATTCATAAAAGTTTTCAAAACACGCCTAAATGGCTTACAGTCACTTCAGGCTGTAACCCGGACTTCAAAAATGGCTTACAGTCATTTCAGGCTGTAACCCGGACTTCAAATCATGGCTTGCTATTACTTCAGATAGCAACCCGTTTTTCAAAATGGGGAAAACACGTAGCCAAAAAGACGGTTGTTCCTTTCACCGGTTGAAGTTCACCTGGGCATGGATTACTTTATATCCATGTTTCCTCGATCTAATGTACGCTTCAGGGAATTATTTCTTGATAAAGAAGAGAAATCTTCTTTTTATCGCCAAATATTCTCCCTTCTATGATTTTTCCGGAAAATATTTGTGCAAAACTTGGTGGTACCATGAGATTTTGATTTAAAAATCAAATTGAATTCAAATGTTTGATAAAATTTTCACTCAATCAATGACTTTAATATTTTATAAAAATATTTCAGTTTTAACATCCGTTATTGATTGAGGGGGAGAGTGATTTCTCAAGATTTTATGTATCATCAAAAACTCCCTACACTTTGTACAAAACCTTGCAACAAAACGATTTGTGATAGTTATGTGTCAGAATGAGAACATTTTCAAAGAGTTTTCGTTAAAGCTTCAAATCGTTTGTAAACTCATCAAATCTGACACATAACAACCTCCCTCACAGATTGAGGGGGAGCAAGAAAAAGGTTCCTCTTATCAGAAAATATTAAAACTAACCACATTTCTCTCCAAAACATTTTCTAAATTATTTAAATCAATTGAGATCAAAAATCTCGAAAGATTTGAAATTTTTGATCGGGGGAGAGAATGTGATTTAAATATGAAATCTGATAATCAAACGTGATCTTTTGGACTCAATAAATGTGCTCCCACATATGTGCTAAACTCTTTCGAAGATCGATGCACATATTGAGGGGGAGCAAAAGGCGTTTGTGGAAGTTATACCAAAGACCGACCATTTATCTTTATGCATGGAGTTATAAGGTTGGTTAAGGTTAGGTATGAGTTCCCATGATCCACCAGAACCGGAAGGATCTTCCCAGGGACAATACTCTAGATAGATTAGAAGTCCTTAGGAATGATTGAAAAAAGGAGTAAAGTGAGAAAGGGAAGAGTGCGGACTGAGATAGAGCTAGGACTGGAACAAACCCAACAAGGTTCTAGTGGTGAAGTCTCGGTAAGCACTGAAGGGGTTGAAGAATGAAAAAGTAATGTAATGAGAAAGGGTGAAAATAAATAGCCCTCCATATATTCAACCTTAGGGCAGAAACCGGGTTCAATGCATAATCTACTGGCGGTTACTAAGATAACACCGGTATTGAAGACAAGACGTCATGGTCCCAGTGACGCACTGCACTAAACTTCCCAACCACTCAAGTTCTCTTAAAAGAGCTTGTTTCATTCTCACGGGGAACCCTGTGCAATGTATCGACCGCTCATTGCGAGTTATGTTGATACCTAAAACAGGAGACGCCTCCCCAGTCTCCAGCAGCGGATCAAAACGCACTATTGAGTCTAGAGCCATGAGATCATCCATAAATCTCACTAGGACATACTTCCAATATGCTTATTGTTTCACACAATGTGGAAAGTAAGATAAAATATTTAGAGTCCTACGCATTATCCTTGTGGTATTGCCAGAACATCCGAGTGATATGAAAATATTCACAATGAAGATGGAAATCCTTCTAGAGCGAACATCACTCAAGCTCTTGGTAGGTGACATGTGAGATCCATCTTGGATCAATGATCAAGTGACAACTGGAAAGCAACGATAGTGCGATTCAACATTGAATCAAACTTGTTCCAGGATATAGATTGACGGATACTTTTGCAAAAACCTTTCAGGGTGCTCACCAACTCATTTTCGAGCACATTGATTGTGTATAATCTTTCAAACAAAAGTATTTTTGATGGAAATATGATTCAAAGCTTAAAACTCTCGTCGTGTCTCAAAAAATGTTTATCATATGACACGCGAGTGATTTCTGTAAATTAATTTCTCATCAATCCGTGAATATATATTCACCGATTCACTCTATCGTGCTGTCTGCTTTGAGATGTTCCGGTATGAGAACATGCTAAGTATGAAGATTCCGAAGTGGATTCTTTGGAAAATTCATTACTACAAGCTGGAAATTCCTGTCAAGGAGAGTCTTCTTTAAAAGAGACTCTACTTGATCACAGGTCGGTTTTCTCAAAACCGGAGGGTAGTCTGCCTCGCAGAACGAATGACAAAGCCATGTTCGTTCTCTATCTTTATTGCTAACTGTTTTATCTCAAGGACACATATAAAGATGGCGTTGATGGCTCCTATTTCCAGCTGAATCGGGTCAATCCATACCTCATGCTCACACATCCTCCTCACTATCAACGATGATGAGAGACTTACTACAACGAATTTTGAGAGACTACCAACAACGTTTCTGCAACTCTGATGAAAAGTCTCCAGATCCGCAACTCTGATGTGAAGTCTCCTAATACCGAAGGGTGTGAGCATGACGGTCCTAAAGTCACTACATCACATGAAGGCGATACTACTATGGATGAGCTTGGAGATTTACTGTGGCTAATGATCTCAAAGATACCTCAAAGATCACACATCACAAAGGAATCCAAATCACAAGTTCATTGCTTGAAGTACAAAGTGTGCTGAAAAGTAAAGAATCAGAACCTACGAACTACAAAGACTTAAGAATGCTATGATTCAATATTTATTTTCCGGGGTGACCTCCCTTAGGGGGAGATTGTTAGGAATACGTTTATTCATATGAAGACTCGGTCACCCCGATTATAGTTTAGCATGTTGTAGCTCGTAGTATTTATCGTATTAGCTAGAACGTAGTTTAGTATTAGTTAGTATTTGTGGAGTCGGGTCGGGTCTTTACCCACTATCAACCCGCTCCACAGCCCGTTTCAGGAGGCGTTTTATTGTAACTATAAATACCCCTTCCCTAGCTTGGAAGGGGTTGGACATTTCACTCTAATCTAATATTCATCTTGTTTCTCTCTCTAGAAAAGGCTCTCAACCCTCTACTCCTCATCTCTCTAATCTTCTTCTACTAATTCATACCATATCCACAAAACAATACGTGTTATAGATTATGAGTATCCTATATATATATATATATATATATATATATATATATATATATATATATATATATATATATATATATATATATATATATATATATATATATATATATATATATATATATATATATATCCTTGTGCTTCTAATATTTTTCTTGCAAGAATTCCATAGCTCGAACCCTTGGTGCCCTCAAACGAGGGGGAGCTTTCATTTCCGCCATAATTCACACATGAAACTTTTCGGTTTAAACCTTTTTGATTCTACAAAAACGGGGAGAAGTGAATATAAACTCACTAAATACTTGTCTAAAAATTAATTTTTGAATTTAATGAGTTTAGGTTTTATAATCATCAAAAAGGGGGAGATTGTTGATATAAATAATGCCTAAAACGTTATTCATATTTTTTGATATTTCTATGTTTTGATAATCACAAAATGAAAACTCATTAAACTAAAGATTATGACGTAAACAAGTATTTAGTAATAAATATTCATTTTAACCACCTAATCACTTAAGGTATGAATAAACAAAATGTTTATTATATTATATGATCAAAGGAACATTTTATTAATCCCTAGATTTTTATAAAATGTCACAAATATTTTATATCTTTCAGAAAATCATTTTTGTATTAAATAAAAATGTTTAATTAACCATAAATATATAAATTCAGATTTTCAATCAAAATTGTCAAAAATGTTCCAGAAAAACCTTCCCCACAAAAAGACAAATCTGAGCAATGTTCAGATTGGGCAACCCCCTTAATTATAAAGGCGGTCCCCTTAATAATTAAGGGGCCCGGTCCCTTAATTAAGGGGACCGGCACACTCCTGAACCTCCCCAGCTTTGCCTATAAATACTGGTTCATTCCTGCATTTTTTCCTTGCCTTTTTGCACAAAAACTTTATGCCCTAATCTCTCGAAATCAATTCTTTGATCATATAATCATAAGCTTTTGTTTCCAAGTGATTCAAGCTTCAACACTCAAGTGCAAAGAGAAGAATACTTCTATTAATCAAGACTAGAAGTATTACAACTTAGTATCACCTTGCTATCTAAGTTGTTAGTTCATTCCAACTTGTTTATAATTCATTGATTGGTGTATAAGGTGTGTATATTGGTTAGCTAGATTTAGACATAGGAACTAGATTAGTTGGGAGTGTGAAGTTGTACAAGAAGTGAAGAAGTAGAGGTGTGTAGAAGTAGAGGTGTATAGAAGTAGAGGTGCATAGAAGTAGAGGTTAGTAGTGAAGACATAGAAGCCGTAACATAGTGTAGAAGCCTTGAAGTAGTGAAGACTTAGAAGCCTTGAAGTAGTGAAGACATTGAAGTCTTGAAGGTGTGAAGTTATAGAAGCCTTGAAGAAGTAGAAAAGTAGAAGTAGTGAAGTAGTGACAAGATAGAAGTTATGAAAAGATAGAAGACATCAAGTTGTGAAGAAACAAGAGTTGTGAAGAAGTCTAGAAGGTGTGAAGAAGTTGTGGTATGATTGAAGTTGTGAGATTGGTTCTAGCTACGATTAAAACTCGACATTTAGCTTTGTGCCATTAAAATTGGTGTAAATTAAGGTGTGTACGGTTTTCTCCGCCATAAGGGAGCCTGTTGACTTAGTGAAGAAAACTCTCGAGTTCGGTGCTCGGGGAATGGAGTAGGGCAAGGAAGGTGTCCTTGTAGCCGAACCACTATAAATCTTTTGTCTCTCGGTTTGATCTTTCCATCTCTCATTCTTTACTTAGCTCACTTACTTACGTTTTGCATATAGTTATAATTGCTTACATTGTGCATATAATGATTTCACATAAAGATCAAACGAATTTCCATTCATAAAACCAATTTCATATAATCAACCTAAAAGAACATACGTGTAATAGATAATATAGTAGTTCTCACACTAAAATTTAATCAAGTATTTATCAAAAAATTATATTGAATAAACTCGAATCTACAATTTAGAAACAAAGTTTTTATAAAATTAAACAAACTTAAATTGAGGCCTTCTAAATAAACGAACTTAAACAGAGGCCTATATGAAGGATTGTTGAATTTGAAACTTCTTCGTTAAACGGACCCAAAACAAAGGCTCCTATGAAGGTTATCGAATTTGAACCTTCTTCATAAAACGAACCCAAATAGAAGCCTTCTAAATAAACAAACTTAACAGAGGCCCATCTGAAGGGTTGTTGAATTTGAACCTTCTTCATAAAACGAACTGAAACAGAGGCCCATATGAATGTTGCTGAACTTGAACCTTTTCATAAAATGAAACTTAAATAGAGGCCCCTTTTTCTCCAATTCAGAACATAACACAGGCCGTATCAGAGGCTGCTCTGTTTAAACTCGATAGAGGCTGTTGAAATGGCAAACGTAAAGTTTGTAGTTGGAGGAAAATCTCGGTATTTAGGGATGAAAGTGTATATTTCAGTGGTGTTTCCATGTAGTAACAAGGATGTAGGGAATTGTGGTTGAATTACCGTTATTTATGGGAAACGGTTATTTGACTCAGAAAAATGAGACTTATTGTTGCGGGTCCCACGGATGGCGCCACTGATTGTACAAAAAGATGTACATAACAGGCCGTCAATGATGATTGACGGAATTAGGAGTGATGGTGGTGATGCCGAGTGCAAGATAACCTGAAAATAAGAAATAGAAGACACTACGTTAGATGGAGCGCGGGGGGAAGCCCCCGTGAACCGCCTTTGGTGTGAGAATCAGTCATGGTTATTATGTCATGAAAGTATTGAGGTAGAGAAGATGATATCTCTCAGGTTAAGTTAGATTCCATACCTCTTGTGATGACTTCCTTATTTACAGGCATAATAATCTGATAGAGCAGTTACATAGGGTGTGTGGAGTTAGTTACAGAGGTCATGGTAGAGAACATGGCTGAGATCATGGCTTTTAACCATCCCCATGAACAGCTTGGGTATCCGTACCCATCACCCCATAAGCCTCCGACGAAACAGGAGCGAAAGGTTTGCTAAACAAGGAAGTTGTGACCTCAAGAGCATCCGAAACGTTACCCAAAATGGCCGGTGCATCAGCAACAACATCAATGCCCGCTGTTTTGATGAAGGATGCAACACGCTCAGTAAGTGCAGCCTGAGTAGCGACAATACTTTCTTTAATTTTAGCAACGTGCCACTGACACTTCCCTAAGGCAGAGGATAAGGGCTCAGCCCCCACGAGCGCATTATCCTCAGCATGCCATATGGGAACAAAAAGCTGCTCCGGATCCAGTTGAAAATCAGCTACGTCAGGAACGTTGGCAAGCAGGCCATCAAGGCAAAGAAGATTCACAACGTCCGCAATACGGCCCTCCTTGTAAGCTAGTAAAGTAGAAAACAAAGGAAACTCAAAATCCTGAACGGCTTGCAACGCGGACTGGTAGTTTGCCTCCGCAGAAGGACAATGGGCAGTGACACCTGAAAGATCCGTTCCTAACTTACTATGCCCAAGATAGGCTACTAACCCATCCTGAATCCCTTTAATAACAGCGGAACCTATAATTATCTCGGACGCTGCAACATAGTCGGGAGAATTCAGACATTTGACATAAGCAAGTTTAATGCCATGTGTCACCAACCAACGACGCTCAGCCACAACGGTAAGAAAGCGAGGATAAAACGTCTGGTGAAAATGTAAGGACAACTCCTCAACGTTGTTATCTAGAAAAGCTATCTTACGGGCAAGCACAACCACTTGAGCGTCCAGAATCTTCTTAAACTTAGTCTCTAAATCATCAACGGCTGACAATTTGATGCGTAACTTCGAACACACAGACACAGACTCAAGTTCACGTACCTACAAAAAAGAAGAAGAAGTAACTAAGGAGGAAAAAAACCTAAGGATGAATACCTGACAGGCAAGGGACTCATTCTCGGAAATCAATACATGATCCGAAGGTGGAACTAAAGACTGGAGCTCCGCCACCTTCGCATCAAGAGAATCTCGTTCCCTCTAGAGAGCGAAATTCCGTTCAATTAAAGAGTCCTCCAAAGACTTCAGCGCAGACACCTGGTTACAAAGGTTGAAGGCTTCTGCAGCCTCAGCGTTAGCTAATGAAAGCCTCGCCTTCAGATTTTCAATCTCTTCATCCTTAGCCTTTAGTAAACGGAATCTCTCATCACAAAGACCGTACAGGTTATTCTTCTCACGGAGAAGGGATTTCGAATGATTCCTCACTTCAGAACTTAGTACTGTCTGATGGGTCGTGCTCATGTTAAACACGGAGAACAATTGCTCATAGTCAAGGCCGTGAATAGCAAAAAACATACTCGGAGGAGCAAGCCCATCAATAGCATCACCGCACTCTAATGGTTCAGTAAGCTGGGATCCTTTAGACACCCCACTCCGGAATATAGACATCCTCATGATGATCAGGATCAATGTCAGCAAGGACACGGGAGCTACTACCGGAAAAAGCCTTTGCACCATATGTAACTAAACTACGATCAGGGGAAGAGAATCCCTCAACCATTTTACCTTTTGAGGTAGCAGTAACCACGGTAGAGGTGGCAGCAGCAGTCGTGGTCACTAACAAAGTGCTATGCTTGATAAAAGAACCTACATCTGCATTAGAAACATCAGGATCGACAAAATCATCAACTGACAACCGCAAGGTACCAGCGGATTCCGTCACAGAAGGAAACTTAACAACAACACTGACATCCCTTTTAAGCTTTTTCGAAGGATGAGAGAGACCATCCAAAGAACCTCCCCCCACTTTTTTACCCGGTTCTGATACAACGTATAACCCCGTGGACTCAGTAATCTTGCTCATGGAATGAGGGGAACAGGAAGTATGATCAGCGCCACCAGCAAAATCCTGTGAACCAGAAGCTTTAACATCAGACAAGGGAGAGGCCACTTGCCCATCAACGCCCTCTGTTTTCCTTGAAGAACCTTCTAATTGTTCTTTCTTGGCAGGAATAACTTCAAGAAGATCTGGAATATCCACAAAAACATCCATTGATAAAAGAAATTCAAGATCTAATTACGGGCCTCGAATGGTAAATCACAAAGGCGATAATAATTGTGCAAGATGAAAAAGAGAAAAAAAAAGAAGAAAGAAACGCATAAATTGAATATTTATACCCCTTAGGACGCTTATTCCAAAAGCGCAGCCAGAAGATGAACGGTTTAAAAACCGTCCACGCTCCCACGATCTTATCCGTTGACTAAAAAAGACGCAAAACGAAGAAGCTTATAATCCAGAAAGGATCAATTAGTACCATAGTATAGACACATTCACAGCACGCTACAACAGCACGCGAGCAATAAATGCACTAGACTGGGGGGACTTGATAACGTATAATACGGGTAGTAGGCTTATTGGGCCCGGACTGTATTATACACAACTGGGCCCCAGCCCAACAAAACAAGTGATGACGTATAATACGGATAACAGGCCCAATGGGCCTGGATCGTATCATATATAACCGGGCCCCGGCCCAACAAAGCAGAGATCCAGACATCACCAAAGCCCAAGCTACGAGCAGGGCGCGGCCCGGATTTCTAATGACGCACGTGGACCATAGGAGCGACACTTCCGAAGTAAGCTTACGAAGCGGCCCATTGTCCGGTAGATCATCCGCATCCGCGGTCATGATTAAGCTGCGGTCACTTGCCCAACAAGGGGCCCACCCCGGCCACTACAACAATGTCCGAAATACTAGAAAACCCTAACATTTCGACCATCTATAAAAGGTAATCTCAGTACACATGCGCGAGGTACGATCCTCTCACACATCCCAACACAAACAAATTCCTCTGACAATATGAATACTTACTCTCACGCCGGAGCTTAATCGTGGGGTCCGTCCCCACGGTAAGGCTAATAGTTTGCTTCCATTTGTGTAGGTATTCAACCCATTACTTGGATTAGTGCAAGGCTTACACAACGGACGGTCCATCAAGGACAACCCAACGCATATCAAACCCAATCTTAACCCTTCCACACGTTTTGCACTAACACATACAAACCTACAAAATGGTTAAACACTAAATTGTAAGCGTAAAGCTTAGTAAGTAATAGACATAACAAGCTATCATATATCATTTATACACATTTATATCATAAATAACACTTACTAGTCCAAGAGACTAAGATCATACAATTACTTGCATCCTTGCACATCAACATAACCCCTCCACACTTTTTGCACTAACACATACAAACCCACAAAATGGTTAAACGCTAAACCGTAAGCGTAAAGCTTAGTAAATAATAGACATAACAAGCTATCATATATCATTTATACACATTTGTATCATAAACAACACTTACTAGTCCAAGAGACTAAGATCATACAATTACTTGCTTCCTTCCACATCAACATAAGCTTCACAAATCAACATTAACATCATAACTAAGCAACTCACTTCCTAACTTGTTTAACCAACTCGCCTTACTCTAATCTTAATCCAAGCATCCTAAAACTCAAACCTTCTACATCCTTAGCACAATCAAAACATAAAACAAGGCACATAACAAAAAATATGATAAACTCAATATACTCTATTGTTATAGTCAAATTACTTACCTCTTATCCAATACTTTAAATTTTAAAATTATGAATTAACCTAATTTAAAACGTTTCATCAACTTGCTATTTAATATGAATTCTATCACTTGATGCAATTTAAGTAGGGCTGAGCAAATCCACCCGAAAACCGACCAAAACCGACCTTTTTCGGTTCGATTTCGGTTTTGTATATTTATTTCAGTTTTAATCGGTTTCAGTTCGGTTTCGGATTTTGTCAGTTTTTTCGGTTTGAGACACAAAAACCGACTATTCGGTTCTGTTTCGGTTTTGATGTCTATTTCTCGGTTCGGTTCTCGGTTTAAGTCTTTTCTTTTGCGATTTTTGGGTCGGGTCGGTTTTTGTCGATTCGGGACGGGTTTGACCCGATGCTCACCCCTAAATTTGAGTAATATGATCATAATTACATTGTAAACCAAACAGCCTACATAATGTATTATAAATTACAGTTATATCTATTATACAAACCAAACAACTTACATAATGTAATTAGATAACAATTACATCAAATTAAAGTAGATTACAAAGAAACAAACATGACCTAAAGGGGTATTTATTAGGTGGGTGTGCTTATGAAGGAATGGTTTGCTTTCTAACTGTAAACGTTTGGTATTATGGAATAGATTGTGAATAGGAAAATCACATCAGAAATATCATTCCAAAAGGTGGGTGTCAAATTTGATTCCTCAGGTCTTTCTTTTTTAACGGCCTTATATTTTCATGCTTTTAATTAACAAAATATATATATATTTTTTTTGTGGGCTCACTATATTAAAATAGTTCATAAACTATAATTTCAAATTTTTCTATAACATATAATTATGGGATAGCTTGGCTACAATTTTTGTAGCCAATTGGCTACAATCCTTCACAAAAACAACATAAGCAATTAATTAGGGACCGACATAAAAGAATCTGAGACCCACAAAAAGAATCAGAGACCCACGTTTATAGCATATAATTGTAGCAAATTGGCTAAAAAATTGTAGCTAATATATTTCATATAATTAAGGTCCCAAAATTCAAACAACCATCATCGTCGATCGCCGTCGGTGACTTACAAAAACCGTCGTATGAGAATCCTTCCATCGCTACCTACCGCCCAACATATGCATCACCAATCACAACCACACATCGACCAAAACCATACCAACACATAACCTTAATGGTGGGAATGATGATTATGTCGGCATTATTCATGATTCATATGAAGGGTAAGTAGTAATGACATAATTTGATGGCGGTGCCGCGGTGACGTGTAATAGGACGATGACAACAGTTGATGGCTGTGAGATGGTATATATTTAGGTGTGAATGACGGAAAAAAGGGTATTTAAGGAATGAGTATCAATATATAAAATTTACTTAAATGCATATATTAGGTGATTTAGAAAAAGGAAATAAATTGTGAAAACAGTTAAAAACATAATAATAGCTAATTAATATGGGTTTAGTTAGCGGAATAATCATACATATTTAGAAGCACCTATAATTAATTAATTAATTAATGATGATGTTATTTTCTCTCTTACTTTTCTTTCTAATCTATATCAAATCAAACCCATCTATAAAACAAACGGCACGTAAAAGTATAACAATGTCTCTTTGCACTTATTCTTTGATATCTAACAAACAAGTCAGCTACCATACAACAAACAAATAGACACAAGACAACAACTACTAATGGGTTTGTGGTCCACTGGGCATGTCTTATTCAATTAAGCGTGCCTAGTGGAGAGTAGTACCGGTTTGGGTGACCAAAACGGGAAGTCCTCCCTTGTGGACCACTGCCCTGTCGGTACGATTTCAAAGTCCTTCAATGAAGGTTTCAACCCACTAGGGTTTGAATCTGGAGAAGGCATGATTTACTTCAAATTAAGTGTCGTGCCTTCGGGCGGCTTAAGTTGAAGGTTTTTCTCCCATCGAGTTTCAAATTGGACATGGATTTC
Source organism: Artemisia argyi (assembly GCA_030686995.1). Taxonomy (NCBI): domain Eukaryota; kingdom Viridiplantae; phylum Streptophyta; class Magnoliopsida; order Asterales; family Asteraceae; genus Artemisia; species Artemisia argyi. Next base: position 36,131,118 of record CM060677.1, on the reverse strand, counting down.
TCTTAAAGAAAGTAATCGTTCAAAAAAAAACAAGACAACAACTAATTAATGAGATGGCCGTTGAAATCCTTGGTAGAAAAGGCAATACTTGATTTTTAACATAGGAAATTTAGGGCATGTTTGGTATGTTTGGTACGAGGTTTCATTTCAATAATGGTGTTTGTTTGATAAATATTGATGTCAAACATGACAATGATAGATAGATATATTTTATACTTCAAATCACTCTAAGAGCCAAGGTATGAAACTTTCATATGTGAGAGACCCACCTTATACCTAAACTCATACCTATTGTGGTTCATGATAGCATATCAAACGCACATCTAGTTACATTTTTTATCTACTATCGAACATAAAAGTGTGTTATAGGCAACATAATCGAGCAAAAGGATGACATAATCGTTTATAGTCACTCATAGGAGGTTTGTAACCCTGAGTACAGTGTTGCGTGTAAAATAAAATAAAAAAATATAAAAAATAATCAAGATCAAACAATACGAGTTGGCTTTATATAAAAAGCTAGTTTATGCTTTTAAAGATATATAGAATATATATTTTATAAGGCATGAGTTAACCACACCCTTCTTAAGCCACACCCTCCCTATTTTACCAGCTGCTGTCGCTTGTACTGTCTGCATTAAAACCTGTACATTTTAACTAAAAGTAGGTGGAACCCCTGGTAGGGAGGGTGCGGTCAACACATCCCATTTTACAATACACAAAAGAAGAAGCTACTGTGATTTCTAGAAAGTTTATACGCTGAAAAGAAGTAAGCAAATGATGGATATGGAAACTCATGCATGTATCTAGTCATACATCCATCATCCATCATCCATCATCCATCATGCATTTGCATGTACACCAGGCTTTATATCATATCATACAATCCATATCTCATCGATCAACTTGTCAACCTAGCACTAATCACTATTTACCGATCGAACAAATGCACAGTTTTCTCTTTGTTGTTTATTAATTAGCGAAGATCGAGTTATCATATATTTCTTGGTTTGCTAATTGCTACTATTATTTTTTGTTCCTAGTCGTCATATCACACGTATATGTTTTTGATCTGAACATTCTTAAAATTAAACCTTGGAAAGCTTAACTAAGGTGGTGTATGTTTTTTAAAAAGTGTCTCTTAACAGCCTTTTAATGTGACTCGTTCAAACGCGGTCAGACATTTGAGTCATTAAGTGCGTTTGATTTTTTCTTCTCGTTCAGAGTCAATTAGAGGTTCAAACCTCTTAACCAACAAGATGTGTAGGGGATGTTTTGTTGCCTCTTAATGTCTTTTAATGTTTATGTGTCGTAAGAAACATATTTATATCATTCAGATATTTTTTTTTTACAAAAAAACAATCAATATTATTTCATTCAGATTCAGACATTTACATCTCAAATTCAGATTCAGATGTGCAAATCAAATTTAGATTTAGAGCCTCTTAATAAACAAACAACACCTAAATTTAATTTGTGTTGCCTACATCCTACTTGTTTATCGTTGATGAGCATGACACACGGGTTGCTTATTCTGTAACCAACCCACCCTTCGTAGATTTCCTTTGCATGAGGGGTCTAATGTTGCAAAGTTTATAAATAACGCGAGACTTGACGTGACAACATGATCAAGCCTCACGTCTTAGCAGTTAAAGCGAAACTTTTACGTTTATAAGACATGGCATAAAGCGGCACACAAATTATAAAAATATTTATATATCAATATCATATTTCATATATAATCAAGGCTCACGCCTTTAAAACCATGGATGTTGCTCAAATATAACATGTAAAACATTTCTTAAACCATCCATACACATTCATTTCCAAAACAGCAAAAGCATAAACTGCTTCAAAGCTTTTGAGGCTGATCTTCCATCACAAGTTCCGCATATTAATTGGGTCTTCTAACTAGAATCGGTACGACCACAAGCGGAGATACCAGGACGGCAGCGTGCACATTTGGCCCTCAACTTACGCAATTTTAGTTTAGAATTTTAAACATATATGGTTATTTTTGTATTAATTTGCCTATGTAGCAAAAATTTTGTTGTACATATCTATTTTAAACGGTTAAGTTTCATTTGTTCACTCGACAATAATGTTTTAGCTTTGTTTCTGAATCCATATAATAAACAAAGCATTTTTTATTTTATTTTTATTTTTATTATTATTTTTTTTTTATCAAGTATTCGACTTGAGAAGGTAGCAATTATGCTTGTATCTTCAAAAATAGTTTGTCTGTTGTAAAATGAGCAAAATTTGTATATACAAGCTGAAATGCGTTTTAACCCAAACCATTTTGTTTAGCCAAATCATTTATCTCGAAATCAGTCTAGTATATTATCCCACTCGTACTAGCATTTTTCATGCCTTCTTTTTCTCATATGGAAACTACATTATTTAGTGACTAAAACAAAGTTTACGATAATTTGATGTTTTTTGTGGTACCTAAAATCTCTTTCTTATTTTTCGAAACAAAACGAATATAACAACGCAATAAACAGTAGTACTTGTATATTCCAAGCCTGTGTTAATTTTCGTTTTATTCTATTCGAAAAAGGTACTAGAAATATAAATGGAACATATAGCGAGACACAGGAGCCTAGAGATGACAATAGTTGTGGTGGGGTTTTATGTTGTAGATATAATTTTTTTATTTTTTATTTATTTATTTATTTTTAATGTATAACTTTAATCACTGTGTTTGTTTGTATATGTGTGATGACGACAAGCTGAACTCATGTCCGCCGCCCAACTCATACGGCGCATTACTGTTATGAATAATAAATGCGTTACTACCACTACCACACTGATATGTCTTTTTAACCCACCGACTAATAACTGACCCCATGGTGAATTATTTTTACCAAATATACATGCAGAGAGTTTTTTTGGCGTGAACCATTGGCTAAACTCCTGAACCACGTACGTACCCTTGGCTGGTTAGCTATTTTTGCACTTCTGGGGCTCTTTCTTAACTTTTATTTTCTTTCCTATTTGTCGTTATTGTTGATAAACCAATGTTTCAGGGTTAGTTTTCTGTATATAGAGCTAGATGTTTAATTAAACATGGATAGATTTAAAAAAAAATAAATAAATAAATAATAATAAATAAAATAAAATTGGTTTTAGATCAAGAGTTTGGATTAAATGAGAAATAAAATTAAAATAAAAAGTATCGTAAAAAAATTATAACCACACATTTCTAATGAATTAATATATATATATATATATATATATATATATATATATATATATATATATATATATATATATATGGGGAGCTTTATTTTCAGAACCCTGTTAAGTGCGGAAACTGCGACAACTCTAATTTTACATTAAAAAACATGCATGTTTATATAAAACATGTATGTTTTCTTACATACACCTTAATACACGTACATGCGTAACATATATGTTCTTATAAAACCATTTTGCATTGATATGTTGCACTAAACAGGGTTTTATATGAACATGTATGTTACGAAGGTATGTGTATTAATGTGTATGTAAGAAAACATGCATGTTTTATATGAACATGAATGTTTTGTAATGCAAAATTGGAGTTCTCACAGTTACCGCACTTAACAGGGTTCTGAAAATAAAGATACATTAAATATAGGATAAAGATCAAATAAAAAGACAAATTTCTGTAAAAAGAATAAAAATAATTTTTTATAAAAAAAAGTTCTTGAAAAATTCCACAAGATCGGGTATGTTGGTGGATGAAAAAGTTGTGAATGAAGTTTTTCTAAAAGTGGATAATTTATCCAAAAAAATTTATAAAAAATACGTTTATACATTAAATCGCTTTTTTGTGTATCAAAAATTCGTTTTTGGACCCAACTTCTTTTGACTTTTTTCATCAAAATAATATTGTGCATCTAACTAAAACAAGTTAAAAATTTTGTGCAATAAAATTTTTTCGCGCATTAAAATTCGTTTTTTTGTGCATTAAAAAAGACGTATAAAAACTTAAAATTAGAAAATTTCTTTCACAAAAGTTTTTTGCACCAACATATCCGATCTTGTGAAATTTTTCGAGAACTTATAAAAAAAATCTTTTTATTCTTTTTACGACTATCTGTCTTTTTATTTTAACTTTACCATATATATATATATATATATATATATATATATATATATATATATATATATATATATATATATATATATATATATATATATATATATATGCATATCTTTTATTTTTTGCATCTTCATTTGAAATGCTTGACAAAAAAAAAGAAAAAAAAAATCACATTTTTCATTCTAATGTCTCTTCTTCACTAGATCTACATTCTGTGGATCAAAATATATAATTTATATTTGTAGAATTAGGATTGAATGAAAATAAATTTTAAAATATATATATATATATATATATATATATATATATATATATATATATATATATATATATATATATATATATATATATATATATATATATAATCAAATATTAAAAATGCATCGGCTTTTATCTCTATTTATCTACGTGTATTTTCTAATTTAAAAATAGATAAATATGCATATATAGATGTATTTCATGTTATTGGTTCAGGGATTAGATATGTATGGATCATTTTTGATCCTCTGTGTTTTGTAGTCTTGAACTTGTGGGTTCTTTTCTCTTTTTAATTCGTTTGATTAATTGGAATGGGATGTCATCTTTTTGTATTTTGTTGTTTTCGTGGGTTTTATATATTGTTGCTTTTCTAAAAAAAAATCTGTATTTTTCGTCTTCTATACATTAGATGTGTTGTTAGTACCACTTTTCATTATTTTCACTTCAAAAGCACTTACAAAACTAAATATGATGTATCTAAATAAATAAATATGTACTCCTCCCATTCAAAATTAATAATCCACATCTTATTTTTGAAATATCTTAATTGAATTTGTAAAACACTACTAAAAATAGATAGAGAAGTTTGTTCGATTATATCATATATATTAATATTAGTTAAAATTAATATTACAAACTTTAAATAAGACATTAATTAATGAGCTAATGGTAAAACCGGCATTTTGCAAAAAGTAAGAGAGTCGAAAACAATAATAATTACTCTCTCCGTCTCAAAATTATTGTCAGGTGAAAAAATCACAAATTTTAATAAAAGTGGGTCAACTACAATTTTTAACAATTCATTTAGAATATTCTTCTACTAAATTCCCTTTATATTACTTAAAAGAGAAAGTGGACAATTTTTTTGAGATATGGACCATTAATTTGAGACGAAGGGTGTGTAATTTTTGTAATTTGTGTGTTTTTTGTCGAGGAAAAATTATTGTAGGACGTAAGGAACATTTAATTTAAGTTGATGCATATCTAATATGTGATTATATTTGTATGTATCTATATTACCTTATAATGTATTTAGGACATCTATATTTAAAAGTTTTAAAATGTTTAAGACTAAAAATATTTCTTTAATTAGAAAGATGTATACACATATAATTAAAAGCATAGAAATTTAAGACTTACAAGAAAAGAAGTATAATTTACATCACTTTAATACACATAAATTTTTCAGACTTACAAGACAAGAAGCATAGTGTACACCACTTTAATGCATATATTGAAGAAAAAAAATATTAATGCTATTTAATGTAGTCAATTAATTAACTGGTAAATAAACATAATTAATACAGTTATTAAAACAACCCATACATAATAAATAAAAATTATCAAGCATATTGTACAACCAAATTAAACACAATTCTTACATTAAATGTCACTAATACAAATAATAAAGCACATTATACAAATATTCAAGCCCAAACGGGCAACGGGCCAAATAGGCTTGAGCCCGAATGGGTGCGGGCCAAACGGACTAGAGCCCAAACGGGTACGAGCTAAACAAAATTCTTGATATCCGTAAATTTATCGGCAAAAAAGAACATAATAAAGTAAAATACATGATTCATCGAAAAATTTAATTTCAGAGTACCAGCCGCTGCAACGCACGGATACCCTGATTAATAATTTGTAGCTGAGTTTACACTTTTGTATAAGGAGGGCACTGCCCGCTCGATTTAACACGTATTAAAATCGATAGAAAAAGAAAATATTCTATCTGATAAAACATTAGCCCAAAAAAGCCGCAAAACATATACATATAAGTTTCGAACGAGTTTACACAAACGTCTCGACAGGACTTGGAAAATTTTTATGATCAGAATTAAGTTTTATTTAGGTTGTCTTGATTTCATGACTCTTGATAATGAACTTTCAACTTTTCCTTATATAAAGTTAGGAGGTAACGTGTGCGTGGCCAAATAAAGTGATAAAAAATAGTACAAGGATATACATTTTAATCAAATCAAAACTTTTGCAAGTGTAGCTGCCAAGTGAATTCGATCATATTAAGTTATTAACGTATGAATAGATTTTTTTTTTGTTTGTTTGTTTTTTTTTTTTTTTTAGCAAAATGTATGAATAGATAGATAGTAAAAATATCACCTTATAAAATAGTTGAGTCGGGATTTTCAAGCAAACACTCTTCGACAGACAAAATATTGGCACGTGAGTCACATAGTTTTTCTTTTTTTAGAGCAAATTTGGTGTGTTACAGTTAAAACAGAACAGAGAAGGAAACTAGAAATTAGAAACCAAGAAACAAAACACACGCTATTACAGGGGATGTTTGTCTAAGCTTAATTTTTGGGCTTAAGTTTATCTCAAATAAGTAGTTTATGATAAATAAACTCATAAACAAGTTTTAGTGTTTGTATAATTTTGTACAAAAAGAAAAAACAAAAGACTTAGAAAAAAAACTATATACAGTAAGACCAAAAGCCACACATAAAGAAACCTATCATTGGCGCTATCAAACTCATTTCATATAAAGATGAACCTATAAATATGATTGATAAAAATGAAAAATTGATTGGTGAGTAATGATAAGAGAGAATATGTTTATAACACTTGTCAAAATATAAATGTATTAGGCTTATTTATATGTTTTTTTTTATTAGGACTATTTATCACTACTCATTCATACCCTCTTACAAGCTTTACCAAACACGAGCTTATTTTTGCAATCTAAAAGGAAATAAAATATCGAACAAAATATTAGAAGTGAATACCGAAAGGATCTGAAAACTGTATTGAAATGAACCGATTAAAAATCAGATAAAATATGTCAAAAGCGAATTGCATGTCAAAATAGAACTGAACCGAATTAAATATTTGATTTTCGGTTTGCTTTTTTGAAAAAACATAAACCGAACACGAATACCGAATTCCCATAAATATATATACTTATTATATACATAACAACACAAAACATGAATAATTGACCAATGAAAATCCAAAATTGGCTTAAACCTTCAACAAAAATTATAAGAACTGATATTAGGGTTAGTAAAATCAAGAAATTGATTTGCTAAAAGTTGTTTAACTTGATAATTGGATTGCAAAACGTGCTTACGAACATGCCCATAGTCGAAGTTTTAATATTTTGAGCCAATTAATAAAAATGTTTGGCGACTTGGCGAGTCAACTAGAGCCTCTTTGACTATCTTGGTTGTAACCATGTTAAATGTTACCAATAAACTCCATTTTACCATTTATAAATTTCGTTTAACGATGTATAAAATGGTAAATATACATTGTCAAAACTAGTAATATAATAATACTTGGAGCGTATAATTTTCAAGTTTCAAGCTACAAGATCACTGAAAGTGTCTTCACTTCAAAGTTATATGTGCAAGAATGTATGTAAATGAATACAAACAATCAAAAATTCCTTTTTTCTCTACCAGTGCTTTAATTAAGAAATACATCTAACGAATATAAACAATCAGAACCTTATACTCGTTTTTCGTCAAACGGTTGCAATCTTATTTTGAATAGCATGTAATTCGTTATTCGTATATCATATTTTACTACTAGTAATTTACACTAGTTTCCAATGTGAATACAGGCCAGCAATGAGAGTCCGTCCAATGACAAAAGGCCCATTTAGTACTTTATTGCAAAATATTCTTCTCAATGGATCATACAAATGAAGCCGACAAAAATTCAAAAGTTATGTTTAAAAACTAAAAATATAAACATCGCATTTTAAAAGTTTTACCCGTAACTTAAGCGTCAGAAAGAAAAGAAAAAAATGATTGTAAGGTTATTTTATTTATTTATTTATTTTTAACCACTAAATATGCTAAAATTAGTTGGAACAGTCACACTATTTGCGAAAAAAACATGTGTCATATAGATCCTGAAACAATTACACTCTCTGTATCAAAATTATTGTCAGGAAATAAAAATCACACGATTTAATAAAAGTGAGACTATTATAATTTTTAACCACTCAAATAAAATATTCTTTAATTAAATTCTCTTTTTATTGCTTAAAATGGAAAGTGAATAATTATTTTGAAATATCTAACAAGAGAAATATGGAGTATAATTTTGATACGAAAAGCTTTTTTTTTTTTTTTTTTCTTTTTTTAATGAAAACAGTGAGCATAAAGAAAGGTATCAGGTATGTTACAAACTTACAATCCTCTCGAGTCTCGAGTATATTGCTAGATTCATTTAACATTTAACTATCAAAATAGTTATATAAAGGAGAGATTGTAAATTATTTATTGCTCGTCTTAACGGCCCCAATATTTATGTGGAAGGGTGCGGCTAACATTTTTGGGGAGGGTGGGGATAACGGCCCTATGTGTGTAGACTTTTTGTCAGATTTCATTGGAAAGTAGAAAACTCATTATTCAAATTGTGTAGTACTAAATTTTATTTTAGTTGTTAAGGTAACTTTTTAAAAAATAGTAAAGCTGGAACGTATTTAATTTAGAGAGTTTATGTAAAATTTGTTATACAAATTATTTACTCTTAACATAGATTCTTGGTTGCCCCTGTGTGTACAAAGGATAAGAAGTTATCCATATATGCTTGGGATGCATGATCATGTAAAAAAAATAACAATAAAAAAATTTTTTTAAAAAATAAAAGTCAGTGGTTCACATTCTCTTTAAATTAAAATAACCTTGGTTATACAAATTAGCAGATTCAGAGTTATGAGTTATATATTGATGTGAAATTGTGTACAAGTGAAAAACAAGTAACCAAAAATTATTGTGTACGTATCATTATTTACTTTTGGTGATAACCAAATTGATACTCAAATTGTTTACTTTCAATTCATTTATAAGGTATATCAATGTCTACCGTTAGTTGATATTGTTCTTTTTAAAAAATATTCAGCCCCCTTAACTCAAAATCATGGCTACGCCCCTGTTTGTAAATGTTGTAAAGCTAAGCAAAATTTTGCTATTTGCACTTGCGCCTGTCAGCGGGAAGCCGAGAACTGAGCTTGACTAGTACTTAAGGTGTGTTTGGCGAAGGCTTATATGGGGCTTATAGGGGCTTGGCCTTTTAAAATAAGTTGGCTGAAAACTTTAGCCTCATAAAATTGGCTAAAAACTTTAGCTTGGGTCTTTTGAATAATAAATTACTTATTTGCCCACAAAAATATAAAGTATATACAAAAACTCATTTAATTATGTCATTTTTAGTAATTTTGCAATAATAAGTCCCAACCCCAACCCATTTGCCAAACAAGTTTATAAAAATACAAATTTTAATTTCGGCTTGTAATATAAGTCACAGCCCCAGCCTATTTCGCCAAACATACCATGCACTTGCTATTTGCATCTTTTAAAGTGTATATATGCAAATGCTCCGATAAAAAAAAGAAACGATGTCATTTTCTCGTTTTAGGTAACGTAGCGGATCAATCATGTTATCATTGTCGTAGCAAATGTGACAATTCGTTTGGATAGCTTGCTATCTTTGTCGTCTGAGTGGTGATCTCACTGATCGCCTTTAATCCACGCTTTATGTATGCGTATACATGGAAAGGTATTTTTAAGGGAGTTGATACTCTCATCACATTTTTTTATGCAAATACCACAACTGTGCATTACAGTGTTATACGGTACAATACTGTAATGCACAAGTTGTGGTGCAAGTATCAAAAAATATGATGGGGGTATCAAGTCCCTATTTTTAATTATGCCATTTTTGTAATGCAATCACTTTGAATGATTTTACGGTGAGTTGGGTCCACGTTAATAAATTTTCTCAGTTCTTTGCAATGTTTTGAAACCCGGGTCGACCCGGTCGGGTTAATCAGTTCGACCAGTTCTGGCCAAAAAACGGGTCAAAAAACCCGGGTTTCTAAAACCGGGTTAACCGGTGTGACCCGGCGGGTTTTGAGTGACCCGGGTCAACCCGGTTCTCGAAACCCGGCCGGGTTTTGTTTTTTTTAATAAAAACCCGGGTTAACCCGGCGGTCGAACCGATTGACCCGGTGGTCGAACCGGTTGACCCGGTCAAAAAAATAATAAATTCAAAACCGGGTTAACCCGGCGGTCCAACCGGTCGAACCGGTTGACCCGGTGCCCGATAACTCGACCGGGTCGTTTTTGAAACCGGTTTTCAAAACATTGGTTCTTTGTTCTCTCAAGATAAAAGAAGGTTCATACTAGAGATTGGGAAATTCTCATTCACGTAAGGTAGGCACTTATTTTCAGCTTTCCTTAATTTTTATAAGGTATTGTTAAAACTAAAATATTAATGTATTTTTTTAAAATGTCAAAAATATCTTTTTGGCATCATTTGTCACCCATATGCAAACTTTTTATTTCTAAGGCTATGTTTGACACAGAGTTTTTTTGGAGCTTTTTGGAGCGATGAGCGGTGAGCGATGTTAGTGTTCATTTGGCAAAAGAGCGGTAAGTTTTGCTATTTTTTAAGAAATCTCATTTTTTTCAATGCTTCTTTAAGAAGCAGTGAGCTGTGGCTACAACTCACAGCTACTGCTCACAACTACTTTTGCCAAATATAGCCTAAATTTATTCCTTTTCAATCATATTCATACATTGTGTCGGCAATGTATCATAACATGTCTAATTACTATATATACTAAAACCCAAAATGTTGGAGTCTCAAAAAGCATGATCCAAGGGCCGGGTGTCCAGTTTTGATTGGGTGATTTGTTGATTAAATCTGTAACACACCCTCTTATTGGGTGTCAAGCATTGAAAAAATTGAACATGTACTGTTCATCCCAAAACCCACCATCTTATTGGTTGTTATGGTGTTTAGGGGTGTAATCACATGTTAATAACCCTCAAAATTCGTAATAAACTATCGAAATTACAAAAGGACTGTCACCAAATACAAGTTTTACTGGTTAGATTTTTCCAGATTTCCCACAAAAAAATCCACCGCCTCTCATTCTATCTTCTCCAAATTTCTCTCAGGTCCTAGAAAATTCCATATCTCATTCTTCTCATCCATCTTATCGCCACCAAAGAAGAACCTCTTCACCAAAAAATAGAAACTAATTGCATCATCAAAACCCACAAAACGCACACACAACAACGCAAATCCAAAGACCCATCAATCAATTGAAATTTTGAAACCTTTTTTCGGATTTTTTTAGTCTGAATTATGAATTGTATGTAAATGGTGAAAGGTGTGACAGTTCAATCAAAACAGGTTAAGCAAGATGGGAATTTATATTTGAAGAAGAATCGATTAGGTGTGCTGCTATTGATGGTTATACGGAGGTATATACATATTTTTTTACAAATTTTTTGTTAATGTATATAAGTTGTTTGATGTAATGTTTGAACGAGTTTTTGGATTTTTCAAACTGTTTTACTTTGGCACATCAGGTAGCGGGTTTGGGTAGGTAACACAATGGATTTTACCTGATCTGTATTGGGTTTAGGTAGCCAAAACCATCCTTAAACATATCGTTATCAGTGTTTGGTGTTTTTAACCTGTTTGCAGACGACGAGTAATTTGAAGATAAAATGGAGAAATTGGATAGTGTTTGTAACTCGATTATATCGGCTGAAAATGAAAGGTTTCCTAATCTAAAGAAGGTGTTCGAGTTTGGAATGGGTATTTTATTTGATGTTGAATTAAAACAAAAAATAGATGTTCCATTTGTTTGAATTGTCTAAAACCGTTATATGTTACACTTGGCTTGACCTATTTTCCTTTTATTATAACAGGCTGATGTTTGACATATGCAAGTGAATAAGCTTCCATGATAAAGGAAGCTGTTAAACGGTAAAAGGTATGTGATGCCACAGGTTTAAGGTTTTATATTCAACTAGCAACCATTTCATTTTGCTTATTGATTGTCGAAATATGTCGTTGATCCATTTATAGGTTGAAAGTTGGGAAGCTGAAAAGATATGCAGCCAATAGGACAGAACAGGCCGCCTAAGTGTAAGTATTATACATCTTTTGCTTTTTATAGAGTATAGGAACAATGTTCGTGTTGGTCTCAACGTTCATGACTAGATGAGACGGGTATGTAAATGTTTGGTTTCCAGCAATTTTTTTTATAATTATAAAAAAAATGGTAAACAATTTAATGTGGTAAAACTTTGTGCATCTTTACTCAAAATTAAATTTCTCGGTAACTAATTCGTGTTACTAATGAGTGTTGCTCAAACCGGATACACAAGGTTGCGAGTGTTAATGAAACCGGATACACAAAGTTGTTTGATGTTCTGGTTCAAGGTGAGCAGGAGTTACGCTATGTGTTATCATGTTGTTTTTAAAATACGTTTCATTAAATGATTGTTTGGGTAAGTTTATTTTTGGGGTAACTTACCAGGGTTTTTTTGTTGGTGTCAGGTTGTTAAATCAACCTCATGTGATGCAATAGTTAAACCTAAGTGCTTGACACACAAAGTCAAACAGCAACTATTTGTATGATCCTTGATTTAGTTGGTGCATTTTGCTGTCCTGATTTGATTCATAATTCTGATACAGATTAATGAAGTGGATATGGATGAGCTCAAGAAAATGAAAATAGATTATGGCGTGCCAAAATAGTTAGCGACCAAAGGTCTTATGCCCAGTTGCTTATGTTGTTACTATCTGTTGCTTATGCTGTTACTATCTGTACACATTTTAAATATTATTAACCTATTTTATACTACAGGACCACCAACATTTTAGGTCGAACCGGGTTCTATTTTACCTAACTGACAACGAATCAGAGAAAGGAAACAATGCTCTTCTAGCTCGATGATGGACTCTCACTTAGAGCAATGTAAATAAAGCAATAGCAACGTTCATTAACGACCCGTTACTGGAGTACACCAAAAACCGTTGAAAAGCTAAGTACCAGGCAATGAGGTAATTTTTTACCGTTTCACTATTGTGTTAGTTGCTTTCAATGGGTTTATTGAGTGGGTTAGTTCAGTTATTGGTTTCAGGGAGTGTGGTTAGGGAGCGTACTCAGGGGGTGGGTTCAGTGAGTTGGTTCACTTTGATGGTTAAATGTGTTGGTTCAGTTAATTGGTTTCAGGGAATGTATATTGCACGCCACAACAAAATGTATACGGCCCTCCGCGAGTCATAACAATAGCAAACAACCACCAGTTACTGGCAAGTGAAACTGCAATATGAGTTCCTATTGAATTAACGCATTCTTTATGCGTTCCTTTTTTCTTTTTTAGGCTTTACTTTTTTTTAACATTAAAGAAAAGGTTTTGGATGGCCGTTGAATAATTTATCTATGGGCCTTCTAGCGTTTTACACACAAATCTTTATGTTGTTATACACTATGTTACCTCAGCGATTGTGATTACTTAATCTAACTTATTTCACGGATATTGATTTTGAATAAGGATTGGTTCATCTATTATAATAGTGTTGGATTTGAGTCATAAGGTTGCCAATTGTAGTGTAAAACCTCGCAAAAATTCATATAATTAAAAACGTTTAATTATATATTAATCTCTGTCATTATTGTAATCACCATTTTTACAGGAAAATTTAAAATTTTTCTTATTATATTATATTTACGAAATCACGTCATCCCATAATTCACCAAAAATGACAAAACAAGTTCTCGACACGTTTAACAAAATATTAAAAAAAGTCACTACTCCTAAATTAAAACTAACTACAATCAAATGGGCCTTTAATAACAATTTCAGCCCAAACCAAATCCCTCGTTACTGTTCCAGCCCAATCCCAACTTTCCATTTTATTTTCATTCCCAGTCGACCCAGACCCCTCCAAAACGCCCCGTTTTCTTTCGGTTTCTAAACACAACATGTATATATTTTTATACCTCCTAATTGTCTACCCGCCAAAGAAGTAGGACGCCAAATTTTAGCTTCTAAGACGAACGTTTAATACGCTTAATAGAGGCAAAGTGTTTGGCCAAAATCCAACCCATTCGACACATGTAAAAATTCCAAACTCATCCGTTTTAATCCCGATTTGTTTCTAAATGATTCTAATAATATTTCAAGCATCGTTTCATGATTTATACTGAGTTTCATCAGCTATGGATCAGGTTCTATTCAATTTTCCGAATCGTGTACATGTATATATTTAGTCGACATATATATTACCAACTCAATTCTCATTTGTTTTCTTTTACTCTTACATGGTCCTTAAAGTCTTTAAAAATATGAGTATGTATAGCTATATCCCAACATTCACTGACATATAAATAGTAGAGGCAAGTTGAGAAGGAAGAAAAGTTGATATAAACTCATACGTATGACTTTATATACGTATAACATATCCTTACATTTCACATCTCATCTTCATCTTCTTTCTATATTCTCTCAATCCCTTTTCATCATTTAGAAACCCCAAGAAGACCAGAAGTCATCATCGTTTTCGTTTGGAAGCTTATTCGAAATATAGGGTATATATATATATATATATATATATATATATATATATATATATATATATATATATATATATCGTATAAATGGTTATGGCGAGTTGTGTTTTCCCCGTGTGTTTTCCTTCAATCACTCTCGACTCTCTACCACCTTAGAGGTGTAGTAAGTCGTTTCCAACTCTTTTGATTTCATTTCAAGCGTTATTTCATGTTCATGCATCACATATATTTTTCGAACGTATATATATACTTTGCTTATTTTTCTACGTACACCCTCACGTATAGAACACGACAAGTGACTAGCCTCTATTTTGGAAGGCCTAGGAGTCACGACACACACTTGTTTCACGTTTATTTTTACGTTACATGCATCATATGAACTTATTTTAAACCTTGTTTCAATCGGGTGTAAAAACTCTAAATAACTAAAAATATTTCTAACTCTTTGTATAAAATAAAACGTCCCATGTCACTTAAAAATGACCTTGTATCGTAAAATATGTCTTAACGACCGTATAATATTTTTACATAATCTATTAGAACACCTAACAAACTATCACTTTCGTATAAATAACTTGTAAAAATACACACGTCTCGACCCTTAAAAATTGCCCAAGTGAATCGACCCAAAACATGTTGTAACTCAAACACTTAGAAAATTTACCAAGTCTTTTAATCAGAAACATGTCTCAAGTCGCCCTAAAAGTGACCTCGCATAATAAAATTTAGCTTAACAAGCTTTAGCAAACTACATGTTTAGTATTTTAAACTTTTTCTCATAAGCTCATATGAGCGTTCAAATAAGCTCAAAGTGAACTACATTCACTAGTAAATTTTTGGCATTCATTTTCAAAAAAATAAATAAAAACTCGATTGGGCTTATTTTGAGCCCAATAAGATTTAACGTTTTATCAGTCCACCAGGCCCATAAAATATATTTTTGGAATCACAAAAGTAGCCCAAGTCCAGGCCCAAAACAATTTCCATTCCCTCGCCTCTAAATTTCTAAATGGGCTTTTGTATTTGGCTCGTTAAGGCCCATAAGCTGGAAAATTAGCTCTTTTATCAAATAAGCAGTTGAAATAAGCTTTAATAATTTTTACAAAATTTTTATAATCATTTTTGTAATTTTGGACTAAAAATGTAACGCGACGACACTTAGGAGGACTAAAACTGTCAAGGACTGAAAAGTAGGGACTGAAAATGTAAAAACATAATCAATAGGATAAAACTTGATATTATTTAATATTCCAAGCTTAGAATGTTATTTTGGACAAATAGTGGTCTATAATTGTAAATTAGATACG
Source organism: Artemisia argyi (assembly GCA_030686995.1). Taxonomy (NCBI): domain Eukaryota; kingdom Viridiplantae; phylum Streptophyta; class Magnoliopsida; order Asterales; family Asteraceae; genus Artemisia; species Artemisia argyi. The sequence goes on along the minus strand of CM060677.1, from coordinate 36,115,109 downwards.
AAAAGGACTAACGGTGTAACGCTAACGTCGTTAGTATAGAAAGTGTAAAAACTGGAAAGGACAAGGACCAACATGTTATATTTGACATTCTTATTTTATTTTCTATTTTGCGTCACCCCATCACGTCATATGCATTTTTATTTACATTTTATTTATATATTATTTATTTTTACGTTAATAATATATATAATGATATTTCAAAAATTAATATTATTACTTATGGTTAAAAAGGTAAAACTTCGATGGATAATTTAAATAAAGTATTTTATCATATCATGCATTGCATAATAGTTATATTGCACATCATCTATTCGTTATAACGAATAATTATTATTCGTTATTCGTTCGTATTTACCAAATAGTATTTGGTCAAATTCTCAGATAAATTTATTTATCAGGTTCCGTATCAGAGACGTTTCCATAATCATTCCCATAAATCTCATCCTACTTTACTTTTCATCATTTTCGTATCAATCCAGGTGAGTCATAGCACCATTTCCAATACTTGTTTTTAACTTATTGGGGGAGATACATGCTCACATATACTTTGATAAATTGATAAGTATATGAATAAAATACATGATTCAAATCAATTTTCTAATTGATATTTATTTGATATGCTTTATAATTTAAAATGTGATATATACAATACTTGACAAAATACTTAATTGAAATACTGATACTCATATGATAATGCTTCCAATTTGATTATTGTGGTATGTGATATATATATATTTTACTGATGAATTACTTGACTGAAATACTGATACTCATATGATAATGTTTCCAATTCGATTATTGTGGTATGTGATATACATGTGTTACTGGCGAAATACTTAAACTGAATTACTGATACTCAGACGATAATATTCCCAAACTGATTACTGTGGTATGATACTTGATTACATGATGTTATTCTGAATGATCCCATTATTACCTTGATATTGCCTAAGTTACCTTATCAGCATAAAGTCCCTTAATCATGAGCCATTAATCACTGTTAAGTGAGCGCGAATATAGTGAACAGCTTCGAAACCTGTTAAGGATTGACCTCCTGTCCCACTAATACTTGATGGAATGCCATTTGCAAATGGTTAGTCGTATTAGTTGTGATACACTATATACGTAGACAAATAGGAATTGGCAAATCACCTATTATTAGAGGGCAAAATTTATCATTGATTTGATAAAACACCTCTTTTTTTAAGTTTGTGTGTCATGAGGCTTGGTGCAATATCTATAAAGGAAATGTATGTTTTCAACATATATTTTGATACAGCTGTATAGGATTTTGACCATACTTGAATTGTATATGTTATTAAATTAGCATCATGAGTTTCCAGCTCATGTTAGGATTATTGATTCCTTATTTGAATTTGATTGAATACTTATATGATTTATTTGTGATTATAGTCAATATTAATCAATACTTGTTCCATTACTGTTTGTATTTATTAATTCCAAATATTCCTGAAATCTATCAAAATAAATGGTATTCCAGAAAACTCTATAAACTCACCAACCTTTGTGTTGACACTTTTAAGCATGTGTATCTCAGGTAATTTAACGGAGCAGGACAAGACACGGAGTGGGCATTTATTACTCTGATAAATTAAAATGGTGTAAAAATCAAATTTGTCATTTTTACAAGCTTTTATATCTCTTAATAAGATTTTAAATCAAATGGTTCATCTTTTATTAAAAATATTATTTGAATGACAAATAACTTTCAAAACGCTTCTTTTAAACCGTTTTATGAGATTAAAACTTCAATCCTCCCCGTAACACCTAAATTACTTTTCCGCTGCTACAAACTTAAATTTGGGGGTGTTATAGATTGGCATCAGAGCTACAGCTATAGAGAATTAAATGTTTTCAAACATTAAAACTATAACTATATTTTCAAAATAAATGATTTTACACCATACCATTTTATGCCCTCCGTGTCTGCAGACTGCCGTGCTCAATACCTTATCTGTTGAGATTATATTACATGTTTAGAAATTACTCTTACACAATAATTATTTCATTTGTACTGTTATATTTTTAACATACAAAATTCTCATAAAATATTATTCTCGATTACTACTGTAGCATGTCTTCAGGAACTCCCGTGAATATCAAAACTACTCTCCATAATACTAATACCTCATCTATCAATCAAAATTTTCCAAATATTGAAGATCCTTACGTACGAATATCACAATCCCAGCCTGATATAGAACTCACTCAGAAATCACTTCCATCGTCATCTATTTTTTTTCACCTTTACGTCAAAAACTCAGAAGAGCTACTGAATCATATGAAGATTTGATTGGTGGTCAAGCAGCGTTCGAAGTTGGACAAAGTTCAAGCCAAGAGATGCCGTGGAAGAATGTTGAGCCAAATTCTCCGTTACCTTATACATCAGATTCCTCAATACCAGATATTTTCAAATTCTCTATTTCCTGACGCTCCAAATTTCTCGATGCAATACATCTCAAACGATGTATCTTCACTCAATTTCCTCTGAACAGAAAGTTGTACCCACTAAACCAAAAAGCTTTTGGTTAGTGATGACAGATTTCCTAATAAATTCCGAAACTCTCAAAACTTGTAACCGACCTTTAATAAAAATCTCCTTTTGTTATAACCTGCTGTTGTTAATAAATTATTTCCATCATGATGCTATGCATGTATGTAATGATTCCTCATACCTTCATGAAAAATCTCACCATTTGTTACTCTCTTTGGTAGACAAATGACTCCTCTCATATCAATGGAATATTGATAAAAGATCTTGTATCGTTTGTTTTGCAAAAACAATCAATCAATTTATTAATATAATGATTGATTATAGTGAATATATTCAAACTTACCTTGATAGTACCTATGATTATTATGATTCCTTATACCTACCATAATTAGACTATAACCATAGAATTTTATAAGACAAATTTTCGGAAGAGAACTTGAAGAATAGAGAGAAGGTTATCGAACTTTAGCTTTAGTAGATAAACCCGTTTGTTCCTTAGCAATCCTATACCAAGAGTTGATAAATTATCTAAGATACTACCCAAACATATTTTGAAATTAGATAACTGTAGGAATCTAGTTAACATCATTTCCGACTGAACGATAGATTATTACCACCCTGTAAGAATTATCTCATAAACTTTAAGTTTATACCAAGGATATCCTAGTATTTCCTTAGAAATTCCTGACTCATCACCATATTATGAACAAAAATTTACTAAATTCTTTTGAAAATGATTAGATGTCATTCAATCATTGAGACTGAACCATCTAAAATAATTTAAAGAAAAATAAATACTATTGTTACTGAGCCAAGCATCACATCATTTGGTCCTCAATTATACATAGCCTAGCTACCTATGTATAATTTAGGAAGAATTATGTCATAAATGGAACACTTATCTTTTCAGATTTTCTAAATAACAATCTTCATGTAAAAGCAAAATCTTGAGATTAAATAAACTATTTATAAACCTCATTTTTTTTACAAAACTCCAATAGATATTTACACTTAATACCCATCACTTTTATTATAGTAAGTCAAGAAAAGTAAAAACATTAGAAACCTAAGAGTTCACAAAGGTTTATGGAAAACATCAATAGCGAAAATTTTATTAGAAATCACGGAAATTAATACATAGGCATATAATTAGCATAGGAAGTGCTATTATTACAATAAAAAGCGTAGAATCTTCAATAAGCTGACCCGGCATAACAATAAGGATTCCCATTAACAGTACCATAGCAAGAACCACCATAGGATGAATTACTCTGATTATTCTAAAAGATAAGTATAAGTACACCATTAGAAATAATAGCAAGCCTAGTTCTTAAAAATAAAGACAAATAAGTTTTATTTCAAATTTATTGAGGATTACATAGAAACATAACAAGGATACATTTTAAACAACCCTAGCTTGACTGCTTGAGACTAGTGCCTCCATATCTTATCCACAACATATGATAAAACCGTGAGTGGTATTAGGAACCCCAAAATCCCGACCAAAACTACATAATCGTCATCCGGAACAAAAGTCAAATAGGTGATGGCAACAACGATATATATCATTGCAATAATAGTAATTAGGCTCGTCATTTTCGGAAGTATTTAATGAGAGAAGAAGGTTAAGAATAGGAAATGTGAAATGATAAGAAAATGGTTGATGGAAGAATAGGAAATTAAATGAGGTATTTATAGGCTAAAAATATAGCCGTTATGTTACTATTCACGACCGTTAGTATTCACTATTCACTAGCCGTTATTTTTCCACTATTCCTGACCGTTATTTTTCAATATTCACAACCCTTAAATACGTCAGTTACCTTGTCTTGTTTGGTACAAGTAAATCTAACTGAATCACGTTTCCTTAATTTTAGGAATAAAAATCTCTCGACAACCTCTGTTCAAAAATTCTTTACTCAAGTAATCACATTAAATTTGAATTTCGGGACGAAATTCAGAATGACATGTGGGTACTGTAAAACCTCGCAAAAATTCATATAATTAAAAACGTTTAATTATATATTAATCTCTGTTATTATTGTAATCACCATTTTTACGGGGAAATTTAAAATTTTTCTTATTATACTATATTTACGAAATCACGTCATCCCATAATTCACCAAAAATGACGAAACAAGTTCTCGACACGTTTAACAAAATATTAAAAAAAAAGTCACTAATCCTAAATTAAAACTAACTACAATCAAATGGGCCCTTAATAACAATTTCAGCCCAAACCAAATCCTTCGTTACTGTTCCAGCCCAATCCCAACTTTCCATTTTATTTTCATTCCCAGTCGACCCAGACCCCTCCAAAACGCCCCGTTTTCTTTCGATTTCTAAACATAACATGTATATATTTTTATACCTCCTAATTGTCTACCCGCCAAAAAAGTAGGACGCCAAATTTTAGCTTCTAATATGAACGTTTAATACGTTTAATAGAGGCAAAGTGTTTAGCCAAAATCGAACCCATTCGCCACATGTAAAATTCCAAACTCATCCGTTTTAATCCCGGTTTATTTCTAAATGATTCTAATAATATTTCAAGCATCGTTTCATGATTTATACTGAGTTTCATCAGCTATGGATCAGGTTCTATTCAATTTTCCGAATCGTGTACATGTATATACTTAGTCGACATATATATTACCAACTCAATTCTCATTTGTTTTCTTTTACTCTCACATGGTCCTTAAAGTCTTTAAAAATATCAGTATGTATAGCTATATCCCAACATTCACTGACATATAAATAGTAGAAGCAAGTTGAGAAGGGTGAAAAGTTGATATAAACTCATACGTATGACTTTATATACGTATAACATATCCTTACATTTCACATCTCATCTTCATCTTCTTTCTATATTCTCTCAATCTCTTTTCATCATTTAGAAACCCCAAGAAGACCAAAAGTCATCATCCTTTTCGTTTGGAAGCTTATTCGAAATATAGGGTGTATATATATATATATATATATATATATATATATATATATATATCGTATAAATGGTTATGGCGAGTTGTGTTTTCCCCGTGTGTTTTCCTTCAATCACTCTCGACTCTCTACCCCCCTAGAGGTGTAGTAAGTCGTTTCCAACTCTTTTGATTTCATTTCAAGCGTTATTTCATGTTCATGCATCACATATATTTTTCGAACGTATATTATACTTTGCTTATTTTTCTACGTACACCCTCACGTATAGAACACGCCAAGTGACTAGCCTCTATTTTGGAAGGCCTAGGAGTCACGACACATACTTGTTTCACATTTATTTTTACGTTACATGCATCATATGAACTTATTTTAAACCTTGTTTCAATCGGGTGTAAAAACTCTAAATAACTAAAATATTTCTAACTCTTTGTATAAAATAAAACGTCCCATGTCACTTAAAAGTGACGTTGTATCGTAAAATATGTCTTAACGACCGTATAATATTTTTACATAATCTATTAGAACACCTAACAAACTATCACTTTCGTATAAATAACTTGTAAAAATACACACGTCTCGACCCTTAAAAATTGCCCAAGTGAATCGACCCAAAACATGTTGTAACTCAAACACTTAGAAAATTTATCAAGTCTTTTACTCAGAAACATGTCTCAAGTTGCCCTAAAAGTGACCTCGTATAATAAAATTTAGCTTAACAAGTACCCTATATTTTTACACCACTCGATAGACCCTTTAGCAAACTACATGTTTCGTATTTTAAACTTTTTCTCATAAGCTCATATGAGCGTTCAAATAAGCTCAAAGTGAACTACATTCACTAGTAAATTTTTGGCATTCATTTTCAAAAAAATAAATAAAAACTCGATTGGGCTTATTTTGTGCCCAATAAGATTTAACGTTTTATCAGTCCACCAGGCCCATAAAATATATTTTTGGAATCACAAAAGTAGCCCAAGTCCAGGCCCAAAATAATTTCCATGCCCTCGCCTCTAAATTTCTAAATGGGCTTTTGTATTTGGCTCGTTAAGGCCCATAAGCTGGAAAATAAGCTCTTTTATCTAATAAGCAGTTGAAATAAGCTTTAATAAACTTAAATAAGCTATGGAAATTTTTACAAAATTTTTATAATCATTTTTGTAATTTTGGACTAAAAATGTAACGCGACGACACTTAGGAGGACTAAAACTGTCAAGGACTGAAAAGTAGGGACTAAAAATGTAAAAACAGAATCTATAGGATAAAACTTGATATTATTTAATATTCCAAGCTTAGAATGTTATTTTGGACAAATAGTGGACTATAATTATAAATTAGATACGAAAAGGACTAACGGTGTAACGCTAACGCCGTTAGTATAAAAAGTGTAAAAACTGGAAAAGGACAAGGACCAACATGTTATATTTGACATTCTTATTTTATTTTCTATTTTACGTCACCCCATCACGTCATATGCATTTTTATTTACATTTTATTTATATAATATATATTTTTACGTTAATAATATATATAACGATATTTCAAAAATTAAAATTATTACTTATGGTTAAAAAGGTAATACTTCGATGGATAATTTAAATAAAGTATTTTATCATATCATGCATTGCATAATAATTATATTGCACATCATCAATTCGTTATAACGAATAATTATTATTCGTTATTCGTTCGTATTTAACAAATAATATTTGGTCAAATTCTCAGATAAATTTATTTTTCAGGTTCCGTATCAAAGACGTTTCCATAATCATTCCCATAAATCTCATCCTACTTTACTTTTCATCATTTCCGTATCAATCCAGGTGAGTCATAGTCCCATTTCCAATACTTGTTTTTAACTCTTTGGGGGAGATACATGCTTACATATACTTTGATAAATTGATAAGTATATGAATAAAATACATGATTCAAATCAATTTCCTAATTGATATTTATTTGATATGCTTTATAATTTAAATGTGATATATACAATACTTGACAAAATACTTAATTGAAATATTGATACTCATTGATAATGCTTCCAATTTGATTATTGTGGTATGTGATATATATATTTTACTGATGAATTACTTGACTGAAATACTGATACTCATATGATAATATTTCCAATTCGATTATTGTGGTATGTGATATACATGTGTTACTGGCGAAATACTTAAACTGAATTACTGATACTCAGACGATAATATTCCCAAACTGATTACTGTGGTATGATACTTGATTACATGATGTTATTCTGAATGATCCCATTATTACCTTGATATTGCCTAAGTTACCTTATCGACATAAAGTCCCTTAATCATGAGCCATTAATCACTGTTAAGTGAGCGCGAATATAGTGAACAGCTTCGAAACCTGTTAAGGATTGATCTTCTGTCCCACTAATACTTGATGGAATGCCATTTGCAAATGGTTAGTCGCATTAGTTGTGATACACTATATACGTAGACAAATAGGAATTGGCAAATCACCTATTATTAGAGGGCAAAATTTATCATTGATTTGATAAAACACCTCTTTTGGTTAAGTTTGTGTGTCATGAGGCTTGGTGCAATATCTATAAAGGAAATGTATATTTTCAACATATATTTTGATACAGCTGTATAGGATTTTGACCATACTTGAATTGTATATGTTATTAAATTAGCATCATGAGTTTCCAGCTCATGTTAGGATTATTGATTCCTTATTTGAATTTGATTGAATACTTATATGATTTATTTGTGATTATAGTCAATATTAATCAATACTTGTTCCATTACTGTTTGTATTTATTAGTTCCAAATATTCCTGAAATCTATCAAAATAAATGGTTTTCCAGAAAACTCTATGAACTCACCAACCTTTGTGTTGACACTTTTAAGCATGTGTATCTCAGGTAATTTAACGGAGCAGGACAAGACACAGAGTGGGTATTTATTACTCTGATAAATTAAAATGGTGTAAAAATTAAATTTGTCATTTTTACAAGGTTTTATATCTCTTAATAAGATTTTAAATCAAATGGTTCATCTTTTATTAAAAATATTATTTGTATGACAAATAACTTTCAAAACGCTTCTTTTAAACCGTTTTATGAGATTAAAACTTCGATCCTCCCCGTAACACCTAAATTACTTTTCCGCTGCGACAAACTTAAATTTGGGGGTGTTACATGTAGCACCCCCAACTCAAAATACGGTAGCTGACATGTTGGGGGCACTACGCGAATCGAAACCAGGCATCTTTATAGCAAACGACAACAACACGAGACATTTAAAAATGCCTCAAAACACATCATTCGTTTTACAAACCATTTTAGATTACATAGACTCTTTAACAAAATAGCAGCTGAATAAAAATAAAGATTGCAGCGGAAAATGACAAAGTTTAGCAGCGGAAAAACAAAGTGTAGTAGTAAAAATACAAAGTTTAGCAGCGGAAAGTGTAAAACCCGAAGATTTTGAACATGTGAAATAGCTAAAATACCCTTGAATCTCGAACTTTGAATAGACATTTAATTATTTAAAACATTTGATTTCGAATATAACCTAAAGTATCTAACTTACTTGTTAATAATGGAATGAACAAACGTCATGCAAATAATGAAAAACTACAAGTTACAAATAATCGACCTAATATATTTGATATGGCAACCAACCTATGCCCTTAAATTTTATCACACGTTTGATAAGTCCTATGGAGGTCCAATTTCATTATTTATTTATACACAAACTTATATATCAATATATATATCACACGGATGCAAGTAAGGGCCTAATGCATTTCGTTATTTGTACACAACATATTTGACCGAATCACTTTGAAATATTTGAGATGAAATGGTCTACTAACTGTTCCATGATACTCGACAATCACCCCAAATCTTCCCAAAATAATCGACTCAATCACAATCAATTCAATATTCGATTATTACTTGCCTCAGTGAGAATCCCCTCTACTCGGTTGATTTAAACAGCCCACACCTCATTTATCCCATTACTTCCATACGTATGCTTAAAGAAATCCACACACACATTATATATATATCTAGAGGTTGATGGGTGCAACCACTGTAGCTGCTACAGTGGTTGCTACAGTAATTTTTTTTAAGTACTAACGGTCGTTAGCTATTTAACGGCTGTTAATTAACGACCGTTATCTTTAACATTTAAAAAACAATGTGTACGCACTTTGTCCTTCATCTCAGCGGTTCATTGTAAATTTAGTCCTCACATAATTTACATAAATGGTCCTTCATGTTATACATCAATTGCAAATTCAGTCCTATTTGTACAGTACTAACAGCCGTCAGTTATTTAATGGCTGTTAACTAACGACCGTTACTTTAACATTTAAAAAAAATTACGCACTTTTTCCTTCATCTCAACGGTTCATTGCAAATTTAATCCTCACATAATTTACATAAATGGTCCTTCATGTTATACATCAATTGCAAAGTCAGTCCTAGGTAACTAACTTCACGTTAAGTAGCTAACGGCAACAAAAGAATTCGGCAGCAACGCGCGGGTATCAACACTCGTATATATCTAAAACCCAGGATGTGGGTTAGCAAAAAACGTTATTAAGAATGTGTTTACACCAACAAAATGGCGAAATATGTGGCTGCAAATGGGGATGCTACTGTTATTTCAACTGTTCATGTCATTAAGGAGATAATTACATGATGAAATGTGTGGCTGGAAATGTGGGAACTACTGTTATTTCAACTGTTTATGTGCTTAAGGAGCTAATTACACTTTGTTTTATCTACTCCACCTCTCTCTAACCTCCTAGAAAATTCCATCCAAACCCAGAAAACATAAACCCCCAACCCACAAAATCACTACCCGTTTGTTTTGTATCCCCCTATTATCGTGTCCGATTAAACACAAACAAAAAAAATTAAGACCGCAAACCCTAAACCATATTTTTATCCACCATTATTATCTTCGGCCAAACAAAAAAAAAGAGTCATACGCCTAAATTTGCACGGGTCGAGTTCTAATTTTTCAGTATCGATCTTCTTTGATTCGAGTACTTTATTTACTTTATTTTCATTTGTTTTTTGTTGTGTTTGTAGGTAAGTTGCAGGTTGAAGATGTATGGATATATTGAATCTTGATAACAGAGATTGAAGATTGTGGTAAGTTTGTTTGTTTAGTATTTATTTTATTTTATTTTGTTTCATTTTATAATTTTATTATTATTATTACTATTATTGTTATTATTATTATGTTGAAATCTAATATATAATAAACATAATATGTATGATTAGTTTTTTATGTTTTTGTAACAATTGTGTTATCGTTAATCAGTTAGCTTCTCATCATTTCAGTTTAAACCAATAGTTTAATTGCTATTGATCTGCTACTTAATATGTTACCTATCTGTGTATGAATTTGTGATCATTTGAAGTGAATAAAGATCTTCTGTAATTCATATAATTGATGATGTATTGTTATGTGTCCTCTTGATATTCATATTCACCTTTTTGGTTTATAGCGTACATATCATGCATATTTTTTATGAAACGAAATGTGAGATTTTTTTTATACGAGCTTAGATTAGTTTTTGTTTTATTTGTTGTGCTTCAAGTTTAAACTTTTAAATAGGAACTCATAATGCAGATCATGTTTTCGAACTTAGAAAGTACTATAATGACACGTTTTACTCGCTTGACTTTGAAACTAAACTATATGAAATATAGATCTTTGACTTACGGACTCAATTAATATATATACAAAGTGATTCAAACTTCAATGGAGAGGCTATAGTACAATGGTCGTGGCAAGCAATTGTAACATTGATAGTCGATGTGAATCCCAAACACCCCCTGCAAATACTTTTAAATTGCATATTTGTATGCTCAAACTATGCATCAGATGATAAAGTGGCCTTGCTAGAATGGAAAGGGTGCTTCAATTTGAAAGGAAGGTCTTATGTTCGATTGCTTTTATGCTCATTTAGTGGAACATGTTTTTTTTTTTTTTTACTAGCATACTACCAAACATCTTTTGATATTATATGAGTAATTTGCTACTTAAGTATAAAATGTTTCTAATTATAACCATGTTTACTTTTTCATGTCTGTTACGTGATATCATGGGTAAAGATTTTAGATTGGTTTTGTAAATTGGGTGAATGTCTTATAGGTAGAAGCCTTTGGATTTTGCATCCTTGGATTGGGGTTCGGTGTCACTTTCCACTGATGAAAAACACGAAACTACAATGTTACGAGACCAACCCACACCATCACAGTAGCACTCAAGTTTTCTTCTATTGGTAAGTTTCAAATATTACAAAACTACTACTTTTCAATTGATTGTGGCTACATGAAAATAAATTAGTTGGTTGGCATTAGCTTACACGAACTGATGAGTGCTCAAACACTCATCATTTTTGGTCTAATCTGAACTGCAAAACATACAAAAACACTCAGAAATGCATCGAAATACTGAAAATATTTCAAAATTGTGTTTTATATGTTTTAGATGCAAAATGAGCAAAAACAGATGAAAAACGTATAAAGTTTGCAAAATTGGCAGTTTCAGTCCCTCAACTTTCATAAAATTACAAAACTAGTCCCTAGTCATTCAAAATATGGAAAATTATCACCAAAAGTCCTTTTACAATCATAAGTTGTCATATTTTGTCCTTTGGTGAAAAATTGGAAAAGTTTTGGAAATTTACACTTTTGGTCCCTGGAGTTTCAAACTTTGGCAGATTTGGTCCCTGGTGGGATATTTTTGGATGAAAAATCATTTTTAATCCTTGGAAGTTATAAAATATTCAATATGGTCCTTGGGTAAAATGATTTATGGAAATTACATGTTTGGTCCCTGTATTTTGCAACTTGTCACATTTGGTCCCCGGGAATTTGAAAAATGGAAAAATACTAATTATAGTCCTTTGGTTATTGGTACTTGACAAGAATGAACCTTTTAATAACTTTTGGAAAATGTCAAATTCAGGCCACAAGTTTCAGCAAAGTACATGAATGGTCCTTGTAATTTTGAAAGTTGAAATAAAAATAAAAACCAAACCCTTTACCCCATTTTGGCCTGGTCCAGTACACCCTCACCAGCCCACCTTATAACTCCCTCCTTTCCAAGCCCAATCACCAACACCCTCAGCCCATGTATCAAACCAGCCCACCACCACTTCATAATAAAAAAAACAGACCCCCGTTTTTATTTCCCTTTCCCCCTTGGTCAAACAGTCAACACCACTCACCTTCACCCCCACTTGAACCCTGCAAACACCAACTCCCTGCCATGCCCTCACCTCCAGCTCACTTATCCCACTCTTTGTCCCCTCCACTTCCACAACTATCCAAAATCCCATTAATTCCTTAAAATCCTCACAAGTAAACCCAACTGCCAAAAATCTTTTTTCGCGCCAAAATATATTTGAAGGGTTGGGATTGAATGAAGCCATCCAAGGGGTCTAAGTGAAGTGGGATTTAACCCTGGGGCCCACAGAAACTTGAAAAGATATAAAAAAAAGAAGAAGGAAGCATAAGGAGGCAGTTAGTTTTTTTAGTTTAGTTTTTAAATGTCGTTTTTAATGTAATTTAAATCTAAGTTGTAATTTTTAGTTCAAAAGAGTTGTAATCAAAGTTTCTAGTGTAATAAAAACTTTATGTAACCTTAATTCAGTGTTCTTGTTTAAGTTTCAGTTTATGCATTTTTTTACTCAAAATCTCAATTTGGTTTCAATGTCATTAAAAGTTGTTGCTTAGTAGTTATTTAAGCTAATTCAAGCTTTCTCATGAATTTTTAGAAGTTAATTATCATTTAATAGACTGCTAATGATAAAAAGCAAAAATACAAAAAAAAAAAAAAAAAAAAAAAAAAACTAAAAATAGTGAAAATTAGAAAAATCAAAAAGAAGAAAGAACAAGAGAAGCAGTTGAAGAAATTTTCTGGTTTAGAGCTCTTGGAGAGCATTAGGACTGGTTTAAAAACTGATTTGGAGTGACACATAGTTACCTTTGTTTGTAAGTCAAATCATCCATTAGCTTATTTCATCTTTCTTACTGTACATCTGCTTATTTAGTGCTTCTTTCCTATCTTTATTAGCTTAATATCTCATTTGTAGGCTTAATATGCTTATCTAGCAGTGAAGTGATCATTGGTTTGTGTATTGCTTATTAACTGTCTTCATTTGGCAATTTTGCTCATTCATGTTCTGTCTTGTTGGAGTGCTTATTGTTGTTTGTTTACTGCTCATAGAGTATTATTGGACTTGTCTCAAACATAGTTGCTCAAGTTGTGCCTCAAAAATCCTTGACTCATTTGAAAATCTCACACAGATAACCAATAAAGGAGTGTTTGGGACTGCTTGTTTGATTAGGTTATTGTGTGTTTCTGTGCTTAAATTTGGTTGTAACATGAAACTTTAGGTTTATTTAGGACAGACAAGTCATAAAATACTCAAGTCTTTCATACTAAAAGTCAAAATCAAGGATTTGGGTTCTTAATTATTGCACTGTTAAGAGTTAGGAGATAAAATCTCACCACATTGATGCATAAGTATAATCTATAGCTTAAATTAGGTAACTTGCAGCTTAATACTACATTATAAGCCTTTAGATTTAATCAGAAGTTCATGTGAGTCAACTTTCATCAAAATCTCAAAAAGTCAAATGTTCATGTTTTCAATTTTCTTTAATCTAGCAAGATTTTTGTAATAAGTTTTAGAGCCTGAGATTTTCAGGATTTGTAACCCCCACCTCTACTACAATATCCCATAGCTACTTTATTTTTAGCATTTTTATTGTGGGCCCCACATTTGATCAAAGTGGACTGCAGGGAAGGTGGTTCCCCTGCATCAGCATACCACAATTACAACCACCACCTTTGGTGGTGGCTGCAGCCCACCATTGTGGTCCTCAGCCCCTCCATTTTGGTTCTTTGAACCCCCCTCATGGTAGGCTTCCAACATTGACCCCTTGTTTGATCCCTAGACACCTGGGTCCCACCTGAAATAAGCCATGTAAGTTGTCCCATTTTCAGATTTGACACAAGTTTCCAAGAGCTTATTTTGTAGCTTATTGCTTATTCTGTGGTCAATTTGTGCTTTTTTCCAGCTTATTCAAGTTTCATTAACTTATTTGGACCAGACTTACCCATTGTGGGTCCCACCTAAGCTGATTTTAGCTTATTTTGCTCCTTGGTCAACAAAAGTCAACTGTTGACCTAAATAGCTTGTAATTTGCTTATTTTTGATTTCTAAAAAACTTGTTTTCACAAAAGTTTGTTGTTTTTAGTTATAAAATAGATTGGTAAAAGAAAAATTCCAAAAAAAACAATTTAATATTAAGTGATAGTTTTTATTTAATGTAATTTAATTTTAATTTTCATTTTTAAATTTTTATTAAGAACTTAGCTTTTTTATATTTTTCTTAAATTCCTCTTATATTAAAGTATTTATAATAATTTTCTCAGATTTTTATTTTATTATTTAGTATTTATTAGAATTAATCTTAGTTTTATTAATTATTAATAAATAATTAGTTTTAAATAGCATAATTAGTTTTTATTAAGTAAAACCATGTTTTTATATTTTTCCTAGTTTTTATAAGTTGTAAAATAATTTTAGAAATTTTCTTATAATTTTTACTGTTCATTTTCTATTTTTCTTAATTTAAGATAGTTTAATTAGTAAATTAATGTTTAATTAGTAATTAATTAATAGAAAATTCATAAAAAGACCAAAATACTTATTTTTATTTTTAAAACTTGTTTTTAGTTATTTTATAATTTTAGAAATTTTATTTTCATTTTTCTAGTGCTTAATTAATATAATATTGTATTTAAGTGTTTTAAATATTAATAATTAGTAATTAATTAATATTAAATAATTTTCTTTTAATTTTCTAAAAATTTTCTTTTACCTTTTAGTTTGTAAAAAAGTCATTTTCACCCCCTGGGTGTTTTCAGATTTCCGTTTTCACTTTTTATTTTGTACGTTTACGTTTTATTTAAACGTTAATATACGCGTTTTTAGATTTAAATCGTTTCTGGTTTTTCTTAGCTTCCCGTCTTATTCATATAGCTTCTTTAAGCTATTTCTTCATAGTATATTCCTTATCTTAATCACACACAAACCCTTTCCGTCCAAATTCACCCGATCACAGAACCGTTTTGATTACAATCCACACCTCGTCGGGACATAACGACCCGGGGAAACCACTATTTTCCGCTGGGCATTGACTCTAGGCTGTTTGACCTTGTTGACCATCACCTGGTCAGTTTAGGTTGACGTTTGGAGCCAATCACGAACACTTTTTTTTTTTTTTTTTTTTTTTTTTTTTTTTTTTTTTTTTTTGTCACTTGCTACTGGTATATGATCTTCAATAAACCCAAGTTAGCCTATCAAACAACCAGTTGCTTACATCATTGCAGGTTCTGGTATGGGGGCTCCAGGACTGTTTGAACGAGAAGAGTAATTGGACCGACTCTGCAACACACCTAACAGTTTCGAACTCTTCCTTCCTGACTTCCTCTTTCTCGGAGTAGAAAGTCAGGGAAAATGAACGTTGTATCAGAGGTGCGTCAACCATACTTTTTTTTATATAAAAGATTGAAACTTTTTTATATACGTAAATCTGATTTTTTCATTATAACTTGCATACTTCAAAGATGAAGTTTCTTAACTTTATTTATGCTAATAAAATGTGATTTTGTATTGTAGGAACAATGTATCAGACATATAGATGGGTCTCATGTTAAATCAGATGCAGAGAGGCAAAGAGTGATCCAATTTCTTGAAGCAACTGGGCTTGATCGTTTCTATTTAACAACCCATTCATGATAAAAATTGCACAAGATGAAATGGATCAGCATGTTGGAAAAGACAGGTTGGTTGAGGAAAATGGAATGATGCCGCAGTGCTTCAGAGTGCAATGCAATCATTGATGAGTTATATTGCCTGTGAAGTTTTAAAAATTTTCGATTGATGAGTTTGCTTTCACGTACAGGTAACAACACAGGATGTGACAACAACGATAAGAAACAACCAAAAGAGTGTTATATTCCTGATAAACAAATGGCTTCTTCTCCATCAATTTCTAGCGGTGTGTTGTTATTATCATCTATATTTCTGTTTACCGTATCTCTTACAATGATGAGCTTTTACCTAATTTTGGTTTTATGGATTATATTTTGTCAGTGGCGGTGGAATGTGTGAATAATCGCATATGTAACTTAGGTGGGGTTGACCGCAGAAATGGAAGATATGATTGTGGTTGAATTTGATGTGCGTAGAAACTTCTGTTAATCACGGTAAAATATAATCATACCTTGCTCAAGTATTTTAATGGTAAAAAATTATTTTCATTTTTGGTTTTGTTATATTTTTTTCTCGGCCACATTGTAAAAGATAAGATTTTAGTTATCCAGTATTTCATTAATGAAATTGGAATGTAAATTGGATGTTTTTGAAAATCCGAAATGCGCACACCCCTACTGATTAGCTTTTGTATTTCTTTCTTCCACTGCTATTTTTTCTATACAAATAGAATGTTTGGTTGTTGTCAAAACAAGATCCATTTGGTTGTGTTCTTTTTGTGGTAAAGATAGATTGTTTAGTTAAAAGTTTTCATTTCAATAAGGCCTGTTTGGATACTTATTTTCAGTGGCCATTTGGCGTTCTTAGGGGCCTTTTGGATAGCTTAATTTCAACACCCATTTTGGTGTCATAACATGTTATTAAAAGCTGTTTTGATATCATATTTCAGCAACCATTTTGGTGTCGTAACATGTTTTTAAGGGCTATTTGGATACCAGCCATTTTGCCATATTGACATGGGTTGACAGACAAATCAGATTCTAAGGAATAAAACATTTTACAAATCGTGCTTGCTGTAATACCAAACACCCCTTTAGTTTAGTTTGTTTGGGTCAAATTAGTTTACTTCAAAAAAATAAATAGTTTTCTTTGGGTCAAAATGGGTCAGATGGGTTTGGTTGACTTGGTATCTGTTTGCTTTAGTTTGAATTCAATCCTGATGAGTTGCAATCATCAGATTCTTAGTTTTTTTAACGGTATCGAAAGTTGCAACACGGTAATGGTAACCACAGCAACAAATACAGGGTATCTGACAAGCCTTAGCAGGATGCAAGTCAGCATACAAAAGTAAGATGCAACAAATACAGGTGTCAGGTGGTAACCACAACAACAAATACAGGACTGTTAAGCACATTGTTACCTACGTATCATATCCAAAGGCGAACTCAATTCAGAAAAAAATGAAGCTTTGTTACCATAACAACAACAAATACAGGACTGTTAAGCACATTTTTTTCAGAAAAAAATGAAGCTTTGTTACCTATGTATCATATCCCTTCAGGTTCGTTCATGTTCTATTACGAAATTCAGATTTTAGATGTCTACTGAATTTAAAAAAATATACATATATATATATATATATATATATATATATATATATATATATATATATATATATATATATATATATATATATATATATATATATATATATATATATATATATATATCTTGAAAGCAGGGCGTTGGTCCAGGGGTATAAACAATGGAAGTTGTGAAACATATTCACAGAAGGTGTTGTGTTGCTTATTATATTTTTAACGTCTTGGTGGCCTCCACCCGTTTGGTACATCTTTGCATGAGTCCCGACGAATTGATAATCAGGTAACTAAAATTTTGTTTGCTCTAAGACATGATTTTTTTTAATTATTATTTATGTAGTAATCATAGATAACCATTGTGAATTTTTTGTTGCCTTAAAAATCTACAATGTTTTGGATACAAGTTTTCACGGTATGACTTTTGAGCTTATGTATATATCTAACTAGATTGGTACCCGGGCTGCCGCGTTGCGGCTAGGCATCGTAGTTTATATTAATATGTAGAATATAGTCAGTTGGCGGGCCGTTGTTTCAAAGCATAAAAATGGTATTAATTGAACATAAAGTAGAAAGCGCTAATCTATTATTCCTCGAAGTTTCGCTTCTAAAGAATACAAAATACTACATAGACAAATAATAACTTACAACTTAGCCTTTTGATTCGCCTCAAACCAGTTATCTTTTATTTCTCAACCACTTGTGAATGGTCAATAGTAAAGTCAAACAGATCAAAGGCAAATGCTTCCGAGGAATACAGTGTTTTCCCGGGTCGTAAGTCCCAACGAGGTGTGCGATGTGATATTATAAACGAATTCTGTGATCGAGTGAATCTGAACAGGAATGGTATAAAAGTGTGTGTGTGTGTTTAACTAGAGTTTTACAACTTAAAATAACTTAATTAAACTATTAAAACGATTACGTAAAACCTAGGTATCTAAAACGTAAAAACGTACACCAATTTAAAATCAGACGCGACTGCGTACTGAGAAAAAGGTGAGTTTTAAAAAAATAAACTACAAGGGTTAAAAATAAAAATCCTACAAACTTAAACTTAAAATAAAATTAAACTAAAAAGAAAACTATTTTTAAGATTATTTTATTATTTAATATTAATTATTTAAATAATAACTATTTAACTATTTAATTAGAAAATTATAAATACTACAAATTAAACTAAAAACTTATAAAAATATTTTCTAAACCTAAAATAGAACTTGAAGAAAGTATAAAAAATAAAAATAAATCTTTTTGTCTTTTTGTGAGCTTTTTATTAATTAAAAACTATTTATCTTAATTATACTAATTAAACTATTTTAAATTACAAATAATACTAAATCAACTTAGAAAATTATGAAAAAATTTATAAAACTATTTTATAACATTTAGAAGCTAGGAAAAATATAAAAACTAGGTGTTACTATATAAAAATTAATTATGCTAATTATAACTTACTTATTATTTAATTACTAATAAAACTATATTTAAATCTAATAAATATCAAATGATATTATAAAAATCTAATAAAATTATTTAAAATACTTTAACCTAAGAGGAAATTATTAAAAATATAAAAACACAACTTACTTAATAAAAATGTAAAAATGAAAATTAAAATTAAATTATATTAAATAGAAACTATCACTTATTATTATATTGTTTTTTCTTGAATTTTCTTTTTCCAAACTATATTATACTTAAAAATAAATAACTTTTACAAAAACAATATTTTTATAAGCTAAAATTAAGCACTGTGGAAGCTTATTGCTACCACAGTTGACTTTGGTTGACTGAGTTGAGAAATAAGTTCAAATGAGCTTATGTGGGACCCACCTTGATTAATTCTGATCCTAATAAGATAGTTGGACTTGTCAAAACTAAAAATGGTCAAATAAGCTCAGTAGATAAGCTATTAAGCCAAATAAGCTAATCCAAAAACTTAATCAGAACTCAGAATAGGGACAGACTTGAGGAGCTTAATTAAGTGGGGTCCACAGTGATTCAGGTCAAACAAAAGGTTGACTTTAAGAGTCTGGTAGGAGGGGGGTTGGATGAAACTAAATTGGAGGCCTGGGACCCACTATGGTAGCCACAAACCACCACCAAAGTGGTGGTGGTGTGGTGATGTACTGATGTGCAGGGGAGAAGGTCTCCCTGCAGTTGTGTTTGGGCACAAGTGGGGCCCAGAAGAAAAATCCTAAAAATATAAAAATGGTGGGATGCTAAAGCTGAGGTGGTAGACTTCAAATCCTAAAAAGAACAAGATCTAATACCTGCTACAAAATTCTAAACAAATCTCTCAAGTTTTGTCAAAACCTGAAAGATGCAATTTTGACTTTTAAGATTTTTATCCTAAGTTGACTTTGATGAGTTTTTAATCCTTCTAAACTAACTAAGATTGATGTAATATGATATAATACAACTAATTTATCCAATTATAACTAAGGATAAGCAAGTATAACTGATTTAGGATTGTCAATCCAAATCAGTCAACTGCTAATGAGGTATGAAGGTGATATTGACTTTCTAGTGTTATGCAACTTAACTACTGAGTTGATCTATTCTATTTAGGACCTAAGTAAACTAATTGAACAAACATAGCCCTAAGAAACAGCCTTGAGCACAGTGAATAGGCCTGAGCCAAACACCCCTCAATAAGGCAGTTAAACTAATTTATGGGATTAAACACTGATCTGAACCATAAACTTAATTGATTACTATATAATAGGATAAAACAAACTCAATTAAGCATAGACAAACAGATTATAGGCTATTCTAAACTAAAAAGCAAAATTTAAGAACTTGAACTTACAAATGAATCCAACTGAGATAAGAATGAACCAGTGAACCAATTCATACCCTAGTGTCCCCCATAGGACTCTAAACCATGAACAATCCAAATTTCACAGTCACCTTTCTTCTTCCTTCTTCTTCTTATGATTTTCTATTTTTCACTAATTTTTCTATTTTCTTTGGAACTTTGTAATTAAACTCTAAACTGAATTCAGATGATATCTAAAAGCTTTGATAAGCTTTGTCACAGCTTAAGTGAACCTTAGATTACAATAACAACAACAAACAACAGCAATCAAACTTTTGGCAAATTTTGAGAATTTAAGAAATTGGCATAATCTGAGACAGCAAATAAAACTTGAATTTAACTTTAATTAAAGATTAAGGTACATGAAACTAGCTGAGTACAAGCTTTTTAATTGAAATTACAACTGAAAATTAAGGATTATACTACCTACGACTTAATTTACACTACTCCTAAGCTAATAATCTTTCATCACAGCTTCCCATCTCTTTTGTAGCCCTTTTCTGAGCTTGTGGGACCCTCAGAGACATATCCCACCAATTGTGAGCCCTTAGATTGGTCAATCTAATCCTAGCCGTTTAAAAGTTTCTTGGCGTCAAAGTCTCCCAAAGGTACTGTAGATTGCGTGGAGCTGAATTTAGGGGTTTAATGGGGTTTGGAGGCTAGTGTGAGGTGGAGGATGAGGTGGTGAGAGTGGGGAGCAAGTTGAGGGTGAGGTGGATGGTGGTATCTGGTTTCAGTGGTGGTGGTATGGAGAAGGAGGGAAAAGGGGGTACGGGGTGTGGTTTTGTGGTTTTGTTGACCGGGTTTGACCATGGGGTTGGACTGGGCTGTTGGTGGGCTTGGGTAGAAAAGGAAGGGGTGGGCTTGTGTTTGGTTTGAATTTTGGGTTTAGTTTAAAACTTAAGGGTCCGGTTGGTTTATTTTATGCACAAGGACCACTTTTGTAAATTGGTGAAAGTTTAGGGGCTGTTTGTGGCATTATCCAAAGTTTATCATAAGGACTTAATTTGCCATATATGAATAGTACAAGGGTAGGTTTTGATAATTTTCACTTTTAAAATACCCGAGGACTATATTTGCCAATTCACCAAACTTCAGGGACCAATCATGTAAATTCACCAAACTTTTCACATAAGGACCAAACCTGCAAAAGATTATTAGTATAAGGACCAAAATTGAATTTCTCAAAGTTTTTAACATCCCAGGGACCATTTATGTCAATTTCCAAAGTACAGGGACTAAACTTGTAATTTTATGAAACTTTGCACCAAAGGACTAAATATGTAACTTTATGATTAAAAAGGACCTTTGGTGACATTTTCAAATTTTTAGAATAACCAGGGACTAGTTTTGACAATTTATGAAACTTGAGGGACTGAAACTGCCAATTATGCAAACTTTGTACGTTTTTCATCTGTTTTTGTATATTTTGCATTTGAAACATATAAAACACACTTATAAGATATTTTAGGTATTTTGATACATATTTGAGTGTTTTTGGATGTTTTGGCAGTTCAGATTGGTATAAAATGATGAGTATTTAGACACTCATCACCTTTACTCTTGGACTAACAATGTTACAATGAGTTAACATGGCGCGTAAATTGGTCGTCACTTTCTTTAACATCTAGGTTGCTGCTGTATTTTTTGCATTGCCTTGTCTCATAAATTCCAACACCTGCTAATAGGTAAATTTTATAAGCAATTTCGCAATTTCATTCATTTAACCTCAAACTTAAGGCATATCAAATTAAATCAAATATGTAAAGTTAAAGGTGGACATACTTACTACATTAAATATGTAAAGTTAAAGGCGGACATACATGTTATCAAAATACATTCCTGAAGGTAGCTTCCATTTTCAAAAGAGACTTTGTTTTCTCTATGCAACTGGTAACACGAAACCTGCAAAATAATGAGACCGAGTTAGTTGTAACTCAACTTTCTTTTCTATTTTTTGGGATTATGCCAAGCCTGGATCCAAAAAAGAAGTCACAAAATTAGTGCTTGATTCCTAAAGTATCCCCCAGCAATCAAACCCCGTAAAGGCAGCAAACAAAATTTTTGGTTCACTGCATTCCCAGATAAACTGTTGTCCAACTATCGAATACCTGAAAACAAAGAAAAAGTCTACATACGTGTATATATACTGGTTTTAGGCTCGACCATTAGTTAATTGTATATGCTCTAAAGCAAAACCCAATTCATAGTTCAAAAATTCTTTATTTGATGTATTATGACCGTCAATTCTAAAGAATATAGCAGTTGATTATAAAGGTACGAAACATGTACCTTATAAGTAAACTACACTTCAACCTTATAAGTAAACTACACCTGTTCCAACCCTATTTCGTCCCCTTAAACCCACCCACTTCAACCCCAAATGCACCCATAGCAGCCCCTATTTCAGTCCCCCAATGCACCAACAGCGTATCAGTTGTAAGCTTTGATTTTTTTTAATCAAATGCTACTGTTTTTCTAAGATGGAATCTGCATTACCTCAAGATGAAAACGTTAGCACCATCTCGTGAGTTTTTAGGGGCCCTTGTGTCTTGCTCCATGCTTGAAGACTCATGGGAAATGCGCAAGAATTTTCTTGCCTAAAAAAAAAAAAAAAAAAAAACAGAGCAAAGCATCCATAAATAAATGAAATGTATTGAGAATCAAACTGAGATTATGTAGACGAATTTATTTTACACCTATTGTATCGGTTATGGTTTCAGAAAATAACAGTAAATAGATAATCAAAATATCAGTTCCATTTATAGAATTTACGAAAGCAAAAGTGCTACCTTTAGATGTTTTGTAAGCTCATCAGCATGTACAAAATTGCCTTGATTTTTTCGACCATATGGCTGATATTTACTGTACCTGCACAACACACCTAATCAAGTTAATTCACATAAACATATTTGTAGCAAAATATGGTTTAATCTAACCACAAAATTCATCTGATTAAATGCTATAATCGTGTAGAAACACTGATCAATGAAAACAATAGTATACCTTTGAGAAATTCCTTGTCTGCAACTTGTAAGCTTATTAGCTGCCATAGGTGCGCAACCCGCATAAACAAATCTTCTACCTGAACATAACAGATTTAAACACATGAGGGTAACATTCCAAAACTCCTAAATCTTCAAAACTATAAAGAATGGCTGAGTGAAGAAAATTTACCGACAACGACCCTGCTTGCATTCATGGTGATATTTTCTGTTTTTTGTTTTTTATATTATTCTGCTATAGAATAGGTGCAAAATAGTGGAAAACTGTAATCGTTATCTAACAGTTTGAAAAAGCTTATTAAGTCGCCTCATTTTTTGCTTATAAATTTATCATCTTCAGGTTATGTGCTATGAATAAGCCATTAGTCCTAGCATATATTAGAACGAAAAAAAGATCATACCTATTTCATCATTCTATTCATAAGATCATCCAAAGAGCCGTAACCGTTGCTTGCAACATAACCGCATTCCCGGGTGTAGGTAACTCCAATGAAACGACATGGTCTCGCAACAACTTCTTGTTCCTTAAAATGAAGGAAATTCTTAAAAACAAAAAATTCCAAATCTAAAAACCATATTGTTAACTGAATATAAAGAAATGGAGGTCACATTGTTATCCAGTGTGGTACAAAATAAGCTTACAAGAAATGGAGGTCAAGCTTTCTTGTGGTTCATCACTTTACCTGGTTTTGACCCAACATCCAAACTCAGAAACAAATAAAATGAAACTCCATTTTCTTACTAATATCAACATGTAATGTAACCTTATATATTTAACCATCAAATTCACATGCATAAATGGAGCTTCAGTTTAACAAAAATTAAAGCTCAAATGTCTAACTTACTAATTAGAGGGAATTGCAAAAATCGTTCCTAAAGTATGGCCAAATTGCACGTTTCGTCCCTGAACTTTCGAAAGTGCAAGGATCGTCCCTGTGGGAAACTTTTGGGGCAAAAATCGTCCCTGGCCTACTTCAAATGACTAAAATACCCCTGCCAAACTTTAGGGACGATTTTTGTAATTCTCTCTTTTTCATATTCTTACTCAAATGGTCCCTGTGCTTCGCTGGGCATTACAAATTTAGTCCTAACTTTTTTTTTAATTAATTTATTTAACTATTAATATTAGTATTATTTTTTTATACGATTTCGTCCGTTTTTGTCCGTTTTTCTTACGTTTTTGTCCGTTTTTCTAACGTTTTTTTTGTTTTCATACGTTTTTGTCCGTTTTTCTTACGTTTTTATCCGTTTTTCTCACATTTTTTCCGTTTTCATACGTTTTTGTTCGTTTTTCTTACTTTTTTGTCCGTTTTTCTCACATTTTTTTCGTTTTCATACGTTTTTGTCCGTTTTTCTTACGTTTTTTCCGCTTTCATACGTTTTTGTTCGTTTTTCTTACGTTTTTTTCTGTTTTTCTCACTTTTTTTCCGTTTTCATACGTTTTTGTTCGTTTTTCTTACGTTTTTGTCCGTTTTTCTCACTTTTTTTTTGTTTTCATACGTTTTTGTCCGTTTTTTTTCGTTTTCATACGTTTTTATCAGTTTTTCTTACGTTTTTTCCGTTTTCATACGTTTTTCTTCCATTTTTCCACTTTTTCGTCTGTGTTTACACTGTCCATCACAAACAAAAAAAATTCCAAAAAAAATTTTCAAAAAAATAAAATAAAAAAAGGTTTCCGAAAAAAAAATTGAAAAAATGTTTTTGAATTTTAAAATTTCAAAACACATGTTTTCGAAAAAAAATTTTAATAATTCCAAAATTTTTCTAAATTTTTTTTTAAATATTTCTTCTAAAAAATATTTTTTAAAAATATTTTTTTCTAAAAAATATTTATTCGATTTTTTTAAAAAGTTGTAGAAAATTTTTTTTGAAAAAAAAAAGTTTTTGAAAAAAAAAAATTCGAAAAGAATTTTATTTTTTAAAAGAAAAAATCTTTAGACTTCATCCAAAACGGAAAAAACGTGAAAAGAACGGAGAAAAACGTATGAAAACGGAAAAAAACGTAAGAAAAATGGACAAAAACGGACAAAAATTTATGAAAACGAAAAAAATGTAACAAGAACGGACAAAAACGTAAGAAAAACGAACAAAAATGTATGAAAGCGGAAAAAACGTAAGAAGAACTGATAAAAACGTAAGAAAAACGGACAAAAACATATGAAAACGGACAAAAGCGTGAGAAAAACGGACAAAAACGTATGAAAACGAAAAAAACGTAACAAGAACGGACAAAAACGTAAGAAAAACGAACAAAAACGTATGAAAGCGGAAAAAAACGTAAGAAAAACGGACAAAAACGTATGAAAACGATAAAACGTGAGAAAAACGGACAAAAACGTAAGAAAAACGTATGAAAACAGAAAAAACGTGAGAAAAACGGACAAAAACGTAAGAAAAACGAACAAAAACGTATGAAAGCGGAAAAAAACGTAAGAAAAACGGACAAAAACGTATGAAAACGAAAAAAACGTGAGAAAAACGGACAAAAACGTAAGAAAAACGAACAAAAACGTATGAAAACGAAAAAAACGTGAGAAAAACGAACAAAAACGTAAGAAAAACGGACAAAACGTATGAAAACGAAAAAAACGTGAGAAAAACGGACAAAAACATAAGAAAAACGGACAAAAACGAAAGAAAAACGGACGAAATCGTATAAAAAAAATAATACTAATATTAATAGTTAAATAAATAAATTAAAAAAAAAATGTTAGGACTAAATTTGTAATGCCTAGCGAAGCACAGGGACCATTTGAGTAAGAATCTGAAAAAGAGAGTTGCAAAAAACCATCAAATTCACATGCATAAATGGAGCTTCAGTTTAACAAAAATTAAAGCTCAAATGTCTAACTTACTAATTAAATGTTTAAAATATAAATTAAAGGTATAAGCAACAATTTACCTTAATAAGTTATCTATAATGAAAACGGCGCTGCAAGACTTGCCGAAAAACTATTTTGCCGCACCAAATACATCAGAAAGTCAAAACCCTAGCTTTTGACTTAATCTCAAAGCAAAAAAAAAAAAAAAAAAAACTCCTAACTATCAAACCCTAACACCTCCGTTTTCATGTATTGGTTTGACCTTGTGTGGGTTTAATGGCATTGGAGAAGATGTGTAGATGGTTCTGGAATTTGCTGGTTTCTGACTTTCTGTTATACTTATCTGCGGAGATTTAGAAGACTGGGCAAAACATTGGGCCTGGATTGATATGATAGTAGCCCAAGAAAGAGCCCATGCATCGAAGTGGCATCGAAACGGTGACGTTTCTGATCATAAATAATATATATATTAATGTGTATTTGTGACCTTTTTCCTAAATGTTTATGTACTACAGGAAACGCGTGATGAATGCTTCAAGAAAAAAGATTTTGTTTCTCTTTTTAAAAATCATCCTGAGCGCAAACAAGTTTTAAAATCAGATAGCCATATGGAAGTAGAAGATATTATCGGTATGTTGGTAAGCACGAATCTTTTACTTCGTTGTGGCTTTGTCGTGAAAAGAGTACATACCGCCTTTTTTGGAAAAAAGATTAGCACTTAACGCAGCTTATCCACACGAACTCAGTTTATCCCTGTTGGTGCATTTAATTTGGTTATTAGATATAATTTATTCATATCATTGATAACGTGAAGCCGGTTTTGTTTAGGAGTCTTATTCACTGCTGAAATTAGGAGTGTTGAGGCATATATGTAGCAGAAAAAAAAATGGCTATCCCAAACACTCTTTAACAATTACATAACCAACCTACTAAGGCTTACGCTCTGTAGTTGTAGTAGAAGGGGTTTCGTGCTGTTTACATGTGAACTTTTATAGTACCCATTTTATCATATTACTGTAATATATACCTTCTAATGTTAATATTGTTGACGTCACCTGAAATCTGTTTTATTAATGAATTGTATTTGTAGATAATAGAGAACTACTTCATATAAAGCATGTTTATAGTAGTAGCAAATCTGGAGACAACGCTGAGAACGCCGACGGTGAAAGATGGAGGCGACACTGAGAACACCGACCTGCAAGTTTAAATGTTTTATGATACCGCTGATCTCAAGTATGCAGCAATAACGACACTTTACTCTTGCACATTGTGATACTTTTGTTTTTCCAACATCAGTTAACAATAGTATTTTGATACTTTTATAGTCTCGCATGTTACTTTCATGTATTAACTAAGGATATGAAAGACAATGTGGATAGTATAATGGTGTTTCCCTGCTTACTATTGTATGCTTATATCAACCAAACATTGCAAAGGAGTTGCTATGAATTTAAGAAACATATGATGACGGTCACACGATAATGCCTTTCTAAATCATCTGTTTCGTACTAAAGGGCTTCATAGAATGTAACACAGCGCCTCCACGGCAACGCGCGGGCTACCATGCTCGTTTAATATATATTTCACAAAACATACTTCACAAACCCTACAAACATATTCAAACGGCAGCTTGTTTTGCTTCCAAGGAGATCAAGTACGAACGGGGAAAGATGGTAGTAACATTGGTGTGATCACGACAGTGATCGCGGAGTTATTCGTTTGGGTGTTCGTGTGATTTATTCGAAGGGGGTCTAGGCTGTGGTATATTTTGGGTCGACAAGGTTGCTGTGGTTGTGTGGTTAAATCAGATTCGAGGGTGTTAAATTCTGGGCTCGACATTGGTTAGTTCGGTTCTGTCGTGGTCTCCTGGTCATTGTACTTTCTTCCTTTTGATCACGCTTCGAGGGTAACCTTATTAACCTTGTTCGATTATTCTGTTCGTTTTGATTACTATGTTCACGTAAACCTGTTCACATGTAAACTAATAAGAATCGGCTAAGAATAATGAGTCGAGCATTCATATACACAACTGGAATCTTTACATGAAATAGTAAAAAAAAACCCCACAGAAAAATCATAGAAGTACACATGATTTAATGATCATAAAATATAATATTCGATCCATGCTTATATAGACTCATATTTTTCTGTTTCGATCCACCTTCATTTCGATCTAAACCGTGTTAGCCTAAATTTTTTTTCGAGTTATATTATAAGAGGAAGAACTGCATGCATGTTGTACACATGAAATGATGAACTTTGTCACATAAAATAATGAATTGTGTCACCATCCTAATCGACCTAAAATATGTTGTGATTTGAATTATTTATGTCCTTGATATTGACCTATATATGCACGACCCAAAAATCTGTTATATATAGCTGACCTATATAAACTATAATGAAAAGAAAAGTGCATGCATGTATATGTATAATGTATCTGATATGGAATAAGGGTTGGAGCATGTTTTATTTGACTTATTTTAATCAACAATGAAGGGTTTGGCTCGTCTGGTATTTAAGTTAAAAATGGGTATTTGGTTCGACATATTGTCATTCAAAGGGGATGTTTTTCGGCATATTTTTAACAAAGGATGTCATGGACTTGTTTATTTTTGAAATAATAAAAATCTTGGGTCGTCACGACATAAATATTAATATTGTGGGTATGTTACTAAATTATATAAATTATAATGACGGGCCCAAAATTATTATCGTATTATTAATTTATTAAAATAAACCTTAAAATAATTTATTTGACATTTTTAATATCAAATTTTGATCATTTACTTTTATGACTCTAAACTTTACTAAATTGACATATTTGTCATTTTAACCCTTAAAAATTATTTAATTGGTCATTTTAACCTTAAATATTATTAATTGTCCATTAAAATCTTAAAGTGGAAACTTACTTAAAAGGAAAGTTACTATTTTTGAAAAGCTGCTATAAAAGGAAACATTCTAAAAATGGAAAGCCAACTAAGATAAACAATCTGATTTAAAATAAGTATTGACAATAAAATGATCCTAAATTCATGTAGATACATTGAAGAAGAAGAGTGAACTTCCCCTATGTGTTCTTTCTTTTGATCTCATTGTTTTGCTAAGGCACAGATATTCTGACCTTACTCTTAAGGTTTCTCTTGATGTTGATTGAACCTTTGCCATAATTGAACCGTTGCCATTCTGAACCTTTGTTAAATTAGAACCTTTGCTTTATATGAACCTTTGATATTATGAACCTCATTTGAACCTTCTTATTTGAACCTTTGTTATGACTTTGATATAAACTTCCGTTATGAACCTTGACATGAACCTTTGCTATGAACCCTGATGATTATGATGGCTCTGATTTGGTATGTTTGTATCTGTATCACTAGTCATGGGGGTTCCATGACCATGTCATTGATGCACCGATGACATGACTCACGTGTGGGTGAGTGATTTCTCACACCGTCCCATTATCTGTTTGTTTGGCCACTATGATTATGATTTTCTGCAGGGGCGTATGGATATATCCTAGATTTGAATCTGTATCTGTATCTGGTGACTGGTACTGTGTGCGATACAGGCCTTTCACATATCTGGGAGCTAGCTACTCCAATTACTGAGGACTCCCCTCACATTACTTGGGCTATTTGAGAGGTCTCCCCTCTGTATGGTTATGAGGACTGAAGATTGTTATAACATGAGCCAGGGTTCACTTTGATTCTGTTTATGCAGGCGACTGTATAGATTTTGTTCATCTAATTCTGTTTAGTCTATATATCCGTTTCCCATTTCCTACATGATGCCTATTTATGCTTCCCTATATAGATACATCCATCATATCCCACTTTATCATTACTGCTTGTATTTGTTATATCTGTTCACTGGGCTTTTTAGCTTAGCCGCATTTCTTTTCTCTGCGGCAGGTTATTCAAGCGAAGCTGAGGCTACCTTTGAGATGAGAGTTAAGGCTAGAGTGGACCTACCCTTTTAGATTGCACCTTGTGTTTAAATTCTGATGGTGTTTCCTTTTCTTGGAACTTATGTAATGAACAAGTCTTGTTGACTTGTTTCCTTTTAGTTATTTATGTTTAAGGCTTCCGCTGTGTGATATGTACTTATGTTTCAGTTGTACTTATGTTTCAGTTTGTATGCTTTGATTTGTCACCATAAAGTGATGCTTCTACCCTTGTCGGGTTGGGGTGTTACAGAAAGTAAATAAGTTTAGCAGCGGAAAACATTAAAGACACACCAAGGTTTTATGAATGACATGTAAAATAAAGATAGTAGAAAAGAAATAAGCTGCCTTGACAGAAAACTTCCTTCATCCAGCCACTCCATCACGCCCAAGATCATAAGCTCCAAAACTTAATTAGCAGTAGTACCTGAGAAACACATGCTTAAAAGTCAACACAAAGGTTGAGTGTAATCCATAGGTTTAAAATAATAAAGTTGAACACAAGGGTTTTAATCATACGATATAAGCAACAAATGCAAATACCAGGGTAATAAAGATAACACCCGATATGTAGAGGCATCCCAGTGCATACATACGGTCGATGATACTAAGCTCATGACACGCAAGACGTTAACCAAACCAATTGACAGTATACTGTACTGACATAAACAATAACCGCGGAATTTCATAATAATAATAAGTGCCCTCAAGGCCAGGTACTTGCCAATACCCAGCAAAACGACAAATAGTACACCCGCATGTCAAGCCCTTGACAACTACGAGTGGGATGGTCAGTCCTATAGGCCTATAAACTAAGTTTGCGCTCACCCGCAGGTGACTAATGGCTCATGATCTGAGGGTCTTTCTAGCAAGAAAAGCTACTTAGTACATCGTCAGGAATATATATATATATATATATATATATATATATATATATATATATATATATATATATATATATATATATATATATATATATATATATATATCATTCAGGAAGAAGCATACCAAAAATACTTGTGCTCAGAAAACATTTAAAGCATGTGTCTCACCCCATGGGTTTATAAACAATTAAAATATAAAAAGCGGGGCTATGATTCAAACCTTAATAATAGCAGCAGGAAACGAGATATAGCAATGAATCAATAATGCGTCACAACAATAGGGACCTCAGCACAACCTAATCAATATAAATGGCATAACTCAGAGCTAAACTCGAATATTTCCATAAACAATGCTTGAGTAAAAGTCTTGTAAAAACAATGGCATTTGAAGAAATAGATTTCGTAAAGTCTCGTGTAGGAGACAAGAAAGTTTAAAAAAGAAATAAGTCGGTGAATCAATCCAAAGGCAAAAGAAAGACGAAAGAACTCCTCGAAGAAAGTCGTCGAAAAAAATTGAAAAGAAAAGAATAAAAGTAGAAGAACTCACGCAAATAAAAATAAAAATAGATAATAACACGTGACAATAAGTCTCGGATTTTACCCGTTTTCCCCAAAATAATGTCGAAACAAAAGGTTTTGAAATAATAATAATATTTGGTAAAATAATTTAGGTTTATAAAGAATTTTATAAAATTTCAGCAAGACCTGCCTGTTTATATAACGTTTCCCGAGTCAACGACTCTTTATTTTTAAATAATATTAACGTGTATATATATATATATATATATATATATATATATATAAGTATGATTGGATATATCATTCGCATTGTCCATTAGTTGTTTAGGTTTTATCGACCATTTTGTAATTGTTCGGGTTCCAGGTACGTTAAGATCTTTACGGGCCTAACGTACCCTACCGTCTCGTGTACCAAAGGGTCCATGACATCTAAATAACCATGGCCGTAAATCCGATACGTCCAATACAAGCTCACAATGTCATAATATGGAAACATGTCCGATAATAAGTCCACTAAACTATTACAATTTATTTTATATTTCATATTTATATTATCTGTTTTATTTATTTAGTTATCGTTTCACTAATAAAAGTATCTCGAGACTATTAATCCATACCCAAAAGTAATCACCATAACAATATTTACTCAAAAATCAACCCAAGTCCAAAACTAAATAACCCGACATCAAACCAAAACCAATCCGAGCCTCACCCGTCTCCTCGGCTCGACCCAAAACGAAACCAACTAATCTAACTCATCCAAATACTCATCAACAACAACAAAACAATAATAATAACCCTTCCCCACCACCACCCAAGGTGCGGTGGTGGTGGTTCTTGGTTGTCAAGCACAACGCAAACCAAACGGACCCTTAAAATCAAATCCAAACCAAATATAAACACTCCCTTGTCACTAGTATCCAACAACAACATCAATAAATCACAACCCTTATCGAGTCAAGCGAGTTGACTCGGTGAGTCAACTGAGTAGCGGCCATACGTGGGTCGAACGACAACCAAGAGGAAATCCACACGAGTTTTGAGGTTAAAAACATATCAAAACAATTTTTGTAAAACTTTTTATATTAAAAATCGGATTTAAATAAAAAAAACTAGGGTTTTGTTTTAAAATAAAAAATAACAAAAAGAAGTGGTGGGGATGGTGGTGTTACCGTCGGAAAACAAAAGGGGCGGCGGTGGTGGTGTTGTCGCGGCGGTGGTGGCGCGTAGGGGTGGTTACGGGGTGTTTGGAGGTGCGTGGGTGGTACGGGTGTGACGGGGGTGTCCCGATCTACAAGATGGTGTAAAAATATAGGGAGGCCGGAATATTTTCCGGCGGTGGTCACCGGAAACTGCTGGTGTAGGCCGGAGGGGCGGCGGCCGGTATTCAAGAGAGAGAGAGAAATTGGTGAGTGTGTGTGTGTGTGTGATTTTATTAATAAAATGAGGTAGTGGGGTGATTGGTGGGTATATTTATGGTAATAATAGTATAAGGTATATTTTGTAATCAGTGAAAGTATAGTGAAAAGAGTAGGGTGATACTCCAAGGGCCAATATTGCCAACGGATCAAATTTTTTACGATAAACGCTTCGGGGCTCGAACGACATAGCAAACGGCTTCAAAAATTTATGAAACTTGCACCATTGTTCACGAAATAATTTTTCAATAAAATCAAGCATAAACTTCAGAGTTTTTCCAAAACTCAAAATAATTCAAATAATTTGGCAAATGCAATACAATTCGAGTGTTCTAGGTTGTGCTGAGTTAATCAAGGAATAAAGTTCTCGTTTCCAATATATCTCACGTTTCCCCAAGCCCAAATAATCACAAACAAAAGTTTTAATGTGTCTCAGGTACGAAAATAAATATTTTGGCTAGAAATGAGTTTAGAAAAAGTACCGGGGGTTACATCACATACATCTTATTTAGAAATCCGTCCCAGATTTAGTTTGAGTTGTCAGTCCCGGCTTTGAAAAGGTTTGGGTATTTGCATTTAAACTCGTCCTCGCATTCCCAAGTATACTCTGGTCCTCTCTTGGAATCCCAACGAACTTTCACAAGAGGAATACGACTCTTCTTCAATCGCTTAACCTCGCGATCCATGATTTCAACGGGCTCCTCAACAAAATGT
Organism: Artemisia argyi; assembly: GCA_030686995.1. Taxonomy (NCBI): domain Eukaryota; kingdom Viridiplantae; phylum Streptophyta; class Magnoliopsida; order Asterales; family Asteraceae; genus Artemisia; species Artemisia argyi. The sequence continues at coordinate 36,081,127 of CM060677.1, read as the reverse complement.
AATTGCTCATCAATCTCAATATCCTCAAGCGGTATTACAGCAGTCTCATCAGTCAAACACTTCTTCAAATTCGACACGTGGAAAGTAGGGTGAACTCTACTGAGCTCCGGTGGCAATTCTAGCTTATATGCCACAGGACCAATCCTCTTCACAATCTTAAACGGTCCAATATAACGGGGATTTAACTTTCCTTTCTTTCCAAACTTGATCACACCTTTCCAAGGCGATACTTTCAACATAACCCTATCTCCTACTTGAAATTCCAGGGGTTTACGTCTCACATCTGCGTAACTCTTCTGTCGGTCACGAGCAACTTTCAATCTATCTTTAATCTGAGCAATCTTCTCGGTCGTCTCACGAACTAAATCTGGTCCAATAAGCTGTGCTTCTCCCACTTCATCCCAACATACAGGTGATCGGCACTTCCGACCATAGAGTGCTTCAAACGGTACGGCCTTAATACTCGCGTGGTAACTATTGTTGTAAGAAAACTCAATCAACGGCAAATGGACATCCCATCCATTTCCGAAATCAATCGCACATGCACGCAACATATCTTCCAAAGTCTGGATGGTTCTCTCGCTTTGACCATCAGTCTGTGGATGGTAAGCGGTACTCATGTCAAGGTTCGTGCCAAATGAATCTTGAAGTGATTTCCAAAAGTTTGAAGTTAAATTGCCATCTCGATCTGAGATAATAGACACTGGCGCTCCATGTAGAGATACTATCTCCTTTACGTAGAGCCTGGTCAACTTATCCATGCTGTAATTCTCTTTGGTTGGCAAAAAGTGTGCGGATTTAGTCAATCGATCGACTATTACCCAAATAGAATCGAATCCTGTCGAAGTCCTTGGTAGCTTGGTGACAAAATCCATTGTTATTCTTTCCCATTTCCATTCTGGGATCTCAGGTTGTTCTAGTAAGCCAGACGGTTTCTGATGTTCAGCCTTAATCTTGGCGCACGTAAGACACTTACGAACATAATTGACAATCTCAGCTTTCATATTGGGCCACCAATATAACTTCTTCACATCCTGATACATCTTATCAGATCCTGGGTGAATAGGATACTTTGACTTATGAGACTCGAGCATAATCAAGTCTCTCAGTCCTCCAAACAAAGGCACCCAACTTCTTCCTTTGTAACACAAAGTTAAATCTGAACATTTCTCAAGTTTCTCCTTTCTAATCATCCCATCAACTTTCTCCTCCTTAAGTTCTCCTCTTTTCACGAATTCCTCTTGTGCTTGCAGAATCTGAGTGGGTAAATTCGAGTTAATCGTCAAAACTAAAGCTCGAACACGTAACGGTTTCAAACGTTCCTTGCGGCTCAATGCATCAGCTACAACATTAGCTTTTCTAGGGTGGTATCGTATCTCGCAATCATAATCGCTCAACGTCTCCAACCATCATCTCTGTCTCATATTCAACTCCTTCTGATCCAATATATACTGTAGACTCTTGTGGTCGGTAAAGACAACACACTTGGTACCATAAAGGTAATGTCTCCACAACTTGAGGGCAAAAACCACGGCTCCTAACTCCAAATCATGAGTGGTATACTTCTCCTCATGAGTCTTAAGGTGTCGAGAAGCATATGCCATAACCTTCCCTCATTGCATCAGAACTGCTCCTAACCCTTGATATGAGGCGTCACAATAAACCACAAAATCCTCTACTACATCTGGTAAAGCCAATATCGGTGCACTACAAAGCTTCTGCTTCAAATTCTGAAATGCCTTCTCTTCTTCCTCTCCCCATTCATACTTCTTATCCTTATGAGTCAATGCGGTTAACGGTTTAGATATCTTGGAGAATCCCTCGATGAATCTCCTATAATACCCAGCCAATCCTAGAAATTGACGAATTTCTGTGGCGTTAACCGGCGTTGACCATTTCTCAATCGCTTCAATCTTAGCGGGATCCACATGTAATCCTTCACTATCAATCACATGACCTATAAATTGAACCTTCCGAATCCAAAACTCACACTTAGAGAACTTTGCGTACAACTGCTCGTCCTTGAGCAACTTAATAATCGTAGCCAAATGCTGTTTGTGCTCTTCTTCGCTCCTTGAGTAGATCAAAATATCTTCAATAAAAACTGTCACGAACTTATCTAGATAAGGCTTGCATACTCGGTTCATGAGGTCCATGAACACTGCAGGCGCATTGGTCAAACCAAAAGGCAAAACTTGAAACTCATAATGACCATAACGGGTCCTAAATGCCGTCTTGGGAATATCCTCGTCCCGAACTTTAAGTTGGTGATAACCAGACCTCAAGTCGATCTTAGAATAGTAACTCGATCCTTGCAACTGATCAAACAAATCATCAATCCTCGGTAACGGGTAGCGGTTCTTCACGGTCAACTTATTCAATCCTCTGTAGTCGATGCACATCCTAAACGATCCATCCTTCTTCTTCACGAATAACACTGGAGCTCCCCAGGGCGAAGAACTCGGTCGAATAAATCCTTTATCCAACAGCTGTTGCAATTGCTTAGACAACTCCTCCATTTCCGATGGCGCTAAACGATATGGTGCACGCGCAACAGGTGCAGCTCCTGGAACTAAGTCGATGCGAAACTCCACTTGTCGGGCTGGCGAAAGTCCCAGCAAATCTTCAGGAAATACTTCAGGAAACTCACGCACTACAGGAACATCCTCGAGTCGCTTCTCTGCCGACTCCTTCTTAGCCACATGTGCTAGGAATGCGTGACATCCTTTCTCAAGATATTTCATGGTTTTAATACATGATATGATATTCAGGCGAGTTCCACTCCTATCACCTCGAACAATCAAAATCTCATCATTGAGAGGGATATGAACCACTCGTTCTCCACAAACAATGCTCGCTCGATTCTTGGATAACCAATCCATTCCAACTATCACATCGAAGCTTCCGAGCTCGATGGGCATCAAATCGATACTAAATGGGTGATCTAAAAGATTAAGGGTACAACCACGGATCACGGTACGTGATACGTGGGAATCACACCAGGCTTTACCTCTCAAGGGATCTTGAGAAGCTTACAACCCCCACCAGGCAGTGTACCTGATCGTTGTAGTATAGTATAGTGACAAGTACCGGGGGATTGATCGTTCAGCTAGGAATAGTGTCACTAGGATTAGAAAACCTAATTACTAGTGCTAAAGATGATGGAAGATTATTTTTGTATTTTTATATTTTTTAGAAAGCAAGTAAATATCTCGGGTTTGAAAGATTTTGGTGGAATTAGTTGCTAGTCAACTAACCCAATACTAAGATACAATCAAAATAAAATATTAAAAATAAAAATAAAACTAAATTATACTAAGGTTGTGAGCAATATGTGGAGAAAATGTGTTTACTTAGATTTCACTACTCCCTAGACATCTTTTACACGTTAATTACTTGTTATAGTTGCGTGGATGACGGATTGTATTCCTTAATACCATTCATGGGGTGGCGCACTTACTTCCCCAATCCTATGAGTTCATACTTCACTCCTATGTCGAGCCGTTAAAAACTCCTAACATGGGATCATTAGAAATTACTCATGCAGTAAATACAACCAATAAAACCTAGTGCACATCGGTTCATGTTTCTTAAGACGTTCAAGCATGTTACCAATTGGAGATCTGCCAGTTTTCTTAAGCCTAACATCGAAATCATTCATCCAATACAACCATAAACAAGTAATCAACACATAATTAACATCTAGGTTTCATTAGATCCAAGCAAACACAAGATAGATCTAGCCTACCATGATGGAATTAAGACAAGAACAAGATATAGACAACCAACACATAGACATATTGACTGAATTAAAAGAACACTTATCTTAATTACACATGAAAGGGATCAAGGGCTGAGAACCCTTGAAAAACCTGTAAAATTTGTCTTAAGTTCGGACCTAGGGTTTCTCCAAAACTCCTCTCTTTTTAATGTGAAAATTAGAAAATTATATATAGGAAATAGGGTCTGACGACGTCAAGACAAATCTTGTGACGCCGTCACCTCGCCGACAAAATACTTCTCGGACTGCCTTGATCTACTTCTGACGCCGTCATGTGTTAGCATTTTCCAGGCCGTCATGCATTTTACTCTTGATGCCCTACCTTGTGGCGCCGTCAAATCTGTACTGGGTCGTCATGGAAAGTCATGGAATTTACTCTTGACGCCGTCAGAAATTCCTTCTTGACGCCGTCACCTACTGTTCCCAGATTGGAAAATTGAGACTTTGCCGTTTTCTTCACTTTTATGCTCCAAAAACGTCCAAAATGCCTTCTTTTCCAGATTTCACTCCCAAAGTACCTAAAATCACAAAAGGAACGATTTAGGGCAATATTTGATCAAATAAATTCAATTCCGGACTTAAATGACCCCCTAAAAGTGGTTCATTTTTCGCCTCATCAGTACGGGTATCTACTAGGTTACCATCAGCTAACTCAATACTATAGCTAACGTCTAATAAGGTAGGGGTAAGTCGAAGTATCGGCGAAATCTTAGAAGACACAAAACTCATATCGGCACCCGAATCAAACAAAACTTTAACACGAAGGTTGTTGAGAAGAAACGTACCAGTGACAACATTCGGATCTTGTTGTGGCTCTCCATTTCCCATCACGTACACTCTACCTCGAGCACCTACATTTCCTTGTCCAGCATTCTTCGGGCATTGTCCCCTATAATGTCCACGCTCTCCACATCCAAAACATGTAACCACAGGCTGGGCATTTGCTCCTGTCGCCACAACCTTACTCTTACAAAACCTTGCAACTTGACCAACCCTTTAACACTTCATACATCTCACAGTACACGGTCCAGTATGATGCTGGTGACACTTCTCACAGCGAGCTTGTTGTCCAGCATTAACTCCTCCTTGTGTAGCCACAAATGCCTTAACAGTCTCCTGTCTCCTATTCTGTTGGTGATGGTGATTGTTGTTACGATACTGATTGTTGTTGTAGCGGTTGTTGGGGTTGTTATAGTTGTTGTTCCTTCGGTTATCCTCCCATTTTCTCTTGTTGTCAAAGTGATTACTCTTTTGAACAGCACCATCCTTAGTCACTTGATCCATAAGGCGTTCAACCATGCTAATAGTATCATCCAAAGTCTCAGCATTGTACGATGTCACATTCCCTTGAATACTCGCAGGCAATCCACCAATAAACTTCTCTAGCAACTTCTCATTATCTGGCACCATGTGAGCACAAAACACCTTCAACTCTTGGAATCATCGCACATAAGTAGCGAGATTAGAACCCTTCACAGCCAAGTAATAGAACTCAGTATCCAACTTCCTCAAATCACTACGAGAACAGTACTTCTTAACCATAGCTTTCTTGAAATCTTCCCACAAAGTACCATAAGCTTCCTCCATTCCCTTTTCCTGAACATAAGCATTCCACCAAGACAAGGCATGCTCCAACAATGTGCATGTCGCATACTTCACCCTGTTGTTCTCTGTACAATTACTCCTATGAAACACTGATTCCACTTTCTCAAACCATTGAGTCAATCCAACAGCTCCTTCAGTTCCCTTGAAGGTAATGGGCTTACAATCCATAAATTCCTTAAAAAGTGCAGAAATGGTTGTTGGGAACCGCTTGAGCTCTAGCCGGTCCAACATTCTGAGGAACACCTGCTTGCCTAGCAAGCGCTGCTGCAACACCCTCATCAATCATCTGCTGAATAGCAGCAGGGGTCATCTTCCTAGGAGGCATAATTCTATCAATCAATATAAAGCACAACACTTGTAAGTATTGGATTAACATGTCAGAATTATAGAACAAGATAAAGCATCATCACATGAATAAAATCATAATATAGCATATGTCAACATCAATAATAGTACATCACCATAATACATCATAGATTTCATACTTGACATTGGTCTTACAAGATATGCAAAACAAGTACAAATTTCGAATAAAATCTACCAACTGAAGAATTAAGTTTAGCATATACTAGGTAAACTACCATTAAGATACCAACTACTATAAATGATCCAATCACTAATCTCCTGAACGATCTCCATACATAGCCATCACATCAATGCTGTCGTAAGACCTAAGGCGGGTCATCCTCTCTGCATAGGCCTGCCTCTGCATCTCATGCAACTCACTCCATAACTCACTGATACTAGTACGATAGTGTCGACTATCAATGTCCAAGAACACCTCCTTCATGGTCAACTTATCAACCATCTTCTCCAACTCGACCATCTTCCTATCTAGCGAATCCATACTGTTGGGAACGTAGTTTTACTATTTATCAAGTCTCGGTCATTTACTTGTAATAGGTTGCTAAGGCTTGTATGTTTATTATAACTTAAGGCTTATGTAGCAAGCCCATGGGCCTTAAGCCCATTTCTATTTATTAGATAGGGAGGAAGGGAGTGTTGCCCTACTCCTTTCCTATATATACTATGTAACCTCTCCTTTGAGAGGGGTTGGTTCACTAGTAATATCATTAGTCTCTTATTATCATATTAGGTGTTCCTTCCACTCTCTCTCTCTCTCTACTCTCTTTCTCTCTCTAAATCTATAAGTGATTATGTTACAAAATCATGACCTAACAAGTGGTATCATTCGCCAAGGGATAATATAGGTTGATTTAGGTTTGATTTGGTAAGAAAAACTAGGTCTAAAAGTGATTTTTAGTGTTCTTGAGGTACTGTTCATCGCCCGAGTTTCGAGTTTGGGGTGTATTCTTAGCGAGTTAGGATTGGTAAAACTTAGCGAGTTTGAAATTTCTTCTTTCGAGTTAGGTTTCAGTTCTATCGAGTTTAGATTTTTTGACTTATCGAGTAAGAGATTCTTAGCGAGTTAGGTGTAAGTTTGTCGAGTTAAGTAACTATTGGCGAGTTAGCCTTTACCTAATCGTTTATCGAGTTAGGTTCTTTGTGGCTTATACTAAGGGGAAACTCTGCCCAACTCAATTCACTTTACTGAGTTAGGAATTCCTTTAATCTTATCGAGTTAGACTTAAAACAACATAAGTTATCGAGTTAGACTTAAAACAACATAAGTTACCGAGTTTGACTTAAAATCAGAACACACCGAGTTTGATCCATTATCAGGACCTATCGAGTTTGACTGCCTAAAAGAACATACCGAGTTTGAATACACATCAGAACATACCGAGTTTGATATCAAGTTTTATTTTTTTTCAAATCTAATTACAACTTGTATTTATCTTTAACGATCTAAGTTTTAACATAATCACATCATCTCATCTTATCAAAAATTTTTCCTTCTTATCTTTCTTAAAAAAAAAAAAAAAAAAAAAAAAAAAAAAAAAGAAAAAAAAAATTTGGCTCAAAATTTATTTTTTGGCGGGAAATTTTGAGTAAAATTTATTTTTTACAGTAGACTAAACGTTCAATTTTTACGCGAAATTTAAATTTTGGTATAACGTTGAAAATTTTGGCTCAAAATTCAAATTTTTAGGCCAAAATTCAAATTTTTTCGGTGAAATTTGGCGGCAAAATGTTTTAAACTCAAAATTTTAATTGCATTTCATAGTGATTTTCAAATTGTGGGAGAGATTTTTTCAAATTATTTTTGGAGGGAAAATCCTGAATTCACTATTTCGACCTTGCGTGTGACATTTTGCTTGATTTTTTCGATTACATCGCAACAATCAAGGGGGAGAGCAATGTCATCTACAACGTCTCAATCAGCTTCTTCCAACTACCTTCCTCACCAATATTCTCATCAGCAACAGTCATCAGCAACAGTACCTTCTTCCAACTACCTTCCTCACCAATATTCTCATCAGCAACAGTCATCAGCAACAGGACCTTCTTCCAACTACCTTCCTCACCAATATTCTCATCAGCAACAATATCATCAACAACAAAGTCACAGCTCCCTCATTCGCCATGTTCTGCTCTTTGGCAATGAATCAAGGCCTCCGATGTTGCTACCAGGAACGTATACTGTTTGGAAACAGAGATTTTTACAATGGCTCACAGATCGTCCTGCTGCAGATCTCATGCTTAAATCCATTCAAGATGGTCCATACAAAATGATATTTCTTGCTGACTCAACAGGGATTATCAGAATACAAACTGATGAAGATTTGAATGCAACTGAACTTGCTCAGTACGATGCTGACCAACAGGCTGTATGGTTCATAACAGTGGCACTTCCCAACTCAATTTACATGTATATGGACTTTCAAGCTAGTGCTTATGAAATGTGGAAATATCTTGAAGCTATGCATCATACAGAAGAACTTCATCACAACAGAATGAAGCAAATTCTTGAATCTTGCTTAAGCATGAATCCACTAAACACCATTCTCCATGCTCCACCATCTCCAGTTGTTGACCATGGATCCTTAATTTACACTCCAAATGGTCTCTTCTTCAATCCTCCGAATGCACCTGAGCCTTTCTTCATTCCACAGTACCATCCTGCAACACTACATAATAATGTGCAATCTCTTCTGCAAAATCTAGTGAAGCTTAGTCAAATATCTTCTAAGAAAGGCAATGGCGATATGACTTTAACTTCTGAATGCTTAAACACAATGAAAGATACTGATGATGAAGAAGATCTTATCGAACCGAGCATGGCATTTTTGGCATATACGGAAAATATTGCAGATGTGGAAGCTCAAGATTATGATTCCACTTCACTCTCTGACGATAATGTTGAATACAATGCCACGCTTAGTCAAATGGAAGTTGAAGGGGGTAATCTCAATGATGTTTTGCAAAGTTTCATGGGAGATATTCCATCTGATGATGAATATGCAGATTTGGAAGCCGATACAGCAGATGTGATGTTAATGGCAAACATACAGGAACTTCACATGGATGATACAGGCCCAGTGTACGACACAAATGATACTGATGATTCTGAAGATCCATTTGAGAAATACATGACATCTTTTAGATTACTTCAGACACACCTTAAACTCCTTACTCGCAATAACTTTGCTGAAGATTGTTCCGAGCATGTACTCAATTTCTTATTTGAAGACGTCTTTAGAGAAGAAGTTGATATTTTCACTAATACGATGTTTAACAACGTGAACCAACTTAAAAAACAACTTACTACAAAAGAATTTCACGAGAATGAATCCAAGGCCGCCTTCAGAGTGCTCAAGGAACAGTTTCAACATTTCATCAATTATGACTGTGAAGATGTAAGCCAGTATTTTTTTTATTACACTCGAATTAAGGCTCAAATCTTCAAAGATATATTGCTCCCACACCTGGATACTCTTGAGAAGTCAATTGCTGAAAGAGTACTTCACAAAGAAGAGTATGACAAAAGGGTAAATAAAAAGAAGTTGCAGATTCATGAAGAGCAAGTTCATAAAGATGATGTATTGGAAGCTAATTTGGTTGTCATGGAAAGCAATGGGACAGAATTAGAAGATCAGGATGACAGCAGTAGATTAGGGGATGATACAGATGCAGATTGTGCAGAGATCAGACCCTCCCGTGACTCAGAGTCCAACTTTGACAAAGAACAGATGGATGAGGAAGATGTCATACCCATCTATGACAAAGAACCGAACTTTGACAAAGAGCAAATGGTTGAGGTACAATCTACTGTTGATCATATTATGCCTGCAAATGAGAAACAACAATCTGAGCAACCTAACTTCAGTAATGAAGGAGAGGTTGACCAGGATGTTGTACAATGTCTTGACAAACGTTCTGAGTCTGAGTCTTTACATGATAATCTAATGACTGAAACATCAAATCAAACTCTTGAGTCTGAAAACCTTCTTCTCAAAAAGACCATTGCCCAGTGTCATAAAGATTTTTCAAAACTAGAGGCACATTGCATCTCACTTGAACTACAAATGCAAAACGAATCTCTAAATTCGGGCAACAATGGTCAACTTTTGAATGAACAAAGAAAATGTGTGGATACATTAGTTAAAGAAAATGAGCTTCTAAAAGGTCAAATTCAAGAAAAGGTGTTTGCACATGCTGCATTACAAAACAAATTAAGAAGAATGACTGGCCAGAGTGTGGATACTAAGTTTGCAAAACCAACAATCTTGGGGAAACCACCTTCTCAAACAATCAGAAAACAATCAGTTGTTAGACAACCAACTGCATTTAAATCTGAACGACCTAAATTTTCAAAACCTCGGTTTGCCTCCCAAGTTGTTGAGAAAAACAATTTGACAAAACCAGTCACTCCACATTCTTGGCCTAAGGGAAAAGCATCTGTGTCTGCTAAATCTCAACACGTGATTATGCCTGGCTCATCTAGGATTAGTTCGAAAACAGGGTCTAAAACAAGCATTAAAAGTAAAGATTCTTATGGAAAATATGACATGTGCAAGAACTATGATCTAGAAAAGGCTAGGAAAAAGGCGCTACTTCAAAAGGATGGAATTCTAGGTTCAAAACCTCGTGTGATGCCTTCCCCTGTAGTGCAAAACACTGCTAGTAGTAGCACACCAAAACCTAGGAGTTCTCAACAAACTAATAGGAATTGGCTAGCATCTAAGAGTAGTTGCATAAATAATCACGTTGTTTGTGCTTTAAAATATCTTCAAAAAGGAAATTCACTTGAAAAGGCTCAATCGACTAAGACAAACAAACCCGTTGAACCAAAAGTCATAAGTCAGAAACCTAAGAAGTGGATCAACATAGGACGTAGGTTTTCTCTAAGAAGTGATGCTCCCACATTTCATTCAACTGCATCTAAAAAGAAAACATCTCCTAGATCTAACACTAGGTGGGTACCCACGGGTAGAATTTTCAAATCAATTGGTCTTAGGTGGATTCCTACAGGAAAGATTTTAGACATTTGCACCAAAACTAATGTAATATCCACAACATCTACCTCTGAGACAAGAATGAAAACGATCGGAATTGTGTCTTCGAGTGTCAAGAAGATAGTTGACACTACATCTTTATGCTTCTAACACCTGGAACCCAATTTCACTTGGGGCTCCATGTTCTCTGTTTTGTCTCTTCTTTCTTTCTCTACAGATTAAACTGGAATGGCTTCGGAACAAATCAGTTTCGGACCCGAGCTTAATGTTATGGCTTCTGAGCAACACAGCTTAGGACCCGAATTCAACCGTCTTAACTCTCCGGACTCTTCGGCTGAACCATTGCCACTCAACCGCAAAGAATTGGAAACCTTGTTTGCTCCATTGTTTGATGATACGATTGAAAACAGTCTTTCTAAGGTCTCACCAATTTCCGCTGCACATCTTGATCACAATCAAGTACCTGATTCACCTCAACAAACAACAACAACTGTTGAGAAAGACGGTCCTCCAATTGCATCTCCAACAACGGCAAAACAAACCGTTTCCAACTCATGACAATCAGCTGAAGACTCCATACCTGAATCAGTTCCACAAACCGCAGAGCATGACCCTGAGGCGTTCTTTAATCCGTTTGCACCGGCTCAACTCATTCCTGACATTACTGAGTCGTCTACACGCAATTTGGATCCTGCTCACATGCGAGATAATTACCTCCATCAAGGTTTGTTGATTTAGTTCACCATATTGGTATGCGGTGTTTGACTCCAGATGATTTGCAAAATTTTCTTTAAAACTAAGTGAGTCAAACATCTAATTTTTTTCTTTAAAAAAAAAAAAAAAAAAAAAAAAAAAAAAAATCTTCTTTCTCTGTGTACAAACTTCGTAACTTCAAAACTATGTTCCTTCATTAAAACAAATTTTGCTTTACTTTGTCAAAATGGAACATGTTTTGAGGGGGAGAAAACTTTTCACATTATCATGAAGTTTGCACACCTCATCATAATTCTTCAAGGATAAAATGTTTCTTCATCATTCGTATTAAAAATCTCATTTTCATAAACTTCTATGATCTCTCGAATTAAAATGTACAAAAAGGTTTCACAAAATATATGCTAATTCGAGGGGGAGAAAGGAAATTCTTTCTGCAATGATTCCAAGTTAACCTTGTTTGGACTTCAAATGGAAAAGTAATTAACCTTTAATGAGTAAAGATTCACAAAAAAGGATCTTGCATGGAAAATAAAACGGGCTCTAATAAATGTTTCTTTAAATATTCTCAAAAGTATCACACATAATCGATAAACCTCATCGATTCAGACAAACAATTTTTTTTCCTCGTATGTTCCCGATTGTGAGTTTCTAATTTCTTCATGGTTGTTGTCTAATCATTCCCTAAATGTTTCAAGTGTTTTCAACGGTCAAAAAGGCATAATCAGAAACTAGGGTTATCAATCAGGGCTTTCATTTTTCTATGTGTTTAGTCTAATTAACTAGTTCATATAGCTTTAGAGAACGCTAAAGAATGCTCTATTGGTGTACTTGCTCGATTAGGAACAACATAGGATTAGAATCATGTGATTTAGGGTTTAAGATGTCGATGTCTTTGCTGCTATTACTAGGACGTTTGTTTGTTTAATATTCAGGCATTATGATGCTAACAAGTGTGCATAGACTCAAATCATAACCCCAAACCATGACAATAATTGGTAAATCTCGAGTGAAAGAATGAATTAATCTGTAATTGTGTGTGTTAATTTGAGAATTCTGAGCACTTAGGTTGATTTAGAATGAGATTTTTTGATTCATCTTATACTTGTTTGTGCCTGATGCATTTTTCTCTGTGTGCAACTACATGTCATCCCATTGAAAGTCAAAATTTCAACATTCGACAAAATGTTTCTTATGGAACATATTTTTAGGTCAAAGGACAAAATGTGTTTAAAGGCTAAACTGGTAAATGGATTTAAAATGGCGAGAAATAAATTTTTCCAAACTCTACACTCTTGTTTTACACCGGTAAAGCAAGTGTGGAGACCAAAGCAAAGTCATTCTAAATCTTTCATATTTTTCAAAATCTGGAATGCTTTGGCTTCAATAAAAGAATGTCTCTGATCTGAACATCCCAAATACCGGAAGTTTTCCATTCATCACAAAAACAAATCTTCAAAAAAGAACCCATGAGGTTCAACTTTAGATGGAAATCTTTTTCAGATTTTAAAACTCAAAAGCGAGACTCCGGGTCTCAAACAACTTTCAACAGTAAAAGAGTTTTGAATTTCAAACATTCTTTTTCAATAAAAGGAAAGTGCCTTGCTAAACCATTTCTTTAAAACCAAACGCGCACTTATCCTTAAAAACAAGAAGTTTTCATGCAAAGCTTATCTAAAACTTCTTAATCTTGAGCAAAATTTATTCAAAATTTTTCAAAAGGTTTTTCAAAACTTTTCAAAATTTTGCTCAAGTGGTTTCAAAACATTTACTCCCCAATCCGCTACAAAGTTTAAAAATGTCAAAACACATGCTCGTTTTGAGGGGGAGTATTTTGAAATCAAAATGCTTTGTCAAAATCATGTTTTAATGGTTTGTGCACACATAACAGTGTACAATCCGTGCTTGTAATTAAAGGACCCTGAGGTACGCATCAATGCCTCAATCCTTATATAAGGAGCGAAGGCTTCTTACTTTTGAGTAGAATTAATCAAATATTTTTCTGATTTTCATAATTCTGCTCAAAAGACAAGTATTTCACCTCAATGAGTATTCACTTGTTGAGGGGGAGCACTTGAAAACTCATCGTTCTTAAAATCAAAAGTTCTTGTTGATTTCTCCCCATAATACTCAAAAAGCATATTTTAATCAAATGTTTCTCAAAAACAACATCTTATATGCTATTTTTGAGGGGGAGAAAAGAAAAGTGATTAAAATATGAAAGTTAAATGTTGCTGAAAAGTCAAATCTCATGCGAGCTAGACTCAGATTCACCCAGGAATTGACGAAACATAAAAGTTAGTAAATTCGAAAGGACTTTTCCTCGACGGGTAATAACATCAAGTTAGTTACTAGAGCTAGTTGTCACCTAAAAGCTGACAATGGAACTTTCTAACTAGCCACGTAAGCGTGTCTCGAAAAGGATTTGTCTTAGTAGAAATGTACCGTTTCGAGAAACTTTCTGTAAACTTGACCAGGCCGGGTAATAACTTCAAGCTAGTCTAACTAGTGATGTAAGCGTGCCTCGAATCGGTCTTGTTCACTGAAAGTGGATCAATTCTAAAAGTGCTCGCTCCTCCTGCATGTGCAAATTTATTAAATACTTATGAGCACATGTGAAGGGGGAGCCCTTCATAAGAAAAACATAAAACTCTCAAAGTGTTAAACAAAATGTTTGATAAACACAAACACTTTGAGAGATTTTTCAAAGGTTTCAATGGCAATTATAGGATAGTCATGGAGTTATAAGGTGACTAAGGTTAGGAAATAACCGTCCTATGATCCGCCTAAGCCGGAGGGATCTACCCAAGGACATCACCAATAGCTAGAACTAGAAGTCCTTAGGTATGATACGAAAAAAGGAGTAAAGAATGAAAGGAGAAAGAAGGGGTTGAAGAATTAAAAAGAAAAGTAAAGAAAAGGGTGAAAAGATATAGCCCTCCATATGTTCAACCTTAGGGCAGACACCGGGTTCAATTCATATGCTACTGGTTGTTGCAAAGACAACACCTGTATTGAAGATTAAGTCGTCATGGACCCAGTGACGCAATGCACTAAACCTTCTTAACCACTCAAGTTCTCTTAAAAGAGCTTGTTTCATTCTCACGGGGAACCAGTGTAATCTATCGACTTATCTCTTAGAGATAGTTGATATTGAAGTAGGAGACCCCTCCCTAGTCTCCGAATAGGAAACCTAAGTGAGCACTTATCGAGTCTAGAGCCATGAGACACATCAAAGATCTCTTAGGAACACTTAGTATTTCTACAACTGGTGTTCTGCATTAATGGGCACCAGCTATAAATTATCGAGTCCTTCGCAGATCTGAGCAATCTGCCGAGAACGTTTATGAGAGAATTACATAAGTATTTCTCAATGATTGAACGGAAATTCCTACCAGGGTCAACATCAAACAGCCCTGACAGCAGGTCACTTAGGTAACCCCACAAGGGTTACGCTTAGTGTTCGCGGTGGTTATTTAGCGGTATACAGTCGTGGAGTGATCCCCAGCGACTCACCCAGTCATTGAGCTACTTAGTAGGTCTCGTAAGCTCCTTCGGGGGTATCTGACATGGGAACGGCCTTGATAAGGATTAGAAGGAGTCTTCACACTATGCTGTTGACGATCTTTAATTCCTTATCTGTAAGTACCGGATGTTTTATTGCTAACTGTTTACATGCAGGGACACATCATCTCCATGGAGACGGATTCCACATGCTCATACATGCATCTTGAAGTCATCAAAAGCTCCCTCAAAGATCTGTGCAACACAAAGTTCAAAGAAAGATTCTACGCCAAAAAGAAGAATCTACAAAGTATAAAGACTAAAGATCTTAAGTCTAAGAAAGGGAACTACGTGCATGTATAAGTCAAAATTCAAAGATGTATGAGCATGTTGGAATGGCGGACAACCACCACAGACACGGAAGTGACGATTGGCAGACAACTTCATAACCTGATCAATACACTATCAGCAAAGAACAAAGACTCAGAGCAAAGTACATTTTTCTAACAACATGTTTGAAGACGTCTAAAGTTATTCATGTCTAAAGTCAATGACAGAGATGATGACGTCTAGCAATTGTGATGACCGACCCTTAGGGGGAGATTGTTGGGAACGTACTTTTATATTTATTCAAGTCTCGGTCATTACATTTTGTAATAAGGTGATCACAACTACATCAACTAAGAACAAAGAACGATGAATGATTTAGAAGACGTCTAAAGTGAAAGTCAAAGATTAAGACGAAGACGTCAAGCAACCTTGATGACCGACCCTTTGGGGGAGATTGTTGGGAACGTAGTTTTACTATTTATCAAGTCTCGGTCATTTACTTGTAATAGGTTGCTAAGGCTTGTATGTTTATTATAACTTAAGGCTTATGTAGCAAGCCCATGGGCCTTAAGCCCATTTCTATTTATTAGATAGGGAGGAAGGGAGTGTTGCCCTACTCCTTCCCTATATATACTATGTAACCTCTCCTTTGAGAGGGGTTGGTTCACTAGTAATATCATTAGTCTCTTATTATCATATTAGGTGTTCCTTCCTCTCTCTCTCTCTCTCTCTCTCTCTCTCTACTCTCTTTCTCTCTCTAAATCTATAAGTGATTATGTTACAAAATCATGACCTAACACATTCGCTCCTAAAATGTAACACTCATCCGCTCCAACCAACTCAACCTCTCCGTCTGCCTCTGAAGCTCCATATACATCTCTCCTGCAGCTTTCCTATCATCCTGAACTTCTCTCATCAATACTGCAACCTCAGACTGCCTATCACACACCTAGTGATACTCTTATGATTATTCCTACACCACTCTACATCCTGCCTCAGACGACTCATAACAGCTCTAAGCTCCGACGGAGTAACACGGGCTGCTGCCGATGACTCACCAATCTCGTGCGTAGAAGTAACCTCAACCTCAAGCGCATATCCTAATGCCTCAGACGTATTCGACTCATAAGTCACATCCGACACAACCGACGAAGGCGGCGGGGGAACATCCTGATCCTCCTCCATAAACTCCTCATCATCATCCTCCTCGCCATCATCTTCGTCATCCATCTCCTCATCTCCATCATCCTCAATATCAACATCATCCTCTAAACCTACCTCATCATCTACACCAACATCCACATCCAACTCAACATCAACATCCAACTCAACATCATCTCCTAAAGGCAATGGGTCAACAACCGGTGGGACCGGAACCTGATCACGGGGAACTGGGACAGACATGATACTCTACAAGAGTATAAGGAAACATAAAAATACTAGCCAAATTTTCGTGGAAAACCATTTTATAAACCAAAGCATGATAGTGGAAAAAGTCCAAACTAATCTCAATATAAAACATACATATATATGTAAAGTTTAAAAGAAATACCAGGGCGCGAAGTGGCATGGAAGGCTGTCAGATTTCTGTCTCAAAACATTTTGACCCCAGGAAAAAGTTTATAGTCGAGTGCGAGCTCGTTCTCTATAAACGATGGCTCTGATACCATTCTGTAGCACCCCCAACTCAAAATACGGCAACTGATATGCTGGGGGCACTATGCGAATCAAAACCAGGCATCTTTATAGCAAACGACCACAACACGGGACGTTTAAAAATGCCTCAAAACACATCATTCGTTTTACAAACCATTTTAGAGTACATAGACTCTTTAACAAAATAGCAGCGGAATAAAAATAAAGATTGCAGCGGAAAATGACAAATTTTAGCAGCGGAAAAACAAAGTGTAGTAGTAAAAATACAAAGTTTAGTAGCGGAAAGTAAATAAGTTTAGCAGCGGAAAACATTAAAGACACACCAAGGTTTTACAAATGACATGTAAAATAAAGATAGTAGAAAAGAAATAAGCTGCCTTGACAGAAAACTTCCTTCGTCCAGCCACTCCACCATGCCCAAGATAATAAGCTTCAAAACTTAATTAGCAGTAGTACCTGAGAAGCACATGCTTAAAAGTCAACACAAAGGTTGACTGTAATCCATAGGTTTAAAATAATAAAGTTGAGCACAAGGGTTTTAATCATACGATATAAGCAACAAATGCAAATACCAGGGTAATAAAGATAACACCCAATATGTAGAGGCATCCCAGTGCATACATACGGTTGATGATACTAAGCTCATGACACACAAGACGTTAACCAAACCAATCGACAGTACGTTGTACTGACATAAACAATAACCGCGGAATTTCATAATAATAATAAGTGCCCCCAAGGCCAGGTACTTGCCAATACCCAGCAAAACGACAAATAGTACACCCGCATGCCAAGCCCTTGACAACTACGAGTGGGATGGTCAGTCTTATAGGCCTATAAACTAAGTTCGCGCTCACCCGCAGGTGACTAATGGCTCATGATCTGAGGGTCTTTCCGGCAAGATAAGCTACTTAGTACATCGTCAGGAATATATATATCATCATTCAAGAAAAAGCATACCAAAAATACTTGTGCTCAGAAAACATTTAAAGCATGTGTCTCACCCCATGGGTTTATAAACAATTAAAATATAAAAAGCGGGGCTATGAATCACACCTTAATAATAGCAGCAGGAAATGAGATATAGCAATCAATCAATAATGCGTCACAGCAATAGGGACCTCAGCACAACCTAATCAATATAAATGGTATAACTCAGAACTAAACTCGAATATTTCCATAAACAATGCTTGAGTAAAAGTTTTGTAAAAACAATGGCATTTGAAGAAATAGATTTCGTAAAGTCTCGTGTGGGAGACAAGAAAGTTTAAAAAAGAAATAAGTCGGTGAATCAATCCAAAGGCAAAAGAAAGACGAAAGAACTCTTCGAAGAAAGTCGTCGAAAAGAAATGAAAAGAAAAGAATAAAAGTAGAAGAACACGCAAATAAAAATAAAAATAGATAATAACACGTGACAATAAGTCTCGGATTTTACCCATTTTCCACAAAATAATGTCGAAACAAAAGGTTTTGAAATAATAATAATATTTGGTAAAATAATTTAGGTTTATAAAGAATTTTATAAAATTTCGGCATGACCTGCCCGTTTATATAACGTTTCCCGAGTCAACGACTCTTTATTTTTAAATAATATTAACGTATATATATATATAAGTAAATATGATTGGATATATCATTCGCGTTGTCCATTAGTTGTTTAGGTTTCATCGACCATTTTGTATTTGTTCGGGTTCCAGGTACGTTAAGATCTTTACGGGCCTAACGTACCCTACCGTCTCGTATACCAAAGGGTCCATAACATCCAAATAACCATGGCCGTAAATCCAATACGTCCAATACAAGTTCACAATGTCATAATACGGAAACATGTCCGATAATAAGTCTACTAAACTATTACAATTTATTTTATATTTCATATTTATATTATCTGTTTTATTTATTTAGTTATCGTTTCACTAATAAAAGTATCCCGAGACTATTAATCCATATCCAAAAATAATCACCACAACAATATTTACTCAAAAATCAACCCAAGTCCCAAACTAAATAACCCGACATCAAACCAAAACCAATCCGAGCCTCACCCGTCTCCTCGGCTCGACCCAAAACGAAACCAACTTCAAACCAACTAATCTAACCCATCCAAATACTCATCAACAACAACAAAACAATAATAATAACCCTTCCCCACCACCACCCAAGGCGCGGTGGTGGTGGTTCTTGGCTGCCGAGCACAACGCAAACCAAACGGACCCTTAAAATCAAATCCAAACCAAATATAAACACTCCCTTTTCACTAGTATCCAACAACAACATCAATAAATCACAACCCTCACCGAGTCAAGCGAGTTGACTCGGTGAGTCAACTGAGTCGCGGCCATATGTTGGTCGAACAAGAACCAAGAGGAAATCCACACGAGTTTTGAGGTTAAAAACATATCAAAACCATTTTTGTAAAACTTTTTATATTAAAAATCGGATTTAAATAAAAATAAAAACTAGGGTTTTGTTTTAAAATAAAAAATAACAAAAAGAAGTGGTGAGGGATGGTGGTGTTACCGTCGGAAAACAAAAGGGGCGGCGGTGGTGGTGTTGTCGCGGCGGTGGTGGCGCGTAGGGGTGGTTACGGGGTGTTTGGAGGTGCGTGGGTGGTACGGGTGTGACGGGGGTGTCCCGATCTACAAGATGGTGTAAAAATATGGGGTGGCCGGAATATTTTTCGGCGGTGGTCGCCGGAAACTGCTGGTGTAGGCCAGAGGGGCGGCGACCGGTATTCAAAGAGAGAGAGAAATTGGTGAGTGTGTGTGTGTGATTTTATTAATAAAATGAGGTAGCGGGGTGTTTGGTGGGTATATATATGTTAATAATAGTATACGGTATATTTTGTAATTAGTGAAAGTATAGGGAAAAGAGTAGGGTGATACTCCAAGGGCCGATATTGCCAACGAATCAAACTTCTTACGATAAACGCTTCGGGGCTCGAACACATAGCAAACGGACTCAAAAATTTACGAAACTTGCGCCATTGTTCACGAAATAATTTTTCCAATAAAATCAAGCATAAACTTCAGAGTTTTTCCAAAACTCAAAATAATTCAAATAATTTGGTAAATGCAATACAATTCGAGTGTTCTAGGTTGTGCTGAGTCAATTAAGGAATAAAGTTCTCGTTTCCAATATATCTCACGTCCCAAGCCCAAATAATCACAAACAAAAGTTTTAATGTGTCTCAGGTACAAAAATAAATATTTTGACTAGAAATGAGTTTAGAAAAAGTACCGGGGGTTACACCAATGTCTAAATAAAGTATGGTTGAACCTAGATTTTAATGTTTGTTTTTTTGTGTTTTGGTATCGCTATAGCGAATTTTGGAACAGCGGGAATCGTAAAGATGTTCTATGTTGCTATTGTACTCTTTTCAGCACTTATCAGAAGGTATGGTCCGTTTCCCGGCCTGGATATTTGGGTCCCTTTGAATTTTTTGCATCTGTATTATTCTGTCGTCGTTTAGGAAAAAATAAAAGAAGGCCTGAAACTATAGCCATAGATGAATGTCATTTTATCAGTAAAAGGAATGTTTGTAGTAGCACCACTACAGGACACTGAGCTTTTCAAGAAGAGAAGATATAAAGAAGCAACGGGCTGCTATACCAGGAGTTTTAGGGCCACACCTTACCTTAAACTTAAAGAGACATGTTTTGGTCATTCTATTTTCATGTTTGTATTATACTGTATTTGATAATTGATGTTACTAGAATTACAAAAACTAAGAGTTATGTAACTTGGCTAAGAGACCTTTGGTGAATTTCATTTGTCTCCTCTAAGAATTAATAAGTGTACCTCATTTTCATATTCAATTCATTAGATTCCAGGAAGTTGAGGATATTCAATATTATCCTTGGATGATATGCGGGAAAAGGCGTCGTAACAGATTACTTTCAGATTAGTTCCAGTTGCTACATGGCTATTACTAGCTGATATCATGAAAGACTGTTTGTGTGAATACGCTCCTATGGAAACTAAAGAAATTAGGCATCATAATAGAGTGCATGACCATATAACAACTGGTAAGTCTTATTGTAAGGAGTGTAACCATTCATTGTAGCTGATCTAGACTATATTGATAAAAGATGTTCATACTCTCTATGCAGCTGGTCTCATGGTTGTTCCTCCTGGTCAATATATTGAATATATTGATACTTACTTTAGTGAAGACTACGCTAAAGTCTTGGATAAGTTTGAAGATAGGAGTGAGAGGATACTATATAACATGGTAAATAGAATTAATGTCCTAGGAAGATATGAACAAAATACCATTTACAGTCTACTTTCACAACTTCTTTAGATTGATGTAATTATTTTGATTAGACACCTTATAGTTTCAACAATTTAAGTTGTAGTTTGTCTAAATATTTGAACACAAAAAGTGAACCCCCGTAGTAACGCGCGGGCAATACCGCTCGTTTATATAATAACATAAATAAAAACCATAAAACATCTGACAAATCCATTATTTTTCATCATCTTTATTTTACGTTGAATCTACATTTTTCATTCATTTTATACCTTCTTAACAAACATAACATCAAATTCAACGTAATTGTCAAATGAAAAGGTTATTACGATGGCTCAAATTAAAATATAATTATATTAAATTAATAATTCATATAAATATTTTTGGATATTAGTGTTGTAATTGTTGATAAAATGAAGACGAATGAGAAATTTCTGTTGAAAGTATGTGGATTTTTAAAAGAAATGGAAAGAATAATTTATTATTTTTTTTTGAAACTTTTTGATATTAAGATTGTAATTTTAGATATAATAATTGAAAATAAAGGTGAAAAAGAAAAATTATGCTGGAATTGAGTGAATTTAATGTGGTACAACCATCAATGTAAACTTCACATGAAAATATGAAATGTTTATTATGATGGCTCAAATTAAAATATAGTGATAATTAACAAGGGTGTGGAAAACTAGAAGGGGGATTGACTAGTTTTACGTCAATTTTTATTTTATAACAACTTTGTTTGCAAAATAATCGATTCTAGTTTTATGTGAGATCAATAAATAACACTTATATATACTAATATTTACGAAATAAAATGACAACAATATAAGTAAATAAGTAAAGAGATAGAGATGGAAAGATCGCACCACAAGATAAAGGATTTATAGTGGTTCGGCTACAAAGCACCTCTTCGCCCTACTCCACTCCCCGAGCACCTAATGTAAAACCTCACAAAAATCCTTATAATTAATAACGATTAATTATATATAAATCTCTGTCATTATTTTAATCACCATTTTTATGGGGAAATTTAAAATTTTCTTAGTATATTAAAATGGTCACGATTACGATATTGCAAAATTCACCAAACGACAAAACAAGTTCTCGACACGTTTAACGAAAACTAAATAATTTCACTAATCCTAATTAATCACTAATAATAATAAACGGGCCCTTAATAAACTCAGCCCATCTCTCGGTTACTATTCACAGGCCCAAAAACCAAAGCCCAACTTTTCTTTTTATTTTCCAAAACATTCGACCAACCATGCTTCAAAACGCCTCGTTTATTCTCAATTCTTACACACGACGTGCCAATATTTTTGCACCATCTCGTTTATCACCTAGCCAAATATTAGTGTATCAAATCCCAAGTTCATTGGACGACGTTTGATACGTTTTTAAATGGCAAAGTGTTCGACATGTACTCGACCCAATCAAATTCATAACTTACTCAAAACTTAACCGTTTTGATTCCCATTTGTTTCAAATTGTTCCTAATAATATTTCTAAGATGATTTTATGTCCAAATGTCGAAGATGATCAGTTATATGCAAGTGGTATACGATTTAGTAAATCATATACTTATATATATATATATATATATATATATATATATATATATATATATATATATATATATATATATATATATATATATATATATATATATATATATATATATATATATATATGTGGTCGACATGCGTATGAATCACCAAGACAATCCTCCATGATTTGTGCACTCACAAACCATTGTATAGCAATATAAAAATCACCCTAGCCTAGGTTTTACAGACAAAGAATAGTGCATGAGGTTTCTTAGAAATCTTTCCCACATACGTGTATCAAATGGCACCATATATACGTTCCATGCATGCACTTGCTTCTCCTCATTCTCATACTCTTTCACATATTCAATTCGTCCTAAAAACTACTCCTACAACTCAGAAGTCGTTTGCTATATTGCTTGGAATCAAGAAAAAGGATATCGGGTTTGATTTATATGTATAACATTTGGGTTATACTTTGAAACATGATATTTCTTGTGTTCCATCCATTCTCTCTCGACTCTCTACCACCTCTAAGGTGTTGTAAGTTATTTCTACTCATTTCCATTCAAAATCACACGTTAAAATATAGTCATGCACATTATTTATTTTTGCTTCGAACGTATATCAATTTGCATATTAATTTTACGTATATATTGTCATATATAACACTAAACGTGACTAGCCTCTATGTTGGAAGGCCTAGGAGTCACGTAGCACACAAAGTTCACGTTGGTTTCACGTTACATGCATTACACGAATCCATTTTTGAACCATGTCCATCGTATGAGATTTTACCTAAACACTTAGAAATATTTATAACATTTTCATAAATATAAACGTTCCATGTGACCCAAGAAATACACGTATAAAGTGAAATATAACTTAACAAGCACCTAATATTTTTACTCGACCTAATAGACCACCTAGAAAACTATTATTTTCGTTTAGATAACATGTAAAAATACTCACGTTTCGACACCCAAATTAGTCCATTTTGAATCGACAAACACAAAGTTTTCAAAATACAAATTTAGTTAAGAAAACTTAAATATGTCGAGTGGGCTTATTCAAGGCCCAACAAGAAATCACGATCCATAAGCCCACTGGGCCCATATGAAATATTTTTGGAATCACAAAAGTAGCCCAAGTTCAGGCCCAAAACATTTTTCATGCCCTCGCCTCTAAATTTTTAAATGGGCTTTTGTAGTGGCTCGTTAAGGCCCACAAGCTGGAAAATAAGCACTTTTATTAAATAAGCATTTGAAATAAGCTTATTATGGACTTAATAAGCTACGGAAATTTTTATAAATTTTTTATAATCATTTTTGTAATTTTGGACTAAAAATGTAACGCGACGACACCTAAAAGGACTAAAACTGCCAAACATTAAAAACTTGGACTAAAACTGTAAAAACAGAAAGTTTAGGATAAAAATTGATATTATATGATCTTCCAAGCTTGGATTGTAATTTTGGACAAGTAGTGGACTATAATTGTAAATTAGATACGAAAAGGACTAACGGTGTAACGCTAACGCCGTTAGTATAAAAAGTGTAAAATTGGAAAAGGACAAGGACTAAACATAATCTATTTGACATTCTTATTTTATTTTTTATTTTACGCCAACCATCACGTCATATGCATTTTTACTACGTTTTATTTATATACTATTTATTTTTACGTTAATAATATATATAACGATATTTCAAAAGTTAATATTTTTACTTACGTTTAAAAAGGTAAAACTCTGATGGATAATTTAAATAAAGTATTTTATTATATCATGCATGGCATAACAATTACACTGCACATCATCTATTCGTCATAACAAATAATATTTATTCGTTATTCGTTCGTATTTACCAAATAGTATTTGGTTATATTCTCAGATAAATTTATTTATCAGGTTCCGTATCAAAGACGTTTCCATAATCGTTCCCATAAATCTCGTCCTACTTTACTTTTCATCATTTCCGTATCAATCAAGGTGAGTCATAGCCCCATTTCCAATAATTATTTTAAACTCATTGGGGGAGATACATGCTTACATATACTTTGATAAATTGATAAGTATATGAAATAAAATACATGATTCAAATCAATTTCCTAATTGATATTTATTTAATACGATTTGTGATTTAAGATGTGATATATATACAATACTTGACAAAATACTTAATTGAAATACAGATACTCATATGATAATGCTTCCAATTTAATTATTGTGGTATGTGATATATATATATTTTACTGATGAATTACTTGACTGAAATATTGATACTCATATGATAATGTTTCCAATTCGATTATTGTGGTATGTGATATACATGTTTTACTGGCGAAATACTTAAACTGAATTACTGATACTCAGATGATAATATTCTCAAACTGATTACGGTGGTATGATACTTGATTATATGATGCTATTCTGAATGATCCCATTATTACCTTGATATTGCCTAAGTTACCTTATCGCCATAAAGTCCCTCAATCATGAGCCATTAATCACTGTTAAGTGGGCGCGAATATAGTGAACAGATTCGAAACCTGTTAAGGACTGACCTCCTGTCCCACTAATACTTGACGGAATGCCATTTGCAAATGGTTAGTCGTATTAGTCGTGATACACTATATTCGTAGACAAATAGGAATTGGCAAATCACCTATTATTAGAGGGCAAAATTTATCATTGATTTGATAAAACACCTCTTTTGGTTAAGCTTGTGTGTCATGAGGCTTGGGGCAATATCTATAAAGGAAATGTATGTTTTCAACATATATTTAGATACAGCTGTATAGGAATTTGACCATACTTGAATTGTATATCTGATTAAATTAGCATCATGAGTTTCCAGCTCATGTTAGGATTATTGATTCCTTATTTGAATGTGATTGAATACTTATATGATTTATTTGTGATTATAGTCAATATACTCAATACTTGTTTCATTACTGTTTGTATTTTATTAATACCAAATATTCCTGAATTCTAACAAAATAAAGGGTTTTCCATAAAACTCTATGAACTCACCAACCTTTGTGTTGACACTTTTAAGCAAGTGTATCTCAGTTAATTTAATGGAGCATGACAAGACATGAAGTGGGCATTTATTACTCTGATAAATAAAAATGGTGTAAAAATCAAATATGTCATTCTTTCAAGACTTTTTATCTTTTAATAAGATTTTAAATCAAATAGTTCATATTTTATCAAAAATATTGTTGGAATGACAAATAACTTTCAAAACTCTTCTTTTAAGCCGTTTTATGTGATTAAAACTTCGATCCTCCCCGTAACACCTAAATTATTTTTCCGCTGCGACAAACTTAAATTTGGGGGTGTTACAGATTGGTATCAGAGCTACAGTTATAGAGAATTAAATGTTTTCAAACATTAAAACTATAACTACATTTTCAAAATAATGATTTTACACCATAACATTTTATGCCCTCCGTGTCTGCAGACTGCCGTGCTCAATACTTTATCTGTTGAGATTATCTTACATGCTTAATAGTTACTCTTACACAATAATTATTTCATCTGTACTGTTATATTTTTAACATACAAAATCCTTATAAAATATTATTCTCGGTTACTACTGTAGCATGTCTTCAAGAACTCCCGTGAATGTCAAAACAAATATCCATAATACTAATACCTCATCTATCAATAAAAATTCTCCGAATACTGAAGATCCTTACGTACAAATATCAAAATCCCAACCTAATATAGAACTCACTCCGAGATCACCTCCATCGTCACCTATTCGTTCACCTCTACGTCAAAGACTCAGGAGAGCTACTGAATCATATGAAGATTTGATTGGTGGCCAGGCAACATTCGAAGTTGGACAAGGTTCAAGCCAAGGGATATCATGGACGAATGTTGAGCCAAATTCTCCGTTACCTTATACTTCAGATTCCACAATACCAGATTCTCCAAATAATTTATCCTCTCCTAACTCTCCCGACTACGATATAAGCACTCCTGAAACAATATGGAATCTTATTTATCGACAAGCCGACATATTGGATGCTCACACTGAACAGCTAAAAGGGTTACGACCAACTCAATTTGAATGGTACGACCGTAACCTTGACGCATTGTTCAAGAGGGCGGATGCTGAGAGGCGAACAATGTGTGAGTTAGGAATAAAGATTAATGAAATAAAGGACAACACCAATCAGGAGCTTGGAAGTTTGGACTCCAGGGTTCGTTGTGCAAGAAGAGAACACGGTCATACACATGTAAGAATTGGAGATTTTGAAAGAACCCTATGGATGGCCAGAGATCCAGCCAGAAACCAGGGTCAAAAGATTGCCGCATTAGAGAATATGTTGGCAAACCAAATGAACATGTGTCAAGAACGTTTCTCAAAAATGGAAGCTGCACAACTTTAACTTGAGAAAGAAATTAGATATTTACGTCAGAGGCGTAACTAATCTTAAGTTTACAAGTTTCCTTTTTGTTCCTACTAAACCAAATAGATTTGGTTAATATTTCATGTAATGTTTAATAAATCTGAAACTTCAGAACGTGTAATCAAAACATATTGTATAATAACATCCTTTCTGTTATATTTCTATGTTATGAATCAATCTTTTCTTTCGTATCAATCATGCATGTAATGAATCCTCATATTTTCATGCAAAAATCTCATCATTTGTTATTTTCTTTGATAACCAAATGATTCTACACAGATCAATGGAGTATTAATAAAAGATCTTGTATCGTTTATCTTGCAAAAACAATCATACAAGTTATTAAAATTTTGTTTACCTCTGTAATATTATTCAAATCTACCATAAGATTTCTTACAAATTGTTAAGATTTCTTAAACTTACCATAATTAACCTAAAACTTTAAGAATCGTCTAAATACCAATTTTTTAAAAGGAATTTAAAGAATGAAGAAAAGATAATTAAACTTCAATTTTAATAGACAAGTCGGTTTGTTCCTTAGTAATCCCATATCAAGAGTTGATCATTGATAAATGATACAACAAAGACATATCTTGAAATTAGATTACAGTAGGGAGTCAATTCATTCTATCATCAATGAAATAACTAACTTCATTATTTAAATTATTCTGATATTATATGGATTCTAATGTTGAGTTTCATTTATGATTTCAGAAAATGGACAACATGAACAATGCATATCAATCATCATCAGAAATCACCATGACTCCTGGAGCTATCCAGAAATTGGTAAAAGACATAGTGTCGGTGGTATTAGAAGGGACTACCGTAGTTTATCCGAGAAGAGAGATGGGTATACTTGGTAATCAACACCCTGCAAGTTTCATGAAGTATAGGCCACCTCACTTAAAGATTCAAGAAGGAATGATCAACCCTACCATCAACCATCATCAAGGAATTAGGCATGGGGTTATACCAAATGGAAATAATCAAAAGAGGAAACTCCCCGAGATAGGAACCATCAATCCCATCTACTGCAACATCATCAATGCTCAAGACCATTATCGCAAACATCTAGAAGATCGTATGGATTATCAACGTCAGCTGGAACATAATCAGAAAGCTAATAGAAATTGCCTCGTCACACCTGTTACTGGAAGTGGTTATCGTGGAAATCTACCCTGGTGTCAAAAATGCAACCAGCATCACACCGGAATCTGTAGGGTCAAATGCACGAAATGTCAGAAAACAGGTCACCAGGCAATTAGCTGCAGGACTAAGGACATGAAAGTACAACCAACAACAATTGTATACCACGGATGTGGTGGACAAGGTCATCATGTGAGACGATGTCCAAACTACAATGTTAATTGGAAAGCCAAGACCTTTACAAAAAAATGAAGAATCTTTAAAGACCTTGATAGTATCGAGGGAATGGCAACTAGATTTACATAGATGAATAAATTCATGTTGTAGATAAATAAAATCTAGTTTAAAATTTCCTAAGTTGTATCTCTTTCCTATATTTCACTCCAAGTTATGATGGATGTAACTTAAGAATAACAATAATCTTTCTACTGTATCGAAAAATCTCCCTTGTAATATTTCCATAATAATGATAATCTAAGTTAATTTCAATTTCTGTCCCACATATCAAATGACAATATACTATATTTACTCCATAAAATTCTGATTTATAACATGAACCCTAAAATTTTCTACTTTATTTTAAAAGGAATACGTGTTATATCATGAAAACAACACGTTGAACATCATCTAAAACAATTTATAGAAATTATGATTGAACCAAACATCACATCATTTGGTCCTCAATTATACATAGCCTGATCAACTATGTCTAATTTAGGAAGAATTATGTTATGAAAGGAACAATGATATTTTCAAATTTTTAAATAACAATCTTCATTCAAAAGCAAAATATAGAGCAAAAATAAACTGTTCATAAACAATACATTTTGAACAACCCATAATAAATACCTATCTCATCTCATCACCATTATGATAAGAAATCAACAAAAGTACAAGCAAGAGAACACAAAGAATTCACAAAAACTGATAAAAGACTCCAATAGAGAAAATTTTATTAAAATCCATAAAAATTAATACATAAACAAATAATTAGCATCGGAAGTGCTATCGTTACAATTATTACAATATAAACAAAGGAATCTTCAATAGGTTGATCCGCTATGACAAATAAGACTCCCACCAACAAAACAATAGCAAGAGCCACTACAGGATGAATCACTTTAATTATGCTGAAAAATAAATATAAACAAAACATTAAAAACAATACTGAGACAAATTCTTAAACATAAAAACAAAACGAGTTTTATTCCTTATTCATTACAAGTACATAGAAACATAACAAGAACTTAATTCAAAACAACCCTAGCTCAAGATTTTACCCCCAGATCTTGTCGACGGTAATGGCTAGGATAGTTAGGGGTACGACGAACATCAAGATCGCGACCAAGAATCCAAAGTCTTCATCCGGAACATACGCTAAATAGATAGCGGCAAGGACGACATACACAATCGCTAAGATGGTTATGAGATGCGGCATTTTGAGATGGAAAATGAGAGGAAAATGGTTGATGGAAGAAGTGGAAATTGGAAGTGGTATATATAGGCTAGAATATAGCCGTTTGGTTACTATTCCCGACCGTTGGACAATATGCACTAGCCGTTATTTTACTATTCATGACCATTATTTTCAATATTCACAACCCTTAAATAAGTCAGTTACCTTGTCTTGTTTTTGGTACAAGTAAATCTAACTGAATCACGTTTCCTTAATTTTAGGAATAAAAATCTCTCGACAACCTCTGTTCAAAAATTCTTTAATCAAGTAATCACATTAAATTTGAATTTCGGGACAAAATTCAGAATGACATGTGGGTACTGTAAAACCTCGCAAAAATCCTTATAATTAATAACGATTAATTGTATATAAATCTCTGTCATTATTTTAATCACCATTTTTACGGGGAAATTTAATTTTTTCTTAGTATATTAAAATGGTCACGATTACGATATTGCAAAATTCACCAAACGACAAAACAAGTTCTCGACACGTTTAACGAAAACTAAATAATTTCACTAATCCTAATTAATCACTAATAATAATAAACGGGCCCTTAATAAACTCAGCCCATCTCTCGGTTACTATTTACAGGCCCAAAAACCAAAGCCCAACTTTTCTTTTTATTTTCCAAAACATTCGACCAACCATGCTTCAAAACGCCTCGTTTATTCTCAATGCTTACACACGACATGCCAATATTTTTGCACCATCTCGTTTATCACCTAGTCAAATATTAGTGTGTCAAATCCCAAGTTCATTGGACGACGTTTGATACGTTTTTAAATGGCAAAGTGTTCGACATGTACTCGACCCAATCAAATTCATAACTTACTCAAAACTTAACCGTTTTGATTCCCGTTTGTTTCAAATTGTTCCTAATAATATTTCTAAGATGATTTTATGTCCAAATATCGAAGACGATCAGTTATATGCAAGTGTTATACGATTTAGTAAATCGTATACTTATATATATATGTGGTTGACATGGGTATGAATCACCAAGACAATCCTCCATGATTTGTGCACTCACAAACCATTGTATAGAAATATAAAAATCACCCTAGCCTAGGTTTTCCATGTGACCCAAGAAACACACGTATAAATTGAAATATAACTTAACGAGCACCTAATATTTTTACTCGACCTAATAGACCACCTAGAAAACTATTATTTTTGTTTAGATAACATGTAAAAATACTCACGTTTCGACACCCAAATTAGTCCATTTTGAATTGACAAACACAAAGTTTTCAAAATACAAATTTAGTTAAGAAAAATTAAATATGTCGAGTGGGCTTATTCAAGGCCCAACAAGAAATCACGATCCATAAGCCCACTGGGCCCATATGAAATATTTTTGGAATCACAAAAGTAGCCCAAGTTCAGGCCCAAAACATTTTTCATGCCCTCGCCTCTAAATTTTTAAATGGGCTTTTGTAGTGGCTCGTTAAGGCCCATAAGCTGGAAAATAAGCACTTTTATTAAATAAGCAGTTGAAATAAGCTTATTATTGACTTAATAAGCTACGGAAATTTACATAAAATTTTTATAATCATTTTTGTAATTTTGGACTAAAAATGTAACGCGACGACACCTAAAAGGACTAAAACTGCCAAACATTAAAAACTTGGACTAAAACTGTAAAAATAGAAAGTTTAAGATAAAAATTGATATTATAAGATGTTCCAAGCTTGGATTGTAATTTTGGACAGGTAGTGGACTATAATTGTAAATTAGATACGAAAAGGACTAACGGTGTAACGCTAACGCCGTTAGTATAAAAAGTGTAAAATTGGAAAAGGACAAGGACTAAACATAATCTATTTGACATTCTTATTTTATTTTCTATTTTACGCCAACCATCAGGTCATATGCATTTTTACTACGTTTTATTTATATATTATTTATTTTTACGTTAATAATATATATAATGATATTTCAAAAGTTAATATTTTTACTTACGTTTAAAAAGGTAAAACTCTGATGGATAATTTAAATAAAGTGTTTTATTATATCATGCATGGCATAACAAGTACACTGCACATCATCTATTCGTCATAACAAATAATATTTATTCGTTCGTATTTACCAAATAGTATTTGGTTATATTCTCAGATAAATTTATTTATCAGGTTCCGTATCAAAGACGTTTCCATAATCGTTCCCATGAATCTCATCCTACTTTACTTTTCATCATTTTCGTATCAATCAAGGTGAGTCATAGCCCCATTTCCAATAATTGTTTTAAACTCATTGGGGGAGATACATGCTTACATATACTTTGATAAACTGATAAGTATATGAAGTAAAATACATGATTCAAATCAATTTCCTAATTGATATTCATTTAATATGATTTGTGATTTAAGATGTGACATATATACAATACTTGACAAAATACTTAATTGAAATACTGATACTCATATGATAATGCTTCCAATTTAATTATTGTGGTGTGTGATATATATATATATATATATATATATATATATATATATATATATATATATATATATATATATATATATATATATATATATATATATATATTACTGATGAATTACTTGACTGAAATATTGATACTCATATGATAATGTTTCCAATTCGAATATTGTTGTATGTGATATACATGTGTTACTGGCGAAATACTTAAACTGAATTACTGATACTCAGACGATATTATTCTCAAACTGATTACGGTGGTATGATACTTGATTATATGATGCTATTCTGAATGATCCCATTATTACCTTGATATTGCCTAAGTTACCTTATCGCCATAAAGTCCCTCAAACATGAGCCATTAATCACTGTTAAGTGGGCGCGAATATAGTGAACAGATTCGAAACCTGTTAAGGACTGACCTCCTGTCCCACTAATACTTGACGGAATGCCATTTGCAAATGGTTAGTCGTATTAGTCGTGATACACTATATTCGTAGACAAATAGGAATTGGCAAATCACCTATTATTAGAGGACAAAATTTATCATTGATTTGATAAAACGCCTCTTTTGGTTAAGCTTGTGTGTCATGACGCTTGGGGAAATATCTATAAAGGAAATGTATGTTTTCAACATATATTTAGATACAGCTGTATAGGAATTTGACCATACTTGAATTGTATATCTGATTAAATTAGCATCATGAGTTTCCAGCTCATGTTAGGATTATTGATTCCTTATTTTAATGTGATTGAATACTTATATGATTTATTTGTGATTATAGTCAATATACTCAATACTTGTTTCATTACTGTTTGTATTTTATCAATACCAAATATTCCTGAAATCTAACAAAATAAAGGGTTTTCCATAAAACTCTATGAACTCACCACCCTTTGTGTGACATTTCGAAAATTTCATGTCATTATTTTACTATTTACAATTACTAATTATCTTATTTTAAGTAAATTAGATTTACCGATAGAGTTTAACCGCGTACGTCGTGACACGCACCTGTAATTTTTTTTATTATTATCATTATTATTTTTTTTTCTTTCCGGACTTATTTTATAATAAATTATAATCGTTATTACTCATATTTCATTTTTAAACTTTTCTTTTGAACTCATTTGATTTGAAAACAATAAATTATCTCGCAATAAGTGAAAAACTACACACAGCGCGTACTGACATGATAATAATTAATTTTATATTTAATTATCATAAATTATTTTAATAAACATATTAAAATAAGTTATTTATTATTTTATAAAAACGTTTTCTATAAATATGCAAATTTTCAGGTTTCTTTTATATTTTTACGGACCAAGCATACCCGTGATACCATGTATACACTTAAAAAGAAAACAAAATAGGATAACCTAACAATTTTAATTATCTAATATTGGTTCGGATATATTTATTATTTTGGAACGTATCGCGAGGTTTTGATTATTTTTGGAACGGGTTCGGTTTGAGAAAGTTGTTTAGTTATTTAAGGTTTCGGGTTTGGTCCGTGTATTGACACCGGACTACTAAATCCCCCAACACCTATTATTATTATTTAAAAAGTTTATTATTTTTTTAGAGTAATTACTTAAAAATCGTCCTTGTGCCTGCATTTTTGATAAGCAACACACAACCATCACCAATATTTCACCAACTCTCTCTCTCTCTTCTTTTAAACATATCACCACCGCCACCCTTATTCCACCATAGCGTCGCCACCACCACCCTCACACTAAAAACAACACCACCATCTTCACCATCTTTTCGAGATCTATCTTTTGGTACCAACCACGCGCTCTAACTCCCACCCTAACACCTATTTCGAATCGAAATCACCACGTTATCACCACCTACACCATCTTTCCTCTTGGGTTTTTGGTTGTGACGCGAGTTTGATACTCGGTTTGTACTTTGGGATCTCGTTTGGTTCGAGTTACCGCCGCCGTCACCACCGTCCCTCTCCCCCTCTTGGTATGTCAACTCGTAAATCCCGTCTTGTGCTATTTTTGTTTCCTTAATTTGATTTAATTTCGATTGTTGCATGTGATGGATCTTGCGTGATTAGGACTAGATTGGGTTGATGTTCAATTGAACAAATTAGATGGTTATATGTGATATTAGAGGTATTGTGATTGTATTTTTGAGTTGAAAATGGTTTTTGGTGCACATTGAAACAAGTAAAATTCGTGCAGATTCTGCGACACGCAAATCGAGGTCTGAAATTTTGTGAAAACTGATTTTTGATTTGATATTGTGAAAGAGCTTATTTTCATGTTCGTTTTGGTAATTTGAACGTCCCGTAACTCCTAATAACGAAGAAGTTATGGTCGAATGAAGTTTAGAAAATTTATAAATCTCCAAACAGCAACTAGCTAAATATTTGAATCAGACCAGATTCGAAAATGGCGATTTTGAGCACTTTCGGGGCCGTTTCAGCCTTCCGGCAAAACACGAAAGTTGTTCGGATCAACGTTTTACATGAAATCTCTTTGAAGTCAAAACTGTGAAAATGGGTTTTAACGGGTCAAAACTGGAAGTCAAACTTCTGGAATTTTGTTAAAAAGTCAAACGTTCAGCAAAATTCTTGTAAGGGCAACAAGGTCATTTTCTGTTCTGTTTCGGCTTTTCGCCAAAACTGAAAAGTTGTTCAAAATAATGTTTCGCTTTTATCATGTAAACTTCATAATTTATCGAGTTAAAAAGAATAAACTACACTATGTGCCGATATATACATAATTGTATACTTTATGTAGTATTTTTATAAAAAGTCAAAGTAAAGGTCAAACTTGTGTTTAAATTGACGTTAACACGTCGTATGGGTTAAAATAGGTAATAAACTATCGTGATTAATATTTTCGAGAAATGTAAATATTCCGAGACTGTTGGTCGATATAAATGGAAAGACTAAAAATAGTAATTTTTACTAAGTGTCAAATGTAATTTATAAAAAGGTGATAAATGACTAAGTCATTTACTTGATAATTATTGAGTATAAAATATTTAAGTGATGAAAATATGAATTGGTAATAAACTTCCTAAAAATGGTGATTGTCCGAGATTTGTAACTTTACAAAAATAAAAGTTTCTAAAATGAAGTTCTTAAATGAAATGTTCGTAACTTAATTACGTGGGGTATTTGGGGATTTAGTCACGCAAGTAGGTTCTCATCACATGTATATAATCAGTATATATATAAGATATCGTCATGACGATGTACGCATCGTCCAACGTAATTTTCGACTTCGTAACTTAGCGACTATATTTTAGGTCGTGATCGCGTACTTGGATTTCGCGTTAAGTGTCTTTGGTTGATCCTCGACTTTGATCAAGGTGAGTTCATAGCCTCGCTTTTACTTACTTCAATTGTTTTATAAACCTCGCGAGGGGGATACATGCTAGTTTTTACAAACCGAATACAAGTATTAATTTTTGGTATGCTGGACCCGATTATATGATTATAGTGATTGAATGCTTCTTGCCAATTAAGTCCCCACCATGAAACCGTTAATTCCGTTGGAAACGCTATTATTATGGATATGCATATTAGGCTTAGCCGGCTTTGACTGGGTACGGTCACATAATCTTGAGAGTTTGGGGTAAACTGGCAATTTTTACCTCGGGGCACAAAATCATGGTTAAGGTTTCGGTTTCATAATTCTCAATACTATAAATCTTATTTCCCGACTTGTACTTGTTACATGTCAACTTAAATTATGGGCGTATAACAACGTAGCCCATCGTATTTTAAACTGGATTATCTTGTATTCAAATAATTACTTATTAAACTCTATGGATTCACTCAACCTTTGTGTTGACCTTTTAGCATGTATTTTCTCAGGTATTATTTGCTAGCTGAGCATTGGGAGCAATCGGAGTCGCGTGGATATCAAATATTGAAAGACTCGTTTTCTATACATTCGATAACTTTTTATCTTTAAAATATACATATGTGTCATGTTTTAATTCTTGTAACTTAACTTTTAAATAGAAATTTTTGGGACCTTTGTACTCTGATTTATCAAATCGAATGTGACATTTTATTAAACGTGTCTTTTGAGGTCGTTTTATGTAACTTTTGTGTATGATCTATGAAGTGACACCCAAATTGGTATTCCGCTGCGTTGTAAATTTTGGGGGTGTTATAGAATGGTATCAGAGCATTAGTTATAGAGAAATGGGTCGTTTTCAAAACCTAAACTATAACTGTTTTTCAAAAAAAATTTTTTAAGTCTTTCACCATTGTTCGATATCCGCGTACGCTTGCTCCCAGGTAACTTATATGCTCTATTTTGCATCCATACTTCTATTAAATGACTAATGAATATATCCCCTAGTCATGATTTCGCTCTCTCATGCCTATCTTATGACGTCGTACTATATACTTTATATCGGTCGGTTATTTATACCCTGAGCACTCCGATTATCAAATACTTCATAATTTTTTATTTTCTCCCTCAAACGTCGATACTAGTATTGTTTAAAAATACCTGTACATATATGTGTTACTCTCTTCTCAAATCGTTACACATGTGTGTAGTACTATGATATGTATTAATGAGTTCGTTTACTCTAACCTTTTATGAACGATGCGGTGATCTCTGAAACATTTTCACTACTTTACTCTATAGTAATTTTATTGTTCAACTCCGAGTGTGAACATTCTTCTTATGCCTTTGAATCACGTATGTTATTTTCGTTATCCATTGTTTTGAAATCTTCCAAATTGATGGGAGTACGACCTTAACTTGTCATCTCGGATCGTGTCATCCTTTGGCACTCACCTTTGATAATGTGATTGACTAATGTCATATTATTATTCTCATTACTTCTTCTTATGATTTTGATGAATCATATCGTTAATTAGACATCATTTTATTTATTTTAGCACTTGATCTTGTTGTGTATTTTTTTTTGTAATGGACATACTTAAGTAGGATGATTTATAATCGTCTTATTGAAATGAATTGGGACGCTTATTCATTTGAATAAGGAAATTATAAGCCGCCGAACCATAAATTCATAAATCTTCACTTACATGGATCGGGACGCCTCTTTATGTAAGTGACGAGTTATGAATGAGTGGGCTTATGTGTATCTACCATAGCGTGTGTACGAATCATTTTTTTTGGGCTATGAACTCCTCTCGACTCGTAATTTGTTACGTTGATTTTTTTCCGATTTTGTATCAATCGCCGCGAGCTTGATAAGCTAATAGTAATGTACTATTATCCGCTTCTACGAATTGACGACTTGATAAATTCCTTGTCTCCTATTGTCCTATCGCCAACACTTTTGTTCTATCCTTTCCTTTCAGGACCCTCACGACATTCTATTCGTTCCCTCATACCATCACTTACACATTAGGTGATTTCTATCACTTATTCTATCTTCGTTGCTATCTTGTTACATTGTCAAAATCCCGAGCACAAAATGCATTAAGAACGTCCATGGGCTTCTATAATTTTTTTTTTTTATATACATCTTTATTAAAATTTTACAAATATTTCACAAGTTTTTAAATTACTAAAATGACCTTCTTAAGTTAAAGAGTCGGCTCTAACCACCCTCTTTTATAAAAATCATAACCAATAATTATAATGACACCATGCCTTATATTTCAAATTACACTTTTTATACATTATATTTTAATCACGTCTTAAGGATATAACTGATTTAAACTTCGTTTCAACTAAGGATTCCTAAAAATCTGAAAATAGACATTCTAAAATCACAACCATAAACCCGAGATTCAACATGGTTTTTATACATGCTTCCATCCTTAAAATCTTTAAAACGACCAAAAATGATTAAGAAGAATTGAGCGCCGGGACGTCGCTCTCTTAAGAGGTACGTGCTGTGACATTTCAAAAATTTCATGTCATTATTTTACTATTTACAATTACTAATTATCTTATTTTAAGTAAATTAGATTTACCGATAGAGTTTAACCGCGTACGTCGTGACACGCACCTGTAATTTTTTTTATTATTATCATTATTATTTTTTTTTCTTTCCGGACTTATTTTATAATAAATTATAATCGTTATTACTCATATTTCATTTTTAAACTTTTCTTTTGAACTCATTTGATTTGAAAACAATAAATTATCTCGCAATAAGTGAAAAACTACACACAGCGCGTACTGACATGATAATAATTAATTTTATATTTAATTATCATAAATTATTTTAATAAACATATTAAAATAAGTTATTTATTATTTTATAAAAACGTTTTCTATAAATATGCAAATTTTCAGGTTTCTTTTATATTTTTACGGACCAAGCATACCCGTGATACCATGTATACACTTAAAAAGAAAACAAAATAGGATAACCTAACAATTTTAATTATCTAATATTGGTTCGGATATATTTATTATTTTGGAACGTATCGCGAGGTTTTGATTATTTTTGGAACGGGTTCGGTTTGAGAAAGTTGTTTAGTTATTTAAGGTTTCGGGTTTGGTCCGTGTATTGACACCGGGCTACTAAATCCCCCAACACCTATTATTATTATTATTATTATTTAAAAAGTTTATTATTTTTTTAGAGTAATTACTTAAAAATCGTCCTTGTGTCTGCATTTTTGATAAGCAACACACAACCATCACCAATATTTCACCAACTCTCTCTCTCTTCTTTTAAACATATCACCACCGCCACCCTTATTCCACCATAGCGTCGCCACCACCACCCTCACACTAAAAACAACACCACCATCTTCACCATCTTTTCGAGATCTATCTTTTGGTACCAACCACGCGCTCTAACTCCCACCCTAACACCTATTTCGAATCGAAATCACCACGTTATCACCACCTACACCATCTTTCCTCTTGGGTTTTTGGTTGTGACGCGAGTTTGATACTCGGTTTGTACTTTGGGATCTCGTTTGGTTCGAGTTACCGCCGCCGTCACCACCGTCCCTCTCCCCCTCTTGGTATGTCAACTCGTAAATCCCGTCTTGTGCTATTTTTGTTTCCTTAATTTGATTTAATTTCGATTGTTGCATGTGATGGATCTTGCGTGATTAGGACTAGATTGGGTTGATGTTCAATTGAACAAATTAGATGGTTATATGTGATATTAGAGGTATTGTGATTGTATTTTTGAGTTGAAAATGGTTTTTGGTGCACATTGAAACAAGTAAAATTCGTGCAGATTCTGCGACACGCAAATCGAGGTCTGAAATTTTGTGAAAACTGATTTTTGATTTGATATTGTGAAAGAGCTTATTTTCATGTTCGTTTTGGTAATTTGAACGTCCCGTAACTCCTAATAACGAAGAAGTTATGGTCGAATGAAGTTTAGAAAATTTATAAATCTCCAAACAGCAACTAGCTAAATATTTGAATCAGACCAGATTCGAAAATGGCGATTTTGAGCACTTTCGGGGCCGTTTCAGCCTTCCGGCAAAACACGAAAGTTGTTCGGATCAACGTTTTACATGAAATCTCTTTGAAGTCAAAACTGTGAAAATGGGTTCTAACGGGTCAAAACTGGAAGTCAAACTTCTGGAATTTTGTTAAAAAGTCAAACGTTCAGCAAAATTCTTGTAAGGGCAAAAAGGTCATTTTCTGTTCTGTTTCGGCTTTTCGCCAAAACTGAAAAGTTGTTCAAAATAATGTTTCGCTTTTATCATGTAAACTTCATAATTTATCGAGTTAAAAAGAATAAACTACACTATGTGCCGATATATACATAATTGTATACTTTATGTAGTATTTTTATAAAAAGTCAAAGTAAAGGTCAAACTTGTGTTTAAATTGACGTTAACACGTCGTATGGGTTAAAATAGGTAATAAACTATCGTGATTAATATTTTCGAGAAATGTAAATATTCCGAGACTGTTGGTCGATATAAATGGAAAGACTAAAAATAGTAATTTTTACTAAGTGTCAAATGTAATTTATAAAAAGGTGATAAATGACTAAGTCATTTACTTGATAATTATTGAGTATAAAATACTTAAGTGATGAAAATATGAATTGGTAATAAACTTCCTAAAAATGGTGATTGTCCGAGATTTGTAACTTTACAAAAATAAAAGTTTCTAAAATGAAGTTCTTAAATGAAATGTTCGTAACTTAATTACGTGGGGTATTTGGGGATTTAGTCACGCAAGTAGGTTCTCATCACATGTATATAATCAGTATATATATAAGATATCGTCATGACGATGTACGCATCGTCCAACGTAATTTTCGACTTCGTAACTTAGCGACTATATTTTAGGTCGTGATCGCGTACTTGGATTTCGCGTTAAGTGTCTTTGGTTGATCCTAGACTTTGATCAAGGTGAGTTCATAGCCTCGCTTTTACTTACTTCAATTGTTTTATAAACCTCGCGAGGGGGATACATGCTAGTTTTTACAAACCGAATACAAGTATTAATTTTTGGTATGCTGGACCCGATTATATGATTATAGTGATTGAATGCTTCTTGCCAATTAAGTCCCCACCATGAAACCGTTAATTCCGTTGGAAACGCTATTATTATGGATATGCATATTAGGCTTAGCCGGCTTTGACTGGGTACGGTCACATAATCTTGAGAGTTTGGGGTAAACTGGCAATTTTTACCTCGGGGCACAAAATCATGGTTAAGGTTTCGGTTTCATAATTCTCAATACTATAAATCTTATTTCCCGACTTGTATTTGTTACATGTCAACTTAAATTATGGGCGTATAACAACGTAGCCCATCGTATTTTAAACTGGATTATCTTGTATTCAAATGATTACTTATTAAACTCTATGGATTCACTCAACCTTTGTGTTGACTTTTTAGCATGTATTTTCTCAGGTATTATTTGCTAGCTGAGCATTGGGAGCAATCGGAGTCGCGTGGATATCAAATATTGAAAGACTCGTTTTCTATACATTCGATAACTTTTTATCTTTAAAATATACATATGTGTCATGTTTTAATTCTTGTAACTTAACTTTTAAATAGAAATTTTTGGGACCTTTGTACTCTGATTTATCAAATCGAATGTGACATTTTATTAAACGTGTCTTTTGAGGTCGTTTTATGTAACTTTTGTGTATGATCTATGAAGTGACA
Source organism: Artemisia argyi (assembly GCA_030686995.1). Lineage (NCBI taxonomy): Eukaryota > Viridiplantae > Streptophyta > Magnoliopsida > Asterales > Asteraceae > Artemisia > Artemisia argyi. The sequence continues at coordinate 36,039,819 of CM060677.1, read as the reverse complement.
CCCAAATTGGTATTCCGCTGCGTTGTAAATTTTGGGGGTGTTATACTTTGTGTTGACACTTTTAAGCATGTGTATCTCAGGTAATTTAACGGAGCAGGACAAGACACGGAGTGGGCATTTATTACTCTGATAAATAAAAATGGTGTAAAAATCAAATATGTCATTCTTTCAAGACTTTTTATCTTTTAATAAGATTTTAAATCAAATGGTTCATATTTTATCAAAAATATTGTTGGAATGACAAATAACTTTCAAAACGCTTCTTTTAAGTCGTTTTATGTGATTAAAACTTCAATCCCACCCGTAACAACTAAATTATTTTTCCGCTGCGACAAACTTAAATTTGGGGGTGTTACACCTAACTCGAGAGTTTTCTTCACTATGTCAACAAGCTCCCTTATGGCGGAGAAGACCTTACACAACTTTTGCTTACAACAATTAACGACACTAAGCTAGATGTCGAGTCCTAATAGTAGCTAGAACCAATCTCACACCACTACACACCTTCTTCACAACTTATACACACCACTACTTCTGCACAACTTCACTACTTCCTTTTTTTTTACAACACTACTTCTTCTTCTTTCCAACACAACTACTTTTATACACAACTACTAACACACCTAGATCTATGTATTACACAACTTCTATGCCTTTACAATATTCACAAGCCTACAATACTTCTTAACAAGATGTTGGAGGAGTATTCTTCTCTTGCACTTTGAATGATGAAGGATTGGATTACTTGAAACAAGAACTAATATGTTTATGATCAAAGAATTTAGGAAGATGGTTTGAGAGAATTAAAACAGAAAGTTTTAGTGCAAAAGGTGAGAAAAAATTTCAGCTTTGAACCAGTATTTATAGGCAAAATATTCTAACAGAGGAGCGTTTGCCGGCCCCCTTAAATCATGGCCGGCCCCCTTAAAATTATGGGAGCCGGCCCTTATAATTAAGCGGGCCGCCCACTGTAACGGCCTGAATTTTTGTCTTTTCTGGAGAAAGTTTATTTGGTGAAAATTTAACTGATTTTGGTTAAAAAATGGAATTCATATATTTCTTATGAAATAAACATTTTCCTTTAATTACCAAAAGCGTTTTTCTTAAATATATAAAATGTTTATACCATTTTATATAATTTGTAATTAGTAAATAAACCTTCCTTTGATCATAAAATGTATTAGGCACTTGTTTATTCATACCTTAAGTGAATTAGTTGGATATAATGATATTTTGTTACTAAATACTTATTTACGTAATGATTTTACGTTTAATGATTTTACATTTTGTGATCGTCAAAACATAGGGATATCGAGAAATATTAATAACGTTTTTACGCATTATTTATATCAACAAAGGGCAATTTCATATCTTTACTTATTTTAGTTTGAAATTTCATATATACTCAAATATTTATTAAAAACATTTTACATTATGCATTTAATACTTGTATTTTAGGTATATATAAAATTATTCATAAAAGTAGGGTAATATATGAAATTAATTCTAATTAATAAGTCACACAATTTTTTTTTTTTGATATTTGTGTTGTAATTTTTAATAGAATGAATAAAAAATCAAAGGTGAAAGAGAAATTTATGTTGAAAGTAAGTAGATTTTTGAAAGAAATGGAAGAATAAAATTTATGAATATTAATGTTTTGTAATTGTTGGTAAAACAAATGAAAAGATTAAAAAAAAAGAAAAAAAAAAGGAAAAAAACCGATAATTGGGAGGCCTAAAGTTGTGCCTAAACTTATGTCATCATACTGATGGTTGCAGCTAAGGAACCCACTTTTTTACAAACCGTCAGAATCATGCCACATATGTTTAATCCTAAATTTAAACACATATATTAGGTCTCTCAATCATTTAAAAAAAATGTTGAAATTAAGTGAATTTAAAATGGTACAACCGTTTTCCAGAGAAGATCGACTTATGTCCGTGAATAAAAGTTTTACTCTTCTACGTATTACGAGTTGGTGAGAATTCATTCTTCACTCATGTAAGCTCAATAATCGACCTTGGTTATAGTCACAGACCATATACACCGAGTTAGAGGATGCTATAAAAAGTTATTTCAATTTAAAAAGTGTAGAAAGCTATTCCTAGAGCGATACGTATCCATCACCTCAAATTATACATAATATCCCGTCAGGGGTATATTGGTCAATTTACATATTTTTTACATTTCACCCTCAAAATTCAAACGCATATAACTCGTAAACGGTAAACTTTTAGAAAAAAACCGATTTCACCAAAATTTCTAAAATTTAATCTTCTTTAATACGGTATAAATATTGTTAAATATTTCGAAACTATTTTTTTTTACATATTCAATTTGTCTTGATTTTATTGATGTTTTTGACATTTTTGACCTTATTTATTACCTTCAAAACTTCCAAATCATGAAAAACTTAAACCACAACAGTTGTAGAGTTCGGTTCACTCTTTACCCAGAAATTTGAATCACTCAAATCCGATATGATAATAGTGAGATATGATACGTTAACGATGATAATTTAGTCATATTTATTGCACATAAAGTATTTCATAAAATGTCTAGCTTATATTTTTGGTATTAAAATTGCCCTAAATGCACAGTTTTTTCTACCACAACGCACTACTAATCATTTTATTAATGTAAGATTCAAAAATTGATTTTTTTTTAAATTTAATTTTGTACAAAAATGTATGTATTGCCTTTTATTACTTTTTTAACTTTCAATTTGACTAATATTAAATTCGAATTAGAAAAGTTGTAAAACAAAAAAGTTATAGATTGTAGGTCAATCTTTTCTTAAGTTTTTGATCACTCAAATCGGATTTCATATGAGTGAGATATCATATGTTAAAGATGACGTTTTAGTCATATTTGATGATGAAAATATAACTTATTAACATGGATTATGATGAACAATGATGAATTGATGAACGACACTAACAAATGAACAACACTAACTGATGAACAAGACTAACTGAGAACAAAACAATATCAATTTATATGTTGTTCAGCAGTTAGTCTTGATGGCAACTAGTCGGGGAATTTTGGGAATCGTATTTCCCATTCCCTTCCCCGTTTCCCACTCTCACCCCCATCCCCGCCTTCGTCACCATCGGGGAATAGTTTTACATCCTCGTCCATATCCCCAATGAGGATCGGGGATCCCCATGGGCATTCAGGGGTTTTCCATCATTAACAAGTAAACATAAAAATACACAAATTCATTGTAAAATATGATTAAAACGTCATATTTAACGTGTGATATCTCACTCATATGATATTTGATTTGAGTGATTCAAAAATATGAGTAAAGACTGACCTAAAATTTGTAACTTTTTATGTTTTACTATGGAAAACTTGTTAGCAATAGAAGTGTTGATCATCAATGGAATCAAAGAGAGATCTCAATGATCGCCCCTTAGGGGGAGATTGTTAGAAATAGAAGTGACGATCATTTATTAAGTCATTGAGTCTTGTAGTAATATTGGAATAGTCTTGTAGTTTAGTTAAGGGTAAACGGGCTTGGCTTAATCTAATATTGTATTAGGTTATGTCTAGTTCATTACAAAAGCCCAAGCCCGACCCATATTCTTATCTCACCTATAAATACCTCCAAATGCTCTCATTTGGAGGTGTTGCTTCTAGGGTTTCTTCTATGTGTATTTCCTTCCTTTCTCTCTCTAATCTAATAAATCTTTCTTTTCCTCTCTAGAAGTTACCATCTCTCTCTCTCTCTCTCTCTCTCTCTACATTTCTCTTCTTTATCTTCTTTAATCTCTAATAAACTTGTGTTAGATATTATAATCAAGAGTCTTACAATTGGTATCAAGAGCCTCGGGATAATTTTAGGTTGTTCTAGGTTAGATTTGGTCGGAAAAAACTAGGATTTAAGCTTATTTTTCGAATCTGTTACTGTTCATCCAACGTTTTTCCGAGTTTGGTGAAAAATTTTCGAGTTAGAAATTTTTTTCGAGTTTGAATAAAATTTCTATCGAGTTTGAAAAATTAATTTTTGAGTTTGAAATTTTTTTTCGTGTTTGGAAAATTGTTTATCGAGTTTGAAAACATTTTTCGAGTTTGAAAATTTTCTTTTTTGAGTTTGGAAAATTTTTGTTATCGAGTTTGAAAACATTTTTTCGAGTTTGAAATTTTTTTCGAGTTTGGAAATTGTTTTATCGAGTTTGACAACATTTTTCGAGTTTGAAAAATATTTTTCGAGTTTGGAAAAATATTTTATCGAGTTTGAAAATTTTGTTTTCGAGTTACAAATTTTTTTTCCGAGTTAAAAAAATTTCGAGTTAGAAAAAATTATTTTCGAGTTAGAACAAAATTATTTCGAGTTTGAATATTTTTCTCGAGCTAGAAAAATTTTCGAGTTAAGAAAAAAAAAGTTTTAGCGAGTTAGCTTTGGCGAGTTAGCCATTTTAGCGAGTTAGTTAAAACACCTTATCGTTTATCGAGTAAGGATTTCACTTGGGCTTTCCTAAACGAAACTCTGCCGAAATTTCTTTAGGTTATCAAGTAACTTATTCCAAGATCGAATCTTTCAACTTCACCAAAACATCTAATCTTTTCAAACAACCTTTATTATCTTTTTAAGATCCATACATCTACATAAGTTTCTTAAAAAAAAAAAAAAAAAAAAAAAAAAAAAGAGTTTTTTGGCGGGAAAAGTTGAATAAAATTTTTTTTTTCAGGAGATTAAACGTTCAATTTTTACGCGAAATTCAAATTTTTAGGCCAAAATTCAATTTTTTTCCGGTGAAATTTGGCTTCAAAAATTTTGAAACTCAACTTTTTCTTTGAACCTTAGGATTGCATTTTATAGTGATTTTCAAAATTTTGGAACTTAAAATTTTTCAGATTAAATTTTGGAGGGAAACGTAAATCTCAATCGAAAACGTTCATGGAACCTCTCAAAAAATTCTTTCCATCAATGGACATGGAACCTTTCAATGGAAACTTCATTTTTATGGCAAATCATCAGGCTACAACATCATGCAGTGGTTATGATATTTCTCCTACTTATGATTCAGGTCCATTCCATGAGGTACCAAATAATGGTAATGATGCTAATCCGTTTGCTCATGAGAAGCCACATTATGTGCCACCTGAACCTAATTATGATACATATGTGGGAGCACAAGTTAATAGTAATGTTAACTATGAAACTCCAGATATGGATCCTAATGGAGTTCGAGTTGCACAAAATGGTGCTAATGATGAGGAAACCCGTGCTTTATTTGAATCATTATTAAATAATTGTGGTATTGAAATCGAGAAAGTGAAAAAGGTCAATCGCGATGTTAAGGCCGCGAATGAGAAATTGACCACTGAGCTTGAGAGATACAAGGAAAATGCAAAAAGTTTTCAAATTCACAAAGAACGCGAGTCAGAATTTGAAAGTGGTTATAAGAAGTTACTTGTTAAAGGTAGGGAATGGAAAAGCAAGTTTGCTAATCTCGAAATAAGTTCAACAAAAACCATTAACTCCTTAAAACAAGAAATTTCTGAATTAACAAACCAACTTTCAAAACAAAAAACAGCTTATACCAATCTTGAAAAAGAACGGGATGAGTTGAAAAAGGACTTTGCAAAGAAAGAAGATAAACTTTTGGAAGAAATCGTAGAGTCAGAACACAAGATTGCACATCTAGAAGAATTAGTGGTTAAGTCGGGTCAGTCAAGTCAAACAATGAAAATGATTTCAACCAAACTAATCCGATTTACCATACGAAACACAAAATGGCTCTCGGTAACAACAATCCTTGTAATCTCAAGAAAGCTCAGGAAGAACAGAATGTTTTGTATAATGGTAGTGTTTTTTACACTAAACATGATCCTCCTGTCGTTCGAGATTCTGTGCAAATGATAGAACATGTCGAAGAGAGCATTATTAAAATGAAACAAAAGGATTTGAAACCCATTGATTACAATAAATTGAACAAACTTTCGGGTATTACTTTTGTTCCACAAAAAGAACCATCTGTGTTTTCCATAAAACGACCATTCTCGAAAATGTTTTCTAAGAAAGTAGTTGCTTCCAAATCGCTTTCAAACATGGAACAGATGTCTTCAAACAACACTTTTAACACAAGTGCTGCCAGAGGATATCTTGATGATCTTAAAACAAGAGTTGGGCAACTTAAAACGACTTTAGAATCTAAAACGAGACTTAATGAGGACTGGAATTCCACGGTTCATTTACAGCTTAAAAAGATTCTTGAAAATGAATTTGCTCCTCAAATTAACAACATTCATGCTCGTGTAATTCATGTTGAACAAGCATTTTTGAAAGAAACAGCTGACTTCGTCACAGATCACAAATCCCTGATAAAGAAGGCTAATGAATCTTTTGAGCAAATCGATGTTTTGGAAAACCTAAATGATTCTCTCTTCGAAGCTGTTATGACCACTGACATTATGTCCATCATTTTACAAACATATTCTGTTCAAGACGATGAACGACTAAGAGCTGAGGCCTCCGCAATTTTTTCAAAATATGAAAATGCTCTTATAAAGCTTGAAAAAGAAAACGCGTCATATTTTAAACAACTTGATCGAAAATCAGAGGAATGCAAGTATGACAAATTGTCGTATGAGCATGCCTAAAAGGACATGAAAAAGGAAAATGATCTTTTGAGAGCTCAACTTGAAAATATAAAAGGAAAGGGTGTGGATACTACGTTTGCAAAACCATCGACTTCGGAGAAACCAAATGTTTCAAACACGGTTCAAAAACCAAAAATGTCAATTTCACGGTTTGCTCCAAAAGTCGATGAGAAAAAGGATTTGTCAAAACCAGTCACTCCACAACCCTTGCCCAAGAAAAAGGAAATTGAAATGATTGTTGAAAAACAAAACCTGGTTTTTGAAAGTAACACAAATGTGATTACACCTGGCCCTTCTAGGAATAGAACACCGAATGTGAGTACAAAATCTGTTAAGGAATCTGTTGGTTCTAATGACATGGTCCTTAATCACCATCTAGAAGAAGCTAGGAAAAAGGCACAACGTCGAAAAAACGGAATTTTAGGCTCAAAACCTAGTGTGATGAATTCTACAAGATTCCAAAGCACTGCTAGTAGTAGTAAACCATTACCTAGGAACAATCAACAAACTACTAGGGATTGGCTTGCATCTAAGAGTAGTGGCACAAAAGAGAATGCTAGGAACGTAGAATGCAACACAAAGAATTCCAAAGTCTCATCGAACAACAAACAATTTCCAAACGACTGTAGTGACAAAATTAAAATTGCTGTGTTAAACAAGAATGTTGAATTTGTCTGTCATACATGTCAAAAATGTGTTTTTTCAGCTAATCACGATGCATGTATTGCACAATTTCTCAAGAAAGGAAAATCAAGTGTCAAAACACAATCCACTAAGACACCAAATAGAAACAAACCCGTTGATAAGAAGCAAGAGGTTAAGAAACCTAGTAGGTGGATACCGAAAGGATGTAGTTTTTCCAAGACTGAGACTTCTTACCTTAGGTGGATTCCCACAGGAAAAGTTTTTAAAACAGTTGGTCTTAGATGGATTCCCACTGGAAAGATTTTTGATAGTTGCACCAAGACAAATAATAGTGATAATCCTCAGGATAAGGAAGTAGAAACCATTACAACCATTGATAGTCAACAACCGCAGAGTGATGATTCATGTATTTCTAACACTGTTATTTGTGAAACCTCTTCGTCTTTGGTTGCAGGTGCTTCAACTATCTCAGAACCCAGTTCTTCAGAGGGTTCAAATTCTGTAAATTCTATAAAATCATTCTTTCAATCTTCTATTTTTGAATTTCCTTTTCTTTTATAAAAATAAAAACAAAATACAAAATTTGAAAAACCAAGAAAAACAAAATACAAAAATAGAAAATTTTCAAAAATACAAAAACAATATAAAATCAAAAAAATCCAAAAATATTCTTCTCACGACATTGATGAATATCTAAATACTCATCATTTTATACCAATCTGAACTGCCAAAACATCCAAAAACACTCAAATATGCATCAAAATACTTAAAATATCTTAGAAGTGTGTTTTATATGTTTTAAATGCAAAATATGCAAAAACAGATGAAAAACGTACAAAGTTTGCATAATTGGCAGTTTCAGTCCCTCAAGTTTCATAAATTGGCAAAACTAGTCCCTGGTTATTCTAAAAACTTGAAAAAGTAACCAAAGGTCCTTTTTAATCATAAAGTTACATATTTAGTCCTTTGGTGCAAAGTTTCACAAAATTACAAGTTTAGTCCCTATACTTTGCAAATTGACATAAATGGTCCCTGGGATGTTAAAAAACTTGAGAAAATCAATTTTAGTCCTTGTATTATTAATCTTTTGCAGGAATGGTCCTTGGTGTGAAGTTTGGAGAAATTGTATAATTGGTCCCTGAAGTTTGGTGAATTGACAGAAAAGGTCCCTGAATATATTAAAATGAAAAAATTACAAATAGGACCTTGTACTATTGAGATATGGCAAGTTTGGTCCCTTGATCAACTTTGGAAAAATTTACAAAATCAGCCCCTCAATATTTACCAAATTACATTTTTGGTCCTTGTGATTTATTAACAAACAACCAAACGGATCCTTATTATTTTCACAAGCAAAATCCAATCCACTAAACCCAATCCATACCACTAGCCCACCCTCTACCCTTTTTATTATCCTAAGCCCAACAACTAATCCAGCCCACACCACCCTTAGTTATTAAACCGGTTTGACCCTGGTCAAACCCACCCTTCTTCCCTTTCCTATACCACCCCCTCCACACAGACACCAAAACCACCCACCACCTCAGTGGTTTCACCACCACTTGCCTCCACCTCAACCCCCAGCTGTGTAACAACTTCCTACACCTCACCCTAACCCATTAAATGCCTTGAAAACATCTCCACGCAACCACAGTTGTCCCATGACTTTTTGGCGCGAAAAAGTAGGTTTGAACGGCTTGGATTATTTTGACCACATCAAGGGCTAAGGATTGATGGGAAAGTCTCACAAGACTGCAAGAAGCTCAAAATATCTTCTATATATGTGAAATTGACAAATTCACATAACATTGTTATTTGTTGTTGTTTTGGATTCTCAAGCTAATATAAGCTCTTGACAAAAGTTTCTGTAAGCTTTAGTAATCTTAAAAAACCAGTATAGAGTTAAAAATAGGAAAATCTCAAAAATATAAAGAAAAATAGAAAATAAATAAAAAAATAGTTGTCAAGCCTGAAGAATGAACCTGCAGGGCAAGGAGTGATTGCTGTGGTATTAGTTACCTCTTGGGAGGTCATAGGTTATGTCTTGAGTTCATTGGTACCTTAGTCTCTGTCAGGATCATTGTATGTCACAATCTTGATATTTGCAAATTCTGTTTTCTTATTGTTAGTATTGCATTCTACTATTCAATTAGCTTTAAAAATGGTATAATAAGATAGTTAGATCAGTAGTTAGGTATTTCAAGGTTTAATCATAAGTGAGTTAGGGTAAACTGCCTATAAAGGAGTGTTTGGATATCTGTGTTACTCAGTGTATGTGTGGCTTTCAAAAGTTGAAATCAGTTCAGTTATGTTTCCTTAGGTAATATTAGAGTAGAGAAACCATAAAATTAGTAGTCTATTAATTAAAAAGTCAAAATACTAGTCTAAGCTTAACAAATTGTTCACTGTTGTTGTTTTAAGTAGTATAACCATAGATTTTAGTTCATTAGTTATTGGAATAGCTTAAACTTACCTCTTATTAGCTTATTGTCACATATTCAGTCATAATATTAAGCTCAAAGTTCAATAAAGTCAAATCTTAGGTTTATATCAAAAGTCAAATTTTCCTCATCTCAGATTTTCTCAAATCTTGTGGGATTTTTGTAGATTTGTGTAATAGGTTTTAGAATCTGAAAATTCTTGTAGTCATAGTACCCCAGTTCAATTCTTGATTCCAACTCTTGTTATATTTTTAAGATTTTTATTGTGGGTCCCACCCTTGCTCAAAGACACCTGCAGGGCAAGGTATTGCCCTGCTGCAGTCACCACAATCCCACACCACCAACTTTGGTGGTGGTTTGTGACCACCTCAGTGGGCCCCACTTGTCAACCTTAGTATCTTTGAACCCCCTCCTACCAGGGATCCTAAATTGACCAAAAGTTTGACCTGATTCATTGTGGACCCCACCTGAATTTGCTTCCCAAGTTTGTCCCTAATCTGACTCAGAACCACATTAAGCAAACTGCTTATTTGTGTGTTGTGGCTTATTTAAGCTACTTATTTGGTAGAATCCTGCTCAAACAAGTTCACATAAGTCAGAGGAACTAGATTTCACCATAGTGGGTCCTATACAAGCTCATTTGAGCTTATTTGCTTAGGTGGTCAAATAAAGTCAACTGTCTAGGTTCTTAGCTTATACACAGCTTATTTTTAAGTTATAAAAATATTGTTTTTACAAAAGTTAGTTATTATTAGATATAAAATAGATTGGTAAAAGAAAAATCCAGAAAAACAAATATAAAAATAAGTGATAGTTTCTATTTAATTTAATTTAATTTTAATTTTCATTTTTATATTTTTATTAAGTAAGTTGTATTTTTATATTTTTATTAATTTCCTTTTATATTAAAGTACTTTTAGTAATTTTATTAGATTTTTATATTATCATTTAGTATTTATTAGAATTAAAAATAGTTTTATTAGTAATTAATCAATAATTAAGTTATAAATAGCATAATTAATTTTTATAAAGCAACACCTAGTTTTTATATTTTTCTCAGCTTTTATATAACATATAATTTTAGAAATTTTTCCATAATTTTTACTGTTCATTTAATAGTTTTTATAATTTAAATAGTTTAATTGGTAATTAATTAATAATTAGAATAATAATTAGTAAACTAGTTTAAAAATACATAAAATAAAGTTTTTATAATTTTTTAGGATTCCTGTGATGGTTAATTAGATTTATAAAAATCTTCTTAATTATTTAAGTCTTTTTAGTATTTTTAATAATTTAAAACATATAAATAGTTAATTAATAATTAAATAGTTAATAATTAATAATAATTAGATAAATAGTAAGAAAAATATAATTTTATTTTTAAAATAAGTTTTATAATATTTTAGACTTTTAGAAATTTTAATTTTATTTTTCTTAGACTTATTTTACATTTTCTTAATTATTAGTGTATTATTAAATAATTAATAATAGTTATTAAATAATAATAATTAATTAAATAATTAGTAATTATAAAATAAATATTTTAAGTTAATTTAATTTGCATTTAAGCCCCTAAGGTTTGCAAATTAATACTTTAGTTAAAATTGTTTTTGTTTCGTACGTTTACGTAGAATTAAATTAAACGTACGCGTTTTTAGTTATTAAACGTTTTTAAATATCTAGGTTTTACGTAATTGTTAAAATAGTTTATCTAAGTTATTTTTAAGTTATAAAACCCTAGTGTAATCACTCACTCACACACACTTATACATTTCCTGTTCACATTCACTCGATCACAGATTCGTTTTTAATAAAACATCGCACACCTCGTTGGGACATTACGACCCGGGGAAACACTGTATTCTACGGAAGCATTTGCCTTAGACTGTTTGACTTGTTGACCATCCTTTGGTTGATATTATCTGACTGTTTGAGGCGAATCAAAATTTGGCGCCGCTGCCGGGGAGGTTGTGCGCTTATTCTAAAAGATTTTGCGTATTAGTGAACCTGAATACACGCTCATTGTATATTTATCCGTCCTTGTTCATATTATTATCATATAAAACCAAAAACAGTTCCCGAAAACTTTTTAAAATTAGTTTTCAACGAACACAAAAAACCAAAAATATTTTCCTTCTTATTAGTACTAAAAATTTTTTCAAAAATACCAAAAATATTCACCTTTAGACTTCTACCTATTTGATTCTTCATTTCTCATTCCCTCTTACCCTTTTTGATTCTTTAGCCCTTTACCCTCTATCCATTTAATCCTAACTTCTATATTCTTATGGCATCTATCGACCCCGAATTCTTATTCGCGCTTGAAAAACTTTAAGCCTTGTCTGAGATTTCTAGAATTCGTGTTGATCATGATGATCCATCTATTCCTATTCCCTCTCCGGTGAGGGAAATGGAACGAGAAACCAGGGTGACAAAGGACCCGGTACTTTCCTCTGACAATGAAAGTACTAAAAACGTCCAACCTACGGTTGTCCAAGAATCTAAGCTCACAATTGATCCTAACCTTTCACGGTTTACGGTTAAAATTTTGTCAAGCAAACGTACAGAGCTTAGGGCAGTGACTGAAAAGAACGATTTGCCTAATCTTCACATTTATCAAAAACAAAAACCAGAGACCATAACGGAAGTGGTGGAAATTCCTAGCTCTTAGAGCACACCACTTGTCCCACCTCCAGATTTTGTTCCTTGTGTCAGTTGTGGTGAGCCGCTTTTCGGTTTTCCATGCCGTTAGTGTACATGTGAACAATGTGGTAATGATATTCGAGACGGGAGTTGTTTGTTTTGTGGATCGAGTAATTCATTTGCTTATGATCCTAATCAAAACTCATTCAACGACTCCTCAAAATTTTCCAACTACCCATCACATTCATACGAGCAAGAATCATATTATCCAAATCTCAATGATGCTTCGTATCAAAATACACCAAGCCAGACTCAACAGTTTTACTGTTGTGAGTACTGTGGAGGTCCACACTTTAGCCCTAATTGTCAAACAAGGAATCCATTTCCTTGTAACAATTATGACTATCTGTTTCAAGACCCACCTCCACAGTGCCAAATAATTCAAGCAACTCCTCATATCCAGCAAGACCCTTATATAGAGGTTCTTGAGAAACTTACAGATCTTAAGGAGGAGTTGGATAATATTTCGTTTCACAATGCACCAAGTTTTTCTTGTGTACATTGTGGGGGTCCTCATGATAATTTCCTATGTCAACCGTATTATAAACCTGAACATTGTTCTAGTTCTAATACATCCGGTTTTGACACATTCACACCCCCACAGTTTCCACTCATTCCAAATTCTTGTGATAAATCTATCGCGGAATTACTTGCAGAAAAACGAGATGTTAGAAACGGAGAAAGCATGGAGGAATTAATAGTCAAAGAGCATGCAGCTAAAATATGTACCGCATTTTGCAATGCTGCTCTTCTTGATGACGATGATGACAGTGATGATGATAACGTTGTTATTATTCAAAAAGATTCATCAAGTTCAACTGTTGCAATTCCTTCCATGATTATCACACCCGAGGTTCCCACTCACTCTCTGAGCATGGGGGACGAGCATCTTGACACTATTCCTGTAAAGGAATCGGACGAATTCATAAAGTCTAGTGTTGAGAACCTTGTCTCAATCCCAAGTGAGTCACAGGGAATTCTTGATCATGTGTGTGATATCCCTCCTCCTCTTGTCTTCCCAATTGACCATATTGAGATGTTCTCTGATTCTGATGAGAACTATTCTTTATCTTGTGGAGACATGAGTTATGTGGGGGAATTACCTTCTGAGTTTGTCAAATCAGAAGAAGAGAATGATGAAGAAATAATACAAGACGAATCTCTTCGTCTTACATTATTAAATGCTAATCTTCTCATTTCTAGAATCGAGGCTTTTAATGAAAAGCCTATTTCATTTCCTATCCCCGTCAAGGATAGTGAGGTTTTGATCAATGATTCTATTCCGGAATTGCAAACGTTCCATTTTGATATTTCGGGAGAGAAGATAAGTGGCAATACCACTTCTCATTCTTATAATTCTCTTCCCGTATATGAATCATTTAGTTTTGAGGAGTTCCCCAATGAACTCACTCAAATCAATCCCGAATACGAATCATTCACCTTTGAGGAGTTCTCCTGTGAACTCACTCATATCATATCTCCACCGGAGTATGATAACTTTTATTTTGATCTAGATATACCCATAATATGTCTTGATCAAACGAGCTTAAAAGAGGAGATTCATGAAACAATGAATTCTCCTATTGAAGATGAGGAGTTAATCATGATTTTCATCATGACTTTTTTCTTTTCTTCATATATCCCGTGGCATCTCCTGTTCTTCACTCTTTCGGGAGTGAGGACATTATCTTTGATCCCGGCATTCTCATTTATAAATTATGAGCCGGGTACTTATCTCATCGATGTGGAACTTTCACGTGCTTCAAATGTTTATCCAAATATCTTGAATGAAAGTCCGATGCAGATTGTCTCTTCCACATCATACTTCCCCATGGACAAATGAATTCGGGGTCGAGTCAAGCTAGCGACTCTGTAATAAAAAACAGTAGCATGTACTTAGGGTTTTCACCCTAAGTGTGGGGGGAATACTAACCCACATGTTGTATATATATATATATCTTTAAAAAAAAATGTGTACATAAACTTAAATAAAGGCTATAGAGTATTTTCTTCTTATGTTCTAAGTGTTGGTTTAACACCCGGTACTTTGAATATTGAGGACAATATTCAGTTCTAAGTGTGGGGGGAGATTCGTTATTCTAACGAATTTAAACACATGTTCCATCAAGAACCCCCATTTTAGCCAAAACTTTAAAATTTTTTCTCACTTAGAACGCAATAAATGGTTATCAGTCCGCCATGTCCCACATAATGATTGGCTAATCCAGGAGCAAACGGTTCTTGGTAAAGATATCTCAAACCCGTTTATGGCTTGCAATTTGCCCAAAATTGTATGGTACCTCAACTCGCCATATCCTAAAAAGCGAATGAGTTGGCTAGCCCGCAAGATTATGGCTTGTGGTAAAGGCAGTGAAAAAACCATAATTGGTAATCAGCTCACAAAGATGTTGACTATTCCATCAAGAGTTGGCTAGTCCAGAAGCAAACGGCTTTTGGTAAAGACAAATCAAATCCGTTGACAGCTGGTGGTTTGCTCAAAATCACACGGTTATCAGGTGTACCACAGTTCTTACATCTGGCTACTCCAGAAGTGATGGCTTTTGGTAAAGAGTTTTTCAAATTCATTAAGTTTTTCTCAAAAGATTGCTAGGGACTAGCAATAGTTTAGTGTGGGGGATTGATGAGTATCTAAATACTCATCATATTATACCAATCTGAACTGCCAAAACATCCAAAACACTCAAATATGCATCAAAATACTTAAAATATCTTAGAAGTGTGTTTTATATGTTTTAAATGCAAAATATGCAAAAACAGATGAAAAACGTACAAAGTTTGCATAATTGGCAGTTTCAGTCCCTCAAGTTTCATAAATTGGCAAAACTAGTCCCTGGTTATTCTAAAAACTTGAAAAAGTAACCAAAGGTCCTTTTTAATCATAAAGTTACATATTTAGTCCTTTGGTGCAAAGTTTCACAAAATTACAAGTTTAGTCCCTATACTTTGCAAATTGACATAAATGGTCCCTGGGATGTTAAAAACTTTGAGAAAATCAATTTTAGTCCTTGTATTATTAATCTTTTGCAGGAATGGTCCTTGGTGTGAAGTTTGGAGAAATTGCAAAATTGGTCCCTGAAGTTTGGTGAATTGACAGAAAAGGTCCCTAAATATATTAAAATGAAAAAATTGCAAATAGGACCTTGTACTATTGAGATATGGCAAGTTTGGTCCCTTGATCAACTTTGGAAAAATTTACAAAACCAGCCCCTCAATATTTACCAAATTACATTTTTGGTCCTTGTGATTTATTAACAAACAACCAAACGGATCCTTATTATTTTCACAAGCAAAATCCAATCCACTAAACCCAATCCATACCACTAGCCCACCCTATACCCTTTTTATTATCCTAAGCCCAACAACCAATCCAGCCCACACCACCCTTAGTTATTAAACCGGTTTGACCCTGGTCAAACCCACCCTTCTTCCCTTTCCTATACCACCCCCTCCACACAGACACCAAAACCACCCACCACCTCAGTGGTTTCACCACCACTTGCCTCCACCTCAACCCCCAGCTGTGTAACAACTTCATACACCTCACCCTAACCCATTAAATGCCTTGAAAACATCTCCACGCAACCACAGTTGTCCCATGACTTTTTGGCGCGAAAAATTAGGTTTGAACGGCTTGGATTATTTTGACCACATCAAGGGCTAAGGATTGATGGGAAAGTCTCACAAGACTGCAAGAAGCTCAAAATATCTTCTATATATGGAAAAGGAAGCAGAAGAGAAGAGTATTAGATTAGTTTTAGAATAATTAAATCGTATTTAGTGTAATTTTCAATTCCAATTGTAATTTCAATCAAATCAGTTGTATTAAGTTATTTTTAGTGTAATATAAGTTTTCTTAAACCTTTAATTACATTCTTGTTTATTAAATTCGTATTTAGCAATTTTATGTGAAATTGACAAATTCACATAACATTGTTATTTGTTGTTGATTTGGATTCTCAAGCTAATATAAGCTCTTGACAAAAGTTTCTGTAAGCTTTAGTAATCTTAAAAAACCAGTATAGAGTTAAAAATAGGAAAATCTCAAAAATATAAAGAAAAATAGAAAATAAATAAAAAAATAGTTGTCAAGCCTGAAGAATGAACCTGCAGGGCAAGGAGTGATTGCTGTGGTATTAGTTACCTCTTGGGAGGTCATAGGTTATGTCTTGAGTTCATTGGTACCTTAGTCTCTGTCAGGATCATTGTATGTCACAATCTTGATATTTGCAAATTCTGTTTTCTTATTGTTAGTATTGCATTCTACTATTCAATTAGCTTTAAAAATGGTATAATAAGATAGTTAGATCAGTAGTTAGGTATTTCAAGGTTTAATCATAAGTGAGTTAGGGTAAACTGCCTATAAAGGAGTGTTTGGATATCTGTGTTACTCAGTGTATGTGTGGCTTTCAAAAGTTGAAATCAGTTCAGTTATGTTTCCTTAGGTAATATTAGAGTAGAGAAACCATAAAATTAGTAGTCTATTAATTAAAAAGTCAAAATACTAGTCTAAGCTTAACAAATTGTTCACTGTTGTTGTTTTAAGTAGTATAACCATAGATTTTAGTTCATTAGTTATTGGAATAGCTTAAACTTACCTCTTATTAGCTTATTGTCACATATTCAGTCATAATATTAAGCTCAAAGTTCAATAAAGTCAAATCTTAGGTTTATATCAAAAGTCAAATTTTCCTCATCTCAGATTTTCTCAAATCTTGTGGGATTTTTGTAGATTTGTGTAATAGGTTTTAGAATCTGAAAATTCTTGTAGTCATAGTACCCCAGTTCAATTCTTGATTCCAACTCTTGTTATATTTTTAAGATTTTTATTGTGGGTCCCACCCTTGCTCAAAGACACCTGCAGGGCAAGGTATTGCCCTGCTACAGTCACCACAATCCCACACCACCAACTTTGGTGGTGGTTTGTGACCACCTCAGTGGGTCCCACTTGTCAACCTTAGTATCTTTGAACCCCCTCCTACCAGGGATCCTAAATTGACCAAAAGTTTGACCTGATTCACTGTGGACCCCACCTGAATTTGCTTCCCAAGTTTGTCCCTATTCTGACTCAGAACCACATTAAGCAAACTGCTTATTTGTGTGTTGTGGCTTATTTAAGCTACTTATTTGGTAGAATCCTGCTCAAACAAGTTCACATAAGTCATAGGAACTAGATTTCACCATAGTGGGTCCCACACAAGCTCATTTGAGCTTATTTGCTTAGGTGGTCAAATAAAGTCAACTGTTTAGGTTCTTAGCTTATACACAGCTTATTTTTAAGTTATAAAAATATTGTTTTTACAAAAGTTAGTTATTATTAGATATAAAATAGATTGGTAAAAGAAAAATCCTGAAAAACAAATATAAAAATAAGTGATAGTTTCTATTTAATTTAATTTAATTTTAATTTTAATTTTTATATTTTTATTAAGTAAGTTGTATTTTTATATTTTTATTAATCTCCTTTTATATTAAAGTACTTTTAATAATTTTATTAGATTTTTATATTATCATTTAGTATTTATTAGAATTAAAAATAGTTTTATTAGTAATTAATCAATAATTAAGTTATAAATAGCATATTAATTTTTATAAAGCAACACCTAGTTTTTATATTTTTCTCAGCTTTTATATAACATAATATAATTTTAGAAATTTTTCCATAATTTTTACTGTTCATTTAATAGTTTTATAATTTAAATAGTTTAATTGGTAATTAATTAATAATTAGAATAATAATTAGTAAACTAGTTTAAAAATACATAAAATAAAGTTTTTATAATTTTTTAGGATTCCTGTGATGGTTAATTAGATTTATAAAAATCTTCTTAATTATCTAAGTCTTTTTAGTATTTTTAATAATTTAAAACATATAAATAGTTAATTAATAATTATATAGTTAATAATTAATAATAATTAGATAAATAGTAAGAAAAATATAATTTTATTTTTAAAATAAGTTTTATAATATTTTAGACTTTTAAAAATTTTAATTTTATTTTTCTTAGACTTATTTTACATTTTCTTAATTATTAGTGTATTATTAAATAATTAATAATAGTTATTAAATAATAATAATTAATTAAATAATTAGTAATTATAAAATAAATATTTTAAGTTAATTTAATTTGCATTTAAGCCCCTAAGGTTTGCAAATTAATACTTTAGTTAAAATTGTTTTTGTTTCGTACGTTTACGTAGAATTAAATTAAACGTACGCGTTTTTAGTTATTAAACGTTTTTAAATATCTAGGTTTTACGTAATCGTTAAAATAGTTTATCTAAGTTATTTTTAAGTTATAAAACCCTAGTGTAATCACTCACACACACACACTTATACATTTCCTGTTCACATTCACTCGATCACAGATTCGTTTTTAATAAAACATCGCACACCTCGTTGGGACATTACGACCCGGGGAAACACTGTATTCCACGGAAGCATTTGCCTTAGACTGTTTGACTTGTTGACCATCCTTTGGTTGATATTATCTGACTGTTTGAGGCGAATCAAACCAACCAGTCAACCGTGTGCAGCTGATAGGCCCACCTGGGAGAAAGTGGGTATTATTATTGACCGTGGAAATATAGGGAAATCCCCGGGTCGTTAAATCCCAACGAGATTGAAATTGTATTTTGGAACGATTAGGAGAATGAGTGGTACTGAGGACAATAACAAAAATGATTTGAGGGATGATTACACTACTGATTGCTTGGTATTTAGATAATATGAAAATATATAAACAATAACAGAGATACACGTAAAAGCACAAATAAGAAAATCAGATAACAGACAGAGACAAGTGGGGTTTAAACAAATTACAAACTACAGGGGGTATAATTGAAACTTTTTAAAACTTAAAATTAAAAATAAATTAAAAATGAAAATGAAATTATAAAAGTGACTATTTTAATATTTAAATATTATTTAATTAATAAAACTATTTAAAAATCTAATTTAAATCTAATTTGAATTAACTAAAAATGACAAATATTACAAATTAACCTAAAAACTTACAAAAATAATTTCTAAACCTTAATTAGAACTTGAAGAAAGTAAAAAAAATTAAAATAAATATTTTTGTCTTTTTATGAGTTTTCTATTAATTAAAAACTATTTAACTTAATTAAACTAATTAAATTATTTTAAATTACTATGAATACTAAATTAACTTAGAAAATTATGACAAAATTTATAAAACTAAATAACCATTACAGGAATCCTAAAAAATTATAAAAAGTTGCTAAAAATTATATTTAAGCTAATTGACTAATTAATTACTTATTAATTAATTTAAAATAGAAAAATTAGAAAATGGATAGTGGAAATTATGAAACTATTTTCTAAAAGTCTTAACTACTTTATAAAACTTAGGAAAAATATAAAATTCTACTGTTGTTAATTAAAATTAAAGAAAACTATTTAATTACTAATATTACCTATTTAATTATTTAAACTACTTTTAATTCTAATAAATAGTAAACAGCTTAGGAAAAAGCTAAGAAATTTATTTTAACTACTTAAAGGTACTAAGAAATTAAGAAAATTATAAAATTGGAAAAGTTCTTATTAATAAGCTGAAATGAAAATTAAATAGATAATTTCTATTAAATAGAAGCTATCGCTATAATTAAAGTTGGCTTTTTCTGGTTTTTCTTTTATAAAACTATTAAAATACTTAAAATAAGAAACTTTTACAAAGACAACTACTTTGGAACCTCAGAATAAGCACTGAGAGTGCTTATTAGCTTATACAGTTGACTAAGGTTGACTGTGGAGGGATTTAAGCACAAATGGACTATTGTGGTGTCCACTAGGGTGAAAATAGATTTCTATGAGTTAGTTGAACACTTTTGAGTGAGTTTCACACAATTAAGCAGCCTGAATAAGCTACAAGACACCAATAAGCACTTTGCTTATGGTGATTCTGAGACAGATTAGGGACAGAGTTTTGATGCAAAACTAAGTGGGGTCCACTAGTCTAATGGTCAAACTAAGGGTCAACTTTCAAACACTGGTAGGAGGGGGGTTGTAAGAACCAAAGTATGAGGTGTGGGACCCACTGGGGTAACCACAAATCACCACCAAAGTTGGGTGGGTGAAATAGGATCTGAGTGCACAGGGCACTGGGTTGCCCTGCAGGATCCTTTCAGCTCTTGCACAAGCTTGAGAAAAAATCTTAAAAATCAAATAAGCTTTGATTCCTAGAGTTTAGGTGGTAGATTATAAGCACAAGAAGTTTCAAGCCCTAAATCAGCTTCCTAAATTCTAGAAAAATCACCCAAGTTTTGAGTTTCTGCCAATATAAGAATTTTTGACTTTTTCTCTATTGAACCTAAGTTGACTTTTATGTGTTTTATTTGATCCTAGATGGGCACAAGTGATGTTTAAGACTAATTTATAACTATAATAAGCTTGGTTAACAGATTTATAACTAAAATCAAAATTTAGCTATCCTAAATCCTAACAGTTAAGCTGCTAGGTGAATTGAAGTGAGATTTTGACTTTTTTATGAACTAACCCTGTGTATTATTGTTGTTCTGAGTTCAATTTGTACTAAGTGATGTGTGAGCATAAGAAACAACAACTACAACAAGCTGAGTTACATAGAACATGCAAATCCAAACACCACTTAATTTAGACAGATTATTAAGAAACTTATCAAACTAGGATAAAAACTAAATCTGAGAATTAGAAACTACTAATTAGGTTATAACAAAGCCAAATTGACAGATTTACACTACTATTAAGTACTTTAAATAAAAACTTAAAATGAGAAAGAGATTTGCTTACAAGGTTGCAATCCTGCTAGAATCAAGAACCAAGAACCAAGAAACCTTTCCTAACATCCACCAATGGATACTAACCCAGGACCATCCATGATATGCCCTGCTCCAACAATGATCATGCTTGAACCACCAGTTTGACTTTTGTTGACTTTTGTGTTTTTGATCTTTTTTATTACTAAACTGCTTTTAATTATTACTAATAGCTTAGATAAGCTATATAGGAGCTTAAGTTATCTAAGAAGTTCAACACACTTCACAGTAACAACAATTAAACTAAATAGCTTTTTGGAAATTTAAGATTAAATTGCATAAGATGAAACAGTTACAGAAACTTGACTTTGATTGATCAAACAGAGTTACAATACATGAAAGATGATTAACTTACTGCTTAAAAGCTTAGGTTTACACTAGAATTTTAAGATTGCATTAAACGACATACACTTATAGAAAATAAACTAGATATTGAACATTTCTGCTTCTCTTCCTTTTATATGCTCCAATTAGGGTTCCTTGGGTGACTTTAAGCATTTCCCACTTCAATCTTGACCCTCTAATCTCTGAATTGATCATAGCCGTTTAAATGAAAATTGGCGCCAAAAGTCCCCACGTTAACTTGGGGCCAAAGGTGAACAATTAAGGATTTTTGGGAGTATGTGGAGGTGTCAGGGGACAATTGGGAAGGTTTGGAGGCCAGTTGGGGTGATATGGAAGAAAACAGAGGTCAAAGTGAGGTTTGGAGTGAAAATTGGTGTGGTGGTTTGTCTGTGAGGTGGAGAGATGGGGTGAGGGGAGTAGGGGGTGAGGTGGAAAGGTGAGGTGGTGGTGGAAATACCACCTGGTATTCTGGATGCAAGGGTGTGGGAGATGGTGCTACAGTGGTAGTGGTTTGGCGGTATTGGGGTGTTTGACCGGGGTCAAACCCGTTCCAAATAATAAAGGGTTTGCGGACTGGGCTTATTTTGGGCTTGGTAAAAAGAAAGGGTGGGCTGGGTAGGTTAGTGTTTGGATTGGATTTGGTTTTGGGTTTTATAATAAAAAGGGTCCGGTTGGTTTAGGTATTTAACAAGGACCATTTTTGTAATTTGAGCAAAGTTAAGGGGCTGGAATTGTAATTCTCCCAAAGTGTTTTCAAGGACTTAACTTGCCAAATATGATAATCCCAGGACCAAATTTGTGATTTTTCCATTTAAAATATCCAGGGACCTTTTCTGTCAATTTCTCAAACTCCAGGGACCGTTTATGTAACTTTGGATTTTTTAGGGATTAAAGATGTAATTTCTCAAAATGTTATCATAAGGACCAATTTTGTCACTTAAGAATAGTTCAAGGTTTATTTTATTAATTTCCCATTTTTAAAACCTTAAGGACTAATTTTGACATTTTTCAAACTTGAGGGACTAAAGTTGTCATTTTGTAATTTTTTAACTTTAAAGGACTTTACTTGACAACTTATGAATCCCTAAGGACCTTTGATGATATTTTTCATGTTTTGATTTACCAGGGACTAGATTTGACAACTTTTGAAACTTGAGGGACTGAAACTGCCAATTATGCAAACTTTGTACATTTTTCATCTGTTTTTGCATATTTTGCATTTGAAACATATAAAACACACTTCTAAGATATTTTAAGTATTATGATGCATATTTGAGTGCTTTTGTACGTTTTGGCAGTTCAGATTGGTATAAAATGATGAGTATTTAGACACTCATCAATCCCCCATACTAAACTATTGCTAGTCCCTAGCAATCTTTTGAGAAAAAATTAATGGATTTTTACTCTTTACCAAAAGCCATCACTTCTGGAGTAGCCAGATATAAGAACTGTGGCACATCTGATAACCGTGTGATTTTTAGCAAACCACCAGCTGTCAACGGATTTGATTTGTCTTTACCAAAAGCCGTTTGCTTCTGGACTAGCCAACTTTTGATGGAATAGTCAACATCTTGGTGAGCTGATTACCAATTATGGTTTTTCCACTGCCTTTACCACAAGCCATAATCTTGCGGGCTAGCCAACTCATTCGCTTTTTAGGATATGGCGAGTTGAGGTACCATACAATTTTGGGCAAATTGCAAGCCATCAACGGTTTTGAGATGTCTTTACCAAGAGCCGTTTGCTCCTGGACTAGCCAATCCTTTTGTGGGTTAGACATGGTGGATTGATAACCATTATTTGCATTTCTAAGTGTGAAAAAACTGGTAATTTTGATCAAAGGGGGGTTCTTGATGGAACATGTGTTTTGAATTCGTGAGAACTCTCCCCCACACTTAGAACTGAATATTGCCCTCAATATTCAAAGTACTTGGTGTCCCACCAAGAGACTTAGAACGTAAGAAGGTAATACTATTAACCTTTTATTTTACTCTATTTACATACAAACGCACTTTTTTTTTTTTTTTTTTTTTGAAAAGAATATATACATATGTACAACATGTGGTTCGTCTCCCCCACACTAGGGTGGTAGAAAGGGATGAGAAGACAGAAATATGGGTGAAAACCCATATTGCTACTGTTTTTTATTACCGAGTCGCTAGCTTGACTCGACCTCGAATTGAATTGTCCATGAGGTAGCTACTGTTTTTGATTACCGAGTCGCTAGCTTGACTCGACCCCGAATTAAATTGTCCTTGGGGAAGCTACTGTTTTTGTTAACCGAGTCGCTAGCTTGACTCGACCCCGAATTTATTGGTCCATGGGGTAAGTTTGGAGATCCAGGACAACCATTGGTTGTATGTCCCCTCCAAAATAGTGTTTTAGCCAATGACCATTTACTTTGAAATTGGGACCGTCGGGTTGCAATAACTCAACAGTTCCATATGGGTATACTTTTGTTATAGTAAATGGTCCAGACCAACGGGTTTTTAGTTTTCCCGAGAAAATTTTTAATCTTGAATTGAAAAGAAGAACTCTGTCACCAACATTGAAAACGCGGTTCTTAATTTTAGAGTCATGTATCTTCTTAGTCTTTTCTTTATAGATTAAAGAATTTTCGTAAGCTTGATCACGTAATTCATTTATTTCATTTAGTTGAACTTTACGGTGATCACCCGCTGTCTTAAGGTCGAAATTTGCATGTTTTAAGGCCCAATAGGCCTTATGTTCTAATTCGATCGGAAGATGGCATGCTTTCCCGTACACTAGCTTATATGGAGTACACCCGATGGGTGTTTTGTAAGCAGTGCGGAAAGCCCATAATGCATCATCCAGCTTATCCGACCAAGAGGCACGGTTTTCACCAACCGTCCTCTCCAGAATTCTCTTAATACCCCGATTTGAGACCTCCACCTGCCCACTTGTTTGGGGGTGGTATGCTGTAGAAAGACGGTGAGTTACACCATATTTCAGCATTACTCTTGCAAATTGTTCATTGCAGAAGTGAGTGCCACAATCACTGATAATGGCACGAGGAGTCCCGAATCTGGCAAAGAGAGACTTTAAAATTTTAACAACTACTCGGGCATCATTGGTGGGTAAAGCTTTTGCTTCAACCCATTTTGACAGAT
The DNA here is from genome assembly GCA_030686995.1 of Artemisia argyi. Classification (NCBI taxonomy): domain Eukaryota; kingdom Viridiplantae; phylum Streptophyta; class Magnoliopsida; order Asterales; family Asteraceae; genus Artemisia; species Artemisia argyi. The sequence goes on along the minus strand of CM060677.1, from coordinate 36,015,098 downwards.
AGTCGACAGCCACGAGTATATACTTATTCTCTCGTGAAGACGGGAATGGCCCCATAAAATCAATACCCCACATATCAAATATTTCACAGACTTGGATGGCGTTTTGCGGCATCTCATTCTTTTTGGAAATATTCCCGTGACGCTGGCAAGCCTCACAAGTTTTGATAAGTTCATGGGCGTCTTTATAGATCGTGGGCCAAAAGAAACCTGAATCAAACACCTTTTTGGCGGTGTAGTTTGGGTTATGATGTCCCCCCGTGGGTCCATCATGACAAGCTTTAAGAATTTCCATGGCTTCTTGGCCATGGACACACCGTCGGATGACTTGATCCGCACATATTTTGAACAAGTAGGGGTCGTCCCAGAAGTAATGTTTTACATCTTTAAAGAATTTTCTTTTCTGTTGGGACGACATCCCTTTCACAACGAAATTTCCCGCACGGTAATTTGCAAAGTCGGCAAACCATGGGATATTGGAATCATCCCGGGTAGAGATTAGATTTAGAGTCTCCAGAGGAAAAGTTTCATTAATTTCTTTTCTCTCGAGAATATCCTGATGAGGATTTTCTAACCGGGACAAGTGATCAGCTGCAAGGTTCTCTGCTCCTTTTTTTTATCTCTTATGAGGATATCGAATTCTTGAAGGAGCAGGACCCATCGGAGCAGTCTTGGCTTTGCGTCCTGTTTAGTGAACAGGTATTTCAAAGCCGAATGGTCCGTATACACCACGCTTTTGTTTAAGATTAAGTAAGACCGAAATTTTTCAAAGGCATATACCACAGCTAATAATTCTTTTTCTGTGGTGGTATAGTGTGTTTGAGCCTCATTCATGGTCTTACTTGCGTAGTGTATTGGCTGGAAATGTTTGGTTTTGCGTTGCCCCAGAACTGCACCAATAGCGAAGTCGCTAGCATCGTACATAAGTTCGAAGGGTAAGTCCCAGTCGGGGGCAACAAGGATTGGTGCTTCGGTAAGCCTTTTCTTTAAAATAGAAAAAGCTTCGATGCACTCGGGGGAAAAGATAAAAGGAGCATCCTTTTCAAGAAGATGAGTCATAGGCCGGGCTATTTTGGAAAAATCCTGAATGAATCTCCGATAGAACCCGGCATGGCCTAGAAAACCCCTTATTCCTTTAACAATGGTGGGATGAGGCAGTTTAGCAATAACATCAATTTTGGCCTTATCAACCTCAATCCCACTTTTTGAAATTTTATGGCCGAGGACAAAATGCCCTCCTTAACCATAAAATGGCTCTTCTCCCAGTTTAGACAAAGATTAGTGTTTTCACAACGTTGAAGCATTTTTTCTAAATGGGAGAGGCATGAGTGGAAAGAATTCCCGATGACTGAGAAGTCATCCATGAATACCTCCATGGTTTTTCCAATCATGTCATGGAAAATAGCCATCATGCACCTCTGGAAAGTGCCCGGAGCATTCCATAACTCAAAAGGCATGCGACGATAGGCAAATGTTCCGTAAGGGCATGTGAAGGTAGTCTTATCTTGATCCTGTGGATCAATGGGAATTTGGAAGTAACCCGAGAAGCCGTCGAGGAAGCAATAATACTCATTCCCCGCTAGTCTTTCGAGCATTTGATCCATAAAGGGCAGAGGAAAATGGTCTTTGCGGGTGGCTTCGTTAAGCTTTCTGTAATCAATACATACTCGCCACCCTGTAACCAAACAAGTTGGTATCAACTCGTTATCCTCATTTGTGATAACCGTAATGCCGCCCTTCTTTGGAACACAATGTATTGGGCTAACCCAAGGACTATCTGATATAGGGTAAATCAATCCCGCATCAAGAAGTTTGATAACTTCTGCCTTTATAACTTCGTGGATTTTTGGATTTACCCTTCTTTAATGCTGCACGGCAGGTTTAAAGTCCTCTTCCATTAGGATTTTGTGTGTACAAAAATCCGGGTTAATACCCTTTATATCTGAAAGCTTCCAAGCAATTGCTTGCTTGTGGGATTTTCAAACCTTGAGCAGCGCGGTTTTCTCCTCATCCTTTAAGTCTTTTGCAATAATGACCGGTAACTTATCGTTACCTTCCAAGAATGCATATTCTAGATGAGGAGGTAGATCCTTAAGTTCAACCTCGGGGAAATCATCATTTTTCTCAACATATTTGACTTCCGCCTTATGAAGTTGTGGAGGTAGAACAGGAATGGGAGAAGGATCTTTGTTCAATAACTTCTCAAGGAGAAGTATATCCCTCTCTGGGTCAATCTCTTGGTTATCAATTCCTTCGGGAACTGAATCACTTTTGAGAAAGGCCTCTAATTCCTCAAGGACGAAATCACTTCCCTCAAACGGAGTGAGGGAAGGAGAAGAATTAGCGATTATGGGATCAGAAGAAGTAGTGGGATTGCCACTCGTAGAATTATCAGCGAATCCAAGGAATTCCTGAGCATACTCCTCGGATGCAATGTCAATGACATCAATTCGGTTGACCGATTCAGCATCATAATTCGAGGAATATCTCGAGCTTTGATCAAGGTTGAACGTTATCGCTTCATTGCCAACTCGTAACGTGATTTCCTCATTGAAAACATCGATTAATGCACGTCCCGTTCTTAAGAATCCCCTCCCAAGAATGAGAGGAACTCTTGGATCTGCATCAAAATCAACAACGACAAAGTCTGCCGGAAAATGGAACTTTCCCACTCTTACAAATACGTCCTCGGCAATACCGAGGGGACGTGAAATTGAACGGTTAGCAAGCTCGAGAGTCATGCATGTGGGACTAAGTGCCTAAAGAGAGAGCTTTTTCCAAACTGAGTGAGGCATTAAGTTGATGCTTGCACCAAGATCGGCCAAGGCAAAACATTCAACCATACCCGGGAAAATACATGGTATTAGAAATCTCCCGGGGTCTCCTAGCTTTTCGGGAAGCTGTTTCAACAGAACTGCAGAGCAGTTCTCATTGAGTGGAGTTCGTGCCATCTCAAACAGTTTTTCTTTATTGCTCAACAGATTTTTGATTGTCGAAGCGAATTTGGGCATTAAAAGAAGAGCATCCGCGAAACTAATATCGAAGTGTAGTTGTTGGAAAATCTAAAAGAATTTTTCCATCTGATGATTAGCTTTGTCACGGAGCTTCTGGTCTTGCAATCGTGAGGGATATGGAATTGTTGGTTTTGGGTTGGCTTTTGGATTTTCAACAGGACCTTCGGTAGTTTCAAACACGACTCTTTTAGGAGGAGTCGGGACTGGGATAACTGGAGGAGGGATGTTATTGGTACCTCCGTTATTATTAGGAAGTACCGTATCCGTAGTATCCTCAGTTTCACATTCCTCTACAGGGATAGGAGAAGAGGTAGAAGGAGTTGTAGGTCCTTGGTAAGAAACTCCACTTCTTGTGGTGATCGCCTTTACATCGCCCCTCGGATTAGCGATCGTGTTGCTAGGTAAAGTAGTACCTGAGCCCGAGGGTCGATCATTTAAAGACTTCTGCAAATTAGATATTTGACTAACCAGCATTTTGTTCAGTTCTTCTTGGGATTTCATAAACTGTTTTAATAACTCATCATGTGATGGTCCAGTTGGAACAATGGCTTGATTTTGGTTTGGAAAATTTTGAGCCCGATTGTTCTGGAAATTCCCATGTTGCTGATTGTTGTTACCCTGGAAGTGGTTTTGTTGTTGAAAATTACCCTGTGGGTAATTGTTCTGACCTTGATTTCTGTTATAATTCCCTTGGTTCTGATTTTGTTGAACTTGGTTTTGACCAGAGTTGAAATTCCCTTGGTTGTTATAACCTTGGTTCATTCGGTTCTGGTTCTGATTCTGGTTAAAGTTCTGGTTTCTGTTTTGACCATTTTGGTTCTGGGATTGATTAAACCCTGGTGGTCCGATGTAGTTATTAGAACGGTAGCTCAAAAGGTTTCGATCTCCTTGCGGTTGGTAAGAATTTACCTCCCGTATTATAGGAACCTTGAGCTGCATACACGTTTTCACAAGCCGAGCCACCGGAGGCTGGGCACTCTGTGTATGGATGTGGACCACCGCAAGTTTCACAACTTGGGTTAACAGCTTTGACCTGATTATGATTTGTCTGATGGATATGCAAAACTGCTGTGGATAAATCATCAAGCTTTTTAGCTAGGATGGATATTTCATTGCTTGCCGGAGTGTCTGACTTAAATGAGTCGTTCCTCTCAGCAGAGGAGTCCCAAAAATTATGATGGGCAGTCATGTTTTCGATTAAGTCATAGCACTCTTCAGGAGTCCTTTTCATAAAGGTACCCCCAGCAGCAGCAATGATGGTGTCACGATGACGGAGTGTCAAACCATTATAAAAGGTATCAATAATGGTGACAAGAAGCATGTTATGATTAGGACACCTATCAATAGCAAGTTTGTAGCGTTCCCAAGCCTCAAATAAGGATTCTTCGGGAAGCTGTCTGAAGTTGCTGATATCATTCCTCAGCTTTGTGACCATAGATGGTGGAAAGTATTTGGCCAGAAATTTAGTGATCATCTCATCAAAAGTGTGGATCGAATTCTTTGGAAGTCGATCGAACCATGAAGTCGCGTGATGAGTGAGAGAATAGGGAAAAAGGTACAAACGTAGGCCGTCATCGGTGACGCCACTTTGTTTCATGCTTTGGGTGACAGTTAAAAATTTGTCGAGATGTTTGTTAGCATCTTCACCCTGCAATCCGTGGAACTGGCACGAATTCTGGATCTGTTGTATCATGTGGTGTTTTAATCCAAAATCCGGGGCTCCAATAGTGAGTGGTGCAATTGGTCCACCCCTCCCTTGCATGGTAGGTTGACATAGTTCCTCCATTGTTCGGGTGTCAGGAACTGGCTCCTCCTTGGGAAGGAATGGGGGGTCGTCGTTTATTTTTATTGGTTGTTTTTCTTCAACAATACGTAACTTAGTTACGTTTTTTCCTTTATTACGCTTTGTTTGCGAACGAGTGCGCATGCACTAAAAACGGTATCAATCACAACAAGACAGAGGCAAAACAACAGTGAACTTGAATCCACTAATCACAAATGAACAGCTCCTTTAAAAAAAGTACATTATTCACAAGGATATAATGGTAAGTTTTAAATCTTAAGTTTGGGAACTTATTATGTTCACACCCCCAGTTGGTAGGTGTTCTGCCTTGGTTTTCGGTGGTAAACTTTTATGTAATTATATTCACAGTACAATGTTTTTGGCTTTTTTTTTGTGTATGGGTGAAAAACTTGGACAATATTTTTTTTTGAACTGATTCGTTAACCGAAATTGTCCCTTTAAGATTACTCGCAGGCTGGCGGGAGGAAATAAATGGATCCCTCTTAAGTTCGCAATTTAATGTCAGAACTTACCTTAAACCAACTGTATAGGTTGTAATCTTAAAGATAACGAAGTAATTTAACTTCACAGTTTGTTTTGTTGTTTATGATTTGTTTGGTGTTTTTAACACTTCAGGAGAAATGTTAATGAACTTTTTCAGATATGATTTTGATTTTCTCAAAAATTTACAAAGTGGTGATATTTGTACAGGAGTGTTTTTGAAAACCACTAAACTTAAACCGTTTTGAAATACGCAACAACCTCCCCGGCAGCGGCGCCAAATTTTGACTCCTCAAAAACCAACCAGCCAACCGTGTGCAGCTGATAGGCCCACCTGGGAGAAAGTGGGTGTTATTATTGACCGTGGAAATATAGGGAAATCCCCGGGTCGTTAAATCCCAACGAGATTGAAATTGTATTTTGGAACGATTAGGAGAATGAGTGGTACTGAGGACAGTAACAAAAATGATTTGAAGGATGATTACACTACTGATTGCTTGGTATTTAGATAATATGAAAATATATAAATCAGATACACGTAAAAGCACAAATAAGAAAATCAGATAACAGACAGAGACAAGTGGGTTTAAACAAATTACAAACTACAGGGGGTATAATTGAAACTTTTTAAAACTTAAAGTTAAACAGAAATTGAAAATGAAAATGAAAATGAAATTATAAAAGTGACTATTTTAATATTTAAATATTATTTAATTAATAAAACTATTTAAAAATCTAATTTAAATCTAATTTGAATTAACTAAAAATGACAAATATTACAAATTAACCTAAAAACTTACAAAAATAATTTCTAAACCTTAATTAGAACTTGAAGAAAGTATAAAAAATTAAAATAAATATTTTTGTCTTTTTATGAGTTTTCTATTAATTAAAAACTATTTAACTTAATTAAACTAATCAAACTATTTTAAATTACTATTAATACTAAATTAACTTAGAAAATTATGACAAAATTTATAAAACTAATTAACCATTACAGGAATCCTAAAAAATTATAAAAAGTTGCTAAAAATTATATTTAAGCTAATTGACTAATTAATTACTTATTAATTAATTTAAGTCAAATTTAATTAAATAAAATAGAAAAATTAGAAAATGGATAGTGGAAATTATGAAACTATTTTCTAAAAGTCTTAACTACTTTATAAAACTTAGGAAAAATATAAAATTCTACTGTTGTTAATTAAAATTAAAGAAAACTATTTAATTACTAATATTACCTATTTAATTATTTAAACTACTTTTAATTCTAATAAATAGTAAACAGCTTAGGAAAAATCTAAGAAATTTATTTTAACTACTTAAAGGTACTAAGAAATTAAGAAAATTATAAAATTGGAAAAGTTCTTACTAATAAGCAGAAATGAAATTTAAATAGATACTTTCTATTAAATAGAAACTATCACTATAGTTAAAGTTGGCTTTCTCTGGTTTTTCATTTATAAAACTATTAAAATACTTAAAATAAGAAACTTTTACAAAGACAACTACTTTGGAACCTCAGAATAAGCACTGAGAGTGCTTATTAGCTTATACAGTTGACTAAGGTTGACTGTGGAGGGATTTAAGCACAAATGGACTATTGTGGGGTCCACTAGGGTGAAAATAGGTTTCTATGAGTTAGTTGAACACTTTTGAGTGAGTTTCACACAATTAAGCAGCCTGAATAAGCTACAAGACACCAATAAGCATTTTGCTTATGGTGATTCTGAGACAAATTAGGGACAGAGTTTTGATGCGAAACTAAGTGGGGTCTACTAGTCTAATGGTCAAACTAAGGGTCAACTTTCAAACACTGGTAGGAGGGGGGTTGTAAGAACCAAATTATCAGGTGTGGGACCCACTGGGGTAACCACAAATCACCACCAAAGTTGGGTGGGTGAAATAGGATCTGAGTGCACAGGGCACTGGGTTGCCCTGCAGGGTACTTTCAGCTCTTGCACAAGCTTGAGAAAAAATCTTAAAAATCAAATAAGCTTTGATTCCTAGAGTTTAGGTGGTAGATTATAAGCACAAGAAGTTTCAAGCCCTAAATCAGCTTCCTAAATTCTAGAAAAATCACCCAAGTTTTGAGTTTCTGCCAATATAAGAATTTTTGACTTTTTCTCTATTGAACCTAAGTTGACTTTTATGAGTTTGATTTGATCCTAGATGGTCACAAGTGATGTTTAAAACTAATTTATAACTATAATAAGCTTGGTTAACAGATTTATAACTAAAATCAAAATTTAGCTATCCTAAATCCTAACAGTTAAGCTGCTAGGTGAATTGAAGTGAGATTTTGACTTTTTTATGAACTAACCCTGTGTATTATTGTTGTTCTGAGTTCAAGTGGTACTAAGTGATGTGTGAGCATAAGAAACAACAACTACAACAAGCTGAGTTACACAGAACATGCAAATCCAAACACCACTTAATTTAGACAGATTATTAAGAAACTTATCAAACTAGGATAAAAACTAAATCTGAGAATTAGAAACTAATAATTAGGTTATAACAAAGCCAAATTGACAGATTTACACTACTATTAAGTACTTTAAATAAAAACTTAAAATGAGAAAGAGATTTGCTTACAAGGTTGCAATCCTGCTAGAATCAAGAACCAAGAACCAAGAAACCTTTCCTAACATCCACCAATGGATACTAACCCAGGACCATCCATGATATGCCCTGCTCCAACAATGATCATGCTTGAACCACCAGTTTGACTTTTGTTGACTTTTGTGTTTTTGATCTTTTTATTACTAAACTGCTTTTAATTATTACTAATAGCTTAGATAAGCTATCTAGGAGCTTAAGTGATCTAAGAAGTTCAACACACTTCACAGTAACAACAATTAAACTAAATAGCTTTTTGGAAATTTAAGATTAAATTGCATAAGATGAAACAGTTACAAAAACTTGACTTTGATTGATCAAACAGAGTTACAATACATGAAAGATGATTAACTTACTGCTTAAAAACTTAGGTTTACACTAGAATTTTAAGATTGCATTAAACGACATACACTTATAGAAAATAAACTAGATATTGAACTCTTCTGCTTCTCTTCCTTTTATATGCTCCAATTAGGGTTCCTTGTGTGACTTTAAGCATTTCCCACTTCAATCTTGACCCTCCAATCTCTGAATTGATCAAAGCCGTTTAAATGAAAATTGGCTCCAAAAGACCCCACGTTAACTTGGGGCCAAAGGTGAACAATTAAGGATTTTTGGGAGTATGTGGAGGTGTCAGGGGACAATTGGGAAGGTTTGGAGACCAGTTGGGGTGATATGGAAGAAAACAATGGTCAAAGTGAGGTTTAGAGTGAAAATTGGTGTGGATAGCATTTATTGGGATGTGGTTTGTCTGTGAGGGTGAGAGATGGGGTGAGGGGAGTAGGGGGTGAGGTGAAAAGGTGAGGTGGTGGTGGAAATACCACCTGGTATTCTGGATGCAGGGGTGAGGGAGATGGTGCTACAGTGGTAGTGGTTTGGCGGTATTGGGGTGCTTGACCGGGGTCAAACCCGTTCCAAATAATAAAGGGTTTGTGGACTGGGCTTATTTTGGGCTTGGTAAAAAGAAAGGGTGGGCTGGGTAGGTTAGTGTTTGGATTGGATTTGGTTTTGGGTTTTATAATAAAAAGGGTCCGGTTGGTTTAGGTATTTAACAAGGACCATTTTTGTAATTTGAGCAAAGTTAAGGGGCTGGAATTGTAATTCTCCCAAAGTGTTTTCAAGGACTTAACTTGTCAAATATGATAAACCCAGGACCAAATTTGTGATTTTTCCATTTAAAATATCCAGGGACCTTTTCTGTCAATTTCTCAAACTCCAGGGAACATTTATGTAACTTTGGATTTTTTAGGGATTAAAGATGTAATTTCTCAAAATGTTATCATAAGGACCAATTTTTTCATTTAAGAATAGTTCAAGGTTTATTTTATAAATTTCCCATTTTTAAAACCTTAAGGACTAATTTTGACATTTTTCAAACTTGAGGGACTAAAGTTGTCATTTTGTAATTTTTTAACTTTAAAGGACTTTACTTGACAACTTGTGAATCCCTAAGGACCTTTGATGATATTTTTCATGTTTTGATTTACTAGGGACTAGATTTGACAACTTTTGAAACTTGAGGGACTGAAACTGCCAATTATGCAAACTTTGTATGTTTTTCATCTGTTTTTGCATATTTTGCATTTGAAACATATAAAACACACTTCTAAGATATTTTAAGTATTATGATGCATATTTGAGTGTTTTTGTATGTTTTGGCAGTTCAGATTGGTATAAAATGATGAGTATTTAGACACTCATCACTCTTGTATAATCGATCTTCTGTACGTTTCTAGAAATGTCATTCAACAATGATACGGATATGTATAGATGCTTGAGCGAGAGTTCTTTAAAATGTTTTTCTAAAACATGTCGTTTCTCAAAAAGCTTCTTCACTATGGCTTGTAAGTACTTCAGCTTACAACCCGTGCTTCAAAGTGAAATCTTTTCACAACTTAAGTCCGGGTATAACAACTCGAAAAGATTTCAAATAAGGACTTAATCGAATGGCTTCTGGACACATCAGTTTAGGACCCGTGCTTCAAAGAAAGGAAAGTGCTTAATCAAAACAAAGATTTCAAATATTTTTTGAGCACTTATCCTAAAACGAAAACCAAAAACTAATTTGGCTTGAGTTTTCTTTAGAAAAACTTTCAAAATCTTTAAGCTCAAGACCATGATTGTTGATCTAATGATAAATTAGATTTTCATAATTCTCTTACATTCTGAGCAACACCTTTTCAAGATTTCTCAAAAAGATTTTCATAATCTATCAAAATCGGTGCTCGTTATCAAAAATGACTTGTGTACACCTTACAGTGCACAACTCAAGTTTTCAAAGAAAGGAAAGTGTTACGCAAAAATGATTTTCATCAACAAAGTGTACTTATCCTAAAAATGGACACTGTTGTACGCCTCAGTGCGACATTTCAAACAAAGAGAAGTCTTTCTTTTTCAAAAAACCTTGATGCAAAATTCAACAAATCTGAAACTTCTTTTTCTTTCAGAATTTTGCTTCAAGAAGAGTCCTTCCCTCTAAACTTTGAAAAGTTTAACATTCTCAAAAAACATATGTGAGTTTTGAGGGGGAGTATTTCATAAAAACAAAATGTTCCGATTTCATGCTAAAACAAAATCTGTCTTTCTCTCCAAAAGCTTTTTCTTAAATCAGTTGATATAAAAAATATCACGATATGCTATTTTTGAGAGGGAGAAGACATGATTAAAATGTGATCAAAGATGTTTAAAGATTGTGACTGAATCTCAAAAGAGCTCGACTCAGAAAGTCCCAATGAATTGACGAAACTTTAAATGTCAGTAATCGAAAAGACTTGTCCTGGACGGGTAATAATTTCAAGCTAGTCCAACTAGTGATGTAAGCGTGTCTCGAATAGGACTTGTCTGAGTAGAATGTACCATATCGAGATACTTTCTTTGGACTTGATCAGGACGGGTAATAACTTCAAGCTAGTCTAACTAGTGATGTAAGCGTGTCTCGAATCAGTCATGTTCACTGAAAGTGGATCAATTCAAAAAGTGCAAACTCCTCACGCATGTGCAAATTTCTTAAAAATCCGTGAGCACATGTGAAAGGGGGAGTCCTTCAAAAGAAACAAAAACTCTCAAAGTGTCAACAAAAATGTGTTTATATTCATAAACACTTTGAGAGATTTTCTTAAATGGTTTCATGGCAATTATAGGATAGTCATGGAGTTATAAGGTGACTAAGGTTAGGAAAAACCGTCCTATGATCCGCCAGATCCGGAGGGATCTACCCAAGGACAAATCCAATAGATTAGAATTAGAAGTCCTTAGGTAAGATTGAAAAAAGGAGAAAATGATAAAGGAGAAAGAAGGGGTTGAAGAATTAAAAAGAAAAGTTATGACAAAGGGTGAAAAGAAATAGCCCTCCATATGTTCAACCTTAGGGCAGACACCGGGTTCAATTCGTATGCTACTGGTTGTTGCTAAGATGACACCGGTATTGAAGATAAAGACGTCATGGACCCAGTGACGCACTGCACTTAACCTTCTTAACCACTAAAGTTCTCTTAAAAGAGCTTGTTTCATTCTCACGGGGAACCAGCGTAATCTATTGACCTGTCTCTTAGAGATGGTTGATATTGAAGCAGGAGACCTCTCCCTAATCTCCGCATAGGAAACCAAATGTGCACTTATCGAGTCTAGAGCCCCGAGATTCATCAAAAGATCTCATAGGAACACATGATATTTCTACACTGGTTGTTCATCATTAAGGACGCCAGTTGTAAACTTAAGAGTCCTACGCAGATCTTAGCAATCTGCCAGAACATTTATGAGAGGATTCACTTTTGTGATTCTCAATGATTGAATGGAATTTCCTGCCAGGGTCAACATCAAGCAGCCCTGACAGCAGGTCACTTTGGTAATTCTTTATGGGTTACGCTTAGTGTTCGTGGTGGTTTCATACAGTCTACAGTCGTGGAGTGATCCCCAGCGACTCACCCAGTCATTGAGCTACTTAGTAGGTCTCGTAAGCTCTTTCGGGAGTATCTGACATGGGAACGGCCTTGGTAAGGGTTAGAAGGAGTCTTTACACTATGCTGTTGATGATCTCTAATTCCTTATCTGTAAGTACCGGTTGTTTATTGCTAACTGTTTACCTGCAGCTATACATCATCTCCATGGCGAAAGATTCCACATGCTCATACATGCATCACAAAGTCAAAGGAAAGTTCTCACAAAGATCAAAGGATAGCAACAGTCAAAGAAAGATTCTACGCCATAAAGAAGAATCTACAAAGTAAAGTGACAAAGATCAAAGTGAAAGAACGGAAACAACAAATGCATGTATCACAAAGACTAAAGACGTATGAGCATGTTGGAATGGCGGACAACCACCACAGACACAGAAGTGACGAAAGGCATATGACTTCACCACAACTACAAAAGAACAAAGAACGATGAAAAGTAAATTATCAAAGATCACAAAGCATGAAGGAACAAAGACTAAAAACTATTCTACAAAGACTCAAGGGTCCTACAAAACTAAAGGGGGGGGGGGGGGTGTTGTATAGTTTTACGTCATTTTCTATTTATAAAACGGTTGTCAAAAGATAACTTCAATTTAAGTTTTGTTTTGAAAACTATACTTGATCGAAATGATCAATTGAACATGTATATGTGTATATATGTATTTTATCCTTTTAGGTTATTTGTAAAAGCTTTATTTTTGTGAATGAACTTTTAGTTTGATCTTTGTGTGAAATCAATATTAGCACAATATGATAAGTTGTAACAATATGTAATGTCTATATCTACGTAAGCAAAAATGATATAGATAAGATAATAAGTTAAAGATGGACGGATCAAACCGAGACACAAAGGATTTATAGTGGTTCGGCTACAAGGACACCTTCCTTGCCCTACTCCACTCCTCGAGTCACCTACTCGAGAGTTTTCTTCACTAAATCAACGAGCTCCCTTTTGGCGGAGAAACCTTACATGACTTTTGCTTACACCAATTAACGACACTAAGCTAAATGTTGAGTTCTAATCGTAGCTAGAACCAATCTCACACCATTAGTCACTACACACCTTTTTCACAACTTCTTCACACCACACCTTCTCCTTCACAACACTACTTCTTCTTCTTCACAACACTACTTCTTCTACTTCATAACATAACTTCTTCTTCACTACTTCTCTACACTACTAACACACCTAAATCTACCTATTACAAAACTTCTACACCTTTACAAGTAATTTACACAACTACTAACAATATTCACATATCTACAATACTTCTTGACTAGATGTTGAAGGAGTATTCTTCTCTTACACTTTTAATGATGAGGGATTGGATCACTTGAAACAAGAACTTATAATCTTATGATCAAAGGATTTAGGAAGATGATTTGAGAAGATTTGGACAGAAAGTTATAGTGCAAAAGGTGAGGAAAAAATGCAGGATTGAACTAGTATTTATAGGCAAAGATTTCTGACAACCGGAGAGTGCCAGCCCCCTTAAATGGTGGTCAGCCCCCTTAAAATTAAGGGAGCCTCCCTCCTGTAACGGCTGGAAATCTTTGTCTTTTCTAGGGAAAGTTTATTTGATGAAAATTTAACTGATATTGGTTAAAAATTTGAATTCATATATTTATTATGAATTAAACATTTTCCTTTAATTACCAAAAGTGTTTTTCTAAATATATAAAATGTTTATACCATTTTATAAAATTTGTAATGATTAAATAAACCTTCCTTTGATCATAAAATGTATAAGAAAATTGTTTATTCATATCTTAAGTGATTAAGTTGGATATAATGATATTTTGTCACTAAGTTCTTGTGTACGTAATGATTTTACGTTTAATGATTTAAGATTTTGTTATCGTCAAAATATAGGAAAATCGAGAAATATTTATAATGTTTTTACGCATTATTTATATCAACAATCTCCCCCTTTTTGATGATTACAAAATCTAAACTCATTAAATCAAAAATTAATATGTATACAAGTGTTTAGTGAGTTTATATCATTTCTCCCCCTTTTTGTTAGCATCAAAAAGGTTATCCCGACGATGTTAGAGCTCCCCCTAGACATGTACTTCCCCTCGTTTTAAGGTTATAAGACAATTCGAGATATGGAATGCTTGCAAAAATATTTAGAATACATAATATATATGATGTATGCAACAAATATATATGTATATAAATAAAACAAGCAAGTAGAGCATAAAAATATCATTTCTACTAAAAGATAATATGGTTACAAGCAAATGCATCCATGATGCATTAACAAGATATCCAATAAGCTAATGTCTTATGGGCTTACAAGCATACAAAATAACATAAACAAACTAGCAACCAAAACTCTAATAGAAATGTTTTTCCTAGAGCTTGCCATCAAAATGGTTGAAACAATTTAATTTTCCAAACATAAGACATGCTTAGTTTGGGGGAAGCAATGTTGTAGGTGGAGATGATGGTGTTTGATGAGGCGAAAAATGAACCGTTTTTAGGGGGTCATTTAAGCCCGGAATTGAATTTATTTGATCAAATATTGCCCAAAATCGTTCCTTTTGTGATTTTAGGTACTTTGGGATTGAATTCTGGAAAAGGAAGCATTTTGGACATTTTTGGAGCATAAAAGTGAAGAAAACGGCAAAGTCTTAATTTTCCTTGCTGGGAACAGTAGATGACGGCGTCAAGAAGAATTTTATGACGGCGTCAAGAGCAAAATGGATGACGGCCCAGAGAAAACGTGATGGCGTCAGAACAAGGGCGTCAAGAGTAATTTTGGTGATGGCCCAGAGCAAAATCATACATGACGGTATCAGCTTTGGATCTAGGCAATCCGAGAACTTTATTGGCGGCGAGATGACGGCGTCAGATTTTTCCTCTTGACGTCCTCACCTCCGAAAATCTATATATACTTTTCTAATTTTCATTCATTAAGAGAGGAACTTGCGTGGAGAATATTATGGTCGAATTTTATAAACCCTAGCTCGTTTGTAACAGTATTTTCAAGGGTTTTCACCCCTTGAAACCCTTCATGTTCAATTGAGATAAGTTTTCCTTCAATTCATTCAATATGTCTATGTGTTGTTTGAATATATCTTACACTTGTCTTGATTTTAACATGCTAGGCTAGATCTATTGTGTGTTTGCTTAGATGTAATGAAACCTAGATGTTGATTATAGGTTGATTGCTTGTTTATAGTTGTAATGGATGAATGATTTCAATGTTAGGCTTAAGAAAACTGGCAGATCTCCATTGTGCAACATGCTTGAACGTCTTAAGAAACATGAACTGATGTGTACTAGGTTTTTATGGTTGTATTTAATGCATGAGCGAATTCTAGTGATCCCATGTTAGGAGCTTCTTAGCCGGCTCGACATAGGAGTGAAGTAGGAGCTTATAGGATTGGGGAAGTAAGTACGCCACCCCATGAATAGTATTAAGGAATACAATCCGTCATCCACGCAACTGTAACAAGTAATTAACCTGTAAAAGATATTTAGGGAGTAGTGAAATGTAAGTAAACACAATTCTCCCATATATTGTCCACACCACTAGTTAAATTAGTTTATTTTCATTTTTGTTATTTTATTTTGATTGCATCTTAGTAATTGGGTTAGTTGACTAGCAACTAATTCCGCCCACTCCTCTAAAAACCCGAGATTTTTAATTGCTTTTATAAAATATAAAAAATACAAAAAGAATCATCCCTCACCTCTAGACCTAGTTTTTAGGTTTTCTAATCCTAGCGACACTATTCCTGAGTTAAACGATCAATCCCCCGGTACTTGTCACTATACTATACTACAACGATCAGGTACACTACCTGGTGGGGGTTGTAAGCTTCTCGAGAGGTAAAGCCTGGTGCAATTCCCACGCTTCAAGTTTTTCGCGTCGCAGCCCGAGGAATAGTTATTGTCTAGGTTAGGATTTCTTTTTATTAGGTCTACTTGCTAGATTCTTTTCTAGTAAGATTTTATCTTTTAGGTTCTCTTTAGTCTATCTTATTTCTTTGTTTCCTTTGTTCGTAAACTATCTCGATGGATAACAATAACATTGATCGTTTGATTCCTGTTATTCGTGTTTTTCATCGCAGGATTTTCCAAATGCCCACCCCAATCCCTTTTAGTGGAAAATGAGAACCCACCTAACCTATCGCCTAACCACCACTTTGATAATAATTCTGAAATGGAGGAGTCTGACCATGATGATGACCATAGGGCTAGTCCTTTTTACTATTCAGACTCCGATGAGGATCTAGGTGATGGTGATGTGATTAATGAGGATAGGATGGAAGAGGAAGTGAACCCTCTTAGGTATGTCGACCCTAGAACAAGGATTGAGAGTGATAGCTCATTCAATATACAATTTCCTTGTAAGATTGGATTTAGGAGCTTTGATGCCTACCTTAACTCATCTCTCCTAATAAACATAATCTCGCGTAGTGAATATAATAAAATCATGGTAGATGAGTTAGAATACAAAGGAGATAATATTATTGCTAGGGCAATATCATTGCATGTGTTTCTAGGAAGCTTTGCTTATCTTGTTGAGTTCATGGTTATGGAGAATCTAGGAGAATTTATCGATAATAAGTTAACCCAAGTTGTGTTTGGGAAACCTTTCAAAAGGTTGACCAACCTTGATAAAAAACTTATGGAAGGGTTAATTACATTCTCGGATGGGAATGAAGATTTTGTCTACCAAATGCCCCGTGAACACCCTAGGTTTAAGGATTTTTCCATGGAGAAGTGTAGTAGGTATCCGCCCCTAGAAATGCTAAGTGAAAATGATAAAAGAAAAGGGCTTAAATATACTCATGAAAAAAATAAAAGATACTATCGTGGATGTTTAGAGTTAAGTGATTAATATAAGAAAGATGAGGCGACTATTAGATGGCTCACCCTTGGTTATGTGAGCATAAGCGACACACGATAGCCCATGACCTTGAGTCTAGCTACAAGACTCATAAATAAAGAAAAACGCTTCTTGGGAGGCAACCCATGCTTTGTGTGTTTTTTATTTTGTTTGATTGTTATTTGTTTCCGTATGCATGCTTTATTTTTATTGTTGGTAGATCATGTCTCAAACTAAAAAGGTGAAAATACTTTATTTTGTTGTTTGGCTTTGTCTTAACTTCATCCAAAGGTATTTCGCAAAAGATAAGTGTAAGGGGAAACCCCAAATATGTTTTTAAGAAACAAACTTGATCATGATTCTCCACAATATTAAATGGACATGTGTATTAGTATTTGTTATAGTCAAATGCTTGTATCGAGTCATAATGATGTTTTGCAGGATTTTCCAGGAAGTAGGACAAAGTTTTTCCAGAAATTTTCCGGAAACTTAATATAAGAATTTCTGCAGGTCACTTCTGACGGCGTTAGGAAGAAATTCCTGACGGCGTCACGTGTAAAAATCTGGAAATTTTACCAGTTTTGTTTTTCTAACGGAGTCTTAAAGTTTTTGTTGAATCTTTAGTTTTATAATCTCCAGGAAATCTGCAAACACTCATTCCACAAGCATTATATCTTACTTTGTTTTCTAGGATTTGTTAGCATATATTGATTGCCGCCGATTTTACGCGAGGTTGCCTTGTTTGTTTTCTCAGGTTTAACAGGTTATGTATGACAAGAATATGATTTATATTCTGGAAGGGAAGCCTTGATTGTTCATTTTCTTGGAGGAAGATCTAACCTGGTTACCATACTATCCATACCGAGCGATCAGGGGAGTATTTGATTTCATTCTTTTACCTGTTTTACTTTTACATTCTTTACTTGAACATTGGGGAAAATGTACATCCTAAGTGTAAGGGGAGGGTAAATGATGATACCTTATAGATACACTTTCACTTGAGTTTGTTTGTTTGAGGGTAGATGTGTAATATAACTATGAGAAATACTTGTTAGTGTAATTTTAGCGCCAAATTTAAAATTTTTTACAACATTTAGGAGTGAAACTTTAGCCATAGCAAGCGTCTCATGGATAGGAGTCGTATGACTAGCACAAAACCGTATCATTCAGAAAAATTTTCCACCCAAATATGTGAAGTTCGCCTTTAGATTTGATAGGAAAAGCATTTATTATTAGTGCTTATGAGTGTACCGGTAGCATTTAGATTCTAGAACTTGCGTTAATGATGCATCCCGAGACCGCTAGTGAGACTACATTCGTGTAGTAGGATTTACTACATGATAAGAGGCATTAGGATCACCCTTGTGTTAAACCCGTATCATAATTACTTGACCATTTACGTCATATTACTCGGCTAGTAAAGTCAATTAATTTTTCCCACACGTTAGCGTTGTACTCATTTTTAGTACACGAAACCCCTAGTACACCCCTCCGAGCCTATCTTTTCGTTTCTAACTTTAAGCATCTTACTTAAAGGAAGAATTTGTTACACCCCACTTAAATGTAATCCCAAATCGCCTTAGCCTTCCGTGTATGCACTCATCTTTAGTGCATTATTGTTATTTGTTTAAACCCTTAGTTAATTATCTAATTGATTACATGGTTGCTAAGTCGAGTCATATCCTTGTACATATTATTTTGGGACAATTAGGACTCATGGGTAAAGTAATATTATTATGGATTAATGAGGAAGAACATAATATTATTATCCCCATATGTGCGTTAATCTTAAAAGTACTCCAAGTGTTTTGATTATATTAATTCGAGTCATTAGATTAGTTTATTGTAAAGTATGTAAAAATTCAAGTGTAAAGGGAATGTTCATTCTCTATGATGTATTATTTTGGATGGTAGGGTAAGAATGTATGAAAAAAAAATCGAAAAAAAATTAAGAAAAAGAAAAAAAGAGAAAAAACATACGGACTACCATCCCGTTTCATTCTATGTTTTTGTTATTTTTCATTTATTAGCTTAAGTCGAGTATAGTCTTGGCTTAGCAACGCCATACTATACATGTAATTAACCAAGACGATTAGCTCGCCACCAGTAAAGATTGCCTATATCCAACAAAACCGTGTATCCATATCCCTACACCTAACATTACAACCATTTTAAAAGACCTCTTTGATAGTTTATCCTAGGTGCTTACGCCATATGGTGGAGGTTTGATCCTTTCTCAAGCCTATGATAATCTATTTTGCTATGACAGGTAGTGAGAGATGTTTTCCATTTCCATATTGTGATATATACTTTATTACACCCGAGAGATGTGAGTATCTAAACACTATTTATGAGGTGCTAGTGTATGACCTCCGTGCTTGTATTTGGTCTTTAGTGGAACGATTATTTGTTGTAATTACTTTTACATTAGTGTTAAATGACCCCTAACTTGTATTTTGATTAGAATAAAAGCGCATTTGCTTGAGGACAAGCAAATCTCAAGTGTAAGGGTATATGATGAGGCGAAAAATGAACCGTTTTTAGGGGGTCATTTAAGCCCGGAATTGAATTTATTTGATCAAATATTGGCCAAAATCATTCCTTTTGTGATTTTAGGTACTTTGGGAGTGAATTCTGAAAAAGGAAGCATTTTGGACGTTTTTGGAGCATAAAAGTGAAGAAAACGGCAAAGTCTTAATTTTCCTTGCTGGGAACAGTAGATGACGGCGTCAAGAAGAATTTTATGACGGCGTCAAGAGCAAAATGGATGACGGCCCAGAGAAAACGTGACGGCGTCAGAACAAGGGCGTCAAGAGTAATTTTGGTGACAGCCCAGAGCAGAATCATACATGACGGCGTCAGCTTTGGATCTAAGGGTACGGGTAGTCTACGTAATATCTAAGGCCGTTTATTAAGTATGCCAAGAGATAAACGTTAGTCGATAAGATTTTGGATATGTTGAATTTCCGAAAGAGCAGCGAAGGATGAGACTCGAGTGGAGAGAACGACAAACCACGAGCACGAGAGTCCTCAATCTTCGGGGAAATTCCTGAACATTTACAAACAACCACAAAAACACGAGTTTGGAAAGGGTCGCCCCCTCACGTCACGTTACTTAAGAAAATAGAAAATAAAGAAAATGAAAATGGATAAGCATGGGGTGCCTCCCACGAAGCGCTTGTTTTTGTTCACCGAGTCACATGAGCTTGACTCGATCCCCGAATTAATTCGTCCTTGGGGAGAGCAGATGGAACAGACACTCGGCATGATAAACAGAGATGTCGGGGTCAAAAATGGTATCCTCACTCCCAGTGGAGTGGAATAGTGAAGAAATAAGGGGATAAGTAAAGAACGGATAAAATACCCAGATGATAAAAGCAAAGGCAAATTCTGAATCACAGGTGGGTTGGGTGGGTAAAATATCAAGCACAGGAACATCATGTTCAGAAATCTCGTCCGCCACTCCAAAAATTTCTTCATTCGTATCGGATTCAAAATCTATATCGGGTGGTTTCGCCGGTGGACGAGAAAATGGTAAATCAACGAGAATCGAGTCGGTATTAGGAAGTAAATCATCATTACGTATTTCTTTGGTAAGCACGTTTCTTTGAAAGCCATTCCCGTTGTTTTCAATATCTGGTGGAGAGATAGTATGAGTAAGTTCATCGGATAGCTTCTCGTGAGGAGAATCAATCATGTTATGTGAATCCTGGACCTCATCACAAGGAATATCGAAGATTGGATTATCATGAGTCAATTCCAAATCGAAATCAAATAACGGATTTGTGAAAGTCATATTGAATGTTTCGGAAACCCTTGGAACAAGGTCATCAATATCACAAGATAAAGTATCATCATCGTCACAATCGGAAAACATATCAACACGATCATTCGGATTATCAATTACTTCATCGCTCTTCGGTTCTTCATTCAATAATTCTTCAATTAAACGGATATCTCCCTCAGGATCAAAATTAGTATCATCAACCATCATCGGATTAGAATCATTGTTAGCAAGACAAGCCTCAATTTCGTCTAAAAAGACATCACTCCTCTCAACCGGTGTGAAAGAAGGATAGGAAGAATCAGAAACAATTTCAGAATCTCCATTAGAAATTTTCCCGAACTCACTTGGGATTGGGACGAGGTTCTCAACACTAGACTTATTGAATTCATCCGATTCCGTTGTCGGAATAGCGTTTAGATGCTTGTCCCCCATTTTTAGAGAGTCCTCGGGTTCTACGGGAGAAACATCGGAAGTATTGTGAGGATTAAGAACGAACGTAATTTTCTCATCATCGTCGTCGAAATCATAGTAATTAAATTTTTTTAAAGGATTAGACGCTCTCTCTTCAGCAAGTAATTCTGCAATAGACTTTTCACGAGGCTTGGGAGTATGTGTATAACGATTAGCCACCAACTCTTTTAACTTCTCGATCATGGATTTAATTTCAAAAATATCATTAGTAACATCGGAAGTTTGTGGGGGTTGGTTAAAATCGTGAGAATCGTAACATGAATTCGGCTCATAATAATAAAAATTTTCAAACGATCCCCCACAATTTTCAAAATTCGATGAACTTTGGAACGAATTTTCATTGTAATTTGGTACTTGCTCATAAAAGTTTTGAAAAGAAAGATTGAAATCATTTTGAGGATAATTATCAAAACTCGTATCACAAGCGTAAGACATTTCAGCACTCGGGGCGTAACATATACAATTGATGTATCCACATTGGTTACAAAAACATTGCCCACACGGTAATCCTTCGTCGGATGGATTTCCACAATTAAAGCAAGTGAACGGAGACGGCGGTGGTGTTTGATAGTAATCGGGAACGTTTTGAAAGATTGCGTTTCGAACATACTCGGGAGTATTACAAAACAAACAAACTCCATCGTGAATATCATTACCACATTGTTCGCACGTACACCAAACACATGAACCTTCAAAGAACGGTTCTCCACATTTAAAACACATCGGATCCATAAGAATTATCGTTTTAGAGGGTTAAAGAAGAGAATCAAATGATAAGAGGATAAGAAGATTATTTTTGGTTTTTAATTATCATAAAATCAAATAAAAGGAAAATCAAAATGGAAAAGGAAAATCCTTTTGTATTTTTATTTTTGGAAAACAAAATTCGAAAACTTAAAACTTTTATTCTCTTTTGTTTTTTTCAAACGTTATGTTAATCGTAACCGTTTCCTTTAAATCTACTCGCGACAGAACGGGAGAGAAGAATGGATCTCTCTTCAGCTTGCAATTTAATGTCAAAGCTTCCGTATTTTCCACTTATTCGGTTGTAGAATTAAAGTAATCCGATTAGCAACTAATTTCACGTGTTGTTATATTGAGAAACTTATTTGGTTTACAACTCCCACCCTTCAATGGGAGAGTCGAGGCTGTAACCTTATTATTTTTTTGGTATTTTTGAAAACACTTTAGGAAAAGTGTTTTTGATTTTTCATTTTTTTTAGAGAAAATATATACAAGGAAGGTTTTCAAAACACAATTTCGAAAAACGAGAACGAAAAATTCACTTCAACCTTCCCCGGCAGCGGCGCCAAAATTTTAATTTGTTCGTTTTTAGTATAGTTTTGTTTTTTTTGTTTTTGTTTTTTTGTTTTTTTGTTTTGTTTTTTTTTTTCGAAGAAATGCATATGAAAGTATTTCCCCGAGTCGTTCTCCCAACGAAGGTATGAATGGAATTCTCAATTCCCGGTTTGTGAAACGTGTCGTGAAAAGTGGTAAAAAGTGATTTTAATGAGATTATACTAATGAAATCACAAATGAAGCACAAATAATCACTTAAGCACGTATTTCAAATAAGGCAACTAGAAACGTAACATAAAATCGAAACCGTATGCTAAAACGTAAAATAAACGTTAACGTACGAAATAAAACGCGACTTTTGAGTTATACTACTCCTACGGACTTGAAAATAATTTTTAAAAGTTAAAAATGATAAAAGAAACTTTTAAGAAAAAGAAAAATATTTTTTTTTTGACTTTTTATTTATTTTTTATGAATTAAAAATAAAAAGAAAATGCAAATAAGGTGAGAAAAATGAAAATTAAATTTTGAAAATTATAAAATACTAAAACGTAATTTTAAAACTAAAAACTAATTTTTTTTTTGGCTTTTTGTATAATTTTTGGGAATTAAAAACTATTTAATCTAATTAAAAATTCAAATTAAATTCAAAATTAATGAGAAAAATGCAAAATAAATTTCTAAAATTCTAAAATAAATGAAAATAAACTTTAAAAATATTTTTGGATTTTTCTTGGATTTTTCTAAATTTTTTTGGAATTTTTGGTAATTAAAAAGTATTTAAAATTGATTAAAAATGAAAATTAAATAAGAAAAATAGTAAATGAACTCAGAAAAATATGAAAAATTCAGGGAAAATCTAAAATATTATTATAAAGCTAGGAAAAATTTGAAAAGTTGAAAATAAGCTGTGGAAATGCAATTTGGCTTAAAACACCTTATAGGAAATGCATATTTATAAGCAATCTTTGACCAGGTTTGACCAAACTTTCACCAATTGATTTTGAGACTAAAATGAGCTTAGTGGAACAGAATTTAGATCAAATTAAACTCAGAAACAGAGGTAAGGTTCAAAACAGTCAAATAAGCACTTATGATATAAGCGAATAAGCAAACAGTATAAGCAAAAGGTACCAACTGCTGAAATAAGCAATTACTCACAACTATGAACAGATATAAATAATAAAACTCGGATTTTGAATGGAAAAACAAAATTGCAAGCCTAAAATGAAAACAGATTCTATGTTCTACTAACACAACTTGCAGCTGAAAATTAAGCAACCTAAAAAGCTATTAAGTAGAACCTAAGGGGGGGCAAATGGTAGCTTATTGTGGAAAACTATAAGGGGGTTGAATAGTTTTACGTCTTTTTAATTCGTTATAAAAGATAATTTTAGTGTTTTCTTAGTTTTAAAAATTTAGATTCGATAATATATGATCTCAAGTCTTGCACAATATAAACAACTATCAATAAGTAAGATATAGGAATGCTAAGTAAAGAAATAAATAAGAGATGGAAAGATCGAACCGCGAGACAAGAGATTTATAGTGGTTCGGCTACAAGGACACCTTCCTTGCCCTACTCCACTCCCCGAGCACCTAACTCGAGAGTTTTCTTCACTATATCAACAAGCTCCCTTATGGAGGAGATAACCTTACACACCAATTTACACACCACAACTTCTTCACAACTAAATCACAACTTCTACACAACTTCTTCAAACCAATCTACTTCACAACTAACTACTCCACGCCTATCTTCTTCACACCAATTTTCTTCACAACTAACAACTTCACACCTAGCTTCTTCACTACAATCTAATTCCTAACTTTTCTTCATCACACCAAACAACTAACTAATCACACAATCAATATACCTAGCACAACTATCTACAATCAAATATTCACAACAATCTTCACAAAGAATTATGTAAATAATCTTGATGATGCACCAACAACTTGGATGTGGAGGTCACAACAAGTTGTAATACTTCTTGTATTGGGGGATAAAAGTATTCTTCTCTTGCACTTGAGAGGATGATGTTTGAATCACTTTGAAACAAAGAATTATGTATTTATGATCAAAGGATTAAGAGAATAGAAATGTGGATCTAGAATAGAAAGTATAGGAGTGCAAAAGGTGAGAAAATTCTGTGGGATGAACCAGTATTTATATCAAGAAAATTTACTGTTCTGGAGCGTGGTCGGTCCCCTTAATTAGGGGCCGGTCCCTTTAATGATTAAGGGGGCCGCCTAAGGAATTAAGGGGGCTGCCCCTTCAGAACGTTGGATTTTCTTGTCTTCTAGTGGGGAAAATTTTTCTGGATAAAATTTGCCATTTTTTGTTGGAAATTTGAAATCATATATTTATAATGAATTAAACATATTCTTTTAATTCCAAAAGTGATTTTGTAAAAGATATAGAATGTTTAATACATTTTATAAAAATTCTAGTGATAAGAAAAATTTCCTTTGATCATGAAATGCAATAAATACTTTGTTTATTCATACCTTAAGTGATATGGATGCAAAGATAAATATTAAGCACTAAAAACTTGTTTACGTCATAAGTTTTAGATTAATGAGTTTGTGCTTTGTAATTATCAAAACATATAGATATTGTTAATATGCAAACAATGTTTTTAGACATTGTTTTTGTCAACAATCTCCCCCTTTTTGATGATTACAAAACCTTAAACTCATTAGGTCTAAAAAATAATTTTTAGACAAGTATTATTAGAGTTTAACATTCTCTTCTCCCCCTTTTTGTAAAATCAAAAAGGTTCGGCCGTTTAAACTTCATAAAATAAGTTAAACGGGTAGAGAGCTCCCCCTTGATGTATTCTCCCCCTTATTTGAGGGCACCAAGGAAACGAGCTATGGAGATGGCTACAAAAATATGTGAGGAGAACAAAACACATATACATGCAAAGCAATAATTATGTAAATAAAAATAGATTAATTCAAGCATCATAGAAATGATTAGCATTACAACATTCAATATGCTTAAGGCAAATTGATTACAATAAAACAAAAGAAAAGACATAGTCCTATATTGCCTAAGAGAGCACTTGGACTTGCTTGCAACCCATGGTTGATTATTTTATTTGCTTGAAGGAGAACATAAGCATAAAGCTTAGTTGTTAGATGGAGAGGGATATAGAGTGGGGTATGGAGCGGAAGAGGTGGATCTTACGATGTTGTATCATGTTAAGGGTGGTATGGGATGAGAATGAGTGAGGAGATATTCAATCCAAGAAGTATCTTCACTCAAGTATAGGATTTGTTTTTGGAGAAAGATGCAACAAGGGCAATAGTGAGTGTGGTTTGTAACTTGATCCAAGTTGAGAGAGTGGGGTAGGCAATTGTTGTAGGGTGATGATGGAAGTTGCCCTTTGTTGCATTGTGCAAGATGCATGGCATTAAGATCACTAAGATCATGGATTTGGGATATTTCATCACGGAACCTTTGCTTTTCCGTGGCAATGCAGAGAGAGTCATTGTGTTGATATGGATGAATTGGGTTTGTGTAGTTTGAATTGTAATTAGATGGTTGATTAAACTTGTATGGATCATTATAAATGGTTGGTGGATGAGATGAGTGGTTTGGCATGAGGGAAGATGTTTGGTCAATGTTGTATGGTTTGTAAAGAGGATCAAATGAATGTCCTTGTGAATTTGGTGTAAAGTTTGGGAAGTAAGTGGTTGGAGGTGTTGAGTGATTTCCAATTTCATTGGTTATGATGGATTTGTTACGAGGGCTTTTTCTTCGCCAAACGAGTTTTTCCGTCATTCTTGCAAGCCTTGAGGCTTTTGGTTTTGGTTTGTTTGGAGAAGTCATGAAGGGATGAATGAAGAGTTTTGGGGATTGTGTGTTTATGGATGGATAAAGTTTGTTTGGGAGATTAGGACAAAATGTGTTGGTGAAAAATGGGAAATGTAGGTTGAAATGGGCTAAAAAGCAAAAAAGATTAAGTAAACCCGACCATCAGATGGCCGGTCCCCTTAATTAGGGGGCGGTCCCCTTAATGATTAAGGGGGCCGCCTTACAAAATTAAGGGGGCCGCCCATCTGGTGATTTCCAGATTTCCAGAATTGGGTTTTTGGTAGAAAATTTGCAGAAAGGTTGTGTGTTTGGATTAGAATTCAAGCAAGTTCAATTCCTTTAGGCAATATAGCATCTAATCTAATCAAGATATAGCATGCATGCAAAAACACATAAGCAAAAGAGCAAATAAGCAACACATAATAAGCAAAAGGAGACAAGTAAGGGCAAGAGCACTTAAACTTCCTAAGGCACCTATCTTAGATCAAAGGCAAAGTTAACTAGTGAGTGGAAAACTAGTGATGGAGCAAGATGACAACATTATTAGTGAATTTGTCCTAGTGTGTGTCTATATGCAACAAATGTGGAGTTGTGATTGTTTCGACTCCTAAATGCAAAGAGAGATAACGATCCTAAGAAACAATCCAAAAGATCTTCTTGATTCATGAATGTCAATAATATATATTAGATTATATATTTTGACAATTTATGTGAGAGTCTATGCATGATCTAGGAAAAAGTTTTTAGTGTTTGTCAACAATGCAAGGAAAATGATTTTCATGTAATTCCTAGATGTGAGAATAGTTTTCAAGAAATTTTGATTGGGTTTTACAAGAGAGTATATGCAATGAAAGTGAGGTTTCCCAATCATTAATTTTGTGCAAAATGGATTCCTAGACTCAGAAGTGAAGAAGTGGATGAAAAGTAAATTTTATGCAAGTATAAATTTGTGTTAGTTCAATATAATTTAGTCAACTTGTTCCATCATTCTTAATCCTAAACGCATGTGGTTGAATAATTCACGCTTAAGGGGTTTTGTGAATATATCCGCAATGTTATCTTCCGATGCAACTTTTTCTATAGATATGTTTCCTTTTTGTACATTATCCCTAAGAAAGTGGTGGCGTATTTCTATATGTTTAGTCCTAGAGTGTTGCACCGGATTTTTACTTAAATCTATCGCACCTTTGTTATCGCACATAATGGGAACATTTTCTAACCTAATGCCATAGTCTACGAGAGCTTGTTTCATCCATAGTTCTGGTTGACATGCCTTTCCAGCGCTTACATATTCGGCTTCGGTGGTAGAAATAGCAAGAGCGGGTTGCTTCTTCGAAAACCAAGATGTTAGACAACATCCCATAAACGTGCAAATACCGCTAGTGTTTTTTCTATCTACGTAGTCTCCCGCATGATCCGAATCCGCATAGACGATGGTTTCTATGCCGGATCCCTTAGGATACCATAATCCTAAGTGTATAGTGCCTTTAATGTATCGGAAGATACGCTTAACCGCTTCTAGGTGAGAGGTTTTGGGATCCTCTTGAAAACGGGCACAAAGGCAGACACTAAACATGATATCGGGTCTACTTGCCGTCAAGTATAGTAAACTACCTATCATTCCTCTATACTTGGTGTTATCTACGGACTCACCTTCATCATCCTTTGTGAGCTTTACTTCCGTAGACATGGGAGTTTTCATGGGTTTTCAGTCTTCTAGGTCAAATTTCTTAAGCATTTCCTTAATATACTTAGATTGGTTAAAAAATATTCCATCTTCTAATTGTTTTATTTGTAATCCTAGGAAGAAGTTAAGTTCACCCATCATACTCATCTCAAACTCATCATGCATGATTTTGGCAAATTCATCACACATGTCTTGACAAGTTGATCCAAATATAATGTCATCAACATATATTTGGACAATGATGAGATTTGGGTCTTTCCTTTTAGTGAAAATAGTGTTATCTACCATTCCCATGGAATAATAATGTTTAATAAGAAAATCTTTTAATCTATCATACCAAGCTTTGGGAGCTTGTTTGAGTCCATACAAAGCTTTCTTTAACTTATAAACATAATCAGGTTTTGCGAAGTCAATGAATCCTGGAGGTTGTGCCACTTATACCTCCTCATTGATAAATCCGTTAAGGAATGCACTTTTCATGTCCATTTGGAATAACTTAAAATCTAGGGCGCATGCATAGGCAAGTAATATCCTAATTGATTCTAATCTAGTTACGGGGGCATAAGTTTTGTCATAATCAATTCCTTCTTGTTGATTATAACCTTGGGCAACTAACCTAGCTTTATTCCTAGTAACTACTCCATTTTCATCTAATTTATTCCTATGATGGTCATATTCATTGGATTTGGGACTAATTCCCAAACATCATTTGCCTTAAATTGATTTAATTCTTCTTGCATAGCTATAACCTAACTTTTATCTTTTAAAGCCTCATTAATATTCTTAGGTTCTATTGCTGAGAGGAAACAAAAGAAATTGTTTTTATCTTGGGCTTGTGACCTAAGGGTTCTTTGGTTAAGATGTCCTATTATATTATCTAATGGATGTGATCTAGATTCTTTAACATTAACAATTTCGTTATTTCCTAAGTGAATGTCTTCATTATCATTTCCTATGGGTTTTGTTTTACTAACCTCAATAACTTCATCTTCGACTAAGTCATCATCTTCTAAAGGTAATGTTTTAGGAGGTGGTGGTGTTTCATCAAATATTACATTTAGTGATTCTTCTACTTTCATGGAGTGTTTGTTAAGTATTATATATGCTTTACTATTTTGTGAGTATCCTAAAAATATTCCTTCATATGATTTTGGATCAAACTTAGTGAGGTAATCCTTAGTGTTTAGAATATAACATTTACTTCCAAATACCCTAAAGTAGCTTAAGTTTGGTTTTCTACCTCTTAGTAACTCATAAGGAGTTTTTCCTAGAATTCTCCTAATTGATACCCTATTTAAAATATATGTCGATGTATCTACGGCGTGACACCAAAATTTTTGTGGGATGGATTGTTCATTTAACATTGTTCTACTCATTTCTTGTAGTGACCTATTTTTTCTTTCTACTACGCCATTTGATTGAGGAGTACGAGGAGCGGAGAAATTGTGAGATATTCCATTTAAATCACAATATTTTCCAAATTGTACTTCGTTATCAAATTCCCTGCCATGGTCCGTCCTAATGGCAACTATTGTGCATCCTAATTTATTTTGAATCATTTTACTAAATATTTCGAATTTTTCAAAGGCTTGGGTTTTGTCACTTAAAAACCTAGTCCACGTGTATCGTGAGTAGTCATCTACTATTACTAAGGTATATTTGTTTCCTCCATAGCTCCGCACAGCGGATGGACTGAAAAGATCCATATGTAATAATTCTAGGCACCTAGTAGTGGATACTATATTCTTAGCTTTGTGACTAGCATGAGCTTGTTTTCCAATTTTACATGCATCACAAAAATGCTTGTCATATTTTAGATTAGGCAAATTTCTAACTAATTCCTTAGAGGCCAAAGATTGTATTTGTTTCATGTTACCATGCCCTAATCTCCTATGCCACGATGTAGAGTTTTCATCTAGGGTCGTTAGGCATATCCTATCCTCAGGCTTGTTTCCTAGTTTCATAACATATATGCCACCTTTCCTAATTCCTCTACCTATAATTTTTCCATTCTTAACTATTTCGCTATCCTCTTCGGTAAAAGTGACTCTACATTTATTATCACATATTTGTCATATACTAAGCAATTTATATGTTAAATTATCTACATGCTCTACATTTTCAATAGTAAGTGAGTCTTGAGAAATCATACCTTTGCCAATGATTTTTCCACGTAAGTCACTACCGAAAATAATGTTACCTCCATTGTATGCCTTGTATGTAGAGAATAGCTTGCGGTTCCCCGTCATGTGCCTCGAACATCCGCTATCTTTGATCCATTCGTCAGGCTCCAAGTCAATTCCTAAACATTCGTCGGTTTCTTTTGCCATAAAACACTTTTTGTCTCTTGGCTTTTCAACTTCTTCTTTGTCACTATCACTCCATGTTCCACTAACAAATGCGCCTTGATTTTCATAACCCGGTGGCTTTAGACATTCGCCAATGAGATGATTTGGACTTCCACATCTAAAGCACTTTCTTTTCCCGTAGTTGTCACTTCTATTTCTTTGGAATGGTTTTCTTTCGTCTCGTGATGATCTAGTGAATCTTCCACGTCTCTTGAAGAATTTCTTGAATTCTCTTACGGCCATTGCATATTTCGAAAACTTAAAACCTTTATTCTCTTTTGTTTTTTTCAAACGTTACGTTAATCGTAACCGTTTCCTTTAAATCTACTCGCAACAGAACGTGAGAGAAGAATGGATCTCTCTTCAGCTTGCAATTAAATGTCAAAACTTCCGTATTTTCCGCTTATTCGGTTGTAGAATTAAAGTAATCCGATTAGCAACTAATTTCACGTGTTGTTATATTGAGAAACTTATTTGGTTTACAACGCCCACCCTTCAACGGGAGAGTCGAGGCTGTAACCTTATTATTTTTTTGGTATTTTTGAAAACACTTTAAGAAAAGTGTTTTTGATTTTTCAATTTTTTTTTTTTTTTTTTTTTTTAGAGAATATATATACAATGAAGGTTTTTAAAACACAATTTCGAAAAACGAGAACGAAAAATTCACTTCAACCTTCCCCGGCAGCGGCGCCAAAATTTTGATTTGTTCGTTTTTAGTATAGTTTTTTTTTTTTTTTTTTTTTCGAAGAAATGCTTATGAAAGTATTTCCCCGGTTCGTTCTCCCAACGAAGGTGTGAATGGAATTCTCAATTCCTGGTTTGTGAAAACGTGTCGTGAAAAGTGATAAAAAGTGATTTTAATGAGATTATACTAATGAAATCACAAATGAAGCACAAATAATCACTTAAGCACGTATTTCAAATAAGGCAACTAGAAACATAACGTAAAATCGAAACCGTACGCTAAAACGTAAAATAAGCGTTAACGTACGAAATAAAACGCGACTTTTGAGCTATACTACTCCTACGGACTTGAAAATAATTTTGAAAAGTTAAAAATGATAAAAGAAAATTTTTAGAAAAAGAAAAATATTTTTTTTTTTACTTTTTATTTATTTTTTATGAATTAAAAACCATTTAATCTAATTAAAAATAAAAATAAAATGCAAATAAGGTGAGAAAAATGAAAATTAAATTTTGAAAATTATAAAATACTAAAAAGTAATTTTAAAACTAAAAACTAATTTTTTTTGGCTTTTTGTATAATTTTTGGGAATTAAAAACTATTTAATCTAATTAAAAATTCAAATTAAATTCAAAATTAATGAGAAAAATGCAAAATAAATTTCTAAAATTCTAAAATAAATGAAAATAAATTTTAAAAATATTTTTGGATTTTTCTTGGATTTTTCTGATTTTTTTTGGAATTTTTGGTAATTAAAAAGTATTTAAAATTGATTAAAAATGAAAATTAAATAAGAATAATAGTAAATGAACTCAGGAAAATATGAAAAATTCAGGGAAAATCTAAAATATTATTATAAAGCTAGAAAAAATTTGAAAAGTTGAAAATAAGCTGTGAAAATGCAATTTGGCTTAAATCAGCTTATAGGAAATGCTTATTTATAAGCAATCTTTGACCAGGTTTGACCAAACTTTCACCAATTGATTTTGAGACTAAAATAAGCTTAGTGGAATAGAATTTAGATCAAATTATACTCAGAAACACAGGTAAGTTTCAAAACAGTCAAATAAGCACTTATGATATAAGCCAATAAGCAAACAGTATAAGCAAAAGGTACCAACTACTAAAATAAGCAACTACTCACAACTATGAACAGATATGAATAATAAAACTCAGATTTTGAATGGAAAAACAAAATTTCAGGCCTAAAATGAAAACAGATTCTATGTTCTACTAACACAACTTGCAGCTGAAAATTAAGCATCCTAAAAAGCTATTAAGTAGAACCTAAGGGGGGGCAAATGCTAGCTTATTGTGGAAAACTAGAAGGGGGTTGAATAGTTTTACGTCTTTTTAATTCGTTATAAAAGATAGTTTTAGTGTTTTCTTAGTTTTTAAAATTTAGATTCGATAATATATGATCTCAAGTCTTGCACAATATAAACAACTATCAATAAATAAGATATAGCAATGCTAAGTAAAGAAATAAATAAGAGATGGAAAGATCGAACCGCGAGACAAGAGATTTATAGTGGTTCGGCTAAAAGGACACCTTCCTTGCCCTACTCCACTCCCCGAGCACCTAACTCGAGAGTTTTCTTCACTATATCAACAAGCTCCCTTATGGCGGAGAAAACCTTACACACCAATTTACACACCACAACTTCTTCACAACTTCTTCAAACCAATCTACTTCACAACTAACTACTCCACGCCTATCTTCTTCACACCAATTTTCTTCACAACTAACAACTTCACACCTAACTTCTTCACTACAATCTAATTCCTAACTTTTCTTCTTCACACCAAACAACTAACTAATCACACAATCAATATACCTAGCACAACTATCTACAATCAAATATTCACAACAATCTTCACAAAGAATTATGTAAATAATCTTGATGATGCACCAACAACTTGGATGTGGAGGTCACAACAAGTTGTAATACTTCTTGTCTTGAGGGATAGAAGTATTCTTCTCTTGCACTTGAGAGGATGATGTTTGAATCACTTTGAAACAAAGAATTATGTATTTATGATCAAAGGATTAAGAGAATAGAAATGTGGATCTAGAACAGAAAGTTTAGGAGTGCAAAAGGTGAGAAAATTATGTGGGATGAACCAGTATTTATATCAAGAAAATTTACTGTTCTGGAGCGTGGTCGGTCCCCTTAATGATTAAGGGGGCCGCCTAAGGAATTAAGGGGGCCGCCCCTTCAGAACATTGGATTTTCTTGTCTTCTAGTGGGGAAAATTTTTCTGGATAAAATTTGCCATTTTTGGTTGGAAATTTGAAATCATATATTTATAATGAATTAAACATATTCTTTTAATTCCAAAAGTGATTTTGTAAAAGATATAGAATGTTTAATACATTTTATAAAAATTCTAGTGATTAGAAAAATTTCCTTTGATCATGAAATGCAATAAACATTTTGTTTATTCATACCTTAAGTGATATGGATGCAAAGATAAATATTAAGCACTAAAAACTTGTTTACGTCATAAGTTTTAGATTAATGAGTTTATGCTTTGTAATTATCAAACCATAGAGATATTGGTAATATGGTAACAATGTTTTTAGACATTGTTTATGTCAACACTTATACTACTAGCTATACTAAAATCCCAAAAGCCCTGATTACCTTAACCAATTGTACCCCAAAAAAGACACTAGACCAGACCTGCTTGGAGAAGCTCACTGGGTGCAGGGGAGATGAAAGTCCAAACAGCTTAATTGGAGATCAAATTTAGGCAAGTAAATGAATCTCAAAATTTGAAAATCCTTTTGATTATGAAATATTAGCTACCAATTATCACAGAAAACCAACTTTCATGAAATTTGAATAATGTTTGAGCGTTAAACAGCAAGTCTAAAAACTTTTAAAAAAGTTACTGATGTAGGTTAGAAAATGGGTGAGAACCAATTTTTTATCGAATGGGGTCATAATACTAGATGCTATACTAACTTTAAGATCTATTTTGAGTATGTTTATTCAACTAAAGTGACCACAAATTAGTATGCCCTATTAATTCCTACTTAACCTGTCCTAAATCCTCAACGTTCAATCAACCATTGCAAATCCTATATTACTACCCAAATCTGATTAAATCCACCCTAATACAACTTCTAATATAAGATAAAACCTATATGAATTTCAAATAGTGGCTAGAATAAGTTTGACCATCAGAAGTCCAGATAAATCAAACACCCCTTATAAGCTTACTGATGTGATCCAATGGCCTAACAACTAATTCAAAGCAATTTTATCCTCAAACTTTGATCAATATCAAATGCAATAAACCAAATCCAAAACAGTAAACTAGGAACAAACAATAACACAGATTCACAAATCCAAGATAATGACAGTGAATGAAAAACTAGTGAACAATAAACCATAAACAAATAATGAAATGACAAACTAAAGTAACTACTAACTAATAGTTAAGCAAAAACAAATAACAAACAGGAATAAGCAACAATTAAGAGATCTGCACTACTTATTACTAAAATGCAACTTAAAGTGAAATTTAAAAATGGAACTTACAAACAAATTCCCCCTCAGCAGAACAGAGGGGGTTCTCTATGCTTGCCTGTCTTTGTGACAGGCCAAAAGCTCCAAATTGACTGTCAAACTCCAATGCTTATACTCAGCTTATTGAATAAGCTTATTTTGACTTTGGTTGACTAAAAGCTTTTGAATAATTGAGAACAGTAACAACAAATAATTTCACCACCAAGCTCTTATTTAAACTAAACTGAATGAATAATTTTAAGCTTAAAACAGAATTGAAAGTAACTGAAGTAGGAAATTAAATTGAAAGGAAATGACTGAAAATTGAACTTATATTAAAACTGAATTGAGTTTACAAATTTTGAAAGCAGAATTACAATAATAAGCTAAGCTAATTTACTCTACTCCTAACCTAATCTAACCTAAAAGTCTAACAGAATACATGATGTGAGGGGAGAGGTATATATAGCCGTATGTGGAGGATGCCAGGTCACCTATCTATGTGAAGGTTGTGTTTTCTCTGATTCCTTTTTAACCCTTGATGCGTTTCCAGATAATTCCAATCATTGTGAGCCCTTAGATTTGAATGACTGAATTGATTGATCCTACGTGTGCCTTCCCATTGGTCCACGTATCCATGACTGACATACTCTGACTTATTCTGACCCTTCTAGAAGCCCAATCATGAGGTGATAATTACCCAATCGGGGTAATTTTTAGGATGAGGGGGTTAGGGTTCTTGGCGTGAACAGTAATTATGCTGGGTTAATATAATTTGGGGGTAAAGTTTGGGGCGGGAATTGGTATTAGGTAGTGATTTTATTAAAGGGGTGTTGTTGACCGGGTAGGAAAGTGTTGACCTGATAAATAAAAAAGGACTGGATCGGGTATGTTAATGAAGGGTGGTGGGCTTTTGTTTGTTATGGGCTTAGGTAATATTGGGTCAAGTAAAGGTTTTATTTTTAGGATATTAGGCATTAATTTCACAAGGACCATTAATGTAGATTTTGAAATTATAGGGACCTGTTCTGCCAACTTGAAATCTTTATCCAGGGACCAATCTTGAACATCATTGAATTATTGAGGGACCTTTTATGATTTTTCAAAATTATTCTTCAGGGACCATTCTTGTCAATATCTGAAAATACAGGGACTGAAATTGCCATTTTCACCAAACTTTTCCCAGGGACTAATTATGCAACTTTATGATTTTCTGAGGACTTCTATTGTCATTTTGAGCTTTCTTTGATCATTTTGCTTCCCCAGCTTCGGCTTTTGACCTTTTTCTAATCTCGTGCTCGTTTTTTTCGGTTTTGGCTTTGTTTTTGTTCATTTTTCACATATCCGTACTTGCACATACACAAATACAAAAACATACATTCTCTTAGCATATTTGGTTAGTATTTGGTGTATTTGGTCTGATTTTAGGTCTAAAAAGGATGTGTGAAAAAGTACACATCAATTTGTTTTTGGAGGAAGTAGCAACAAGGACAATAGTGGGTGTGGTTGATGACTTGATCTAGGTTTAGAGAGTGAGGTAGGCAATTTGAGTATGGAGAGGAGGGAGGTTTGTGCAAGGTGCGTTGTGCAAGATGCATGGCATTAAGATCACGAAGATCACGGATTTGGTTGATTTCTTCACAGAATTTTTGCTTTTCCGTGGTGATGTGGAGTGAGTCATTTGGTGGAGGTGGATGAATAGGGGTTTTGTAGTTGGTAGTGAAGTTATTGGAGGTGTAGTTTGATGATTGACCAAAGTGATATGGATCATTGTAGTTGGATGGAAGTTGAGATGTGTGATTTGGGATGAAGTTGGATGTTTGGCCAATGTGGTAAGGTTTGTAGAGTGGTTCAAAGGAGTGTCCTTGTGGGTTTTGGAGTGTAGTTGGGAAAGTAAGTGTGTTTGAGGTGTTGATTGATTACCAAATTCACTTGTTGTGATGGATTTGTTTCGAGGGCTTTGTTTCTTTCGCCACATGGGCTTTTCGGTCATCCTTGCTAGCTTAGAGGACTTTGATTTTGGTTTATTGGGAGAAGTCATAATTGGAATGGTTGATCAAGGATATGTGATGAGAAGAGGTATTTATAGTGTGATGATTATGTATTAATGGAAGGATAATAAGTGGAGGATTTGCTAGACAAAATGTGTTTGTGAAATTAGGGAAGTGAAGAATCAAAGTAGGGTGAAATGGGCTAAAAAGTAGAAGTTAAACAGGGAATCTCGCCCTTCAGGTGTCCGCCCCCCTTAATTAATGGCCGACCCCTTTAATTTTAAGGGGGCCGCCCTTTATAATTATGTGGGCCGCCCAGGGCCTGGTTCCCAGATTGCCAGAAATGAGTTTATGGCAGAATTCTTCTAGAAAGATGTTTGTTTGGAGGTTTAGTTTTGGGCAAGTTCATTTCTTTAGGCAACTAAGCATGTATTATTGATACGTGGGAATCGCACCAGGCTTTACCTCTCAAGGGATCTTGAGAAGCTTACAACCCCCACCAGGCAGTGTACCTGATCGTTGTAGTATAGTATAGTGACAAGTACCGGGGGATTGATCGTTCAGCTAGGAATAGTGTCGCTAGGATTAGAAAACCTAATTACTAGTGCTAAAGATGATGGAAGATTATTTTTGTATTTTTATATTTTTAGAAAGCAAATAAATATCTCGGTTTGAAGGATTTGGGCGGAATTAGTTGCTAGTCAACTAACCCAATACTAAAAATGCAATCAAAATAGAATACTAAAAATGAAAATAAACTAAATTAACTAAGGTTGTGAGCAATAAGTGGAGAAAATGTGTTTACTTAGATTTCACTACTCCCTAGACATCTTTTACACGTTAATTACTTGTTATAGTTGCGTGGATGACGGATTGTATTCCTTAATACCATTCATGGGGTGGCGCACTTACTTCCCCAATCCTATGAGTGCCTACTTCACTCCTATGTCGAGCCGTTAAAAACTCCTAACATGGGATCATTAGAAATTACTCATGCAGTAAATACAACCAATAAAACCTAGTGCACATCGGTTCATGTTTCTTAAGACGTTCAAGCATGTTACCAATTGGAGATCTGCCAGTTTTCTTAAGCCTAACATCGAAATCATTCATCCAATACAACCATAAACAAGTAATCAACACATAATTAACATCTAGGTTTCATTAGATCCAAGCAAACACAAGATAGATCTAGCCTAGCATGATGGAATTAAGACAAGAACAAGATATAGACAACCAACAAATAGACATATTGATTGAATTAAAAGAACACTTATCTTAATTACACATGAAAGGGATCAAGGGCAAAGAACCCTTGAAAAACCTGTAAAATTCGTCTTAAGTTCGGACCTAGGGTTTCTCCAAAACTTCTCTCTTTTTAATGTGAAAATTAGAAAACTATATATAGGAAATAGGGTCTAACGGCGTCAAGACAAATCTTGTGACGCCGTCACCTCGTCGCCAAATTACTTCTCGGACTGCCTTGATCTACTTTTGATGCCGTCATGTGTTAGCATTTTCCAGGCCGTCATGCATTTTACTCTTGACGCCCTACCTAGTGATGCCGTCAAATCTGTACTGAGTCGTCATGGAAAGTCATGGAATTTACTCTTGACGCCGTCAGAAATTCCTTCTTGACGCCGTCACATACTGTTCCCAGCTTAGAAAATTGAGACTTTGCCATTTTCTTCACTTTTATGCTCCAAAAGCGTCCAAAATGCCTTCTTTTCCAGATTTCACTCCCAAAGTACCTAAAATTACAAAAGGAACGATTTAGGGCAATATTTGATCAAATAAAGTCAATTCTGGGCTTAAATGACCCCCTAAAAGTGTTTCATTTTTCGCATCATCATATACCCTTACACTTGAGATTTGCTTGTCCTCAAGCAAATGCGCTTTTATTCTAGTCAAAATACAAGTTAGGGGTCATTTAACACTAATATAAAAGTAATTACAACAAATAATCGTTCCACTAAAGACCAATAGACAAGCACGGAGGTCATACACAAGCACCTCACAAATAGTGTTTAGATACTCACATCTCTCGGGTGTAATACAGTAATATCACAATATGGAAATGGAAAACATCTCTCACTACCTGTCATAGCAAAATAGATTACCATAGGCTTGGGAAAGGATCAAACCTCCACCACATGGCGTAAGCACCTAGGATAAACTATCAAAGAGGTCTTTTAAAGGGTTGTAACGTTAGGTGTAGGGATATGAAATACACGGTTTTGTTGGATAAAAGCAGTCTTTACTGGTGGCGAGTTAACAATCTTGGTCAATTACATGTACAACATGGCGTTGCTAAGCCAAGACTAGACTCGACTTAGGCTAATGAATGAAAAATAACAAAAACTTAAAATGAACATAGAATAAAACGGGATGGTAGTCCGTATGTTTTTCTTCTTTTTCTTTTTCTATTTTTTTTTCTTTTTCTTGATTTTTCGATTTTTTTTTTTTTTTTTTTTTTTTTGCATACACTCTTACCCTACCATCCAAAATAATACATCATAGGGGATGAACATTCCCCTTACACTTGAATCTTTACATGCTTTACAATAAACTATTCTAATGACTCGAATTAGGAAAATCAAAACACTTGGAGCACTTTTGAGATTAGCGTACGTATGGGGGTAATAAATGATGTTCTTCCCCATTACTCCATAAATAAGTACTTTACCCATGAGTCCCAATCGTCCCAAAACAATATGTACAAGGATATGACTCGACTTAGCAACCATGTAATCAATTAGATAGTTAACTTAGGGTTTAACAAATAACAATAATGCACTAAAGATGAGCGCATACATGGAAGGCTAAGGCGATTTGGGTGTACATTTAAGTGGGGTGTAACAAATTCTTCCTTTAAGTAAAATGCTTAAAGTTAGAAACGAAAAGATAGGCTCGTAGGGGTGTACTAAGGGTTTCGTGTACTAAAAATGAGTACAACGCTAAGGTGTGGGAAAAATTAGTTGACTTAAGTAGTCAAGCAATATGACTTAAATGGTCAAGTAATTATGATACGGGTTTAACACAAGGGTGATCCTAATGCCTCTTATCATGTAGTAAATCCTACCACACGAATGTAGTCTCACTAGCGGTCTCGGGATGCATCACTAATGCAAGTTCTAGAATCTAAATGCTACCGGTACACTCATAAGCACTAATAGTAAATGCTTTTCCTATCAAATCTAAAGGCGAACCTCACATATTTGGGTGGAAAATTTTTCTGAATATACGGTTATGTGCTAGTCATACAATCTCCTATCCATGAGACGCTTGCTATGGCTAAAGTTTCACTCCTAAATGTTGTAAAAAATTTTAAATTTGGCGCTAAAATTGCACTAACAAGTATTTCTCATAGTTTTATTACACATCTACTATTAAACAAAGCAAACTCAAGTGAAAGTGTATTTGTAAGGTATCATCATTTTACCCTCCCCTTACACTTAGGATGAACATTGTCCCCAATGTTCAAGTAAAGAATGTAAAAGTGAAATAGTAAAACAAATGAAATCAACTACTCCCCTGATTCGCTCGGTATGGATAATAGGGTGGCCAGGTTAGATCTTCCTCTAAGAAAATGAACAATCAAAGTTTCCCTTCCAGAATATAAATCATCTTCTTGTCATACACATATATAACCTGTAAATCCTGAGAAAATAGACAAGACAACCTCGCATAAAATCAGCGGCATCCTATATAAGTTACTAAATCCTAGAAAACAAAATAAGATATAATGCTTGTGGAATGAAGTTTGCAGATTTCCTGGAGATTATAAAACTTAATAATTCACAAAAACCATAAGACTCCATTAGAAAAACAAAACCGGTAAAATTTCCAGATTTTTTTACCCGTGACGCCGTCAGGATTGACCTGCAGAAATTCTTATGTTAAGTTTCCGGAAAATTTCTGGAAAAACTTGGTTCTACTTCCTGGAAAATCTTGCAAAACTTCATTATGACTCAATACAAGCATTTGACTATAACAAATACGAATATACATGTTCATTTAATATTGTGAAGAATCATGATCGGCTTGTTTCTTAAAAACATATTTGGGGTTTCCCCTTACACTTATCTTTTGCAAAAATACTTTTAGGTGGAGTTAAGACTAGGCCAAAACAACAAAGTAAAGTATTTCCACTTTTTAATTGAGAAACATGATCAACCAACAATAAAAATAAAGCATGCATACGGAAGCAAATAACAAACAAACAAACAAATAAAATGAAAATCACACAAAGCATGGGTTGCCTCCCAAGAAGCGCTTTTATTTATTTACGAGTCTTGTAGCTAGACTCAAGGTCATGGGTTACCGTGTATCGCTTATGCTCACATAAACAAATGTGAGCCATCGAATAGTCGCCTCATCTTTCTTATACTCATCTCCTAACTCTAGACATCCCCGATAGTATATTTTATTCTTTTCATGAGTATACTTAAACCCTTTTCTCTTATCATTCTCACTTAGCATTTCTATGGGTGGATACCTACTACACTTCTCCATGGAAAAATCCTTGAACCTAGGGTGTGTGCGGGGCATTTGATAGACAAAATCCTCATCCCCATTCGAGAATGTAATTAACCCTTCTATGAGTTTTTCATCGTGATTGGTCAACCGTTTGAAAGGTCTTCTAAACACAACTTGGGTCAACTTATCATCAATAAATTCTCCTAGATTCTCCATAACCATGAACTCAACAAGATAAACCAAACTTCCTACAAACACATGCAATGGTATTGCCCTAGCAATAATGTTTTCTCCTTTGTATTCTAACTCATCTACCATGATTTTATTATATTCATTACGCGAGATTATGTTCATTGGGAGAGATGAGTTAAGATAGGCGTTAAAGCTCTTAAATCCGATCTTACAAGGAAATTGCATGTTGAATGAACTATCACACTCAATCCTAGTTCTAGGGTCAACACACCTAAGAGGGTTTATTTCCTCTTCCATCCTATTCTCATTAATCACATCACCATCATCAAGATCCTCATCGGAGTCTGAATAGTAAAAAGGACTAGCCCTACGGTCATCATCATGATCAGACTCCTCTAACTCAGAATTATTGTTAAAGTGGTGGTTGGGCGAGAGGTTAGGCGGGTTCTCATTCTCAACTAAAGGGAGTGGGGCGGGCATTTGGAAAATCCTACGACGAAAAACACGAATAACTGGAATCAAACGATCAATGTCATTGTTATCCACCGAAATAGTTTACGAACAAAGGAAACAAAAAAATAAGATAGACTAAAGAAACATAAAAATGAAAATAAAATCTTACTAGAAAGGAATCTAGCAAGTAGACCTAATAAAAAGAAATTCTAACCTAGACAATAACTATTCCCCGGGCTGCGGCGCCAAAAACTTGATACGTGGGAATCGCACCAGGCTTTACCTCTCAAGGGATCTTGAGAAGCTTACAACCCCCACCAGGCAGTGTACCTGATCGTTGTAGTATAGTATAGTGACAAGTACCGGGGGATTGGTCGTTCAGCTAGGAATAGTGTCGCTAGGATTAGAAAACCTAATTACTAGTGCTAAAGATGATGGAAGATTATTTTTGTATTTTTATATTTTTTAGAAAGCAAGTAAATATCTCGGGTTTGAAGGATTTGGGCGAAATTAGTTGCTAGTCAACTAACCCAATACTAAAAATGCAATCAAAATAGAATACTAAAAATGAAAATAAACTAAATTAACTAAGGTTGTGAGCAATAAGTGGAGAAAATGTGTTTACTTAGATTTCACTACTCCCTAGACATCTTTTACACGTTAATTACTTGTTATAGTTGCGTGGATGACGGATTGTATTCGTTAATACCATTCATGGGGTGGCGCACTTACTTCCCCAATCCTATGAGTGCCTACTTCACTCCTATGTCGAGCCGTTAAAAACTCCTAACATGGGATCATTAGAAATTACTCATGCAGTAAATACAACCAATAAAACCTAGTGCACATCGGTTCATGTTTCTTAAGACGTTCAAGCATGTTACCAATTGGAGATCTGCCAGTTTTCTTAAGCCTAACATCGAAATCATTCATCCAATACAACCATAAACAAGTAATCAACACATAATTAACATCTAGGTTTCATTAGATCCAAGCAAACACAAGATAGATCTAGCCTAGCATGATGGAATTAAGACAAGAACAAGATATAGACAACCAACAAATAGACATATTGATTGAATTAAAAGAACACTTATCTTAATTACACATGAAAGGGATCAAGGGCAAAGAACCCTTGAAAAACCTGTAAAATTCGTCTTAAGTTCGGACCTAGGGTTTCTCCAAAACTTCTCTCTTTTTAATGTGAAAATTAGAAAACTATATATAGGAAATAGGGTCTAACGGCGTCAAGACAAATCTTGTGACGCCGTCACCTCGTCGCCAAATTACTTCTCGGACTGCCTTGATCTACTTTTGATGCCGTCATGTGTTAGCATTTTCCAGGCCGTCATGCATTTTACTCTTGACGCCCTACCTAGTGATGCCGTCAAATCTGTACTGAGTCGTCATGGAAAGTCATGGAATTTACTCTTGACGCCGTCAGAAATTCCTTCTTGACGCCGTCACATACTGTTCCCAGCTTAGAAAATTGAGACTTTGCCATTTTCTTCACTTTTATGCTCCAAAAGCGTCCAAAATGCCTTCTTTTCCAGATTTCACTCCCAAAGTACCTAAAATTACAAAAGGAACGATTTAGGGCAATATTTGATCAAATAAAGTCAATTCTGGGCTTAAATGACCCCCTAAAAGTGTTTCATTTTTCGCATCATCATATACCCTTACACTTGAGATTTGCTTGTCCTCAAGCAAATGCGCTTTTATTCTAGTCAAAATACAAGTTAGGGGTCATTTAACACTAATATAAAAGTAATTACAACAAATAATCGTTCCACTAAAGACCAATAGACAAGCACGGAGGTCATACACAAGCACCTCACAAATAGTGTTTAGATACTCACATCTCTCGGGTGTAATACAGTAATATCACAATATGGAAATGGAAAACATCTCTCACTACCTGTCATAGCAAAATAGATTACCATAGGCTTGGGAAAGGATCAAACCTCCACCACATGGCGTAAGCACCTAGGATAAACTATCAAAGAGGTCTTTTAAAGGGTTGTAACGTTAGGTGTAGGGATATGAAATACACGGTTTTGTTGGATAAAAGCAGTCTTTACTGGTGGCGAGTTAACAATCTTGGTCAATTACATGTACAACATGGCGTTGCTAAGCCAAGACTA
Organism: Artemisia argyi; assembly: GCA_030686995.1. Lineage (NCBI taxonomy): Eukaryota > Viridiplantae > Streptophyta > Magnoliopsida > Asterales > Asteraceae > Artemisia > Artemisia argyi. The sequence continues at coordinate 35,971,504 of CM060677.1, read as the reverse complement.
GACTCGACTTAGGCTAATGAATGAAAAATAACAAAAACTTAAAATGAACATAGAATAAAACGGGATGGTAGTCCGTATGTTTTTCTTCTTTTTCTTTTTCTATTTTTTTTTCTTTTTCTTGATTTTTCGATTTTTTTTTTTTTTTTTTTTTTTTTTGCATACACTCTTACCCTACCATCCAAAATAATACATCATAGGGGATGAACATTCCCCTTACACTTGAATCTTTACATGCTTTACAATAAACTATTCTAATGACTCGAATTAGGAAAATCAAAACACTTGGAGCACTTTTGAGATTAGCGTACGTATGGGGGTAATAAATGATGTTCTTCCCCATTACTCCATAAATAAGTACTTTACCCATGAGTCCCAATCGTCCCAAAACAATATGTACAAGGATATGACTCGACTTAGCAACCATGTAATCAATTAGATAGTTAACTTAGGGTTTAACAAATAACAATAATGCACTAAAGATGAGCGCATACATGGAAGGCTAAGGCGATTTGGGTGTACATTTAAGTGGGGTGTAACAAATTCTTCCTTTAAGTAAAATGCTTAAAGTTAGAAACGAAAAGATAGGCTCGTAGGGGTGTACTAAGGGTTTCGTGTACTAAAAATGAGTACAACGCTAAGGTGTGGGAAAAATTAGTTGACTTAAGTAGTCAAGCAATATGACTTAAATGGTCAAGTAATTATGATACGGGTTTAACACAAGGGTGATCCTAATGCCTCTTATCATGTAGTAAATCCTACCACACGAATGTAGTCTCACTAGCGGTCTCGGGATGCATCACTAATGCAAGTTCTAGAATCTAAATGCTACCGGTACACTCATAAGCACTAATAGTAAATGCTTTTCCTATCAAATCTAAAGGCGAACCTCACATATTTGGGTGGAAAATTTTTCTGAATATACGGTTATGTGCTAGTCATACAATCTCCTATCCATGAGACGCTTGCTATGGCTAAAGTTTCACTCCTAAATGTTGTAAAAAATTTTAAATTTGGCGCTAAAATTGCACTAACAAGTATTTCTCATAGTTTTATTACACATCTACTATTAAACAAAGCAAACTCAAGTGAAAGTGTATTTGTAAGGTATCATCATTTTACCCTCCCCTTACACTTAGGATGAACATTGTCCCCAATGTTCAAGTAAAGAATGTAAAAGTGAAATAGTAAAACAAATGAAATCAACTACTCCCCTGATTCGCTCGGTATGGATAATAGGGTGGCCAGGTTAGATCTTCCTCTAAGAAAATGAACAATCAAAGTTTCCCTTCCAGAATATAAATCATCTTCTTGTCATACACATATATAACCTGTAAATCCTGAGAAAATAGACAAGACAACCTCGCATAAAATCAGCGGCATCCTATATAAGTTACTAAATCCTAGAAAACAAAATAAGATATAATGCTTGTGGAATGAAGTTTGCAGATTTCCTGGAGATTATAAAACTTAATAATTCACAAAAACCATAAGACTCCATTAGAAAAACAAAACCGGTAAAATTTCCAGATTTTTTTACCCGTGACGCCGTCAGGATTGACCTGCAGAAATTCTTATGTTAAGTTTCCGGAAAATTTCTGGAAAAACTTGGTTCTACTTCCTGGAAAATCTTGCAAAACTTCATTATGACTCAATACAAGCATTTGACTATAACAAATACGAATATACATGTTCATTTAATATTGTGAAGAATCATGATCGGCTTGTTTCTTAAAAACATATTTGGGGTTTCCCCTTACACTTATCTTTTGCAAAAATACTTTTAGGTGGAGTTAAGACTAGGCCAAAACAACAAAGTAAAGTATTTCCACTTTTTAATTGAGAAACATGATCAACCAACAATAAAAATAAAGCATGCATACGGAAGCAAATAACAAACAAACAAACAAATAAAATGAAAATCACACAAAGCATGGGTTGCCTCCCAAGAAGCGCTTTTATTTATTTACGAGTCTTGTAGCTAGACTCAAGGTCATGGGTTACCGTGTATCGCTTATGCTCACATAAACAAATGTGAGCCATCGAATAGTCGCCTCATCTTTCTTATACTCATCTCCTAACTCTAGACATCCCCGATAGTATATTTTATTCTTTTCATGAGTATACTTAAACCCTTTTCTCTTATCATTCTCACTTAGCATTTCTATGGGTGGATACCTACTACACTTCTCCATGGAAAAATCCTTGAACCTAGGGTGTGTGCGGGGCATTTGATAGACAAAATCCTCATCCCCATTCGAGAATGTAATTAACCCTTCTATGAGTTTTTCATCGTGATTGGTCAACCGTTTGAAAGGTCTTCTAAACACAACTTGGGTCAACTTATCATCAATAAATTCTCCTAGATTCTCCATAACCATGAACTCAACAAGATAAACCAAACTTCCTACAAACACATGCAATGGTATTGCCCTAGCAATAATGTTTTCTCCTTTGTATTCTAACTCATCTACCATGATTTTATTATATTCATTACGCGAGATTATGTTCATTGGGAGAGATGAGTTAAGATAGGCGTTAAAGCTCTTAAATCCGATCTTACAAGGAAATTGCATGTTGAATGAACTATCACACTCAATCCTAGTTCTAGGGTCAACACACCTAAGAGGGTTTATTTCCTCTTCCATCCTATTCTCATTAATCACATCACCATCATCAAGATCCTCATCGGAGTCTGAATAGTAAAAAGGACTAGCCCTACGGTCATCATCATGATCAGACTCCTCTAACTCAGAATTATTGTTAAAGTGGTGGTTGGGCGAGAGGTTAGGCGGGTTCTCATTCTCAACTAAAGGGAGTGGGGCGGGCATTTGGAAAATCCTACGACGAAAAACACGAATAACTGGAATCAAACGATCAATGTCATTGTTATCCACCGAAATAGTTTACGAACAAAGGAAACAAAAAAATAAGATAGACTAAAGAAACATAAAAATGAAAATAAAATCTTACTAGAAAGGAATCTAGCAAGTAGACCTAATAAAAAGAAATTCTAACCTAGACAATAACTATTCCCCGGGCTGCGGCGCCAAAAACTTGATACGTGGGAATCGCACCAGGCTTTACCTCTCAAGGGATCTTGAGAAGCTTACAACCCCCACCAGGCAGTGTACCTGATCGTTGTAGTATAGTATAGTGACAAGTACCGGGGGATTGGTCGTTCAGCTAGGAATAGTGTCGCTAGGATTAGAAAACCTAATTACTAGTGCTAAAGATGATGGAAGATTATTTTTGTATTTTTATATTTTTTAGAAAGCAAGTAAATATCTCGGGTTTGAAGGATTTGGGCGAAATTAGTTGCTAGTCAACTAACCCAATACTAAAAATGCAATCAAAATAGAATACTAAAAATGAAAATAAACTAAATTAACTAAGGTTGTGAGCAATAAGTGGAGAAAATGTGTTTACTTAGATTTCACTACTCCCTAGACATCTTTTACACGTTAATTACTTGTTATAGTTGCGTGGATGACGGATTGTATTCGTTAATACCATTCATGGGGTGGCGCACTTACTTCCCCAATCCTATGAGTGCCTACTTCACTCCTATGTCGAGCCGTTAAAAACTCCTAACATGGGATCATTAGAAATTACTCATGCAGTAAATACAACCAATAAAACCTAGTGCACATCGGTTCATGTTTCTTAAGACGTTCAAGCATGTTACCAATTGGAGATCTGCCAGTTTTCTTAAGCCTAACATCGAAATCATTCATCCAATACAACCATAAACAAGTAATCAACACATAATTAACATCTAGGTTTCATTAGATCCAAGCAAACACAAGATAGATCTAGCCTAGCATGATGGAATTAAGACAAGAACAAGATATAGACAACCAACAAATAGACATATTGATTGAATTAAAAGAACACTTATCTTAATTACACATGAAAGGGATCAAGGGCAAAGAACCCTTGAAAAACCTGTAAAATTCGTCTTAAGTTCTGACCTAGGGTTTCTCCAAAACTTCTCTCTTTTTAATGTGAAAATTAGAAAACTATATATAGGAAATAGGGTCTGACGGCGTCAAGACAAATCTTGTGACGCCGTCACCTCGCCGCCAAAATACTTCTCGGACTGCCTTGATCTACTTTTGACGCCGTCATGTGTTAGCATTTTCCAGGCCGTCATGCATTTTACTCTTGATGCCCTACCTAGTGACTCACTCAAATCTGTACTGGGTCGTCATGGAAAGTCATGGAATTTACTCTTGACGCCGTCAGAAATTCCTTCTTGACGTCGTTACCTACTGTTCCCAGCTTGGAAAATTGAGACTTTGCCGTTTTCTTCACTTTTATGCTCTAAAAACGTCCAAAATGCCTTCTTTTCCAGATTTCACTCCCAAAGTACCTAAAATCACAAAAGGAACGATTTAGGGCAATATTTGATCAAATAAAGTCAATTCCGGGCTTAAATGACCCCCTAAAAGTGATTCATTTTTCGCCACATCAATTATCTTAATGAAGTATGCATGGAAAGTATATTTGTAGGCAAATAAGCATATAATATAATTTCATGCAAAGACAATAATGTAAAAGAGCAAATAAGCAAGTCATATTTCCTAAGACAACTAACTTAGTGTGAGGGCAAAGGCAACTAGTGAGTGGGAAGCTATTGATGGAACAAATGTGACAAATTGATTCTTGAATTTGTTCTAGTGTGTGCCTATAAGCAACATTTGTTAATATGCGATTGCTTAGACTCCTAGTGCAAAGATTAATATATCCTAAGAAGCAATCCACATTCTCCTTGATCCAATTTGCTTGACCCATGATTGCCAAGGATATATATTAGATTATATATTTTGGCAATTCATGTGATCTTTCATGCATGATTTTTAAAGAAGGTTTTTAGCATTATTCAAAATGAAAGAAAGAAAAGAAATGATTTTCATGTGTCTCCTAGAAGTGAGAATTGTTTAGATAAGATAGATTGGGTTTTATAAAAATGTTTATGCAATGTAGAACGCCCAATCTTCAATTTTGTGTGAAATAGATACCTAGACTCAGAGATGAAGAAAAGAAAAGAAAGCAATTTTATGCAATAAGTAATTAGTGAAAATGCAATAGAATTTTGTCAATTTGCTCCATCATTCCTAATTATAAACGCAAGTGGTTAAAAAGATCATGCTTAAGGGGTTTAGTGAATATAACTGCAGTGTTAGTTATTTAATTAACAATATCAACACAAGGACATATACTTAACAATTTTGGAAGTTTGAGTTATAAACAGAGAAAACGTACCTTGCGTCTTTAAATGATTTAACTCAATAAGACTTACAAGCTTGTGAAATGAAGAAACAACGAATTCCCAAGAAGACCGTAGAGAGAAAGCAACGCAATAGAATACACATAACAAGACAACACCATAGTATCGCAAGCAAGTTCTTGAAGCATAATTACGTGACGGTTTAAATGCATGTCATAATGGATCGCCAAACTTCACGTATATGCAAGTGTGTCAACTTCGTGATTTTGACACCTAACATGTAAAATAACTTGGTACCCAAAATCTTATGGGTCCTAGATGGTTAGTTACAACATCTATTGCATTTAAAATGCATATAGTATAGATGTTAATAACAAGTGCAAGAATTCCTTATCAATATGTTTTCACATAATGATAATGGCTTTCTTGTCTAAAGAGATAAACAATTATTATAACTAGAGTAATTTTCTAAATTTCTCCACTAGGTTTCACAAACTTTATTTGCTTTGCTTTATTTGTCGAAGTATCATTAGCATTAAATCCTAAGCCGGTTTTGTCATCAAAAGCTTTTTGAATATTAAGTAAGTATATAAGAGATTTGAAACTATTTTCAAATTTAGATAGTATTTTTCCTTTTTCATTTTACTTTCTCATTTCTAATTTGAAGTCTTGGCAATTTTTACATTGAAGATCAATTTCAATATTATTTTCAAGTCTAGACATATTATCTTCTAAAATTATTCCTTTTTCAAAATTTTCTTCAGTAAATGTTGAAGTTTCATTTCTAAACGTGATTTTTGAGTCTATGTTGCAAAAACGTTTGAAGTTGTTTTATGCTTTTGAAAATTCTAATATGAATTGATCATAGCAAAAATGTTTGGTTTCGGATTGTACCTCATTTGTGGCTTTATATGCTTCACAACCTTCACATGCTATATAATGATCATCTTCACCGTCCATGTTGCTCCATGTTTCATTTATAATCTTTCTTCGGATTTGGCTCATGTATTCTTCGTCATTGATACCTTCAATGACCACATTTGAACTAGTAGTACTTGTATTTACTTCAACTAAATGTTTGTCTATTAAATTTTCTAAAACAATTAATTCTTGTGCAACATCGAGTTTATCATCTTTGGCTCGACATTTCCCTTGGTGAAAGTTTAAAAGATATTTTCAAATATCATTTGCCGTTTTACAAAAAAATACTCTTTCGTATTCAACTCTTGGTAGAGTTTTATAAATCATTAGTTTGGCTTTAGTATTTTTATCAATCTTTGTTTCGGGGTAATTGTATTGATTTTCAAAATTCGTTTTTGTTTGAATATCACCAATTGAAATTCGTGCCAAAGATCTTGATCTATTGATTTCACATAATTTTCAAATTTATTTTTCCATTCACAAAAATTATCATTTTCAAAATATGGTGGTTCAAATATCATGTTCTCTTCTAAATATTTTTCTGATTCCATAGATCGATTTCAAGTTTTAAAATACAATTTATTTTAAAAGCCTTGTTTAACGTAGCTCTGATGCCAATTATGGAAAACTAGAAAGGGGGGGGGGTTGAATAGTTTTACGTCGTTTTCTATTTATAAAATGGTTGTCAAAAGATAACTTCAATTTAAGTTTTGTTTTGAAAACTATACTTGATCGAAATGATCAATTGAACATGTATATGTGTATATATGTATTTTATCCTTTTAGGTTATTTGTAAAAGCTTTATTTTTGTGAATGAACTTTTAGTTTGATCTTTGTGTGAAATCAATATTAGCACAATATGATAAGTTGTAACAATAGGTAAATGTCTATGTCTATGTAAGTAAAAATGATATAGATAAGATAATAAGTTAAAGATGGAAGGATCAAACCGAGACACAAATGATTTATAGTGGTCCGGCTACAAGTACACCTTTCTTACCCTACTCCACTCCTCGAGTCACCTGCTCGAGAGTTTTCTTCACTAAATCAACGAACTCCCTTTTGGCGAAGAAACCTTACACGACTTTTGCTTACACCAATTAACGACACTAAGCTAAATGTCGAGTTCTGATCGTAGCTAGAACCAATCTCACACCACTAGTCACTACACACCTTTTTCACAACTTCTTCACACCACACATTCTCCTTCACAACACTACTTCTTCTTCTTCACAACACTACTTCTTCTACTTCACAACACAACTTCTTCTTCACTACTTCTCTACACTACTAACACACCTAAATCTACCTATTACAAAACTTCTACACCTTTACAAGTAATTTACACAACTACTAACAATATTCACACATCTACAATACTTCTTGACTAGATGTTGAAGGAGTATTCTTCTCTTGCACTTTGAATGATGAGGGATTGGATCACTTGAAACAAGAACTTATAATCTTATGATCAAAGGATTTAGAAATATGATTTGAGAGGATTTGGACAGAAAGTTATAGTGCAAAAGGTGAGGAAAAAATGCATGATTGAACCAGTATTTATAGGCAAAGATTTCTGACAATAGGAGCGTGCCGGCCCCCTTGAATGGTGGTCGGCCCCCTTAAAATTAAGGGGGCCGCCCTCCTGTAACGGCCATAAATCTTTGTCTTTTCTGGGGAAAGTTTATTTGGTGAAAATTTAACTAATTTTGGTTAAAAATTTGAATTCATATATTTATTATGAATTACACATCTTCCTTTAATTACCAAAATTGTTTTTCTAAATATATAAAATGTTTATACCATTTTATAAAATTTGTAATGATTAAATAAATCTTCCTTTGATCATAAAATGTATTAGGCAATTGTTTATTCATACCTTAAGTGATTAAGTTGGATATAATGATATTTTGTCACTAAATACTTGTTTACGTAATGATTTTACGTTTAATGATTTAAGATTTTGTGATCGTCAAAACATAGGGAAATCGAGAAATATTAATAACGTTTTTACGCATTATTTATATCAACATTTACAATTTTTCTAATTCGAATTTAATATTGGTCTAATTTGTAGTTAAAAACGCAATAAAACGCAATGCGTACATTTTTGTACAAATTAAAAAAAGTAAAAAGAACATCACTTTTTGAATCTTACATTAATAAAATGATAAGTGGTGCGTTGTGGTAAAAAAAATAATGCATTTAATAAAATTTTAACACTAAAAGTTTAAGCTAGACACTTTATCAAATACCTTGTGCGTAATAAGTGTGCAAAAAGTATGATTAAAACATCATCTTTAACGTGTCATATCTCACTCATATGACATCTGATTTGAGTGTTCGAATTTCTGAGTAAAGAATGGGTAAAAAGCTTCAACTTTCGTGTTTTAAGTTTTATGTAATTCGGCTTTTAAGCTAGACAAAATTAGAACCGAAATTGCTGAAAATTTTAAGAAATCAGTACCCACTTAAAAAGTTAAAAAAAAAGAACAAAAAAAGAAAAAAAGTATTGTGATTCATATATCAAAATGCATATCAAATTAAAGAGGATTAAATTATAGAAATTATAGTGAGATCAATTTTTTCTAAAAGTTTGTTGTTTGAAAATTATGACAACTTAAATTTCGAAGGTGAATTTAAAAAATGAGTTAATTACCAAATTACCCCTTTTCAAATTGAAGAAATAGATATTTGGTTATTGTTTAAATTATGCGGTTATTTCTACATATAGGTTATGAACTTTAAAAAATTTCCTATGTTAGGTAATATACTCTCAAAAATATTAAGTTAGGTAACCAAACTTTATACTTTGTTCAATGTTAGGTAATTATGCCAGGTGTCGCAACTGGTAACCGGTGCAACCGGTTATCATTGTACACATCACTATTTTTAAATACATTTTTAATTGGATAAAATGACATAAATACCCTCATCTTCAACCCGGAGATTAGTTGTCTTCTTCCTATTCTACTTTTCTGACTGTAGATTTATAAAGTAATGACCAACTATGAGCCAGGGAATATAAAAGAAGGAACACAGTGACTTTTGACCTTAAACCGTTAGGTAGTAATCAATTGGAATATAAACATAACATTGTAGCAAAAGTAAACCAAAATCAAACACAAACTGATCATCATTGTTATGAAATGCCAAACAAAAACACTACAATTAGAACCAAAAACCAAATATCTTATCTAACAAAAATAAACCAAAATACAAATGGATTGAAAGCTCAAACCATTGATCATTGACTTGTGTTTTCATGGTCTATTGAATGATTTAAGGGTTGTTTTTGGAATTGTGAGGGTTTTGATTGGAATTTGATGAGGAACAAAACCAAGAAAGGAAAAGTGAAAATGGAGTTTCATTATCTTGATTTGTGTTTTCTTGATTTGTTTTTTGATTAAAATTTTGGTTTTTGTTCGTGGGTTTGAGGTGTTTAATTTAGGGTTTAGGTATAAAGAGTGGAAGAAAGAGAGAAAAGAAAGTTATTAGCATTTATATGATGTCACATGTGGGCCCAAAAAACGTTGTCGGTAATATTAACTAACTTTGCCGGTTTTACAAAGTTTGGTTACCTAACTTAGTATTTTTGAGAGTATATTTACCTAACATAGGAAATTTTATCAAGATCCGACGGATGATTTTACTTTGTAGGCATTCTTAATTTGATCTCACTTTGTATAGGATCTCATATAATCCAATATTAACAGGTAACAACATACTTCATCTACTTATTACCAATGTTTTGAAAATCGGGTTTGAAATCGACCCAGTCGAGTCATCGTGTCAACCGGTTCGACCCGGTTTTCAATTTATTATTTTTTTATTTTTTTACCAGGTCAACCGGTTCGACCGTCGAGTCAACCCGGGTGTAATTAAATTTTTTTGAAAAAACGAAACCCGGCCGGATTTCGAGAACCGGGTTGACCCGGGTCACTCAAAACCCGACGGTCTAACCGGTTGACCCAGTTTTAGAAACCGAGTTTTTTTTTACCCTTTTATTGGGCGGAACCAGTCGAACCGGTTAACCTGGTCGGGTCGAACCGGGTTTCAAAACAATGCCTTATTACACAAAAATCTTCACAAAGTTTACTCTTTCTGGCAATGTTTAAAAATGACTTAAAACCAAATGAATGAAAAAAAAAAAAAAAAAAAAAAAAAAAAAAAAAATCACACATTTGAGATGCATTTATAAAATAATACATATCCCCTTAATTTTTCTCTATTTATTTGAATTGTTGCTCTAGAAATTCTTATCACTTTTCTTATTTTATATTTCTTCTCACCGAATCCCTCTCGCCCACAAATAATTAAATATGTTATATATGTTAGGATTAATTTCACATATCACTCTATTTTCATGATTAATTTTATATATACTCAAAGTGAAAGTATTAAATGCATAATGTACAATGTTTTTAATTCATCTATATTTGTTCCGGAGATTATATATTTATCCTTTTTTTTATATATTTATCCATTCTCATTTTGTTTTGCTTGAAACAATCCTTTTTAATCGTTTTTATATCATTTAACTAGACGAATACCCGTACATGACGACGAAAATCTCTAATGGTAAATAGTTATAGTTGTGATGACGTGATTAATGTTTCGTGTAACGTTTATCTTTACTACATATAGCGACAAATAACGTTCTAAAATCATAACCTCTAATAGATTTTCATCTTGGTTAGAAGCTTTTTCAACAATAAAATAAATCTTAACTCGGTCGGGTCATTTTCTATTTCTACAAACCACATTATAAGAAAATTTATAAAATAAGAATGTATTTATAGTGGTAATTGTGATGGTTGTTAAAAGTTGTAAAGCATTAAGTTCTAACTTTTAAAAAGATGGTTATTGATGGTTTACTAAAATACATTCAATCAATACGTTAAATGAGATTATACATGAGATGGTGCAAAACATCAATATGTATAAATATCAATTGAGATTAAAGATATACAGTATTAATAATTAAACTTTTCTCAGAGAAGCACATTGTTTATATACAGGAGATATGTATGACTTTAAGTTTCACAAAAGAATCAAACAAATGGTTTAGCCAGCCAGTTTCGTCTTTTCCTTAAACCCTGTCTTCTCAAAATCTACAAACCACCATTTTCATATAAAGACAAACAATAAAATAGATTCCTTTTAATCCTATACACCACTTTCATCTCTATAAATAATCACAATCCTAACACACTCACTCACTCAATCATCATCATCTTTTTTTTTTATTTTTCTTTGAATGGCTACTAATTCAGGTAATTTCTGTAAATTTAGTAGTATATGGGATATTGATTTCATGTTTTAATGTTTGTTATTGTATTGTAATACTGATTGGTGTTCCATTGTAGTTGAGATTGAGCATGTTGAAGAATCAAAAGTTCATGTTTTTAAGTCATCTTCTGAGGTAATACTTTTTATATGTTATTTTGTAGTTTGATCATGTCAAAATTTCACATATAGATGATAACTTTATTGGTTTTTTTAGTTTAATAGGGATCCTAGTTTTTAACCTTTTGGCCGGCTAATCCATGATGTTTAAGCCCTTCATATGTAATATGTTAAAGTTTACGGGTTAAAAAAATGATAGAATTGAACATAGAGTGATTAAAACAGAGCAAGTAGGCCGAAAAAAAAAGTTCTGATGTTGGTTATTTTGATGATTAGCTGCTTGAGAAGTTGCATGAAAAGTGGAGTACAGTTGAGAAGATTCCATATCCTGCAATGTATTCAAGTGTTTATGGTGGGATTATTCTTGATCCAGCAATGATGGTTATCCCGATAGACGATCATATGGTGCATCGAGGACACGGTGTGTTTGATACTGCTATCATTCTTGATGGGTAAGTGTATGATTTCTTTCACTTTGTGATATAAAAGAGAATTTACATGTGACTAATGTGTTCAAATCTGTAGGCTAGCAATGCATATTCAAAGTTATAATCTGAGCTTTGTGTTTTCAAGACGTATATGTTAAAAAGTTTGGGTACAGTGCAACTGAATATGTTAAAAATGATTATTACGGGTGAGAGAGATTAGTTTAGTAGTGATTCACGATTATTGATATTTCAGTCCAAAGGGTGTTTGGGATTGCTTCTTTAAGTACTTATCTACTTATTACTAAACCATATAAGCAGTTTCAAGTGTTTGGCTATAATTGTGTTTGTGCTTAATTTAAGGCAAATAGGTACTCCATGATAAGCATGCATATTTTTTTAGCAGATAAAAGTTTAGCATAACAATCCCAAACAGAATTTTCCAAACACCAAACATGTATTTATCTATTACCACAACCTGCAATAGAAGCATGTCCGAACACTACCTTAAGTCACCAATTTCCTACAGCTGACTAGTGTGTTATTGCGTATCACATAATCACCTTCAAAACGATAGGGACATAATTGTGTTATCAGTTTAATACCTTTGGTTGTTAGTTTTAAACATATGAAGCTTCATACTGTTATTCTGACTTCATCCAAAACCTAATAAATTATTTATTAACTTCGAAATTCGATATTCGAAATTCACAGATACATCTATGAACTTGACGGTCATCTTGATCGTTTTCTTCTATCAGCATCAAGAGCAAAAATTACTTCCCCGTTCCCAAAATCAACTCTTCGCGCCATTATCATCCAGTTGGCAGCAACATCGAAATGCACAAAAGGAACTTTAAGATATTGGTTAAGTGCGGGCCCAGGAGACTTCTTACTAACTCCTTCAGGCTGCCCAACTTCCGCCTTTTATGCAATCGTTATAGACGAAGAGTTTGCACAACACAGAGAAGGCGTGAAAGCAATAACTTCTACAATCCCCATGAAAGTACCTCTATTTGCTACAAGCAAAAATGTGAATTACCTACCAAATGTCCTTTCAAAACTAGAAGCCGAAGAAAAAGGTGCATTTGCATCCATTTGGGTGGATGATGATGGGTATGTAGCTGAGGGCCCAAATGTGAACGTGGGGTTCGTGACACATGAAAAAGAGCTTATCCTGCCCTATTTTGACAAGATTTTAAGCGGGTGCACTGCAAAAAGGCTTCTTGAATTAGCTCCACAGTTAGTTGAAAATGGGCGTTTGAAGAGTGTTAAGGTTGGGAATATAACAGTCGAGGATGCTAAACGAGCTGATGAGATGATGTATATTGGTAGCACGCTTCCTGTACTTTCAATCATTGAGTGGGATGAAAAGCCTATTGGCGATGGTAAATTACTAACAAACAAATTTTTTGGTTGTTAACCTTGAAATTGCCGGTTTTTCTGGTGGTCTAACGATGTAGTGTTTTTATTTTACAGGGAAAGTTGGAGAACTGACAATGGCGTTATCGGACCTTCTTTGGGAGGACATGGTGGCGGGTCCTGAAACACATAGGTTAAAAGTTCCTTATGTGTGAAAAACACCCGAATTTAGCATTCAAGTTTGGTGTGTATCATTTTCTCAAAAGGTGAAGATCGGTGGGATCACCCTGGTCCCATGCATCCTAAGGATGCCAACCGGACCCTCCCCTTGGTGTGTATCATTTTAGTTATTGATGTATCATGTATGAAATGGAAATCAAGATTTGAATAAAAGTTGGGCTATGTGTTTGCCTGTTTTCGATTCATTTTGCTTCAAAAAAAAAAAAAAAAAAAAAAAAAAAAAAAAAAAAAAAATTCTTAAATTTGCCCCCATGCAGGATCGAACTACAGACCTCAATTTACAAGACTGGCGCTCTACCACTGAGCTATAGGGGCTTTTTGTTGATATTTTTCTCAAACTTAATAAATTCTTAATTGGGCTTCATGTAACCAAGAATAATCTCTAGCAAGTTATTTATCTTGATGATGAAAATTTTGAACACACTAATTGATTGTTCTAAAGATACTTCAATCTGAAACTTGTAATCATACTATTATATAATACATTTTTGACTATTTTATAATTATAAAGGTTTAAAATTCAGACTTTTACTTGCTTATTATGAAAGGATTTCAAAATTAATTGGTTAGGAAGTTTGTTAGGATGTAGGTTGGTTGCTCAAGCTAAAATTATTTGGCTTAACCACATCTACCATCTCTACTTATAAAGCATAAAGACAACTAAACGTGTAATTGAATAACGCAAAATATAGTCACAAGTATCCGCTGCCGCATTGTACGAGTACCGTTCTAGTTATTCATAACACATGCATTGAAATTGTTACTTACATCACATTTTCTTTATAAAATACTACGCTATAAGATAAATGGATAAAAGCTACGCAATAACAACACACACTTATGCTTGAATTTTTGTCGAGAAAATGTATACAAGACGACATATCGCTGATAATACTGTAATACATTTGGCTAAATCCAATAAGAGAACCATTATGTATAAAAGGAATCCAATAAATTAATTATGAATAAAAGAACTAGAATGGGCGTGTTTGTTTGTGGGTTTTGAAGAGGGTATTTGACTTTAGGATTAAATCTACTTGTTTGGTTGGTGTTATAAAGAAAAAATACGGGGATTAGTCCAACTAGAGGTGAGCAAATTGACCGAGAATTGAACTGGAACCGAGAACTGAACCGGAACCGACCCCACCCGAACCGACTTTTAAAATCGTGGTTCAGTTCTCGGTTCTTTAATATTTCAAATTTCAGTTCTAGGTTCGGTTCGGTCCAGAATCGCGGGTATCGGTTCCGGTACCGAAGACCGCCAACACACATTTTACTCATCTGTGAGTGCCTTCTTTCTAGACAAGATATGTACATTCTCATATTAGGATTCTAGATGTTTTCTTATGTACATTAATCAGATTAAACTCATAGTATATTTTAATACTAGAGGACAACTTTTTTGGTAACCCACTAGAATTTATTAAACTGTTATCGTTATGTTTGGAACTTTTTTGGGGCAGGTTTAGATATAGCTAAAAGTTCAAGTTACAACGATGTGCAAGAAAGTTACTACATTCAATAGTGGGCTTGGATAGTTGGCCGTATGTCACTATTACTGAAG
The DNA here is from genome assembly GCA_030686995.1 of Artemisia argyi. Taxonomy (NCBI): domain Eukaryota; kingdom Viridiplantae; phylum Streptophyta; class Magnoliopsida; order Asterales; family Asteraceae; genus Artemisia; species Artemisia argyi. The sequence continues at coordinate 35,956,352 of CM060677.1, read as the reverse complement.
TGGGTTGTCGACCACATTTTGCAGTTAGTGTGGCTGTAGATTAGCCTGGTAGCTATGACTACAATTCATGGGTATAACAATAAATTTGTTAGAGCGCTCTTTGTTATATTAGCTTTAATCGGCTTGTTCCGTGAATCATTTGCGTTGTTTATTTGCACTCACATGTGTATTAGGACAGCCGCAATTTGTGACTTAAAATGTTTTAATAGAAGAGAAATAGGCGAACAGGGTGATCATTAACAAGAATATACGTATTTAATCCTAGTCCATTCCATACTTCAAATTCAAGTGAACAAAACCACCACGTTATATTTCAAATTCATAAGATTACAAATTGTGGTTCCAATCAGTTAGACCCGCAAGGAAACGAACCGAGAACCAAACTGGAACCGATACATGTTACTCGGTCCGGTTCTCGGTTCCTTGGCCATCTATTTTTCGGTTCTCGGTTCTCGCGGTTCCAGTTCGGTTCCATACGGTTCCGGTCGGAACTTCTATTTGCTTTTGACGAATTTTTTTTTCGACTTTTTTCTATTTGAGTGTTGAAATTTACGTCTGAAAAAATCACATGAGTTATAATTTTAAAATCACATGTTATTTTATGAAGTCACACATGATTCCTAACATACAAATGACATATGATTTGTGAAATCATACATGATTCTTAATATACAAATCATATCTGATTTTTTCAGACGCAAATTTTAACACTAAAACAAAACCCAAATATATATATATATATATATATATATATATATATATATATATATATATATATATATATATATATATATATATATATATATATTCGTCGAAAGGATATCAAAATGTCTATCTGTTGAAAGATAAAAAATTGTCGTTACACTGGTGTATTTTTTTTGTCGCGTAACGATTTACCGTTTGTAATATATATATATATATATATATATATATATATATATATATATATATATATATATATATATATATATATATTAAAAGATGATTTTTCTTTTCTTTTTAAAAAAAAAAAAAAAAATAGATGGTCAAAATTTATTCATTTGATTTATAGAAAATATTGTTGTACTTTAAAAAAAAAGTTTATGTTTAATGAATGCGATTTAATCTGTACCCGCACAACACTTTTTAAACAAACCCTTAAGATAGAAAATAAACGCACTTCCGTAACGCAAGAATATTAGGTCATTGTTCACTTACTCCTGTGTCGACGCATTTGACTTTTATTAAGATTCTAAATTAAGTTTGAGGTACACTTTGAGTTTAGTTAAATTTTGGATAAATTACACCATTAGTTCTTGAACTCAAGGGCGTTTGCGCATTTAGTCTTATTCACTGAGTATGTGCTATTAAAGTCCCTAACATCAAAAAACCGGTTCGTCAAGGATCCAAACTTCTGACGATCATTAAAAACCTCGTCAATTGCAAAGCTATTTATTTATTTATTTATTTATTTATTTATTTATTTATTAATAAATCTTTCTACAATTTAGGGTGAAAATTCGGGTCGGGTTTGGGTTGACAGGTTGGCGGGTCGGAAAACCCTAAACCGAACCTGACCCATTTAAATAATCAATTCAGATATGTCAACCCTAACCTGTTTACACAAAACCCGAACTGACCCATTTACCCATGTATATACTTGGGTTGGCGGTTAAATAGGTTACACGGGTTTAGGGTTGACCCATGTAACACGTTTATATACTAAAGTCGGCACGTTAAACGGGTTAAATATGTTAAATGGGTTTGTGGTTTGATCCGTTTAAACCATTTAACATGTATAATAAAATATAAATAATTTTTAATTTAAGAAAAAAAATTAAATGGGTTAGCGGGTCGACCTATTTTATTTATTTATTTTTAACCCGAACCTAACTTGTTTAATAAACGGGTTAGATGAATCAACCCATATCTGATCCAATATATGCAGTCTCAACACAAAGCTGTTAATTTTCGTGACAGTTTCAAATCGGATTAAAAATTGCCACTCCTACCTTTCATTTCCAAAACACCTCTTTAATAAAATATAAAATACACGCTTATACTTCCACATATACCTCACAACACCCCTCTTTTTCAACTTCTCCACCACCCCAACGAACACCCCATCCTAACAACCACTATCGCTGCCATCACCGTCGTACCCACCATCATAACCCACACACAATCACTAAATCTTTTCGGTTCATGTGTTCACAAGCGTATGATTATTATCACAATCTCTTGAAGTAAACAAGTTTTATTTTTATAGAATAGGCACGATCTATTATTACACATACGAACCAGGTATTATTTCGTTTCATGCCTATGCATGACGGAAGTTCCTCAAGGGAAACGATCCACCTTCAGGACCCCATGGTGATTTTGTATTGTTTTTCTTGTATGATAAAAAGAACTTTTAGAAATTTGGATCCCCGCCGAAACGGTTTCTTGATGTTGGGGATTATAAGAGCACATACCTGGTAAATAAGACTAAATGCATATAGGCCTATGAGTTCAAGGACTAAAGGTATAACTTACCTTTAACATTTTATGTCCAGGTTGATAATGAAGTAGTGATGACATTATTCTAGCTAGAAGCGTTTAACTTATATAATAAGACTTCAAACTCTTAGAGAATATATTATGTACAAGTTGACAAGGATAAAGCGATAATATTAGTCTTGCTAACTTTTTATATGCAAAACTAATGATGAAGTTACGGTGTTAGGAACGTAAGATGATTGTTAATTTTTACTTGATGAATAAAAAATACGATTTCAACGGATTAAAGAGCTTTTGTATCTTAAGATCCAAATGTTTGTGATTTGGTCAACCTTACAAGCATGTTTAACTTGACTATTGATCTAAATACTTCACCAAAAAGTTAGAGCATCTCTAATTCATAAGTTAGAGCATGCATCCCTGACCCTGTGGTCGTCTAGTAATTAAATAACTAACCCGACGTTCTTACCAAAGGTTTCATAAGAAAGGGTTAAAACCTATAATAGAGATACCTCGTTTAAGATGCGTATATCTTAATCACAGGCTCAACCAACCCGAGTTACCAAAACAGAGAAATACTATCATTTTACGTGTTTACTTTTGCCAACTTAGTTATCTACTATAGTTTATTCATCCGCGAGATATTTGCAAAATTCCATCTCAAACAATACTGATACCCTAACGGATCTCCCTTTTAACTTGGTAATAGCCCTTATAGAGGCCCTATACACAAACACCGTTAAAATAACAAGTCATGGATTAGTTGATGTACATATAACTATATCTTCTCACGTCTTAGGATAGTCCGCCACGATCCGAGAATGACCAATTTATAAGCAATGACGACCCATGTTGTTACTTCCAAATCTGGTCATGTCTAACCTTTGCACCCTCATAATGCATGTGAAACGCTAGAACTTCATAGAAGTTGGAATTAATTCTCCCACGAGTTTTAAGTGTATCACGATAACCGATTTTCTTACGTCGTCTCCCACCATGATAGGTAGCTATGAACATCTAAAACGAAATGTCTTTCATTCACGGATTTTAAAATATATTAAATAGTAATCTACTCATAATATTGCATTGTCTCGATTCACCGGCGATTAAACTAAAGTCATGTCAGAAGGATCCGGGAAACAATACTACTGTTTTATCATGACTAATTCACTTGAGGGAATTCTTGATATCTATATTTGTCCCTTGTTAACGAATCAAGTGAGCGATGTCAAATGATTTAGTAATATTGGATTTTATAAGCTTAGCTAAATCATGACTTTCTCTAAACTAAGCATTCAACAATACACTGATCTTGCCCTGTAAGTAAAATAGTATTAACGTGTCAAATTCGTGACTCCTTGTGACCAGACCTCTTAAGTGTTAGCTAATACGGGCGTATAGGCTAGACCTTTATTAGTTTAGGCCTGATTAGCTGTGAGGGTTTCTTAGCAATAATTGTGTTTTAGCTATTGTGTGTTTAATTCCTTGTACTCTCGGCTTTGTAATTAAATGGGATTTAGCTGTAAAATAGCAACGTACTTTCAGTTTTGTATCGTTTTTTACGTGTATTTTTTTTTTTTTTTTTTTTTTTTTTTTTTTTTTTGCTCCACTTAATGCAATGTACTTTCAGGTTTTGTGCTACCTTAATACGTCAAAGTAAAGGCTACCGGATAAAAAGTCATTTTTACCGGATAAAAATCAAAGTGGAATATTTTTATACATAAATGGTCCCTGTGGGTGTTAGGTCTCACAAATTTAGTCCAAATCAAAGTGGAATATTTTTGCACATAAATGGTCCCTATGGGTATCTGCGTATCACGAATTTAGTCCTTAAAAAAGTTTTCGTCCATTTTTAAATGTTTTTGTCTGTTTTCATCCGTATTTTTATGTTTTCATCCATTTTTATACGTTTTTCAACCGTATTTTTACGTTTTCGTCAGTTTTTATACGTTTCTCGTCCGTTTTATACGTCTTTCGTCCGTTTTCTTATGTATTTATACGTTTTCGTTCGTTTTAATATGTTTCCTTACGTTATTGTCATTTTTTATATATTTTCGTCCGTTTTTATACGTTTCTTGTCTGTTTATAAACTTTTTTTCTGATTTTTTTCGATTTTGTTTCAAAAATATTTTTTGAATTCTTTTTTTAGATTTTTTTCTGAATAATTTTTTCCGAATTTTTTTTTCGTATTTTTTCCCCGAAATTGTTTTTTTTTCGATTTTTTTGAAAATTATTTTTTGAACTTTTTTATGAATAATTTTTTTCCGAAATTTTTTTCGATTTGTTTTCAAATTTTTTGTTTGATTTTATTTTTCGAAATTCTTTTTTGAATATTTTTTTTTTTTCAAAAATTTTATCAGTAATTTTTTTTCAAATTTTTTAAACATATTTTTGTTTTTGAAAAAAAATCGAAAAAAATTGAAAAAAAGAATTCTAAAAACAAAATACGGAAAAACAAAATTTCGGAAAAAAAATTAAAAAAAAAATTATAAAAATTTTAACAAAATAATTTAGGGACTAACTTTGTGATACCCCTTAAACCACAAGGACCATTTATATAATTAACTTACGATAAATTACTTTGTTTCCGGTAACACAAAGTAACACGTACGAAGGTAACACAAAACAGGAAAGTACGTTAAATTTAGTGGAACAAAAAAATAGTACATGTTGATACAAAAGTTGGGCGTTCCTAGTTTGGACTCTTGCTCTCGTACCAATTAGCTCTTAATGCTTGAAACCTGCGCACTAAGAAAGTAAACAAACACCGTTAGGCTTATCGTGGGATTGTTTCCCACGATTTATCCTCCGGCGTGAGAGTAAGTAATCGGTTTAGGGTTATATTGAAGAGTTAGGGTTTTGTAAATCGTACCTTTAATGAGAATTATGTCATTCTATATATAGGCGCAGAATCCTTGTAGGTTTCGTGCTCCTTACTCTTCGCACACATAGTGCTTATCCGGTCCAATGATCTTTATCCGTAAATAGAAGATCCTTATCTTGACCATAAATAGTTTGGTTGGGCTTGGGCCTACGTGAGTCCAACCCATTGGTAGTGTGGCCCAAATCATTGTTATGATAGCCCACTCGTGGTGGGTTTGGGCTTTAGTAATCTTTATCATTTGGGCTCGCGGCCCAAATATAGACTATACGTCATCATGTCCCCCCAGTCTAGTGTGCGCGGCTCGTAGCCGCGGATGCTAGACTAGTAAAAGCAGCGGTAAGTGTGGCGGAAAAAATGACCGCCCAATATTGGGAACCATGTATCTAGTCCCAAATATCTCAAAAATGCCTCAGGAAATGGGGAGTGTGTCCACGTATTCTTCGGACGATGTGAAAAAGTGCATGTACCTTCTCATATTCTAGCCACGCGATTATATTAGTGGATTCCACGTGGCGACCTTTCTACGGTTTTTGTGACCCTATATAAATCACCGCCTCCCTTTTTACTGAAAACATCACAGTAAAAATCCTACTTCTTCCATTTTCAAACTTTTCCAAAGCTTCTTTAAGAGATCAACAGTTTTATTAGGTAACCGCGAGAACGCGCTTTAGCTAGTATTGTCATTCCGTAGAAATGGTTCGTCAATTAGAAGAGTTTTCGTCTGAAATGGATGAGGATGAACCTCGTCAGTTCTCCTCTGATTATTTCATTCCCCTGGATGTGCATCCGGTAGTACCGGAGGAAAACGTGTGTATCGCGGATTTCCCTGAGGAAAAATAGGGTTATATACGCGCTTTTTTGAGTACGCGAACAGCGCGTACCTATATCCTTATTCTTGAGTAATGTGCTCAACTTCTACCGTCTTCATATTTCCCAGCTCCACTGTATAGGTGCGGAAAAAATATCAAATTTTGAAATAAACTGCCGTTTGCTTGCAGTCAACCCTACCCTTAATCTATTCCGTGTGTTTACCGCACAACGTGATCGCATGGATGGGTATCTTTTGCGAAGCGCTCTGGGGGCCTTTAGTGTTACACAGACAAGGTAGATTCCCTTAGGGATTGGAGGGAAAATTTTTTCTGGGTAGATGACATAGTGTTTCCATCGCCGTTTGAGTTTTATACTCAAGGGACGCTGCCAAGGGATGAGCGCCTTGTACCCGGTTCGTATAGCGCGGAGGATGCGGATACGATTGATGCCAACCGCATCCCCATTAACTCCTATCCTGAGGAGTTTTTGGTTCATGTGGGGCTGAGTCGCAATTATTTCCATGGTTCTGACGAGGTTCCAACATTCCTCGACGAGAGCGGCCGGGGTGGGTGCTTGTCCTTTTTTACCTTCGCTTCGATAATGTAAGCGTTCGTTTATATGTAATTTCAATAACTAAGTTGTTTTTGTTATTTGTTCATATGTTGTGCAGAAATGGATTTGTTTGCCGTAGTGAAGCTGGAGAAGCCCAAGCAAGTGACGGTGGGGGTGCGCCCTCTGAGGGATGGTGAGGAGCCAATTTTAGAAGCTACTGCGGGACACACAACGGTGTTAGCGCAGGATGGGCCTGAGGATTCTCCTCCCGCGGCTGCACTTGTTACTCATGTGCAGAGTGTTCCTCCTTCTAGGGGGCAGTCTCCCGTGGTAGAGGAATTGGATACTGAGTCCTCCGATAGTGTGGACATCCTGGAGCCTGAGGGAAGTGCGCAGGGCGTAAAGCGGAAGGGAGCGTCTGATGGTTATGGCGCTGGTACTTCCAAGAGGAGGCGCCATCTTATTGTTGATGAAGAATCGTCCGCAGTGGATTGCACGTCCGCTACTAGAGCGGATAAGGATATTACCAAGTCTTCTCCCTTTATGTAAGTGATTATCACATTTCTTTTGCATTACTTGTTGCACTATGCCCTGACCTTCTTCCTTTGCTAGTAGTGACCATGCTGCAGAGGGTAATGCGGCGTTTGTTGAAGGCTTGGTCCCCCCTCAGGGTGTTAACGTGGAGGAGACGGTGAAGGTAGCTGAGGAGATGTTTGCGCAGCAGTTGATAGAGGAGCTAGCTGTTGCTGCTGAGCGTCAGACTGAGTTGGTCACTCAGTTAAAGATGCGTTATGTTGGTGAAGGTGGTATTCTCGCTCAGAAAGATGAGGGGATTGCCTTGCTCAAGGCACAGTTGGCTGATGTGCGAGTAGAGGTAGAGTCTGTCACAGAGCATGCGAAGAAGATTACTGATGAGAAGCTGTCCGTGATGGCTGAGCTGCAGCACGAACGCGGGGAGCTGCATCAGTTCAGGTCTAACTTATCTTGGGGGATAAAGTACCTTGAAGAGAAGAAGGCTGAGCATTTCGGCCATATTGATGACCTTCGCGCTCAAGTTGAGAATGCTCTAAAGGTGCTGGAGGACAAGCTGCGGAAGCTGAGTATAGAATACAATGAGGAGTTATATCCTCATCTTATGTCTACGATCGCTGAGCGCAGGTATGTGTTGTCTATTCTGCAATTGTTACTTACTATATGTATTAATGCTCCTTTTTCCTTCTAATGCATCCGTTGTTGCATGTGTATGTAGTTGATCAGCCATGGTTTGCGCCTAGCTGTTATGGGCACATTGGAGTCCCCGGAGGTGTTGGAGGCCTTTGGGAAGGTTGTAGAGTGCGCCATGGAGCGTGGCAGGGCGTAGGCTGTGGAGGAACTCCATGAGGCCAAAATGCTGACAGTGTCACTTGCTGAAGTGCCTAGTTATAAGGCGGATGCCTATGATGAGCTCGTGAAGGCCATGGAGGGGATGAAGTTCTTTGAGCTTCCACATACTGCGCGGCTAGAGCGCGACCAGGATTACCCCATAAAGCTAATAATGGAGGGGTTAACCCTAGGGAGGCACATCTTGGAGATGCAAAGGCTCAACCTGACTTTTTTTTTAAGCCTAACGAGTCGCAGTTGCAAGTTCCGGTCTTTGCACAGCCGCGTGATATTCTTAACCCCTTCGCCCTTGAGAAGGAGGTCCCTCTGAAGGAGGTATTAGAGGCTCATGTGGAGAGGGCGACAAAGAAGAAGGGTGTGAAGGGGAAAGCCATCCTTTGTGGTGTAGGTGTTGCGCATATCCCTAGATCAGATGGAGTCTCAGTCAGCATGGCGATCATGTCGCCTAAGGATGCATTACTTTTGAGGAGACTCCAAGAGGCTGGAAGCTCTGCTGACCAAGAGCGTAGCCCTGAGCGCTGCCATAGCATGTAGATGGACTTTTGTAACTTGTAAATGTATGGTTCTTATAAATAACAACTTATATCTTTTGTTCGTGTGCTATGTTACTTGTACTTAGATTGTTATCCTTTGTGTAAAAGATCAACTAAGAGTCAAATTGAAACCGTGACATACTCATATTAAGTGCGTAACTTAAAAAACAAATCATAAGTATGAAGATAGACTTGCATTATTTTGCAAAGACTTTTATCAAATGACCAATAGTCTTGGCTCGTAAATTGCTAAGCATGTACGGTGTACGTGATATTGCGCATCCTTCGTGGAATGCGCATGGAAACTTACTTCAACGTCTTGAAGGTAAGGCGCTTAGAAAGGATGCGTGATCCAGTGTTGATGGGTTTGCAACCCTCTTACTCAACGAGTTAGTTAGTAGGTTTACTCATCCTTTCTGTCATCGTGGGTCTTAATAAGTGCATGCACGCCATGTAGGCAAAATATAAAATAACAATATTGAAACATAATATAAATGTACGCAATAAAGTGAAATGTGTTATGGATTTAGCTAGAAACCACAACGTTATATTAATACTTGCAAGTTTTAAAAGACAATTCCTAAAAAAGAAAAGAAAATTCAAAGATAGACATTTATTGGGCACGTACTAAAGTGCAAGGTTGTCTGTTTGTGGGCCGTAGCCTTTCCTAGAGATACCATCTCTTCAGATTACAGATATTCCAAGTGTGTGCCAGCTCGTGGCCTTCCATATCGCGCAGCTTGTATGCACCATTACCTAGTGCATCCGTGACCTCATAGGGTCCTTCCCATTTGGGTCCAAGCTTGCCCGTGTCTTCTGCGTGGCTTGCATCATTAGCGCGGTATACAAAGTCTCCTGGCCTGAAAGAAGTTGGCATTCCAATTTCGGCTGGTATGACGGCTTCTGTCCCATAGACAAGAGAGAATGGTGTGTCTCCGGTACTGGTTTTGATTGTCGTGCGGTGTGCCCATAAAACATGTGACAATTCGTCTACCCAATTTTCTTTATGTCTGTCAAGGCGCAATTTTAATCCTTCGCCTAGACTACGATTCGCGCGTTCAACCAAGCCATTGGTTTATGGGTGTTTCACTGAAGCGAAGTATTGTGTGATGTTCTATTGCGCGCACCAATCTTTGAATGGGTTATCGCAAAATTGTTTTCCGTTATCTGAGATAATTTCCCCAGGTAGTCCCACACGAAGCGTTTTACCTGGTTGCCAGTGATGCTCACCACTACTTTTGCCTCAATCCACTTGGTAAAATAGTCTATGGCTACGATGAGGAATTTCAGCCCTCGCGCTGCAACTGGGAAAGGTCTTGCGATGTCGATGCCCCATTTATAGAATGGCCATGGTGAGGTGATGGGGGTTAACTCTTGTTGTGGTCGGCGCGGAATTGGCCTGTGGACTTGGCAATTACTGCATTTCTTTATCATATCCCGCGCGTCGCGGTGCATAGTAGGCCAATAATATCCTGATCGTAAGGCACGCGCCACTACGGACCGTGGTCCCGAGTGCATGCTACATGACCCAGCGTGAATTTCTCGGAGTACATAATCTGCTTGAAGAGGTCCAACACATCGGAGCCAAGGTTGTAGGAATGACCGTCGATATAGGATGCCATCTCGGAGTTCAAATCTCTGCGCTGTGCGCCGTACCCTTTGAGCATCCTTCTGATCTTGTGGTAAGATTCCTTTGCTTATAAATTCAATGATAGGTTTCATCCACGTGGGATCCTGTTCCTCTATCACCGTGGATACTTCCATCTCCAAGATTGATTTATTTTTTAGAGTTTCTACCAATATCTGTTTTAATAGGTGCGCAAAGCTTGTAGATGCGATCTTGCTAAGCGCGTCAGCTTTCCTGTTGTCTCCTCTAGGTACTTGTTGGATTGTGAACCTATCAAAGCTTTGAATTAAAGACTTGGTTTTTTCAAGGTATTGGATCATGTGTTCATCCTTGGCTTCATATTCACCTAGCACGTGGGTAGCTACTAGCCTGGAATCCACATTTGCCTCTAGGTTTCGTACACCCATTTGAATTGCAATACGTAGTCGAGCGAGTAGGGCTTCGTATTCTGCCTCATTGTTTGTAGCTGTGAATTCGAAGCGCAGTGCGTAGGTGAATTCTACCCCCTCTGGATTAGTAAGGATAAGGCCTGAGCCTGATCCATCCACGCATGAGGATCCGTCTGTGAACATAACTCGTGGTTCTTGTAACTCTGTCTTGCCTGTTGAAGGTGGAGTATCGGTATCTGGCTTTTCAACAATAAAGTCAGCTAGTATCTGCCTCTTGATTGCAGTGTGTGGTCTATACGGGATGTTATACTCACTCAACAACACACTCCACTTTTGTAGCCGTCCTGATGCGTCAGGTTTAGAGATAACTTGTTTGATGGGCTGGTCCGTGATTACAGCTATTGGGTGTGCCTGAAAGTATCTGCGCAGTCTTTTAGCTGCGAATACTAGAGCTAGGATCAGCTTTTCCATAGTGCTGTAGTTAGTCTCTGTCTTTTTCAGTGCCTTGCTTACAAGTATATGGGCGTCTGAACGGAGTTCCTATCTGTCAATAGTACTGTGCTGACTGCTCTATGGGTTGCAGATAAGTACATGATCAACTCTTCTCCTGGTCGTGGTGCGACAAGTTTGGGAAGTGATGCCAGATGCTGTTTTACTTATTGGAAGGCTTCCTCTGTCTCCTCAGTCCAACAAAAGTCTCCCTTTTTTGTGCACTTCCTGAGTGTTTTGAAGAGAGGGAGTGATTTGTCTGCTGACTTGGATAAAAAATGGTTTAGCCCAGCTAGCTTTCCATTTAATGATTGGACTTCTTTCAGTGTGCGCGGTGAGGGGAGATCAATGACAGCTTTTGTCTTTTCTGGGCAAGGCTTGATGCCATCAGGTTCTATTAGATACCCAAGGAACATGCCTTCTGTCGCGCCAAAGGCGCACTTCTTGGGATTTAACTTCATGTTTATTTTTCCCAATGTTTTGAACGTTTCCTCAATGTCGCGCACCAATTCTTCCTCCGTGTGGCTCTTTATAACGAGGTCATCAACATAAACTTCCAGGTTGCGACCTACTTGCTTCTCAAAAGCTGTGTCCACCAATCGCTGGTATGTTGCTCCCGCGTTCTTTAGACCAAAGGGCATTTTGTATAGCAAAAGACCCCTTGACTTGTGTGGAAGGCTGTTTTCTCTTCATCTTCTTTAGCCATCTGAATTTGATGGTATCCTTTGTACGCATCTAGGAAGCACTTAAAGGGATATCCACACAGAGATTCTACCTTCCAGTCTATCTCTGGCAGAGGATAGCAGTCCTGTGGACATGCTTTAATGAGGTCAGTGAAGTCCGCGCACATCCTCCAACTTCCATCACTCTTCTTTACCATCACTGGATTAGAGAGCCAGTCGTGATAGTAGACTTCGCGCATAATACCTGCGTCTACAAGTTTGTGTACTTCTTCCAGGATGGCTTTTGCACGATCTGGAGCCTGGTCGCGCTTCTTCTGTCGTATTGGGGGATATCCTTGTCGGATTTGTAGCTTGTGCTCATTAATAGAACGTGGCAGTCCGGTCTTGTGCATTGGTTCCCACGTAAAGATACTTAGTTTCTTTTGCAAGAGTGCGCACACAGCTGTTTTACCTTTGTTAGATAGAGATCTTCCAATCGATATTTGTTGATCTGGGCAATCAGGGTAAATGGCAACCTTTAGGTTTGGTATTTTTGCTGCGCGCTGTCCTGGAACATTCTCCACCTCACTGGTTACCGCGTTGCATTCTTTAGGCAGCACCGTGGTATTGTAGAGGGTGACAATCCCTCCTTCTACTAGAAATTTGAGCATCCCATGTGTTGTGGATGGTACAGCGCGCATGGATGATATTCCAGGTCTCCCAATGATGCCGTTGTACGATGAAGGAGACTTGATTATCATGAAGTTTATCCACGTTGCTGTAGAGTGTTGTTCATCGCCCACAACTACAAGTAAGCGTAATTGCCCCATAGGCCATATCTTTTCTCCTGTGAAGCCAGTCAGTGACGTCGTGGCCGGTATTAACTGACTTTGTATCTCAGGTCGTAGCCTTTTGAAGCAGTGCTCATACAGAATGTCTGCGGATGCTCCTCCATTGATATACATGCGGCGAATGTCGTGTCCCCCTGTATGTATCTCAATGGTTAGTGGCTCTATTACTGCGTTGTCCGCAGCTAGAGTGGGGAAGGATATCTCATTCTTTGAAGAGAATTTTTGGCTGACTTTTTGCTTTGTTTTGCGCTGCCATGATTGTATCATGTAGATGATGTCTGCTTTGTCTTTTTAAGGTTCTTTTTTACCTCCATTCTTTTGTTTGTCCTTCCCTTCTTTAATGTTTTTAACGAGGTGATCCATTCTACCCTCCTTTACTAATTTGTCAATTAGTTGTCGTAGCTGGACACACTCGTTGGTGGTATGGCCCTTTTGTCCATGGTATTCGCAGTATCCATTCCCTATACGCTTGTCCTTTGGGGTGCGCATTGGTGGGGGTTTTGGTAAGTTTGCGCCTTCTGTTACAAATATTTCCCTCGGAGTCTTTGTGAGGGGGGTATACTTGTCATTATCTCGTCCACTTCCCTGACTGCGATAATTCTTGCTGCGATTGCTGCTCTAATCATTGGATTGTCTCCTAGGTTGTTCTTGCTGCCTATAATTTGAGTAGCCTTTTTTACTGTCCGCAGCGGCTGCTTCTCCTTGGATGAAGGACCTTGTGCGCTTCATTAGTTCATCGAAGGTTTGGGGAATCTTGTCGTTTAACTTCCTAATGAGTTCTGGGTTATTAATCCCATTCATGAACCCTGGAATTTTTAGGACTTTGGGACATGCCTTGACATGTATACATTCATCTTTGAAGCGTTCCATATAAGCACTGATTGATTCCCCTTGGCGCTGTTTTACCTTGGCTAATTCAACAGGGTTTTTAGCGCACTTCTTTCTTTGGGTGAAGTTTTAAGCAGAATGCTTTTCGCAACTCTTCAAACCCGTCTATGCTCCTTCGTGGAAGCTTGCTAAACTAAGTGTGCGCATTCCCTACTAATGTGGAGTTAAACATATGACACCACACAGGTTGTGGCCAATTTTCGATAGTAGCAGCGGATTCGAAAATTTTTAGGTGGTCGTCAGGATCACCCGTTCCATCATATGTTTTAACATTAGTGGGCATGCGCCTTTTCTTATGATCGGAGTAATCGCTGATGCGTCGTGTAAATGCATCAACTTTATGGCGACGTCAAGGAAGAGATATGTCTTCGTCTTCTTCCTCACGACGTCTTCCTATGGACTTCCAGTGTCCTGTCTCTTTATCCTTGTTGTCCGAGGAGTCACTGGAGGAGAGGTTATCTCTTTTGCAGCCCTTGCGCGGGTTTTCCTCACAGGAAGAACTTGAGGGGCTTTCACTTGGGGAAGTTCGCCTTCCTAACCTGTTGTGAATTCTTCTGCTCCCAGATCTGGAGGAGCCTTCGCTTGGTGAATGTTGACGTCCAAGTCTATCTTGCATCCTTCGACCACCAAGTCTGGACTGAACATTGGTGCGCCTCTCGCCATCTTCGTATTCCTCCACGTATTGTGAGTCAGATGCTGTACGGAGTATATCATGGATATTGGTACGTCTTTCGTTATTTTCGCGCTCCCTCTTTGGTAGCGAGGTGGTGACGTTTCGCGTTCAGGACCAAAGTTGAGCCGGGCTTGCAGGCTCATACTTGACCTTTTCCTTGCTTCTTCTCGCATGAGGGCGGTTAGGGTTTCGTAATTTTGGGATACAAAATTACTTAACGTTAAATCAGGCGCGTCCTCATCCGCTGCAAGAATTTCTGCCTCAACATTAGGCGCCCTATCTCGGTTGGGTGCGCCACGTGGCACAGTGTTGTCCACTATAGGTGCCGTTTGGTGGGGAGTATTGAAGAGGGTGCGCTGAAGTTCTTCAACGCTTGGGACCACCGTGGTGGTTTGAGTAGTCCTTATAGGCAATTCTACCACTGGGAGAGGTAGGGTTGGTCCCGTTTCTTGGTGACCAGGCGCACTGGTTGTTCCAGAGGCCTGCCTAGAGGTCGAGTCTTGAGGGTTCTTCCACTGGGGGTCACCACGTGTTTTTTCCAACTGCGGAGTCCGCTGGCTTGAGTTTTTGTTCTTCGTCATTCTAGTTCTTAGTTCTTAGTATAGTGTCCCACGGATGACGCCACTTGCTGATATAAAAGTTGGGCGTTCCTTGTTTGGACTCTTGCTCTCGTATCAATTAGCTCTTAATGCTTGAAACCTGCGCACTAAGAAAGTAAACAAACACCGTTAGGCTTATCGTGAGATTGTTTTCAACGATTATCATCCGGCGTGAGAGTAAGTAATCGGTTTAGGGTTATATTGAAGAGTTAGGGTTTTGTAAATCGTACCTTTAATGAGAATTGTGTCATTCTATATATAGGCGCAGAATCCTTGTAGGTTTCGTACTACTTACTCTTCGCACACATGATGCTTATCCGGTCCAAGGATCTTTATCCGTAAATAGAAAATCCTTATCTAGACCATAAATAGTTTGGTTGGGCTTGGGCCTACGTGAGTCCAACCCATTGGTAGTGCGGCCCAAATCATTGTTATGATAGCCCACTCGTGGTGGGTTTGGGCTTTAGTAATGTTTATCATTTGGGCTCGTGGCCCAAATATAGACTATACGTCATCAGTACACGTATCAAAACGGAATAACGCTGAAAGTACGTTACTATTGTACGCTAAAACCCTAATTAAATTTGAATAATATAATTTGTTGATTTTGTTTCGTATTATCACATGGCATGAAAGTTAGAGAGTAGGTGAACAAGTGAAGAGTAGTACGAATAACTGTTATTTGGTTGTTTCATAATAACACACAATAATTAAAGCACCTCTTTTAACAATAATTGTTATTTGTGCATGTAGGCCTCATAACATACTATAAAAAAAATACCTTACTCATTTACAAAAATAAATAAATAAATAAAATAATAATAATAAAAGAGACCCCAATGAAGTTCTTGAATTGCCCAAAGAAAAGGACCAATAACATCCATCATGGTGCACTATAGCTTGCCATTGTGGTGTCATTGTGCAAACAAAATCTCAATAACATTTATTTGTCCACTTTTATGAGTAAAGAATTTGCTCGTTACAAATTATTTGTTCTTTTGGATGAAATACTTTTCCGTCAACAGTTTGATTGATTGGGTCATGTAAATAAAAAGTGACATATATGTTAGTGAAATATGTTGGAATTAAATTATTGTTGGACACATAAATTGCATAATTTTATTTCTTTTTAAAGTTACTACTGACCTTGTCAAGTGTATTTAAATCGTTATTAGACACAAAATTAGGCATGTCAATTAGTCATATGTATCAAGTTCAAAATGCTAAAATTATTTTTGTTAAATTACTGACATGTGCATTTTTAAGAGGCAAATAACTTCGTAAAACTTGCATGATTATTGGTTGCTTATTAAAAGTTCGAAATGTGTCATTATATTACTCTAAAAAAATTTATCTGTATGATAAGCCAATTCACCTTTTTTTATATAAGATGATAGAGATAATACATAATGACACATTTTGTACATTCTTAGCAGCTGAGTGGGATGACGAAATTGAACTAACGGGAAACCACTTGACGATCTTAGTCATCATAAAGACGGGATATTTGAAGTTCAACACGTGAGGATCATTCAAATGGTCTATACACAATCAAACATTTCGTCTTTTATTCTTTCTGGGTGGACAAGAATGGGAAATAACCAAATTGCTCGAGTAGGCCGGACACAACTAATGAGTAATGACCGTTAGTCAAAATTATGAAACATACAAGCTTTGATAACATAAGGAATTAAGGACTATCACCGTTCTTATTATGAAAAATAAGGACTAAACGTGTCTTCGTAATTAAACCACATGGGATAATTTTCGTATAAACTCTCAATCTAAAAACCTATAAAAATAATAAATCAAATCATAAACGTATAAAAAACACTGCTTATTCTTCTTCTTCATCATCTCCCTTCCACTACCCATAAGCCTCAGATTTTGTTCTTCATTTCATAATAATGCTGTCTTAACTGTCAGATTAATAATTCAGGTAACTGTTTCTTGTGTCATTTCTTAAATCGTTGTATGAGTTTTTTGTTTACTTTTAATGTAGGTTGTTAGTGTTGGATTTGCTTAATCTGTTCTGAGTCAAATATTTAAACTATGAATTTGATTTTAAAGGTATAAGACCGGGTGTAACGGCAGTGGTCACCCACCAACACCTCAGCGGCATATAATAATCCCTCTCTTCACTACTTTCCCACCACCTTTATCTACGTAGTGCTTAGTGGTCACCTTTCGCTCGTCTCATACATGCACCTCACTTAAACACAAATATATGTGAGCTAAATGCACACAACACTTCAAATTTTACCTTTGACCACAAATTTTACCTCTTCACACGTGAAGCAAGTGATGGTGTAGCAGTGGTCGCACGCAAATGGTGGTACCACGTCAGATGACCATGCGTGAGGCTTAGCCTACTTACACCAATATTGTTTTTCTAAAGCTTACAAAAGAGTGGTGTTTGTTTACTTGTTAATGTTAGTCACTAGGTTTTTGAAATATTTTTAATGAGCAACGTTGACCAAATGTTTATTCATTGTTATTAGTTGATTTACTGTGTAAATTTAATACATTTGTTTGATTTGTGCGTGTGGCTTTTGTGCTGTGTGTTTATTTGATGCTATATATTTTTGTTGTTACCTGTTTGTAGTTAAATTATTTATTGTTTTTCTTATCGATCGATGAAATTGTATAATTTGCATCTATTGTTAAAAAAATAAAATATATGACAAATAATCTTAGTGTTCCTTGTGTTTTTGATAGATTCGACGGCCATACACAGGATTCTGATCAAATTTTGTTTCTGTATGAGCATATTGTGGGACTATTTTCGTTCATGTGCTTACATTCTTGAAGAAAAATAGAAACTTGGTGTGGACGCGATCGAAAAGAAGAATCAGAAAAGATGACGAGACTCAAACATCGTGTTGGCAAACGATGGATAATCCGTATAGCTATAGCATCGATTATGTCTATTTTTATCTTGGCGGCATGTTTCAATCTTGGCACTGTATCTTCAGTAAACAAGATCAATTCATTTTTCAATTTGGGAGTTGACCCAAATAAAACAATTGGGAGTTTTGAGGAAGGTGAGAGTCAAGTTCCTCCGCCTCCACCTCGTTTTGCTTATTTGGTTTCAGGGTCAAAAGGGGATTTAAATAAGTTGTGGAGGACATTAAGAGCGTTGTATCATCCATGGAACTATTACGTTCTTCATCTTGATCTTGAGTCACCACTTGTGGAAAGAATGGAGCTTGTTTCACGGGTTGAAAATGATCCTGTTTTTGCTTCAGTTGGGAATGTTTATGTGATCCAGAAAGCTAATATGGTTACATATAGAGGGCCCACAATGGTGTCAAACACCCTTCATGCGTGTGCTATTCTTCTTAAGAAGTATACGGATTGGGATTGGTTTATAAATCTTAGTGCCTCGGATTATCCTCTTGTGACTCAAGATGGTTCGTTCTTTAGAACATAGTACATTGACTTAGTAAAAGAGTGTTTTAGATTGCTTATCTAAGTGCTTATGCGCTTATTTTCTTTGAGCAGATACAGAGTTGACTGTTTGGTTGAAAGTGCTTATCTGCTAATTTAAAACTCGATAAGCATTTACAAATAAAAGCTAGCACATCAGCAAGCCCAAACACCTTAGTCCTTATTGAGTCCAACTGATTTCTTTGAGCTAAAATTGCAGATCTTATTTTTTCATTTCGTGATTTGAAGCGGGATTTGAATTTCATCGAGCACACAAGCCGTTTAGAGTGGAAAGCGTAAGCACCGTCTCAATTAGTCATTTTCATATATACTTGCATTATGTGCAACAATTTTCTTAAGGTTGTATATGCAGGGAACGAAGGGCAATGCCATTGATGGTTGACCCTGGACTATATCAGAGCACAAAGTCAGATATCCTTTGGGTCCAACCAGGACGAGCTCTGCCTACAGCATTTAAGTTGTTTACAGGTCTGCATTACTAACAAAAGATCTCTTATAATGATTATTTAATATCATATAATCACTTTCGAACGACATTTAAAACATCCCCTCAAACTCCATTAACAATTATTTCAATTTTTGTAGGGTCAGCGTGGATGATTCTGTCTCGTTCATTTGTCGAGTATTGCATATGGGGCTGGGACAATCTTCCTAGAACTCTACTCATGTACTACACAAATTTTGTATCATCGCCCGAAGGTTACTTCCAAACGGTCATATGCAATTCCCCTGAATTCGTTCCAACAGTGGTTAACCATGATATGCACTTTATATCTTGGGACACTCGTCCAACGCAACATCCCCGTGACATTAATATTAACGACACAGACTACATGATAGCAAGTGGGGTTGCATTTGCACGTAAGTTTAAGCAAGATACGCCTGTTTTGGATAGAATCGACAGTGAGTTGCTACACCGTAAGAATGGGAGTTTCACCCCGGGTGAGTGGTGCAAAGGTGACCCTTCTTGTAGCAAGGTTGGGAAACCCACAAGCGTTAAACCGGGTCCTGGTGCTCAAAGGCTTCGTCAATTTATAGACAAGTTACTACAACCAGCTATGTTCAATGAAAGTCAATGTAAATAGAACATACGTTAATGTTCTGAGGGCGATCTCCAAGAATTTGGAGCCCCCGTCCGAAAATATAAGTAAGACCCCCAAAATTTTAAGATAAATAAAACATTCAACTTTGTATCAAATACTATTCAAAGCTACCTATATACAAAGTGTTATTCTTATGACATTCTTTAGATCAAAATCTATATTCAAATATTTGCAGTAAATTTGCTTCAAGTAATAAACAAATAATATCTTTTTTTTTTTTTTTTTTTGAAAGGAGAAATGTTATTATAGACTCACAAAAAGGTACATAGATTTTATGAGTATCAATAAACAATCCCCATGATACTCTCTACTTAGAATCCACACAAATAGCTAACTTTAATAAGGCATTCTAGGCCTAATTCATTATTCTAATACAATACTACATTCAACTATATATTTTTTTGCTATACATTGACTTTGATTCTCTTCAGTTTCACATTCCATTTTCCTTCAGCTTCTGCAACTGCATTAGAATCTCTCACTCTGAAACTCATCATTCTCATCTTAATGGTTTCAGTGTTAATCTGGATTAGATCCTTAGTAGCAGGGGCGGAGCCAGGATTTCATGTTAAGGGGGGCGAACATAGTTGTAAGACGCTAACTATATAGTTCGAAAACATATATCACGACAGGCTAATCTAGATAAATAGGTAAATATCTAATCAATCTAGAAAACCTTTATCTTGAACTACTAGTAATATACAAGCCTTAGACATTTTATTAGGAATTGATTGTTCTCTTCTTACCTATGTACCAATCTCAAATTATAAACCTTTGTACCGAAGTTAAACAATAGTTAGTGTAGTTTGACACTTAAAATTAAGTAGTGTATCATGACTTCGTAAATCCTATAATAAATTAACAATCCAATGCGGTAAATTGAAGAACTATAGATAAAATCCAAAAAAAATAAAATAAAAATTGACAACAAGTAACAAGTAACATAGCAGTTAAGGAGTTAACCAATTGGTAGTGACCAAGTGATCAACGATTCGATAAATACAAAACAAAAAATACCAACTGTGATTAATAATAAAAAAAAATAAAGGACTAGATAATTCAACACCTGATGCTGATGCGATGATTACGCAATATATTATAAATTTGGTTTGGATTTTCCGTCATAACTCGTACACGATATAATATTCTTTATTTCTTTTATCTTAAAAACACAAATTTTAGTTGCTAGTATATTAGGAGAGGCCCACCTTTATTCTTCTTCAAATAACGGGCTTTTAACCTATGTAATATTCTATCCACCGGACTTGTTGGGAGGGGCCTAGCACCTTCTAGTAGGGGTGTTCATCGGTTCGGTTATCGGGTTATTCAGTTTATTCGGTTAATTTTTTTTTTTTGGGTCAAACCGAAAACCAAACCGAACCGAATTCAAAATTGAGTCAACCGAACCAAAAACCGAACCGAATAACCGAAAACCGAACCCCTATAACCGAAAACCGAACCGAATAACCCGAATTACATTATTTTAATTATTTTTTTATTTAATTATATATATTTTTAGAACAAAATTTTTTTTCAAGCTTAAATAATGTTATATTTATACTAAAAAAGATTTTTAGTGATTATTTTTATGTATAAATACATAAAAAATATATATATATATATTTATATATTTTCGGTTTTCGGTTTTCATTGCCAAACTCATATCCAAACCGATAACCGAATATTTAGTTCGATTCGGTTCGGTTTTGACCAATTCGGTTCGGTTACAAACTCGGTTCGGTTCGGTTTCGGTTTTCGGTTATCATGGATATTACCCGATCCATGAACACCCCTACTTGCTAGTCACCCCATCCCCTCCGCCTTTGCTAAGTAGTCCTTTCAACTTTCTTAAAAAGCCTATTGCTCCTTTCCGGCCACACCAAGTATACTGCTGCTCCAACAACGAGCCTTCTAAGAATGCTCCAAATGTTTCTATTAGCAGTCAACTTGGCAAATTCCTCTATAATAATCTTCTAGTTGTAAGAGAATTTTCTATCAAGCATTTTCTGCATCTTTTCCCAAATGATTCTATAATAGGTGCACTGAAAGAATAGATGTTCATGGGAGTCAAGATATTGTTTACAAAATGCACATTCCATGTAGTTACTAGGATTCCAGTTTGCAATCTTATCCTGTGTCATCAATCTCTCCTGAACAACCATCCACAGGACAAAAGTGTGTTTTGGTATACTTTGTGGAAATCATAACATTGATCTCCATGCCACTTTCTTCCCTGTATTGTTCAAATTCTGCCAAACAGTCTTTGTAGTGAATTCAGTCCTGTGTCCTGTTCTTGTCACCCAAACAGCTTCATCACTTGCATCATCAATTAAACTTGGGATCTGTAAGGTGCTAAGTATAGTGAACTTAGAATTCCAATCAACTGGCCAACACCAGTTACCATGCAGATACAGGCTAGCAACATTATAGTCCTTACTTAACCTTGCATCATAAATTTCCTGTGCTGATATGAAATCACACAGAGGTCCCTCTGTGCACCACTTATCATACCATGTTGATGCAGTTTTTCCATTACCAAGTTTGTAACAGATATGATGCCTAATCTTATCTCTTAGCTTCAATATGTTCCTCCATCCACTGCTACAATTATTCTCATAGGGTATCTCCTAAACACTCCTTCCCTTTAGTTTTTCCACATTAATCCACTTTACCCACAGTGTATCCTTCTTAGCAGCCACATCTCCACAAATGTTTCATAAAAAGAACTTCATTCCAAATCTGTAAGTTTTTAAGACCTAGTCCACCCTGATCCTTAGGCCTACAAATATTATCCCAAGAAATTTTAGCCTTTCCTTTAACCAATTTTTCCCTAACACCACAGAAAACCTTTCAACAGTCGATTAATCTCCTCAATGACTGTCCTTGGCAGAATGAATACAGAAGCCCAATACACTTGCATTAAAGACAAAATTGAAGCTATCATGAGTTCTGTTTCTGACTTTCTCAATTAATGACTTACAATCTGAGACACTATGCTGTTTTGTCATCAGTGGCACACCCAAGTATCTAACAGGTAATTTTCCTATAGAGAAAGGAAGAACCTGAGTAATTGTTGTTTGCTCAGGCACAGACAATCCACCAAAAAATATTATACTCTTTTGCATGTTCACTTTTAACCCAGAATACAAACTAAATTCCTCCAAAGTTTTTTTAATCACACTTAGAGAATTACTATCCCCGTGACTAAACACAATCAAGTCATCAGCAAAACCTAAATGTGTTATCTTAAGTTTCTTGCACCCTGATGAAATTTGAAGTAATAAGCATTGTTAATATTTTTCCTCATGAGCAAGTTGAAAACAAAAAAGTTGATTCACATCATCACGTCTCATATACTAGTTGTAAACGTGTAATATTTTTTGTGATAACTTTTAGAATTCTCTTAGTTCACATAATCACACCAGATATAAAATTTCATTAAAAGAATGAAAGAAATGATCATATGATAAAAAGAAACTATCAGCTAATGGGAAATGACAATCTAGTTTTTGATGTGTGATTGGTGTTTTAAATTTGTATTCTTAATTTTGCAAGAAATACCAACACTATCGAGTAGTGTATTCGACCGCGTATAGTATAGACTTGGTAAGACTGGTGTGTGCTTATTTACACACCTTATTCTGGCCAAATTAAGACCAAAACAAACACAAACTAACCATAAATGCCAAAGATATTGTGTTTTTGTGTTTGTGATCGTGCAGGAACGGATATTTTAGAAACAGGCATAAATCAGGCAAAAAAGGACAAAACGAGCACGAGATTGGAAAACGTGTCAAAAGCCAGAGCTGAGGAAGCAAATTACCATTTTTGAGCTCAGATTCTCAAAATACACCTTGGGGAATCACAGAATGCCAGAAATAGTCCTTGGAGCAAAGTTTGAAGATTTGGCAGAAATGGTCCTTCAAGTTTCAAAAATTGACAGAACTAGTTCTTGAGCATTTATTTTTGAAGAAAAGTCAACCAAGGTCCTTGGGAAATCAAAATTTGTCAATTTTAGTCTTTGGATGATGATTTTGAAGAATTGGCAGTTTTGGTCCCTCAAGTTTGAAATTTAGCAATTTTGGTACCTGGAATTTTAAGTTTGAGAAAATACATTAAGGGTCCTTGGGAAATTACAAATTGGCAGGAATGGTACTTAGGATAAGTTTGGAAAGTTGGCAAGACCAGTCCTACAATTTCATAATATTACACATTTAGTCCTTGTGGTTTGTTAACTAAATACCAAACGGACCCTTTGTAATTTACTAAACCCAAAAATAAATCCAACCCACCAATCCAACCCAACACACCCTTATAACCCCAAAACATTACCTGTGGCCCAAATAACAAAACCCAAGCCCAAAATTCAAACACCTCCACCCTTGTTTAAACCAGGGTCAAACCACTCAACCCTCACCCCTTCTCCCTCACTTCCCGCCAAACACCACCACCCCCACTTGGCCACCACTCACCTCTGCCACCCCTGAAACACCTACACATCACCTCTGCACCTTATCCCTCCTCTCGCACGTTATCAGGTCCAATTGCAATCTCAATATTCCCGCCAACAATTCAATCAACAGCTGAGATAACTCCAACTCATCCAGGGGTCCAAAATATTGGTGGGAAAGACTCAGAAACCCTATCTCATCATTATAAATAAAGAATGGCATCCAAGGAAGCAGTAGTTAATTAGTAGTAGTACTTTAGCTCAATTATAATGTCGACTTAATGTAAATTTTAGTTTTAATTAATAATTTCAATTTCTAAGTTGTTCTCTCAGCTGTACTATTGTATTACAAAGTTTAATTAATCCAAGTTCCAAGTTCCTTTTTTAATTCAGAAATTGTAAAATTTTAGTGAAATTGCCATTTTAGCTTAAGGCTTGTTAAAAAGTATTGATTACTATTCCATTAAGCTCAAATTAGCCATTCGAAAGCTTGTATAAGCTCAGCAAGTCTTTAAACAAGATTTATTAAAAAAAATAGAATTAAATCACTGAAAAAAAAATCAAGAGAGAAGAAGAAGAAGCATGGAGCAGGGTAAATTTGGGATGACCCTGGTTTTATATATTCATGGGAAGTGTTAGGATGGTATGGGATGATCTTGGTACCTTTGTTCTGCTCTGGATCAGCTTGTAAACATTTTTCTATCTTTTTGCATTTTACTGTAGGTGTATTTAATTCTGTGTAATTTAGTGTTTTTATGCTTATGTGATGTACCTGAATTGAGTTTAAGTTAGTGTATGTTCATTTGTTAGCTTGATCTCAGTTTCCTAGTTCTCACTTCATTTCACTACCACATTTAGCATAATTTGTTCAAGTGGACATTTGTTGTTAAAATTGATGTTTCTTTGATACTAATGGTTTATAACATCACTTTATGTACTTGTGAATCAGTATTGAAGATTAGAACACTCACATCCTTTGAAAACTTAAAATCACTCAAGTTAAAGGGGTGTTTGGTTTAGGGGAGTTCAATGTGTTCAAGCTTGTTTCAGATGTTGTTGTTGGTTGAGACATGCCACATTAGGTCCATTTAGGTTAGTCAAGTTGATGAATGTGTAAATACTCATCATTTCTGTTACATTTAAGCTGCAAAAACATATGAAAACACACAGGAATGCCTTGAAATACATAAAATTATCCCTGGATTGTGTTTTTATGCATAAGGATTGAAAACTGATGAAAAATAAAACATTTCACATAATTTACAGTTTCAGTCCCTGAACTTTGGAAAATTGGCAAAACTAGTCCCTGGTAAATCAAAACTTGTACAAATGTCATAAAGGTCCTTGGGATTCATAAGTTGTCAAGAAAAGTCCTTTAAAGTTTAAAAATGGCAAAATGACAACTTTGGTCCCTCAACTTTGAAAAGTGTCAAAAATAGTCCCTAAGGTTTTGAAAAATGGAAAATGTGAAAAATAAACCTTGCACTATTCTAAGTTGACAAAATTGGTCCTTATGATAACTTTTGAGAAGATACAAATTAAACCCTTCAAAAATCAGAAAATTGCAGGTTCAGTCCTTATTTGAAGTTTGGGAATATTACAATTTCAGTCCCTCACTTTTGTCAAAATTACATAATTGGTCCTTGTTCACTAAATAACCAAACCGGACCCTTGTGTTTATTATAAGCCCCACAATCCAAAATCCAGATCCAGTCCAATCTAATA
This sequence comes from Artemisia argyi, assembly GCA_030686995.1. Lineage (NCBI taxonomy): Eukaryota > Viridiplantae > Streptophyta > Magnoliopsida > Asterales > Asteraceae > Artemisia > Artemisia argyi. The sequence goes on along the minus strand of CM060677.1, from coordinate 35,930,806 downwards.
CTAAACCACTTGGGCCCAAAATCCCTTCCAAGCCCACCCCCTTTGTTAATAAATAAAACAGACAACCACCCTCACCCCCGTATTTCCCTCTTCGTCTTCCACCTCACACCCACACCTGTAACTCCACCTCAACCCCTCCAGCTCACACCCTCATCATTCTACCCACTCTCCACCATCTCCTTCACCCTGAACACGCCACAATTAATGCCTTCACACCCCATTTTCACCCCAATACCACTACTACCCACGGTTTTGAGCAAAACCACCCCAACTTGCCTCAAAACTTCTAATACTTGTCCCTCCACCTCATGCTACCTCCCAATAATCTTTAATTGCATCAGAACTGCCTCAATTCCACGTGGAGCGTTTTGGCGCCAAAACTGATTTAAATGGTTGGGATGAGTTTGACTCAATCAATGGCCATGATTTGAAGTGGGAAAGTATCTGGATGCTAGTGGGAAGTTATTGAGTAATAAATACAGAGAAGGGAAGCAATGTGGAAGATATCTAGTTTTAATTTTCAAATATGTATGTCGATTAGTTAAGTCTTTCCATTTTCAGTGTAACCTAAGCTTTCAAAGTTAAATTTCAGTGTTCTAAGTGTATTGTAAAACTTTCTTTGATAATAAATTCCAAGATTGTGTATTAATTTAGTCTGTGCAAGTTTCAAATTAAATAATTCTCAATTTATTTAAGTAATGTTCTTAGTTGATGTTATTGTGGACTTAAACTGATACATATAAGCTCCTATAAAGCTTGTAAAAGCTTTTAGAAACATAACAATTCAGTTTAGCTAAAAAATCTCACAAATACTAATTGGTCAACAAAAGTCAACTGAGAGTTATGAGATGAAATTCTGGTGAATTAGAGTTGATTTGGAAGCACAAGAAGCTTTGGATTATGGTTTAGAGCTTCATGGGAAGCCATAGGTAGTGAGTAATTCCATGTTCTTGGTACTTTGACTGAATTGCAAATTTTGTAAGCCATTTCCTTTAATTTTGCAATCTCACTGTTTACTTAGTATAATTTTTGATCTTTGTTGATTCATGTTTATTTGTTGTTGATTAGTTGTAATCTAGTCTATAATCATTATCTTGTTTGTTAAGTTTATTAGTTATTAGTTTTTATTTCATACAGTCAATATAGAATAAACTGTATACTTGTGTCTCTGGTTGTATTTGTTGTTTATTTGTGTTCCTTTGGTGTTGTTTAGTGTTGATCTAGGCTTATTTAGTCAGCTTGTTTATTTATTTCTTTATTTGCTTTGTTTTCATATTAGACAGTCATAGTAGTGTAAATCTGAAAATGTTTGTTCTTGTGTTAGTTGTTGTTATTGTTGTTAATTATTGTTCCTTAAATCTTGTATGATTATGTAATAAAGATTGAAAACAGGTTTGAAGCTCAGATCATTCATTTGGTTTGAAATTCACAAAATAAGTCTGTTAAAGGGGTGTTTGGATTGAACTGTTTAGACCATTTTGGTTGTTCTCAGTTGTTGTTGAGTGATTACTCAGTTCATTCATAGTCTAAGTGCACCTAATCAAGTCCCTTTTTGGTGTCTAAAAATACAAAAGTCAAAAATCACTTGGATCTTTAACCTACTGTCACTGTTTAGGAATTTGCATACCAAATCTTGTTTACATGTTAAAAAGTTGTTAGAGAAGCTTGTTATAACTTTATTTCATCTTAATATAACATAATCAGCTCATAAATCTAGCTCAAAAGTGGTAAAAGTCAACTTGGATCATTATTGTTAAAAGTCAAAAATTACCTTGACAGTTAAAATAGCCAATATTACTTGAAGTTTTTAGACCTGAGCATTGAGCTTGAGCTTGTCATCTTTTGGGAAAAGCTTGTGTCCCAGCTTGTCTAGTTAAGGGTATTTTTGTCAAAATTTTACTATTTTATTTGTGGACCCCACAACTGCTCAAACACACTTGCAGGGCAAGTGTGTGCTCTGTCTCTGCAGCTCAGTTCAAACCACCAACTTTGGTGGTCAATTGTGATCTTGTTAATTGGTATTAGGACTTGAGCTTATAGGATTTTATCATTTTGTTGCTCATCTTGTTGCTAGTATTTTTTAGAATTTTTATTTTGCTTTTTAAGCTGCTTATATTCTGCTTGTAACTTGGCTATCTTTCTAAAAGTTGTCCTACTCACAGCTTGATAACCATTTTTTATAAGCTTGTGGAATCTTTGTTATTTGGTTTTAAAGTGTGAAATTTGTTGTTTTGTGAAGTTTACCTGCCATATTGTTGCTTGCATGCTCAGTTTTTCATTTAGTGCTTCTCATAACTGCTTATTTGGTTTGCCATGATCAAGCAATTCAACTCACTACACTGAATACTCAGTGTAGTTGAGCCTTTTTCAAGCTCAATCACAAGCCCATTTTTTAAGCTTCAGCTTGCAAAACTTGGTTTGTTAGGAAGCCTAGCAAACCTTCTTTGATTCTCAATCAATTTCAAGCTTTTACAAGCTTGATAACTAGGACTGCAATAAGCTCCTAGATTACCCCATCTCAGCAGACATTGGCTCACCCACCACCTTTGGTGGTCCATTGTGGTTGACTCAGTGGGTCCCACACCCCATAAATAGGTTCTTACAACCCCCCTCCTACCAGACTTGAACCCTTGATCTTTTGTTTGACCTCTAACCCACTGGACCCCACCTAGAATAAGCTCTCAAGTCTGTCCCATAATCTGTCTCAGAAAACAAATAAGCATAAGCTTATTGTGGCTTTTTGGCTTATTCAGCCAACACCTTGTGCTTTTTCTTGCTTATACATGTTCAATAGACTCTGAGGAATCAAATTTTACCAAGGTGGACCCCACATAAGCTCTTGTGAGCTTAATCCATCCACAGTCAACAAAAGTCAACTGTGTAGTCTAATAAGCACTTATAATGCTTATTCTGTGGTTATAAATTATTTTCATTTATTAAAGTTTCATATTTTAAGTATTTTATTAGATTTATAAAAAAAAAAAAAAAAACAAGAAAAAAACCAAACTTAATTATAGTGATAGCTTCTATTTAATAGAAATTATCTATTTAATTTTCCTTTTAGCTTATTCATAAGCACTTCTGCTATTTTATATTTTTATTAAATCTCTTATATAGTAAAGTAATTTTATAAATTTTTTCAGAATTTTCTTTTGTCATCTAGTGTTATTTAGAATTAATATTAGTTTATTTAATAATTAAATAATAAATAAGAATTAAATAGCATAATATATTTTTATAAGGTAACACCTATATTTTATATTTTTCCTAGCTTCTATAATTCATAAAATAATTTTAGAAATTTTCTTGTGATTTATACTGTTCATTTACTAGTTTTCATAATTTAATTAGTTTAATTAGATATTAATCAATAAATATAATAATAATTAGTAAATTAAATTAAAAATACATAATATAAACTTTTTATAATTTTTTAGGATTCCTATGATGGTTAATTAGATATATAAAATTTTTCATAATTATTTAAGTCTTTTTAGTAATAATAAATAAGATAATCAATATAATTAGTTAAATAATAAATAAATAATAAATAAGTAATAATAGATAGATAAATAGCGTGAAAAATATTATTTCAATTTTAAAATAAGTTTTATAATATTTTAGATTTTTAGAAACTTTAATTTTTATTTTCTAGACTTATTTTACATTTTCATAATTATTAGTTAATTATTAAATAAATAATAATAGTAATTAAATAAGAATAATTAATTAAATAGTTTTTAATTATAAAATAAATAAATTAAATTTATTTAATTTGCATTTAAGCCCCTAAGGCTTATAAAATCGTACTATAAGTTAAATTTGTTTTTGTTTACGTTTAATTAATAAACGTTTACGTTTTCAGTCCCTTTTTGATTTGTACGCATCTGATTTCACGTATTGATTGATATAGCTTATTAAAGCTATTCACTCTTATTTTTCAGTAGTACAATCACTTAAACCCTTTTCCTGTTCAATTCACCTGATCTCAAAGTCGTTTTATTTCAGATTTCACATCTCGTTGGGATCTAACGATCCGGGGAAACACTAAACTCACCGGAGTATTGGTTTAGGCTGTTTGACTTATTGACCATTACTTGGTTGATATTATCTGACTGTTTAGCACCAATCAAAATTTGGCGCCGCTGCCAGGGAGGTGTGCTGCGTATTACGACTTTTTGAAATATCTGTGAGTTTGAATTTTCACACTTTGTTATATATCATCTTTTTGTTCATATTTTATTTTCTATTTGTAATTTCCCGTCACTCTAAGTACTCTTAGAGTCGTCTCTAGTGCATGCGCACTCGTTCTTCTAGGTCAACAAGCCCTTTACGTGAGCTTGTCAGAATTCCTCGAAGACGTCGTAGACGTTCTGCTCCAACAGCCGTATCTGAGGAACGTGCTGTTTCCCCTAAGAAAGTTATCATGGCGGAAGACCGTCCGATGAATGAGCTTCTCCAAGCACCCATTGAGGGTTACGGAGACGCTATTGTTGTCCCAGCCATCGTGGCTGAATACTTTGAGCTCAAAACCGGGTTACTAAATCTAGTAACTTCAAGCCAATTTTATGGTTTTGAGAGGGATGATCCCCATGCTCATATTCGATGGTTTAATAAAATTACTTCAACCATCAAATACAAGAACGTCCCTTCCGAAGCAGTCAAACTTCTTCTTTTCCCATTTTCTCTTGAGGGAGCAGCCCGGATTTGGCTGGAAAAACAACCTCCTCGTTCAATACACTCATGGGAAGATTTAGTTACCAAATTTGTAAACGAATTTTTTCCCCCGTCCAGAACGACAAGTCTTAAAAATGAAATCATCAAATTTACTCAAAGGTTTGATGAATCGTTTGGTGACGCATGGGATCGTTTCAAAGAATTGCTTCGTCGATGTCCTCATCATGGTTTCACTGAATTAATGCAAATTGACACGTTTTATAATGGTGTGAGTCAATCTGACCAAGATTCTCTCAATGCCTCCGCGGGAGGTAATTTTTTGAGCAAAACCACAAAAGAAGCTTTAGAAATCATTGAAAATAAGTCCAAAGTCTGCACTACACGCACAAAACCATATAACTCCCAAGTGAGTGCTGGTCCTTCTACTTCATCGCCCGTGAGTACTTCTAGCACCGATGCTAAGATAGACAAACTCACGGACGCCATTCAAGCTTTGGTTATCTCAAACCAGAAAAAAGTCACTTTCACACAAAACCCTTCACATGCTGAAGTTAAAAAAGTGGAAGTTTGTGTCACTTGTGGTGGCCCACATGCTTATTACAATTGTACTGCCCCCGATGGTAGTCCTTTTGAAGCCAATGCCCTAGCCGGTACTACAAATCAGGGGGGTAATCAATACCGTCCTCAAATAGAACCAAGTTACCGTACTAACACACATATGGGACCACCCGGGTTTAATCAAAACCCAAATTTGCAAAACAGAAACAAAAACCAACCACGAATGAACCAAGGTTATCAAAACCAAGGGAATTTCCATCCTGGACAAAATCAAGGTTTCCACAATCAAGGAAACTTTAACAGAAACAATTTCAACCCCGGAAATCATTTTCAGGGAAATGGTAATCCAAATCAAGGGAATTTTCAGCCACAACAAGGTTATAATCAAAATAACCGTGTCCAAAATTTCCCTAACCAAACACAAGCCATTCTCCCAGCTCCACAACCATCATCCGATGAGTTGTTAAAGCAGTTCATGAAAACTCAAGAAGAGACAAACAGGTTGTTGGTCAGCCAGATTTCTGAAATTAAGAAATCTTTAAATGAACAACCCTCGGGTTCTGGAAAACTTCCGAGCAACACGATCGCAAACCCGAGGGGCGATGCAAAGGCGATCACGGCCAGGAGCGGAGTTTCATATGATGGACCTACTGTTCCCACTACCCCTTCTTCTTCTTCTCCCAAGGTAGTGGAAAATAACGTCGAGGTAAATAGGGATGAAGTACTTCCTACTCATAAGGGAGGTACCCAAGACGTCCCACCTCATGTTGTCCCGAAACCCAAACCAAAACCTAGAGTTGTTTTTGAACCAAATGATATTCCAGTTGAAACACCTCAGTCCAGACCTTCTACCTCCTCTATTCCTTACCCCTCACGCTTGAGTGAACAAAAGCTCCGTGAAAAAGCTAGTCACCAGATGGATAAATTCTTTCAAATCTTCCAAGATTTGCATTTTGACATTAGCTTTGCGGATGCTATTATTCTGATGCCCAAATTTGCATCGACAATCAAACACTTGTTAAGCAACAAGGAGAAATTGTTTGAAATGGCAAAGACTCCCTTGAATGAGAACTGCTCAGCAGTTCTCTTAAAGAAGCTTCCCGAGAAGCTGGGAGATCCTTGAAAATTTCTAATACCATGTGTATTTCCGGGAATGGTTGATTGCTATGCCTTGGCCGATCTTGGTGCAAGTATCAACCTAATGCCGTACTCAGTTTGGAAGAAACTTTCTCTTCCTGATCTTACTCCTACCTGCATGACTTTAGAGCTTGCAGACCGATCGATATCTCGTCCTCTCGGCATTGCCGAGGACGTGTTTGTGAAGGTAGGAGAATTTCATCTCCCCGCTGACTTTGTAGTGGTTGATTTCGATGCCGATCAAAGGGTCCCTCTCATTGTTGGGAGGGGTTTCCTTAGAACGAGACGTGCTCTTATCGATGTATTTGAGCAAGAAATCATTCTTCGTGTGGGTAATGAAGCTGTTACATTTAACCTCGATCAAACCTCGAGGTACTCCTCCAATTATGATTCTGAAGCAGTTAATCAAATAGATATCATAGACATTGCTTCGGAGGAGTATTCTCAAGAGTTTCTTGGTTATTCTCATAATTCTGTGAGTGGGGATGCCCATCATCTGAACCTATCATTTCCGACTCTTCCCCTTCTCTCACTCCGTTTGAGGGAAGTGATTTCCTTTTGGAAGAGGTCGAGGCTTTTCTCAAAAGTGATTCAGTTCCATCGGGAATTGATAACACTGAGATTGATCTGGAGGGAGATATTCTTCTCCTTGAGAGATTGCTAAACCAAGACAATTCTCCTCCACTCCCTCCCGTACAACTTCATAATCAGGAAATCAAATATGTTGAGGAAACTGATGATTTTCCTGAGGTCGAACTCAAGGACTTACCTCCTCATCTTGAATACGCATTCTTGGAGGGTGATGATAAATTACCAGTCATTATTGCTAAAGGTTTAAGTGTTGAGGAGAAGAGTGCTCTCCTAAAGGTCTTGAAGTCAAACAAGCAAGCAATTGCTTGGAAACTCTCCGATATTAAGGGTATTAACCCAGATTTTTGTACACACAAAATCTTGATGGAGGATGACTTCAAGCCTGCAGTGCAACATCAAAGAAGGGTGAATCCAAAAATCCATGATGTGATTAAACAAGAGGTTCTTAAACTTCTTGATGCAGGATTGATTTACCCTATCTCTGACAGTCCATGGGTTAGTCCCATTCATTGCGTCCCAAAAAAGGGTGGCATTACTGTTGTCACTAATGAGGAAAATGAGTTGATTCCAACTCGGCTGGTTACCGGATGGCGTGTTTGCATTGACTATCGTAAGTTAAATGACGCCACCCGCAAAGACCACTTTCCGTTGCCCTTTATGGACCAGATGCTTGAGAGATTAGCAGGGAACGAGTACTATTGTTTCCTTGATGGTTTCTCAGGATACTTCCAAATCCCCATTGATCCATCAGATCAAGAAAAGACTACCTTTACATGCCCTTATGGAACCTTTGCTTATAAACGTATGCCTTTTGGCTTATGTAATGCTCCAGGTACATTTCAGAGGTGCATGATGGCTATATTTACCGACATGATCGGTAAAACTATGGAGATCTTTATGGATGACTTTTCGGTCATTGGGGATTCATTCCAAACATGTCTCACCAATTTAGAAAAAATGTTGAAAAGGTGTAAAGACACCAATCTATGTCTAAATTGGGAAAAGAGTCACTTTATGGTCAAAGAGGGCATTGTCCTCGGCCATAAGATTTCCAAGAATGGTATTGAGGTTGACAGAGCTAAGGTTGATGTCATTGCAAAACTGCCTCACCCTACTACCGTCAAAGGTATTAGGAGTTTCTTGGGTCATGCTGGTTTCTATCGTCGATTTATACAAGATTTTTCTAAAATCTCATGGCCTATGACTCATCTCCTTGAAAAGGATACTCCTTTTATCTTCTCACCAGAGTGCATCGAAGCTTTTGAAACATTAAAGAAAAAGCTTACTGAGGCACCCATTCTTATTGCCCCCGACTGGGATTTACCCTTCGAGCTTATGTGCGATGCAAGTGATTTTGCTATCGGTGCAGTCTTGGGGCAACGCAAAACGAAACACTTTCAGCCTATCCACTACGCAAGCAAAACTATGAACGAAGCTCAAACACATTACACCACTACAGAAAAAGAATTATTAGCTGTGGTGTATGCTTTTGAGAAATTTCGGACGTACTTAATCTTGACTAAAAGCGTAGTGTATACGGATCACTCGGCTCTTAAATATCTATTTGCAAAACAAGATGCAAAGCCGAGATTGCTCCGTTGGGTTCTCCTCCTCCAGGAATTTGATATCATTATTCGTGATAAAAAAGGAGCTGAGAACCTGGCTGCTGATCATTTGTCCCGATTAGAGAACCCTCATCAAAATGTGTATGAGAAAAAGGAAATAAATGAAACATTTCCTCTCGAAACACTTAATGCGGTTACTTTTCGCGGAGATTCTACTACCCCATGGTTTGCCGACTTCGCAAACTATCATGCGGGTAACTTTGTTGTGAAAGGGATGTCAACCCAACAGAAGAATAAATTCTTTAAAGATGTTAAACATTACATCTGGGATGACCCCTACTTATTCAAAATCTGTGCGGATCAAGTCATCCGACGGTGTGTATATGGACAGGAAGCCACTGAAATTCTCAAGGCTTGCCATGCTGGACCCACTGGGGGACATCATAGTCCTAATTACACCGCCAAAAAGGTGTTTGATTCCGGATTCTTCTGGCCCACAATTTATAAAGATGCCCAGGATCTCATTAAAACTTGTGACGCTTGTCAGCGTCATGGAAACATTTCACAAAGAAATGAGATGCCACAAAATGCTATTCAAGTATGCGAAATATTTGATATCTGGGGCATTGACTTTATGGGGCCATTTCCATCATCCAGAGGAAACAAGTACATACTTGTGGCAGTTGATTATTTATCAAAGTGGGTTGAAGCAAAAGCTTTACACACTAATGATGCCCGAGTTGTAGTGAAATTCCTGAAATCTCTTTTTGCCCGTTTTGGAACCCCACGTGCTATTATAAGTGATCGTGGTACGCATTTCTGCAATGACAAATTTGATAAAGTCATGCAAAAGTATGGTGTAACCCACCGTCTTTCTACCGCGTATCACCCACAAACAAGTGGGCAAGTGGAGGTTTCAAATCGTGGTATCAAAAGGATACTTGAGAGGACTGTTGGTGAAAACCGTGCTGCCTGGTCGGATAAATTAGATGACGCACTATGGGCCTTTCGTACAGCTTATAAAACACCCATTGGCTGTACACCTTACAAGCTTGTGTACGGAAAGACATGTCATCTACCGATGGAACTTGAGCACAAAGCCTACTGGGCTTTGAAACATGCCAACTTTGACCTCAAAACTGCGGGTGATCACAGAAAAGTTTAAATGAATGAATTAAATGAACTACGTGATCAGGCTTACGAGAACTCTTTAATCTATAAAGAAAAAACAAAGAGAATACATGACTCAAAAATAAAGAACCGCGTTTTTAACGTTGGTGATCGAGTACTTCTCTTTAACTCTAGATTAAAGATCTTCTCGGGTAAATTAAAAACCCGTTGGACTGGTCCATTTACTATCACTAAGGTTTATCCATATGGTACCGTTGAGTTATCTCAAAACGACGGTCCATGTTTTAAAGTAAATGGTCATCGTGTGAAACACTACTTTGGAGAGGACATCCCGAACATGGTTGTCCCGGATCTCCAAACTTTCCCCAAGGACAATTAAATTCGGGGTCGAGTCAAGCTAGTGACTCGGGAATCAAAAACAAGCTGCCTCATGGACAAATCAATTCGAGGTCGAGTCAAGCTAGTGACTCGGTAATCAAAAGCATAGCAATATGGGTTTTCACTCATATTTCTGATTTCTTTCTCTTTTCTACCACCTAGTGTAGGGGAGATGCCCCACATGTTGTATATATGTATATATCTTGAAAAAAAAAAAAAAGTAAAGTTCAAAACAAAAGAAAAAAGTGAGTTTGTATGTAAATAGCCTAAAATAAAGGTTATTAATATTTCCTTTTTACGTTCTAAATATCAGTTTAACACCCGATGTTTTGAATATTGAGGGCAATATTCATTTCTAAGTGTGGGGGGGGGGGGGATTCTCACGAATTCAAACACATGTTCCATCAAGCACCCTCATTTGATCAAAATTTAAAGTTTTTTCACACTTAGAAATGCAATAAATGGTATCAATCCTCCATGTCTAACCCACAACAGGATTGGCTAGTCTAGGAGCAAACGGCTCTTGGTAAAGACATCTCAAAACCGTTGATGGCTTGCAATTTGCCAAAAATTGTATGGTTCCTCAACTCCCCATTATCCTAAAAAGCTAATGAGTTGGCTAGCCCGCAAGATTATGGCTTGTGGTAAAGGCCGTAGAAAATCCATAATTGGTAATCAGCTCACCAAGATGTTGACTATTCCATCAAGAGTTGGCTAGTCCAGAAGCAAACGGCTTCTGGTAAAGACAAATCAAATCCGTTGACAGCTGGTGGTTTGCTAAAAATCACACGGTTATCAGGTGTGCCACAGTTCTTACACCTGGCTACTCCAGAAGTGATGGCTTTTGGTAAAGAGTAAAAATCCATTAATTTTTTCTCAAATAGATTGCTAGGGACTAGCAATAGTTTAGTGTGGGGGATTGATGAGTGTGTAAATACTCATCATTTCTGTTACATTTAAGCTGCAAAAACATATGAAAACACACAGGAATGCCTTGAAATACATAAAATTATCCCTGGATTGTGTTTTTATGCATAAGGATTGAAAACTGATGAAAAACAAAATATTTCACATAATTTACAGTTTCAGTCCCTGAACTTTGGAAAATTGGCAAAACTAGTCCCTGGTAAATCAAAACTTGTACAAATGTCATAAAGGTCCTTGGGATTCATAAGTTGTCAAGAAAAGTCCTTTAAAGTTTAAAAATGGCAAAATGACAACTTTGGTCCCTCAACTTTGAAAAGAGTCAAAAATAGTCCCTAAGGTTTTGAAAAATGGAAAATGTGAAAAATAAACCTTGCACTATTCTAAATTGACAAAATTGGTCCTTATGATAACTTTTGAGAAGATACAAATTAAACCCTTCAAAAATCAGAAAATTGCAGGTTCAGTCCTTATTTGAAGTTTGGGAATATTACAATTTCAGTCCCTCACTTTTGTCAAAATTACATAATTGGTCCTTGTTCACTAAATAACCAAACCGGACCCTTGTGTTTATTATAAGCCCCACAATCCAAAATCCAGATCCAGTCCAATCCAATACTAAACCACTTGGGCCCAAAATCCCTTCCAAGCCCACCCCCTTTGTTAATAAATAAAACAGATAACCACCCTCACCCCCGTATTTCCCTCTTCGTCTTCCACCTCACACCCACACCTGTAACTCTACCTCAACCCCTCCAGCTCACACCCTCATCATTCTACCCACTCTCCACCATCTCCTTCACCCTGAACACGCCACAATTAATGCCTTCACACCCCATTTTCACCCCAATACCACTACTACCCACGGTTTTGAGCAAAACCACCCCAACTTGCCTCAAAACTTCTAATACTTGTCCCTCCACCTCATGCTACCTCCCAATAATCTTTAATTGCATCAGAACTGCCTCAATTCCACGTGGAGCATTTTGGCGCCAAAACTGATTTAAATGGTTGGGATGAGTTTGACTCAATCAATGGCCATGATTTGAAGTGGGAAAGTATCTGGATGCTAGTGGGAAGTTATTGAGTAATAAATACAGAGAAGGGAAGCAATGTGGAAGATATCTAGTTTTAATTTTCAAATATGTATGTCGATTAGTTAAGTCTTTCCATTTTCAGTGTAACCTAAGCTTTCAAAGTTAAATTTCAGTGTTCTAAGTGTATTGTAAAACTTTCTTTGATAATAAATTCCAAGGTTGTGTATTAATTTAGTCTGTGCAAGTTTCAAATTAAATAATTCTCAATTTATTTAAGTAATGTTCTTAGTTGATGTTATTGTGGACTTAAACTGATACATATAAGCTCCTATAAAGCTTGTAAAAGCTTTTAGAAACAGAACAATTCAGTTTAGCTAAAAAATCTCACAAATACTAATTGGTCAACAAAAGTCAACTGAGAGTTATGAGATGAAATTCTGGTGAATTAGAGTTGATTTGGAAGCACAAGAAGCTTTGGATTATGGTTTAGAGCTTCATGGGAAGCCATAGGTAGTGAGTAATTCCATGTTCTTGGTACTTTGACTGAATTGCAAATTTTGTAAGCCATTTCCTTTAATTTTGCAATCTCACTGTTTACTTAGTATAATTTTTGATCTTTGTTGATTCATGTTTATTTATTGTTGATTAGTTGTAATCTAGTCTATAATCATTATCTTGTTTGTTAAGTTTATTAGTTATTAGTTTTTATTTCATACAATCAATATAGAATAAACTGTATACTTGTGTCTCTGGTTGTATTTGTTGTTTATTTGTGTTCCTTTGGTGTTGTTTAGTGTTGATCTAGGCTTATTTAGTCAGCTTGTTTATTTATTTCTTTATTTGCTTTGTTTTCATATTAGACAGTCATAGTAGTGTAAATCTGCAAATGTTTGTTCTTGTGTTAGTTGTTGTTATTGTTGTTAATTATTGTTCCTTAAATCTTGTATGATTATGTAATAAAGATTGAAAACAGGTTTGAAGCTCAGATCATTCATTTGGTTTGAAATTCACAAAATAAGTCTGTTAAAGGGGTGTTTGGATTGAACTGTTTAGACCATTTTGGTTGTTCTCAGTTGTTGTTGAGTGATTACTCAGTTCATTCATAGTCTAAGTGCACCTAATCAAGTCCCTTTTTGGTGTCTAAAAATGCAAAAGTCAAAAATCACTTGGATCTTTAACCTACTGTCACTGTTTAGGAATTTGCATACCAAATCTTGTTTACATGTTAAAAAGTTGTTAGAGAAGCTTGCTATAACTTTATTTCATCTTAATATAACATAATCAGCTCATAAATCTAGCTCAAAAGTGGTAAAAGTCAACTTGGATCATTATTGTTAAAAGTCAAAAATTACCTTGACAGTTAAAATGGCCAATATTACTTGAAGTTTTTAGACCTGAGCATTGAGCTTGAGCTTGTCATCTTTTGGGAAAAGCTTGTGTCCCAGCTTGTCTAGTTAAGGGTATTTTTGTCAAAATTTTACTATTTTATTTGTGTACCCCACAACTGCTCAAACACACTTGCAGGGCAAGTGTGTGCTCTGTCTCAGCAGCTCAGTTCAAACCACCAACTTTGGTGGTCAATTGTAATCTTGTTAATTGGTATTAGGACTTGAGCTTATAGGATTTTATCATTTTGTTGCTCATCTTGTTGCTAGTATTTTTTAGAATTTTTATTTTGCTTTTTAAGCTGCTTATTTTCTGCTTGTAACTTGGCTATCTTTCTAAAAGTTGTCCTACTCACAGCTTGATAACCATTTTTTATAAGCTTGTGGAATCTTTGTTATTTGGTTTTAAAGTGTGAAATTTGTTGTTTTGTGAAGTTTACCTGCCATATTGTTGCTTGCATGCTCATTTTTTCATTTAGTGCTTCTCATAACTGCTTATTTGGTTTGCCATGATCAAGCAATTCAACTCACTACACTGAATACTCAGTGTAGTTGAGCCTTTTTCAAGCTCAATCACAAGCCCATTTTTTAAGCTTCAGCTTGCAAAACTTGGTTTGTTAGGAAGCCTAGCAAACCTTCTTTGATTCTCAATCAATTTCAAGCTTTTACAAGCTTGATAACTAGGACTGCAATAAGCTCCTAGATTACCCCATCTCAGCAGACATTGGCTCACCCACCACCTTTGGTGGTCCATTGTGGTTGACTCAGTGGGTCCCACACCCCATAAATAGGTTCTTACAACCCCCCTCCTACCAGACTTGAACCCTTGATCTTTTGTTTGACCTCTAACCCACTGGACCCCACCTAGAATAAGCTCTCAAGTCTGTCCCATAATCTGTCTCAGAAAACAAATAAGCATAAGCTTATTGTGGCTTTTTGGCTTATTCAGCCAACACCTTGTGCTTTTTCTTGCTTATACATGTTCAATAGACTCTGAGGAATCAAGTTTTACCAAGGTGGACCCCACATAAGCTCTTGTGAGCTTAATCCATCCACAGTCAACAAAAGTCAACTGTGTAGTCTAATAAGCACTTATAATGCTTATTCTGTGGTTATAAATTATTTTCATTTATTAAAGTTTCATATTTTAAGTATTTTATTAGATTTATAAAAAAAAAAAAACAAGAAAAAAACCAAACTTAATTATAGTGATAGCTTCTATTTAATAGAAATTATCTATTTAATTTTCCTTTTAGCTTATTTATAAGCACTTCTGCCATTTTATATTTTTATTAAATCTCTTATATAGTAAAGTAATTTTATAAATTTTTTCAGAATTTTCTTTTGTCATCTAGTGTTATTTAGAATTAATATTAGTTTATTTAATAATTAAATAATAAATAAGAATTAAATAGCATAATATATTTTTATAAGGTAACACCTATATTTTATATTTTTCCTAGCTTCTATAATTCATAAAATAATTTTAGAAATTTTCTTGTGATTTATACTGTTCATTTACTAGTTTTCATAATTTAATTAGTTTAATTAGATATTAATCAATAAATATAATAATAATTAGTAAATTAAATTAAAAATACATAATATAAACTTTTTATAATTTTTTAGGATTCCTATGATGGTTAATTAGATATATAAAATTTTTCATAATTATTTAAGTCTTTTTAGTAATAATAAATAAGTTAATCAATATAATTAGTTAAATAATAAATAATTAATAATAGATAGATAAATAGTGTGAAAAATATAATTTCAATTTTAAAATAAGTTTTATAATATTTTAGATTTTTAGAAACTTTAATTTTTATTTTCTAGACTTATTTTACATTTTCATAATTATTAGTTAATTATTAAATAAATAATAATAGTAATTAAATAAGAATAATTAATTAAATAGTTTTTAATTATAAAATAAATAAATTAAATTTATTTAATTTGCATTTAAGCCCCTAAGGCTTATAAAATCGTACTATAAGTTAAATTTGTTTTTGTTTACGTTTAATTAATAAACGTTTACGTTTTCAGTCCCTTTTTGATTTGTACGCATCTGATTTCACGTATTGATTGATATAGCTTATTAAAGCTATTCACTCTTATTTTTCAGTAGTACAATCACTTAAACCCTTTTCCTGTTCAATTCACCTGATCTCAATGTCGTTTTATTTCAGATTTCACATCTCGTTGGGATCTAACGATCCGGGGAAACACTAAACTCACCGGAGTATTGGTTTAGGCTGTTTGACTTATTGACCATTACTTGGTTGATATTATCTGACTGTTTAGCACCAATCACAAGTCATAAAAACAAGTCTTCTTTGGATAAAAAGTAAAAATGCATTGTAATCTCTAAAATTTGTTTAACTGTTAGTTTTTAGGTTTGCATAATCATATATATAGTTGCATACGTAGTATAGCCTAATATTAGCTTATAACATCATTACAGTCATCTAGGATCATTTAGAAACTCATATTAGTAAAACACATTCAAAACCAAGAAAAAGTAAAAAAAAAAATAAAAAAATAAAAAAAAAAGTTCCAAACAGCATTTTTAGTCTTTTATTTTTCATTTCTTAAATTTTCAACCAAATCTCACAAAATGTTTGGATAATGTACTCTAATAGCTTATTTAATTAGTAGTATTTTTATTTTAATTTTTAGATTTTTTTAATAGGGATTAAACCCCATTTCAGGGCTGCAAAAACAATAATAAAAGAAAAGTGAAAAAATCAATTTTGATTTTTATTTTTCACTTCTTCAATTCCTAAACAAATTTTCTAAAATTCTGGAATTTAGTACTTTGATAGCTTGTCTAATTAATAGTATTTTTCTTTCATTTTTTTTGGTTGACTTATGAGGGACCGTAAATACCTGATTTAGGTTTAACGAGTGTTTAGGTTAAGCTTGTCCTTTAAGTTGTGGCTTGTTTTTGTTGTTGTTTTTAGTTGGAAAAAGTCACATTAGGTTCATATAGTGCATATTAGTATAAAATTCAGTGGTCAATTGTCAAAAAGTCAAAATCATCATTTATCCTTCAATTTTCATTCACTGTTTGGCTTTTAGGTTTTATGATCATTCATATCATTGCATAAGTAGTTATAACAGCTTATTTCAATCATCATTTAGCTTATAATAACATTTTAAGTCTATTAGAAGCTTCAAAAGTTCACTTAAGTCAACTTACATCAAAATCATAAAAAGTCAAAATTACATACTTAGTCTCAAAAACCATTTTAGCTTTTATTTTTCATGTGTTCAATTTTAATCCAAATCAGTTGTAATTTTGGGAAATGAAAGTTTTCCAGCTTGTCATCTTAAGCCATATTTTTCCTTAATTTTAAAAAATTTTCTCAGTGCTTATTCAAGGCCTTATTTTGGCCTATTTTTCCAAATCATGCCCTGTGCAGGGTAAATCTGCTCACAAGCCCATCTTTAAAAGCCCATATCTTGCTCATTAGTAGAGCTTATTTTGAGTTATTTGACTTTTTGAGAAGCCAGCGGTACTGGCTTGCTAGTTTAGGGCTTATTTTGGCCTTAAAAGCTTATTTGCATAGTTCATTTTAGGCTTGCAGTCGAGCACTTGGGCCTGTTTGGTTTGCTTATTTGGATTTAGCTTGTTTTTGCTTATTGTGACTTATCAGTGTGTTTCTTTTGCTTATGTTAGCTTATGATAGGATTGTTTCAGTTCCATTTAGCTTATTTATACTAAGGTTTATATTTTGGCTTGTCTCATAGCTTTTCAAAGACCAAAAATCCATTTTTAGCTTAGAAAGTTCATTGTTAGGCCAATAAGCTCACACTGAGCCTTGTTGGTTATTTTTAGAAAAGTCATTTTCACAAAAGTTCCTTATTATAAGCAGTTAATCATTTTTGTAAAAGAAAAACCGTAAAAAAATAAATGGGAAAAGTGGGGTTGTGGGATTCGAACCCTGGACCTCCAGTACACAACAAGCAAAACCACACCAGTTTCATGCACCATCTCCCCTAGGGGGATTTCATGTTTATTTTTCCCTTTTTATTTTTGTAGTAGACTTGGTCTTTTAAGCTTATTTTAGCTTTTTAATTAATACACTGCTTATTAATAAGCACTTAGGGTCTTTTATATTTTTCCAAGCCTTTTGTCACTATAAAGTATATTTAGAAAAAGTTTTATAATTTTCCAAATCAGTTTAGTATTTTTAATAATTTAAATTAGTTTAACTAGTAATTAATTAGTTATTAATTAATAATAAATAAATAAAAAGTCGATATATATATATATATATATATATATATGTTAGAATCGTATTTTTATTTATAAAAAGTGTCGGTCATTAACGTATAGTTATAGGTTGCTTTAGAATATCATTATGATGAAGTTTATGTGTAGTACTTATGTTTTGTAAAAGTCTAAGGGCTATTAGTGTAATAATGTAAAAGATTAGAGAAGCCCTAGACTTTGAGTATAAATACTCTTGTAAACCTCATTTGAGAGGTTGGTTCTCTTAGTGATTCATTTAGTATTAACAAAGTTATTATTCCACACACTAGAGTTCCCACACTCTCTCTCTCTCTACTTACTTTCTCTCTCTAGGTTTAGGCTTGATTCAATAGTGATTTAGGTTGTTCTACGGTCCTACATGTGGTATCAATCGCCTAGGGATAATTTTAGGTTGTTTTAGATCGTTTTGTGGGTGAAAAATCGGTTTTCTAAGAATTTCGTTATTGTTCATCATTGATTTTCGAGTTAGAATTTTTTTTTTCGAGTTAGGAGAAAAAGTTATCGAGTTAGAAAAAGTTTTCGAGTTAGGGTTTAAGTTTTATCGAGTTAAGTGATTGTCTATCGAGTTAGGAAAGGTTCTGTCGAGTTTGGATCAGTTTTTTATCGAGTTAGGATAGGTACTGTCGAGTTTGAGTTTAATATTTACCGAGTTTGGGTTTAGTTCGAATCATATCGAGTTAGGATTTTGGACATACCGAGTTTGGACTTTTGTTTGGCGAGTTAGCCTTTCTTACCTAATCGTTTATCGAGTTAGGTTTTGTGTGGCAACCTTCTAGGGGAAACTCTGCTAAAATCTCATCTACTTATCGAGTTAGACTTCCTCTCAGAACTTATCGATTTTGGAACATCTCAAAACTTATCGAGTTTGGAACATCTCAAATCTTATCGAGTTAAATACTCAAGTTCTTACCAAGTTACGATTTAAGCAAGCTTTACCGAGTTAGCAGACTAACTTATCGAGTTAGAGATTCAAGCTGTTTACCGAGTTAGAAGTTTTACCAAGTTTGCAGCGTTACCGAGTTAGAACTTTCAAGTATTATCGAGTTAGACCAAAAAAAAAAAAAAAAAAGTTTTTTTGCGGGAAAATTTGAGTAAAATTTATTTTTTACACGAGACTAAACGTTCAATTTTTACGCGAGATTTAAATTTTGGTATAACGTTGAAAATTTTGACCCGAAATTCAAATTTTTAGGCCAAAATTCAAAAAAATTCGGTAAAATTTGGCGAAAAAATTTTCAAAACTCAAATTTTTCTGGTAACCTTAGAATTATATTTCTTTGTGTTTTTCAAATTTTGAGAAAGAAAATTTTCGTATTCATTTTTTTTTGAGGGAAAATTTGAAATCACAAAATATCAACCGAGAACGCTTTTCAACTTCACCAAAACATCTTATCTACAACTACAACCTTTGTTATCTTTCAAAAGATCCTCAGAACAACGTTTCACTTTGAATTGAATCAATGCATCTCACCATGACAGTATCACGAGTACTTTGTCCAATGGTTTTGCATCAGTCTTCAATGCATTAAACATCCACCGACACAACAACAATCAGCAAGGATATGCTTCGAGTATACAGATGGGGAACCAGATGCAATATGCAGGGCAGTATGTAGGAAATCAGATGGATCAGATTGTGAATCAGAATGTGCTTAATCAAAATGGGATTGATTGTTTCATGACTTCGATTCAGAAACCGCCATCAGCAACTCACAACAATGTCAATGCAATGACGAGGGTTGAAAAGATCCAGTACTTGTTGATGCTAGCCAATAAAGAAGAATCGGGAATACCGTTGACTGCTGATGAACATGAGTTTAGAGCTACAACAAGAGTTAATGACAATTCAGCAGATCTCAATGAAACCTACAACTTTATGGCAAATCAGCAGGCAACAACATCACGTAGCGATTCTGATCTTCCTCCTACTTATGATTCAGATCCATTCCATGAGGTACCAAATTATGGTAACAATGCTACTTCGTTTGCTCATGAGAAGCCACATTCTGTGCCATCTGAACCTAATTATGATACATATGTGGGGGAACAAGTTAATAGCAATGTTAACTATGAAACTCCAGATATGGATCCTAATGGAGTTCAAGTTGCACAAAATGGTGCTAATGATGAGGAAACCCGTGCTTTCTTTGAATCATTATTGAATAATTGCAGCATTGAAATTGAAAAAGTGAAAAAGGTCAATCGCGATGTTAAGGCCGCGAATGTCAAATTGACCGCTGAGCTTGAGAGTTACAAGAAACACGTTAAAGCTTTTGAGTTTCATAACGAAAGATTGTCTGAATTAGAAACTGGTTATCAAAATTCCGTTTCAAGGGAAAAACAACTGCAACTCAAGTTTGATACACTTGATGTTAATTCTTTCAAAAAGATAAAATCTTTAAACGCGGAAATTTCTGATCTACAAAACCAACTTTCTAAACAAAAAACAGCTTATACCAATCTTGAAAAAGAAAGGGATGAGTTGAAAAAGGATTTTGCAAAGAAAGAAGACAAACTTTTGAAAGAAATCGTAGAGTCAGAACACATGATTGCACATCTAGAAGAATTAGTGGTTAAGTCGGGTCAGTCAAGTCAAACTATGAAAATGATTTCAAATCAAACTAATCCGATTTACCATACGAAACATAAAGTGGCTCTTGGTAACAACACCCCCAGTAATCTCAAGAAAGCTCAGCAAGAACAGAATGTTTTGTAAAATGGTAATGTGATTTACACCAAACATGATCCTCCCGTCGTTCGGGATTCTGTGCAAACGATAGAACACGTCGAAGAGAGCATAAATAAATGAAACAAAAGGATTTGAAACCCATTGATTACAACAAATTGAACAAACTTTCGGGAATTACTTTTGTTCCACAAAAAGAACCTTCTGTGTTTTCCATAAAACGTCCATTCGCAAAATTCTTTTTCTAAAAAGACAGTTGTTTCTAAATCTCTTTCAAAAATGGAACAAATGTCTTCTAACAACACTTTTAATACAAATGAGGCTAGAAACATTCTGGATGACGTTAAAAAGAGAATTCAAGAACTTCAAAATATTGTTGCTTCTAAAACTACAATCGATATTAACAACTGGCATTCCAGTTTTCATATTGAGCAGAAAAAAGTTTTTGAAAACGAAATTACTATCCCACTGAATATCATCAGTGCGAGGGTAATCCATTTTGAACGAGCTTTCTTAAAAGAAACGGCCGACTTTGTCAAGGACCACAAATCCCTGGTAAACGAAACTAATGATACTCATGAAAACATGAATGTTTTGGAAAATCTTAATGATTCTCTCTTCGAAGCTGTTATGACTACTGATATCATGTCCATCATTTTACAAACATACTCTGTTCAAGACGATGAAAGACTGAGAGCTGAGACCTCCGAAATTGTTTCCAAATATGAAAATGCTCTTATAAAGCTTGAAAAAGAAAATGTGTCATGTTTTAAACAACTTGATCGAAAAAAGGAAGAATGCAAGTATGACAAACTGTCGTATGAGCGTGCTTTCAAGAACATGAAAGAGCAAAATGATCTTTTGAGGGCTCAGCTTGAAAGTCAAAAAAGGAAGGGTGAGGAAACTAAGTTTGCAAAACCATCGACTTCGGAGAAACCAAATGTTCCAAATATGGTTCAAAAACCAAAAATGTCTATTTCACGGTTTGCTCCAAAAGTCGATGAGAAAAAGGATTTGACAAAACCAGTCACTCCAACACCCTTGCCCAAGGAAAAGGTAATGGAAAAGATTGTTGAAAAACAAAATTTGTTTGTTGAAAGAAACAAAAATGTGATTTCACCTGGCTCTTCTAAGTATAGTACACCAAATAAGACAACAAAAACTGTTAATGAGTCTGTTGGTTCTAATGACATGGTCCTCAATAATCATCTAGAAGAAGCTAGAAAAAAGGCACAACATCGAAAAAACAGAATTTTAGGTGCAAAACCTAGTGTGATGAATTCTACAAGATTCCAAAGCACTGCTAGTAGTAGTACACCATTACCTAGGAACTATCTTCAAACTACTAGGGATTGGCTTGCATCTAAGAGTAGTGGCACATATAAGAATGCTAGGAAAGTAGAATGCAACACAAAGAATTCCAAATCAAGTGTCAAGACCAAATCCACTAAGACCCCAAGTCAAAACAAACCCATTGCTAAGAAGCAAGAGGTTAAGAAACCTAATAGGTGGATATCTAAAGAATGTAGTTTTTTCCAAGACTGAGACTTCCGCTGCATCTAATAAGAAAACTACATCTAGATCTTACCTTAGGTGGATTCCTACGGGGAAAGTTTTTAAAACAGTTGGTCTTAGGTGGATTCCCACAGGGAAGATTTTTGATAGTTGCACCAAGACAAATAATAGTGATAATCTTCAGGATAAGGAAGTAGAAACCACAACAACCGTTGATAGTCAACACCCGCAGAGTGATGCTTCATGTACTTCTAACACTGTTATTTGTTGAACCTCTTCGTCTTTGGTTGCAGGTGCTTCAACTATCTCAGAACCCAGTTCTTAAGAGGGTTCAAATTCTGTAAATTCTATAAAATCATTCTTTCAATCTTCTATTTTTGATTTTCCATTTCTTTTATAAAAACAAAAACAAAATACAAAAATATAAAATTTCAAAAAATACAAAAACAATATAAAATCAAAAAATCCAAAAATATTCTTCTCACGACATGTCTCTCGTATAAATCAATATTCTGTACGTTTCTAGAAATGTCATTCAACAATGATACGGACATGTACAGATGCTTGAGCGGGAGTTCCTTAAATTGTCTTTCTAAAACATGTCGTTTCTCAAATGTTTCTTCATGATGGCTTGTAAGTACTTCAGCTTACAACTCGTGCTTCAAAGTGAAATCTTTTCAAAACTTAAGTCCGGGTATAACAACTCGAAAAGATTTCAAATAAGGACTTAATCGAATGGCTTTTGGCCACATCAGTTCAGGACCCGTGCTTCAAAGAAAGGAAAGTGCTTAATCAAAACAAAGATTTTAAATTTTTTTTGAGCACTTATCCTAAAACGTGAACCAATCACTTATCTGGCTTGAGTTTTCTTTAGAAAAACTTTCAAAATCTTTAAGCTCAAGACCATGATTGTTGATCTAATGATAAATTAGATTTTCAAAATTCTCTTACATTCTGAGCACCACCTTTTCAAGATTTTTTCAATAAGATTTTCAAAATCTATCAAAATCGGTGCTCATCATCAAAAATGACTTGTGTACACCTTACAGTGCACAACTCAAGTTTTCAAAGAAAGGAAAGTGTTACGCAAAATGATTTTCATCAACAAAGTGCACTTATCCTAAAAATGGACACTGTTGTACGCCTCAGTGCGACATTCCTATTCAAACAAAGAGAAGTCTTTGTTTTTCAAAAAACCTTGATGCAAAATTCAACAAATCTGAAACTTCTTTCTCTTTCAGAATTTTGCTTCAAGACGACTCCTTCCCTCTAAACTTTAAAAAGTTTAACATTTCTCAAAAACATATGTTTTGAGGGGGAGTATTTCTAAAACAAAAATTGTTCCAAAGTCATGCAAAATGAAATCTGTCTTTCTCTCCAAAAAGCTTTTTCTTAATCAGTTGATATCAAAAATATCACGATATGCTATTTTTTAGGGGGAGAAGACATGATTAAAATGTGATCAAAGATGTTTTACATTTGTGACTGAATCTCAAAAGAGCTAGACTCAGAATGTACCAATGAATTGACGAAGCTTAAAATGTCAGTAATCGAAAAGACTTGTCCTGGACGGGTAATAATTTCAAGCTAGTCTAACTAGTGATGTAAGCGTGTCTCGAATAGGACTTGTCTGAGTAGAATGTACCGTATCGAGAAACTTTCTTTGGACTTGACCAGGACGGGTAATAACTTCAAGCTAGTCTAACTAGTGATGTAAGCGTGTCTCGAATCGGTCATGTTCACTGAAAGTGGATCAATTCAAAAAGTGCAAACTCCTCACGCATGTGCAAATTTCTTAAAAATTCATGAGCACATGTGAAGGGGGAGTCCTTCAAATGAAACAAAAACTCTCAAAGTGTCAACAAAAATGTGTTTATATTCATAAACACTTTGAGAGATTTTCAATCAAAGGTTTCATGGGAATTATAGGATTCATGGAGTTATAAGGTGACTAAGGTTAGGGAAAACCGTCCTATGATCCGCCAGAGCCGGAGGGATCTACCCAAGGACAATTCCAATAGATTAGAATTAGAAGTCCTTAGGTATGATTGAAAAAAGGAGAAAATGAGAAAGGAGAAAGAAGGGGTTGAAGAATTAAAAAGAAAAGTTATGAAAAAGGGTGAAAAGAAATAGCCCTCCATATGTTCAACCTTAGGGCAGACACCGGGTTCAATTCATATACTACTGGTTGTTACTAAGGTGACACCGGTATTGAAGATAAAGACGTCATGGACCCAGTGACGCACTGCACTAAACCTTCTAGCCACTCAAGTTCTCTTAAAAGAGCTTGTTTCATTCTCACGGGGAACCGGCATAATCTATCGACCTGACTCTTAGAGATGGTTGATATTGAAGCAGGAGACCTCTCCCTAATCTCCACATAGGAAACCAAATGTGCACTTATCGAGTCTAGAGCCCCGAGATTCATCAAAAGATCTCATAGGAACACATGATATCTCTACACTGGTTGTTCATCATTAAGGACACCAGATGTAAACCTAAGAGTCCTTCGCAGATCTTAGCAATCTGTCGAGAACGTTTATGAGAGAATTTACTTATGTAGTTTCTCAATGATTGAATAGAAATTCCTGCCAGGGTCAACATCAAACAGCCCTGACAGCAGGTCACTTCGGTAATTCTTTATGGGTTACGCTTAGTGTTTGCGGTGGTTTCAAACGGTCTACAGTCGTGGAGTGATCCCCAGCGACTCACCCAGTCATTGAGCTACTTAGTAGGTCTCGTAAGCTCTTTCGGGAGTATCTGATATGGGAACGGCCATGGTAAGGGTTAGAAGGAGTCTTCACACTATGCTGTTGACGATCTCTAATTCCTTATCTGTAAGTACCGGTTGTTTATTGCTAACTATTTACCTGCAGCTTTACATCATCTCCATGGCGAAAGATTCCACATGCTCATACATGCATCACAAAGTCAAAGGAAAGTTCTCACAAAGATCAAAAGATAGCAACAGTCAAAGAAAGATTCTACGCCAAAAAGAAGAATCTACAGAGTAACGTGACAAAGATCAAAGTGAAAGAACGGGAATAACAAATGTATGTATGACAAAGACTTAAGATGTATGAGCATGTTTGAATGGCAGACAACCACCACAAACACAGAAGTGACGAAAGGCAGATGACATCATCGGATCACTTCAACAACAATGAAGCATGATGAACTGGAACTATGTTTCATCTAGTGATTCTTAAAGACGTCAAGAGCTATGAATGTTAAAGTTTAAAGACAAAGATGATGACGTCGCGCAACCTCAATGACCAACACTTAGGGGGAGATTGTTAGAATCGTATTTTTATTTATAAAAAGTGTCAGTCATTAACGTATAGTTATAGGTTGCTTTAGAATATCATTATGATGAAGTTTATGTGTAGTACTTATGTTTTGTAAAAGTCTAAGGGCTATTAGTGTAATAATGTAAAAGATTAGAGAAGTCCTAGACTTTGAGTATAAATACTCTTGTAAACCTCATTTGAGAGGTTGGTTCTCTTAGTGATTCTATTAGTAATATCAAGGTTAATATTCCACACACTAGAGTTCCCACTCACTCTCTCTCTCTACTAACTTTCTCTCTCTAGGTTTAGGCTTGATTCTATAGTGATTTAGGTTGTTCTACGGTCCTATATATATATATATATATATATATATATATATATATATATATATATATATATATATATATATATATATATATATATATATATTAAATTTTCTTTTATCATTAGGATCTTAAAAAATTTATTTTCACACCCATAGCTAGGATTAGTATTGCTCACGTTTCACTTTTTATTTTACGCGTTTACGTTATTTTTAATTTAAACGTGCGTTTTTAAGTTTAAATACGATTTAGGTTAATTTGGTTTCATGTTGTTGTTATTATAGCTTATTTAAGTTATTTTCATTCATATTTGCTTAGTGTAATCACCCAATCTCTTATATCGTTACCCATTCAAATTCACTTGATCACAAAACGTTTTTAAAATACAATTTCACACCTCGCTGGCACAAATGACCCGGGAAAACATTGTGCTTACACCGGATCACACTTGCACACACCCTCATGGTCTGACCTCATTGATCAACATCCTTGGTTAATTTGTGAGTGGCTGTTTGGCTCTAGTCAAATTTTGGCGCCGCTGCCGGCGAGGTTGTTGCGTATTTAAAAACGTAGCAGATTAGTGATTTTCAAAACTCCTCCTTGTAAAAATTTCCACCCTTTGTAAATTTTTATAAAAATTAAAATCATCAAAAAAAGTCATTAACACTTTTCCTAAAGTGTTAACAACACCAAAAAAATCAAAAACAACAAAACAAATCGTGAAGTTAGATTACTTCGTATTATTTAAGATTACAACCTATACATGTGGTTCTAGGAAAGTTCTGACATTAAATTGCGAACTGAAAAGAGATCTATTCTTCTCTTCCACCACCCTACGAGTAATCTTAAAGGAAACGATTTCGATTAACGAATTGATTCCAAAAATATTTCCCAAAAGTTTTTTTGTTTTCACACATACACAAAAACCCAAGAACATTTTCTGTTTTCTTGTTAAATAAACAAATAAAATACATTATCGAGAAACATTCGACAGAATACCTACTAACTTGGGGTATGACCATTAATAAGTTCCCAAACTAAAGATTAAAACTTGCATTTGTATCCTTGTGAATTCGGTTTACTTTTGAGTGATATTCAAAGAAGATATTCATATTGTGATTATTGGTTTAAGTTCTCTGTTATTTTGCCTCGGTCTTGTTTTAATTGGTTCTGTTTTTAGTGCATGCGCACCCGTTTTATCATAAATTATTTTTCCCATCATAAAAAATCCAAAAAGAATCTTTATTATCATCTTAAATGTTTAATTCTTATCTCTTCACCCTCTCATTGTTTAATTATCCACAATGATCGATTCCTCACCATATGTACCATATCATCCCCTTGATCCTCGGACGATGGAGGATTTCTATCATCCAACACTTAACGGTAGAGGAGGACCGATCACTCCAACATCAGTTTCAGGAACCAATTTCAAATTCAAAAATCATATGGTTCAACTGATCCGGCAAAATTGCCAATTTCACGGATTTCAAGATGAGGATGCAAACGATCACCTAAATGAATTCATACCTACACTCAATCTATGAAACAAAAAGGAGTTTCTCAAGATAGAATTCGTTTGAATCTATTTCCATTCTCTTTATCCCACCACGCCGAATCTTGGTTTTATGCTCTTAAAACTCACTCAATTCATTCTTGGGAAGAGATGTTCCTCAAGTTTCTTTCAAAATACTTTCCACATTCAAAAACGGTGCAGCTTAGGAAAGACATTCTGAATTTCTGACAATTGCACATGGAGTCCGTATTTGAAGCTTGGGAAAGATTCAAATCTTTGTTATAGAAATGTCCTGATCACTAAATTTTGCTTCTTGATCAAATCATAACCTTTTATCATGGTATAACTTCGATTGATCGAGACAAAATCATGTTGGCTGCCGGTGGCAATCTCATGCGGAAAACTCCACAAGAACCTTATGATTTAATCGAGAATATGGCCAACATCACTATCAGTGGGATACTGAGGTTCATTATCACTCTACCACTGATTTCAGTGTTCATCATTCTGATTACATTTCCGCAAATATTGCACAAATTGAGGTCCTTGGCAACCAAGAAAGTTATATAAGTCAATATTGCCAGCAAGGACTATGTCATCCTAACACTATTCACTTTTCATACTCCGGTGAGAGTGACGAGGATGAACCTTTTGAAGAAGATATCGTTCAATCTTCGAGTAGCAATCCCACTACATCTTCTGAACCAATCATTTCCGACTCTTCCTCTTCTCTCAAACCGATTGAGGGAAGTAATATCACCATGTAAGAGCACGAGATCTTCTTTAAGGATGATCCGATCTCATCAAAGAATGAAGAATGTAGTCTGGGGGAGACATCCCTTTACTTGAAAAGATGATATCTGATGAACCATCTCTTTCTCTTCCCCCAATGGATGTTTTTGATAAGCCGTTAGATCCTCCGGAGCCCGAGCTCAAGGATTCTTTACCCGAATTTGAAAAATATACTTTTGATATGGCAGAGGAGTGTAATCTACCTCCTATTGACGAGATGTTCTCCAATTTTTACGACGATGATTATTCTTTATCTTGTGGAGACATCAATTATGTGGAGGAGTTACCTTCTGAGCTTGTCAGCTTAGAAGAAGAGAATGATGAAGATATTGATACGGAAATCCAAGATTTAGCTCTTCATGAAAAATTATTGAATATCAATATTCTTATTTCTAAGATCGAATCATTAAGTGGCAATCCCACTTCTCATCCTAAGTATTCTCTCCCTACTTACAAGTCATTTGGTTTTGATTTCCCGGAAGAGACGAGTAGTGGTAGTACCACTACTCATGCGTATCTTTCTCTTCTAGAATATGATTCATTTCACTTTGATCTTTATCAGGAGGAATTTTCCGATGAACTCACTCACGTCATATCTCCTTCGGAGTATGATCACTTCTACTTTGATCTAGACAAAGATGCTTTTTTGTAACCCGAGGGGAGATGTTCTCAATCATGAGAATTTGCTTGATGTCAAACTCCCGACCCTCCCACCCGGGACATTTCTTGACCAAATGAGCTTAAATGATGAGACTCGTAATATGGAAATTATTAAGTCTCTTTTTGAAGATGATGTTCTTATCATGATTGTTATCATGACCTTCTTTCCGTTCCTCACATTTGATGTGACTTCTCTTCTCCGTCACTCTTTCGGGAATGAGGATACCATCTTTGACCTCGGCATCACCATATAGTTTCTATTTCTTAGAAATTAGGGTATCTCATCGGCGTGGAACTTTCACGCACTTCAATGTTTATCCAAACATCTTGAATGAAAGTCCGATGGAGATTGTCTCTTCCACTTGCTTCCCCATTGACCAATGAATTCGGGGATCGAGTCAAGCTAGTGACTCGGCGAACAAAAACATTAGCAATCACATGGGTGACAACCCATGTCTCTATCTTCTCTCTATTTTCTAATAAAGTGACGAGAAGGGGGCAACCTCTTCTGTATCTTGTGATTGGTTGCTGTGTTTGTACAGGATATTTTTCCCCGAAGCATGAAGGCTCTCGTGCTCGTGTTTTGTCTTTACTCCACTTAAGTCTAATTCTTCATTGCTCAAGAAGTCTGGTATCCTAAAATCTTATTGACTAACATTATCTTTTGGCATAATTAATAAACGGCCTTAGATGCTACGTAGGATGACCCTTACCTTTGAAACATTGAGGACAATGTTTAACTTTTTTCTTGGGGGTTTCTTCGATTTGATTTGACTTGCACCATTCACGTAGCCGTTTACTCATGCAACTCCGTTTTTCTCTAAAAATCCAAAAAATTGAAAAAAATCATCAAAAGAGTACAAAAAATTGAAAAAAATTTGAAAATTTTTGCAAAATTATAATAAGTTTTGACACTTTGTTTGATTTTCCGCTGGGTAGAGTGAGAATCGAAATTTTGACTTGACCGGGCGTGTTGATCCCTAGCTTGTTCCCTTAACTCATTAGGCTAAGCATTCGCGAATCTCATTACTTGAGATTTTAAATTTGCGGAGAACGAGGAATGATAGTAAAGTTATTAGTGTGATTAGATGCTAAACGTGGAATAGTTGAATTTCTTTATAGCTCATAACGGTTACTTGTAGTTCCTTGCTCCCGCTAGATTGAAAACCCAAAAATAAAATAATTAGAATTATGCGTTTGTAAAAGTTGCCTAAATTTCAGGTCACTTCACATGTGGCATAAGCATTAAATGGGCCTTGGATCCTTTATTCGGAAAGGCGTTTCCGTTTTGTTTATGCCACATGAGGTTCATAAATAACACCATTAATATGTAATAAATGCCAAAAATAGATGCGGTTTGACAAGCGGATCCTTGCATCCTTTATTCTAAAAGGCGTTTAGGTCTGGGAGATTCACCGTGAAGCTTCGTACGCTTGAGGCAAAGTAAAAATGAAATAAAATCATAAGTACCAAAAATAATTGCGGTTCGACAAGCGGATCCTTGTATCCTTTATTCTGAAAGGCGTTTATGTCTGGGAGATTCACTGTGAAGCTCCGTATGTTTGAGGTACAAGTTATATATTAAAACTAATTAAAAAAATGATGAAAAATGAAAATATAATAAATGTGGTGTGACCTTTTGAGCCTTTTGAGTTAAAGTTTAAATAATTTTTAAATCCGCCTAAATCTATCAGACTTTAAAACTATCGGAACGAAAATGAGAAATCATTTATTTAACAAAGCCTAGATACAATAAGACTTGGGAGCAGTAATTTACAATTAGCATTTAAGAGTAGTGTTAGCATCTAATAGAATTTTTGGCTATGATTTCACTTTTACGCTTAACATGGGAACTTGTGAAAAATCAGGGACGATGAATTTTATCCGTATGGACACTTTTCTATGACCTGTGTTTCCTACTCTGTGACCCTAAACTTTATTGGAAAATGATGAAAGTCAGCATCCCGTCACAAAATAAGTAAAAAAGTACAAAACCAGTAGAGTAGATAATTAAATTGGAAAAACGTGGAGTTTTCAGGAATAAATGATTTTGTAATCTCTTTTGAACATCTTGCTACATCTTCAAAGTTAGTAAAGATAGTTAATAAATTATTTATCTCGAGAGCGTGAATTGATCACATTGCGTGAGGACACGACAATACCTTAGTCTGGGGGATTTTGGTGTGTGCTTGTTCACACACCTTTTTCTGGCCAAATTAAGACCAAAACAAACACAAACTAACCATAAATTCCAAAGATATTGTGTTTTTGTGTATGTGATTATGCAGGAACAGATATTTTAGAAACAGTCATAAATCAGGCCAAAAAGGACAAAAACGAGCACGAGATTGGAAAACGTGTCAAAAGCGAGAGCCGGGACCATTTTTGAGCTCACATTGTCAAAATATACCTTGAGGAATCACAGAATGCCAGAAATAGTCCTTGGAGCAAAGTTTGAAGAATTGGCATAAATGGTCCCTCAAGTTTCAAAAACTGACAGAACTGGTCCCTGAGCATTTATTTTTGAAGAAAATTCAACCAAGGTCCTTGGGAAATCAAAAGTTGTCAATTTTAGTCCTTGGATGATGATTTTGAAGAATTGGCAGTTTTGGTGCCTTAAGTTTGAAATTTAGCAATTTTGGTCCGTGGAGTTTTAATTTTGAGAAAATACATTAAGGGTCCTTGGGAAATTACAAATTGGCAGGAATGGTACTTAGCATAAGTTTGGAAAGTTGGCAAGACCAGTCCTTCAATTTCAGAATATTGCACATTTAGTCCTTGTGGTTTGTTAACTAAATACCAAACGGACCCTTTGTAATTAACTAAACCCAAAAATAAATCCAACCCACCAATCCAACCCAACACACCCTTATAACCCCCAAAACATTACCTGTGGCCCAAATAACAAAACCCAAGCCCAAAATTCAAACACCTCCACCCTGGTTTAAACCAGGGTCAAACCAGTCAAACCTCACCCATTCTCCCTCACTTCCCGCCAAACACCACCACCCCCACTTGGCCACCACTCACCTCTGCCACCCCTGAAACACCTACACATCACCTCTGCACCTTATCCCTCCCCTCACACGTTATCAGGTCCAATTGCAATCTCAATATTCCCGCCAAAAATTCAATCAACAACTGAGATCACTCCAACTCATCCAAGGGTCCAAAATATTGGTGGGAAAGACTTAGAAACCCTATCTCATCATTATAAATAAAGAATGGTGTCCAAGGAAGCAGTAGTTAATTAGTAGTAGTACTTTAGCTCAATTATAATGTCGACTTAATGTAAATTTTAGTTTTAAGTAATAATTTCAGTTTCTAAGTTGTTCTCTCAACTGTACTATTGTATTACAAAGTTTAATTAATCCAAGTTTCAAGTTCTTTTTTATAATTCAGAAATTGCAAAATTTTAGTGAAATTGCCATTTTAGCTTAAGGCTTGTTAAAAAGTGTTGATTACTGTTCCATTAAGCTCAAATTAGTCATTTGTAAGCTTGTATAAGCTCAGCAAGTCTATAAACAAGTTTTATTCAAAAAACAAAAAAAAATACAAAAAAATAGAATTAAATCACTAAAAATTACAAAAAATCAAGAAAGAAGAAGAAGAAGCATGGAGCAGGGTAAATTTGGTATGGCCCTGGTTTTAGAACTTCATGGGAAGTGTTAGGATGGTATAGGATGACCTTGGTACCTTTGTTCTACTCTGGATCAGCTTGTAAGCATTTTTCTAATTTTTTGTATTTTAATGTAGGTGTGTTTAATTCTATGTAATTTAGTGTTTTTATGCTTATGTGATGTACCTGAATTGAGTTTAAGTTAGTGTATGTTCATTTGTTAGCTTGATCTCAGTTTCCTAGTTCTCACTTCATTTCACTGCCACATTTAGCATAATTTGTTCTAGTGGACATTTGTTGTTAAAATTGATGTGTCTTTGATTCTAATGGTTTATACCATCACTTTATGTACTTGTGAATCATTATTGAAGATTAGAACACTCACATCCTTTGAAAACTTAAAATCAGTCAAGTTAAAGGGGTGTTTGGTTCAGGGGAGTTCAATGTGTTCATGCTTGTTTCAGATGTTTTTGTTGGTTGAGACATGCCACATTAGGTCCATTTAGGTCAGTCAAGTCATAAAAACAAGTGTTCTTTGGATAAAAAGTCAAAATGCATTGTAATCTCTAAAATTTGTTGAACTGTTAGGTTTTTAGGTTTGCATAATCATAGATATAGTTGCATAAGTAGTATACATAGCTTAATCTAGCCTAATATTAGCTTATAACATCATTATAGTCATCTAGGATCATTTAGAATCTCATATTAGTCAAACACATTCAAAACCAAGAAAAAGTCAAAAAAGTTCCAAACAGCATTTTTTGTCTTTTATTTTTCATTCCTAACCAAATTGTCTAAAATTCTGGAATCTAGTACTTTTATAGCTTGTCTAATTAGTAGTATTTTTATTTCATTTTTTAGATCTTTTTTGGTTGGCTTATGAGGGACCGTAAATACCCGGATTTAGGTTTAAGGAGTGTTTGGTTTAAGCTTGTTCATTGAGTTGTGGCTTGTTTTTGTTCTTGTTTTTAGTTGGAACAGGTCACATTAGGTTCATATAGTGCATATTAGTATAAAATTCAGTGGTCAATTGTCAAAAAGTTAAAATCATCATTTATCCTTCAATTTTCATTCACTGTTAGGCTTTTAGGTTTCATGATCAATCATATCATTGCATAAGTAGTTATAACAGCTTATTTCTATCTATAATAACATTTTAAGTCAATTAGAAGCTTCAAAATTTCACTTAAGTCAACTTTCATCAAAATCATAAAAAGTTAAAATTGCATACTTGGTCTCAGAAACCATTTTAGCTTTTATTTTTCATGTGTTCAATTTTAATCCAAATTAGTTGTAATTTTGGGAAATGAAAGTTTTCCAGCTTGTCATCTTAAGCCATATTTTCCCCTAATTTTAGAAATTTTTCTCAGTGCTTATTCAAGGCCTTATTTTTGCCTGTTTTTCCAAATCATGCCCTGTGCAGGGTAAATCTGCTCACAAGCCCATCTTTAAAAGCCCGTATCTTGCTCATTAGTGGAGCTTATTTCGAGTTATTTGGCGTTTTGAGAAGCCAGTAGTACTAGCTTGCTAGTTTAGGGCTTATTTTGTGTAACACCCGTATTTCGAAAATAGCATTTATCAAACTTTTCTTTATTTAGCAGCGGAAATCCCAACAATACATTATTTAAATAAAAATAAAAATCAATTTACAAAAGGTGTTACTTGTCGTTATTATAAAATAAGTGACAATATAATAAATGTCTAACTATCTAAATCTAGTTTCGAACTCTTTAATCATGGCAATCTACCCAGGTCAACACTCACGTAGCTAAGGCATCCTTCTTCACTACCTACACGGAATACATGCCCAAAAGAAAAACAAGTGTCAGGCGATAAAGCCTGGCGAGCACAAAGGTTTTATAATAACACAACGACTCAAAATCATTTAAAGCAACAATATCATTTTCATAAACTATATTCATTCACAAATGATGTACATAGCGACTACATGACATTTCTTAAGGCCAACTATAAAAAAATATTATTCATTGTTCATTAATCTTTAATCTTTGTCACCAATAATCTTTACCACGTAGGGTGTCCATTGACTATCCATATACCACGAGGGGTTACACCGCGACACGAATAATCGATGGGGGAACGCCTACTACAACCGACTAGATGGAAACACATAAATGTAATTCCAAAATAATCGTTACGTCAAAGGTACAAACGGATGCCCATGTCTGGTCTTAGGCTCCTCCCTCTAACTTCGAGCAGTACTACTAGTATGTGGACCCCCGTATGCCACGTACCAATCTCCAGTGTATAGTGAACCACACACCATGTTGCACAAGACCTTTTAGAATAGTCATGCGCCACCTCACACCAAGCTCGATCATGATCTTTACACCAATAATATTTATCTTTATCTTTGATATTTATTTATTATCTTTCTTAGTATCTTTATCTTTTGTAGATGTCTTATTGATCATAACGCAACCTATATTCTATGGGATCATAATAAGCTTTCATGCAACTCGTATATTTCATATAATTCATGACATATAAATATTTCAATAATTCATAATAATCACCAAACGCGCATGCATATAATCTTTCAAACAATTCACAATTTAGAGCAAACAAGTATATAAACAAGCATGATACAAATAAGACTCTAAAAATAATATTTTGGCGTGTACCCGGTTTTCGTAAACATTGTACTCACCTCAATCCGAATAGTAAATCTTGTATCCAATTGAATAGTTTAATCGTTCTGCAACCTAGATAAACAAATGTTACAAGACCTAACATTAACAACTTCCAACATAGCCCTATATGTTAAACTTCCCTCACTTTTCTTGAACAATATATTTAATCAATAACCATTAGTTATCTCAATTCCATATTTTATTAAGTTGCCATAACATAGTTATCTAACTGTTGTCAACTTCCATCTATATACTTGAACTTTTACAATACGTCGATCAAATCTCCTACAATATCATATTCTTCTATATGTTCATAATAATAAAACTAACAAATTCCTAATAAATAATTAGCTGATTAGTGAAGCCCAAGACACTTTCAAGATGTAGCTTTAGTTTACTGTCTAACCCATCTCCTTGTTTCTCCAATCCTAATCTGATCTATAACATACCCTTTGTCACTAGTTTAGTAATTATAATTGCTTTATAGTTTAACAACTCGCCTATGACATTACAGTCCACACTTTAATATTTATGTTCATTAATGCTTGATCTCTTAATGTTCTACATCGCATGATTAATACTTATTAAGTCAATCGCTAATAACTAACCCGAAAACTATACGCATGGATCTTTTTTAACATTACAGTGCTACATTAATATTACCACAACTTGAGAACTGTTACCCTTTTATTTATTTATGATACTTAACAAACAATAGCTTGAAGTATTAACCCAAGATTACCTCGAATCGTGATGACGAAACTCGAACAAACAACCTATGTTTAGACTCTTGCTTTCGTTCTCTGCCCACTCTCTCGATCACAAAGATATTTAGGGTTTCTTTAACTAATGAGATCTCGATAAAAGTCAATATTTAATATGGAGTTTGTTACCGTGAATCAGGAAAAGATAAGTCTTATTTTTGGATGCAACTTATCATCTAATTATATGGCTCATCTTCAAACTTTAAGACAACTTACATAATAGTCCTCTCACTCTTATCTATGTCAATACTAAGAGCCACACAAGGGTGCATGACTTATCAAGCTAACTCGATAGGCAAAATAACGTAATACATGGTATTATAGAAATATAAAGCTAATTCATTCAAACACTTTGACAACCAAACTAATTAAAAAGATCTAGGCAAAAATCTCGGATGTTACATTTTGGCCTTAAAAGCTTATTTGCATAGCTCATTTTAGGCCTGCAGTTGAGCACTTGGGCCTGTTTGGTTTGCTTATTTGGATTTAGCTTGTTTTTGCTTATTGTGATTTATCAGTGTGTTTCTTTTGCTTATGTTAGCTTATGATAGGATTGTTTCAGTTCCATTTAGCTTATTTATACTAAGGTTTATATTTTGGCTTGTCTCATAGCTTTTCAAAGACCAAAAATCCATTTTTAGCTTAAAAAGTTCATTGTTAGGCCAATAAGCTCACACTGAGCTTATTGGTGATTTTTAGAAAAGTCTTTTTCACAAAAGGTACTTATTATAAGCAGTTAATCATTTTTGTAAAAGAAAAACCATAAAAAAATAAAAACAGGAAAAGTGGGGTTGTGGGATTCAAACCCTGGACCTCACGTACACAACAAGCAAAACTACACCAGTGTCATGCACCAACTCCCCTAGGGGGATATCATGTTTCGTTTTTCCCTTTTTATTTTTATAGTAGACTTGGTCTTTTAAGCTTATTTTAGCTTTTTAATTAATACACTGCTTATTAATAAGCACTTAGGGTCTTTTATATTTTTCCTAGCCTTCTGTCACTGTAAAGTATTTTTAGAAAAAGTTTCATAATTTTCCAAATTAGTTTAGTATTTTTAATAATTTAAATTAGTTTAACTAGTTATTAATTAATAATAAATAAATAAAAAGTCAAAAAAAATAATTGTTTTTTTTTTTTAATTTTATTTTATCATTAGGATCTTAGAAAATTTATTTTCACACCCATAGGATTAGTATTGCTCACGTTTCACTTTTTATTTTACGCGTTTACATTATTTTTAATTTAAACGTGCGTTTTTAAGTTTAAATACGTTTTAGATTAATTTGGCTTCATGTTGTTGTTATTATAGCTTATTTAAGTTATTTTCATTCATATTTGCTTAGTGTAATCATCCAATCTCTTATATTGTTCGCCCATTCAAATTCACTCGATCACAAAACGTTTTTAAAATACAATTTCACACCTCGGTGGGACATAATGACATGGAAAAACACTGTGCTTACACCGGATCACACTTGCACACACCCTCATGGTATGACCTCATTGACCAACATCCTTGGTTAATTTGTGACTGACTGTTTGGCTACAATCAAAGACCAAGTCATACGTTGGAGCGATGATTTTGTTTGTAAAGTAAATTATGACAAAAACAGTAAACAATGGGAGATTTTGTTTTAGATCAAAGTGATTGTGGTTGTAAGAAAATATAAATAATAAAACAATAAATAAATGACAAGTAATTAAACGGAGCTGAAAATCAATAGAATTAAAGTAGTGTTCACCTAGTTATTCCTCTAATGAGCTAATGACATGATCTAATCGTGCAATGTCTAACTATTTTCTTGATCATTGACTTGGATGTAGTATAAGTCAAGTATTTACCGCTAAAACCTCTACATATGTCCTATAAATATCTACCTCAACGCTAGTGGCTGATATCTAGTTATAGGTCATTCATTAAGTCGGCCAACGAACCTATGTGACTTGTTTGTAAGGTAATTTAACTAGCAACACTTAATTACTTTGTAAATATCCATTTACATTCGTTAATCTTAAATCTTATAGTTTACTATCAATCTCGCTAGGCTAATTGTAATAACTCTAGTCATACATTGATAATTGTCATATGTTTGTCAATCAAGATTGTAAGGAATAAAAAATGATGTAACAATTGACTAGATTAGAGTATAATTGTATAAGTGTTTTATATTGTGTAATGTCTAAGAGTTGGATTGTAATTTTGTAATAGGAAGAGGGGTTAAATTGGAAGTGTCATACACTTGTCTAGATTTAATGAATCTAGACAATGTATATAATGAGGATATAGACCAACGCGTTGTCGCGGGGTACTTGTATAGCCATTGTTATGAATACTATTATTATGTTGGTGTTAATCTATCTTATGTGTCAATGTTTCTATATATGACATATTTTGCGTCTGCAGTTGCCTCAACTTCAAAATAGTCCAGGACCATAAATAACATTTACAGTATTATTAAAGAACCATTGTTTGTGTTGGAACTATAAATACGTTAATTATTGTTCAATTTACATGCATCATAAAACTAAAGATCCTATAAATATTTTTTTTTTTTTGAAAAGATCCTATAAATATTTAACTTCAACCCATCCTCTCTGTCGATAAAGTGTTTGTCAACAAAACGCATTGCTTCAACAGATTCTAACGACTTGGACTTAGGACCACTACACTATATTCCTTTTGTTCCTTTTCCTGTGCACACGTGTTCTCCAAACACCACAGTCGTATATGTCAACAACAATTTGAGTCAAATAACAAAGTAGCTAAAATTCAGGCTCCGCTCCTGTTTAAGAAGATAGTAATAGGGAATTTTAGTTATTTGTGTCGACACCGCTTCAGCTATTCTGTTCTTCACTGCTTCGGTCGGCATGTCTACAAACCAATGGCCTGTTTTTTTTTTTTTTTTTTTTTTTTTTTTCCCTGTAAAACCAGTGATTAACAATTATGAATGTTTTAAGGTATGCGATTGAAGTACAAAATTCAATTATATAAGCATGGAGGTGGCACCATTACCTTGCATATTTCCTGCAACATACGTTTGCTAGTTTGCAGGATAGTAATTAGCTTTCCCATCAAAAAGTGAAGAAAAGGGAGGATTTCTTCATCGAGGTTTTCTCAAAAAGGTGCTAATGCATAGTATGACTTCACCTGGAAAAATGACAGATTCACACCTTTCTGAATTCTTAAGCAGCAAGTGTAGTTCCATATATTACATTATTGTTATCCATAAGTAGCTTTACATTATATATAGGCAACATATTTAAAGCTCTTAAGTTGCTAGATGAGATTCAACTATATACTTATCAGTATGCACACATAGTAAAAAAAGACTATTTCATTAGCAAATTTTGCATAGTTACATACATTAACCTATAACACTAATTATATACTCCGTAGGATATATAAAGTAATCAACATTAATTACATGTAATTGTAACTTAACTTGGTTGCCATATTTCGAGGAGTCGAGGACCGTGGAAGATAGCCTAAGCACATAGCAGTTTATTCTTTTTAGTATACCATATGGTCCAATACTCTATGGTCTCAGGTTCACATTTTTATGGGTTACTGATTCATGGGTTTAGGCAAGTGTTAATTCGAATGATTCAATACACGCGCGCGCGCACACACACACAAATGCAGAAATAAAAGTGTAGAAACTAGAAGGGGGTTGAATAGTTTAACCTCTTCTTTTTAATTTTCTAAACCATTTCGCCATTTTAGGTCCGGTTATTTTTTATTAACAAACATGTTGAATCTTACTAGTTATGTGATATCAATTTAGTTACTAGCAAACATAAATAAACAAGTAAAGTGAAGAGTAAAGAAAGAGCACAACCAAGAAACGCGACGATTTATAGTGGTTCAGCACGAAGCTCACTCTCCATCCTACTCCACTCCCCGAGTACCAAACTCGAGAGTTATCAATCACTATATCAACACACTCCTTCAAGCAGAGCAATCCGTACACATGCATACGCAATGATTAACGACACTAAGCATAATGTCGAGTTCTAATTATAGCTAGAACCAATCTATTCCAAAGGCCCACGTGGCCATACGAACAAGCACTCTTGTCCATCTTGAATCTTCACCCGATCCAAGTGTTCACTTGTTAGACATACTTGGTTCTTCACCCGAACCAAGCCTTCACGCACACGACTCACTTGATTCTTTACCCGAATCAAGTCTTTACATACTTATCACACTTGATCATCCCTGATCTAAGTCTTTACATAATGACACAACAAATCCTAACCTACACTTTAGGACATCACTCTCCTCACAATAAATACATGAACATATCTAGTTACAAGACTTCTTGGAACTACATCACCATCCAAGCTCACACAAATACAATACTTGGAACTACATCACCATCCAAGTTTATACCTCATCCTCGACTCACACACAAGTCGAAAAACAATGACATGATATGAATCCTATCACGTAACACATGTTACATTTGTGTGTAGACACCTATAACATCTCGAATCTTCATAGTTGTCGAGAGTTCTTCTCTTGCACTTGACGGAAGAGGAAATCACTTATAAACATATACCGACATGTTATAGTGATCAAAGAATAAAAGGAACAAAGACCAGAAAGTTTTGTGTGTGTGAAAGTCTTTTTTTTAAGTGTAACAGTTCAGTATTAATAGTCGACATGAGGGAGAGGGACGATCCTGTAAATGTCAGACGGTCCTTTATCACTAAGGGATCGCCGGCCTATTTAAGGGATCGCCGTGACAGAACGCTCCCTTTTTGTCCTGACGTGGGGAAAACTTATCTGGTTCAGGCTGAACTGATTTGGGGGGAAAACTAGTTGTTATAAAGTTGGAATTTGAATTTATTTTCTTAATAAAACATTTCTTTAAAAACACAAAAATACTTTTGTGAAAATGTTTTGTCAAACTTAAAAATGTAAGTTTAGGTGAAAATAAAATTCTTTGATCACTTAACTAATGACGGTATAAAGTTTGTTCATACCTGAAGTGATGTTGAAGCAGCTACGTAGAAGTAACGAGTTTCCTAGATTAAAAACTTATAAACCGTAACTTTACTTAACATGTCTTTATATTTTGTGATTGTCAAAACACGAGAGGACCGAATAATGCGAATAACGTTTTTGACATTATTTGTATTAACAATCTCCACCTTTTTGATGATTACAAAATATAAACTCATTTTAAGTAAAATAATGCCTTGATAAATTTTTAATGAGTTTTCCCGTTACTTCTCCCCCTTTTTGTAGAATCAAAAAGGTGTGTCGTGGTTGTTGAGGAGAGAAGACACGAGCACCCTTGAAAGTAAATCATTAGAGTGATCAACGAAATACAAGCTCCTCCTAGGTAAGTGCTCCCCTTTAATGAGGGCATCGGGGAATCGAGCTATGGTGATGTGCTACAAAACAGAGTTAGAACAAAGCACATGCATGCATATACAGAATATGATATGGATGTGAAATCAATTATGTAGTGCAGGAATCAGATAGAACAACATAGAGTAGAGTTTTAATTCTGAGCAATAATGGGGATGGTCCCTTAAATAGGGGGACGGTCCCTTATTGATTAGGGGACCGTCAGTCCATTTAAAGGACCGCCGGCATTAGGCTTCCAAATCGCCAAGTATGTTGTGATTTAAGTAATTTCCCATTTTCAAGGTTGGATATTTTTAGTCCATTTTCATGTTTAACAATGACTAATATCACAACACATTATCATATCTAAAACATAATCATTCATTCATTTCATCCAAAGGAGCCATTCAATGACTATCATAAGGAAATTTCATAACAAACACATCATAGAAACAACATCACAATTCATAAACTACTACAACAAGTTAACTCCCATTGCATGTTTGGTCCAAAGCACAACTTCCACTTGATTATTCGTGACTACATTTGTGAGAATATCTAGTCGGAGGGTGGAGTGGATGATGGAGAGGATGAAAGTGGAGCCGAAGGAGTTGCCGATGGTGGCATGGAAGCAAGAGGAGTTGGTTGCACATTTTGTTGAGCAATGAGACACTCAGTGTGACCAAACATGATATGAAGTTCATTTCGAAGAGAGTGAATGAGATGAAAGTTGTGGTAACAACAAGCACACCCCACAGTGTGGTTGTTAGCAAAATAGTAGGGAATGGGATTGCCAAGATTTGGAGATGATGGTGGAGTGAGAGGATTGTTCTCTAAAGGCCCATTTGGTAATGTGGTGGTATGATTAGATGAGTTTGTTGGAGGAGGATGTTGGTTTCTGGGATATGAGATAGAATGAGTGGGAGATAATGGTTGATTACTCACGAATGAAGTGTAAGAACCCCGAACTAGATTGGGTGAGCAAGGGTGACAAGATTTTGACAAATGATGAGAAAGGTGATGTGGTTGTCTTTGAGCTAGAGGATGTCTTAGAAGAGGAGTGATATGTTCCATTGGTGGATGGTGTTTTGAGTGGTGCACTTGGTGCTTGAGGTGATGATGGTGGTGACTTAGGAGATGGAGTGGTGTCATAGAGTGTGAGGTCAATAAAATTGGTTTGAGGTCAAATGATTTTAAGCTTAGGCCTTTTGTTTGATTGTTGTGTTGTGGGTTCTTTGTTTGTTGTTGGCAAGGAGGTGGAAGATGAGGCCATTGTAGGTGATGAAGTTGATTTAAAGATGATAGTGATGAGGTTGAGGGTGATGAGAAAGGCTTAAATAATCAAGCATGGTTGTGATTTGGGCAAAGCATGCATTAGGAGTTTTTAAGCACTTAGAAATGTTTATCTAAACATGGTAAGGTGGTGATAATCATGCAGTAGGTTTAGGATTGCAGGAATGAAGAAAATAGTGCAAAAATCCATGATCCCACAAGGACGGTCCTTTAAACCTCAGACGGTCCCTTATCACTGGAGGACCGCTGGATCAATAAGGGACCGCCGGCAGTGGGTTCCCAGATTTTTGCCTGGTTTCTCATTTCTGCAACCTGCAGGTACATTTTAATCCTATTTGTCATAGACCATTATAAACCAAAGTTTAACAATGAAAGATGTTATGCATATTCTAAATAAGCCAACAACGTAATCAATAAACATTCACGTCTAATAAAAGTGATATTTGTTCATACAAATGACACACATGGAAATTCAAAGAACGACAGTAAATAGAAATACTATGAAGCATTCAAAGTTATAATATAGCCACTATAAATACATAGTAGTTGACTTCAGTCATCTTTGATGCGTCTCTCTTGATATATGGACAACTCTTCATCGAGAATATCATCAATCGGAAGCCTTTCAAACTCAAGGAATGATTAAATGTGTGACTAGGATATAGGATCCATAACATGACGAAAGATTTGGTATTGGGCATGATGAGGCGAAAAATGATCCGTTTTTAGGGGGTCATTTAAGCCCGAATCCGAATTTATTTGATCAAATATTGCCCTAAATCGTTCCTTTTGTGATTTTAGGTACTTTGGGAGAGAAATCTGGAAAAGGAAGCAATTCGGACGTTTTTGGAGCATAAAAGTGAAGAAAACGCCAAAGTCTTAATTTTCCATGCTGGGAACAGTAGGTGACGGCGTCAAGAGCAAAACCTTGACGGCGTCAAGAGCAAAT
Organism: Artemisia argyi; assembly: GCA_030686995.1. Lineage (NCBI taxonomy): Eukaryota > Viridiplantae > Streptophyta > Magnoliopsida > Asterales > Asteraceae > Artemisia > Artemisia argyi. The sequence goes on along the minus strand of CM060677.1, from coordinate 35,887,721 downwards.
TTCATGAATTTCCATGATGACCCAGAACAGATTTGACAGCGTCACGTTGGAAGGGCGTCAAGAGTAAAAGAGTCATGACGGCCTGGAAGTGTATAAGTCTTGACAGCGTCAGAAGTAGATCTAGGCAGTCCGAGAAGAGTTTTGGCTGCGAGGTGACGGCGTCACAAGTTTATTCTTGACGCCGTCAGACCTATTTTTCTATATATAGTTTTCTAATTTTCACACATTAAAGGAGAAGTTTTGGAGAAACCCTAAGTACGATTTTGGTGCAACTTATACAGGTTTTTCAAGGGTTCCAAACCCTTGATACCTTGCATTGTAATTGAGATAAGTGTTCTTCTAATTCAATCAATATGTCTATGTGTTGGTTGTCTATATCTTGTTCTTGTCTCAATTCCATTATGCTAGGCTAGATCTATCTTGTGTTTGCTTAGATCTAATGAAACCTAGATGTTAATTATGTGTTGATTACTTGTTTATCTTTGTCTTGGATGAGTGATTTATATGTTAGGCTTAAGAAAACTGGCAGATCTCCACTTGGTAACATGCTTGAACGTCTTAAGAAACATGAACCGAGACGCACTAGGTCTTTATTGGTTGTATTTAATGCATGAGCCACTGTTTACAATCCTTATAGTTGTGCTGGGCATGGTGTAGGAGGAGATAAGAGCTCATAGAATTGGGGAGTTATGTGTGCCACCCCATGAATGGTATTAAGGAATACGATCCGTCATCCATGCAATTATAACAAGTAATTAACGTGTAAAAGATGTCTAGGGAGTAGTGAAATCTGAGTAAACACATTTTCTCTAATTACTGCTCACAACCTTAGTATAATTAGTTTATTTTAATTTCTAGTATTTTATTTTGATTGCATCTTAGTATTGGGTTAGTTGATTAGCAACTAATTCCGCCCAAATCCTTCAAAACCCGAGATTTTAATTGCTTTCTAAAAAATATAAAAAACACAAAAATAATCATACCTCACCTTTAGAACTAGTATTTAGGCTTTCTAATCCTAGCGACACTATTCCTAAGCTGAACGATCAATCCCCCGGTACTTGTCACTATACTATACTACAACGATCAGGTACACTGCCTGGTGGGGATTGTAAGCTTCTCGAGATCCCTCGAGAGGTAAAGCCTGTTGCGATTCCCACGCATCAAGTTTTTGGCGCCGCAGCCCGGGGAATAGTTATTGTCTAGGTTAGAATTTCTTTTTATTAGGTCTACTTGCTAGATTCCTTTCTAGTAAGATTTTATTTTTTTATTTTTAGGTCTTCTTTAGTCTATCTACTTCTTTGTGCCTTTGTTCGTAACCACCCGACACCATGGACAACGGGAACATCTTTGAACCCGTCATCCCACCACAATAAAACCCACCATTAGAACCCCTTAGGCCCCGAACCTTAGGAGAGTATTCCCGACCTAGCCACCAAGGCTACCGAAACACCATTGAGTTCACCGGAGCCAATGTGACCCCCTTGCGATCCGACACCATCCGGTTGGTGCAAAGCGGATGTGCATTCCATGGACTTCGTTCCTAAGATCCAAACCAACATCTTAAGGACTTCCTCAAAATCGTAGATTCCATAGACCTAGGTGTTGAAACTAGAGAGACTACCCGATTACGCCTATTCCAATTCTCTCTACGGGATCAAGCTAGTCAATGGCTTGAGCGTTTACCCGCGGGATCCATCACCACATGGGATGATCTCACCACTCGTTTCCTTGCTCAGTTTTTCCCACCGGGGAGAACTACTAAGCTTAGAACTGACATCTTGATGTTCCAACAACGTCAAAATGAATCTCTTTATGTAGCATGGACTCGTTTCAAGGACTTACTCCAAAAAGTCCCTCATCATGGCATAGATCTTTGGCTCCAAGTTCAAATTTTTTATGACCATATCGACATCTCCACAAGGCGAGCCATTGACCAATCGGCCGGTGGTAAGCTACGTGATCTAAGTGCGGAACAATCATGGGAACTCATAGAAGATCTTGCTCTCTATGACAACGAAAGTTGGAATGATCCCCGTGACTTGAACAAAACGATCAAGGCAATATCTTTGCCTTCGAACAATTCTAGCACTCCCGACCGTAGGATCATGGAACTTGAAGGTCGAGTCAAGTCTCTCATGAAATCTTACGAAGCACCAAGAACCTCAAGCTATGTAAGCAGAATCACTTCCACATGTAAATTATGTAATGGCCCTCACGAGACGCATAACTGCATGGAGCTTCCAAAACGTGCTTATAACGAATTCACATCGTCACACGTGGGACGAGGCCATCGCACTTCTGACGAGGCCTATGAAGCATGGAAGGATAAACCTAATTTCAGAGGATACCAAATGATGCGTGGGAATCGCAACAGGCTTTACCTCTCGAGGGATCTCGAGAAGCTTACAACCCCCACCAGGCAGTGTACCTGATCGTTGTAGTATAGTATAGTGGCAAGTACCGGGGGATTGGTCGTTTAGCTTAGGAATAGTGTCGCTAGGATTAGAAAGCCTAAATACTAGTTCTAAAGGTGAGGGATGATTCTTTTTGTGTTTTTATATTTTTATGAAAGCAAGTAAAATCTCGGAGTTTGAAGGATTTGGGCGGAATTAGTTGCTATTCAACTAACCCAATACTAAGATGCAATCAAAATAAAATAATAAAAATGAAAATAAACTAATTAAACTAAAGTTGTGAGCAGTAATTGGAGAAAATGTGTTTACTTAGATTTCACTACTCCCTAGATATCTTTTACACGTTAATTACTTGTTATAATTGCATGGATGACGGATCGTATTCCTTAATACCATTCATGGGGTGGCACACATAACTCCCCAATTCTATGAGCTCTTATCTCCTCCTACACCATGCCCAGCACAACTATAGGGATTGTAAACAGTGGCTCATGCATTAAATACAACCAATAAAGACCTAGTGCGCCTCGGTTCATGTTTCTTAAGACGTTCAAGCATGTTACCATTTGGAGATCTGCCAGTTTTCTTAAGCCTAACATATAAATCATTCATCCAAAACAAGAATAAACAAGTAATCAACACATAATCAATATCTAGGTTTCATTAGATCTAAGCAAACACAAAAGAGATCTAGCCTAGCATGATAGAATTAAGACAAGAACATGATATAGACAACCAACACATAGACATATTGATTGAATTAGAAGAACACTTATCTTAATTAATCATGAAAGGTATCAAGGGGTTGGAACCCTTGAAAAACCTGTAAAGTTACACCAAAATCGTACTTAGGGTTTCTCCCAAAACTTCTCTCTTTAAATGTGAAAAATTAGAAAACTATATATAGAAAAATAGGTTTGACGGCGTCAAGAGTAATCTTGTGACGCCGTCACCTCGCCGCCATAACTCTCCTCGGACTGCCTAGATCCACTTCTGACGCCGTCAAGACTTAAGCACTTCCAGGCCGTCATGACTCTTTTACTCTTGACGCCCTTCCTACGTGACGCCGTCAAAACTCTTCTGGGTCGTTATGGAAATTTATGAAATTTGCTCTTGACGCCGTCAAGGATTTGCTCTTGACGCCGTCACCTACTGTTCCCAGCTTGGAAAATTAAGACTTTGCCATTTTCTTCACTTTTATGCTCCAAAAACGTCCGAATTGCTTCCTTTTCCATATTTCACTCCCAAAGTACCTAAAATCACAAAAGGAACGATTTAGGGCAATATTTGATCAAATGCGCTTTTATTCTACTCAAAAGACAAGTTAGGGGTCATTTAACACTAATATAAAAGTAATTACAACAAATAATCGTTCCACTAAAGACCAATAGACAAGCACGGAGGTCATACACAAGCACCTCACAAATAGTGTTTAGATACTCACATCTCTCGGGTGTAATAAAGTGTAAATTACAATATGGAAACGGAAGATATCTCTCACTACCTGTCATAGCAAAATAGATTACCATAGGCTTGGGAAAGGATCAAACCTCCACCACATGGCGTAAGCACCTAGGATAAACTATCAAAGAGGTCTTTTAAAGGGTTGTAACGTTAGGTATAGGGATATGAAATACACGGTTTTGTTCGATAAAGGAAGTTTTACTGGTGGCGAGTTAACAATCTTGGTTAATTACATGTACAATGTGGCGTTGCTAAGCCAAGACTAGACTCGACTTAAGCTAATAAATGAAAAATAACAAAAACATAAAATGAACATAGAATAAAAAGGGATGGTAGTCCGTATGTTTTTTTTTTTTTTTTTTTTTTCTATTTTTTTTTCTTTTCTTTTTCTTGATTTTTCGATTTTTTTTTTTTTTTTTTTTTTTTTTTTTGCATACACTCTTACCCTACCATCCAAAATAATACATCATAGGGAATGAACATTTCCCTTACACTTGAATCTTTACATACTTTACATTAAACTAATCTAATGACTCGAATTAAGAAAATCAAAACACTTGGAGCACTTTTAAGATTAACGTACATATGGGGGTAATAAATGATGTTCTTCCCCATTACTCCATAAAATAAGTACTTACCCATGAGTCCCAATCGTCCCAAAACAATATGTACAAGGATATGACTCGACTTAGCAACCATGTAATCAATTAGAAAGTTAACTTAAGGTTTAACAAATAACAATAATGCACTAAAAATGAGCGCATACACGGAAGGCTAAGGCGATTTGGGTGTACATTTAAGTGGGGTGTAACAAATTCTTCCTTTAAGTAAAATGCTTAAAGTTAGAAACGAAAAGATAGGCTCGGAGGGGTGTACTAGGGGTTTCGTGTACTAAAAATGAGTACAACGCTAAGGGTGTGGGAAAGATTAGTTGACTTAACTAGCCAAGTAATATGACTTAAATGGTCAAGTAATTATAATACGGGTTTAACACAAGAGTGATCCTAATGCCTCTTATCATGTAGTAAATCCTACCACACGAATGTAGTCTCACTAGCGGTCTCGGGATGCATCACTAACGCAAGTTCTAGAATCTAAATGCTACCGGTACACTCATAAGCACTAGTAATGAATGCTTTTCCTATCAAATCTAAAGGCGAACCTCACATATTTGGGTGGAAAATTTTTCTGAATATACGGTTATGTGCTAGTCATACAATCTCCTCTCCATAAGACGCTTGCTATGGCTAAAGTTTCACACCTAAATGTTGTAAAAAAATTTAAATTTGGCGCTAAAATTGCACTAACAAGTATTTCTTATAGTTTTATTACACATCTACTATCAAAAAAAACAAACTCAAGCGAAAGTGCATATGTAAGGTATCATCTTTTTACCCTCCCCTTACACTTAAGATGAACATTGTCCCCAATGTTCAAGTAAAGAATGTAAAAGTGAAAAAGTAAAGAGAATGAAATCAAATACTCCCCTGATTCGCTCGGTATGGATAATAGGATGGCCAGATTAAATCTTCCTCCAAGAAAACGAACAATCAAAGCTTCCCTTCCAGAATATAAATCATCTTCTTGTCATACATAACCTGTAAAACCTGACAAAATAGACAAGACAACCTCGCGTAAAATCGGCGGCATTCTATATAAGTTTCTAAATCCTAGAAAACAAGATAAGATATAATGCTTGTGGAATGAAGTTTGCAGATCTCCTGGAGATTATAAAACTTAATAATTCCCAAAAACCATAAGACTCCGTTAGAAAAACAAAACCGGTAAAATTTTCAGATTTTTAACTCCTGACGCCGTCAAGAGTAAAACCCTGACGCCGTCAGAATGGACCTGCAGAAATTCTTATGTTAAGTTTCCGGAAAATTTCTGGAAAAACTTGGTCCTACTTCCTGGAAAATCCTGCAAAACTTCATTATGACTCAATATAAGCATTTGACTCTAACAAATACGAATACACATGTTCATTTAATATTGTGAAGAATCATGATCCGTTGTTTCTTAAAAACATATTTGGGGTTTCCCCTTACACTTATCTTTTGCAAAAATACTTCTAGGTGGAGTTAAGACTAGGCCAAAACAACAAAGTAAAGTATTTCCACTATTTAATTTAGAAACATGATCAACCAACAATAAAAATAAAGCATGCATACGGAAGCAAATAACAATCAAACAAATAAAATCACACAAAACATGGGTTGCCTCCCAAGAAGCGCTTTTCTTTATTCACGAGTCTTGTAGCTAGACTCAAGGTCATGGGTTACTACATGATCTCATCATTTGAAATGATATACCCCATATAGTTGCGATCATTACTGTTATGGTGGTAGTGCCTCAATCTGTCGATACTCGCAATCACCTTCCCACCTAATTTGCTTCTCAAGTTAGCTACCCCATCTTGGCTCACACCTTCGATTATGAATGGCCCATGCCACCAAGGACTTGGTTTATCGGGTGGTATTGTTGTTTCCAAGTGTCTCAAGAGTACCAAGTTCCCTTCTTCAAATGGTACATGATTATCTATGGGTTGAGTATATTCGAATTCTGCCTGAACCTTATTGTTTTTGCTTCGCTCATTTTTTTCTTCCTTATAGCTTTTGATTCTTGCCTCCCATGCAAGAATTTTATTCTGAACACGAATGGGTGTCGTGTCAATGTTGTTTTTGACCTGTCTCCAACTCAGATCCTCATGCTTACTTTGTGGGGTCATAGGGAAGCTAATCTTTCTTTTTCCAGATTTAAGTTCGATCTTCCTGCCTTCATACTTAATGACAGCCTTAGCGGTGGTGAGGAATGGTGACCCAAGGATTATTGGCATGCATCCATCCCCTTTATCATCGATGACCATAAAATCAACGGGGTACATGAATCCAGCGACATTAACTAACACATCTTCTGTGATTCCTAGGGGATATACGTACGAGTGTCCAACGAGAGATAACCTAACACGAGTAGGGGTTGGCATTTTTGACGTTAGTTGGACGTAAATAGTTAGGGGCATAAGATTTACTTCCGATCCTTGGTCGGCGAAAGCACTAAGATGTTTCAAGTTCCCGATGCTTGTTGGTATCTCAAAGTTCCCACATGCCACCTGCTTAGTAGCTACCTTTTGTACCACTAGTCTTTCGAATACTGATCCTCCAGGTAGCGTATCATACTCATCTTTCACTTCTTCCTCATTTTCAGAACCCTGATTGGGAGGTTGGTTACGCCCATCACCCTTAATCCAATTTGTTATGGTGTTTTCGTTTATATCATGTTTCAGGTAGTAGCTCAAAGGTTGGGATTCCGGTGGTTTTTCTAAGGTCTGTTTAGCAGGAGTTCCTGCCTTCTCGTTATCTTTTTGGACGATGGTGATGGAGTTAACAAATTGGGTGGTGGGAGTGGCGCTTTCTTTCCTTAGTAGTATTCTTTCGGGGGTCTCTGGTTGGCATACTCCTCTAAAAGACTCATCATCTCATTCATTTTCTCCTGCATTTCCTCTTTCTGCTTATAAACTGCTTCCTCGAATCTAGCAAGCCGATCAGAGTGAATTGCCATATATTCTCTCATCCTAGCTTTAAACTCCGAACCAAGCTCTTTGGGAGGGGAACAAGGTGGGGCATAGTTCTGAAAAGTCTCGGCGTTTTCCCTAGAGGGTGACTCAGATAATGGTGCCGAAGTTGTTTTTGAGACAGAATTGACAGTAGCCCGTCTAGGACTCAAAGGTCTCCTTTGCCTTTCCTCAAAATAGTCAACTTTTGCCTCAAGTTTGCATAGGAGTTCATCGGGGATTTCGGTGGTTCCTCCAGATGTCGAGACTGCATTGATAGCCGCTTCTATCGTATGTTTAAATTCCCACATCTCATGATTATCAACAGCGAGCTCTTCGATAATTGCCCAAGACTCCTCGGCGTTCTTATCACGCAATTTACCTCCCGCGGCCCTGTCGATGGTGCGCTTAGTGTGATAGTCAACATGGTCGTAGAAAATCTGGACTAATAACCAAAGGTTTATGCCATGATGAGGGATCTTGTGGAGGAGATCCTTAAAACGGGCCCAAGCCTCGTAGAAAGTTTCACCCCGCTGTTGCTCAAACATCAAAATGTCCCTTCTAAGCATTGCAGTCTTTTCCGGCGGAAAGAATTGGGTAAGGAAGCGATTGGCGAGATTGTCCCATGTGGTGATGGATCCCGCGGGTAAACGCTCAAGCCATTGACTAGCTTGATCCCGTAGAGAGAATTGGAATAGACGTAAATGGGTAGTCTCTCTAGTTTCAACACCTAGGTCTATGGAATCTACGATTTTGAGGAAGTCCTTAAGATGTTGATTTGGATCTTCGGAACGAAGTCCATGGAATGCACATCCGCTTTGCACCAACCGGATGGTGTCGGATCGCAAGGGGGTCACATTGGCTCCGGTGAGCTCAATGGTGTTTCGGTAGCCTTGGTGGCTAGGTCGGGGAATACTCTCCTAAGGTTCGGGGCCTAAGGGGTTCTAGTGGTGGGTTTTGTTGTGGTGGGATGACGGGTTCAAAGATGTTCCCGTTGTCCATGGTGTCGGGTGGTAAAGAGTTACGAACAAAAGCACAAAGAAATGAGATAGACTAAAGAAGACCTAAAAATAAAAATAAAATCTTACTAGAAAGAAATCTAGCAAGTAGACCTAATAAAAAGAAATCCTAACCTAGACAATAACTATTCCCCGGCAGCGGCGCCAAAAACTTGATGCGTGGGAATCGCAACAGGCTTTACCTCTCGAGCGATCTCGAGAAGCTTACAACCCCCACCAGGCAGTGTACCTGATCGTTGTAGTATAGTATAGTGACAAGTACCGGGGGATTGGTCGTTCAGCTTAGGAATAGTTTCGCTAGGATTAGAAAGCCTAAATACTAGTTCTAAAGGTGAGGGATGATTCTTTTTGTGTTTTTATATTTTTATGAAAGCAAGTAAAATCTCGGAGTTTGAAGGATTTGGGCGGAATTAGTTGCTATTCAACTAACCCAATACTAAGATGCAATCAAAATAAAATAATAAAAATGAAAATAAACTAATTAAACTAAAGTTGTGAGTAGTAATTGGAGAAAATGTGTTTACTTAGATTTCACTACTCCCTAGATATCTTTTACACGTTAATTACTTGTTATAATTGCATGGATGACGGATCGTATTCCTTAATACCATTCATGGGGTGGCACACATAACTCCCCAATTCTATGAGCTCTTATCTCCTCCTACACCATGCCCAGCACAACTATAGGGATTGTAAACAGTGGCTCATGCATTAAATACAACCAATAAAGACCTAGTGCGCCTCGGTTCATGTTTCTTAAGACGTTCAAGCATGTTACCATTTGGAGATCTGCCAGTTTTCTTAAGCCTAACATATAAATCATTCATCCAAAACAAGAATAAACAAGTAATTAACACATAATCAATATCTAGGTTTCATTAGATCTAAGCAAACACAAAAGAGATCTAGCCTAGCATGATAGAATTAAGACAAGAACATGATATAGACAACCAACACATAGACATATTGATTGAATTAGAAGAACACTTATCTTAATTAATCATGCAAGGTATCAAGGGGTTGGAACCCTTGAAAAACCTGTAAAGTTACACCAAAATCGTACTTAGGGTTTCTCCCAAAACTTCTCTCTTTAAATGTGAAAAATTAAAAAACTATATATAGAAAAATAGGTTTGACGGTGTCAAGAGTAATCTTGTGACGCCGTCACCTCGCCGCCAAAACTCTCCTCGGACTGCCTAGATCCACTTCTGACGCCGTCAAGACTTAAGCATTTCCAGGCCGTCATGACTCTTTTACTCTTGACGCCCTTCCTACGTGACGCCGTCAAAACTCTTCTGGGTCGTCATGGAAATTTATGAAATTTGCTCTTGACGCCGTCAAAGATTTGCTCTTGACGCCGTCACCTACTGTTCCCAGCTTGGAAAATTAAGACTTTGGCATTTTCTTCACTTTTATGCTCCAAAAACGTCCGAATTGCTTCCTTTTCCAGATTTCACTCCCAAAGTACCTAAAATCACAAAAGGAACGATTTAGGGCAATATTTGGTCAAATAAATTCGGATTCGGGCTTAAATGACCCCCTAAAAGTGGTTCATTTTTCGCCTCATCACCAAACGCGGAGCGTATCCTTCACTGACTCCTCACCCCTCACTTGGTCCGAGCATTTTCCCTCACAAAGCACTCCTAGGCAGAGCTGTGAAGACGCCTTGTGAAAGTTCATTCTATCTCAAGAATTACAGCTCTCCACGCTCGAGGCTAAATTTAGACAACAGCAGGCCGATGTGAATAACAAGATTTGTAATCTGTTAACTGCTATCAAAGAGCATGTTGTCAATAAACCTATTCGCGTTGATGAGGTCAAATCTGCTACCGTCATGAGTCCACCAACCTCCCCTGTGAAAATAAAAAGTCCTAGCAAGTTATTCAAACATCTATCTACTAATGAAAAAGAACCTGTCAACCCCCTAGGACCAATCCACTTCGTAAACACCATCACCATGATATCTACTTCAACATCCAACCCAACCCAACAACAAACTAACAAATTCAGTCGGACAGCTAAAGATGAGACCTCAAGGGTTGACCATGATTCAACAAGAAAATCTACCAACTCACCCGAGCAATACACCGCGCACGAATCCGGCAAACCGGATAAAGGGAAAGAGAAATCGGAAGAGCATGAGAGAAATCCAACCATTTTGGGTAAATCTATTATAGAAGAACCCGAGAGAAAAATGGGGGGTGTTATTAGTGGGAGTAGCAATAAGACTAAGGAAAATAACCATAAAGTTTTCAAGATCTCCTGCACCATTAAGGATAAGCTCCTAACCGATAGTCATATAGATCCTGGCTCCCAAGTCAACCTAATTCCCCTTTCCTTATGCCATGAGACCTTCCTAAAACGCATTGCGTGCGAAAGGGTAATGAATAATTTATCAATCAGGGTCGGAGAGCTTGTTTACAATACTAACCTCGCCGTGGTCGATGATATAGACCCTCTCACCAATCAACCGTTAACCAACCTTGTTCTGGGGAAACCATTTATCAATGAATCAGGAGTAATCCTTGATGAGATGGATGGAAGTGTAATGTTCACCAATGGTGTTAAAAAGGTGATTTTTCGTGGGGGTAATGAAGAGGTTTACGAATATCGTCCCTCCCTTTAGGGGAATCTATTCGGATCCAGGAATGGAGAGTCGGGGAAGATAAGGAGGCGTGATCCAAATAATCTCAAATTCCATGCATGATCGGTCACAAGCATTTCGATAACGTCTACATCAACATATTCATGCCTAAGAATGTTATGTCCCTGTTCCATTACAACAATATCTGTAGATGGGGAATGATTTACAAAGGAGAGAAAGTGGTTGGTAAAGATCATGAAATCCGGGTGTTCGTAGGAAACATGGCATTCGCTATGGAATTCACGATTGTGGATAACATAGAAGACTATGTCGACCCCAGGTTATCACAAGTAGTTTTGGGAGCACCCTTCTGTGAAATCACTAATTTGATAGTGGATGACTTGAATGGAATCATGACCTTCACTGATGGGATTAGGAGGATTTCATACCAAACGCCATACAAGAGAAAAGACCTTAAGGAAATCGACTGTGACGTGCTTGATAAGATGAGCTCCCAACTTATCTTGTGTGATGATGATGTTCGGAGAGGGTGTGAGAACACCTCTGATTTATCATGTGGATTCTTTAGGGATGTTAGCAAGCTTGGTTCTAAGTATCGAAAAGATATCTTCGAGTTCGAAGACCCGAAGTACTTACACTACGAAAGCGATATTAGTTTAGAAGACGACCTAGAGAGTGGAACCAATGATGAAATCACGTAGTAACCCATTACCTTGAGTCTAGCTACAAGACTCGTAAATAAAGAAAAGCGCTTCTTGGGAGGCAACCCATGTTTTGTGTGATTTTATTTGTTTGTTTGCTATTTGCTTCCGTATGCATGCTTAACTTTTATTGTTGGTAGATCATGTTTCTAAACTAAATAGTGGAAATACTTTACTTTGTTGTTTTGGCCTAGTCTTAACTCCACCTAAAGGTATTTTTGCAAAAGATAAGTGTAAGGGGAAACCCTAAATATGTTTTTAAGAAATAAACCGATCATGATTCTCCACAATATTAAATGAACATGTGTATTCGTATTTGTTAGAGTCAAATGCTTGTATTGAGTCATAATGAAGTTTTGCAGGATTTTCCAGGAAGTAGGACCAAGTTTTTCCAGAAATTTTCCAGAAACTTAACATAAGGATTTCTGCAGGTCAATTCTGATGGCGTCAGGGGTTTGCTCTTGACGGCGTCAGGAGTTAAAATCTGGAAATTTTACCGGTTTTGTTTTTCTAACGGAGTCTTATGGTTTTTGTAAATTATTAAGTTTTATAATCTCCAGGAGATCTGCAAACTTCATTCCACATGCATTATATCTTATCTTGTTTTCTAGGATTTAGTAACCTATATAGAATGCCGCCGATTTTACGCGAGGTTGTCTTGTCTATTTTGTCAAGTTTTACAGGTTATGTATGACAAGAAGATGATTTATATTCTGGAATGGAAGCTTTGATTGTTCATTTTCTTGAGGGAAGATTTAACCTGGCCACCCTATTATCCATACCGAGCGAATCAGGGGAGTATTTGATTTCATTCTCTTTACTTTTTCACTTTTACATTCTTTACTTGAACATTGGGGACAATGTTCATCTTAAGTGTAAGGGGAGGGTAAAAAGATGATACCTTACATATGCACTTTCGCTTGAGTTTGTTTTGTTTGATGGTCGATGTGTAATAAAACTATGAGAAATACTTGTTAGTGCAATTTTAGCGCCAAATTTAAATTTTTTTACAACATTTAGGAGTGAAACTTTAGCCATAGCAAGCGTCTCATGGATAGGAGATTGTATGACTAGCACATAACCGTATATTCAGAAAAATTTTTCACCCAAATATGTGAGGTTCGCCTTTAGATTTGATAGGAAAAGCATTCACTATTAGTGCTTATGAGTGTACCGGTAGTATTTAGATTCTAGAACTTGCGTTAGTGATGCATCCCGAGACCGCTAGTGAGACTACATTCGTGTGGTAGGATTTACTACATGATAAGAGGCATTAGGATCACCCTTGTGTTAAACCCGTATCATAATTACTTGACCATTTAAGTCATATTACTTGGCTAGTTAAGTCAACTAATTTTTCCCATACCCTTAGCGTTGTACTCATTTTTAGTACACGATACCCCTAGTACACCCCTCCGAGCCTATCTTTTCGTTTCTAACTTTAAGCATCTTACTTAAAGGAAGAATTTGTTACACCCTACTTAAATGTACAACCAAATCGCCTTAGCCTTCCGTGTATGCGCTCATTTTTAGTGCATTATTGTTATTTGTTAAACCCTAAGTTAACTTTCTAATTGATTACATGGTTGCTAAGTCGAGTCATATCCTTGTACATATTGTTTTGGGACGATTGGGACTCATGGGTAAAGTACTTATTTATGGAGTAATGGGGAAGAACATCACTTATTACCCCCATATGTACGATAATCTTAAAAGTGCTCCAAGTGTTTTAATTTTCTTAATTCGAGTCACTAGATTAGTTTATTGTAAAGTATGTAAAGATTCAAGTGTAAGGGAAATGTTCATTCCCTATGATGTATTATTTTGGATGGTAGGGTAAGAATGTATGCAAAAAAAAAAAAAAAAAAAAAAAAAAAAAAAAAAAAAAAAAATCGAAAAAATCAAGAGAAAGAAAAAAAAATATAGAAAAAGGAAAAAGAGAAAAAAAAAACATACGGACTACCATCCCGTTCCATTCTATGTTTATTTTATATTTTTGTTATTTTTCATTTATTAGCATAAGTCGAGTCTAGTCTTGGCTTAGCAACGCCATCTTGTACATGTAATTAACCAAGATTGTTAACTCGCCACCAGTAAAACTTCCTTTATCCAACAAAACCGTGTATTTCATATCCCCACACCTAACGTTACAACCCTTTAAAAAGACCTCTTTGATAGTTTATCCTAGGTGCTTACGCCATGTGGTGGAGGTTTGATCCTTTCCCAAGCCTATGGTAATCTATTTTGCTATGACAGGTAGTGAGAGATATCTTCCGTTTCCATATTGTAATTTATACCTTATTACACCCGAGAGATGTGAGTATCTAAACACTATTTGTGAGGTGCTAGTGTATGACATCCGTGCTTGTCTATTGGTCTTTAGTGGAACGATTATTTGTTGTAATTACTTTTATATTAGTGTTAAATGACCCCTAACTTGTATTTTGACTAGAATAAAAGCGCATTTGCTTGAGGACAAGCAAATCTCAAGTGTAAGGGTATATGATGAGGCGAAAAATGATCCGTTTTTAGGGGGTCATTTAAGCCCGAATCCGAATTTATTTGATCAAATATTGCCCTAAATCGTTCCTTTTCTGATTTTAGGTACTTTGGGAGAGAAATCTGGAAAAGGAAGCAATTCGGACGTTTTTGGAGCAAAAAAGTGAAGAAAACGCCAAAGTCTTAATTTTCCATGCTGGGAACAGTAGGTGACGGCGTCAAGAGCAAAACCTTGACGGCGTCAAGAGCAATGTTTTAAAAATCGCGCCTACTCCCTAAATCCCACGAGGCTCTAGCCTTTGGGATTTTTTTAGATCGCGCCTCACGACATGCATGAATCCCGTAAAAATCGCAGTGCCTTGGGGATTTTTGCGCTTTAGCGCCTTGGGGATTTGTGCGCCTAGAAGATGTAACCTTGTTTTGGCCTTTTTTCTTAATAGTAAGATACATTTTGGGTTTACATGTTATATACATTTAGCCATTTAAGTTATAAAGTACCTAATAACCCTAATATTTTAAAAAATAACTAAAACACACAATCAACAAAGAACTATGTTTTTTTTGTAATCTAATGTCTAAGAATAGTAGCTTATTAACAGATACAAATGTTGTTTCTTTAATGTTAAGTGTTACCAAACAACTATAGATTTTTTGTTGTTGATAGTTGATAGTTTGATACATGGTAATTTGTTAAATTTTATAAGTCATAAACTCATATATTGTAATGTATATTTAGGAATTTAGGGTAGTTCATGGATTCTTATATATTGCTTGCTTAATATTTTGGGTTTAAATGCAACCTTTGTTAGATGTAATAACTATTAAGTGGCATTATGCATTGAATATTGATATTTTTGTGTTATTTAAGCTACATAAGTTGTCACATATGTTATAAAAAAATAAATGTACAGTGCGCCTCATATTTATGAATTCCGCGCCTTGGTTTGCGCCTCGACTCGAGGCTCTTTGACCCCCTTTGCGCCTTAGTGCGCCTTGAGCCTTTCAGAACATTGGTCAAGAGCAAATTTCATGAATTTCCATGACGACCCAGAACAGATTTGACGGCGTCACGTTGGAAGGGCGTCAAGAGTAAAAGAGTCATGACGGCCTGGAAGTGTATAAGTCTTGACGGCGTCAGAAGTAGATCTAGGCAGTCCGAAAAGAGTTTTGGCGGCGAGGTGACGACGTCACAAGTTTATTCTTGACGCCGTCAGACCTATTTTTCTATATATAGTTTTCTAATTTTCACACATTAAAGGAGAAGTTTTGGAGAAACCCTAATTATGATTTTGGTGCAACTTTTACAGGTTTTTCAAGGGTTCCAAACCCTTGATACCTTGCATTGTAATTGAGATAAGTGTTCTTCTAATTCAATCAATATGTCTATGTGTTGGTTGTCTATATCTTGTTCTTGTCTTAATTCCATTATGCTAGGCTAGATCTATCTTGTGTTTGCTTAGATCTAATAAAACCTAGATGTTAATTATGTGTTGATTACTTGTTTATCTTTGTCTTGGATGAGTGATTTATATGTTAGGCTTAAGAAAATTGGCAGATCTCCACTTGGTAACATGCTTGAACGTCTTAAGAAACATGAACCGAGGCGCACTAGGTCTTTATTGGTTGTATTTAATGCATGAGCCACTGTTTACAATCCCTATAGTTGTGATGGGCATGGTGTAGGAGGAGATAAGGGCTCATAGAATTGGGGAGTTATGTGTGCCACCCCATGAATGGTATTAAGGAATACGATCCGTCATCCATGCAATTATAACAAGTAATTAACGTGTAAAAGATGTCTAGGGAGTAGTGAAATCTGAGTAAACACATTTTCTCCAATTACTGCTCACAACCTTAGTATAATTAGTTTATTTTAATTTCTAGTATTTTATTTTGATTGCATCTTAGTATTGGGTTAGTTGATTAGCAACTAATTCCGCCCAAATCCTTCAAAACCCGAGATTTTAATTCCTTTCTAAAAAATATAAAAAAACACAAAAATAATCATCCCTCACCTTTAGAACTAGTATTTAGGCGTTCTAATCCTAGGGACACTATTCCTAAGCTGAACGATCAATCCCCCGGTACTTGTCACTATACTATACTACAACGATCATGTACACTGCCTGGTGGGGGTTGTAAGCTTCTCGAGATCCCTCGAGAGGTAAAGCCTGTTGCGATTCCCACGCATCAGGGCGCTTAGGAGGTGTGGATATGTTTGCATTACGAAGTTATAAAAACGAGTCAAGAGCATCCTATAGGGCACTAACTTGTCGTTAGTGTCCTCGAGTTGCATTATTCACTTAGCGAAGAAATAAGCAAGGTTGTAAGGTCATTTACTGATTATGCAATGCAGCATGTGAGCACAACACGCTGGTACATACTCACGATCCTTGATAAGACAGAAAACGTTTTCATGAAGAATAACAGCCATAGCTTGAAGACCAGGACAAAGTTCAGAAACACGAATTTTATTTGGGTGAAGAGTGTTGGACGTTGGACAAATTGACTCAATTATTTAGCTGAAGAAGGAACATATGTTCGATATGGACCTTCATCTTCTCGATTTTCAAGGAGGGAGTTGAGATCAAACTCTTCCAAATAAGCACATTGCCCATTACTAGGAAGTTCAAGGATTTGAGCAAATTGTTTAAGAGATACATGGACATTATATTGACCAATTTTACACCTAAGGTGTATAAAGTAGTTTTGATCTCGTTTGATATTAACACTAGAGTAAAATTCAAGTATAAAGTGAGGACAAATAGGTTCATCAATGTTTAGAAGACAATAAAATCCTATGAAACAAAAATCTCTTTCGATATGTTCCTTATCAGGATACAAGGGATCAACCATTCATCCTTCATGAACATGACCTAACTCAAATGGTTTGATACATGGAATCAATTTAGGTGGTGTGTCAAATTCAGAAGAATTTTTGGGAATATAAGATTGAGTTAAGATGTGATCGATATCATATGTGTGAGGCATGATTGTACCTATATAAAACTAATAAGAGGTTAACTGGATAGTAATATTACGCTTATTCTAAACACTTCCCATGTACCATAATATACTTTAGTTTTGAAATTCCTGAATCATTTCGTTGCATGATTATGAAAACGTTTTTGACATGTATTAACAAGGCATAATTACGTTATTGTTACGTGATTGAACAATATTATCATCCACAAATTTGAGTTAGGGATAATCTCATTTTTTGACCCATTTTCAAAAACTCACGAATTAAAACAATTGACTTATTAATTTACGTGTTGTTGGTGATACATTGTTAAGATTAACCCTCAATTGTTGTTGTTATTGCAAAAAAATGAGAATACCCAATTTAATTTTGAGTTCATATGAACTCTAGAAATTCTATTACGAATTAATTAAGTGAAATTTAGAAAATTGACTTACAATGGAGTGTTTAGTGAGTATAGGTGGTTGATGATCTTAACTTTGAAAGCCTTGAACTAATTTGATAATGGGTTAGTGAGGATTTGAGTGTTAGGTCGAGTTTTTCGTCACTTTCTACACTAAAGGGGTGTTTGGATGTTCTGCAGAAAGAAAAACGGGGCATAGGCAAATATTCATGGACGGTCCCTTAACGATATGGGACCGCCGAGAGCTAAGGGACCGCCGCCAGAAGTTTGTGGTCTTCGGACGATTTTTAGTGTTTTGGTATTTATGAAAAGCCTTTAGTTTTAGAACATAACACTTTGAGTTTTAAGACACCAAAATGACTCAATACGCACGAGTAGGCTAAGGAATGGGTATGGAGTGGAATTGAGACACAAGAAGAATGAAAGACTCAATACGCTTGATTAAAGAGTGGATTTTGAGTCGAAACAGAAGAAAAGAGAGAATGAAATTTAGGCATGAGATTTACATCAAGGAAGCTAGAAGTCATTCAACTAAGTTTCAAGAAATGTCATAGACGAGGACTAGAGAGCAAACAAAGAGTGAAGCAAGTGTGCATCGTCTATAGTGATTGATTGACGTTAAATTTGCTATAAACAATGGTTGTGGTAAGACCATTGTTTTTCTAAATAATTTGCTTGAATCCAAAGAAGGATAAGCATTTAGACAAAGCGTCTATTCAATACAAAGCATCTAGCACATATTGGCATACAAACATCATCAAGCATATAAGCAGGTAATCAAATAACAAACATATTAGTCAAGATTGGTAAGAAGACTTACCTTGGCCTTTAGCTATCCTTATTAGCACATAACCAAAACTTATGTAGTAGGTGATGCAAAACTAGATGATACTCACTAGGCAATAAGTCCATAAAATTAGTAATGCAATCGGCTTGTTGAGATGACCATAATGTTGCCTACATGCTTAAGGCGCATATTGTCTTCTTAGAAAGCTATCCACATTGCACTTAAAACCGCACATTATTTTCTTAATAGTCATTACATCAAAGCAAGTAGATTGATACACCAGCTAGGTTGCTCAAGAGATCCTTGTCGGCAACGCTACCTACAATAAAGACATTCAAAATAGTAGTATATGATTCCACTAAAATTAAATGTTTTTCAAATATCACATTTTCATCATCTTTGACTAGAACATTTCCTTGAGGAATGTTTGAACTATTTTACCAAATGCCATTTGCCATTTGACATAAAATTGTTTTATCAAACTAAATTTTTGGCAAAGATTCATAAATCAATATTTTTGCTTCAAACATTTCATGCAAGTTACTTATGAAAAACTTATTGGTGAGACTTTCTATTATTGATTATAAATCATCAATAGAAATGACATGCCAAAGATAATGATCTATTGATTTCACATAACCTTCAAATTCATTTTTTCAAATGACAAAATTTTCATTTCCAAAAAATGGTGGCTCATTCAAGTAACGCCCTTCTAGATATCATAGTGATTCCATAGATCGATTCAAGTTTTAAAGTACAGTATACTTTAAAGATCTTGATAAACGAAGCTCTGATACCAATTGTAGAAACTAGAAGGGGGTTGAATAGTTTAACCGGTTCTTTTTAATTTTCTAAACCATTTCGCCATTTTAGGTCCGGTTATTTTTCATTAACAAACATGTTGAATCTTACTAGTTATGTGATATCAATTTAGTTACTAGCAAACATAAATAAACAAGTAAAGTGAAGAGTAAAGAAAGAGCACAACCAAGGGACGCGACGATTTATAGTGGTTCGGCATGAAGCTCTCTCTCCATCCTACTCCACTCCCCGAGTACCAAACTCGAGAGTTATCAATCACTATATCAACACACTCCTTCAAGCAGAGCAATCCGTACACATGCATATACAAGGATTAACGACAGTAAGCATAATGTCGAGTTCTAATCATAGCTAGAACCAATCTATTCCAAAGGCCCACGTGGCCACACGAACAAGCACTCTTGTCCATCTTAAATCTTCACCCGATCCAAGTCTTCACTTGTTAGACATACTTGGTTCTTCACCCGAACCAAGCCTTCATACACACGACTCACTTGATTCTTCACCCGAATCAAGTCTTTACATACTTATCACACTTGATCATCCTCGATCCAAGTCTTTACATAATGACACAACAAATCCTAATCTACACTTTAGGACATCACTCTCCTCAAAATAAATACATGAACTAATCTAGTTACAATACTTCTTGGAACTACATCACCATCCAAGCTCACAAAAATACAATACTTGGAACTACATCACCATCCAAGTTTATACCCCATCCTCGACTCACACACAAGTCGGAAAACAATGACATGATATGAATCCTATCACGTAACACATGTTACGTTTGTGTGTGGACACCTATAACATCTCGAATCTTCATAGTTGTCGAGAGTTCTTATCTTGCACTTGACGGAAGAGGAAATCACTTATAAACATA
Organism: Artemisia argyi; assembly: GCA_030686995.1. Lineage (NCBI taxonomy): Eukaryota > Viridiplantae > Streptophyta > Magnoliopsida > Asterales > Asteraceae > Artemisia > Artemisia argyi. Next base: position 35,867,585 of record CM060677.1, on the reverse strand, counting down.
TATCAACATGTTATAGTGATCAAAGATAAAAGGAACAAAGACCAGAAAGTTTTGTGTGTGTGAAAGTCTTGTTTTTAAAGTGTAACAGTTCAGTATTAATAGGCGACAGGAGGGAGAGGGACGGTCCCGTAAATGCCAGACGGTCCTTTATCACTAAGGGACCGCCGGCCTATTTAAGGGACCGACGCGACAGAACGCTCCCTTTTTGTCCTGACGTGGTGAAAACTTATCTAGTTCAGGCTGAACTGATTTTAGGGGAAAACTAGCTGTTATAAAGTTTGAATTTGAATTTATTTTCTTAATAAAACATTTCTTTAAAAGCACAAAAATATTTTTGTGAAAATGTTTTGTCAAACTAAAAAATGAAAGTTTAGGTGAAAATAAAATTCTTTGATCACTTAACTAATGACAGTATAAAGTTTGTTCATACCTGAAGTGATGTTGAAGCAGCTACGTACAAGTAACGAGTTTCCTCGATTAGAAACTTATAAACCGTAACTTTACGTAACATGTCTTTATATTTTGTGATTATCAAAACACGAGAAGACCGAATAATGCGAATAACGTTTTTGACATTATTTGTATAAACAAAAAGTATACCTGCAATTCAAGCATACCATCTTCATTTTTGATTTTGACTGCCACCTTAATCTGCCGACACATCTCCTGAATTTGTTAACCATCACCTAGCATACAAAACACATAAATGATAAATCAATAAGTACACATTTCCATTATTTGATGCACTCAATTAAAGGCAAAGTGAGCGAATTCAGAAGCTAAATTGCAGCCCAAACCGACTAAAATAACAGCCTAAGTTGACTCGACACAACAACCAAAAAGACAAACTTGCATCTCACATTTTAGAGGCGTTTAGCATTGCGTTTAGAAACCACCATATTAAATTCAGATGAACAATTGAAATTCTGTTTCACGACGTTAAACTTTATAGCAATTCTAAATTAGGGTACCTCATGACTGAGATGCCATAAGTTCCTGCCTCTGTTGTAGATGGATTTGTTTGTCACATGAACAATTACATTGTTTTTGTTGGTATAAAAAAGTAATACTTGTTTCTAAATATATTTCCAATTTTTCAATATAAGCTTGAGGTGCTAAATATAAACAACAAAACAATTTGACACACATTCAGCAAAGGACAACCTCTAGTTTAAAGATCAAATTTTATTAAAAAGGAACACTACACACCAATTTAAATTCTACAAAATCACTAAAATTATAGTAGTATCAAAATATGTAAACAAAGGTTTGTGAGTTCACCCAGAACAAAGTTACGACCCCACTGATGTTGTTCCTAATAGATAACAAAGACCTTTTCTTTTGGGTATCATGTCCCCTGGTATATCTTATGATTTCACCCATGTATATGAACCTCCACATTCGCCGACACATCACACGCGCTGAACACTAACACTCACTACTTAAAGGATATAAAAAATGAGTCTCAGATGTTCAGAGTATTCTTCAAGCAATAACTTCTAAGATTCCATAGTTAAAACAAATGATTTACCTTAGCTCCGTCAGTAAGTGGTATCATGCGAGGGACTGTGTGAAAATAACCTTTAAATGTTGAAGTATCGACTATGTATCTTATTTTGATGCCTTCCTATGCTTCCAATATTTTGATCTAAACAAATAGGCGATCGCGGATTAGAATGTACTTAAGAATAGGCCAGAAATTGCAAGATAAATGCTAATATTATATCGTATCAGATTGAATCGATTTTGACATACCAAGAGTCTTTAATATCTTGGTACCTCACATTCAGGCCTTCTTTTATATCTTGTTTGAATCTTGCAGAAACATGTAACAGCCGGATCTGCACACAACACAAAACTGATAAGAATGAGTCGTGTTTTATAACAGTTTACTGTTATAGAGTTTTGCAAAAATGTGATGCATTTTGAAAAAGAATATATAATTTATACCCTAAAAAATTTCCAATGGACATATTAGTAAAATGTATATTAAAAACTCAATGAACCATACATATTATTTTGTAGAAGTTGTTCTGTTTAAAAAGTCAAGTATTCACATATGGCTACTAATAAACTCCTGATTAGTGACTCACTGTACTCATAGGTTAACTCACTAATTGTTAACTGCAAGTAATCCAAAACATTCCTAAGAGTAATCCCTAACATTTTTCCCATAATTCTCATAAACTATCTAAAATAATATCTTTAGCAAGGAACACGGAGCTGTAATTTCAACCCACTGAAGAAGCTTCAAGTATAAATACTTATCTTACTGACAACGATCATTAGCACTTGTTTGTTTTCTTGTAATAGTGACTATAAAGGACAACAGTCATCACACTAAGATAAGCCTACATCAAATATGAACAATATCAGGTGTATTTACAAAATAAAGTATTGCATTGAGCAAAAACAAAAGCATAATCAAATATCACGAGATTCTTTAGGGTGGTTTCCGAGGGCGGAATACCGTGGGAGTAACTCCTTCTTTGTGAGCATCGATATTGGTGAATATTGGTGGAGTGAATTGTAACGATTTGTAGTCCACCGAAAGGATTATACTAGTGTAATAGTATCGGTGTCGTTGTTTCGCAACTGGACGTACGGATGGTAATAAACCCCCCATCCCGAACTAGTATATATCGTTGTGTTCTTACTCGCTTTATATACTCGTGGTTGTGATTGTGTTTGTGGTTGTTCTTACTTAAACCACTTGGTTGTCTTCGTGGCTTAAAGTTTTTAAACATCTACAAAGCCGAAGAAACCGTATTCACCCCCCCCCCCCCTCTACGGTTCTACAAATTATAATATTTATATATAAACGAACCCAAGTTAACAATATCTTACGAAGATTAAGCACTCACAGATTTCAACAGTTTAGAAGTCTTCAAAAGATGTCGACGTCTCACGTAGGCTCGAGCCCAAAGAATGAACACCATCAGACCCGCCACATATAATGCAAAATTATTGTACGCACGACTATCAAAGGAACCTTCTATCTTGCCTTTGCCCTTGTTGTTTCGCAATCCATGAGGGTTTATTCCAACAAATGCTGCTGCAAAAACTAAAAACGAAAAGCCGTTAACCACCTGTGATAATTTATTTTATAACACGAAAAGAGATGCATATTATCAGTATGTGAACCGAAGACCGCATGTTTAAATTAAGCTCACAGGTTTATGTAAAAAAATTTCCTTACCGTGGCCCTAAACACCCACCAATTTGTAACAGTTTACGTCAGGAGTCCTAAACAGGCTCTTAATCCCACAAACATCTGTATTTCATAAATCATTCTGTCATACTACTTTTTTTTAGTATTTAAGTTTAAACATATTTAGAAAGTCACTTACTATCGAGCATGCTGCAAACTTGAATCCGAAACTCCATACTGAAGGCCATCAGAAATATAAGCAAGTGCAATTTTTTTTTGTGGTGCAATAAATTATTAGGCTCATATATGTATATAATAGTCATGTCATAGAAGTATCTGAATTCCGCTATGGCTGCAAAGAACCCCGGTTGCACAGAAGCTATATATGCTATGCTATCCGGTTATTGCGCCGCCAAGCTAAGGTCAGATCTTCAATGACTCATTTCACTTCCTCAGACTATAACAATCATCACAGCCTATTTGGAATGCAAGCAACAAATACTAGCGCCAAACATGATCCATGGCTGCAACCACCAAACACAACAGTTGCCTTGCCAAAAGACAAACATGGGCAATGATATTTTCACAAATGTAGTAATATCAGCCATGGCTGCGAACCTGACCTCAAATAGGTTGCACCGCCAATAACCAAAGGAAACCACCACCGCTGAGGAATAATGACAACCCAACATAGCATGTACTCAAAGTTTTGCAAAATGGAACTACGCCTTTGTTCTGTGTATATAATTATGTGGCTTTGCAAATGTGATGCATGAAAATTTGCAAACCATCATATTGAATATGCAATACAACAAATACACCGAATGTGTTAATCAAAATCTGCAAAACAATGAGAATTTGCAAACCGATCATTTAAAGCCAAACCTAGCACACAACACATTTTGCAAAAATTTGTACCTGTTTGCTGAAAGTGATAAGACCATTAATATACAACACCAACACCTTATTTATATAAATCCCCATTCAAGACTTTCATCGAACACTTATGATTACGAAAACCAAAGCCAATAAATAACCATTTCAATAAAACACAAATTAACTATAAATCAATTAAAACACTGAATATTGGTAATATGTTGCGCTAAAATTTATTATCCAAATACCTTAATCTGTTAGTGGAACCACACATGAATCACAAAACCTATATCCTATCAGTACCCACTTAAACTAAACACAAATTAACCACAAATAGCAGCAGGCATGTTCATTACATCAAGATAGAAATTGGTGTACATGTATTTCTCCCTTATGACCAGTTATATCTACTTATTTATAGCAAGTATCTGTCGATGATCAAAAAAATTAAGCGTTTATACCTAAGTATATCACCTCAACAACAACAAAAATAGCAAAACCCCCAAATTATGTAAAAACCCTAATTTCAAAGTTCAATTCTTATATATGTATATAAGTCATAATAATTGTTAAATTTTAATACGACACCCAAATCCCAAACACCCCTAAATTTAATGCCAGACTCCCAATCCCAAACACCACTAATTTCACAAAAACCCCAGCAATATATATAAATGAAAAAACCTTGCAAACTTAAAGAACAACACCATAAAATCCAAAAAACGAAGTAAAATTAACATAAAAACTTACTTGGAAAAATTAGAAAATCCAAATTGATAAACTATTCAAGCAACTCCACCACCAAAACAAACCTAAAAAAATACTCAACCTCTTATAATCAACTTCATCATCAACATTAAAAAAAAAAAAAAAAAAAAAAAAAAAAAAAAAAAAAAAAAAAACCTTACATAAAAGTTAACTGGGATTAAAAAAATGATGAACCAAAACAGATAAAATAAATCAGAATAATTACCTAAATTTATTCCAGTGTACAAGATCACCAAAAATCACCAAAAACCAATCTCTTATTTTGGTTGGTGTGTGTGCTTATGAAGAATCCAGAAGCAGCTTCATCTTTCTAAACCACTCAAAAAAAGATGTGGCTATTAAAACCCAAGCAACTGTAGATGGTAACAACTGGACACATGAGAGCCACAAATTACATTAAAATAATAATATGCACACGTTATTGTTCATCCCCTCACAAAAACACTATAGATGACCCGATTTCATACTGGAGTCGGTTTGACCGGACGGTTCGTCATCAGAGTCGGTTTATCATCGGAGCTAGTTGGATGAGAGAGACACACCGAATAAGATCCAACGGGCCCAAACCCGTTATGTCGGGTATGGACATTTTTATAAAAAAGGGCTCCAAAGTTAGTGGGCTTATCCCACGCTAAATGAATATATGTATAAATTATTCCTCCCTGATTTGTACATAACTTCTCATACCATCATTTTGCATATCAATAAAACTCTCATTTTCTCTCATATCTCTATCCTTAATTGTGTTTATTAGTAGCTTATTTTGGACCAACAATATGGTATCTAAAGAAGCTACAACACCTCAACAAGCTCAATCAAGCTCTCCTTCCCAAGTTGTTGATGCAACTGCGCTTAATATTAGAAGACAAAGTCTCCACAAGCTACAACTGACACTCAAGAAGAGCTTAGTAACTTGTAATCCAATGTAGCAGTAACTTGTATAGTATAGTGTAGAAATTAGTTAGTTTGACTTTATCATTTTGACCTTTCTAGTTTGACCTTAGTTTAACTAACTCCGACAACCACAACAACCATCAACCACCACCATAAATCATAACAATCCACCATCAATTACTGGGAAATACCATATTCCACCACAATATCACTCTAAATCACATCACGATCACATTCTGATAACTCAATTACACTCAATTCATCAAGAACACTCAATTTCACCCCTAACCACTTTTTCCCGCCAAAACTTCAATTCAACAGCTTTAACTGTTTTTCTGCCATTAACGACCTTCAAAACACCATGGCTAGCACCTCACACAATGACAATCCATTATCTACTCCACCAATCACAATCACAGCGACTCTTGATCCAAAAGATCTCAATTCATTGCATCACCCTCTGTTCTTCCATAACAATGATCATCCTGGACTAGTTTTAATCTCCAAGAAACTCACAGGGTCAGAAAACTACAGTACATAGAGACATTATATGATGATAGCACTGAATTCTAGAAAAAAACTTACTCTTGTCAATGGTGAGTTTCCTGAACCCATAACTACCTCACCAGTTAGATCTTTGTGGGAAAGGGCAAATGATATGATCATTTCTTGGATTTTGAACACTATTTCTGAACAAATTGGAAATAATTTGAGTTTGTTCATTCTGCTGCTGCATTGTGGACTGAACTGTATGAGCATTACTCACAGTTAGATGGTCATAGGATCTACCAAGTTTCAAATGACATAGTTCAACTAAAGCAGGCAAACACAACCTTGGAACTTTATTATCACAAGTTGAGAGGCTATTGGGATGAATTAGATGCTTTAGAGGCTCCTTACAAGTGTACTTGTAGATGTGACTGTGAAAATGGGAAAACTAATGGTGAAAGGGAACAAAGGAAAATGTTGATTCAGTTTTTGATGGGATTAGATGATAGCTACACTAATGTGAGGGGTCAGATATTATTCATGCACCCACTTCCATTGGTCTCCAAAGCTTATGGAATGTTAAGACAAGAAGAAAAACAAAGAGATACAACCAAACATACCTCTTTACTTATCCCAGTTGCTTTGAACACATACAACAATAACCACAGGAATCAATACCAAACTCCTAAACCAAACACTCCACAAAATACTACAAACCAAGCATCAGGGTACAAAAGGACTGCACCATTCAGAAAAGGAATTATATGTACTAATTGTGGAAAAGAGGGACATTATGGGAATGAGTGCTACAAGGTGGTTGGATATCCACCAGGACATCCATTACATGGCAAGTTTGTCCCACAAGCTCAGAGGAACTCAACAATCAGGAGGTCTGCAAATGCAGTGGTTGGAGATGAAGATGCAAATGGTAACCAGGACATCACACCAGGGGCTGCTAGTGGAACTGATGAATATGTTTACTACAAGATGGATCAGATGCAAAACCAACTGAATCAGATGCTTCTCATGATGCAGAATCAAGGCCTCAAAGAGTTCACAGCTACTAACCTTCCACACATGGCAGGTAAGTATGTTTTCATTGCCACATTCAATTCTGGTTTAAGGAAAATTTGGATAATTGATAGTGGGGCAATTGATCATATCTGTACATGCTTACACCTTATGACTAACTTGCAACAATGCACAACACCTATCACATTTCACTTACCTAATGGAACCACAATCACAGTTACCATGATTGGATTAGTGCAAGTTACACCAAACCTATTGTTAACAGGAGTGTTTTATATACCATCTTTCACTTATAACCTCATATCTATAAGTAAGCTCACAAACACATCACATTCTGCTGTCACCGTCACTCACAATCAATGCATTTTCCAGGGCCATGATGGCTCACAAACCACAGGCAAACTTCATGGGGGACTCTACCCTTTATCACCATCACCTGCTACCTCAACACCTTCTATAGCTCTCACCAGTTCAATTCCATCTACCTGTGGCATGCAAGGCTAGGACATCCTTCATTTCAGATCTTGAAGAAAATAAAACCACTCTCAGCTCTTTTTCATAGCAATGTAGAAACAAAATGTACCATTTGTCCATTGTCAAAACAGCATCTGTTACCTTTTCCAAGCAGTATTTCTTAGGCTGCTAGTATTTTCTCTCTTGTTCATTTAGATGTATGGGGTCCTTACAAACATTCAACAATTAATAAATGTACATATTTCCTCACAATTGTTGATGATTTCTCAAGAGCAACATGGACTCATCTACTTCCTAGTAAACACCATGTATGCACAACTGTCAAAACCTTTAACTCTTATGTCAATACACAATTTCAAACCAAAATAAAAGTGATTAGAAGTGACAATGGGACAGAATTCATAAATCAATCATTCAATGAATTTAAACAATCACAAGGTATAATTCACCAAACATCCTGTCCATACACACCACAAAAAAATGCAAGAGTGGAGAGGAAACACAGAAACCTTTTGGAGATGGCAAGATCAATTGTATTTTCAAGCTCAATTTCCTATTCATCTATGGGGATACTGCATCTTAGCTTCCACCCATCTTATAAATAGACTACATTCCAAAACCTTGAACTACAAAAGTCCTTATGAGCTTCTTTACAACACTGCACCAAACATTGAACATCTCAGGGTCATAGGATGTCAAGCTAATGTCTACACCCACACCACAGACAAATTCAGTCCTAAATCCTCATCAACTGTCTTCATTGGATATCCACAAAATCAAAAAGGCTACATTCTATATCCTCCACAAACACAGAAAACCATTGTAAGCAGAAATGTCATCTTTGATGAGTCCATCTTTCCATTTCATAAAACACAATCTACAACACCACAACTTGATCCATTTACCTCACCACTACAGTATTCTACAATACATCCACCAAATCCACTTCCAACATCTTCACAAACACCTCGACAACAACTTTCTTCAACAAGCCCTACTGACTCACCATCACCACAGAACACTGTTATTCCAAACACCTCCATACCACTATCTACAACCAACATTTCTCATGAAACAAACTCACCAACATCAGAACCTAGAGCTTCTTCTCAAACACCTGACTCAGTCATCAATATACAAGCAACATCAACAACACCTCCATCACCACCACCTCCACCTAGAAGAACTTCAACCAGAACTAAGACTCTACCTACAAACCTCAAAGATTTCAAATGCACTTTACCACCATCACTCATTAACAACATCACTTCTAAACATCACCATTCAAAATACATTAATTATAAGAACATCACACCCAAGACACACAAACTAATAACATGTACATATAATATCAAAGAACCACAATCTTTTACTCAAGCTGCCAAGAATCCAAATTGGATCAAAGCAATGGATCTTGAGATATATGCATTGGAGCAAAACAACACCTGGATATACACAACTCTCCCACCTGGCAAGATTCCAATTGGGTGCAAATGGGTCTACAAAATATAACTCAGGGCAGATGGCACAATTGAAAGATTCAAGGCTAGGTTAGTTGCTAAAGGGTACAATCAACAAGAAGGTGTGGACTACACTGAAACATTTGCTCTAGTTGCAAAGATGCCAACTGTAAGAACCTTGATTGCAATAGCAGTTCACAATGGATGGGAAATCCAACAACTTGATATGAATAATGCATTCCTCCATGGTGATCTGAATGAAGAGGTTTATATGACAATACCATCAGGCTGCAACAAGCAATTTCCTCCCAACACAGTTTGCAAGCTCACCAAATCACTTTATGGACTCAAACAAGCCAACAGATAATGGTTTGAGAAACTTACTACTTTTATTATAAGTTTGGGCTTCAAACAAAGCTATGTTGACACCTCTTTATTCACAATTAAGCATCAGGGTTCAGTTACATCACTCTTGGTCTATGTTGATGATATTTTACTCACAGGCAAAGACAACAACTTTCTGCAACACATCAAAGACCAGCTCCATAAGAAGTTTAGTATCAAAGATTTGGGTCCCATTCATTACTACTTAGGGATTGAAGTACTGAGGAACTCTACAGTCCTTACCATGAGTCAAAGGAAGTATGCATTCGATCTACTGAAACAAGCTAATTATCTTGATGTCAAACCAGTGGCCACACCTATGGATCCAATCATCAAGCTCAATGATACAGATGGTGACCCTCTTCCTGATCCTACTCAATATAGAACAATTGTGGGCAAATTGATCTATCTCACAATCACAAGACCTGACCTCTCCTTTGCAGCTCAAGCACTTAGTCAATATACTCATAATCCAAGAACCTCTCATCTCCAAGCACTTCATAGAGTTCTCAGATACATCAAACTGTGTCCAGGTTAAGGTCTTTTCTTTCCTAAATAGAATACCATGGAATTAACTACATATTGTAACAGTGACTGGCTAGTTGTGCTACAACAAGAAGATCTGTATCAGGCTTTGCTATCTTTCTTGGTCACAGTCTTATTTCATGGCAATCAAAGAAACAATCAGTTGTATCCAGGTCTTCAACTGAAGCAGAGTACAGGGATTTGGCAGATAGTACTTGTGAAGTTTCATGGCTCAAATGTTTACTTCTTGACCTTGGCATACAAGTTCCTACTCTATCATTGGTCATGTGTGATAACATTTCCACTATTGCTCTTGTTAACAACCCAATTCAGCATGCTAGAACCAAACACATTGAGATTGATTGTCATTTTGTAAGAGATAAGATAAGAAGTGGTCAACTCAAGCCTGTGTTCATACCCTAAATATCACAGATTGCTGACATTTTGACTAAAGGCTTGAACAAGTATCTACACTACAAATGTTTGTCCAAGTTGAACACTTGTGATCCATACACAGTGTCAACTTGTGGGGAGTATAAAGAAGCTACAACACCTCAACAAGCTCAATCAAGCTCTCCTTCCCAAGCTGCTGATACAACTGTGCTTAATATTAGAAGACAAAGTCTCCACAAGCTACAACTGACACTCAAGAAGAGCTTAGTAACTTGTAATCCAATGTAGCAATAACTTGTATAGTATAGTGTAGAAATTAGTTAGTTTGACTTTATCATTTTGACCTTTCTATTTTGACCTTAGTTTAACTGTTTCTTACTTTGTATAAATACTAGATGTATTGATCAATTTCATTAATGAGAATTCACTTTCATTCACTCCTTTCTGTTTCTCAATAGTATCAAAGCTAGAGGGATGAATATGGTTTCGTGTGCTTGTTAGACTACTTATTGAACTCCTTATTCATTCAGATGTGTGCTTATTGATTCAGATTCAGTTCAGATTTAGTTGTTTATTCTTTATTGTGCTTGTTTGTTCATAGCTAATCAGACAAGTTATATATTCAGTTCAGATAGATATGTTTTTAGCGCTTATTCATATCAGACAGTGCTTATCCAGTTTCAGTCAAGATTCAGAAGCTCATTCCGATCAGAAGTGGTTGCAGTTTTTTTTTTCTTTTTCTTTTTTTTTTTCTTTTTTTTTGGAAAATGTAAAGTATATATTAACACAAAACTGGAATAATGCCTACAAAATTCGTTCACAAGGATAAATAGATAGGCCCATTATCCAAACTAAAAAACTGAAAATACAACTGGAATACACTCTAAAATACAATAAACAGAGCAAACAAGGCAACTAGAACTTCACATTTCACGATAGTAGTGACTACATTTCTTATAACAATATTAACACTTTAAGCCACTCCAATAAAGAGTGACATAAGATGCAATATTAATAGGCCTCATCATCTACTAAAGATCTAAAATACGGACTACATTTTCTTCATGAAGGCAGCCTAATGAACTAACTATAGAACCTCCAAACCTCTAAGAAAGAACATAAAATCATCATCCATGAGAGGCATAATCAGTCATTAGGTTCAAAACAGTTTTCAAAACAACTTATTTCAAGGTCAAAAATCAATATCAGAATATCAAAAAGCATAATCAGTCATTAAACAATTTTAAAAAAATACTCAAACAGCTGATTCATACGATCAAAACTGCTTTTCCTGAGCAAAAGTGCTTATTTGTGTGGTCATAGTGTTTATTTTTCATTAGAAAACAGCTGATTTTCTTTAAAACAGTTTCTAAAATATCAAAAAAAGATTATTTTTCTAGATAAAAATTATCATTAAGTGTCAAAAACAATTAATTAGTCAAATCAGACGCAACCTAAATCAGGGGCAGTACCTAATGGCACGAGGATCAAATCCCAGGCATGATTCCTTCCATGGCCACCCCATATTGTTGTTCCTGGATGCTTCGCTTATTATCATTCTAAGAGATATTTTATTTTGTATTTTTGCGAAGTGTCGGGTAAATGGACGGTAAGAATTTGACATTTTTTTACGACATTTGGTGGGAAAGTGCTTTTTTGTAAAATATTTAAACCTAAACTCTTGTTGACAACTTGTCACTGATTATTCTTCACATCTAATGTATACATGTATTTTACAATGGTATTAGTCTCCAAAAATCATTATAACATTATATTTTGAAAATTACTTGTGAATTTATCAGCACTTGCATGATGGAAGCAATGACATATATATAATGTATGTGTTATTTTCCGGTCTTTAGTCTAATCTCTTTTTCTCTAGAAAATGTATTGTTCTTGCTATTTCAAGTTAGGTTGGCTTTTCTAAATTACCCGCCTCATCAACTACAGTTGAACACCTGAACCTTTATATAATATAGTGTATGATTTTAATGATAAACATTCGAACTTAACATTAACCTTAACATATGACGTGAACGTATTGTGCTGTAATTATAATTAAGTGTCACGATATATCATATTTTTTCCATCACCATGTGAATATACCGAATCTATATGACATCACTACTACAAAAATGGACATAGAGCCCGGTTGAAAAGGTTCATAGAGCCCGGTTTTTCATGAGGGCACAAAGGGGGAGGGACTCTATGTGAAAAGCAAATAGAGCCCGGTTTTAAAAACGGGCTCTATTACCTGTTATAGAGCCCGGTTTTTTGTGAAAGAACATGGCTCTATGTGAACAAAAAAAATTAAAAAAAAAAATACAGCCATGAAATCCAATTCCTTTTGGCCAAATGAACATTACATTGATTCAGATAAGAAAAGATAGATTCACTGATATTACAACTACTTTCTATTGATACATTGAGATTAATCTTTTGACTACTCTTGCAAACAACACATTTCAGCCTTGACCCACTTGACACTTGACCAGATTAAAGGAGCAACCTGCAGCTTCGATAATATCCAACGCTTCCTTAATCAGAAACTGGCCAAATAGATGACCACTAATTGAAACCTGTAGAGTCAATCATCAATTATTATCGAAGATATATTTTGGAGAACTGATCATATGTTACGCACTATATAATTCTGCGGAAAAACAATTAAATAAGAATGAAGTAGTAGAATCTGCAACAGACCAACATATTGTATGGAAATCAATACATTAGTTGATTAACCGAAATACTATTTAAAACATATATATCATTCACTTAAAGCTTCCATTCTACAGCTCGAAATGCGAGAAAGAAAAGGGGGTTGGCTTCATTGGTCTTACTGAATTAGTAAAGTCGTAGTTGTAAGCTGCACTTTGTTTTTGCTTATCTTTTAACATAAAAGAAGATGTAGACTTTTGCACACGATTTTAAAGCTACTTAGAGGCAAGTAAGGTTATCTTATTTACTCTTAATGCATCTAAATCCAGTACTACCAATGTCATACAGTAACTAATTAACAGGAGTTAAATTTAACCACAAATCCCTCTATTATGTAAAGATTATACATTTTGTCAGAATGCTTACTGTGAATTCCGCATTCGGAAAATATATTCATTTAAGTTTGTAAGAGCTCCTCCATGTGCTATACAAGCTCTCCGTAAGCTACATGAGGCAGGGCAGACCCGCTATGGTAAAGAATGTCGTCGTATGGCCGCCTGGAATTACCTCAAACACTTTGTGTTAATTATTCACGTGCACAAAACCATAAAGGATTTTGAATTCTAAGAGAGTTAAAAAGAACTAGTATTGCACCTGAACATTTTCAAGGTTATCTGACTTCAATATGTCAGCCAGCTTCAACAAGATTTCTGATTTATCAATGTCTCCATCCCCCATTGCAAGACAAACATCAACGTCACTTTTACGAAATCCAAATGAGTTGGCATATGATCCATAAAGAAACAATCGAGCTCCTGGCCATTCTCTTGTAACATGTTTATTCAATAGTGCCATGAGTTGTTTCTACTTCTCTTTCTCTTCCTCCGATGGTATCAAAGACTCAAAGATTTCAAGAAAAGTTGCACTTAACCTATTTATATCACCACTACATTCTGTTTGACTTTTATAATTCCTCATTCGCTGATTGAGTATCCATTGCCCCTCTTATCCTGTCTATAATCCTGATAACAAATGGCAAGAGCTGTTAGTAAAGCTAGAGCGAACTTGAGAAGGAAAATTATAAAGCAAACAAAATCTCATACTACTGCTTGCAAATGGTATAGAAAAAATGAAGAGATAAAATAAACCAATATTATTTAAAAGACTAGGAATAAATTCATTCAATTAAATCACTCGAAGAGATCGTTCTATCTAATTTAACACAGAAAAGAATAACTGCCCATCCCACATTCACCACCGGATCAATGAGGTTTATGAAAAGTCAATTGTCTTTATGTTTGTATTCGTGTTCACATCTGTATGGTTGAGAAAAAAGCTTTAGGAATTTGACTGCATGAAATAAAAAACTAATTGGTATGTTTGAAATGGCAACCTTAAAAATGATAATCATGACTTCACATCTGTAGATATTTATTATATACACGAAATATCCATTAAAATGCACTAGTGTAACATCTGTAATATAATAATTTTATCATCAGCAAAAGCTACACCACAGGTATAGTTTGCAGCAGCTTATATACAATGAATATTGTTACCTTTTACTCTTCAATAATTTCACAAGGATACAAGTCCTAATACTTATGATTCAACAATTCTAAATCTCTTCAACTAATGTCGACTTTTTCTCTTGAATTATGTCACAAGGATACAAGGTCTATAATCAGATGTGAGTTCAACATTTGGTTTTAGCTATTAGCCATACCTCATAAATTAGTGAATGTAAGTTACCTCACCCCATTTAGAGACATGCCCCTGCATTTTCTTTAGCAAAACATAGTACAGGTGTAGATTATAGCATATAGGCTAGAAAGGCGCATCATAGGGTAACGTATACAGAAGATAAAAGAAGCTTTAAAACTACACCATAAGAGCCTTTCAAACTATTTTTTTCAGCCTATAGTCCTATACAACCCAGCTTGATCAAACAAAAGTTTATGGTCCAGACCGGCAAAACCTAATAAATTACTAGTTTTTTTCATGAACCACCGGGGGGGGGGGTTGAGCCCGACGCCACACCCATTTATGACAGCAAGCATAAACACCCATTTATGACGGCAAACACCACAACCAAACATCCCATTTACGACCACAAACACCACAAGAAAACACCCTATTTATGATAGCAAACACTAGGTCCAAAAACCCCCATTTTTGACAGCAAACAACTGGTTGACACACCCTATTTGTGAGGCAAAAAAGTGTGACCAAACGCCCCATTTATGACAACAAATAACATAGCAAAAACACCCATTTATTGTAGCAAAAAAACAATATATATATTTTTTTAACTTAGCCGAAGCTAAAACACAAAACAAGACACTAAGCAATATCACTCCTCGCAATAGAGGTAATTTTGACAGGAAAATATGAATCCCACATAAAACTAACGGGTGAAGAAAATGCGACCTTTGCAACATGATGCGCCACACCGTTACATCTACGTGAGTCCATACAAGATCGAGATTCATATCAGCAAAAAAACAATCAAAACACCTATTTACAACTAATTATATTGTCTTCATATTGAAAATAAAGATTTGTTTTAGCTTCATATAATTTTAGATCCCATACAAAGCTTTAAAAAACAATTAATTTCAACAATTTCATTCCAAAATGAATACTTTATTACCTAACAATACAAAAAAAACATATAAACAAATGCAACTTATTCCTAAATAAAACTTGACAACAAATGAGATCTAATTAAAAGGTTAATTGATGAACAAAATCAATTATAGAAGTTTAGTACCTTCTAATTCGATTAGTGTGTTGCTGGCTTAGTTGCGTGATGAAGGTGGCTCGTGAAGGCAATGGTGTGCGACAATGGTGGTGGTGTGTGAGGTTGGTTAAGTGTGATGTTAAGCGGCAAAAAGGTTAGAGGGTTGGGGTTGTGAAAGTGAAGAGAGGGGGAAAATGTTAGGGTTTGTGAAGGTGTGAAAATTGGGGAGGGAGATAAGGCGCCCAAACTTTTCATTTCATTTTTGAAAGACCGTATGTTATGGTCTTACAAAATAGCATTTTGATAAAACCCGGTTTGATAGAAAAAACAGGGTTCTAATAGTTATTTAGATAAAGCCCGGTTTTATGGAAGGAAACATGGCTCTTTAAGTTGAATAGAGCCCGGTTTTGTGGAAGGAAACGTGGCTCTAAAGTTTTTCAACATAGAGCCCGGTTTTGAAAAAGAGAACATGGCTCTATACCCTTTTCTATAACACGGAATCTTTTTAGAGCCCGTTTTTTACTAAAACCGGGCTCTATTAAGGGGGCTCTATTCCATAATCTGTAGTAGTGCATTGTCATTGTTGGTCCCAATGTGTTCGGATATATGAGTCAAAATCTGATTTGATTTGCAAACAATAATAACAAAGATAACTTATTTTATTTCGTCTAACCAATGTAATGTTACAAGTTCATAAGTATTTATAGGTTCTGAATGGTTGTGTTCCAACCATCATGTCCATTCGAACAGGTTCAAGCCAAACGATATGACCCTTCAAATATTTACAGAAAATAACTAACATAACTAACTTAACTACCAAACGGTTATTAAGTTTCTGATGAACACGTTTGGTCCTTCATGTTTCCTTTCAAAGTAACATTGAGATTATCGTGGTTCACATTCTCCTCCTTAATCTTGATCGTTGCTTTGTCCAAGGTCTTGAACTCCGAGCATTTGTCGCATAGTCACAAACTTGAGTCTTGGTAATGCTTTCGTTAATATGTATGCTCTTTGTAGTTCTCCACTAACGTGTTCCACATTAATATGACCATTCTCTACACATTCCCGAATGAAATGATAGCGAATGTATATATGCTTACTTCTTCCATGAAATACTGGGTTCTTTACGAGTGCTATTGCTGATACGTTGTCAACTCTAAGCATTATCTTTCTTTCTTCCAATCCAGTCAATTCACTAAGTAAACGTTTTAACCATAAGGCTGACATGCTGCTGCAGTAGCCGCCATGAATTTTGATTCACATGATGAGAGCGCCACTGTTGGTTGCTTCTGAGTACACCAGGTAATAGGTGACTCTCCATAGTAAAATACTATTCCAGTAGTTCCTTTTTCTTGATCGGTATTGATTCCATAACTACTGTAACCTGTAATCTTGCAGCCGCCTTCCTTCTTGTATATTATTCCATGTTCCTTTGTTCCTTTGATATATCGGATTACTTGTTTCACTGCCTTCATGTGATGGTCCTTTGGTTCTTGCATAAATCTGCTGACTAGTTCGACTGAGTAACTAAGATCCGGTCTTGTATGTAATAAGTATCTAAGGCTTCTAATTAAGCTTCGGTAATAAGTTGCGTCAACTGGGTTTCCATCTACCGCCTTGACCAACTTAGTGCCGGGATCCAATGGCATCTTCGTATCATTGCTATCTGTCATACTTGTTTCTTTTAGGATCTTGTTAATGTATCTAGTTTGCTTGATTGTAATATCTCCTCCTGTCTGCGTAACTTCTATCCCAAGGTAATATGCTAGCAATCCTAAATCGCTCATTTCAAATTTATCTTCCATCTGGGATTTGAACAAGTCTATTTCCTTCTTTGGAGTGCCCGTGATTATCAAATCATCTACATATACTCCAACTATAAGTGTAGAATTCTTGCTTCTCTTCGTATAAACTGCTTGTTTGAGATTACATTTCTTAAAGTCTAGTGACTTCAAGGTTTGATCAAGCTTCACATTCCAAGCTCTTGGTGCTTGTCTTAAGCCATACAAAGCTTTGGTTAGCTTGTATACTTTTCCTAGGTTTCCTTGTTGAATAAAACCTTCGGGTTGTGTAACATAGACTTCTTCCTTCAATTCTCCATGTAAAAATGCTGATTTTACATCTAAGTGATGTACTTGCCATCCATGATATGCTGCTAGTGCTAATATTAACCGAACTGTCTCTATCCTAGCAACTGGTGCGAATACTTCATCAAAGTCTATTCCTTGTTCTTGTACATAACCTTTTGCTACTAATCTTGCTTTATATTTGATGATCTTTCCTTGTGCATCTCTCTTAGTTTTATAAACCCATTTAAGTCCTATTGCCTTCTGATTTTTTGGCAATGTTGTGAGAGTCCATGTGTGATTCTTGTTAATCAAATCCAGTTCAGCTTTCATGGCCTCAATCCATCTTTCATCTGTTGATGCTTCCTTATAGTTACGGGGTTCCTCTTCTATGAATAGTAGACTTTCAGTCTCAACTATACGTGCTGTCCTATATATATCCTTTATTTCTTTGAAACCTCGTACTGGTGTATCATCAAATCTTTGTTCTGAGCTTCCTAATGAGCTAAAAGTATCTTCCTCTTCATCTTCTAAGTTGGGTTCGTAAGTATATGTTGGTGGTGTAATTGGTGAGTCTGGATCTTGTATTTGATCCGTTATTGGTTCTTGTGCTGGATACACGTTATCATTGTGTTCTATGTTGACTGGTGTGGGATTTCCATTGTCAACTTCTTCTACCACAAAACTAGCCCAAAATGTTTCTTGTGTACTTGTATCCTCTCCACTCTTATCCCAATTCCATGGTCCCTACTAACATGTCTTTTCATTCCTACTAGATCATATAGCCTACAAGCTTTTGATCCTTCCTCTACTCCTAAGTAAACCATCGGTATGCTTCTATCATCCAACTTCTTTAAGTGAGGTATCGTTATCTTAGCATAAGCTGTGCATCTAAATATTCTTAGGTTTTCCAGGTTCGGTTTTCTGTTGTAGAGTGCTTCATACGGTGTTTTATCTTCCAATGCTCGTGTAGGTTCCCTATTTAGTATATAAATGTCATGTTTGACTGCTTCCGCCCAAAAAGTTAAGGGTAACTTCATTGCTTTCATCATACTCCTAGTAGTTGATAACACCGTCCTATTCTTTCTTTCAACTACTCCATTCTGTTGCGGTGAGTATGGTGTTGTTAACTGTCTTGTTATTCCATTCTCTTTACAGCATTTAGTGAATTCATTTGATGTAAATTCACCACCTCTATCTGTTCTTAGCATTCTTAACTTCAATCTTAACTCCATTTCAATCTTCTGTTTAAATTCCTTAAATGTGTTGAATGCCTGATCTTTCGATGTTAGAAAATAGGCCCACATAAAACGTGTACATTCATCTACTAATAAGAAGATGAGCTTCTTTCCAGAGTGTGTGGTTGGACTTATGGGACCACAGAAATCTCCATAAACTAAGTCCAATGGGTTCTTAGATCTAAATTTAGCTTGATTGGGAAATGGTGTTCTGGTGTGTTTTCCTAATAAACATGCATCACATACTTGTCCTGCATGATTTATCCTTGGTATTCCTTCTACTAGACCCTTTCTTGTCATCTTGTTGATATCGTCAAAGTTCAAATGACCTAATCTAGCGTGCCATAACCATGCTTGGTTATCTACATTTGCTAAGACACATACAGGTGCTTCTATCTGCAGTCTAATACTGTATAGTCTATTCTTGGATCTTTCTACTTTCATCAACAACTTCCTATTCTTATCATACAAAGTCAGCTTGTTTCCATCCATGATGATCTTACAACCTATCTCAGTAAGTTGTCCTAGACTAAGTATGTTGCTCTTGAGGTTTGGTATGTAGTAAACATCTGAAACTATCTTTTGTTCCTTGTTTCTACATCCTAGTAATATAGAACCTCTACCCTTTATCTCTACGTACGATCCATCTCCAAAACGAACGCATCTAGTGATACTTTCATCAATATCCTTAAAATGACTCTTGACTCCCGTCATATGGTTGCTTGCTCCATTATCTAAATACCATATGCTAGTGTCTGTTGTAGCATATTTCCCGGGTTGTATTTGTCCTTCAATTAACTATACTTCTTCGTGTGTAGTCATTAACAATGATGGTTCATCATCTTCTAAGATAAGGTTTGATTGTTCCTGAGTTGTTGGTTTGCTTCTACAGTCTCTCTTAAAATGTCCATGTTTCCCGCAATTGAAACATTTTCCTCTATTCTTATTATTCCACTCACCTCTATTCTTATTGGGCTTGTCGTTGTGAGTTGAATTTTCTCCATTCGAGTTATCTCTATTTCCTTTGTTTTGCCAGTTTCCACATGAGTAGTTTGATCTACCCCTATTCTTGTTAAACCGTTTCTTATTTCTAGAGTGTTCGCCTTGTGCGAATAATAAGTTTTCCTAGCTTTCTGCTTGTCCTCCCTTTCGAAGTTTTATCCTTTCCTCGAATACTTTTAATTTTCCAGTGATCTCATCTAAGGTGATATCATCTAGATCACTTGTCTGTTCTATGGATGCTACTATCTGAATGAACCTATCGGGTGTGGAATCTAATAGTTTTCGTACTAAAAGTGATTCATCCATGGTTTTTCCTAATTCTTTAGCCTTCGTGGCGTAACCATTTAGTTTGTTCGTAAATGCATCCACCGTTTCATCCTCCTTTATTTGAAAAGTATGAAATCCAATCATCAGTGATTGTAATCGTGCTTGTTGCACTCTCTCTTCTCCAACGTGCCTCTTTCTTAACGATTCCCATAATTCTCTTGTAGTTTTACAACTTGCTACTTGTAATATCACATCTTCAGTCACCGCTTGATATAGGAGGGCAATAGTTACCTTATCCTTCTTATCATCTAATTGGGTGTTCTCCTTAGGTTCTATAGTCTCCTATAAACCGTGTGCCTCTAATATAACCCTAATTTGTATAGCCCAAACAGTGTTGTTTGTGGTTTTGAGTTTAGGGCATTGATATTGTGTAATGGGTGTAATGGGTTTTACTATAGTGTTTCTGTTATTGGTGTCATCATCTCCACCAAACATCTTAGATGTGTTTATGATCTTCACCTTCTAATTCGTATGGGAATTCTATCCAATATGGTATATCCTACTACTACGGGAACAAAAATAGTTATCCGGGAATCCTAGTAATACGGGATCAATATATAGTTCTCGGGATTTGCTAATAATATGAAAGTAAATATCTATACTATAAATGTATAATTGAAATCCAAATGATGAATTTATGACCTCGTTTGTGTTCCCACTTGTGTATCGGTAACTAGAGTTTTACCAACCACGTTTCCTTTCTTTCCTCGTCTCCTTCTAATACCACACTTCACGTTATTCTTTTGTTTGTTTCGACTTGGTTCCAATTCGTGCCCTAGACCCTTGTTATGCCTCGGCTTTCTTCTCCAAATCCACCCTTAGTGTTTTTTGGCCACGTACAAAACTTATGTTTGTCGTTGTTTTCCTGCTCCAAGTCCCTCGCAACAAAAATGTCTCGGTATTAATTTTATACCGAAAGAAATTAGATTGCTTTTCTCCTTTTTCTCCTTAATACTCGCGGTATTAATCAACGTCTAAACAAAATGATTTTTGTTTGTCGTTCACTGTTGTTGCTTGTCTCCTACGTTACGTTATTGCACAATACTTCCTTGTTCCTTTTCTTATATCCACACCGTATCTCCAACAACCCAATACCTTACGGTATTTCTTTATGCAGCGAGTGATCAAGTCGCCTTAGATTCAATATTTGTTGTTGTTCTTGTATTGTCAACGTTCCTAAACAATCCTTGATTGTTTGTAACCGGTATACCTTTCAAAATCTGCCCAAGCAACGCTTCTTGTAAATTTTCTGCGCTTCTTTTCCTTCTTGTGTATCTCGGTAAATACAAAAACTTTGACGTCTTTCTTTCTCCCTTGTTGCGTTGTAGTAAACCAACAAGCCCTTTCTTTGTTGTCGTGTGCAAGACTCCAACAAGAAATCCTGAAACAATTGTTTCTCCTTTTTCTGTTTTGTTGTCGCGTACAGATGATCACAACAAAACAAGGCACCACTTCGTTTTTGGTGGCCTTCCCGTTTGCAAGATCCAACACTAAGAAAGTTGTACACGGCTTTCTTGTGTTCCTAAGTTATCTAGGCAATCTCTTCTAACGTTAACAAGGTTCAAGAGTATTGCGTGTATTTCTGAAACTAAAAGTTTCTGTGTGGGTTTGTTTCTGGTTCTCGTTAACAGGTTCTGGGTTTCTAGTTTTTTTGATGTAACGAGAGTGGGTTTCAAAGTTGGTCCCAATGTGTTCGGATATGTGAGTCGAAATCTGATTTGATTTGCAAACAATAATAACGAAGATAACTTATTTTATTTCGTCTAACCAATGTAATGTTACAAGTTCATAAGTATTTATAGGTTCTGAATGGTTATGTTCCAACCATCATGTCCATTCAGGTTCAAGCCAAACGACATGACCCTTCAAATATTTACAGAAAATATCAAAATAACTAACTTAACTACCAAACGGTTATTAAGTTTTTGATGAACATGTTTGGTCCTTCATGTTTCCTTTCAAAGTAACATCGAGATTATCTTGGTTCACAGTCACTGCTTGCCGTTACATTTTTCTCACATAAAACCATTCATGGTGAGTGTTATCCTCTGCTTTTGTTGAAATTTGTTATTTGGGTATATATGACGATTTATATGTCATTCAGTTTTTCCGTCCATATTAGGACAGTCAAAAGTCTTTGATGTTGTTTGGTCACTGTCTAATACTCAAAACTATTGAATTGTGATCTTTTATGTGTTGCTTAGATACTGATCCACCATATCATATACTGTATATGGTTGTCCCATTATGGCACCTCTAAAGGAACTAGTATTTCATACTTGTTGGCTTGCATTCTATCCGACACATCTAGTGCCGAGTACAGATCTATCAAAGAGATGAGGTAAATTGTTACCAGTAAATGATGTTTTTTGCCTGATTTCAAACACGCGATTACTTTTGTGCATTATTTAATCCCTGTGCCGAATTGGGACTATCCAAAATTGACACGATATAAAGAGCACCTGTCAAATGATCTTTTGCTTTTCAATCTTAAAATTGACACTATATAAAGACCACCAAGGAAAAGTCTAAAAATGTCACTATTAAAATTAACCTAACACCAAAATCATGCTATTGTTGTTCAACAAATAATTCCACCTTTTTTGCATTTTCATGTGGGAGTTGGGCTACATTTATCTACTTCATGCTCCCTTTTCACTTTTGCAGTTTTGCTACATGGGATGTCTTACATGAATGGGAACTTTTAAAAGTAAATATAAATCTTGGAGCCTTTGCTTAAAACTTGTACGCATGTACTCATCTTGATGAATTTCATGTTTTTTGGTTTATGCATGAGCAGGGGGTAGAACAAAGTAAGGACCAAAATGTTGTATAAACATTTTATAAGAAGATTCTAAATGTATACAAACAATCAGAAGTACCTTTCATAAAGAGAAAAGTGCAGCGAACAATTTTGTTTAGTATTCTGTTCGCCATTGTGCACAATTTTGTTTGGTGTATATGACTTGTTATCAAACTGGCTCATCCTAAGTGGTCACTAACTTAGTAACGCTTAGGTTGAACCAATCATGTGGGTTGAAATATATTATAACAGAGCTCATGTAATATGATTATATGGATTTAAGTTTATGGTTACATGGTTAAGCTGATTTGGTACCATGACCATACAAATGAATTCATATACGGAGGGGCAGTATAAGTTAATCATTTATAACCATAAAAGGAATTGTGCTAGTTGTCAATGACTAGGAAAAGATAATTTGACCCCGTCTCATTCTACTTAGAGTCGAATTGGTAGAAGGTTTGCGATCATGTTTTTGGTTTTTTGATATCGTTACTTTAGGTGAAGTAATTGGCATCAAGATCGTGTGGCCGGTTTATGTTTGGAGCCATATGACACGGTTACCGTGTCATCACTGATGGACTAATCCTAGCAACCTCCGTGTCCTTGTTGGTCGATCTCAAGAAGTAAAGAGCAAGGGAGTTCATGCAGTTTTCAAGACTTGGATTTTGCTTGCATTGCAAATAAGTAATCTAAACACTTAATTAACGGTTGTGTTAGTTTGATTTAATATTTATCATAGATCACACAAATGATCTTTTAAATACAGATTTTTGTCTTAAACTATTAATTTAATTATAAAAATCTAGACTCATATCTTTCGACCTATGCTTATGAAAATACTTACAAGTTAATCATTCTTTAATCTGAAAAGGAATTCTGCTAGTTGTCCACTATGTATGACTAGGAAAAGACAATTTGACTAGAAATTAGCATCAAGACCGAATCTTTACTCTAATCTATGAGTTGTGATTACGCACACTTGACCATGTTGAAAGAGTGATCATCACATGATGCAAGACTGAAACCAACACAATCTTTTATACAGTATAGTTTATGTTGAAAGGATCAGCTTTGTAGTTCACATGTCCGACCATGGTTCTCTCTAAGATACAAAAAGAAACTTAATTTTTTTTATAAAAAATATATTCAACACAACAAACATATAGCATAAACTACTTGTAAACTACAATTACTACCTGGATTGACTGATGGTACAATGCAAACACAAAATCAACTAGTATGTCCAAGAATCTGTTTCAATACCAATGATAGAAAATTTAAAAATAAAAATAAAAAATGACTAAACTCCATCAACCTTTTTTTTCTTTTCTTTTTCTGATTTTTTTCTTGATTGCAAATGGGTCAAAAACCTAACCCAGCCATGCTTATGCTGAATGAAGCTCGGCGTGGTGGCTCTAGCTTGTTTTTCCAATAACAAGCATCTTGTTTCTGCTTAGCCTCTGCGATTCTCATTGGCTCGGACTTGCATCTAGTCAGCACCAATGGCTCGTACCCCATTGTGTTCACTAGCTTCTCCTCCAACACTGTGGCCATTAACGGCCGAGTAGGAAATGAACATGAGGATCGACCCGGTTGGTGCAACAGTGGCTGGTCCTGAACGGCACCAATTGTAATCACATTATTGTCACACTCTTGAGCAGTAACAGTAGGGCTAGAACATTTGACCATTGACTCATCTTGACCATTAATCAACTCGGCTGGCGGCAATTGCGGTTGTGGCGGCTTTTTTCTACTCGAATGACGCCGGATGAAGTCACTACTACAGACCCATGTCTCCTTTGACACTTCCATTGATAACTTAGGCTCATACATCATCAACAACAAACATTCTGGCAATTCTTTGATACTTTTATCTCTCTCATCATTTTCTCTCACCACCACATCATTTTCTACTTTCTCTGATTCCATAACAATTCTATCATTGGTTTCATTCTCTGTGACCATATCATCATTTTCTTCTTCTAAAGGTTTGACTTTTTCTATGTTTGACTCCCCTGCTTCAAATTCTTGAACATCCTGAATTGCAAATAATAATTCCAAACCATATCCCATATCCAATTCTGCATCTTCTTCTTCATCATCATCATCTTTAAATCCTTCATCTTGATTTTCAATTTCATCAAATAAACACCAAAGAAACATACTTTCATCCTCTTCATTGACTTTTTCTATGTTTGACTCTATTGTTTCATCCTCTTGATCATTTTCATCTTGCACATAAATCGCCTCCATTTCGACATTTTGTTCGATTTTTTCTTTTTGAACACTTTCTTCCATCTCAATTTCCATATTCAATTCCACTACTTCTTGATCAACTTCAAACTTTTCCAAATCACAATGTTCTTGATCAATTATTTCATCCACAAATTCTTCAACTTCTTCTTCTTCTTCTTCATTAATTTCGACATTCGGCTCCCAAAACCGATTCGTTAAAGCTTCCATCACCATAGGATCAGATCTACACCTCATTAACAACAATGCATTTTTAGGTGGCACACAAATACTCACTCTACCTTCATCTATATTCACAAAATCTAAATCATCAAACACATGTCTTCTTAAACTCATAACATCATCATCTATACTTCCCATAATACTATCATTCCCATTATCTATATCATCATCAAACACATGCCTCCTTGATTTCACAACATTATCATCTTCATGATCATTAAAAGCCGCTAACCACCTTGCAAAAATATCACTACAAGATCTTTCTTTCTCACACTCCATATTTTCTTCCTTGTCAATCATCGTGTTCGAATTGGTATTCGAACAAGAAGATCGACAAGGAAACAAACAACTAACTTCAGAACCAAATGTCCTCAAAGCTTCACATATAGTCAAAGGCAAATGAACCCATCTTTGATTATTACTCCTTTGACTATGCAAACATTCAAGATGTTGGCTATGAGTTCGACTCAAGGAATGATCTAGTTTTCTTTTTCTTGACAATGATGATGTCATATTATTTTTTGCATGTTTTTTCTTGCTTTTAACACGAACTTGACCAATGCATGTAACTTTAGGTGAAGATGGTTCAGGGTTATCGAACCCTGAACCTCTTTTTCTCCCATTTGCTGGGAACATTGCAGGAGATGCACCACCCTTGATGCTACGACTGGTTTTTAGCCTGCGGCTAAGTGAGGGTGTGAGGGTGGTGGGTGGTTGGGGTCGGGCTGAACCAGCCCGACCCGGGCTCAGGATTGATCTTGATGTGATCTTCATGAGTATGAAGATGTCAAGAATGAATAAGGTGTTTTAGAGTGAGTTATAGTAGTACTATAGTAGACAATGGGTGAAGAATGAATGGAATGTGATGTAAACAATGGGTGTGTCAAGTTGGAGTTCCACTCTTTTTTATTTTTCCTTTTATTTATTGAGGTTCGTCACCAAAATGAATGTCTTTTATACGTGTCTTGGCATTTAGCTGCTCTCCCCCTATGTCAAAAACTACGTACAATTTAGTGAACTTTTCTTTTTAATTTTTTGAACATCAATTTATTGGCACACCTAAATATTACTGTACAAAAACAATTTCGTAAATGTCGAGACTTGAATTCACAAATTTATGTTGACAGGTGTTGAGGTAAAATCTTACACCGGGTCTCCTTTGCTTAAATCCTGAGCCTAGTGAGCCTGAAACAGAAGCAACACACACATTAGCCTCGCCTTGAGTTTTATCTCAGCCTCGCCTTGAGTTTTATCTCAGTGCTTAAGTGGACGAAGAGTAAGAAAAAAATAAATGCGAGGTAATAAGTGTAAGTCGAGACTTGAATTCACAAATTTATGTTGACAGGTGTTGAGGTAAAATCTTACACCGGGTCTCCTTTGCTTAAATCCTGAGCCTGGTGAACCTGAAACAGAAGCAACACACACATTAGCCTTGCCTTGAGTTTTATCTCAGTGCTTAAGTGGACGAAGAGTAAGAAAAAAATTAATGCGAGTAATAAGTGTAAGTAATAAATGAGATGATGTTATGATATGTTGAGCATTGAATGGGGTTGGGTATTTATATTACCACAACTATTGTACCTGACCATTATGGAGAAGTGGAGAGTTGGTCTACGCCTAGACCAGGCCTGTAGGTCGCTGTTCACGTATGGGGAACCTTGTCCCTGAAAACCCGGGACGACGGCGCATGCCTGGTTTGCGCTATTAACCACCAGTCCATAGCCATTACCTAGATGATGTGATGCCTTGGTCTTTCTCGAGGTACTTTGTTATTATTTTATGTGTGGTTCATGACGAGTGACATGAATGGGTGTCGTCCGGAGCAAGTTGTCCGGTGCAAACACATACACGAACAATAGGTCATTCACGTACCTTTTATAACAAACACCTTTTAGTGATTTCTTAATCTTACGTAAAATATATTTGTTTTGTTCAAGACATTTCAACAAGAAGATAAATGTTTAAAAATCGGACAAGACAGACCGGTTGAATCGGGAATCAATGTGTCAAAACTGGCTAGTTAACCAAGCTGGACTGATAAAAGTCGAGTTCAACCGGAAAAAACTAAAAACTATTTGAAAAAATAGTTCAATATCCAGTATGATTCTAATAACCAATGATGAAACATAAATGATAGTAATGCATTGAAGACGTTGGCTATTTGGCATATTCGCTCTAATATAACGTAGTTGTTGGATGTTTTGCACTTGGTTGCTTTTAGGGCTTAGGGTGTGATGCTGGAATACTAGCGGGAAAAGACATTTATCATGCGGGAAAAGACAAAATTCCACACCTCACCATGTGGGATATTGCAGTTTTCTTCATTAGCGGGACTTAAGTCCCGACCTCATTTTGTGAATTCCAAAAATTCCAACTGTTGCATGGCTCGTAAATGTTTTTTTTTTTTTTTAATCTCATTTTATCTTTATTAATACCCCACATTTATACAATAAAATCCATATTTTTTAACAAAAACTTTCACCACTCAAAAAATTCAAATATGTTATCATCATCTTCTTTATCTACACCTTCTTCAATAATTTATTCATCTTTCGATGATTGAAAATTTATTTTATATGAAACAATAAAACAAGCGGCGTTGTTTATCAAACAAGATTCGAGCTACAATTAGCCGGTTGCTCAAGACCCAGAAAAAAAATCTAGACCCTCAAAAAAAACGTGATCGTTATGTTGCACACAATTGCCTTGTTGTCGCCTACTTTTCCAAAAATTCCTTTATTATTTATGTTTGTGTCTTTTAATTAGTGAATGAATGTTTAATTTTATACATTGTGTTGTTTAAATTAAATAATATTGTAAAAAAATTGAGAGGATGAGAAAGAAGGTACTGCAGAGGTTTAGGGAAATAGTTGAGGTGAAAGAAATTGCTGAATTGGCATTGATGTGCCAAACGAAATGAGGCAACCACACCCTCCACCCTTATTGTATTGGACTATTGGTATCTAATAGCAACGAATATTATCAAATGTTCACATATCAGTTATAAACCCAATAAAATACCACAATGCCAATCAAACTTTCAAATTTTAGCTCGATATCATACTTTTGATTACGTCACATGATCAGTAACTGGCTACATTGGTTAAATTGCATAAATGGATATTTTTTATTTATTTTTTAATTTAATTACGTGAAGTTAGCTGTTTCAAAATATCCATCAAACTTTGTCAAAATGTTTCAAAATACCCATCAAACTTTGTCAGTTATTCACTTATCAGACATGAACCAAATCTGACGTGGATCATAACGGTACAAATTTATGATTTGACATGTACATTTGTCGCTGACGTGGATTTTAGAGGTAAAGAACGAGTTTTTGTTGATATCAACACAAGACAAACAAAGTTTGATGTATATTATGTACTTTATAGGTTCATAACTGATATATGAACATTTGAAAAAATTTGTTGCTATTAGATTTCTTAAACCCTTTTTGTAATTTAGGTCCACATGTTTTTGTTTAAATTGTTTTTTAGTTGGTTGATGTGGTTCGAGCATGTTTGGACCATGTGAAGTTTGCTTGATGGTTTCATCACCACTCTCTCATTTAACAAACATTTATTTCATTTATTCTATTCACCGAGTATTGAAACCCTTTACTTAAAAAAAATGATCACAATAAACTTGTTACATCTATGGCCAAATTAGAGAAGTTATTATTCAAGAATTTGAACTACGTGTTTGTATTTCTAGAGGTATATAGAAATTGAGGTGCTCAAAACTGAGTAAATTACAGAAATAGTCTCTATGTTTTGTCCGTTTTTTTCACATGTAGTCACTGAATTTTAATTTTTTATTTATTTTTCTTTTACAAGTTCAGTCATTAAAGTTTCAAATCGTTAAATATCCAATCCAATTGCATTGCATAAATGGTCACTGTGGTTTTGCTAAAATTACATAAATGGTCACTGAAGTTGACTGAATCTGTAACGATTTGAAACCTTAATGACTTAACTTGTCCAAAAAAATAAAAAATAAAAAATAAATTCAATGAATAAATGTGAAAAATCGACAAACCATTGTGACCATTAATGTAATTTACTCTTATAAAAGTATTGTTCGTTTAGAGTACTAAATGTACAGTTACGATAAAAATTAATCGAACAGCTAAGATGTACATACTTTGTTTATCAAAACCTACTTGAAAGTTCGAAACTAGCATTTCATTGATCTACCTCAACCTTGTATCTTCGACTCATCTTCAATTCTACAAATCTGTTGATGCTCTAGTAACTTGTTTAGTTGCATTAGAGCACAAGGTGTAGTCGAAGAAGGCATGCTCGGCGTCCGACGTGGAAGAGGCAATGGCGAGCCGTTCCTCTTCACTACACCAATTGAGCCTTGCCGTTCTTCCCCGTTGCATTCCTCCTCGTGCCGACGAAGAGGCTGAGATCTGACATCCATTTTCTTTTCTTTTTTTTTTTCTTTTTTTTTTTTCCTTTGAATTTTAGTTGAATAAAAAAATAAAAGTGTAAGATGTGGGGCCTAAATGAAGAAGTTGATGTTTGTTTTTTGGTGAGGAGGAGGTTTGTTGTGAAGATTTGAAGTTGAGGTGTTGGGTGATGTGGCACAAGTGGGACTCGAATGGGGAGTCAAATCTCTTTGACTACAACTTGTGCTCTTAGAGTTTACTTAAAAAACACTAAATTGTAGTGATATCAATGTCGTGCAAGTTTATTTAGATGGTGATATGGTACTATTTGGTTCCAAAGTATGTTTGGTCAAGAATTTGGTAGTTACTCAATTGGCTGGGTATTAGTTGAATGTGGTCAAGCTGTTTCACAATCTCTCACAAGTAAAACCAACCAAATTGGTAACACTTTATTATTTATTTATTTTTTTTAATTACAAAACATTTAATCATATAGGTTTTTATATAAGGGGTAAACATATTAGTCTTTTTTTTTTTTTTTTGTGAGCAAAGGTAAACATATTAGTCTTTTGTGTGGTTTATCGGTATATTCTTGTTTACGTATGATACATAAAGCAAATATTATAGTAAGTTTATGGTGTGAGACTAAGTTAGCCATATGTTCGGTCATGGACGAACTCACATGTATGCTGGGTGTGGCAAGGGCTACACCCGATTTTAAGAGAATAAAGTGCAAAAAGATTTCAAAACTGCCATTTTTTTGGCATGTGCAACCCTCAAATTTTGTTTGCTACTTTCGTTTCTTACGGTGTAACTTTAGCTAGCCCAACATCTCTTTTATACAACACCCTCTTAAAAATCTTGGGTCCATCCCTATGTTCGGTTCCATTGAGTGGTAAAAACTTTAAAATAAGAGTGTTTTTCTAAAGTCGGGTAATACTCACATACAAGATACAACTAGGGTTTAGCATGTGTAAAATAGAGAAGACGAACTATGACCTTTCTCAGGAAAATGCATGTATATTCATATGGATGCATTTATGGTTGTGTAAGATTTGTGGATGTGATCAACGGCCTTGGGAGACCCACTTGAGCGTCATCCTATAAAGGAGATAAGAATGACACATGGCGTGATATTCTTGGCTCATGATGTTATGCAAATCTTCGTATGAGGTATTGTCAATATGTTATAGCGAAATGCCCGTCGCGCTACTTCTGCACGAATGAGGTATTTATGCATGGTTATATTACAATAACAGTATGGGTGGACAGACTGTTATGCCATATTGATTCTTCAGGCGAAGCTTGTCATGGGTTTAGCTAACAGTTGTCTGAAGATTGGTTCTCCAAATGAAGTATGTTGTGGGCTTTGGCTTTTTGGCCTACTACGGTCATATAACATTTAATTATTGATTTAAAACTCCTATCGGTATCAATTTTTGTGATTTTTTCTAAACCTCATCCGTCACCACACGCAAAATTTGTAACTACCTAGTTTTAAGCTTAATAACTATCGAATAAACATAAATATCAGGACGGCTAACCACTTACCAATTAAGATCATATTTAATTTTGTAAATGGAGATACTCGTGGTAGATAAAGTTAGGTATTAGCTATTGGGGTAGCAGTGTCGTAGTTGAGCGAACGGAGGCCATGTGCGAAAACGTATACAATAACTAAATATCATAGTCAAAAATATATTATACCAATTATGTAAACCAAAATTATAGTATTTTGATAACTTATCTTAAGTTTTAACAAATGTTTACGGCATAAAATTGTATAATGTTAACAATTTTTATTGGAAGTGAATCTTGAGAGGTATATGTTTTTGGACCTCAAAAAATTTAAGACTCTATGCAACAGTACACTTCACACATCCTCTGATACGATTGTGAGTGGTAGCTTGGTGACATTTAGGGTGGTATTTTCGTAAGAGTAGTGGTAAATATTTTTGAGTGTCACAATCAATTAAATGTGTGTACAAATCACCTGCTACATAAAGAATCCAAGAGGTCACGTGACTTACGAACAGTGTTCTAAAAGGCGCCCCTTGGCGTCGTAAAGGTCTCGCAAAGGCGCGAGGCGTCACCTCCACGCCACGCAATAGATCAAGGCGTCGTCTTAAGGCTTGGCATGAGATGAGATGTGATAAGGTGCGATAAGGTGTACTGGTATTTGAGACGTTTAGGGGATTTACTAGTAATTGAAATTTGGGCATCGTATCTGAGGTTCACTCGTATTTGGCGTTTAGGCGTTTACTGGTATTTGAAGAAGATTACAAATGTAAAGAGAGTTTCTTGACTTTATTGCTTATGTATAACACTTTTTGTAAATTCGATGTATATGAAATATGATATAGTAATGAAATATTATATAAATCTATAAATCTATAAATAATTTTTGCCGCCTTAATTCACGCCTTAAAAATGTCATGCCACCACACCTCACGCTAAGGCTTGAAGTTTGACCTTACCGCCACGTCACGTCTCACGCTATTTATAACCTTGCTTACGAATGATTAGTGTTGAATTACAGACCAATATCCCCACTCTTCTAGTCAGCGCGTGTTCATTCATTCTCGCTATGTGAGCACAAGAAAACGCAAATGCGCTTAAGACGCAAGTGAATAAATTGAGCCCCAAAGAATGCAGCGCGTGACTTATCTTAATGCTGATTTACTTACTCCATAACCAATTCGGATTATTTGTTTGGTTACAGAGTACATCAGGCCTTCTCGGATCATAATAAAAGCTAAAAAGCTGGAATCATAAACATTTTTTTTTTTAATCCATTTCAGAGTTTATTGGAGTACGTCGATATAATTGGGCAATGTAGAACACTTAAATCGACAACTGACGAACTGTATATTGACTTTGACTAATTGAATGGTTTAAGGCCACGACAAATAGGTATGCACAAAAAGCCATTTAAAGCATCCATAAAGCTTCCCGTCGTTCCCTTTATCTGTACGCTCATCCTCGATTTTCAAACTACCTTTTTTAATTTTTAATCAAAAACATGGTATAACATCGTTCCCTTTTTGTGATTTTTATGTAAACGACATCATTTTGTCGCTTTTTATTAACGGTTAAGTTTAATTAGGGGTAAAATAAAAAAATAGTCCATAAACTATCACGAAATCGTAAAAATGAGACTAAGACAAAAAGTCATGCAAAATAGTCATTAATGTTACGAAAATTTACAAAAAAGCCACCGATAGCGCTTTTTTGCTTACTTCCGTTAGTTTTTCCGTTATTCAAGGGTATTATCGCATGAAATGACTAATATACCCCTTTAACTTCAGATACAACCCTCTTTCATCATCTTCCATCCTCATTCACCTAGTTTATTGCCGCCAATTCTGTACCAAATTAAGCCGAACACCTATATTCAGATACAATTCTAATTAACGTATAGTTCCGGTTAGATTATGTCGATCGTCCGTGCCTTTGATCGATACGGTAAGACACAGTGCATTTTTTTATTATTATTAAAAGGTGTATTTGTTGTTAATGTTATGGACTTACACTTGTAAGTGGTCATATGGGAAATGTGAAAGTAGTAGAGGTGGATAATGAAACAGAAGGAAAGAGTGGCGGAAGTGATTCAGAGGATTTGGATTATAATCTAAATGATGATGAAGTGATTGATGATGATGATGATGAGCTAATTGAAGATGTTCCCGTAAGTAAGTATGATTTGCTATGTAATAAAGACTGTGAACATCAATCAGGTATACCTGTTTTTACGAAACATTATGCACTGCTTAGAGAGTATACCCAAGAGTTGGTTAATCAAAATCCAGGAACTACTGTTAGGATTAATGTACAGCTAGAACCAAATCCATAGAGTGCAACAAGAACTTTTAAAAGGGTTTATGTGTGTTTGGGAGCTATGAAATAAGGTTTCAAAGCTTGTGGCAGAGAATTCTTAGGATTAGATAGATTATGCATGTCAGGTCCTTTTCCAGGTCAATTACTAACAGCAGTTGGGATTGATGCAAAAAATGGGATTTATCCAGTAGCATATGATGTAGTTGATGCACTAAATAAGGCAACTTGGTGTTGGTTTTTGAAACTACTAGGAGAGGATCTTAATATACAAACCAACTGCAAGTTCACTTTCATTTCTGATAAGCAAAAGGTGACATTTGTATTCTATAATTAATCATGTGATTTATGCACAATGAGAACATGTAAAGTTTTAACACCATCAATAACCTTAACTGTTCACAGAGATTGATACAAGCCATTAATAGTGTGTTTCCAAATGCTGAACACAGGTTTTGTGTTAAGCATATTCATGAGAAGATGAAGTCACATTTTAAAAGAGGTGTTTTCAAGGACATGTTTTGGAATGCAGCTAGAGCCATTACTGTTGTTGAATTCAACAAAGAGATGGATCACCTCTAGAATAACAATGCTGCAGCTTATAATTGGTTGCTGAAGATTCCAGCTGAATAATGGAGCAGATCACATTTTTCAGGTAATTCATTAAGTGGCATTAGACAAAAGCATACTGATAATTGATCATATATTAATATATAATGTGTGATTTGTTTAACAAGCAAAGCCCTATGTGGACTACTCTTAAACAACATATGTGAGGTGTTCAATAGCCAGCTAAATGATGTCAGAGATAGAACCATCATCACTTGTATTGAATATATCAGGGAGTACTTGATGAAGAGGATTGTGGTAGTTCAGCAAATAATAGAAAAGAGTGTTGGACAACTTACTCCTACTGTGCAAGCCATGTTTGATGCAATAAAAAAAGAAGCTACTGATTGCGTTGTTGAATGGATTGAAGCTTCTTTATATAAAGTATATGTGCCTAACGAGGATCATTGTGTTGTTAACATGGACAGGTAGGAGTGTGGTTGTAGGAAGTGGGAGCTGACTGGAATACCATGTAAACATGTTGTGGCTGCAATAAACTACAAGAATGAGGATGGAAGAGGAGTTGGTTTACCTGAAGAGTGGGTTCATACTGCTTACAGACTAGAACCATGGGCGCGTATGTACTCATTCAAGATCAATGGTTGTTCTAGCCGCAAATACTGGACAAGAATTGACTCTACAACAGTAATTATACCACCCAATCACAGACCTCATGTTGACAGGCCAACTAAAAAGATGAAGTCAGATGATGAGCATGCAGTTCCTAGTTCTTAATGTGTTACCCACTGATCTTTGAACAATATGTTTCTGTAGAACCGTAGAGGGGGGTGAATACGGTTTCTTAGGCTTATAAGACGTTTAAAAACTTTAAGCCTAAAAAAAAACCAAGTGGTTGTATAATCAATCCAAACAACCACAAACACAACCAAAGAATATAAAGCGAGTAAAGAAAGACACCACGATATATACTGGTTAGGGATGGGGGGTTTATACCATCCGTACGTCCAGTTGCAAATTCGCGACTCCGATACTATTCAATAGTATAATCCTTTCGGTGGACTACAAACCGTTACAATTCACTCCACCGATATTCACCAATATCGATGCTCACAAAGAAGGAGTTACTCTCACGGTATTCCGCCCTCGGAAACCACCCAAAAGAATCTCACGATTCGACTTTACCTAAGGGCCACCAAGACCACTACCAAGACTTCCCACCAGAAATATCAAACCCCAACTAGATCCCCAATGATCTAGGCTTGGTCACCAAGACACAAGACTTCCCTTACAAACAATTGAATGAATGAATGAATGTTTGTTCAATCAAGTCCTAACCTAACCTAATGATTCGATTCTAGTAGAAAGGGTATAGATAAGAAGACCCTCAACACAATCACAAGAATGGATTAGGTTCTTGTGATTCTTCCCTTGCAAGTAGATGTGTTCTTCCAAAGATGTTAATGTGAAAATCAAGAACACAAGATTAGAGATAGAGAGATAGAGAGATTTGAGAGTGTTTAGAGAGAAAGAATCTAGAGAGAAAGAATAATGGCAAGGGGTGAGGAATACAAGAGGCAAGGGTGGTATTTATAGGCCAAGAACCCAACTTGGGAAAATTTTACCGAGGCCGGCGCTCTGCCCACGCGTTGACGCGTGGGTGACGCGCCAGACACTCTGGGAAAATTTTCCCAAAGCTTTGGGTGTTTGCTTTATAAATACCTTACCTTGCTAAACCCCCAATTGTACTTCACACTAATCCTTAACATTAATCATTCTAAGGTTTACCAACTCAAATAGCCAATTTGGAAATCATTTGTGAAGTGTTTAAAGAGAAACCAAATTACCAAGGGTATAAGGTGTAGATAGGGTAATTTGGAAGGGATAGAAGTGTATCTCCTCACATGGCATAGAAAAGAGAGAAAGAATATGCCAAGGAATATTCCAATGCTTGGGGGAAGAATGAGATGGAGGGTTGAGATGAAATGGTTTGAATTGGATGGTGGAGATCAAAGGGAGCCTCCCTTGGTTTTCAAACAATTTGGCATGTGGGGAAAATGAAGGGTTGAGATGTGTTTGTTTGAAATGAATGGCTAAGATCAAAGAAACCTAGATTAGGGTTGAGAAAGGATATTCCAAAGGAATATGCTTTGCTTGGGGGGAAAGGAGAGATCAATGGTTGAGATGGTTTTGGTTTGAAATGGAAGGCTTGGATTAAATACATGTGATGGTATAGAGAAGAGAGATTGGATGGATGGTTGAGATGTGTTTGATTTGAATTCAATGGCTTGGATTAGATGGAGCCTCTTTGGAATTCAAACAATTCCCATGTGTTGAAAATGAAGGGCTAGGATATGTTGTAAGGGAATGGATGGTTTAGATGTAGTGTGTAAGGGAATATGTAAAAGTGTAAGAGATTGTGTAAGAGATTGTGTAAAAGAATATTTGATTTGGATATGATTGGATATGATTTGTTTTGTCTTTTGTATCAATGGGATTAAGAGAAGATTAAGACATAATCTAATTGTCATTAAGAAGAAAAGGTTTAGACAATTAAGATTATAAGTTGAGAAAATCATAGGTTACTTATAAGTTCAAGTAACACAACGTCGAGAATTCATAGGTTCATATCTCGTGACTTTCCACGACTCGACGTTCTCAACTAATACCTTGGTTCAAACAAGTTAAGTGCTTTGCCTTGATGTAAAGCATAACCCAAGTGGGAAAGGATGCGTTTACGCAAAGTGACCTTTGACTTAGTTTGACCAATAAGGGAGTAAACTCGTTACGTAATTAGAGAGGACGTAAGCACGGGATATGAGCATATGGATGCTTCAACACGATGTCACGTGAAATATATAAGCTCCCTAAGTTTAGAAAAGCCTTGGCTAGAGGCGATAGTTAGAAAACATGAGTTGGCGTTTTCCCGTAAATGGGTACTTTAAAAGTAAGATCTCTCAAGTCTCAAAACTCATTTCGAGTGTTCTCAATTAAGCACATAACATATTCATACCTGTATTGAAAGATCCACATTTGTCAGGTAAGGGAAAAGTCGACTTTCAAAATTCGCCCGGAACCATACAGACTCCTGGCGCGTCACTCGCGCGTTGACGCGCGGGTAGCGCGCCAGGAGCAGACATTGGCTCCGGTGATTTTGAGCTAATGTTTGTTATTTTATGTGTTTCGATGGTTTATTTGTCATCATTAAAACATAAAGAGATCTTGATCATGTTGCCTCAACAGTTTCACTTTATTGTTTGTTGGATTCCATGTTTGTACTCTTTGTTTAAATTTATTGTCTTTAGAACAATGTTTTGAACTATGTTTGTATTCTATGTTTGTACCCATTGCATTTGGACTTTCAAAAGTCAAACTTACAAATGTTGAATGGGAGTGACCTAGACACTCATTCCCTTGTACCCATTGCATTTGCACCCATTGCATTTAGACTTTCAAAAGTCAAACTGCAAATGTTGAATTCCATAAAGTCAACTGTCATATAAGTCTTTTTTTTTGGTCCAACACATGTAGACTACACAGTACGTGGCAATCTTATAAGCCCTTTTATAGGCAAACACGTGAAGGCTACTAAATACGCATCTCTCAAAACACTCACTTGCAAAACATACCTCCCTATTTCCTTAACCATGAACAACTATCAAAGTGATATTGATCTAAAGGTTCTGTATAACTCGTATGTGCTAACTGAACTGATGCTTGGCCCTTACCACACAGAGATTCTTCAAGACTTGCAGCAGGCACACGATTTGGAGAACAAGTCCAAAAAAATTACAGAAAGGGTCGAACATAGGGGGATGTGATTGTTAGACTTCGAAACTATTCACGTGCAAGAATTGCAAGGAGCAATACAAAGAAGTTTAGGAGGCTACAAACAATTGATAAGCGTTGGGTGAATGCACTGTTGATGATGGCCAGGCAAGTCAAGGACAAGATGTTTAAGAAGATTGAGGTTGTTGTGAAGAAGAAATATCCATGAGGGGGTTGGTTGTTTTGAGATTAGTGATGGTTAATGAATGTAATGGATCTCATGATCCAGATTTTGTATGAATAATGTCTTCACATATGTTTATACTTCATTATTGTTTTTGATAGGTACCACAAACATGAACAAGAAACTCACATTAATGAAACATTAAAACACAGACTAAACATAGTGATTCAGTTTGAGGTTTGGACATGCCCAAAACCATAGTGATTTAGTTTCTTGGCTTCTTTTTAATCTTCTTCTTCGCTTCAGTTGATTGAGTTGCATCTGCAACCCCCCCTGCACTTATGTTTCTACTTGTAATACTCAGACCAATGACACCACAACTTACTTCCTCTGCCGTTGCACAACCTGCCTGTTCAAATAACACAACACTATGCCTCCAACACTTAACATCCCCACAACAGATGAAGCATCTTTCGTCCAACACCTCTATCTTTGCACCACCCCTTCCTGTTTTGTTCCCACTTCTGATACCGAGACCAATTATACAACCACTTACTTCCTCTACATATCTATGTTTTTGATAAATTTGGAAAGGAGACTTTACTATACTAGTTGGTAGGTAAAGGAGTATTAACTTCTTACTAGTGCTAGTCAATAGCTTTTGACTTTCCAAAGTCAACCTACAAATGTTAAATGGGAGTGTTGTATACACTCACGCCAAACAGCCCCTATCTAATAGTTTTTGCATAAGTTGTATCATTGTACCTTGTAAATATT
Source organism: Artemisia argyi (assembly GCA_030686995.1). Lineage (NCBI taxonomy): Eukaryota > Viridiplantae > Streptophyta > Magnoliopsida > Asterales > Asteraceae > Artemisia > Artemisia argyi. Next base: position 35,828,301 of record CM060677.1, on the reverse strand, counting down.
GAAACACAAACATAAACATCAAAAATTGAAAGACAAACATAGTAACATAAAGATCGAAACTTTCATTGATCATACGAGTTCACAACTATTACATCACCCAAAAGTTATCTAAACACACTAGTTTAGAAGTTGGAACCGCTACCTTCTGTATCACCCCTTTTCTTCCTTTTCTTCATGCTCTTCAATTCTTTTTCTTTCTTGTCCTTATTATCCTTCAGATACTTAAACACAACTTCAAGACGGGAAATCCTCTCTGCCAAATCATTTGGTAAAACGGTATCCAAAGTCTCTTCCTTCTCCTCCTCTTCCTCATCACTCAAAAGCGCTTCATAGTAGCCATCTTGTTTCCTAAGATAGGTCAGAATCTGAGTTCTCAACTCTTTAGGAATCTGCCTATAAGAACCATACTCATCAATTGGTTCTGCGCCATATGAATCAAGAAGTAAATCATTAGATAATCGGTTCTTAAAACTTTGTCAAATTCCTCTTCCTCGGTATCAATATAGATGCCCTTCCCTTTACCATTGTTTGCCATCGTGGGTTGTTTTGATCGTTGGGATTATGTGTGTTTCGGTGAAATGTGTGTGTGATTTGGTGTATTTAAATAAGCAGGATAAAGATGAACTGAATAGTCCCTATTAGGTTTCCGAGTTGCACAAAAAGGAAGGAAAGGTTAATCTCTTCAGCTGCCACGTGTGTTTTTGGCTCCAAAACTTAAGTTATAACTTTGCAAACTTGGTCATTCAAGTAAAGTGTGGGTAGTCAAAGGCGGGAAATGAGTGAAATGGCGATAATACCCTTGACTAACGGAAAACCTAACGAAAGTTAGCAAAAAAGCGCTCTCGGTGGCTTTTTTGCAAATTTTCGTAACGTTAGTGGCTGTTTTGCGTGACTTTTTGTCTCAGTTTCATTTTTGCGATTTCGTGATAGTTTAAGGACTATTTTTGCATTTTACCCTTTAATTAGAATAACTAAGGTGGTGTTTATTTTTCATTAAGAGGCTCTTAACAGCCTCTTAATCTGAACCGTTCAGAAGCGGTCAGACATTTTGGTCGTTCAGACCGTTTATTTTTTTCCCGTTCAGACGTGTTCAGAGGTAGTAAGATATTAATGGTCTAAACTTGAGAGGGGTGTCTTAATGCCTCTTGTTGCCTCTTGCTGACGCAAAAGAAAACCAAAAAAAAAATAGTACAAGCAAGCAAATGTGCGGTTCAAACATGAGTTTTTTTCCCCGTTCAGATGCGGTTAGATTCAGACATTTACGCCTCAGATTCAGATTCAGATATGCAATTCAGATTCAGAGTCTCTTAAAAAACAAACACCACCTAAGTAAATTCCCTATATATATGCCCCAAAATTCAAAAGTTGGTCCTATACATACCCTAAAAAAAATCACTTCTTGAAATAGATTTGGACGATTTGAGCTATTGGTGACTCAACCCAAATTTTGATACGTGACAAATTTTTATTGATAAAGTATATGGGCGATTAACACGTGTCACATATTTTATTAATAAAATACAAGTTGCCCAAGTGGAGTCTCGTAAGTCTATTTTAGAAAGTAGGTTTTTCTTTTTTTTTTTTTTTCTTTTTTTTTTAAGACAAACTTTTGAATTTTGGGGCAAATAGAGAATTTTTCTCATAACTAAAAGGAGAATACTTTTGCACAAATGTTAACCGGACAAATTAGAATAACTAAAAGGAGAATACTTAGGCACAAATGATAACCGGAGAAAGGTCGGCATAATTAAGGCTGTTATCGAACCAGATGAACACGAACGGAGCTTAGTTCATGTTCGTTCATTTAATTTTAACCGGAAAAATAAATAGACACGATCGTTTAAACGAACGAATATTCTTTTTCATGTTCGTTTACTAAAAAAATAAGGTTGTTCATGTCCGTTTATGTTAAAAACGAACGGACATAAATGAACGTAAGAAAATAAATATGAAATTTATAGAAATATACATAGTACTTTTTGTTTATAAGTGTTGTTTGTTTATTTAAGCAATTTTAAAAGTATATAATAAAAAAATACGATAGATAGACATAAACAAATACATGAATATAAGACCGTTAACGAACGCATAATCGGACATTTACAAGCATAAATGAACGGAGAAGACTATTGTTCATTTCATTCATTTAACTAAATGAACATAAAATCTTGTTCATCTTCGTTTATTTAATAAATAAATGAACATAAACAAATTTTCTACCGAACAGTTTATGAAATGTTTACTGAACATTCATATCATTTATGGCCCTAGACGTAATGGTATCAACTAGGGGTGAGCGCGGTTCCGGAACCGCAAAGAACCGAACCGGAACCGAGGGAACCGAGAACCGCAAAATACATATATTAGGAACCGAGAACCGGACCGAAGAGCGTTTTCGGTTCCGGTTCGGTTCTCGGTTCCGGTTCGGGTATTTCGGTTCTACCCGATTGGAACCGAATTTTTTTTTAAAATTACTTAAAAATAAAAATAAAAAATGTTTGCACTTATCTATCGTTGGCCAGCGAGTTGTCAAACAGGTGTGTCATGCCTAATAAGATCTTTTGAAAGTTATAGATGGTGTAAATGTGTTACTCTAGTGCATAACCTTATATATATTGTATATCTCAAATCTGTATGATTTTGTAGCTTAAAAAAATTAAGTTTGTGTTATTCTAGTGCATGTTGGTGATAAATTTCATATATGTCTTGTATTTATTAGATTTTGTAGCGTAAACATCACAAATGTGATCTTTTGAATTTAAGAAAATGTTAGCGTAAACTTCATTAAAGTGTTACTATAGTTCATATTGCATACACTTATGGTATTCTTTCAAAGATTTCTCAACTTTAAATGTCCTTGTATGGCACAAGATAAAAAAATTTTGTGTTATTTTAGTGCATATGCTGATAGTCGTAAATATTGGACAGGGTTTTAGAAATGTTGGATCTTGGGCTGCAAAGCTTATTCATGAAAGTGTGGGAAAAGTTATAGCAGTCAGTGATATTGCTCGGATACAAGTCCAACTACCCGAGTAATTGTTACTACTTGAGTATGGATGAATGAAAGTATGAAACAAAATAAATAATAGTTAGATCGGGCGGTTCTTCGGTTCCGGAACCGATACCCGCGGTTCCGGACCGAACCGAACCGAGAACCGAAATTTGAAATATTTAAGAACCGAGAACCGGACCGCGGTTCTAAAATGCGGTTCGGGTTGGGTCGGTTCCGGTTCGGTTCTCGGTTCCGGTTCGGTTCTCGGTATATTTGCTCACCCCTAGTATCAACCCTCACTCGTGAAAGGCTCTTACTCGCGCGTCGCCCCATTACAATCCTCCTAAACTCATGCAAGAAGATGCTAGTGTTACACTCGTTCGTGATGACTAAACCAAAACAAAGATAAATGAGTGTGTGTTTTTGAGTGTTTTAAATAAGTATTAGTTATAAGTAAAAAATTATAACAATAGGTTATAAGGTTTTCATGAATAGTAAGTCAATGGGATGAACGGGGATGTTGCGACGCTTAGATGACAATGACATAACGAGGTTCTAATATGTGATCACATCACCCAACCTAACAATACATCAAGTTTGATCAAATTAAAAGCATCTTTAGCATGTACTTCAGTAAGGGGCGGCAATTATTCTAGGTTTCTTTCACTCTATGCTTAAAAGTAATTATTCCAAATTTAACATCAAAGGTGTTAACGTTAATGGCATTTGGTGCGGGACTCCGGAGTCTATCGAGCAAGCTGCCCTTGATCACTTCTTTTCCAGATTCAAGGAATCCCTTATAATTAGACCTACTTTCAGCAACCCTCTATTTTGGCGTCTTCTTTGCTCGATGCAAAAATTTTGGTAACCCTAATTTCTGTGGATGAGATTAAGGAAGCGGTGTGGGGTTGTGATGGTTCTAAAGCCCGTGGTCTGAACGATTTTAACTTTATTTTCATCAAGCATTATTGGGATATTCATAAAAAAGATTTTTAGGATTATATTAAATACTTCGAGGTCACTGGGAAAATTGCTAGTGGATGCAATCCCTCATTCATTTTCATGATCACGAAAAAGGTTGACATGCTTGGATTTTTGAACTATAGACCTATTAGTGTCATTGATTGTGTTTATAAAGTGATCTCAAAGATTCTTGCTACTCATGTTGCTAAGATGATTACCTCAGTCATTGGTCCTAACCAAATCGGCCTTTACTGCGGGAAGGCACATTGTTGATGGTTGCCTAATTGCCAAAGAAGTCATTTATGTTGATGCAAATAATGTCTAAAACGTTATTCCCATCTTTCGATACCTCTATGTTTTGATGATAACAAAATGTGAAAACATTTTACGTCAAAATTAATGTAAACAAGTTTTTAATCTAAATATCCGATTTCTACGCAAATCAATCTAGGTATGAACAAGCAAATTGATTACTTGACAAATGATCTAAGAAGTGAATTTGTGTTTTAAACTCTAAAATTGTGAGGTGACAAAACATTCTTTTCAAAGATACATTTTACAAATTATTTATTGAGTTTTAAAGAAATGTTTTATTTTGATAAATGAATTCAAAAACCTCAACAACTATTCCCCCCCCCCCCCCCCCAACTAGCTCCAAGCTTCCCCAAATAAACTTTCACCACTAAAAAAAAAGGGAGCATTTGTGTCTGGCACGGTACCACTAAATTTAGTGGTACCGTGTGCTATTTAGTGGTACCGTCCCCCCATAATGGTCAAATTTTCATTTCCTATAAATACCATCTCACTTCTCAATTTTTGACTATCCTTTTTCACACTAAACTTTATGCATTCCATCCTTCTTTTCTAGATATACTTATTAGATCATTAGTTAGTTTTCTTTTGTTTAAGAGTGATCCTTTCTCCAACCAAAGATCACCTACATTCCTCTACTAGTAAAGAGAAGAACACAAGGTGTCAAGAAGACACAAAGTGTTAGAGTCTTTGAGTAGTGCACTTGCATTACCTATTGTTTGCTTGATTGTATCTTGATATACATCAAGTGTTGTAATCTTGTATTTTCTATCTTGTGGATCATTGTGATCGTGTTGAGATCTTGGGGATCTCTTGTAGCTAGTGTGTGTGAGTGTTGATCAAGTGGATCAAGGTAGATTGAGTTGATTGTGAGGATTGTGTAGATTGTGTGAGGATCGTGTTGATTGTGTGAAAGGTTAGGATCAGGTAGATCGTGTGAGAAGTTTTGGATCGTGTGGATCGTGGTAGATTGGTACTAGCTAAGATTAGTACTCGACATCTAGCTTAGTGTCGGAAAATAATGTAAGCGATGTTGTACGGTTTTCTCCGCCTGAAGGGAGGTTGTTGACATAGTGCTTATAACTCTCGAGTTGGGTACTCGGGGAGTGAAGTAGGGCGAAGAAGAGCTTTGTGACCGAACCACTATAAATCACTTGTCTCGGTTTGATCTTTCCATCTCTATCTCTTTATTTATATCTATTTCTTATTAGTGTTAGCTTAAAGATGTGTTCATATTGGTGTTGGTTGATTTCATCTAGATACGAATCAAAGTTTTTCACAAAGTAAACTTTTATAACTAGACAAAAAGTCGGTAAACTATTCAATCCCCCCCCCTTCTAGTTTTCCACAATTTGGATGGACATGATCGAGAACCTTAAGTTATTACTCTTTAAGGTTGACTTTGAAAAGCCCTTCAATAGTGTTAACTGAAACTTTCTACTCGATATTATATGCCAAATGGGGTTTGGAGATAAATGGAGCAAGTGGATTGCTTTTTGCCTCTCTTCGCTCTCTATTTCGATTTTTACTTAATGGTTCGATATCCAAAGAATTCAAGTTGGAGAGAAGTTTTTGTCAAGGTGACCCCTTCTCTCCTTTTCTCTTCCTCGCCGTTGTCAAAGCCCTCCAAATCTCTATTTTGGAAGCTTGTAATAAATTGTTCTACAAAGGTATTATTCATACGAGAAATGATGACAATTTTTCCTTATTTCAATATACGGATGGCACACTTTTCTTTGGCGATTGGTCAAGACTAAATGCAAAGAACCTCATTCGTATTCCCAATTTCTTTGAGCTTGCTTCAAGTCTTAAGTTTAACATCTCTATGGAAAACTAGAAGGGGGGGTTGAATAGTTTTACGTCTTTTTTTTTATCATGAAAACTTAGTTTAGTTTTAAAACCTTGTTTACTTTAAAAACTTTGATTCGATCTTATGTGAACTCAAATCTTGAACAATATGAACAACTATATCTAAGTATGAACAATAATAATAATGTAAGCTAAGTATGTGAAATCAACACATGCATAATATAAACAATTATAGCAATACACGAGAGATAAGTAAGTAAATGTTTATTTTGTAATCCTTAATTATATTTTGTATGAAAACTATACTTGATCGAAATGATCAATTATATGTATTTTACCTTTTTAGTTTGATTGTAAAAACTTTATTTTGTAAATGAAACTTTTGTTTGATCTTTAAGTGAAATCAACAGTAGCACTATATGAGCAACAATATATATACGTCTATGTCTACAAAAGTAATAACGATATAAGCAAGATAATAAGTAAGAGATGGAAAGATCTAACCGCGAGACAAGAGATTTATAGTGGTTCGGCTACAAGGACACCTTCCTTGCCCTACTCCACTCCCCGAGCACCTAACTCGAGAGTTTTCTTCACTATATCAACAAGCTCCCTTATGGCGGAGAAAACCTTACACACCACTTATCACACCACAACTTCGTCACACCTTTTTCACAACTTCTACACAACTACTTCACAACTTCTTCACAACTACTTCGCAAATTCTTCACACCTAAGCACTACCTAATCACACTACTTCTTCTTCACACCTATACTACTTGCACACCACAATCAATTCACAACTTCTCTACCTACACACCTTACTAGCCTAACTCCTTATGTTTACTTCTATCTAACCAATATTCACAACTAATACACAAATGGATGAAAACTATACCAGTGATGATGCACAAACAACTTGGATGTGGAGGTCACAACAAGTTGTAATACTTCTTGTCTTGAAGGATTGAAGTATTCTTCTCTTGCACTTGAAAGGTTGAAGCTTGAATCACTTGGAAACAAAAGCTTATGATTATATGATCAAAGGGTTTAAGAGAATGGTATACAAGATTTAGATCAGAAAGTTTATAGTGCAAAAGGTGAGGAAAAATGCCAGATTTGAGCCAGTATTTATAGGTAAAAAAGTACTGTTTGGAAGCGTGGCCGGTCGCCTTAATTATTAAGGGGGTCACCCTCCCAAAACGGCCATAAAATTTGTCTTTTACTGGGGAAGGTTTTTCTGAAACATTTTTACCATTTTTGGTTGAAAATTTGAATTCATATATTTATAATGATTTAAACATATTCTTTTATTTCCAAAAATGATTTTGTAAGATATAAAATGTTTTATGGCATTTTATAAAAAGGCTAGTGTTTAAGAAAATTGTTCCTTTGATCATAGAATGCAATAAACACTTTGTTTATTCATACCTTAAGTGATTTGGATGTAAAGAGAATATTTATCACTAAATACTTGTTTACGTCATAATTTTTAGCTCAATAGGTTTACGTTTTGTGATTATCAAAACATAAAGATATCGATAAATGTTAATAATGTTTTTAGGCATTATTTATATCAACAATCTCCCCATTTTTGATGATTACAAAACCTAAACTCATCAAGTCTAAAAATTAATTTTTAGACGTGTATTTAGTGATTTTATATTCACTTCTTCCCCTTTTTGTAGAATCAAAAAGGTTATTCCGACTAGCTTCATAAATGAAGTTAGACGGGATGAAAGCTCCCCCTTGATGTCTGCTCCCCCTCGTTCGAGGGCACCAAGGAATCAAGCAATGGGAATCTTGGCTGAAAAAATATTAGAAGCACAAGCGTACATAGAAAAATATGCAATATACAAATAACAAGCATAGCAAGCAACTATTAAGGATACATAACAATTAATTCAAAGTGATTATGTTAAAGATCCTAATTTGCCAAAGAGAGCCATCGGACTTGCTTGTAACAAAAGGTTGGTTGATTCTTATTTGAAAGTGAAAATCATAAGCATATATTATGCTTAGATGGTTGATGATTGTGTGTTTGGAATGAAAATGGTTAAGTTAGGGTAAGATTGTTGGATTAATGGAGGTATATGTTTGGGTGCATGAGTGTTGGAGAGTTTGGTGGTGGAGAGTTTAGAGGTGTAGAGTTAGGATCGGAAGAGGTTGATTGAGAGTTTGGATGTTGTTCAAGTGAGGGTTTTGGATGAGATCTAGTGAGAAGATACTCAATCCAAGTGAAGTGTTCATTCAATGAAATGGTTTGTTTTTGGAGAAAGATGTAACAAGGAAAATTGTTGACATGTTTTGCAACTTGTTTCAAGTTGTGGGGTGATGAAGGAGAGCTAGAGGAAAGTTGTTCCAAGTTGCATTGAGCAAGGTGTAAGGCAAGAAGAGCACAAAGCTCACGGGCTTCCATAAGTTCTTCAATGAACTTCAAGTGTTCGGAAGAAGGTGATGATGGTGGAGTGTGATTGTTATTAGGGATTGTTGTTTTGAGATTGAGCATGCTCTTCATATGACTAATGTAGGTGAGATGAAGGTGTATTTTTGGGAACAAGGATGGATGTTTGGTTATTATGATGAGGTTTGTGAAAGGGTTCATTTGAGTGAACATTAGGTTTGTGTATCATGAAATATGGTTTAACCTTCATGAGTTAAGTTGTAGTGGTGATGACACACTTTGTAGAGTGTAGGGAATGGATATATGGTTGAATCTTTTTGTGAGGATGACTAGGTGGAGTTATTGGTGAAGATGGAAAATGAGTATCAACTGATGTGATTGGTGAGAGTGAAAGAGCAATGTTCATGGAAGGAATTTCTTGGTAGGAGGGTGTTATAGATGGTGCATTAGGTGCACTAGGAGATGAAATTTGAGGTTGAGGTGAGTAAAGGTTATGAGGTTTGAGTGTGTAAAGGTTATGAGGTTTGAGTGTGTAAAGGTTTTGAGGTTTGAGTGTAAGGTAGAAGGATATGAGGTTTGAGTGTAAGTTAGAAGGATATGAGGTTTGAGTGTGTAAAGATTGTGAGGTTTGAGTGTAATGTAGAAGGATATGGGTGAGTAAAGGTTTTGATTTGTAATGTTGGTGAGAAGGAGAGTGAGGTGGTAGGTATGTAATATTGAAGACATAGGAGGAATTTGGTTTTGGATGTTTGACAACATCATTTGGTTTGGCGGGATTTTAATGGAAGTTAGGCTTTCTTCTCCAAACGAGTTTCTTGGTGGTTTTGGTTTAATGGGAGAGGATATGATGAGATGAGTAGAGATTGAGAGGAATGAGAGTGTTTATAATGTAGGATTGGTGGGATTAAGGATGTATAAACTTTTATAGAAGGTTTAGGATAAAATAGGTTTGTGAATTTTGGGAAGTGTAGGATGAAATGGGCTAAAAAGTAGAAAAAGGAAACAACACCTTCGACCATCAGATGGCCGGTCCCTTTAATTAGAGGCCGGTCCCCTTAATAATTAAGGGGGCCGCCTTATGATTTAAGGGGGCCGCCCATCTGGTGATTCCCAGATTGCCAGAAAAGGGTTTTTGGTAGTGAATTGCAGAAAGGTTGTGTTTTTGGTTTCAAACAAGTCCAACTCTTTGAGGCAATTAAGCATATACTAATTATGTACGCAAATATGTAGCCAAAGCATGTTAACCAAATAGATTAAGTAAAAAAGCAATTTCATCTAGCATGCCAACATACTCATCAAGCAAGTAAAATATAAGTGCTAGGAAACAATAAGCAATCATTAAGTATTTCATAACTACATAACTAGGAGGATTAATCCTAATGTGTATCAATGTGCAATAAGTGGATAATTATGATAGCATGGATTTCTAGACTTGTTACAAACAAAGTCTTAATAGATAAACCATGGTCCTCTTGATTTGATTTAGTTCACTTATAAGTGTCATTTATATAAATATAGATGACAAATATGAGATCACCATGCATGATTTAAAGAGACGTTTTTAGCATTATTCAACAATGTTTGAGAGTAGGTTTCCACGTAGATGTGAGAGTTATTTAAATAAAATAGATTGGGTTTTACTTCAAAATGTGTTAATGAAACGTAAAGAGGATTTTCCCAATCTTTGGTTTTGATCAAAACAAAGTTGTGGATATTGATAGTGAAAACATGTTATTGAAAAGTGGGATAGTCATTTGAAAAACTATTTTCCAAAATGTGAGGTTTTTGCATATTTTTAGAGATATTAGATTTTTTATAACAAATATCATTAATCATAGATTTTAAAAGATGTTTATTAAAGATCTCATGCTCAAGAGGATTGGTTAAGCCTATTGTCATATGCTATCCTTTTCTACATAACATATGATCTTAAGTGAGTGATGACGTAATTCTACATGTTTGATGCAAGGGTGTTGAATGGGATATATCCTAACATCTATAGCTCCTCTGTTATTGCACACTTATCTAACTTAATGCCATAGTCTACGAGATCTTGTTTCATCCATAGTTTTCTTACGCAAGGGATCTAATCCTACTTCTATATTAATGATTAATCCACTTAACTCATTTCACTTCATCACCATGAGTTTGCTATTAGTGGATATAGAAGATTTCCATTTTCTATTTTGTTCGATAATGAACAATTTCATTTTATTCCTAGGAAAGTCAACTAATGATGTTTTTAGGTTATAAGTATATAAGCTATTATGTACGTATATATGTATAAGAGTTACAAACAATATATATGTATAGCTAAGCATTAATCTAACTAATCATTTATCTAAGCATGCAAATTATAGCGATGAACTTAAAAGAGACACGTACCTTTTAGTCTTCAATGGATTTTCTTCAAGCACTTCAAGTGATTATGTTGACTTATAGAAGTCATTTGTAGATGAGATTCCAACTTCTTCGAAGATTGACAACTTAGCCACTTGGTCCCCATTGTCTCATTGGTCCAAAGCTGTTTGGTCCAAACATATTTAACATTTGGCTAGGATGCATGTATGGTGGTAATATTCCCCAAGGATTGTAACTTGGTTGATAATTCCACATTTGATTATTAGTATTATTGTAGTTTTGTCTATTTTGATTTCTTCTAGGTTGAGGGGTTTTAGACCGAGGATGAGGATTATTTGGTCTATTTGGAGGTGGAGTTTTAGATCTTAATTTTGGTTTAGAAAATCCGGTTTTGGCTTTTAATGATGGTTTATAAAAACTTTTTACTTCCTCATCACTCGCAATAGGTATTTTTCTATCTTTTATAAGTATATACTTAGGTTTTGACTCTAATGGTTTTTGTTTACTAGATTCACATTCAAACTTTATATTTTTATTTTGAATAGTTGAAACATTAGTTGAGGTGAATCCTAGACCGGTTTTATCTCCCGAAGTTTTTTGAACACTTATTATTTTCTTAAGTGAGTTACTACCATTTTTAAACTTGTCAAGTTTGAAAATTTTATATTTAAGTTTTTCATTTACATTTTTGACCTCTAAGCATGTTTTACATTCTATAAAAACTTCTTTTTCTTTTTCCAAATGTTGTAGTTTAATTTTTAATTCGAGTACTTCATTTTCTAATAGATTATTAATATGTTTTAGTGACTTATTTTTAGCTATAACCTTTTGACCTAATTTGCATAACCTATTGTATTCATTATATAGGTCTTTTTCATCTAATGATTGTTTTTCATCACTAAATTAGAGTATTCGGTTTTGGAAAGTACCTCATTGGATGCCTTGGCTATAAGACATTTTTCGTCATTTGATACCTCTTTTTCATCTTCATCGCTATCACTCCATGATCCTCCAACGAACGCCTTTTGATTTTGATCCCTTGACATCATTGGACATTTTCCTATTAGATGATTTGGGTCGCCGCATTTATAACACTTCCTTTCGCTCTTGCCATTTTTGTCACCTTTATTTCTTTGAGATGCTTTCCTTTCATCATGCGGTTGTCTAACGAGTCTTCCTCGCCTTTTAAAGAATTTCTTGAAGTTTCTTATGGCCATGACATATTCTTCGTCATTACTTTCGGAGGTTGAGCTATCCTCGTCACTAGATTTCTTCCTAGCATTCAACGCAATTGACTTGCTTTGTTCCCCTTTTCCTTTGACCATCTCGGAGTCTTTCTTTATTATTGATTCGTAGACTTTCAAGTTGCCGATCAACTCGCCGAGTTGTAGAGTTGACAAATTCTTTGATTCTTCAATCGCCGTAACTTTAGCTCGCCATTTTTGATGAAGAGCCCTAAGAAATTTCCTAACAAAATTCTTACAAGAAAAATTCTCATCAAGTGCTTTTAAACTTGTGATAATAGTGTTAAATCTAGCAAAAACATTATCTATTGATTCCTCCTCCGGAATCGTAAATTATTCATATTGTTGAACAAGAAGATCTATTTTGTTATCTTTAACTTGACTATTACCTTGGTGAGTGATTAGTAAAGAATCCCAAATTTCTTTTGCGGTTTTACACATAAAAATTATTTCATATTCTTTGCGTGGTAACGCATTATAAATAACCATTTTAGCCTCATTATTTTTTGCTAGTTTCTTTTTCAAATCATCATTTTGTTTTTCAAAAGATACAATTTCATCCTTTTTAGTTTCAAAATTATATTGAATAGGGGGAAATCACCAAAGGTAATAACATGTCAAAGATCAAGATCTTTTGATTTCACATAAGTTTCGAATCTATTTTTCCAATAAAGAAAACCATCACTTTCAAATAATGGTGGTCTTTGCATAGATTGCCCTTCTAAATATTTTTCAGATTTCATAGATCGTTACAAGTTCTAAAATACAATATATTTTAAAAATCTTGTTTGAAGTGGCTCCTGCTACCAATTGTGGAAAACTAGAAGGGGGTTGAATAGTTTTACGTCTTTTTTTTATTTTATCATGAAAACTTAGTTTAGTTTAAAACCTTGTTTACTTTTAAAACTTTGATTCGATCTTATGTGAACTCAAATCTTGAACAATATGAACAACTATATCTAAGTATGAACAATAATAATAATGTAAGCTAAGTATGTGAAATCAACACATGCATAATATAAACAATTATAGCAATACACGAGAGATAAGTAAGTAAATGTTTATTTTGTAATCCTTAATTATATTTTGTATGAAAACTATACTTGATCGAAATGATCAATTATATGTATGTTACCTTTTTAGTTTGATTATAAAAACTTTGTTTTGTAAATGAAACTTTTGTTTGATCTTTAAGTGAAATCAACACTATAACTATATGAGCAACAATATATATACGTCTATGTCTACAAAAGTAATAACGATATAAGCAAGATAATAAGTAAGAGATGAAAAGATTTAACCGCGAGACAAGAGATTTATAGTGGTTCGGCTACAAGGACACCTTATTTGCCCTACTCCACTCCCCGAGCACCTAACTCGAGAGTTTTCTTCACTATGTCAACAAGCTCCCTTATGGCGGAGAAAACCTTACACACTAATTATCACACCACAACTTCGTCACACCTTTTTCACAACTTCTACACAACTATTTCACAACTACTTCACAACTTCTTCACACCTAAGCACTACCTAATCACACTACTTCTTCTTCACACCTATACTACTTGCACACCACAATCAATTCACAACTTCTCTACCTACACACCTTACTAGACTAACTCCTTATGTTTACTTCTATCTAACCAATATTCACAACTAATACACAAATGAATGAAAACTATACAAGTGATGATGCCCAAGCAACTTGGATGTGGAGGTCACAACAAGTTGTAATACTTCTTGTCTTGAAGGATTGAAGTATTCTTCTCTTGCACTTGAAAGGTTGAAGCTTGAATCACTTGGAAACAAAAGCTTATGATTATATGATCAAAGGGTTTAAGAGAATGGTATACAAGATTTTGATCAGAAAGTTTATAGTGCAAAAGGTGAGGAAAAATGCCAGATTTGAGCCAGTATTTATAGAGGAAAGAATAGTGTTTGGGAGCGTGGCTGGTCCCCTTAATTAAGGGCCGGTTCCCTTAATTATTAAGGGGGCCGCCCTCCCAAAACGGCCATAAAATTTGTCTTTTACTGGGGAAGGTTTTTCTGGAACATTTTTACTATTTTCGGTTGAAAATATGAATTCATATATTTTTAATGATTTAAACATATTCTTTTATTTCCAAAAATGATTTTGTAAAAGATATAAAATGTTTTGTGACATTTTATAAAAAGGCTAGTGTTTAAGAAAATTGTTCCTTTGATTATAGAATGCAATAAACACTTTGTTTATTCATACCTTAAGTGATTTGGATGTAAAGAGAATATTTATCACTAAATACTTGTTACGTCATAATTTTTAGCTCAATGGGTTTACGTTTTGTGATTATCAAAACATAGAGATATCGATAAATGTTAATAATGTTTTTAGGCATTATTTATATCAACAATCTCTAAAAATAAGCGCATAGGACTGGGGTCTCGTCTAATGAGGTTGCAAACATGGCCTCATTTCTTGGTTGTCCTCATGAGTCTATTCATTTTATTAATCTTGGCCTCCCGGTGGGAAAAAGGGATGAGTTTTTGTGATGGTTATAGTGACAGTATAAACAACTTTCATGATCGTCTCTCTAGTGGGAAAGCTAAATCTTTGTCCATCAGTGGTAGACTCACCTAAGGGTGAGCAAACGGACCGGATGGACCGGACCGACCGACAAAACCGACCGGACCGGACCGGACCGACCACATTCGGTCCGGTCCTCGGTCTAGGCTTTTTGGCTAATTCGGTCCTCGGTCCGGTCCGGACCGACCAAAAAACCGAAAAAACATGCCAAAATAAGCCTAAATGGACCGGACCGACCGAAGACCGGACCGGACCGAGACCGGACCGACCACATTCGGTCCGGTCTCGGTCTATGGTTTTTCCGGTTCTCGGTCCTCGGTCCGGTCGGTCCGGTCCGGTTTTTGGACCATGCTCACCCTTAGACTCACCCTTGTTAAATCCATTCTTGGAAGTCTCCCCGTTTACTACCTTTCCTTGATCAAAGCTCCGGTCAAAGTCGTCAAATACTCTGGAGGCTATTCGAAGTCATTTTGTTCGGGTTTTAAGAGCTTTGAACGAGACATAAGTTGGGTTAAATGGAACTCTATTATTCTTTATATGGAGAAGTGGGGGAGGGGTTAGGAGTTGGTAGTATTTCAGCTAAAAATCTAGGCCTCCTTGACAAATGAAAATAGAGATTTCTTACTCGAAAAAAATGCCCTTGGCATCATGTTATTATAGACTTTTATGGCGTTGATGGGGGGTTTTGGAAACACTCCAAATAGTGTTGGTTCTGGAGGAACTTGGGGATATAATAATGGCTGTGGACAAAATTGACGAATCTGTTAACTCCTTAAAAATCTCCTTTTCTATCAAAATCGCAACTGGTTTAGACACTCGTTTTTAGAAGGATAGTTGGTGTAGATATGGGACTAGGCTCATGGATGCGTAACCAAGGATATTCGCTTTGGAAACTCACAAAAATTGCAAAGTCGCTGATCGTTGGAAGTTGGATAATGACGCATGGGGTGGGACTTGGTCTTGAAGATTTCCTCCTAGTGGTAGAGTATAGACGATCTTTCGTCGCTTCTCTCTCGTATTCAAAACTTCCATCTCGCTTTTAATGGTGTCGGCAAATGGTCTTGGAATGGGGATTCATCGTGATCGTTCAAGTTGAAATCATTTTCTCAAGCAATCCAAAACTCTTGCTTTGGCGACTATGTTATTGGTAAGCATCACGTATTCACGTCTGAAATAACTTAGTTTGTCACAAAGTTAATATTTGCATGTGGAAGGCCTCTCTAAATAGATTACATGCGAGGGTCAATCTCTCTCATCGAGGCGTTAATATCCCTTCATTGGCTTGTCCTTTCTGTGCTAGTGATGTGAAGGAAATTGATCACTGCCTTATTTCATGTCCTTGTGTGCTTCCAGTGTGGAGGAAAGTCTGGTGTTAGTGGAACTTCCCCTTCCCTTGGTATTCCATTCTTTCTCGATTTTAGACATAACTATGGGAACATTCACGTGCATGGTTGTGCCAGTTTAAACACGATTCTCAACAAAGTCTTTTTTGCACTCTTTGGGTAATTTGGCAATGAAGGAACAAAATTATAAACGCTGATAGGAGTTGGTTAGTATTATTAAAGATGATGATATCTTTTCGGCTTTATAGAGGATCGCAAAGATCTGGATTTTTGCTAGACTTTTCCATGACATCCATCTGGAGTAACTAGATTCCAAGACTTTTCGATTTACTATCTATTTCTTGATTTGTAATTATTCCTGGTTATGTTTCTTGTCTTCCTTGTTTGTAGACTGTTGTACCGTCTTTGTGGTCTCCCCTTTGGAGCCACGTTTTAACGAGTTAAGCTTTAAGAAAAAAAAGGTGGGGTGGGGTGGGGGGGGGGGGGGGTAATATTCAATATGGTATAATCATGATATGAACTAACCGGATTAAAGTTGGCGTGGCTAACCCGTTTACTTATTTGTAAGAATTTGTTCTATCTAACTTTTAATCAGTCCCTCCTCTTTATCTAACATTTTTTTAACATATGAATTATCTAACTCGTTTTAGATAACTAGGTTATACTAGTCGTGTTTGACACAATTACTCGAAGAGAGTCTAGATTAGCGTTAAAAATATTGACACATTAGTTAATCAGGCCGTGTTTGAATTTCGGAATACAAACCCGTCAATCAAAATGGTCATCTCTAAATCCTTGTGTTAGTACAATCAACATACATGAAAAAAAAAAAAAAAAAAAAAAAAAAAAAAAAAAAAAAAAAACTTAAATAACATTTATAAACCACATGTGTCAATAAATGTCATCTGCCACAAACCATGTTTTTCTTTAACTCGTATGCCTTAACTGATGGTCTTTCATTAAAATGGGCATGATTAAATTTCTTTGATGAATGTAAGAATTTTAGGTAAGGAGTCAAGTAAATGTTAATGACCCATGCAGTTGTGTATGACCAATACCTTTTTGTCCAATTGATAATCGAAACCAAAGGGACTCGATTCCTATCTTATCTCCCAATGATTGTGACCCCGCGAGCCTTTGCACTTATTGCCCTCATTACCCACCATTTGATTTGTCCCTTTCTACTTCACAACTGTCAGGGGACCTAACTAGGACCACGTAAAAACTGACGTTAAGACTAAAGAACTCCTTAAGACTACTCGGCAAGGAGGTGAACATTTCACCTATCCCCACCATTTCACGCGCAAGAGCCCTTGCCTTCCTCCCTTGTTCACGCGCGAGGCACGGAAAATAAGACCACAATTGGTGAAACGTTCACCAAGCGGGAAAGAAAAAAAAGGGGCCCCACTTTTGATGAAAGAGTATTCTATGTACTTCGTTCCTACCAAATACGAGCTAAAATCGTCATGTTCCAACCTCTATGTTTTTATTTGTTCGGCACTTCTATTTTAATGGTGAAGATGTGAAACAGGGGTAGAAAATGTGGGGAGAAGATGAGTAGTTGGCATTATTTTCAGTGTTAACCTCATTGTTTTGTATATATAACACTTTTGTCCAAATCTTAAATAGTTAGTACTAAATAAGGGCTTTAGGACTTATAATATTAGCAGTTTCTACCCTTTATTAAGAAAATCTTTATAAATAGTCCAATATAAGTATGTACATTGTGTAGTAACAAATTTTGTGATAATTTTATTAGAAGGAATAAAAGTTATGCATCTTGATAGGCACACTTTCAATTAATTGGAAAAAAAAAATAGGAGTTAAAGTGAAGATAGTTTCCTTTGCCCACTAATTGGTGAAGAGTGGTGAAAGGGAGTGAGAGGAGAGAGAAAGCTGACATGGCGCTGATGTGTATGGTGAAAAAAGTGTTACCTTGCCTACCAGCCTAATATTAAGGTGTTGTCGTCTTATTCTCATTTATCTTTTTCTAATTATCAATGTTACAATGCCTATCGGAACTGATCTGATCAAATTCGGCTCTAGTTTAAAACGCCGTGTACAAATTTGGTACAATATGTTAAAGTTTTCCAAGAGTAGTAAGTTCAGTGGTTACAAATGTTACACTCTGTTCCCGAGTATATGATACGCCCCGAGCTTTATGTCATTTTATATTTATTTAGGATATATGTCTTTGTGTCGTATTAGGAAAATGTCATGTTTAGATATATCTTTATGTTTGACTTGTTTTACAAGCTAGGGTTATTCGGTTATATATACCGAATCATTATTATGAATGAATCAATCAAAGTTTAATATCAATAATTCTCTAGTACTTCTCTTCTATTTTCTGATGAAGCCAGCACACGCTTGAAGTGGTGCCCTATCCCGATACAACCCCTACCCGGGTCGTATCAATTGGCGCTTTCATTGAGAGGGTTTACAATTAGGGTTCCAATTAAAAAAAAAAAAAAAAAAAAAAAAAAAAAAAAAAAAGTTTACTATTCATCGGCACTATTCACCCAGAAGTACTGTTCAGAGATCACTATTCACGGTACTGTTCATCGACCCACTGTTCATCGCGGGTACTATTCATCAGAGAATTTTTTTTTTTTTTTTTTTTTTTTTTTTTTTTTTTTTTGAGTTATTAATCGCTTGAGTATTATTCATGGCATCCGGCGGCAGCAATCGGTTCGTAAAATACGCACTCTCTAAGCTCTTGAAAATGGGTACGGTGACTTAATATCAGAGTGAGTTTGTGGTACTTGCAAATCAAGTAACATGGATCTTTGAATCTTTACTTACATCGTTTTATATCTCCGGACTTAAACTGAAGTTACAAATAGAACTGTTGAGGGCAAGACCTACAACTTTAGGAGAAGCCTTTTCCTTAGCCGATATAGTCGAGACTCGTTTTGAGGCAATTAAAGAGAGGGAAAAAGAGCATATAATTGAAAAGAAATTAGATGCCATTCCATCATTACAAAGTGAATTCGCTTCATCTGAGATTAAAAGGTCGTTAGATGCTGATGAATATATTGGTGTTGATGTGGTCAATAACGCGATAGATGTTGTTTTCGATATTGGTGAGAGTAATGAAGTTCATAGCAAGTTTGAAGAATTTTCGGAAAATAAGAAAAGTATAGAAGAGATTGTTGTGGGTGGTCGTGAATTTGATGGTCGTTTGGGCGAAATAAATTTGAATTTAAGCGAGGAATTAGCAGATTCTCAATCGACATATTCTTCGTATCACATTGAAGGCAAGGTGATTTTTGAAGGAGTGGGGAATGTTACGGAATTGGTAGCGGAAGGCGGAAGAATAGTGTTGTGTTATGTCCAAGTTAGTGGAAGGCGGAAGAGGAAAAAGGTGTTGGTTGCGGTAGCGGAAGGAGAACTACGTGAGTGGTAGATAGGAGTAGGATTGGGATTAGGATATGGGATCCCGGAATCAAGAGAAATTTTTCAAGACCACACCTTGAGGACAAGGTGATTTCGAAAGAGTGGGGAATGATACGCCCCGGGCTTTATGTCATTTTATATTTATTTAGGATATATGTCTTTGTGTCGTATTAGGAAAGTGTCATGTTTAGATATATCTTTATGTTTGACTTGTTTTACAAGCTAGGGTTATTCGGTTATATATACCGAATCATTATTATGAATAAATCAATCAAAGTTTAATATCAATAATTCTCTAGTACTTCTCTTCTATTTTCTAATTGAGCCATCACACGCTTGAAGTGGTGCCCTATCCCGATACAACTCCTAACCGGGTCGTATCAATTGGCGCTTTCATTGAGAGCTCTCGTTGAGAGGGTTTACAATTAGGGTTCCAATTTAAAAAAAAAAAAAAAAAAAAAAAAAAAAAAAACTATTCATCGGCACTATTCACCCAGAAGTACTGTTCAGCGATCACTATTCACGGTACTGTTCATCGACCCACTGTTCATCGCGGGTACTATTCATCAGAGATTTTTTTTTTTTTTTTTTTTGAGTTATTAATCGCTTGAGTATTATTCATGGCATCCGGCGGCAGCAATCGGTTCGTAGAATACGCACTCTCTAAGCTCTTGCAAATGGGCACGGTGGCTGAATATCAGAGTGAGTTTGTGGTACTTGCAAATCAAGTAACATGGATCTCTGAATCTTTACTTACATCGTTTTATATCTCCGGACTTAAACTGAAGTTACAAATAGAACTGTTGAGGGCAAGGCCTACAACTTTAGGAGAAGCCTTTTCCTTAGCCGATATAGTCGAGGCTCGTTTTGAGGCAATTAAAGAAAGGGAAAAAGAGTATATAATTGAAAAGAAATTAGATGCCATTCCATCATTACAAAGTGAATTCGCTTCATCTGAGATTAAAAGGTCGTTAGATGCTGATGAATATATTGGTGTTGATGTGGTCAATAACGCGATAGATGTTGTTTTCGATATTGGTGAGAGTAATGAAGTTCATAACAAGTTTGAAGAATTTTCGGAAAATAAGAAAAGTATAGAAGAGATTGTTGTGGGTGGTCGTGAATTTGATGGTCGTTTGGGCGAAATAAATTTGAATTTAAGCGAGGAATTAGCGGATTCTCAATCGACATATTCTTCGTATCACATTGAAGGCAAGGTGATTTTTGAAGGAGTGGGGAATGTTACGGAATGGGTAGCGGAAGGCGGAAGAATAGTGTTGTGTTATGTCCAAGTTAGTGGAAGGCGGAAGAGGAAAAAGGTGTTGGTTGTGGTAGCGGAAGGAGAACTACGGGAGTTGTAGATAGGAGTAGGATTGGGATTAGGATATGGGATCCCGGAATCAAGAGAAATTTTTCAAGACCACACCTTGAGGACAAGGTGATTTCGAAGGAGTGGGGAATGATACGCCCCGGGCTTTATGCCATTTTATATTTATTTAGGATATATGTCTTTGTGTCGTATTAGGAAAGTGTCATGTTTAGATATATCTTTATGTTTGACTTGTTTTACAAGCTAGGGTTATTCGGTTATATATACCGAATCATTATTATGAATAAATCAATCAAAGTTTAATATCAATAATTCTCTAGTACTTCTCTTTTATTTTCTGACGGAGCCAGCACACGCTTGAAGTGGTGCCCTATCCCGATACAACCCCTAACCGGGTCGTATCAGTATAAAACGGAAGGAAGAGAGATGGAGAGGGAAAAACGAGTGAAGTAAAGAGGAGAAGAATAAAAAATATATTTTTTTATCTTGTGTTCCCGAGTTGGAAAGGAAAGAGAATGAAGTAACAAAAAAAGAGCTTTAAAATCAACTTCACTCCATTTCATCTCAATTTGGGAAGTAAATTAGGAGAGTAATTTTGATGTAATTTACCACCCTTTACTTTTTTCTCCCCTTCCAAAAAATCTCTGAAACACAATTTTTTTTTATTATCATCCTAAACCTTTCCCTTTTACTCCAAAAAATAAACTCGGAAACAGAGTGTTAATCACGACATAACAAGAACCTTCCGCTCATCCTAAATTTTGTTTATATAAGGCAACTTGTTCAAGCCTATTTTTCTTTTGGAATTTAGCATGACCGAAAATTGTTCTAAAATCCAACTTGTTCGAAACTAAAAGCCAATAAACGACACATCTCAGAAAGTAAAAAAGCCATGAAGTTTCCTATAAAACAAAATAAAAATAAAAATAAAATAAAAATAAAGGAACGAAACAGTAATAACTTGGGCAAAATTTAGAAAAGCATGAAGGACACCAAAAGCTTTTAAAAACGCGTAATTTTTTTTTTTTTTTTTTTTGAACGGCAAAGTGAAATAAAACACGCTAGAAAAAAACTAGCAACTTATACAAAGGAATGCAACATTGGGTTTTGAAGCCACAATGTCCATGGGATGTTATGTTTTTTACATCTACTCGAAAACCATTGAAAAGAGTTAAAGTTTTTAATCAGATGTTCTGTTTCAAGCATTGTTTTTAATCAGATGTTTTAAACATTTTCAAAACGTAATAAAGATAAAATACATGTTATAATCAGCATTTCTCAAATCTCAACACACAAGTCGTGATAAGTTTCATTTGTCACATATATTTTTGATAACTGATTCACATTCTTTAACTGAGGGTCTTTATGACAGACAATTTACTTTGGTGAATGCTAGAATGAAGTGTCAGGTGAAGATCGAGTGAAATGAACGTGACCAACACCATTTTTTGGTCCAATCTAATCTTCCTATGACTGTGACTTGCCAACCTACACCAAATTCACTTCTATGGCATTTATCGTCTAACATTTGTGCCTTTCTGCTCCAAATGGATAAGCTGCAAAACTAATGCTAGGACAGGTTACACAGATTAAGATCGAGCTTTAATAGTCCATTAAGGGCATGATTCACAATTTATATCAGTGTGTACCTAAAAACGGGTAAATGGAAGACATTTTTTTCATTCAGGTTACTCGGGAGGGCGAGTCTTGTGAGGACATCACTCATCTTACTATTACTATGTCACTTTCGTGATGGTTTATGAAAATGAAAAAAACTTAATATTATAAAATGCATTACAAACTTTTTAAAATGGAATTCGCAAAGAATTATACCAACTCTAAACGCTTCAAGTCACAATCAATGTTCGAGTTGATCTTTCATGAATCTTCATCATAACCAGATTCGATAAGCTGGCACATGGTAGGGATCCATAATAGGTAATTACAGTAATCATTCAGCTCATATCCTGGTTAATGGTTGTTATGACTTGTATCGGTCTTCACATTTGCTCTTAACTAGATAAACTTTTAACAAACATTTAAAGTTAAATAAGCACATGCAGAGTTTGAATCTGTTTTAAAGTTGAACTAGTTATAATAACTGCGCTTGCACGGATTTTTTTAAATTTTTGTTAAATGATATATTTTTATTTATTAAAAAACAAATAATTTAATTTTTGTTTTGTTTGATTTATGATTTTTAATTATATTTGTTTATTATTAAAGATAATCATTTAAAAAGTGTAATCATATTATTAGTTGTATCTTATATATATTTTTTGTATTTATCATCTACTGGTATAGTATATCAACAAAATGAATTTATAAATTTTTAACTTAAAAAATAATAATTAAAATATTACCTAATAAAGAAATAATATGTTTTTTAAAATACGAAAGTCCCCACTAGGGGTTTTGTAGATAACAACGGGTTAATAAGGTTCCGTTTTTTTTTTTTTTTTTTTTTTTTTTTTTTTTTTTTTTTTTTTTTACGACAAGTTGACAACTATCTATCTCAAATATATACACCACAAATCTATCTCACATGTCTTAAACATAACTTGAACCCACAACCATTTGATTGATAAATTTCTTACACAACATAAGCTACCATTACGATATTCCGAAAGATAAGATGGCTTTCGGTTTCATAATTTCATTACCCATATATTGGTTCTTAGTTCCATTTCATGTACATCAATAACACAGGCTATATACATAACATAAAAAAAAAAAAAAAAAAAAAAAAAAAAAAAAAAAAAAAGTAAGAGTATGTTACATCAAAAATATTACCCGTAATAGAATATTGTGTAAGTGTAGCAAAATCTGTATATTGCTACAAAATATACAAATACATAGAATAGTGTAGAATTGGCCTTGAGCCCAAATAGAATCAAATACAAAACAAATCCATAACAAGTATTAGATTTTATTTGGGCTCAAGCCCGGTTCTAGACTATTCTATATAATTGTATATTTTGTATCGGTTTCACAATAATGCAATATACAGATTTACCACACTTACATGCAGAGTTGTAAAAATCGCGCCTAGGCGCTAAATCGCACGAGGCTCTAGCCTTAGGGATTTTTTTGGATCGAGGCTCACGACATGCATGAATCCCACAAGAATCGCGCGATTTGGGGATTTTTGCGCCTTTGCGCCTCGGAGATGTAACGGGTTTTTGGGCTTTTTTTTTTTCTAAATATTAAGATAAGATACACGGGCCTTATAAGTTATATGCATGGGCCTTTTAAGTCATGGTTAGTATTTTTAGGATTTGTAAATTTGAATTGATTTTATGTTTATTTTTATTGATTGAAATTTTATTTAAGAAGTTACTTTATTTCATTAAGTATTTTCTTTACGACATATTATCATGAAAATGTAGCATTGTGCCTTGAATATTAATACGTTGCTTGCTTGATATTTTGGGTTAAATTGTGAGCTTTGTTAGATGTAAGTCTACAAGTGTAGGAAACAAGCATATTTAGTCTGATATGGATTTTAAAATCTATATGTCATCGAACCAAAGAGTTGATCCGTTTGAGAAGTGACAAATGATACATTTTAATCTTTATAATGGCAATATGTGTCATGTATTAGTATTTTAACGGTATTTTGTGTTATTTAAGCTACATAAATGGTCAAATATGTTATAAAAACCTTAATGTATTTAGTGCGCATCGCATTCATGAATCCCGCGCCTTAGAATGCGCCTCGACTCGAGGCTCTTTGCCCCCTTTGCGCCTTAGTGCGCCTTGAGCCTTTCAAAACTATGCTTACATGTTGCACTTACCATTGTTTACCACACTTACCATTGTTTGTACGTACAGTTCTAAAAGTAAATGTTATCTCTTGCAAAATAGAAATCGTGAGAAAAATGACACTAATTGATTTGTTCACTGGTATGAGATAATTCATTCTAATTCAGAACAAAATTCTAAAACGAAGAGTGACTACTAATTTCTGCTCGTAGTTCCTCTATTGTTAGTTCATGATACAAGGATTTGAGGTTAAGGGAGCCGAACTTTGTTATAAAATAGCGATGATATAAACCGAACAATGTAACAGTATATGATAATTAGCAAAATACAAAATATCTTTGAAATAGAACAACTTACATTTTAACAAGCACACAAACTCTACTAAAAAAAACTCTAAATATTGTGACAACCTTAAGTAGTAGTAATATGGTGTGTCATGAACCAAGCCGCTAGTATCGCATAATTAGTGCATAAACACATAAGAGGTGAATATCGATACAAGATTCAGTTCTATTTGGATGTTAGTTAGCATCGGGTGTCATGGCTAATATTTTTTTAGCTATTTGAGCCTCACCGGATGTCACATCATTTTAACACTCATACTTCAAAATACTCATTCACTCACAACTAAACACAACTTATTTATTTAGGCCCCACCCACCCCCAACTTCACTCACAGCTTTTCCACTTTCATTTTGTCTTTTCCTCGTCGAATTTGTGGCGAAATGGGAAACGGCAAGAAGCAATGGTGTTGTGGCGAGATTTCGACGTTGCCGAAATAGGTGACACGTTGAATTCGGCGACCCAATTCGTTGCCACACCCGATCCTCTTAACTTTACCATATATCCCGAAATATATCGACTTACAAATTTAATTTGAACCTTTAGTTTAATATATGTTTAAGAAATAAAGAATATTCTAAACCAAACGTGTATTTACTTTGAAAAATTTGATAACAAAAACTTAAAACGATACATGTGATCGTCCAACATCAATCTAAAACGTGAAAGATGATGAAATCATCAGAAAGTATCAAAAGTATTTGGTATTGAAAATTGACAAATTGTTATGGTAAGCAAGAGTATCAAGTGAGATTAGGAGGGGCTCGCTATACATATATTATTAATCTTTGTGGACAATTTTGGGCTCTTGTACAGGTAAACCAGGCTTATTGGACGGGGCCTGGTACCTGCTACCCACCCCCTCTCTCTGCCCCTGACAATACATGTGTAATTGTGTATGTTTCAGAGACTAATGACTTAGGGAATCTCCAATGTGCTAAACCAAGCCTCTATCAACAATATTTTTTCACAAACTAACTCTTCTAAGAAGAACAAGAGATATATTTTAACAGAGTGATTGATTTAGAAAAAAACTAACAATGATTTATATAATATCAGGGAAAACCTAAAATTAACAAATGGGATTTTGATTTATAAATACGATAGTTGGATCTAAAAATTGAGTCGATTGTCCAATAAAAGTCAGAATCAAGATGATTTGGTCAACATTACAGTAATTTATTCAACTGTCAGATAAAAAAGAACTATAAAAATTGGGTCAAATAGCGAAAAAAGAAACTTAAAAAACCTAATCGTAAAATTTACTTTTACGGACTTAAGTTTAAAGGTGATTTATTTATTTATTTATTTATTGTTTTTGGGTAAAATATTTATTTTTTGTTTTGGGTAAAAGGTTTCCCAGGTAAAATAAAGTTTAAAGTTACTAATTTTCATAATTTTTTAATAACTTTATAAATTTAACAAATACCCGCTAGACTTTATGTTTGTTTCTTAAAAAATAACGTTTATTATTATTGTTGTTTATAAACATTAGCATATTTAATGTATAGCACGTGATTATAAATATTTAAATGAAGCACAGGTTACTTTGATATGCGAATAAATGCATGAAATTGTACGCAACTACAACTACATATACCGGTGACTTATGTAATTGAAAACTAATCTATTCTACATCCGCGTTTAATGACCTGTGCATACACGAGTTAAAAAATTAAATAAAGCTAAACATAAATTCTATTATTGGATATGCAAAATACGTATATGCACGAGATTATCAATATAAAAATGAAATATGAGTTACTTTGATATGCAAATTAATATACAACATTGTACACATAGCAACGACTCATGTAATTTCTCTTTGATATGCAAACTAAAATCAATTTAATGAGATCTTATTATAACATAATTTCACGTAACACCCGGCATACCTCAGCGGAGCACGGGAAAGAAAATTATCGTCTTCAACATTAAGTCATTAACCGTGTGTAAAATAATTGTTTGGTTTAAAAATAAAATAAAATAAAATAAAATAAAAAATAAAAATAAAAATAAATAATCATTGTTTCATGGGTTCGGACTTCGGTAATACGATTATGGGCCAGCGTAGCAGTTGGGCTTCCTATGCTTACCTTTCTGATTGGTCTATAATTTTTTGGACGCATAGAAAGAAGAACATGTTTTGTCGTTTTGACATGTTAACTTGTTAATAAGTAGCAATGTCATGAATAACATATACTATATGAATTAAAATTGGGAAGATTCTGAGAGCAAACAAAAAATAAGCTTTTTACTTAAGAATGACTATAACTTGAACCGTACCTTGAACGAAAAACGACTTATATCATCACTTGAATAACATAAACCTAAATACTGTTGCTTTAGCTCTTGAAGTAAAAAAATATTGCAAACAATCTAATCAAGTGACTACAACGGTGAGTTATAATATTTGGACTTATAAACCGATACGAGCCTGTTGGAACCTCGAACGGTAGGGCTGGCTCTTGATACCAATTGATACGAACCTATCCCATACTAGGCTCGTATCGGTTCATAAGTCCAAATGTAGAACTCACGCAAAAAGCTAGCCTGTAAGAGGAGGGGCACCTAGACTTATAAACCATCACCCAATCCCATACTTGGGCGATGTGGGATCGTAACAACGGTTTAAAGTAAAAAAATAAAAAATAAAAAATAAAAAAAATTAAACATACTAGCCGTAGCATTCAAAAGAAAAAGAAAAAAAATTAACACATTCTAAATACCCACATCAAACCCATTTTCAAACACACACTTTCAAACACAATTCAAACAATAAATCAAACACAAAACAAATGGCTTGTAAACTTCCCCACAACGCCAAACAAATCGAAAACTATGTCAAAAAACAAGCTAAAAAAGACGACAAGGAACGCCAAGAGGCTATTGTCGAAGTGATTAAAAAGTTTGAACTCGCAAAGGCACTTAAAAGACATTTGAGAGAACGATACGTTGAGTGCAACGACATCTCTGACGACAGAAAATATGCGATTGACCAATTTTTGTACGATGAATATCGCAAAGACGCTGCCGTTGTTGAGACTTTGTGTTCTTGTGTGAATCAAATACAAGACCAAATCTCCAACAAGATAAGTTGGAGTTTTGAGGAAAATGTCCAAGCTGCTGCCGTTGAGGAACAACAACAACAACAACAACAACAACAACAACAACAACAACAATAACAACAATTTGTGCAAGGTGCATCAAGTTTATCTGCACCAAGAGTTGTTGAGCAACAACAACAGCAACCTCATCTGGATCACTTTCAGCTAAGTTTTGAGGAAAATGTGGCAGCTGATGATGATGACTGGAACTCTGAGAAGGAGCGGGAGCTGAGTAGGTTGGAAGCTCAGTTAGATGCAGAGAAGTTTGCGAGGTTCTCTGCGTATCAGGACGGTTTCGACTCCGAAAACTTTCAAACCTGGGATCACCCGGACTACAACTGAAGTTTTAATTATTAAGTTTGTAGTTTAGTTATTAAGTTTTAATTATTATGTAATGTTTTCAATCGATGTACTATTTTAATTATTAATGAAATTAATGTTTTATTAAGTTTGTAGTTAAAAAAAATTTGAACTTGGTCGCCCTTACTAGGGCATCCAATCGCCTTGGCAAGGAAAAATAGGGAGATTAAATCCCCTTACTGTGTCCAGCCTTAGGCTGAGTTTTGCATTGAAAAAACACTAATCATTCATGTGTAGATTTAGACAGATGCATATAGGCAGACAGACAGATGCAGATAAAACCAAGCGGAACTAGAACATGCTATTAATGCCGAGATGCTACACATAACTACTCAAGAAATAGTCTGATTAGTTAAAACTATAACATCATTATCACCAACACTAAACCAATTTCCAATACATTACCAATACCGATACCGATACCGATACCGATACCAATACCAAACACAACCAATCGAAATCCATAAACATTCAGATGAAACCAGTTGCAACCATAAACTAGAACAAGGTTAATCAAATCTTCATACGAAATCAAACCAGATCTCTCCATACCGAAGCAAACTAAATTAAATGAAACCTCAATATTATATAACATACCAATCCACGAACTAACCAATCTTCCAACTTTAAATGGGCGTTTGGTTCACATAATGTTTTGGAAGGAATTATAATCTTTGGAAGGAATTGTAATTTAACGTAATTATAATTTAAAGAATTGGAATGTGATGTAATTGTAATTGATGAAAGCGGTCAATATGTTTGATTGACTCGCAACGTAATGAAAATCCTATGCTTTTTTGTCTATTTCTCATGCAAATGTGTATTTCAATTTATAGGAATGAGTACTCAAGTCAATCGAATTATGAGAATTAATCGGCACATTAATCTTCTCATAATGTTCCTCCATTATAGCAATAGTGGTTACAATTTATTTTTTTTTACAAAAATTAAAAAGTTAATATAATAATAATAATAATAATAATAATAATAACTATGTTTTAATATGGATTCTCTCACTTGATGTAATTGAAGTCAGTAAATTATAATTACAACGCAAACCAAACGCGATTGAAATGTAATTCAAATTACAATTACAACAGATTACAATGAATTATAGCGAACCAAACGCCCCTGAGTTACACAATAATTTACTAGTCTTCACAAAATCACATGCCATTACTTTTGTGCCAATAACTAATCAAACCAATGCTTCAAGTTCATAAAACAAATTAAATCAACCGACCCACTAAAGTTTTACACCAATCAAAAGGCTAGAAAACAACTTACCTTTTTTTTTTTTTTTTTTTTTTTTTTTTTTTTTTTTTTTTACATCTGGCAGCCGACGATTCGACAAACAAGTGCAGACCAAGCATACTCACAGACAGATTAGTAATATACAGTCGACATCAGATTTTGATGTAAACATTTTTTTTCTTTTACATAGCTCTTGATATCATGTATATTTCAAAGGAATACTGAAAACACATATTATCTAATTCAATAAACTATAGAGATTACATGACACTAAATAGAAAATTAATTAATATAAACCTAACAACTAAAGGGTCAAACCTAACGGGCTTGCGGACATTTATTATCTAACAATTACTTGTATATTTTTTGTGTAGAATTATAGTCAATTGAATACAAAAATAAGAAATGCTACATCCACTCACAAATTTCACATAAATCACCCACACGCTGAGATGTCATTCACTAATTGGTGGTATGAGAGATAAGAGAGAGAAATTGTAATAATCTCCACCAATGAGTGGGTGACACCTCAGCGTGTGGGTGATTTATGTGGAATTTGTGAGTAGATGTAGCATTCCTCTACAAAAATTGTAGTCAAACTATCCTCAAATAATAAATATTGTTTAGGATGTATACAATTTTAAAAAATAAGATGATTTATACACTCATCAATTGATTGAAACACTCTAATTAATTGTATTTAGACTTTTATACCCTTATATGAGTGAAGGTGTAAGAGTAACTGTAAAAGCATAAATATCCAAACACAATGAATTGGAGTCCTAATCATTTTATAAAGTGTGAATCACCTCCTAAAAAAAAAAAAAAGAAAAAGAAAAAAAAAAAAAAAAAAAAAGGAATAGTTTTTCTCTTTCAGGAATATTCGAAACTGCATAAGGTTAAAAAATGGCACAAGTGTAAACCATACCCCACACGCCCTTTGCGAGGTGAGTTTTCATCATTTGGGTTTCTATCAAAAGTTCACAACAATAGAATTCATATGCTTTTTCCGTTTCTCGGTTTTACAACAAAGTCATAAATGGATTTTAAGGTTTTTTACTCCAAATAAGTTATTTAGGGTGCGTTTATTTTGAGGGTATGAATTGGGTTTGATGTTGTTTTGACATAAATTGCATGTTTGGTTATCTCTTTTAATTAAGGGAATAATTGTTCGGAATCAAAATTGATAGTTAGCTATTTTGAGTGGTTTTGCATGAATTTCTAATTTTTGTGGGCCATTGTTTTTTTTACTCTCTTTATATATGTGGGACCTCCACAATATATAGTATATTTTTTTGTTTTTCTTTCTATCAAATAATATTATTTTATTTAAAATTTATACTAAAATATATTTAATTAAATATAAATTTTCTCTCCTAAACCTAAATCAAATCTAAATCTTATACAAAATCCAAATCCTAATCCAAACCCACTTATAAACCAAACGGACCATTATTTAATGAGAAAATTTTATATATCCTCAACTTAAACTTTATATTTTTATATTTACCCGACCAAAACTAATAATGACATATGTACCCAATCAAAATATCAATTTGGGATATTTACCCATTTCTTTTTGGAACTCGTTAAAATAATTTATGTTATAAAATTCCTGTAAAAAACAGAAAAGGGTTGAATAGTTTCACCGTTTAGAATTACGTTTTAAACTGTTTTTAATTGTGTTATATTCTTTTTGTAAAACCGTTAGATTTAATAGTTATGTGAGATCTCTATACACACTAATAATATGTAAAGTAAGGAAAGTAAGAGTAAGAGATAAGGAAAGAACACAACCGCACATAGACGTCGAGATTTATAGTGGTTCGGCACGAAGCTCACTTTTCGCCCCTACTCCACTCCCCGAGTATCACACTTGAGAGTTCACAATCACTATGTCAACACACTCCCTTCTGGCGGAGCAAACCGTACACAAATCTTACACCGAGTTTTACGACACTAAGCGGAATGTCGAGTCCTAATCCTAGCTAGGACCAATCAACACCAAGCCCACGTGGCTACACGAACAAGCACTCTTATCCACTTGGATTCACACAATCCAAGTCTTCACACGGACGATCACCCTGTCCAAATCTTCACACGGAAGATCACCCCGTCTAAGTCTTCACACGGACGATCACCCCGTCCACTTGAATCTTTACCCGATCCAAATCTTCGCAAACCTTCACTAGGTCCAAATCTTCACTTCTTGGACTCACACCTAAGTCCAAGTCTTCACACAAGCTGACACGACGACTCGAACAACTGATCCAATTTGAGTACCTCTACAGGATAGACCTCAACAGAAAATTGAAGAGTAACGGCAGTCCTAATCTAGATACACCACTTCACGGACTCACACTTTGTCTAGATTTGTCCTAACAAACCTAATCATGACTCACACACAAGTCGAATACATAAATTCACACTTATTACAACTTAGAGAGTTTGGGGGAAGAAGAGAATCATAACACTAGTTACGTTTGTGTGTGATGACTCTAACCCTTCGTTTCTTGACGAATACAAGTGTTATTCTCTTGCATTTTGATATAGAGGGTGATGGGATCACTGATAATCACATACCGACATGTTATAATGATTGAAAGGGGGAAGAAAGAACAGAAAGTTTTGTGCAAAGATGGTTAGTTTTAAGAAAGAAACAATGCAGTATTTATAGCCATCAGGAGGGGCGGGGAAACGGTCCCTTAAAGCCAGATGGTCCTTTATATATATAAGGGACCGTCGACCTATTTCCTAGACCGTCCCGACAGACGCTCCTATTTTTTGTCTCGATGTGGCAAAAGTTTATCTGGTGAAAACTTATCTGATTTTAGGTGGGAAAACTAGTTGTTAGGAGATTTGAAATTAAAACTTATTTTCTTAATAAAATATTTCTTTTTAATTAGAAAAATACTTTTGTAAAAATGTCTTATCACATAAAAATGTGTTGTTTTGACAAAATAAAATCTTTGATCACTTTACTAATGTCGGTATCGTGTTTGTTCATACCTGAAGTGATGTTGTAGTCGATACTTTGTCGAAATGATTTTTCTTGGTTAAAAACTTATCAAATGTAGTTTTACGTATCGTGTTTTTATATTTTGTGATTATCAAAACGTATAGAGTTCGAATAATGCAAATAATGTTTTTGACATTATTTGTATTAACAATTCCCATTGTACCCCTAAGAAGGGTGGCAGTGGGGGTGGCATGGCTCACCGGCAAGGCCATGCCGGCGGCAAACACCGCCGCCACCCCACCGGCAAGGCTAGCGGCAAGAGTTGAGCGGCAATTTTTGCTTCCGAAGCATGGGAATTCCTATGCAAAATGTTACCGTTGATAATTAAATGAAATAGACGTTGGGGATGGAATGGAGCGTGTATTGGGCCAAAAAAAAAAAAAAAAAAAATTCCCCTATATATATTCAACAAACACATACATTTTTATCACAAATAATCCAATTCACATATACAAAATTCACATATTCTTACAATGTCTTCTTCTTCGTCCAAATCATTAGTGAGTCCCCCCGGCGAATTGTCCGAACTAGTGCCATCCGGTAGCACCCTAGAAACCTTATTAGCCGCGTACGATGCAATTGACGACACGGCAAGCTCTACCGAAAGTCGGGAGTATGTAACTCGTTTTCGTGAACAAGCTTTACGAACCCTTATGAATGATTATTTCGTTGAACGTCCAAAGTTTAACGACGAACGTTTTTGTGAACGGTTTCGTATGAATAAAAGCTTGTTTTTAAGAGTTGTTGCTGATGTTGAAGCGAATTTCGAATGGTTTCAAGAGGGCTTAGATGCGAGGGGAAAAAAAAGTTTCACGGCATTACAAAAATGCACATCGGCCATTAGGCAACTCGCAACGGGTGAACCTCCAGATAGATTTGATGACTATTTAAACATGGCGCGCCGAACGTCAGGTGAAATATTTTTTAAACTTATTGTTATTAATTTTTTTATAAAGTTAGTGTTATATATATTTTTTTATGTTATTGTTATTAATTTTTTTATAAAGTTAGCGTTATATATATATTTTTTTATGTTATTGTTATTTATTTGTTTATAAAGTTAGCGTTATATATATATATATATATTTTTTAAGTTATTGTTATTAATTTTTTTATAGGAGAATGCCTTGATCATTTTTGCCAAGCGATTATTCAATTATATGGTCGAGAGTTCTTACGTAGGCCTACATCTCATGACATTGCACGCTTATACGAGTTCCATGAAGATCAACATCACATTCCTGGAATGCTTGGTAGCATTGATTGTACCCATTTCCATTGGCGTAATTGTCCTAGACATTTGAAAGGTCAATATAAGCGAGGTGATCATCAATACCCAACTATTATGCTTGAAGCCGTCGCTTCTTACGATTTGTGGATTTGGCATTCGTTTTTTGGTCCTCCCGGTGCAAACAACGATATCAATGTTTTGAATCAGTCACCATTGTATCTTACGGAGCGAAACGGAACGGCAGCAAATAGTTCATTTCATGTAAATGGACGGTTTTACAAACGTGGTTATTATCTTACCGATGGAATCTATCCTACATGGTCAACGTTTGTTAAAGCATACAAGCATCCGGTTGAATTGAATGAAAAGAGATTTAAAAGGCTACAAGAGTCTGCAAGAAAAGATATCGAGCGAGCTTTTGGTCGTCTTAAAAATAAGTGGATGATTCTTGCTCGTCCTCTCCGGACAATGTCGGTTGAAAAGATTCGACAAATCGTTTATACGTGTATCATATTTCACAATATGATTTTAAAAGACGATGGGATGGCAATATCACCGGTTCATATAATGGATCCGCCAGTCGCGCCAGTTTATGACGATACTGTATTACCGGAGTTAATCGACGAACAAATGCATTACCGACTCCTATATAATCTTACGGACCACGTAGATGCTCAAAACTTAACATATCTCGATGATTAGTTATTTCATTTTTTTTAAATAATGTAATTTTCTTTTAATTATGTTTTTTTTAAGTATTATGTAATTTTCTTTTAGTTATTAATGAAATATTTATGTTTTAATTAAATTGTTTAATTTAATTAATTAAAAAAAAAGTTGGGAGGTATGAAAAAGGCATGATTGCCACTAAAATGGGGTTGAGAGGTATGGAAAAAGTATGAATGAGGTGAAATGAGGTGGAATGATATTATTGGTGGATTTCAGAGGTATGGATGTTTTCAGAAGCATGACTGCCAGTGTCCTAAGGGCATCCACTATGATGGACCTTTTAAAAGGTTTATAAAATTGCCACATCTTACATTGTCATTAATTCTTAAAACTTTTCATACTATGAACCTATTCCTACTATGGTTAAAGCTTTTAAGATTTATAAATTGTTCCAACATAAATTAATGCTATTAAATCAAAAAATGATAATAAACACTTCTTGGACCTCTCCAAAATCCTAGACCTATTCATGTCACCTAGACATGAAATGGTTCCTCACTATGGTACAAAAAATCTTGGACCTCTTCATAAGTTTTTAGACCTATTCTTGAAACACCATAGTGGATGTTCTAATAACTTAATAAAGAAATTGATCTTGAATAAATTCTTATCATCATCTGATGATAGTCTCTATCGAAAAGTGCAGCTCCATAACATGTGAAAATCAAGATATACGTCTGTACAAGCTTTGCAATACTCTGGTTTTGTGCGAAAAAGTTGAATAACAATAAACATGGAACACTTTACCATTTAGTTACATAGTGCAGAATAATAGTTAAAACCTTGAAACATTATGGAAAAATTGCTAACTTTTGATAATAATTTATTTTATTTCATCGGCAAATTGTCATAATACGTGATAAAAACCAACTAACATCAGAACATTAAATTTAACACATAACTACAAAACAAATAAGGTTATATGACAATCTTGATCATGTAAATGTGATCACGCAGTCATTCAAGCACCATTTTAATTTCCGTGTAAACCTAGATTAAAAGGGGAAAGGGAGGGAATATTTCCCGCTTATTAATAAGTGTATAACAGTCAACATTATTTTGGAAAATATTTATTATTAATTTTATAAATCTTAAAAACAATTAAATTAGTAATATGGGTAAATATGACAAATTATTATTTAAATTGGATATATATGTCATTATGAGTTTTGATTGGGTAAATATGATAATATAAGTTTTAAGTTAGGAATATATGACATTATCCCTTATTTATTTATTTATTTATTTATGTAACAGCTTTTATAGGTAAGAGAACATAGTTTTATTCTCCAATAATTTGAGCATGCTTAAGTTTTTGAAACATATACTTGATAATAGGCTTCCAAATAATGGGTATTATTATTGATTTGAAGTATTACTGAAAACTCCGAATAATGGGTATTGTTGTTAAACTTGGAGTAAACCAATTTGGTTAAAAGCATCTTGGGTCATTTGTAAAAGTGGTTGTGGGGAAGCTTGTTTTAGGAAAAGCTTGTTTTATATGGTTGTTGTTGGGAAGTATTGGGCAAAGTTGGGAAATGATGTGTGTTGTGAAGAACTAAAATTGGCAGATGATGATGTTACGGGTTGTGGTGAACTCGAATTACTGGAAGAAGTCGGGTTGAATAAACTGTTGATGATCCAATCATTGCTTTGGTTATTCATGTTTGTTGAATGTGATTGAAAGTGTATGTGAAAGTGTATGAACTGGGAAAAAATTGCTTGCGTTTGGTTGTTTGTGTATTAAAAGTAAATATTTATTGAAAGAAAAGACCAAAGAGCCACTTAGGATATAGATGTTAGATTAATAAAAAAGCCAATTTTGGGCATAACGCTGCACCCATAACGAACCTACAACGACACAAACGGTGCAGTTGGCGGCAATATAAGTACCAAAAATGTGCCTTTAATGTTGCTACAAGCCAGTGCACCGAGCACTCTCATATCAATATAATTATTTTATTAGTAAACTTTGTAAAAGAAATTTAATGTGACTTTTTTGCATTTGGTAACTTATTTTTTATGGCAAAAGTTACAAAACAACTTGATACATACTTTGGTTATCGCTACTCATATACGAGTATCAAATTATTTTGGTGTGGCTTGAGTAGCACTTTGTATTGGGTTCTTATTTCTATGAAAAATAAAAAGTCTGGCCATAAAATACATGTTGTCATAAGTCATAACATTAAGTGTAATGGTGTTCACAGATGATCGTATACACCAAGGTTGTCAGGATCGCGATCCTGATCGTAGGATCGCACGATCCTACGATCCCACACTCAAAAAACGATCAGGATCTTAACGGGATCTTAAATCAGGTAGGATCGTTCAGGATCGTAGGATCGTGGGATCGTTTACGATCCGATCCTGTTGCTAACCCTTTTTTTTTTACTTTTTTTTCCTATGCGAAGCATTTAAGCCCATGTTTGATTCAAAAATCCCAATCACAATCACTAATTCATTGTTTTTCACTACTGACCATTCGGTTTAAAGTGACAGATGCTCATTATAGGAAATTAGCATTAGCATTGGCTAAATTAAGTACGAAATTATTACGATAATGACTAACAATATTTTCATGACAACTACATGCTACTTTTACCAACACACATATGATTTATTAATTTATATTAAGTCTTGCGTATGTACATTTCAAATAGTATAAACTAAAAACTAGTTTATTTATTGTTCACCACGAAGCAAATTTTAAAGTATGGGCATTCTTTTTATTAAAAAAAAAAAAAAAAAAAAAAAAAAAAAAAAAAAAACAACTAATTCTTAATTGAAATACACCAAAAATCTCAGTTTCTTCTTTGATAATTGCTAGTTTGCACCATCGCTAGTTTATAAACTTTTATTATGACTATGTCTGTATTTCCTTTGTATCGAACATCATTATTTAATGATTGAAACATGAGTGGTGCACATATGTAGTATCTCTTTTATATCCAAATTGCTCATTTAGCGATTGAAACATGAAGTAACTTTGTGCAAGTATATATTGCAATATATCTAATGTTTTACTAATACGGTATTTGAACAAGGAACTTATTGTTTTAGCATCTATTTATATTCGTTTATCATATAAAAATATATATAAGTATAGAAATACAACCCCTATGCAAAAATACATACATTTTCATAGGATCTTACGATCCCGATCCGATCCTACGATCACGATTTTGCAAAGCCAAAAACGATCCTAGGTAGGATCCCGATCCTGACAACCTTGGTATACACCATTCACATAACCGACAACTCACTACAACCTTTTGTTAGAGTTTAACAATTAAATAGCACGTATTGCGGAAGCTAGGATCAAGTATAACACATAAATATTAACTAAAACATAAATAGTAAACGTACCCGATGCACTTCAAATTAACCTTGATTCTTGTACAAATAGATCAATGATAAACTCCTTACCGTTTTGCTTATCGATCTCTTGATAATTACCAAAGTAAGTAATTACCTCGTTCTTGTACACACAAACTACCAACGAATAAAGGTTTGATGCAAGTAAACAAAACACTTAGTTTTTTACCTTAGAAAAATCGATCCAAACCCTAAGGTGGGGAGTGAACCGATCGGCTAAGAAAGAAACACAAGAGAGAAAAGATTTAGGGTTAGTGTGTGTGCACAAAAGATGTGAAACCCTAATCCTTGGCCTTGTATATATACTAAATGAATCTTGGAGCACAAGTAAAGCATGAGTCGACCCATGGGATGGGCTTCGACCGGCCATAGCACCCACAAGGGTGTTTCTAGATCTTTCTTGACTCCCAAGTTACACTCTAGTCCTTATCTTTCGTTACTAACGATAGTTAGTCCATACGGTTAATAACTAACGACCATTTAGTACATTAAGTGTTTATAAATATATATATTCGATACATTTAATATATATATATATATATATATATATATATATATATATATATATATATATATATATATATATATATATTTTACATTATTCTTGTTTGTAAAGTGTGCAATCCCGATGTCTCGGGTTCGATACTAGACATTTACATATTAATGTTTATACGCAACATTTAACAGCTCCCACTCGTATATTCATTAATAGTAAAATGACATTGGTTAGCGTCTTGCAACACTCCAATGCCCCTAGTTCAATCCGAGCTAGGTTTCCTGAAAAACCTTTAATGATTCATCATTATAATTATCCTTTCATTACTAATACCACATTAATAAAGATGTGAGGTTCTTTATTAAATTTCTGTTTCTCGTCTCTTTATGATTGAACAAAATTATCAAAACATCTGAACGTATTCCAGATAAACTTTGGGCATGGCCATGCAAACATTTTGTCAACCCTACGAGGGGCCCAGCAGTATTAAACTTCTAAACAAATCAGAAGGAATAAATTCTTTCTTGACTACAAGAATAACCCATGAACTTTGCAACACTTCTGAAAACAACCCTTATATCCCCCTGTTACGGTGAGCGGTAGATTGCTTCACAAAAATGCACTACATCCATGACTCTTATCTGGTATCTCAAGTCTGAGGATAACTTTAAATATGATTCTCACATTAAATATTAAATCATATTGTTGGGATAAGTCCAATATTCAATTCATCGAATATCATGTGAAATTGGTATGACTACGCATCAATATACTTTCAAGTATATCCTAAACCAATACTCAAATTTGTCTTAGTTTAATGATATTCCCATATCAATAATCGACAATGGACAATTTAGAATAATAATTTATTCATGGATCTTAAACATGCAAATATAGGATATATTATTAAGACAATGAATAAATAAACATAAAACATATTTTATTTCATTAAAATAATAATTGTACATTACATCCTTTATCCAAACACTAATCACAAATGGGCATGAAACTTTCAGCTAATCTAAGTCCTACACCTTCAGCATGCTTGTAAAGCTTGGTGCCAGGTAGAGGCTTTGTTAATTGATCTGCCAAGTTATCATCTGTGTGAACTTTGAGCATTTCGATTTCGCCTATTTCGACTTGTTCTCGAACATAGTGATGCTTAATCAGGAAATGTCTGGTGCCTTTCATGATTCCAGGCTCATTGGAAAATGTAATTGCAGCTGAGTTGTCACAATACATTTTAATAGGTCGTTGAATCGAAGGCATAACTCCAAGCCCTGAAACAAACTTCCTAATCCAAACAGCTTCCATTGCAGCTTCTGAAGCAGTTATATACTCACTTTCTGTAGCAGACATCGCTAGTACACTCTGCTTTCTGCTCCTCCAATCCACAGCTCCTCCATTAATGACAAAGACATAACCCGTCTGAGACTTCGTATCATCCTTATCACCTTTCCAAGAAGTATCGCAGTAACCTGTACCATCAAGTTCTGCTGATGGATTTCCCCCATAAACCAAGAACATATCTTTAGTATCCCTAAGGTACTTAAGAATATTCTTAACAGCTGTCCAGTGAGCTTCACCTAGATTCTGCTGATATCGACTGGTTAAATTCTGAGCAAACGCTACATCAGGCCTTGTACTTTTCACCGCATACATAATAGATCCCACAGCCGAAGCATAAAGAACTCTTTTCATGCGTTGCACCTCCGCAGGTGTTGAAGCACAAACCTTGTTGCTCAAGCCATGTTGTTCTTGCATCGGCAAATATCCTTTCTTGGAATTTTGCATATTGAATCTCTTCAATATTTTATCAATGTAAGCACTTTGGCTTAATCCAATTAATCGCTGAGATCTATCTCTATATATCTTGATTCCCAGAATAAATGCAGCTTCCCCTAAATCTTTCATAGAAAAACACTTTCCAAGATATGCCTTAACCTTTTGCAAACTTGGAATGTCGTTTCCCATGATCAATATGTCATCAACATATAATATAAGGAAAATTACATTACTCCCACTAACTTTGTGATATACACATGGCTCATCAAGATTTTGAGTGAATCCATACTTTTTAATTTCACCATCAAATCTCTTATTCCATTGTCGTGATGCTTGCTTTAATCCATAAATGGATCTTTTAAGCTTGCATACACGATTTGGGAATTCTGGATTTACATACCCCTCAGGCTGCGCCACATAGATGTCTTCATCTAGGCGACCATTTAAGAAGGCGGTTTTTACATCCATTTGCCAAATCTCATAGTCATAGTAAGCGGCTATGGCTATAAGAATCCTAATTGCCCTTATGTCGGCTATAGGAGAAAAGCTCTCCTCATAGTCAACACCAAAAGTTTGAGTATAGCCTTTAGCTACACAACGGGCCTTATAGGTGTGTACAACGCCATCCATGTCAGTCTTTTTCTTGTATAGCCATTTACTCCCAACTAGTTTGGCACCCGGAGGTAGGTCTACTTC
Source organism: Artemisia argyi (assembly GCA_030686995.1). NCBI lineage: Eukaryota > Viridiplantae > Streptophyta > Magnoliopsida > Asterales > Asteraceae > Artemisia > Artemisia argyi. Next base: position 35,787,419 of record CM060677.1, on the reverse strand, counting down.
TTCCCAGACATCATTGTCTTCCATGGATTGCATTTCCCCATCCATAGCTTCTTTCCATTTGGCCTTTTCAGGACCATTCATGGCAGCTTTATAACTTGTAGGCTCATCAAGATCACCCAGTATATTCTCATCACTCTCTACATTAAGACATAGACGAGTAGGAGCTTTTACTGGTCTTGTTGACCTACGAATGGGAATCACTTCAACTTCAGGTGGAGGACCTAAACTTTCAGGTTCTACCGGAAGTTGGTTAGTGTTTTTAAAAGGTGCTACATCTTCTTGACCGTCTTCCAGATCATATATTCTCCCACTGAATTCTTGAGAAATGAGCTCCCTTTCAAGGAAGTCTCCATACCTTGCAACAAATACTTTGTTTTCAGGTGGGTAATAAAAGTAGTATCCCATAGTTTCCTTAGGGTATCCTACGAAGATGCACTTCACAGATCTTTGTTGGAGTTTGTCTGCTGAGTCACGTTTAACATACGCCTCACAACCCCAGACCTTTAGATAAGACAAGTTAGGAGCTTTTCCAGTCCATAACTCATGTGGTGTCTTATCAACCTTCTTTGTTGGAACCATATTCAGAATGCGAACCGCAGATTCTAAGGCATAATCCCAAAACGAGAAAGGAAGAGTTGTTAGATTATACATAGATCGTATCATGTCTTGCAATGTACGATTCCTTCTTTCAGATACACCATTTTGTTGTGGAGTATATGGAGAAGTAAGGTGCTGGACAATTCCCTCCTTAGCTAAATAATCTATGAACTCCTGACTCAGGTATTCACCACCTCTATCGGATCGAAGAGCTTTAATCTTCTTTCCAAGTTGCAACTCTACTTCTGCTTTAAACACTTTGAATGTTTCAAATACCTCATGTTTATGTTTAAGTAAATAAACATAACCATAATGGCTGTAATCATCCGTAAATGTTAATAAGTAGCTAGCACCTCTCCTTGACACATGTCTAAGTGGTCCACACACATCTGTGTGAATAAGACCAAGTAGATCATTAGCCCTTTCAATCCTATTTTTAAAGGGTTTCTTAGTCATCTTCCCAGCAATGCAAGATTCGCATTTATCAAATGATTCATCATTGATCTTATTTAAAAGCCCATCATGTTGCAGCTTTTTCATGCGATCTTTGCCAATGTGAGCAAGTCGACAATGCCAAAGATAAGACGAATCCAGACCTTTCTTGATTCTCTTATTGTTGATGCTATACATTGAATTATTTGTAACAAAAGCATTATCATTATCATTCATATCAATTTCAAATACACCATTCACAGCAATAGCATTAAAATAAAAAACATCATTTAAAGAAACTGAAATTCCATTGCTAGAAATAGTATGATGAAAACCAAGGTTTAACAAACATGAAAATGAAATTACACCTCTAACAATTGACGGTGCATAATGACAATTATTTAAAGATAGTACTAAGCCCGAAGGCAACACTAAATTAAAAACTCCTATAGCTTCAACTCCTGCATGCGCTCCGTTACCAACGTGCAAGAATTGTTGTCCATAGGCCAGCTTTCTCTCAACTCTAAACCCCTACAAGGTATTGCAAATATGAATGCCATATCCCGTATCATATACCCATGAATTCAATTTAGGAGTAAGAGTGAATAATTCAATCATAAAGAACGCACCTGAAGTACTGGCTTTACCAGCTTCATTCTCCTGCTTCTTCTGTCGCAAGTCATGAATGTAGAGTGGGCAATTGCGCTTCCAATGGCCCTTTTCATGACAGTGGTGACAAGCCTGATCCTTCTTGTTTGGAGGATTTGTCTTGTTCTGCTTAGGCTGATGCTGTTTCATCTTTGGTTGTGGTTGATAGGCCATGACCTGCTTGCCTTTATCACCTTTACCTTTGCCTTTGTTCACATGTGATTTCTTCTGGATTCTCCCCCCATGAATTGCCAACACTTGTGGGGTAGGAGCCTTGACCTTGGCTGGTAGACTTTTCTCATAATCAACAAGCAATGTGAGTAATTCTGAGACTGTCTTCCCCGAGCAATGCATGTTGTAATTCTGCACAAAACCAGCAAAATCCCTGTTGAGGGATCTGTTGATCAAGTGCACTTGCACATTGTCGGGGTAACCAAAACCAATTCTGTGAAGTTAATCAAACGAATCTTTCATCTCATCCACATAATCAGCTACCGGTTTACCATCACCATGCTTGCAGTTGTGTAGCTTGTCGAGTTCATCATACAATTCAACTGCAGGTGGCTTCTCATAAGACTGCCTGAGGTTATCAAGCATATTCTTAGGAGAAGAGTACTCATACTTCTTTTGTAATTGAGCACTCATGCTAGTGAGCATTAAACAAGCAACCTCATTATACTTAGCATTTACCACCTTCCAAGCCGCCTTTGCTTCTGGTGTAGCAGTAGCTTCAGGCTCAGCTGGGCATTCTTCGGTCAAGAAGTCTAGCTTTCCGGACGCCCTCAAGACAATTCTGAGCGAACGGTGCCAGTCATTGAAATTCTTTCCAGTCAGTTTTTCTCTCTCAAGATGACTCTTGAAAGCAGAAATCATAGTTTGGTTATTGGGTTGAGCCATATCTACAGATAAAGTTCAAATATTAGTATTTTCGATAATCAATATCTTCAAGAAAATAAAATACCCAAGGCTATATTCATATAACCAACTAATTTTCTTGAAAATCTAGGATCCAACTTTACATAGATTCCACCACACCAGTTGATCTGCTAGTGGTGAAAGTATAAAAGTTGGTAATCTGTCGAACAATAATTGGTAAACAAGATTTCCAATTCCTAGATCATTATGGGATTTACATCAAATTGATTCATTAATTTGCATTGTAAGCATGTTTCATCCCATCTCATGCCTTAAGTTCTAGGTCTCACGCACAACTTAATTAAGTCGTCTACCTTAGAAACTGTAAAATTACAATTATGGTCTCACGCGTTAAAAGAATTTTACCTTGTTATAGTAATTTAGCCTAGGTCTCACGTTTACTAAATTAAAATCCAAGTGTTCCTTATAGATAGATGACATGTAACTTAAATTTTTAAGGGTATTAATTTTGATATGTCAATCAAAATATGTACAAAGATGCATGCACTCATCTTTATAACATAAGTTTTCATAAAAACTTTTTATATCCAATTCGTGAAATTAATACACAAAGTTTTACTTGAGGTTTATGCCAAAACCCTAAGATGACTTTCTACAATCATGATTTTAAAAGTAATTCGTTTAAGACATATTCAAGATTGTGATAACCAAGACAGACTCTAAGGCTCTTTTCTAAGCCTTCAAATCACGGTTATGAATATCATCTTAAAAGACTTAATTTTAAAAGCATACTTGTATAAAACATCAATCAAGCAAAAGTTTATGGATTCAATCTCAAAATTATGTAATAAAGTGTGAATTTTGCTAGTCTTGCCTGGGAGCTGATTACCGTGCGAATCGGACCACTAGCGGCACATAAGACCTTGCAAGATTCTTACTTTATCACATTAGGGTTTCACCATTATTAGTCCGTATTATTTTCTTTATAAAAACAACCCTTTTATTGCTTACAACAAGTCAAACTAAAAACAATAAAACAAGTATCAAAGAAAATCAAAACAACCAATAATAAATAAGTGAAACAATTAGCCACATGCAATCCATATTAGAAAAGATCCTAATAAAATCAATTCTAGGTATAATAATGCATGCAATCAACTAAGGCCTTCTCCTCTTAATGGAAGAGAGCCACATACATTGACGAATCAATTGCGTAGGCCAAAGCTAATTAACACACCACATAGCATATAAAATCGATTTTAAGATGTATTGGAGTCTTCCCCAATTTAAGATCTATCTTAAACATGTGATAACAAAACAAGATCCATGACAAACATGCATGTAAGTCACGGATTAAAACCTAACAATTAGCACATAGGTCACAAGATACGTTCAATTAACGGTTAAAGACCTAGGGTTTCTAGTGATTACATATAATCCAAGAAAACCACAAAACCCTAATTAGGGTTTCATGGGAAAATCGACCCCCCCAAAAATTAGGGTTAGGGTTTCGAAATTTTTTTAGAAAAAAAATAGGAAAAACCCTAGATAAAAAAAAACATGTATCTAAAACAATTAAAGATCCGGTTTTTATTACGTTTTAGTAATCAATTACATGTTATACATGGCTCGTGATGCCACTGTTAGAGTTTAACAATTAAATAGCACGTATTGCGGAAGCTAGGATCAAGTATAACACATAAATATTAACTAAAACATAAATAGTAAACGTACCCGATGCACTTCAAATTAACCTTGATTCTTGTACAAATAGATCAATGATAAACCCCTTACCATTTTGTTTATCGATCTCTTGATAATTACTAAAGTAAGTAATTACCTCGTTCTTGTACACACAAACTACCAACGAATAAAGGTTTGATGCAAGTAAAGAAAACACTTAGTTTTTTACCTTAGAAAAATCGATCAAAACCCTAAGGTGGGGAGTGAACCGATCGGCCAAGAAAGAAACACAAGAGAGAAAAGATTTAGGGTTAGTGTGTGTGCACAAAAGATGTGAAACCCTAATCCTTGGCCTTGTATATATACTAGATGAATCTTGGAGCACAAGTAAAGCATGGGTCGACCCATGGGATGGGCTTCGACCGGCCATAGCACCCACAAGGGTGTTTCTAGATCTTTCTTGACTCCCAAGTTACACTCTAGTCCTTATCTTTCGTTACTAACGATAGTTAGTCCATACGGTTAATAACTAACGACCATTTAGTCCATTAAGTGTTTATAAATATATATATTCGATACATTGAATATATATATATATTTATTTTACATTATTCTTGTTTGTAAAGTGTGCAATCCCGAGGTCTCGGGTTCGATACTAGACATTTACATATTAATGTTTATACGCAACATTTAACACCTTTTTCTTAACAAACTTAGTGTAATAATTGACTGGGGTCACCACAAAAACATGCCCCATATAAACACAAATATACCTCATAAAAATCAATCAAATAAAACACCACTTGTTCAAGACCAACTTAGTGTAATAAGACAACGCTTCACATTTGTTCATGCGTGCAAAATTTTAAAAAACCATGCAAATTGGAAATAGGTAGAAATTCCAAAAGTTTACAAATCAAAGGGTTAAAAAAAAGTTAAAGACATCGTAGTCCACCTCATTCAACATATCGGACAACGCATGGTGATTTCCAATGTTGCAAAAATTGGCCTAGGCGGCCTTGTAATCGGCGGTTACAAGGTAATCGGCCTTCGACCTTGTTGATTTTTGAAAATCGGGCAAAAAATCGGCCTGGTAAAAAATCGCCACTAATCGGTCAAAAATCGGCCAAATCGGCCACAAATCGCCCGAATAAAATCGACCAAATCGTCTTAATCGGTCAACTTAGGTCAACTTTAAAAAAATTATCAATTTAGGCATTATACTTAATTTGAGGATTGTTTATTTCACTTATAACGCACAATGGACCTCACAATTAAGAATTCGAGCTTTCTATTGATGTTTGAGAATATAGTAGGCTTGAAATCAGTTAAAATTTTTAGTTTGGTCTCTAGAAATACCCAAAACTTGTAGGAAATTCCAATCTGATTAATCCCGCCTAGACCAATTACATACTACAGGGTGGTCGACCGCCTCACTACCGACTCACGATTTTTTCAACATTGGTGATTTCTAATCCCAACTATGAACCAGAGGATTCAGAAGAGGATGAGGTGCAGGAAAATAGACAAATGCGCATGGAGAAAGGCAATAAGAGGGCGTCTTCATCGTTCAATCCATCGCGTCTTTAGTTGCTGGTAAACCATTGCTGAGATGGGTTGATGAACCAATGGACAAATGCCCAATCGTCCCTTTTGTTTCAAAAGAAGGAAGATTGGGAAGACTTTTTGGAGATAAAAAGGCAAGAAATGGACATGGAACAAAAGAAGTACGAACTACAACAAGAAATGTTCCGGTTTCAACAAGAAAGACAACGCCAAAAGGACCAAATTTTCTATAACACGACCCACGATCAACTGACTGGAATTCAACGTCCAAAAATGATGGAGATGAAGGAAACACTAAGGAGAAATATAATTTAGATTATTAGTTTATATTTTCAGTCTTTTTAGTATTTAATATAATGTTTTTAATTAATGAATTTAATAATATTGTTAAAAAATAAAATAAAAGTTGGTTGTTTTTTATACCTATTTGGTGGTGATGTTGGTAGTCGAGTGAAAAATTTAACGTGAAACTGAGTTGCCGGTGCTAATGTTGATCAATGTTATACTTATTCTTTGGGTAAATTGCAAAAATGGTCCTTCACGTTCCACGGAATTGCAAAAATGGGACCGAGACAAAAAGTAGCGCAAAAAAGACACCAACGTTCCACATTTTCGCAAAATCGCCACCGAGAGGCCTTTTCCGTTAGTTTTCCCGTTAAGTGCCACGTCCATGAGGGTAGTATCGTCATTTCACGGTTCCCCGGGTACTAAGCTCGTGACACTATAGCTTGAGGGACTAAATTTGCAAGCAATTGTTTGCCTTTTTTACAAATGGTACACTATCCAGTCCTAGTTAAATATGAACGTTGCAGCACATTAAAGTTTCACACTTTCCGAAATCCGGCAAAAAATATGGTCTTGATTTGTGACTGTGGGAAACAAGCAACAATCAAAACAAGCTAGACAAACAGGAACCCAGGACGACGATTCTACTGTTGTCCTTCATGTGGGTTTATTGGATGGACGGATCCTCCAATGTGTTGCCGAGCAGTTGCTGTCATTCCTGGCCTATTGAGGGTGAGGAATGAGCTTGAAGAAGAGTTGGAGGAGCAGTTGAGGTTGATGAGGGAGAAGGATCAGCGGATTAAGAAGCTCAACAAGTTTCTTATTTTTAGTTGGCTCTTTTTTTCATTGCCATTAAGTTGCTTTAGGTTGGTCGTTGGTATGTAGGTGTGTTGACATCTTTCTGGGTTGTATCATCACAGGGTTTAAGGTCATCCCTAGTTTGTATTGACCTTCATGTTAATAAAAAGTGTTTGATTTTAGCACTATAGTGGGATCATCGTTGTTTTGGTTGTCCTTGTTATTATAAGAAGACCAATGTAGTCAATAAGGTTCATTTTACTTGCAGAATCAATATGAAGTAAACTTGGTTTCTGGTTTCTTATCAACTTTGACTAACAAAAGTCAAAAAAAGTTTGGGTCATTCGGTATACTTAAATAGTAGGCATGTTGAGTCATTCAATATACTTTAGTATATGATGATGGCAAACCACACATTGTGCAGAGCATTATGCAGCAAAATAAATAAAACAAAATGAAAACAAATACCATTCCTAATTAATCAAGTCTAAAAAACAAATCACGTACAAGTTATTGTCTAGAAGACAGAAACTCAGTTAGACAATCCATACACTCATTGTGTTAAAACACAGAAACAAATAACCAACCCGAGTTTATTGCACCACCACAATTGTGTTGACTAACTTGGCGACGTTGGCTTTTCTCTTGATCCTCTTCTTCTTTTGACCTCCACCATTCCTTGTAGATTGTGAGACTTGACTTGCTTGTGTTCCAACTTGAGGACTTGGCCCTGCTCCCACCTCTGTTGCAGAAGATCCCACTGGCTGAGTTGATCTTTCTAGTACATCATCTGGTACTCCTTCCCTTCTTCTTGTCCCTTGGTTACCTCTTCGTCCCGTACAAGCTCTCTTATTATGACCCTGCCCACCACATGCACCACATTTGACTGTCTTGCCCCTTTTTGACAGCTTCCCATTCTTCACCATTGATTTTTTCATAACCTGTTCAGCAATCTCATCCCTTGACACTCTTCTCTTCTTCTGTGGTCTCCCAATTGGAACTTGGTAGTGAGGTGGCTTTAGTTCACTAGGGATAGGGCATTTGGGCCAAAAGTGTTGACCATCAATTCCTTCAATCTTGTGTTGATACATCGCCCCCCATGTGGTTAACCAATAACATTGGTACACATAATCCTCTGGGATCACAACCATGTTGTCAGTTGATTCCTTACTGTGTTTAGCCATGTCGTTGATAGCCGCAACAACATGCTTACATGGAATACCAGTGAGTTCCCATCTCCTACATGTGCATTCCATTTTCGGCATATTCACAACACATTGGTCACCCCAACCTCCCGCACACTGGTATGTATCCCCCCCACTCCATAAAACCTTATACTCATTTGCTTCCTCCTTAATGGTTTCTAAAATTTTAGTTGCTGTTGGGGTTAAGAGACCTTCACATCTATCTATTACATGCTGCACACTAACACTTCTCTTCACAAGATACTGCCTGATGTACTCCAAACAACCAATGATTGGTTGATCTCTGCCGCCCACCAACTTGCTATTGAACGATTCACATAAGTTGTTAAGAAGGATGTCACATTTAGCTCTCCCTGTAACCAATATATCAATATCAACATCACTTTTAATCTTATTAATATTACAGATGACAGTCATAATATCAACATCATTTTCAACCTTATTAATATTACAGATGACAGTCATAATATCAAAATCATTTTCAATATTATTAATAGTACAGATGAAAGTCATAATATGTGTATAGTGTACCTGAAAAATGTGACCTTGACCATGATGATGCTGGTATCTTCCTTAACCAGTCATAAGCTTTAGAGTCAATTGATTTTAGCTCTTCCATTCCTCTATTAAACTCAGGGATTGTTGATGCTCTAGCACACCTCCAAACAAGCTCCTTGATACTCTCTCCCTTAAATAACTGCTTCATGTTGTCATATATGTGTCGCACACAGAAGCGGTGTTCAGCAGCAAGAAACAGTTCTGCAATGGCTGGTAATATTCCCTGTAGATTGGTACAAAACATAATATGTGAATGAGGATTGAATTGGGTTGGAAATCAACTAATTGAATTTACACAATGTTTATACCTTTTGTCTGTCGGATATAAAGGTGAAGTTTGAATTTGGTTGCAAATCAAGGTCATCTCCAAGATTGCTAAGGAACCATAACCATGAACTCTTGGACTCAACTTCAACCACTGCGTAAGCAACTGGATAGAGGCCATTATTGCTATCGACACCAATAGCAGTTAAGACTTGACCAGTGTGATGTCCTTTGATAAACGCCCCATCCAGCCCTAGTATGTCCCTTCTGCCTGCTTTGTAACCTTTTTTCAATGCACCAATACAAACATAGATCCGTATGAAAACCCTTGAAGAAACACTTCAATCAGGGTTTGCTTCAACTTGAATCTTCACAGTTGTATCAGGGTTTCTATTCTTCAATTCCAAAGCGTAATCCCTAAGATTGGCATACTGTTCTTCATAGTCGCCGTCAATTTGTTTCTGAGCAAATTCCCTTGCTCTTGATATCTTTGTGGTAGGGACATCAAGCTGCAATTTTTCATTTATTTCCATTGCTATTGCAGCTGTCGGGGCTGTGCGGTCCCTAACAAGAATTTTAGCAACCTCGGATGAAAGGAATCGTGCAGTCAACAATTTAATTTTTCTTGTTTGTAGGCATTTATGTTCATCGTTTAATGTTTTCACACTCCAACTCCTTTCATCACCCACTTTTGACACATGTAGGGACCATTCGCACATGGCCTTGTTATTTTTTTTGTAGGTTTTGGAACTTGCAAATTTGCCCTTTGACTGCGAAGAAGAAGCTGATGGTTGACTACTTCCTGTATCCTTTCTACCATAACCCACAACAGTCCCTCTACACATCGCTCGAATCCTTTCTTGGTCACTGATTGGCTCCAAACAGTCAACCTAATTTGACCAGGTGATGGTCAACTAAGTCAAACAACCTAGAATCAATCTCCGTGGAATATAGGGTTTTCCCCGGGTCGTTATGTCCCGACGAGGTGTGGATTGTATTCAAACGGGTTTGTGATCGGATGAATCTGGACAGGAAAGGGTTTGTGAGTGATTAAGCTAAGGAATATAAGAAGAAATAGCTTAAATAAGCTATATAGATGATTACGTGAAAATTAGATACCTAAAAACGTTTAATATCTAAAAACGTGTACGTTTACATTTAAAATAACGTAAACGTACAAAATAAAAAGTGAAAACTGAAATCTGAAAACCCACAGGGGGTGAAAATGACTTTTTCACAAACCTAAGGATAAAAGAAAATTTTTAGAAAATTAAAATGATTTTTTACACGAATTAATTATTTAATATTAATTAAATACTATTTAATACTAATTATTAATATTTAATTAACTTAAATACAATATAATATTATTTTAATACTGGAAAAATTAAATTTTTAAAATTATAAAATAACTAAAAACAAATTTTAAAATTAAAAATATGTCTTTTTGTCTTTTTGTGAATTTTATATTAATTAATTACTAATTATGTTAATTAAACTATTTAAACTATTTTTAAATTACTAATAATACTAAAAGTGAATAGAAAATTATAGAAAAATTTATAAATCTAATTAACCATCTCAAGAATCCTAAAAAATTATAAAAAGTTTGTTTTATATACTTTTACACTATTTTACTAATTATTATATTGAATATTAATTAATTACTAATTAAACTAATTAAATTATAAAAACTAGAAAATGAACAGTAGAAATTCCAGAAAAATTCCTAGAATTATTTTATAACTTATAAAAGCTAGGAAAAATATAAAAACTAGGTGTTACTTTATAAAAACTAATTATGCTATTTAATGCTTAATTATTAATTAATTATTAATAAAATTAATATTAAATCTAATAAATACTAAATTACAATATTAAAATTTGGAAAATTTACTGAAAGTACCTTAATATAAAAGGAAATTATGAAAAATATAAAAATGCAAAGTGCTTAATAAAAATCTAAAAAGGAAAATTAAAAAGTTAAATTACATTAAATAGAAACTATCACTTATTTTAAAATTGGTTTTTCTTGATTTTTCTTTTAGAAAACTATTAAAATACTAAAAACATGAAACTTTTGTCAAGGGACTTTGCAGGAAGCTTAAAAATAAGCATAAATGATAACCAAGTGCTTAAAGGGTTGGCATGCTTAGGCTTATTAGGACTTAATGATTTGAGTAAGCCTATGAAAAGCTACCACTAGGGTATGTAAGCTAAAACAGATGAGGACCAGTTTAAAATAAGCCAAATGGCACAGGTAATTGTACTGAATAAGCACTTATAAACCAATAAGCAATCCAAATCACCCACAGATCCAAATAGACCCAGCAACCCAACTTGGCAGGCCAGTGGGGCCCACTAGGGACCCTGGAAGCCCAAACTCAATGTGGAACCAATAAGCAGAGCTTATTGGCTTTCCAAAAAGCTATGCTTTAAACTCTGGGGCCCACTAATAAGCAAAGGAGGGTGCTTGGAAATATGGTACAAAAGCTGAGTACTCAGCTTTTAATGTGAAATGGGACAAACTTGGATCCACTAGCAGCCCTATTAAATAAGTGAAAAGGCATGAAATAAGCTAAGGGACTTAAAGCCTGGCTTATTGGCCTTCCAATAAGCCAAGAGTCATGTTGTGGGGCCCACTAGGGAACCTGGGGTAAGCAATTGAAAATGGGTGTTGGACTGAGGGTCTGTGTGCAGGGAGGTCACTCCCCCTGCAGGTGTGTTTCATGGCTTGTCGGGGCCACAAAAAAATTCACAAAAATATAGTAACAATGAAATTTCAGAGTTAACCTGGTATACTATACACCCAAGAAGTTTCAAAGCATAAAACCTAACACAAAATTCTACATAATTCTTGGAAATATTGGTTTTTCTGTCAATAGGCAAGTTTTGACTTTTGAAATAAACTACCTAGTTGACTTTGTTGAACTTCAGAGTAATCCTATAAGCTAATTAAGTTATAATAAGCTATGATTAACCTAATTTAAGCTAAAGCTACACTTTTTGAACTAAAATGGAGGTTCAATGGTCTAAAAGTCCACACAGTGGACTGTGAGGGTTCCTAACTTATGATTTTGACTTCTTAGTGATCAAGAACTAAATTTTGTGAATGAAATGAACTCTATTGACCTGATATTAGTTATAAAAATAGACAACAACAACCAAGGTACCTTTGAGTACCTTGAAACAGTTAATGCCAAACACCCCTATATATGACTGTTTTGAAGTTTTATAAAGAAAACCAACAATTTAAACCATGAAACTAAATTCTTAACTTATACTAACATTAAATAAACCTAAATGACCTGCATTTAGCAATAATTGAAGTACATGAACTTTGAATGCCAAAAGAAAATGGAAACTGCTTACAATGAAGTCCAATCTGAGACAGATGATCAAGGTACCAAACCACAACCTAGATGTCTCCCCTGAGACACTACACCCACAAGAATCCATAACTAACCATGATCCTGCTTCCTTTCTTCTCCAATGCTGATTTTTATTTTTAAATAAATTATTTGATATTTTTAAGTATTTTAGCAAACTGACTTATGAATCTTCTAAATGCTTATCACAGCTTTAAAACAACTTACTAGTAACTTATTTGAGCTTAAACCAACAAGGTTCAACAGCTTTTCAACACCTAACAAATAGTTTAAAACTTTTTACTTGAAATAACTAAAAGCTTAATTATATAAAGACACTTGAATTTAAATGGCATACAACTTACAAAATACTTATCTGAGTAGATTACAAACTTTTTGATTGGAAATTACAACTTGAAAAGATACATTTAAACTAATTCGACATGATTTCTACACTACAACTAAAAACTAATACTCTTTTCTTCATTTTCTTCACATATATAGGTCTTGGGGTAACTATCTTTCTTTCCTACTTTTAATCTAAGCCGTAGGATGGGTCATGGTCAATCTTGGCCTTCAAATTTGTTTTGGCGGGAAATCTTGGGTGTGGCAGTTGGGTGGTTTGGTGAGGTATTTAATGATGAGGGGGGGGGGGGGGGTTGTAGGTGAAAGTATTAATGGAGGTTGGAGGAGTTGGTAAGGGAATTGTGGAGAGGAGGGGGGAGATAGGGGACAAGGTAGCAGGATTTGTGGGAGGAAGGAGGTGATGAACAGTGTTGGTGGTGTTGGGGGTTTGACCTGGTCGTTTGACCAGGGTAGTATTAAAAGGGGGTGAGTGGGCTGGTATATGGGATTGGGCCAGGGATTTGGTGGATCAGGTTATGTTTGGGATTTGGGTTGAAATAACACAAAGGGTCCAAATGGTTTTGCTTATTTATCACAAGGACCATTCATGTAATTTGGTGAAAGATGAGGGCTGTTTTTGTCCAATTTCCATACTTGATCAAAGGGTCCAAACTTGCCACAAATGAATAGTACAAGGACCTTTGATATTTATTTTCCATAATGAAATACCCGGGGACCAAAATTGCCAATTTCCAAAACTGAGGGACTAATTTGCAATTTCTTCAAACTTTCATTCCAAGGACTAAACTTGCCAAAATAAGTAACCACAGGACCATAAATGATTTTTCTTCCAAAAATTTCCCACCAGGGACCAGTTCTGCCAAATTATGAAGTTCAGGGACAAATCTTGTAAATTCTCAAAACTTTTTAACTTTTTCACCAAAGGACTAAATATGGCAACTTATGATTTCAAAAAGGACCTTTGGTGACTTTTCTTTTAAAATAAGTACTCATGGACTATTTTTTCCAAATTTTGAAAGTTGAGGGACTGAAACTGCCAATTATGAAAACTTTGTACGTTTTTCAACTGTTTTTACTCTTTTTGCATTTGAAACATATAAAACACAATTTTGGAATATTTTTAGTAATTTGATACATTATTGAGTGTTTTTGTATGTTTTTGCAGTTCAGATTGACCAAAAATGATGAGTGTTTGAGCACTCATCAATCTCCCACACTAAACTATTGCTAGTCCCTAGCAATCTTTTTGAGAAAACTTAATGGATTTGAATCTCTTTACCAAAAGCCATTACTTCTGGAGTAGCCAAATATTTCAGTTCAAGTAAGAACCATGGTACACTGATAACCATGTGATTTTGAGCAAACCACGAGCTGTAAACGGATTTGATTTGTCTTTACCAGAAGCTGTTTGCTTCTGGACTAGCCAACTCTTGATGGACAATGTCAACATCTTGGTGAGCTGATTACCAATTATGGTTTTTCCACTGCCTTTACCATAAGCCATAATCTTGCGGGCTAGCCAACTCTTTCACTTTTTAGGATATGGCGAGTTGAGATACCATACAAATTTGGGCAAATTGTAAGCAATAAACGGATTTGATATATCTTTACCAAGAGCCGTTTGCTCCTGGATTAGCCAATCCGTTTGTCGTTTAGACATGGCGGACTGATAACCACAAAAATTTTGAAACTCAAGTGAATTTTTTTTTAAAATTTTTGGCAAAAACGGGGGTACTAGATAGCAAAATGTGATAAAATTCACTAGAATACCCCCCACACTTAGAATTGAATATTGTCCTCAATATTCAAAGCCCCGGCTATTATGCCGACTCTTTGAACGTAAAAGGGCAACATTACAAGCTAAATGTGGAAACACTAGTTTTTTCACTTTATTTCTAACCACAGCAGGGGTAACTCCCCCACACTTAGGGTGAAAACCCTATATGCATGCTACTGTTTTTGTTTACTGAGTCGCTAGCTTGACTTGACCCCGAATTCATTTGTTCATGGGGAAGCATGATGTGGAAGAGATAATCTCCATCGGACTTTCATTTAAGATGTTTGGACAAACATTTGAAGAACGTGAAAGTTCCACACCGATGAGATAAGTACCCGGCTCAAGATAATGGTAAATGAAAATGCCGGGATCAAAGATGGTATCTTCATTCCCGAAGGAGTGAAGAAGAGAAGAAGTCACCTTATAGGTGAAGAAAAGGAAGAAAACCATGATGAAAATCATGATAAAATCTTCTTCCTCGAGAGCAGGCTCATTAGCCTGAATTTGGATTTCAAGGGTTAAGCTAAAGAACATCCCGGGAGGGAGGGTGAGAATTTGTAAATTCTCATGATTGAGTGCATCTCCCCCGGGCTATCATACTCCGGAGGAGTCATGATATGATGAGTGAGTTCACCGGAGAACTCCTCATGAAGAGAATCATTCACATGGTGTGAATCTGTGAACTCATGTTCCATTGTGGACTCATCACTATCCTCATTCTGAATACCAAAGAGTGGATTATCAGAAATCAAAGTGAATTCAGATTCGAATTCAAAAAGAGGATTGGTGAGAGTGGTTTTGAATGCTTCGGGAACAAAGTGATTAATATTATCTATTGGACTGTTTGGATCAGAAGTGAGTGACGGATCATGATATTAGAGACTTTCAATTTCTCCTAGATCGGCTTCAAAGTCAAAGAGAACATCGTCACTCCCCGTTGGAAGTGGATTGATGTGAGTGAGTTCATCGGCGAACTCCTCAAGAAGATGATCAACATCAGAATGTGGAACTGATGCCTCAACATACTCGATGTCTCCATAAGATACACAATCTTCGCTACAATCGGAGAAAGTCTCAAATTGATCTTTTGGACACTCAAGAGGGGAAGGAATATCACACACATGATCAAAAGTTCCCTGTGACTCTCTTGGGATTGGGACAAGGTTCTCAGCACTAGACTTTATGAATTCATCCGATTCCTTTTTAAGAGCAGTGCTAAGATGCTCATCCCCCATGCTCAGAGAGTGAGTGTGAACTTCGGGTGTGATAGCAGTTGTTTGAGATGGAATCTCAACTGCTGGGATATCCATTGATGAACTTGATGAAGCTTTGTAAAATTGAAGGATATCAAGTGTATCTTCATCATCACTGTCATCAGGAATAAAACGGAACTGAGAGCTAGATCTGGCTGTTTTTTCTTTTGCAATTGATTCCCTAATAGATTTTTCATAGGCATCTTGGGAATTTATTCTAGCAGCCTGCTCTTCCGCCAGCAATTCTTCCATGGATTTTTTATGAGTGTCTCTTTGGGCAAGGTCTTTTACTAAACCCTTAAGCTCATCAAGTATTTCCAGTACATTTTGAATTTCTGGAAGAATTGCTTGATTCATATGGTACTGTGGAGGTTGGTCATAATAAGGTGTGTCAAAATTGTCATAAGGGTATGGATTCCCCGTTTGACAATCTGAGCTGAAGTGTGGACCTCCACAGTAATCACAACAAAATGATTGTTGTGGCAGATTTGGTGAATCATATGGGTATTGGTCATAACCAAAGTTCTGATTGTCTCCCGAAAACTGTTCATAGACAAACGTGTTTCCGGCTTGACACTCAAATCCTTGCTGAGGACCTCCACAAAACTCACACAGATATGTCAGTATCTCATGATGTGGTGGCTGGTAGAATGTATCAGATGTGTCATGGTAAGGATAGGGAGCTTGGTTATAGACAGACCCATCTCTTGACTCTACCACACTACAGCTAGGACAATTTCCACCATTATGAGGACCACCACACCATTGACAACCGCAATGGTGTGGATACGACATAGAAAGAATCAAAGGTTTACAGAGGGTAAGGAATGAAGAATCAAAAGGGTAGGAGGGTAAAGATGAATATTTTTGGATTTTTGGAAAGACATTTTATATAAAAATAAGAAAGAAAATCTTTTTGGGTTTTTTGTGTTCGTTGAAAACTGATTTTAAAATGTTTTCGGGAACTGTTTTGTTTTTATATGATAAGAAAATATGAACAAGGATGGTAAATATACAAAGGATTGAATTCCAAAAGCACTAATCAGCAAACCATTTTTAGAAAAACGCGCACAACCTCCCTGGCAGGGGCGTCAAAATTTGATTGGCTCCAAACGGTCAACCTAATTTGACCAGGTGATGGTCAACTAAGTCAAACAGCCTAGAATCAATCTCCGTGGAATATAGGGTTTTCCCCGGGTCGTTATGTCCCGACGAGGTGTGGATTGTATTCAAACGGGTTTGTGATCGGGTGAATCTGGACAGGAAAGGGTTTGTGAGTGATTAAGCTAAGGAATATAAGAATAAATAGCTTAAATAAGCTATATAGATGATTACGTGAAAATTAGATACCTAAAAATGTTTAATATCTAAAAACGCGTACGTTTACATTTAAAATAACGTAAACGTACAAAATAAAAAGTGAAAACTGAAATCTGAAAACCCACAGGGGGTGAAAATGACTTTTTCACAAACCTAAGGATAAAACAAAAATTTTAGAAAATTAAAATGATTTTTTACACTAATTAATTATTTAATATTAATTAAATACTATTTAATACTAATTATTAATATTTAATTAACTTAAATACAATATAATATTATTTTAATACTAGAAAAATTAAATTTCTAAAATTATAAAATAACTAAAAACAATTTTTAAAATTAAAAATATGTCTTTTTGTCTTTTTGTGAATTTTATATTAATTAATTACTAATTATGTTAATTAAACTATTTAAACTATTTTTAAATTACTAATAATACTAAAAGTGAATAGAAAATTATAGAAAAATTTATTAATCTAATTAACCCTCTCAGGAATCCTAAAAAATTATAAAAAGTTTGTTTTATATAATTTTACACTATTTTACTAATTATTATATTGAATATTAATTAATTACTAATTAAACTAATTATATTATAAAAACTAGAAAATGAACAGTAGAAATTCTAGAAAAATTCCTAAAATTATTTTGTAACATATAAAAAGGAAAAATATAAAAACTAGGTGTTACTTTATAAAACTAATTATGCTATTTAATGCTTAATTATTAATTAATTATTAATAAAACTAATATTAAATCTAATAAATACTAAATTACAATATTAAAATTTGGAAAATTTACTGAAAGTACCTTAATATAAAAGGAAATTAAGAAAAATATAAAAATGGAAAGTACATAATAGAAATCTAAAAAGGAAAATTAAAAAGTTAAATTACATTAAATAGAAACTATCACTTATTTTAAAATTGGTTTTTCTTGATTTTTCTTTTAGAAAACTATTAAAATACTAAAAACATGAAACTTTTGTGATGGGACTTTGTAGGAAGCTTAAAAATAAGCACAAATGATAACCAAGTGCTTAACAGGTTGGCATGCTTAGGCTTATTAGGACTTAATGATTTGAGTAAGCCTATGAAAAGCTACCACTAGGGTAAGTAAGCTAAAACAGATAATGACTAGTTTAAAATAAGCCAAATGGCACAGGTAATTGTACTGAATAAGCACTTATAAGCCAATAAGCAATCCAAATCACCCACAGATCCAAACAGACCCAACAACCCAACTTGGCAGGCCAGTGGGGCCCACTAGGGAACCTGGAAGCCCAAACTCAATGTGGAACCTATAAGAAGAGCTTATTGGCTTTCCAAAAAGCTATGCTTTAAACTCTGGGGCCCACTAATATGCAAAGGAGGGTGCTTGGAAATATGGTACAAAAGCTGAGTACTCAGCTTTTAATGTGAAATGGGTCAAACTTGGATCCACTAGTAGCCCTAGTAAATAAGTGAACTTTGAATGCCAAAAGAAAATGGAAACTGCTTACAATGAAGTCTAATCTGAGACAGATGATCAAGGTACCAAACCACAACCTAGATGTCTCCCCTGAGACACTACACCCACAAGAATCCAAAAATAACCATGATCCTGCTTCCTTTCTTCTCCAATGCTGATTTTTATTTTTAAATAAATTATTTGATATTTTTAAGTATTTTAGCAAACTGACTTATGAATCTTCTAAATGCTTATCACAGCTTTAAAACAACTTACTAGTAACTTATTTGAGCTTAAACCAACAAGGTTCAACAACTTTTCAACACCTAACAAATAGTTTAAATTTTTTTACTTGAAATAACTAAAAGCTTAATTATATAAAGACACTTGAATTTAAATGGCATACAACTTACAAAATACTTATCTGAGTAGATTACAAACTTTTTGATTGGAAATTACAACTTGAAAAGATACATTTAAACTAATTCGACATGATTTCTACACTACAACTATTCTAAACTAAAAACTAATACTCTTTTCTTCATTTTCTTCACATATATAGGTCCTGGGGTAACTATCTTTCTTTCCCACTTTTAATCTCAGCCGTAGGATGGGTCATGGTCAATCTTGGCCTTCAAATTTGTTTTGGCGGGAAATCTTGGGTGTGGCAGTTGGGTGGTTTGGTGAGGTATTTAATGATGAGGGGGGTTGTAGGTGAAAGTATTAATGGAGGTTGGAGGAGTTGGTGAGGGTATTGTGGAAAGGAGGGGGGAGACAGGGGACAAGGTAGCAGGATTTGTGGGAGGAAGGAGGTGATGAACAGTGTTGGTGGTGTTGGGGGTTTGACCTGGTCATTTGACCAGGGCAGTATTAAAAGGGGGTGAGTGGGCTGGTATATGGGATTGGGCCAGGGATTTGGTGGATCAGGTTGTGTTTGGGATTTGGGTTGAAATAACACAAAGGGTCCAAATGGTTTTGCTTATTTATCACAAGGACCATTCATGTAATTTGGTGAAAGATGAGGGTTGTTTTTGTCCAATTTCCATACTTGATCAAAGGGTCCAAACTTGCCACAAATGAATAGTACAAGGACCTTTAATATTTATTTTCCATAATGAAATACACGGGGACCAAAATTGCCAATTTCCAAAACTAAGGGACTAATTTGCAATTTCTTCAAACTTTCATTCCAAGGACTAAACTTGCCAAAATAAGTAACCACAGGACCATAAATGATTTTTCTTCCAAAAATTTCCCACCTGGGACCAATTCTGCCAAATTATGAAGTTCAGGGACCAATCTTGTAAATTCTCAAAACTTTTTAACTTTTTCACCAAAGGACTAAGTATGGCAACTTATGATTTCAAAAAGGACCTTTGGTGACTTTTCTTTTAAAATAAGTACTCAGGGACTATTTTTGCCAATTTTTGAAAGTTGAGGGACTGAAACTGCCAATTATGCAACCTTTGTACGTTTTTCAACTGTTTTTACTCATTTTGCATCTGAAACATATAAAACACAATTTTGGAATATTTTTAGTAATTTGATGCATTATTGAGTGTTTTTGTATGTTTTTGCAGTTCAGATTGACCAAAAATGATGAGTGTTTGAGCACTCATCAGTCACATTTTTCAATCCTAATATCTCTTCGGGACTCCAACGCATAGATTCTGAGCTTATCTTTGATATCCTTGGGTTGTTTAAATGTTTCTGTTACAAAAAACTCTCCCTTCCTGAAATTCGACCTACCCTCATACTCCTTCCTTATTTCTTTTAACCTTATCTTGCGTAGGTTGACAAATTTGTTATTATTGGCTTCTTCATCACTATGAAAATCATCATCAAAGTTATAGCCACTATCATGATCCGTATAATCTGCTATACACTCATCAGCTAACTTTGATACATTCTCAAAGTGGGGATCAAAATCAAACATAAAGTCCGTCATTTCCACTTGTGGCTCAATAGGGGCTCTTACATCATCCTCTTCATCTTCAAACTCAAACACATGTACAACATGTTCTTCCTCATTTACCTGCTGTGTTGAGGTGCCCACATAATCCCTTTCAACATCATCGCTTTCCACATCATCCCTTTCCACCACTTCTTCTAAATCAACATAGTTTTTGTTGAGCTCTAAAACCACATCCTCACTCTGGTAAAGTTCTGCAACCATGTCTGTAATCAAGTCGTCTCCCACACCAACATTATCTCCAGGACTGGCAAACTGGTACAAGTCTTCATCTGTAAGTTGAGATTGTTGCTCAACTTGTTCTGGGCCATCAACGCCACTTACAGGTGGTTGCGCAACATGAGTGTCTGTGTCACCAACAACTCGTCTTACATGTGGTTGCGCAGAAGGAGTGTCTGTGCCATCCAACACTTCATCAATTATTTGGGTTTCATCTACAGCTTGTTGTTCTCGACCAGCAATCATAGGCACAGGTGATTGACCATTGGTACCATCAATTGAAGTCTCAGCTTGTTCTGGATCGATGGTAGGATCATTTGAAGGCTCCACCCGTACTTCATCCGTTATTTTACATTTTCGGCCTCTTTTGGGTCTTTTGTATTTCAACTCAACATACACCTCAATCTCTCTATGCGTTGGAATCAAATCCAAC
Source organism: Artemisia argyi (assembly GCA_030686995.1). Classification (NCBI taxonomy): domain Eukaryota; kingdom Viridiplantae; phylum Streptophyta; class Magnoliopsida; order Asterales; family Asteraceae; genus Artemisia; species Artemisia argyi. The sequence continues at coordinate 35,766,347 of CM060677.1, read as the reverse complement.
ATTTTCATCACATCCTCATCAGACTTCAATGGGTACAACCCAACATCCAAAGTCTCGCCTGGTATCCTATAATAATAGCCTGCAACCCCACCTTTGACACCTATGTCATCTACCAACTCTTCAAAGGCGTAAAATAAATTTTCCACCGTGGGTTACTTTCAGAGTGAAGTAGGTCAGCTTTGATTCTGTATGCAAACAATAAACATCAACACACACACACACACTAACAACATGAAAAATCAACTGAATGTATAATCCACATCCTATTCGTACTGTTCATTACAATCACATATCACTGTAGATAAAAAAATCGATACAATTAACAATGCCCAAAACATACCATAAAGTTGATGAAGATTAGGGATCGGGGAAGATCGTTCGCGGTTTTTCCCAAATAAATTAGCCATCTTCTTCACTTTTTTCCGGTTCGGAAATCGTAATTGGAAACTTTAGGGCAAAAAATGCGATTGACTTTGGGTAAGGGAGTGTTTGGATCAGGGGATTAGTGTGCTTGTTCGGTAGGTCTAATATTGGTTTAGGCGGGAACCATGAAATGATGATACTACCCTCATAGACGTGGCACTTAACGGGAAAACTAACGGAAAAGGCCTCTCGGTGGCCATTTTGCAAAAATGTGGAACGTTGGTGTCTTTTTTGCGCTACTTTTTGTCTCGGTCCCATTTTTGCAATTTCGTGAAACGTGGTGGACCATTTTTGCAATTTACCCTTATTCTTTTATGTATCTAAGATACTTATTAGTCTCAAATTAATTGTTCATTTTGCTTTTCACTAGTTGTTTCAAATTAACTGGAATTACTAAAAATTAGACATGTGATTTTGATCAAGTTTATAATATTACTTTACTTGAAGTCATTATTACAAAATTTAAACTTAGTTAATTAAGATAAAGTTATGATTATGCAAAGTAAAAATTAAAGAAAATTGAACAGTAATAATTACATATTTTTTCTAGATCTGTATTTACATATAATGGTAAATAAACCACACAAGAAAGAAAGGGCACCCTTATTCACGAGTAAATTACATTGTTTGTCTTTGTATTTTGGCCGGATTTTTATTTTTAGTCCTCATTATGGAGTAATTGCTGCAGACCTCTTCAACGTTTGATTTTTTGCACATTGCTAATCCAAAAATATAAAGGTTGTTAAATGAATCGTTAAGTACGAGGGTAGCTTGGTCTTTTCATTATTCACACATCCAAATATGAAACACCCTTTAATAACCACACAATGCACATTCTTAACTAATCTAAACATCCCCTTCCTCAACCTCTCCATCCCACCTCACACCACTAACCCGACACCACAACTACCGCCACAAAATTCCGACACAACCCTTGATGAAAATCGATTTCAAACAAAAAAACAAATGATTTTAAACTCTACCTTAAAAGCAATTTCATTCTCAAATCTCAATTTCAAACCTGAAATCAAAATTGATCTCGAACCTAAATCTAAAATCTAAACCTAAAGTTTGTAAACACACACTAACACCACATGCTTTATCAGCATTCTTATAACATAAATAAACTATTCAATGTTCTAGACAATCATTTAAAACAACTAAAAAACAAAATCAATATAAAACAAAAATATCAAGGGATTATTAGAACCCTTCCTGCTACTTCCAGATTAAATCTACAGCTATAAAAATTAAAAATTTACACTTTAAAAATATACCCAAATTGTAGATATCAATAGTTGGAAGGTAAAAAGTAATTATAATATTTACTATTGCTCACCAGCCCATAATCTATGTACAACTATTTTTAATTTCAAGATACAATATGTGGAAAACTAGAAGGGGGTTGAATATTTTTACCAGTTTTTCGTTTAATTATCTTTTGAAACTTTCCGTTTAATCAAAGATATAAACTCAAAGACAATATATAATATGCAAGTATAAAGAAAGAAATGATCAAACCACAACACGAGTATTTATCGTGGTTCGGCTACAAGGACTCTTTTTCCTTGCCCTACGTCCACGCCCCGAGTATCCAACTCGAGAGTTTCTTTCACTAGTCAACAAGCTCCTTTCACCGGCGGAGAAAACCTTACACGTCGATTACGCGATTACCGACACTAAGCTAGATTTCGAGTTCTTTTACAAGGGTACAACCACACCAGTTAGTTCTTTTACAAGGGTACAATAACTCCCATCACACTATGTATTTTAAGGCCTAAAATACTAACCGATCACAACTTGAATATACACAATCAAATGAAGTATAAACTACACGAAGTCTATATAATGTTAAGCTAACATGTCTTGCAACGTTGTATTGTATTGAGTACTTGTAACTTTTATACGAACTTGTGAACTTCTTTGCTATAAGAGAACTTCACACAAATGACAATGTTAATAGGTTAGATGAATGATGTATGTGTAAAATATAATGAGAAGTGATAAAGGAAAAATATAAGAAAATGGTTTGGTATTTATAGCAAGACTTTCAGCAGCTCTGGCGAAACTCTCAGATGGGTTCCGCCCGTGTACCTCCAAGGTTCCGCTAGGTCTGACGGTAAGTTTTGCAATAAATCATCCAAACCAACCAAAGTCACATCAAATTATTTCTAGTCAAACACATACTTGTGTAAGAAGACTTATGGTGAGTCAAACACACAATCTTTCCTTAAATGCATATTGATGTGTTTGACAGAAACTTATCATAAATGGGATGTGACATTTCTATTCTAAGAAATATAAAAATGTTGTGTTTTATATGAAATGTAAATGTAGCAAATGTCTAATTATGTAATTCTTTAAACTCAAATTATGTTTTACTAAAAACTAAAGTTTACACTTTGTCGTTAACAAAACTTAGCAAAGATCGTAAAATATAAATAACGTTTTTAGGCGATATTTGTATTAACAATCTCCCCCTTTTTGTTGATGACAAAACATAAACTTTGTTTTTTAAGTAACTTCCAAATTTTAGTGTTAAGACTTAAAAAAATGTTATATTAAACTTGTTTTACTTAAGTGATGAAAATCATCTAAAGTTTATAAGTTTATATATCTTCTCCCCCTTTTTGTCAAAACAAAAAGAAGAGTAGCGAAGCGGAATTATGCACGTGCTCCCCCTTGGTCGATACTCCCCCTAAAAGGAGTGCCAAGATGGGAAACATGGATTTTGAACATACAAAAAAATGGTTAATTGGTGATAATGACATATAATCAACCTTGTAGGCACCACACTATATGAGAATATAAGTAACCACAATCACAACTCAAATATAACCAACCAACAATGCAAAAAAGATAGTAGAAAAAGACATCATTCCAAGTAAAATTTGACTTTGTAAAAGTCAAAGACAAGAAATGAAAAATATCATCCTACTTCTAAAAATAAAAATTAAAATTAAAAATAACCTAGAAACAAAAGAAAAAGAAAATCCTACTTTTATAAGTAGAAGTAATTCAACACTTCCTAAATGGGGCAAAAGGCCTCCAAACTTGCTCTAAGATTGGTTTGGGTGGGAAAGAGCATCCAAACGCTCAATGATGTGTTGTATAGCAAAGCGGGTTTCATCTTGAAATTGGTGAAGCAACATTTTGATATTTTCACCTATTTTGAGCATTTGCTCACATTGTGAGTAAACATGGTGATGAGTGGGTGGAAATGGGTCGTTTGATGATGGTGGTGGTGGTGGGTTGTTGTTGGTTTCTTGAGTGGAGGATGGGTTTTGTATGGAGTCAAGCATGGTGGTTTGTAGCTCCATTGCTTGACGGAGGTGATTTTCGACCATTCTTTGAATTTCCTCATAAGAAGGAAAGAAAGACTCAAAGGATTGGGATTGAGAATGTGGTGGAGTTGGGTGATCATGGTTTTGAAAGTTAGGTTCTCCATATAGAGGACCATGGATGTCTTTGAAGATTGGATGAAACAACAATGGTTTTGGTTGTTGTGACTCTTGTTGTGGTGGTTGATTGTGGTCAAAAGGCTCATTTTGGTCAAGCAATGGCCTTGGTTTTTCATTTGTCAAAGGTGGTGGATTTGTTGATCTTGGTGGAAGATCATTGAGATCTTGTACAAAAAGATGTGGTGATGTTGGAGGAGACCCAAATAACTCCATTGGTTCAAGTTTAGGTAGTGTTGGTGGTGATGGAGTTTTGGATGTTTGGATTGGTGCACTTGATGGAGTTGGGTCAATGGGTGATTTTGTTGGTGGTGGAGTAGTGAATTCATTGGGTCCCTTGGGTGATGGAGTTGGAGATGCAAGGTTTAAAAAAATGTTCATTTTTGATGGGTGAGGAAAATTCATCTGAAGATGAAGAACTTAGGTTGATTGTGTGGTGTGAACAAATTGGTTTCATACTTATACGGGTGGTTCTCCGAATAGGTCGAGATGGTTGAGAGGTGATTGTTGACTTTGTCATTGTCAAAGTTGTGGTTTAGAAGCTTAAGAGAAGGGATTATGATGGTGATGGTGTGATTTGAAGTGTTCTAAGATGGCTAAATTTATAGGGTGTAGGAGATGTTGGAAGGGATGTTTGGATTTGATGTTCAACCAAACAAATATTGAGGTTTTTAATGATTTGGGTGAGTTATGAATGTTGTCAAATCAATTGGAAGTCAATCCAATGAAGCTAATGGAGTAAGAAGACAAAGATTTGCACTAAATGCTTAGTGGTCTTGTCAAATTGGTTGGGAGAATATGTTCCACGGATTGGAAGGATCCTTTGGGAGGGTTCCTTCCCTTATGGATGAAGGTTCCTTGAGTTTGTTATGGCAAATTTTGATTTTTGGTGGGAAATAGCTTCCTATTTGTTTTAGAAGCTAAGAATGATCCTAGTAATCTTAACAACTAATGTGGAACAGATTTCTATCTAAAAAGGATGGTTTGGTGTTGTGTGGAAGTTGGAATTTTGAAAACGGAAACAAAAAATCTACAGGCAACTGGCGGAACCCTACGACATCATGGGCAGAACCCTTCTGAGGGTTCCGTCCGTTCCGTTGGGCCAAATCTGGGTTACTGATGAGGCGAAAAATGAACCATTTTTAGGGGGTCATTTAAGCCCGGAATTGAATTTATTTGATCAAATATTGCCCTAAATCATTCCTTTTGTGATTTTAGGTACTTTGGGAGTGAATTCTGGAAAAGGAAGCATTTTGGACGTTTTTGGAGCATAAAAGTGAAGAAAACGGCAAAGACTTAATTTTCCATGCTGGGAACAGTACATGACGGCGTCAAGAAGGAAAATGTGACGGTGTCAATAGCAAAATGCATGACGACCCAGAGAAAACCTGAAGGCGTCAGAAGTAGGGCGTCAAGAGTTATTTTGGTGACGGCCTGTAGAAGGATTACACATGACGGCGTCAGACCCAGGTCTAGGCAGTCCGAGAACTTTATTGGCGGCGAGATGACGGCGTCAGAAATTTACTCTTGACGCCGTCGCCTCACAAAATCTATATATACTTTTCTATTTTTCATTCATTAAGAGAGGGACTTGTGTGGAGAATACTAGGGCCGAACCTAATAAACCCTAGGTCGTTTGTAACAGTATTTTCAAGGGTTTTCACCCCTTGAAACCTTTCATGTTCAATTAAGATAAGTCTTCTTTCGATTCATTCAATATGTCTATGTGTTGTTTGAATATATCTTATGCTTGTCTTGATTATAACATGCTAGGCTAGATCTTTCATGTGTTTGCTTAGATTTAATGAAAGCTAGATGTTAATTATAGGTTGATTGCTTGTTTATAGTTGTAATGGATGAATGATTTCAATGTTAGGCTTAAGAAAACTGGCAGATCTCCATTGTGTAACTTGCTTGAACGTCTTAAGAAACATGAACCGATGTGTACTAGGTTTTTATGATTGTATTTAATGCATGAGCGAATTCTAGTGATCCCATGTTAGGAGCTTCTTAGCCGGCTCGACATAGGAGTGAAGTAGGAGCTTATAGGATTGGGGAAGTAAGCACGCCACCCCATGAATGGTATTAAGGAATACAATCCGTCATCCACGCAACTGTAACAAGTAATTAACCTGTAAAAGATATCTAGGGAGTAGTGAAATCTAAGTAAACACAATTCTTCCATATATTGCCCACACCACTAGTATAATTTAGTTTATTTTCATTTTTATTATTTTATTTTGATTGCATCTTAGTTATTGGGTTAGTTGACTAGCAACTAATTCCGCCCACTCCTTCAAAAACCGAGATTTTTATTTGCTTTTCTAAAAACATAAAAATACAAAAAGAATCATCCCTCACCTCTAGACCTAGTTCTTAGGCTTTCTAATCTTAGCGACACTATTCCTAAGTTGAACGATTAATCCCCCGGTACTTGTCACTATACTATACTACAACGATCAGGTACACTGCCTGGTGGGGGTTGTAAGCTTCTCGAGATCCCTCGAGAGGTAAAGCCTGGTGCAATTCCCACGCATCAAGTTTTTGGCTCCGCTGCCGGGGAAATAGTTATTGTCTAGGTTAGAATTTCTTTTTATTAGGTCTACTTGCTAGATTCCTTTCTAGTAAGATTTTATTTTTATCTTTAGGTTTTCTTTAGTCTATCTCATTTCTTCATGTTTTTGTTCGTAGTCTTTACCATCCGACATCATGGAAGGTGGTAACATCTTTGAACCCATCAACCCACTACAACAAGACCACCCACAAAACCCACCACTATCTAACCAAACTCTTAGGCCCCGAACCCTAGGAGAGTATTCCCGACCTAGCCACCAAGGCTATCGAAACACCATTGAGCTCACCCAAGGAGCCAATGTGTCTCCCTTGCGATCCGACACCATCGGGTTGGTGCAAAGCGGATGTGCATTCCATGGACTACGTTCCGAAGATCCAAATCAACATCTCAAGGACTTCCTTAAAATCGTATATTCTATAGACCTTGATGCTACAACTAGAGAGTCAACCCAATTACGCCTATTCCAATTCTCTCTACGTGATCAAGCTAGTCAATGGCTTGAGCGTTTACCCACGGGATCCATCACCTCATAGGATGATCTCACCACCCATTTCCTTGCTCAATTTTTCCCACCGGGGAGAACTACCAAGCTCAGAAATGATATCTTGATGTTCCAACAACGTCAAGGTGAAACTCTATATGAAGCATGGACTCGTTTCAAGGACTTACTCCAAAAAGTCCCTCATCATGGCATAGATCTTTGGATCCAACTCCAAATCTTCTATGACCATATCGATCTCTCCACAAGGCGAACCATTGACCAATCGGCCGGTGGCAAGTTACGTGATCTAAGTGCGGAACAATCATGGGAACTCATAGAAGATCTTGCTTTCTATGACAACGAAAGTTGGAATGATCCCCGTGATTTGAACAAAATGGTCAAGGCAATATCTTTGCCTTCGAACAATTCTAGCACTCCCGACCGTAGGATCATGGAACTTGAGGACCAAGTCAAGTTTCTCATGAAATCTTACGAAGCTCCTAAGGCTTCAAGCCAAGTGAACAAAATCACTTCTTCATGCGAATTATGTAGTGGTCCCCATGACACTCGTGATTGTGTGGAACTCCCCGGAACAGCTTTTGTGGACTACACATCCTCGTGTATCGATGAAGCGGGAGATAAGTGGTACACTTTCAAACCCGAGCCAAACCCTTATGGTGATTCCTACAACCCCGCTTGGAAAAATCACCCAAACCTTAGGTGGAAACAAAACCAAACCAATTCTTTCAATCCGCCTAATCGTTACCAACCAAACGGTACACCCTCCAATCGTACTTTCAACAACAATCCTTCTAACAACTATGGTAGTACCAACAATCTTGAAGGATTGATGTCCAAGTTTATGGCATCTCAAGAAGCTCGCATATCTAAGTTTGAAGCCGATTTCAAACAAAAGCAAAGCGAGATGACCACCAAAATTGACACATTGTTGAAAGTTCTCAATGACCGAGAAATGGGAGCACTCCCAAGCGACACGGTCAAGAACCCGAAATTAAACGTTAATTCCATATCATCAGTTTCGTCACCCACTTCTTGTCCGCAATACTACTCGGTTAAATCAACGAGCACGTGTTTCAAACAAGACCAAATTCTTCAAAAGGACCAATCAAATAAAACACCCGATATAAAACCGGTCAAAAGCATAGTTGAAACACCTCCTACGCAAGACCTTGACGATGAATTCAAGGAGCTTCACCTTGAACGTCCCGTCATTGATGTCTTAGCCCATGCTCCCTACTATAGTGCCCTCCTAGAAAAATATGAGAAATTTAAACTAGGTAAAAATGGGACCGCCTTCGTTCAAAACAAGTTGCCTAAAAATCTTGATGATCCGGGTATATTTGTTTTGCCTTGTAAGATAGGAAGATCCGAAGCTTTCGACACACTAGCCGATTTAGGGTCAAGCCTCAACTTGATTCTCTTATCCCTTTTCACCACTCTCAAGCTAGGAAAGTTAGAGGAGACGGAGGTCTTAATTGGTCTAGCGGATGGGAGTATTGCCCACCCGGTTGGGATGATTAAGGATGTAGTTGTTCACGTAGGGAAGTTAACTATCTTAGCGGATTTTCACGTCCTAGACATGGTTAGGGACACTACATGCCAATTGTTAGTAGGAAGAGGATTTTTAGCTACCGCCAGCGCCATGATAGATTGTAAGGAGTCTAAGATAGCGGTAGGTGAGGGCGATACTTGGTCAGTGTATGATGTCAAGAAACATAGCTATGATTGTGAGGATGAACCGACACCACATTGGGTAGAGATGAATAGGAGACCATCTAGATATGGACCTTGGATAGAAAGAAACTTTATAGGACCTCTACGCCCATTCTATCTAGAAAAAGATTTCATCGATAAGACACATTCGGTGGAACAACTTATAGCTAGAGATGAAGAGCTAGACCCTTTTGAGGACCCCCTAGTCCTTAGGAAAATGATTGAGTTCTTAAGCGTAATGCCTATTAATATAGAGATGAACAAGTGGAAAAGAGAGGGGGACAATTGTAAATGGAGGTGGGACAAGCCACCTAAGGAAGGTGACGGATCATGGCATATGAAGATGATTTTGTATGATCCGGATGGAGAAAAGTTTGAAAGGTCATACCGTATTAAGAAAACCGATAGGAAGTTGAAACCTAAGTTTGATCCCAAAGATGTCCTCAATGAGGAACTCACCCATGTCACGTAGTAAACCATGACCTTGAGTCTAGCTACAAGACTCGTAAATAAAGAAAAGCGCTTCTTGGGAGGCAACCCATGTTTTGTGTGATTTTTATTTTGTTTGATTGTTATTTGTTTCCATATGCATGCTTTATTTTTATTGTTGGTAGATCATGTTTCAAAACTAAAATGGTGAAAATACTTTATTTTGTTGTTTGGCTTAGTCTTAACTTCATCCAAAGGTATTTCGCAAAAGATAAGTGTAAGGGGAAACCCCAAATATGTTTTTAAGAAACAAACTCGATCATGATTCTCCACAATATTAAGTGAACATGTATATTCGTATTTGTTAGAGTCAAATGCTTGTATCGAGTCATAATGATAGTTTGCAGGATTTTCCAGGAAGTAGGACGAAGTTTTTCCAGAAATTTTCTGGAAACTTAACATAAGAATTTCTGCAGGTCACTTCTGACGGCGTCTGACGGCGTCACGTGTAAAATTCTGGAAATTTAACCAGTTTTGTTTTTCTAACGGAGTCTTAAAGTTTTTGTTGAATCTTTAGTTTTATAATCTCCAGGAAATCTGCAAACATCATTCCACAAGCATTATATCTTATTTTGTTTTCTAGGATTTGTTAGCATATATAGATTGCCGCTGATTTTACGCGAGGTTGCCTTATCTGTTTTCTCAGGTTTAACAGGTTATATATGACAAGAAGATGATTTATATTCTGGAAGGGAAGCTTTGATTGTTCATTTTCTTGGAGGAAGATCTAACCTGATTACTATATTATCCATACCGAGCGAATCAGGGGAGTATTTGATTTCATTCTTTTACCTGCTTTACTTTTACATTCTTTACTTGAACATTGGGGACAATGTTCATCCTAAGTGTAAGGGGAGGGTAAAATGATGATACCTTACATATACACTTTCGCTTGAGTTTGTTTGTTTGATGGTAGATGTGTAATAAAACTATGAGAAATACCTGTTAGTGTAATTTTAGCGCCAAATTTAAATTTTTTTACAACATTTAGGAGTGAAACTTTAGCCATAGCAAGCGTCTCATGGATAGGAGATTGTATGACTAGCACAAAACTGTACAATTCAGAAAAAATTTCCACCCAAATATGTGAGGTTCGCCTTTAGATTTGATAGGAAAAGCATTTACTATTAGTGCTTATGAGTGTACCGGTAGCATTTAGATTCTAGAACTTGCGTTAGTGATGCATCCCGAGACCGCTAGTGAGACTACATTCGTGTAGTAGGATTTACTACATGATAAGAGGCATTAGGATCACCCTTGTGTTAAACCCGTATCATAATTACTTGACCATTTAAGTCATATTACTTGGCTAGTAAGTCAATTAATTTTTCCCACACCCTTAGCGTTGTACTCATTTTAATACACGAAACCCCTAGTACACCCCTCCGAGCCTATCTTTTCGTTTCTAACTTTAAGCATCTTACTTAAAGGAAGAATTTGTTATACCCCACTTAAATGTACAACCAAATCGCCTTAGCCTTCCATGTATAAGTGGGGAATTCCATCATCTTTGGTATGCGAATTTCAAGCTGCTACACTCATATTTAGTGCATTATTGTTATTTGTTTAAACTCTTAGTTAATTATGTAATTGATTACGTGGTTGCTAAGTCGAGTCATATCCTTGTACATATTGTTTTGGGACGATTGGGACTCATGGGTAAAGTACTTATTTTATGGAGTAATGGGGAAAAACATAATATTATTACCCCTATATGTACGTTAATCTTAAAAGTACTCCAAGTGTTTTGATTATCTTGATTCGAGTCATTAGATTAGTTATTTGTAAAGTATGTAAAAATTCAAGTGTAAGGGGAATGTACATTCCCTATGATGTATTATTTTGGATGGTAGGGTAAGAGTGTATGCAAAAAAAAAAAAAAAATCAAAAAAATAAAGAAATATATATATATATATATATGTATATGTATATATATATATATATATATATATATATATATATATATATATATATATATATATATATATGAGGCGAAAAATGAACCACTTTTAGGGGGTCATTTAAGCCCGAAATTGAATTTATTTGATCAAATATTGCCCTAAATCGTTCCTTTTGTGATTTTAGGTACTTTGGGAGTAAAATCTGGAAAAGAAGCCATTTTGGACATTTTTGGAGCATAAAAGTGAAGAAAACGGCAAAGTCTCAATTTTCCAAGCTGGGAACAGTAGGTGACGGCGTCAAGAAGAAATTCCTGACGGCGTCAAGAGTAATTCCATGACTTTCCATGACGACCCAGTACATATTTGACGGCGTCAGAAGTAGGGCGTCAAGAGTAAAATGCATGACGGCCTGGAAAATGCTAACACATGACGGCGTCAGAAGTAGATCAAGGCAGTCCGAGAAGTATTTTGGCGGATAGATGACGGCGTCACAAGTTTTGTCTTGACGCCGTCAGCCCTTATTTCCTATATATAGTTTTCTAATTTTCACATTAAAAAGAGAGGAGTTTTGGAGAAACCCTAGGTCCGACTTTGGTACGAATTTTACAGGTTTTTCAAGGGTTCTTTGCCCTTGATCCCTTTCATGTGTAATTGAGATAAGTATTCTTCTAATTCAATCAATATGTCTACGTGTTGGTTGTCTATATCTTGTTCTTGTCTTAATTCTATCATGTTAGGCTAGATCTATCTTGTGTTTGCTTAGATCTAATGAAACCTAGATGTTAATTATGTGTTGATTACTTGTTTATGGTTGTATTGGATGAATGATTTCGATGTTAGGCTTAAGAAAACTGGCAGATCTCCAATTGGTAACATGCTTGAACGTCTTAAGAGACATGAACCGATGTGCACTAGGTTTTATTGGTTGTATTTACTGCATGAGTAATTTCTAAGGATCCCATGTTAGGAGTTTTTAACGACTCGACATAGGAGTGAAGTAGGCACTCATAGGATTGGGGAAGTAAGTGCGCCACCCCATGAATGGTATTAAGGAATACAATCCGTCATCCACGCAACTATAACAAGTAATTAACGTGTAAAAGATGTCTAGGGAGTAGTGAAATCTAAGTAAACACATTTGTTAGGTCACCATTTTGTAAACACAAGCATAATAATGATAGAAATGAGATGAGAGAAGAGATTGGGTGATTATAAGATAAAGAGAAATATAAGTGCAATAGTTTCCTTAAGAAATCAAATAACCAACCAACTATTACATGATACTAAGGCTTCTATTTATAGGGAAGGAGCTAGGGCAACACTCCCTCTCCTTCCACTATCCAAATCGTGTGGGCTATAAAGCCCATGGACCTTTTGTCTAAAGCCTAGTAAACTAGTAACTTAAACAATATTGTAAGTAAACAATGACTTAAGCAACCTATTATTACAAATGACCGAAACTTGATAAAATAGTGAAAACTATGATCCCAACAATCTCCCCCTAAGGGTCGGTCATCATGGTTGCTTGACGTCTTCATCTTTGTCGTTTGACTTGTGACATGTAAATCTATAGACGTCTTCAAAAATGATTTGAGTGATAATGAATGTACTTTGATCTTAGTCTTTGTTCTTTTGTGATGATGTAGTGATTGTGTTATGAAGTAATCTGCCGTTCGTCACTCCTGCGTCTGTGGTGGTTGTCCGCCATTCCAACATACTCATACATCTTTGGACTTAGACTTTCACGTGCAAGAAGTTCCTTTTGATACCTTGAGATCTTTGTCTTTATACTTTGTAGATTCTTCTTATTGTCGTAGAATCTTTCTTGGAACTTTGTGTTGCTAAGATCTTTAGGGGAGCTATCATTTGCTTCAGGATGTATGTATGAGCATGTTGGAATCTACCATCATGGAAGTGAGGTACCTGCGAGTAAACAGTTAGCAATAAAACATCCGGTACTTACAGATAAGGAATTAGAGTTCATCAACAGCATATTGTGAAGACTCCTTCTAATCCTTATCCAGGCCGTTCCCATATCAGATACTCCCGAAGGAGCTTACGAGACCTACTAAGTAGCTCAATGACTGGGTGAGTCGCTGGGGATCACTCCACGACTGTAGACCGTAATGGAACCGCTGCAAACACTAAGCGTAACCCTTGTGAGGTTACCGAAGTGACCTGCTGTCAGGGCTGTTTGATGTTGACCCTGGCAGGATTTCCGTTCAATCATTGAGAAATACTTTCGTAATCCTCTCATAAACGTTCTCGGCAGATAGCTAAGATCTGCGAAGGATTCGATAATTTACAACTGATGCCCATTGATGTAGAACACCAGTTGTAGAAATACTAAGTGTTCCTAAGAGATCTTTGATGTATCTCAAGGCTCTAGACTCTATAAGTGCACACCTAGGTTTCTTATGCGGAGACTGGGGAGGAGTCTCCTGCTTCAATATCAACCGTCTCTAAGAGATAGGTCGATAGGTTACGCGGGTTCCCCGTGAGATTGAAACAAGTCCTTTTAAGAGAACTTGAGTGGTTAAGAAGGTTTAGTGAATTGCGTCACTGGGTCCATGACGACTTTATCTTCAATACCGGTGTTGTCTTTTGCAACAACCAGTAGCATACGTATTGAACCCGGTGTCTGCCCTAAGGTTGAATCATATGGAGGGCTATTTCTTTTCACCCTTTTCTTTACATTTCTTTTTAATTCTTCAACTCCTTCTTTCCCTTTCATTCTTTTCTCCTTTTTTCGTATCATACCTAAGGACTTCTAATTCTAACTATGGGAGATGTCCTTGGGTAGATCCCTCCGGCTCTGGCAGATCATAGGACGGATATTCCTATCTTAATCACCTTATAACTCCGACAGTAGCCAAGAAACCTTTTGATTGAAAATCTCTCAAAGTGTTTATGTTAATCAAATATTTTGTTTAACACTTTGAGAGTTTTGTGTACACTTTTGAAGGGCTCCCCCTGCACATGTGCTCATAAGTATTTAATAAATTTGCACATGTGGGAGGAGCAAGCACTTTTGAATTGATCCACTTTCCGTGAACAAGACCGATTCGAGACACGCTTACATCACTAGTTAACCTAGCTTGAAGTTATTACCCGGCCTGATCAAGTTCACAGAAAGTTTCTCGAGACGGTACATTTCTACTAGGACATATCCTTTTCGAGACACGCTTACGTGGCTAGTTAAAGAGATACATTGTCAGCTTTTAGGTGACAACTAGCTCTAATAACTAACTTGATGTTATTACCCGTCGAGGATAAGTCCTTTCGATATTACTGACTTTTGTTGTCTCGTCAATTCCTGGGTTAATACTGAGTCTAGCTCGCACATGATACACCTTTTGAGATTTTACTTCGTATATTTTAATCACTTTTTCATTTTCTCCCCCTCAAAAATAGCATATAAAATGATGTTTTTGACAAACTTTTAGATTAAAATATGCCTTTTGAGTCTTACGGGGAGATTCACCAAGAACTTTTGATTTAGAGCAAAGTATTTTGTTTTTGACAAGTGCTCCCCCTCAACAAGTGATTAGGTCTTATTGAGGTGAAATACTTGTCCTTTTGAGCAGAATTATGAAAAATCATAAATGTTTGATTAATTCTACTCAAAAGTAAGAAGCCTTCTCTCCTTAAATTAGAATTGAGGCACTGAAGCGTACCTCAGGGTCCTTTCTTTACAAGTTCGGGTTGTGCACTGTAATGCGTGCACAAGCCATAAAAAACATGATTTTGACAAAGCATTTTGATTTCAAAATACTCCCCCTCAAAACAAGCATGCGTTTTGACATTTTTTAAACTGTGGATCGACTTGGGGAGTAAAGATTTGAAAAATCTTGAGCAAAATTTTGAAAAGTTTTGAAAAACCTTTTGAAAAAACTTTTGAATAAATTTTGCTCAAGATTAAGAGAGTTTAAGATAAGCTTTGCATGAGAACTTCTTGTTTTCAAGGAAAAGTGCACGTTTTGGTTTTAAGAAATGGTTTAGCAAGGCACTTTCCTTACTTTGAAAACCAAATTGTACACCGAAATGAGTGCACAAGTCGTTGTTTTAATACAAAATTAGTTTTCTTTAAACAAACTACTCCCCCTCAAATAATGAATGTTATTCGAGAGAAAGTCTTCTTGAGCAGAATTTTGAATCGTATTATAAAATACTTTTTGAAAATTCGTGAGACGACTCTGCTCAAGGTTTTAGAAAACACAATCAAGTACTATACAACAAAGAATGCTTGAAATTCAAAAACTCTTTTACTGTTGAAAAGTTGTTTGAGACCCGGAGTCTCTCTTTTGAGTTTTAAAACCAGAAAAAGATTTCCATCTAAAGTTGAACCTCATGGGTTCTTTTTGAAGATTTGTTTTTGTGATGCATGGAAAACATCCGGTATTTGGGATGTTCAGATCAGAGACATTCTTTTATTGTGTTAAAGCATTCCAGATTGTGAAAATTTGAAAGGTTTTGAATGACTTTGCTTCGGTCTCCACACTTGCTTTACCGGTGTAAAATGAGAGTGTAGAGTTTGGAAAAATTTGTTTCTCACCATTTTGAATCCGTTTACCAGTTTAACCTTTAAACACATTTTGCCCTTTGACCTCAAAATATGTTCCATAAGAAACATTTTGTCGAATGTTGAAATTTTGACTTTCAATGGGATGACATGTACTTGCACACAGAGAAAATGCATCAGGCACAAACAAGTATACAGATGAATCAAGAAACTCATTCTAAATCTACCAAAAATGCTCAGAATTCTCTAATAATCACACAAGATCACAGATTAACTCATCCTATCACTCGAGATTATCCAATTATGATAATGGTTAGGGGTTATGATTTGAGTCTAAGCACACTTGTTAGCATGATAATGCCTGAATATTAAACAAACAAATGTCCTAGTAATAGCAGCAAAGACATCGACATCTTAAACCCTAAATCACATGATTTCTAAACTATGTTGTATCTAATCGTGCAAACACACCAATCGAGCATTCTTTAGTGTTCTCTAAGGTTATATGAAATGATTAATTAGACTAAACACATAAAAAAAATGCCCCGATCGATAATTACTTGAACCCTAGTTTCTGATTATGCCTTTTGACTGTTGAAAACATTTAGGGAACGATTAGATAACAACAATGAAGAAATTTAGAAACTCACAATCGAAAAGAAATCGAGGATAAAAAATTGTTAGTCTGATTATGTGTGAAACTTTTGAGAACATTTGTGAAAACATTGACGCGAGCCTGTTTTATTTTTTCATGCAATGTCCTTTTACCTAAGTTTAAGACTTTTGTGAATCTTTACTCATTAAAGGTTAATTACATTTCCATTTGAAGTCCAAACTAGATTAATATGGGATCGTTGCAGAAAAAATTCCTTTTCTCCCCCTCGAATTAGCATATATTTTGTGAAACCTTTTTGTACAAATTTAATTCGAGAGATCATAGAATTTTTGAAAAATGAGTTTTAATCCGAATGATGAAGAAACATTTTATCCTTGAAGAATAAAAGTTAGGTGTGCAAACTTCATGATTTTGTGAAACATTTTCTCCCCCTCAAAACATGTTCCATTTTGACAATGTAGGAACATAGTTTTGAAGATTAGAAGTTTGTACACAGAGAAAGAAGATTCTTTTTGCAGTTTTTGTATTTACTTTATGATAAAATATTTACAAAAAAAGTTTGATGTTTGACTCTCTTAGTTTTTAAGAAAGTTTTGCAAATCATATGGAGTCAAACACCGCATACCAATATGGTGAACTAAATCAACAAACCTTGATGGAGGTAATGTCTTTGTAAACAAGTCCGCCAATTGGTATTCAGTTACCACAAACTCTAATTCAATTGTACCCTTCTCAACATGCTCCTTTAGGAAATGGTAGCTGAGAGCAATTTGTATGGCCTTGGAATGATGAATGGTGTTGCACGAGATAGCAATAGCACACTTTGAGTCGCAGTACATTGAGATCTATTCAAATACATAGCCGTAGTCCGTGAGCTAAGTTCTCATCCAAATGACTTGAGCACAGAAAGCAGACATGGCTACATACTAAGCTTTTATTGATGACAATGATGTACAATCCTGCTTCATTGACTGTATCCCTTTGTAACTAAACAAGATTTGTTGCGAATCACTGTGCCTTCTGCGTCCATATTGTTTTTCCAAATCCATTTAATTCCAATGATGTGTCGAAGTATGATGTTGGTAGAGCGTATGCATATTAGACGGATCCAAATTGCGAGAAGACGACTCTAGTATATCAGGAACGGTTGGAGTCGTTGCAAATGGATTGGAGAAAGCATTTCTGTTATAATCTGCAGGTTGTGGTACTGATTGTTGTTATGGATCTTCAGATGATTGTCTGGAGTTGGAAGCGGTTTGTCTTGCTGTTGTTGGAGATTCACTTGGAGGACCGTCTTTCTCAACAGTGGTTGTTGAATATTCTCAGGGTGTGCAGCGGAAATTGGTGAGACTTCTTGAGGACGGTTTTCAATTGAATCATCAAACAGTTGAGCAAACAGGGTTTCCAATTCCTTGCAAGAGAGTGACAATGGTTCAGCCGAAGATTCTGAAAAGTTTAGACGGTTAGATGCGGGTCCTAAGCTGTTTTGCTCAGAAGCCATAGTTGAATTGCTTTAAACGGTTGATTACGGGTCCTAAGCTGTTGTGCTCAGAAGCCATAGTTGAATTGCTTTAAACGGTTGATTACGGGTCCTAAGCTGTTGTGCTCAGAAGCCAATCCATTAAGCTCGGGTCCGAAACTGATTTGTTCCGAAGCCATACCTGTTGAATCTGCATAGAAAGAAAGAAGAGACAAGAAAACAGAGAACAAGGATCCCCAAGAGTAACTGGGTTTCAGATGTTAGAAGCATAAAGATGTAGTGTCAATTATCTTCTTGACACTCGAACACACAATACCGATGGTTTTCATTCTAGTCTCAGAGGTACAAGTTGTGGAGATCACATTAGTTTTGGTGCAAATGTCTAAAATCTTTCCTGTAGGAATCCACCTAAGACCAATTGATTTGAAAATTCTACCCGTGGGTACCCACCTAGTGTTAGATCTAGGAGATGTTTTCCTTTTAGATGCAGTTGAATGAAATGTGGGAGCATCACTTCTTAGAGAAAACCTACGTCCTATGTTGATCCACTTCTTAGGTTTCTGACTTATGACTTTTGGTTCAACGGGTTTGTTTGTCTTAGTCGATTGAGCCTTTTCAAGTGAATTTCCTTTTTGAAGATATTTTAAAGCACAAACAACATGATTATTTACGCAACTACTCTTAGATGCTAGCCAATTCCTATTAGTTTGTTGAGAACTCCTAGGTTTTGGTGTGCTACTACTAGCAGTATTTTGCACTACAGTGGAAGGCATCACACGAGGTTTTGAACCTAGAATTCCATCCTTTTGAAGTAGCGCCTTTTTTCTAGCGTTTTCTAGATCATAGTTCTTGCACATGTCATATTTTCCATAAGAATCTTTACTTTTAATGCTTGTTTTAGACACTGTGGTAGAACTAATCCTAGATGAGCCAGGTATAATCACTTGCTAAGATTTAGCAGACACAGATGCATTTACCTTAGGCCAAGAATGTGGAGTGACTGGTTTTGTCAAATTGTTTTTCTCAACAACTTGGGAGGCAAACCGAGGTTTTGAAAATTTAGATCGTTCAGATTTAAATGCAGTAGGTTGTCTAACCACTGCTTGTTTTCTGATTGTTTGAGAAGGCGGTTTCCCCAAGATTGATGGTTTTGCAAACTTAGTATCCACACTCTGGCCAGTCAGTCTTCTTAATTTGTTTTGTAATGCAGCATGTGCAAACACATTTTCTTGAATTTGACCTTTTAAAAGCTCATTTTCTTTAACTAATGTATCCACACGTTTTCTTTGTTCATTCAAAAATTGACCATTGTTGCCCGAATTTAGAGATTCGTTTTGCATTTGAAGTTCAAGTGAGATGCAATGTGCCTCTAGTTTTGAAAATTTTTTATGACACTGGGCAATGGTCTTTTTGAGAAGAAGATTTTCAGACTCAAGAGTTTGATTTGATGTTTCAGTCATTAGATTATCATGTAAAGACTCAGACTCAGAACGTTTGTCAAGACATTGTTCAACATCCTGGTCAACCTCTCCTTCATTACTGAAGTTAGGTTGCTCAGATTGTTGTTTCTCATTTGCAGGCATAATATGATCAACAGTAGATTGTACCTCAACCATTTGCTCTTTGTCAAAGTTCGGTTCTGTGTCATAGATGGGTATGAAATCATCCTCATCCATCTGTCCTTTGTCAAGGTTGGGCTCTGAGTCATAGATGGGTATGATCTCTGCACAATCTGCATCTTTATCATTCCCCAATCTGCTGTTGTCATCCTGCACTTCTGTTTCTGTCCCTTTGCTTTCCATGACAACCACATTAGCTTTCAATGAATCATCTTTATGAACTTGCTCTTCTTGAATCTGCTTTATACTTCCATTCTCCTGTACATTCAATTCTCTTCCTCGTTTTTGCATCTCCAGTTCTTTGACAACACTCAAATGAAGTGATCTTTCATTGAGCACATATTCTAAGCAGCTCAGTCGTGAAACAAGTTGATCTCTAAAATCTTCAACCTCCATACTTGTGATGTTCTCTCTCCATACATTGCTTTCATATTTATAGTGTATGAGAGCTTTAAAATGCAATGCCATGAACACTTTGAACTGAGCCTTGAGCGCTCTAAATCCTGCCATGCAACCGCTTCCCTGTTCAATTTGTTTTTCAATTTGAACAATGTTTTCTCGGAGTTTCCTTTGGAAGGTTAGACGATCCATTCCAGTTCCGAAGAATGCATTAAAGGTACCCCCCGTAGGAAACCATGCATCTGAGAGAATCTTACATTGAGTCTTAACTGATTCAAAATGAGCTAAGTAATTTTCTGTAGAATTGATGGCTCTTTTCTCAGCTTCAGTCATCTTTCTCTCAAATGGGTCTTTAGAGTCATCAGAAGCATTTGTGTCGTATACTGGTTCAGTATCATCCATGACACCCGAATTATCTTCCAATATTATAACCTCGTTGCCTACATTAACTACATTTGCAGTATTCTCACTATTCCCAACCAGCCTTTGAGTAATACTTCCTTGTATCACAACTCTTTCACCTTGCTTGACAGCTTGATTCCTTGTGTTAGAAGAAGAACGAAGACAGTTGTTTGTCTTGTTGGAGAATTTGCTGAAGGCATGAGCAATAAGTTCGTGTCCTCGATTCAGAATTTTGAAATCCTCATCGTCATCTTCATTGGAATTTTTATAGTACATTGCATTACTGTTGTCATATGGAACAAGTTGAGTTGAAGTCTGCTGTGGAGATGAATCATATTGGATCATGAGGTTTGAAGTAGCAGGTTCTTGAACATAATCATGATGTGACATTAACATCACATCTGTTGTATCGGCTTCCAAATCTGCATATTCACCATCAGATGGAATATCACCCATGACACTTAGCAAAACTGCATTGAGATTACCCCCTTCAACTTCCATTTGACTAAGTGTGGCATTGTATTCAACATTATCATCAAAGACTGGAG
The DNA here is from genome assembly GCA_030686995.1 of Artemisia argyi. NCBI lineage: Eukaryota > Viridiplantae > Streptophyta > Magnoliopsida > Asterales > Asteraceae > Artemisia > Artemisia argyi. The sequence continues at coordinate 35,745,700 of CM060677.1, read as the reverse complement.
TTGAATCATAATCTTGAGCTTCCACATCTGCAATATTTTCCGTATATGCCAAAAATGCCATGCTTGGTTCGATAAGATCTTCTTCATCATCAGTATCGTTCATTGTGTTTAAGCATTCAGAAGTTGAAGTTATATCGCCATTGCCTTTCTTAGAAGATACTTGACTAAGCTTCACTAGATTTTGCAGAAGAGATTGCACATTATTATGTAGTGTTGCAGGATGGTACTGTGGAATGAAGAAAGGCTCAGGTGCATTCGGAGGATTGAAGAAGAGACCATTTGGAGTGTAGATTAGTGATCCATGATCAACATCTGGAGATGGTGGAGCAGGGAGAATGGTCTTCAGTGGATTCATGCTTAAACAAGATTCAAGAATTTGCTTCATTCTGATGTGATGAAGTTCTTCGGTACGATGCAAAGCTTCAAGATATTTCCACATTTCATAAGCACTGGCTTGAAAGTCCATATTCATGTAAATTGAGTTGGGAAGGGCTAGTGTCATGAACCATGCAGCTTGTTGGTCAGCATCGTACTGAGCAAGTTCAGTAGTATTCAAATCTTCATCATTTTGTAGTCTGATAATCCCTTTTGAGTCAGCAAGAAGTATCATTATGTATGGACCATCTTGAATGGAATTAAGCATGAGATCTGCAGCAGGACGATCTGTGAGCCATTGTAGAAATCTCCGTTTCCAAACAGTATACGTTCCTGGTAGCAACATTGGAGGCCTTGATTCATTGCCAAAGAGCAGAACATGATTAATGAGGGAGCTGTGACTTTGTTGTAGATGAAACTGTTGCTGATGATACTGTAGCTGATGATACTGTTGCTGATGAGAATATTGGTGAGGAAGGTAGTTGGAAGAAGATGATTGAGACATTGTAGATGACATTTCTCTCCCCCTTGATTGTTGTGACGTAATCGAAATAATCAAAGAAAATGTCACACTCAAGGACGAAATAGTGATTTCTGGTTTTCCCTCCAAAATAATTTGAAAAAATTCTCTCCCAAAATTTGAAAATCACTATGAAATGCAATTTAAAGGTTGCAAGAAAAATTTGAGTTTCAAAAATTTTGCCGCCAAATTTTACCGAAAAAATTTGAATTTTGGGCTAAAATTTTCACTGTTAAACCAAAATTTGAATTTCGCGTAAAAATTGAACGTTTAATCTTCTGTAAAAATTAAATTTTACTCAAATTTTCCCGCCAAAAAGATAGTAAGATACTTGTGTAATTATGGATCTTATAGAAGGTATAGATGTAGCCAAATCTTGAAAACTTGCAAAACTTGTAATTGCGACACTGTTAAAGTTTTCGAAAAAAACAGTGATTTCGAAAAAGTGAGATTTCGAAAATAGTGATTTCGAAAAAATGAGATTTCGAAAAATTGATTTCGAAAAAATGAGATTTCGAAAAAAATGATTTCGAAAAAATGAGATTTCGAAAATATTGATTTCGAAAAAAGTTTTGGATTGCGAAATAAAGGTTTCTCGAAACTTTTTGATTTCGAAACTTATGATTTCGAAACTGAAGATATTTTCGAAAACCTTGAAATTTCGAAAAAAAACTTAAGATGTTTTCGAAACTGAAAAAGTTTGCGAAAGAATTTGTGATTTTGAAAAATTAGACTATTTTCGAGAACACAAACTCAAAAGCGAAGTTTCGAAATTATACAATTTTGAAACTTATCCAAAAGTCGAAGTAACTTTCTTTCTTGTACAAGAAAGAAAATACTGAGTCCACAAAAACGAAGTCGATGTAGAGCACTTATCAAGAGATTTCGAAACTGTGTATGTAGAAGATTGCGAAATTTTGGCAGAAATTGTTTTCGAAGAAAGGTAACCAAAAACTCGTTTTTATTTCAAGATTCTTGTACTTTTTGTTATAAAATGATGAGATCTTTAAGAAAGTTGAAAACTTTATTAACTTTACCAAAATGAAAAAGATTTTGAAAAATAGTACAAATCACCAAGTCGAATTTTTTGATAAAAGTTTGGAACTTTTTGGTTTGTTTTGATTTTTAACACAAGTTTGTAAGCAAAGATGTGATAAAAACCAAGAAACAAACAAGAAAGTACAAAAATTTTAACTAAAATTCGATTTAAAAAACAAGTTTAAGATCAAAATCAATGAAAAACAATAACTACACCTTCTTCCGGCGAATGATACCACTTGTTAGGTCACCATTTTGTAAACACAAGCATAATAATGATAGAAATGAGATGAGAGAAGAGATTGGGTGATTATAAGATAAAGAGAAATATAAGTGCAATAGTTTCCTTAAGAAATCAAATAACCAACCAACTATTACATGATACTAAGGCTTCTATTTATAGGGAAGGAGCTAGGGCAACACTCCCTCTCCTTCCACTATCCAAATCGTGTGGGCTATAAAGCCCATGGACCTTTTGTCTAAAGCCTAGTAAACTAGTAACTTAAACAATATTGTAAGTAAACAATGACTTAAGCAACCTATTATTACAAATGACCGAAACTTGATAAAATAGTGAAAACTATGATCCCAACAACATTTTCTCCACTTATTGCTCACAACCTTAGTATAATTTAGTTTATTTTCATTTTTAGTATTTTATTTTGATTGCATCTTTAGTATTGGGTTAGTTGACTAGCAACTAATTCCGCCCAAATCCTTAAAACCCGAGATTTTACTTTGCTTTCTCAAAAATATAAAAATACAAAAATAATCTTCAATCATCTTTAGCACTAGTAATTAGGTTTTCTAATCCTAGCGACATTATTCCTAGCTGAACGATCAATCCCCCGGTACTTGTCACTATACTATACTACAACGATCAGGTACACTGCCTGGTGGGGGTTGTAAGCTTCTCGAGATCCCTCGAGAGGTAAAGCCTGGTGCGATTCCCACGTATCAAGTTTTTGGCACTGTTGCCGGGGAATAGTTATTGTCTAGGTTAGAATTTCTTTTTATTAGGTCTACTTGCTAGATTCCTTTCTAGTAAGATTTTATTTTTTATTTTTAGGTTTCTTTAGTCTATCTTTTTCTTTGTGTGTTTGTTCGTAATTTCCATTGACTCTTCCGTTCACCATTATGGAGTACGCGAATCCACCATACCACCAACCACAAAGGCCATTCTACCCTATTGACATCTCGAATTTCAAACAATATCGAGATGAACCCATATATGATGCATGGACTCGTTTTAGAAATTTACTCCGAAAATTCCCTCATCATAGTTTCGCTTTAGCATCCCTAACCCGAACCTTTTACTATCGTGTTAGCCAATATGACCAAATGCGCATTGAGGATTTTGCCAATGGGGACTTTAAGGAATTAAGTGCTGAAGAAGCATGGGATGCCATAGAAGATTGTGCCCAATATTATTGTAGGGTAGACAACCCAACAAATGTTAGTACAAGTCAATTGAATATAAATTTCCAGGATCATGAAACAAGTTTGGTTGGGGATGAATATATTAGTGTTGAGATACCTAAGTGGTTGTCATGTAATGCCATAGTACAAAACGAACACATAGGTGACCTTGATGTGATGGAGGATGTAGCCGAACATGATCACATTGATCAAAAAGACCTAGGTTTTATGATCGATGATGATGAATCTCAAGAAACAGATGATGAATCTTTTGGGCAATTTGTATATAGCAGTCAGAATATTGAGGATGATCCTTATGATTCGGACATAGAAGTTGACATGCCTAGAGAAGCACGTGAGATACTTGGGAAAATGTTAGGGTTAGATTATAATGAAACACACGTTGAGGATATAGGTGATCTTAACACAAGGAATGGTGAAGTAAATAACATAAGCCCACAAAGTACCCCACAAGTCCTACCATCATTTGATGCGTACACACCTCCCTTGACTTACCCAGAAAAAGTAGAAGAGACTATAGGAACCCCAATAGAGGTAGAACCTTTGAACCAAATACAACTAGAGGATATAGGTTTGAATAATGATAACCTTACTCTTAGTTCTAGGGAAGTTCCTAGTTTTGATGAACCGAAGCCTCAACCAAAACCGTTACCTAATCTTCCATCCTTGGATGAAAATTTAGGAATTGAAATAGGTTCCGATCCACCCATCAAACCATATAGTCCTGGTAGTCTTAGGATAAAGGTAGTAGACTCTAAGCCTTGTAGAAAGGAAGCTGGCACAGGAGTGGAAAATGACCTTACATGCTTACATCACCCATTTATGATTGATCACAAGAAACATTATGGGTTTAAACCGGGTTTATTAGGTCAAGATGGATTCCCAACTAGGAGTCTCTTGAAGTTGATTGAAAATGATCCCTTTCTAGGAGAAAATCTTAATCCACCCATTAACCAAATTGAATTAGGTAAGGTTATGATGATAGGAGCACAGCCCTTTGAGCATATAATTCATCCACCACTATTTCCTCACGAGGCATATTTCCACCCTAAGGGTGTGTATCGCTATTTTCACCCGCACTTAATTCAAAGTGTAGGGAAAACCTCCCCTATTTCCGTTAAAAAAGGGTAGAGTCAGGCTCGTGACTCGAATAAAAACAAGCGCTTCTTGGGAGGCAACCCATGTTTTGTGTGATTTTATTTTGTTTGTTTGTTATTTGCTTCCGTATGCATGCTTTATTTTTATGGTTGGTAGATCATGTTTCAAACTAAATAGTGAAAATACTTTACTTTGTTGTTTAGCCTAGTATTAACTCCACCTAAAGGTATTTTTGCAAAAGATATGTGTAAGGGGAAACCCCAAATATGTTTTTAAGAAACAAACCGATCATGATTCTCCACAATATTAAATGGACATGTGTATTCGTATTTGTTAGAGTCAAATGCTTGTATTGAGTCATAATGAAGTTTTGCAGGATTTTCCAGGAAGTAAGACCAAGTTTTTCCAGAAATTTTCCGGAAACTTAACATAAGAATTTCTGCAGGTCACTTCTGTCGGCGTCTCGAGTTTGCTCTTGACGGCGTCACATGTAAAAATCTGGAAATTTTACCGGTTTTGTTTTTCTAACGGAGTCTCAAAGTTTTTGTGAATTATTAAGTTTTACAATCTCCAGGAAGTCTGCAAACTTCATTCCACAAGCATTATATCTTACTTTGTTTTCTAGGATTTAGAAACTTATATAGGATGCCGCCGATTTTATGCGAGGTTGTTTTGTCTATTTTCTCAGGATTTACAGGTTATGTATGACAAGAAGATGATTTATATTCTGGAAGGGAAGCTTTGATTGTTCATTTTCTTGGAGGAAGATCTAACCTGGCCACCTTATTATCCATACCGAGCCAATCAGGGGAGTATTTGATTTCATTTGTTTTACTTATTTCACTTTTACATTCTTTACTTGAACATTGGGGACAATGTTCATCTTAAGTGTAAGGGGAGGGTAAAATGATGATACCTTACAAATACACTTTCGCTTGAGTTTGCTTTGTTTGATGGTAGATGTGTAATAAAACTATGAGAAACACTTGTTAGTGCAATTTTAGCGCCAAATTTAAAATTTTTTACAACATTTAGGAGTGAAACATTAGCCATAGCAAGCGTCTCATGGATAGGAGATTGTATGACTAGCACATAACCGTATATTCAAAAAAAATTTCCACCCAAATATGTGAGGTTCGCCTTTAGATTTGATAGGAAAAGCATTTACTATTAGTGCTTATGAGTGTACCGGTAGCATTTAGATTCTAGAACTTGCGTTAGTGATGCATCCCGAGACCGCTAGTGAGACTACATTCGTGTAGTAGGATTTACTACATGATAAGAGGCGTTAGGATCACCCTTGTGTTAAACCCGTATTATAATTTCTTGACCACTTAAGTCATATTACTTGACTACTTAAGTCAATTAATTTTTCCCACACCCTTAGCGTTGTACTCATTTCTAGTACACGAAACCCCTAGTACACCCCTCCGAGCCTATCTTTTCGTTTCTAACTTTAAGCATTTTACTTAAAGGAAGAATTTGTTACACCCCACTTAAATGTACACCCATATCGCCTTAGCCTTCCGTGTATGCGCTCATTTTTAGTGCATTATTGTTATTTGTTAAACCCTAAGTTAACTTTCTAATTGATTACATGGTTGCTAAGTCGAGTCATATCCTTGTACATATTGTTTTGGGACGATTGGGACTCATGGGTAAAGTACTTAATTTATGGAGTAATGGGGAAGAACATCATATATTACCCCCATACGTACGTTAATCTTAAAAGTGCTCCAAGTGTTTTGATTATCTTAATTCGAGTCATTAGATTAGTTTATTGTAAAGTATGTAAAGATTCAAGTGTAAGGGGAATGTTCATCCCATATGATGTATTATTTTGGATGGTAGGGTAAAAGTGTATGCAAAGAAAAAATAAAAAAAAAAAAAAAAAAAAAAAGAGAGAAAAAGAAAAAGAGAAAAAACATACGGACTACCATCTCGTTTCATTCTATGCTTATTTTATGTTTTTGTTATTTTTGATTTATTAGCTTAAGTCGAGTCTAGTCTTGGCTTAGCAACGCCACATTGTACATGTAATTAACCAAGATTGTTAACTCGCCACCAGTAAAGACTGCCTTTATCCAACAAAACCGTGTATTTCATATCCCTACACCTAACGTTGCAACCCTTTAAAAGACCTCTTTGATAGTTTATCCTAGGTGCTTACGCCATGTGGTGGAGGTTTGATCCTTTCCCAAGCCTATGGTAATCTATTTTGCTATGACAGGTAGTGAGAGATATCTTCCGTTTCCATATTGTAATTTGTACTTTATTACACCCGAGAGATGTGAGTATCTAAACACTATTGGTAAGGTGCTAGTGTATGACCTCCGTGCTTGTCTATTGGTCTTTAGTGGAACGATTATTTGTTGTAATTACTTTTATATTAGTGTTAAATGACCCCTAACTTGTATTTTGACTAGAATAAAAGCGCATTTGCTTGAGGACAAGCAAATCTCAAGTGTAAGGGTATACGATGAGGCGAAAAATGAACCACTTTTAGGGGGTCATTTAAGCCCGGAATTGAATTTATTTGATCAAATATTGCCCTAAATCGTTCCTTTTGTGATTTTAGGTACTTTGGGAGTGAAATCTGGAAAAGAAGCCATTTTGGACGTTTTTGGAGCATAAAAGTGAAGAAAACGGCAAAGTCTCAATTTTCCAAGCTGGGAACAATAGGTGACGGCGTCAAGAAGAAATTCCTGACGGCGTCAAGAGTAATTCCATGACTTTCCATGACGACCCAGTACATATTTGACGGCGTCAGAAGTAGGGCATCAAGAGTAAAATGCATGACGGCCTGGAAAATGCTAACACATGACGGCGTCAGAAGTAGATCAAGGCAGTCCGAGAAGTATTTTGGCGGCGAGATGACGGCGTCACAAGTTTCGTCTTGACGCCGTCAGCCCTTATTTCCTATATATAGTTTTCTAATTTTCACATTAAAAAGAGAGGAGTTTTGGAGAAACCCTAGGTCCGACTTTGGTACGAATTTTACAGGTTTTTCAAGGGTTCTTTGCCCTTGATCCCTTTCATGTGTAATTGAGATAAGTATTCTTCTAATTCAATCAATATGTCTATGTGTTGGTTGTCTATATCTTGTTCTTGTCTTAATTCCATCATGTTAGGCTAGATCTATCTTGTGTTTTCTTAGATCTAATGAAACCTAGATGTTAATTATGTGTTGATTACTTGTTTATGGTTGTATTGGATGAATGATTTCGATGTTAGGCTTAAGAAAACTGGCAGATCTCCAATTGGTAACATGCTTGAACGTCTTAAGAAACATGAACCGATGTGCACTAGGTTTTATTGGTTGTATTTACTGCATGAGTAATTTCTAATGATCCCATGTTAGGAGTTTTTAACGGCTCGACATAGGAGTGAAGTAGACACTCATAGGATTGGGGAAGTAAGTGCGCCACCCCATGAATGGTATTACGGAAATCCGTCATCCACGCAACTATAACAAGTAATTAACGTGTAAAAGATGTCTAGGGAGTAGTGAAATCTAAGTAAACACATTTTCTCCACTTATTGCTCACAACCTTAGTATAATTTAGTTTATTTTCATTTTTAGTATTTTATTTTGATTGCATCTTTAGTATTGGGTTAGTTGACTAACAACTAATTCCGCCCAAATCCTTAAAACCCGAGATTTTACTTTGCTTTCTAAAAAATATAAAAATACAAAAATAATCTTCCATCATCTCTAGCACTAGTAATTAGGTTTTCTAATCCTAGCGATACTATTCCTAGCTGAACGATCAATCCCCCGGTACTTGTCACTATACTATACTACAACGATCAGGTACACTGCCTGGTGGGGGTTGTAAGCTTCTCGAGATCCCTCGAGAGGTAAAGCCTGGTGCGATTCCCACGTATCATATATATATATATATATATATATATATATATATATATATATATATATATATATATATATATATATATATCTTACTATATTATAAAGGAGGATTGCCTTCTAATTTTAGCATGCTTAATTTTAAGCCTTACAAATTAATAAGCTTAAAGTACAAGTGATTAGATATAATTAGACATTTACAAGTTAATAAGCTTAAAGTACACACCAATTTTCTCCTCATTTAATTCTAACATACCATTAATACTAACAATAAATATAATAAATAAAACATTATGTACATTAAATACAATTAATTAACCGGTCAATAAATATAATTAATGCACTTATTAAAACACCCCTTACATAAGAAATACAAATTATCAAGCATATTATACAACCAACTTAAACACAATTCCTGCATTAAATGTCACTAATACAAATAATAAAACACATTATACAAATATTCAAGTCCGAACGGGCAACGGGTCAAATGGGCTCGAGCCCGAACGGGCATGGGCCAAACGGGCTCGAGCCTGAACGGACACGAGCCAACGGGCTCGAGCCCGAACGGACACGAGCTAAACGAAATTTTGATATCCGTAAATTTATTGTCAAAAAGAACATAATAAACTAAAATTACACGATTCACCGGAAAATTTTAATTTAGGGTACCCGCCGCTGCAACGCGCGGGTACCCTGCTAGTATATATATATATATATATATATATATATATATATATATATATATATATATATATATATATATAGAAAAAGAAAAGAGAAAAAACATACGAACTACCATCCTGTTTCATTCTATGTTTATTTTGTGTTTTTATTATTTTTTATTTATTAGCTTAAGTCGAGTCTAGTCTTGGCTTAGCAACGCCATGTTGTACATGTAATTAACCAAGATTATTAACTCGTCACCAGTAAAGATTGCCTATATCCAACAAAACCGTGTATTTCATATCCCTATACCTAACGTTACAACCCTTTAAAAAGACCTCTTTGATAGTTTATCCTAGGTGCTTACGCCATGTGGTGGAGGTTCGATCCTTTCCCAAGCCTATGGTAATCTATTTTGCTATGACAGGTAGTGAGAGATGTTTTCCATTTCCATATTGTGATATTACTTTTTTACACCCGAGAGATGTGAGTATCTAAACACTATTTTTGAGGTGCTAGTGTACGACCTCCGTGCTTGTCTTTGATCTTTAGTGGAATGATTATTTGCTGTAATTACTTTTATATTAGTGTTAAATGACCCCTAACTTGTATTTTGATTAGAATAAAAGCGCATTTGCTTGAGGACAAGCAAATCTCAAGTGTAAGGGTATATGATGAGGCGAAAAATGAACCGTTTTTAGGGGGTCATTTAAGCCCGGAATTGAATTTATTTGATAAAATATTGCCCTAAATCGTTCCTTTTGTGATTTTAGGTAATTTGGGAGTGAATTCTGGAAAAGAAAACATTTTGGACGTTTTTGGAGCATAAAAGTGAAGAAAACGGCAAAGAATTAATTTTCCATGCTGGGAACAGTACATGACGGCGTCAAGAAGGAAAATGTGACGATGTCAAGAGCAAAATGCATGACGACCCAGAGAAAACCTGAAGGCGTCAGAAGTAGGGCGTCAAGAGTTATTTTGGTGACGGCCTGAAGAAGGATTACACATGACGGCGTCAGACCCAGATCTAGGCAGTCCGAGAACTTTATTGGCGGCGAGATGACGGCGACAGAAATTTACTCTTGACGTCGTCACCTCACAAAATCTATATATACTTTTCTATTTTTCATTCATTAAGAGAGGAACTTGTGTGGAGAATACTAGGGCCGAACCTAATAAACCCTAGGTCGTTTGTAACAGTATTTTCAAGGGTTTTCACCCCTTGAAACCTTTCATGTTCAATTAAGATAAGTCTTCTTTTGATTCATTCAATATGTCTATGTGTTGTTTGAATATATCTTATGCTTGTCTTGATTATAACATGCTAGGCTAGATCTTTCATGTGTTTGCTTAGATGTAATGAAACCTAGATATTAATTATAGGTTGATTGCTTGTTGATAGTTGTAATAGATGAATTATTTCAATGTTAGGCTTAAGAAAACTGGCAGATCTCCATTGTGTAACTTGCTTGAACGTCTTAAGAAACATGAACCGATGTGTACTAGGTTTTTATGATTGTATTTAATGCATGAGCGAATTCTAGTGATCCCATGTTAGGAGCTTCTTAGCCGGCTCGACATAGGAGTGAAGTAGGAGCTTATAGGATTGGGGAAGTAAGTACGCCACCCCATGAATGGTATTAAGGAATACAATCCGTCATCCACGCAACTGTAACAAGTAATTAACCTGTAAAAGATATCTAGGGAGTAGTGAAATCTAAGTAAACACAATTCTCCCATATATTGCTCACACCAATAGTATAATTTAGTTTATTTTCATTTTTATTATTTTATTTTGATTGCATCTTAGTTATTGGGTTAGTTGACTAGCAACTAATTCCGCCCACTCCTTCAAAAACCGAGATTTTTATTTGCTTTTCTAAAAACATAAAAATACAAAAAGAATCATCCCTCACCTCTAGACCTAGTTCTTAGGCTTTCTAATCTTAGCGACACTATTCCTAAGTTGAACGATCAATCCCCCGGTACTTGTCACTATACTATACTACAACGATCAGGTACACTGCCTGGTGGGGGTTGTAAGCTTCTCGAGATCCCTCGAGAGGTAAAGCCTGGTGCAATTCCACGCATCAGTTACACAGAATTTTTTACTGGTGGAACCATGTTAAAGGTTCCGCCAGAACCAAAAAAACATACAGTCCACCATTTTGACCATCGAGACGATTTTCAAATGTTCCAAAAATTCTTAAAAATGAAAATTTATAACACATCTGATTAGAAAATGCAAAAGATGGACATGTAAACACGCATACCATTGGACTTTGACCGGGGGCTAGTGAATTTCACTATACTTAGTGAAATTTTTCATATTCTTGAAAATTTGACAACATGCCAAATGTTGTCGTCCTGCATCATTGTTAGTTCATACAAGTTCCAAATGGTACCAAATATCCTACCAACACACAAATACATAACACATATTTTTTAAACGACTAAATTGTTCAAATAGCACCTATTGCCAACACTCCTTCCCACACGCTCTCATTGACGATCCACCTTCTTCTTGAGCTTGCCAAGGAACCTCCCAAGACATTTGAACATCCCCTTCGTTTGCTTGAACTCCGCCGACTCATTAGGAATTGTTGGAAGTTGTGAAATGTATTCTAGAGGTGGAAGCCTAGAGTTGGGTAAGCTCTCATCTTCACACATTGAAGATGATGATGAGGAAGTAGGAGGATGAGGGCGTTTCCCTTGGGTTTTGTAAACTCTCTATCACTAAGTGGGACAAATGTGTGTGGGATGAGAGAGTAGTCTAGGCGAAGACCTCTAGGAGTTGGAGGAATAGGAGCAATGTGCCTATAGAGACGGGTCAAGAGCATTTCATAAGGAATAGCCGTTGTGCCTTACACGGGAATGTCAGCCATTCTTTTGGCCATGTAGTATGCAAGGTTGAAGGGTTGTCTAACGGACAAGGAGTAGAGCATGTAGCAAAGGCAAACATTGATATGATCCCGGTTTCCTATGGTGCTAATGACATTGGCTCTAAGGAGTTCTTCCCATTTCTTGAATTGGGGCTTGAGTTCATTTAGTTCCATACCATATGGGTCCTTGTTGACCTCATTTCCGGTACGGGTTCTCCTAGTGGTGGTGGTCCTAATGAAGAGGTGGTCACGAAGTTCATCCTTGGACACAAGAGGGGTATCATAGGGATGTATACGGTCAATGAGTGTGTCAAGAGTTGAGAGGGTATGCTTGTCGGAGTAGATGCAAGTACCATGGTTTGGGACACCTAGGATTTGAGCAAATTCATTAAGAGTGAAGGAGTATTGCTGACCACTAGCCATGAAGTTAATAGACATGCGACCATACTCATCCGTGGAGAGAGTGACGGATGCATAGAATTCTAAAATAAACCTAGGACAAATAGGCTCATCGATTTCTAAGAGACAATCAAAGTTGATGTTTGCAAATTCCGCGGGTAGGTTTGTACCGGCTAGGATGGATGGGTCAATGGTTCTACCTTCATGGACATATCGTTTTTCTAAGGCTTTGAAAATGTTGATTTGAGCTTCGGTAAGGCCTTTGGTTTTGTGGTGTTTGGGTAGGTACTTAATGGTGTCCTTGTGGTCGTAATGAGTCACGGGAGGCATGATGATTCCTAGAAATAAAATTTCACATTTTAGTCTTAAGTTAGCAACTATAATAATGTGGATGTTCTAGTGTGTGCCTATATGAAAACAATGTAGAGGTGCGGTGATGAGTGCACAAACACTCATCATTTTTATCATATTTAAACTGCCAAAACATACAAAAACAATCAAAAAGTCATCAAAGTACTTAAATTATCCCAGGGATTGTGTTTTATGTGTTTTAAATGCAAAACGAGCAAAAACAAATGAAAAATGATCAAAGTTGGCAATATTGGCAGTTTTAGTCCCTCAAGTTTCAAAATTTGTCAAAAATAGTCCCTATGCATTTATTTTGAAAGAAAAGTCAACCCAAGTCCTTAAAAAATCAAAAGTTATCAAAAACAGACTTTGGGTGATAAATTTGGAAAAGTTACATGTTTGGTCCCTGGTGTTTGGAAATTTGCAAATATAGTCCCTGGGAATTTTTGAAAATAAAAAAATTGCAAAAATGGTTTTTGGGAATATTAAGCTTTGCATGAATGGCCCTTGTGATACTTTGGCAGAATTTACACTTTCAGCCCCTTGGTTTTGTTAAATTGCAAAAATGGTCCTTGTGCTAATTTACTACACCAACCGGACCCTTAATAGTTTTCAAACCCAAAACCAAGTCCAACCCCTTATATCTCCAAGCCCATCATCCATCTCCTCAGCTCACCAACACCCTCAGCCCACTTCCACTCAAAATAATATTACCCCGTCCCTTCCCCTTGGTCAAAATAAGTCAACAAACAAACACCACTACCTCCCCAGCCTGTAATACCACTTCAACACACAACCCCCCTCCTCCACATCAGCAACCCCATTCCATGTCTCCCCCAACTCCCTAATGCTAACAAAACGCATTTATTGTTCTCAAATCCACCCAAGCAAACCCTAACTGCCTTTGACAAATTTGGCGGCAAAACTTGTTTGAATGGCTAGGATTATCCCCACCCAATCCAATGGGTGGGATTTGATCAGGAAGGTGCAAGGAAGTCAAGGGAGCAAATAATTTAAAGAAAAGTGGGCAGAGAAAGGAGGAGAGGCATATTAGTATAAAAAGTAGTATTTGTAAGCAAAAAGAGGTGTGTAGACTAGTAATTAGCTTTAATTCAGTGTATTTTTCTTTATTTGTACTTTTTTTTATCAAGTAATGAAAGTTTATGTTTAAATTACTTCTTGTTTTTCAGTTTTCCAAATTTAACTAAGTTACTCAAATTGTCATCTCAAGTTATAAAGTAATATAAGCTCACTTTAAGCTCATTTAGATTCAACAGTTAAGTTCAAAAGCTTATTAAGCTTTTGAATCAGCTTCAAACTCAGTTCTACAAATATTGCTAAAAAAATATATAAAAAAAATATAATAATACAAATCAGTGTTCATGGAAGATCAAGCTTGAAGCAGGGATTGGAATGGATGATTTTGGGTTTAGATCCTCAAGGGAGGTTATAGGACAGGTTGCATACCTTGGTTCTTGGTTTTGAGCTCACAGGATCCATTTGTGAGCAAATTCTCAAATCTCTTTTCTATTTCTACTGTAGCATAAGCTACTTATTGCTCATTTTTATTGCTATTAAGTGTTTTGTGTTTATTTGGTGTTAGTATAGTTTAATTTTTTGCTTGCAATAGTTGCTTATTAATTAAATCTTGTAGTTGTGCTAGTTCTTGTTTCAACTGTCAAAGTGCTTCAGTGGTGTAACCTAATATATTTTATATAAAGTTCAGCTCAAGTAAGTTGCATGTAGCTTATTGAACACATCTACATCAGTAGCATAGGCTCAAACCTTTTCTTTGCTCTTAAATAGGAAATCAGTTCACTAGTAGGGGTGTTTGGATTAAGCTGTAAACACATGTTGGAGTTGTTATTTAGAGTTAAAAATACTTGGTGCATTGTTGTTTAGTGTAAATCAGTCCATCTTGATAAATTTCTTGGTCACTTTTGTTCAAAAAAATCAAAAGTCTTATTGAACCTTAGTTTAGAGTTAACTGTTGATGTTTATGAGTGGTGTACCCACCATTTAAGCTTAGGACATTGTAATCTAGCTTCTTGCAGTCTTATTATACCTTAATATAACCACTTTATTCAGTAAATTAGGTTTAAATCTCATAAAAGTCAAAGTTCTAGCTTCTAATAAAATGTCAAAAAGTTCAATCTCAGTTTTTTCACAAATTAGCAAGATTTTTATAGATTTTTGTGTTGTGATTTAAGGTCTGAAACTTGTTGTGTGTTTAGTCTATCAGTAGAACTTGTGATTTTCACAAGTTTTATATTTTTGTGATTTTTTTAAGTGGACCAAATTGCCCTTGTAACACAGCTGCAGGGCAAGCTTGTGCCCTGCTTCAGCAGACTCAACTCACCCCACCATCTTTGGTGGTCATTTGTGGTTAACCCAGTGGGTCCCATACCTCATACTTGAGTTCTCCCAACCCCCCTCCTACCAGGGATTAAGGGTTGACCCTTGTTTTGACCATTAGACCAGTGGACCCCACCTTATTTTGCTCCCAAACTTTGTCCCTATTCTGTCTCAGAATTGCATTAAGCAGAGTGCTTATTTGTGTTTTGTAACTTATTTAAGCTACTTATTTGGTTGAATCTTGCTTATTCATGTTCATGTGACTCAGAGAGACCAATTTTAATCATTGTTGACCCCAGACACTCCAAATTGAGCTAAAAGCCTTGTACAGTCAACAAAAGTCAACTGTTTGTGTAAATAAGCTCTCAAGTGCTTATTGCTGGGTTACATCAAAAGTGATTTCATAAAAAGTTTTAGTTTTTAGTAGTAAATCAGTTTGGAAAAAGAAAAAACCAAAAAAACCAACTTTAATTATAGTGATAGCTTCTATTTAATAGAAATTATCATTTTAATTTTCTGTTTAGCTTATTTATAAGCAATATATCATTTTTATATTTTTATTAATTCTCTTTTAGGTTAAACTAATTCTAGAAATTTTACCAGATTTTTCTTTTGTCTTTTAGTGGTTTTTAGAATTAATTTTAGTTTAATTAATTAATAATTAATATTAAGTAATTAAATAGCATAATTAGATTTTATAAAGTACAACCTAGTTTTTATAATTTTTCTAGCTTTTATATAAGTTAAAACATTTTTATAAATTTTCCTAGGATTTATACTGTTCATTTTCTATTTTTTATAATATAATTAGTTTAATTAGAAATTAAGTAATAATTATAATAATAATTAGTAAATTAGTTTAAAAATAAATAAAATAAACTTTTCATAATTTTTTAGGATTCCTGTGATGGTTAATTAGATTTGTAAAATTTTTCTTAATTTTCTAAGTCTTTTTAGTATTTTTAATAAATCTAATTAGTTTAATTAATTAATTAATAAATAATTAGTAATTAATTAATAATTAACAATTAAATAGTGTAAAAATACTTTTTCTTTTTCTTAAAATTTTCTTTATTTGTTAGGGTTGTAAAAATAATAATTTTACACTTGTAACCTTTTCCGTCCTTCAGTTGTACTTTTTGTTTCGTTCGTCTGTGTACATTTTTAATTAAAACGTACGTTTTTAGGTTTTAGCTCAAATCTTCTTAATCTCAATACCAATAATCAATCACATAGCTTTCCTAAGCTATTTAATTTCATAATTCTCAAATAATTCTTATCACAACCCTTTTCTGTGAATAATCACCCGATCACAAGTACGCTAAAGCACAATCCACACCTCGTCGGGACATAACGACCTGATGATACCCTTTATTACCCGGAAGCATTGGTCTAGGCTATTTGACTTTGTTGACCATTCTTTGGTCAATATAAGTTGACGGTTTAGCATCAATCAATTTTTGGCGCCGCTGCCGGGGAGGTGTGCGCGTTTCTATAGCGTCATTTGAGATTAGTATTATCTCACCTCATTCACTGTACAAATATCACCACTTTTGTAAATTTTAAATCAAAATACAAAAAAGTCATTAACACTTTTCCTAAAGTGTTAAAACACCAAAAAAAAAAAAAAAATAAAAACAACAAAACAGATCGTAACGTTTTTCGAATCGGTTTTCTTTTAAGGCGATTCTTAAAGAGAAACGATTTTAGATTACGAGACGATACCAAAAATATTGTCCAAAAGTTTTTAAACCCATACACAAAACACAAAAACATCCATCTTTTTCTTGTGAATAATAATAATACATAAAAACCAACCGTCGCAAACCAAGACAGAACACCTACCAACTGGGGGTGTGAACATAATAAGTTCCCAAACCAAAGATATAAAACTTGCCTTTGTATCCCTGTGAGTGGTGTACCTTTCTTAAAGAATCCACTTACTTGCGATTATTGGTTTAAGTTCACTGTTGATTTGCCTCGATTTTGTTTTGATTGGTTTTTATCTCTAGTGCATGCGCACTCGTTCTTCAAGGTCCACGAGCCCATTACGTGAGCTTGTTCGGAAACCTAGAAGACCTCGTCGACGTTCAGCACCCACAGTTGGATCTGAGATTCGTACTGTTGCCACACCCACTGTCACCATGGCGGAAGACCGCCCCATGTGTGAGCTTCTCCAAGCACCCATCGAGGGTTACGGAGATGCCATTGTTGTTCCAGCCATCGTGGCTGATAATTTTGAGCTCAAAACCGGGTTACTCAATCTAGTAACCTCAAGTCAATTCTACGGTTTTGAGAGGGAGGATCCTCATGCTCACATTCGATGGTTCAATAAAATCACTTCGACCATCAAGTACAAGAATGTCCCTTGTGAAGCAATAAAACTTCTTCTCTTCCCATTCTCCTTGGAGGGACAAGCCCGGATTTGGCTTGAAAAACAACCTCCTCGATCTATTGAGACATGGAAAGATCTTGTCAAAAAATTTGTGAAAGAATTCTTCCCACTTTCCAAGACCACGAGTCTTAAGAACGAAATCACCAAGTTCACTCAAAAATATGATGAATCTTTTGGTGAAGCGTGGGATCGTTTCAAAGAATTACTTTGCAAGTGTCCAAATCATGGTTTCTCTGAGTTGATGCAACTCGATACTTTTTACAATGGCGTGAGCCAAGCTGATCAGGATTCTCTCAATGCCTCCGCGGGAGGTAATTTCTTGAGTAGAACCACAAAAGAAGCTTTGCAAATCATAGAAAACAAGTCCAAGGTCCGCTCTACACGAAGCAAACCGATTGTTTCTCAAATCAATGCGGGTCCTTCCACTTCTTCTTCTGTGAGTCAATCTAGTACGGATGCTAAGATTGACAAGCTCACTGAAGCGATCCAAGCTTTGGTTCTCGCCCAAACAAAGAAAGTTTCATTTCCAAAAAATCCTCCCCTTGCTGAGGTTAAAAAGGTGGAAGTCTGTGTGACTTGTGGTGGGCTGCATGCCTACTACAATTGCACAGCTACTGATGGTACTCCATATGAAGCTCATGCTGTAGCCGGGTCCCAAAATCAAGGAGGCAATCAATATCGCCCTCCTATGGACCCTAGCTATCGTCCTCAACATCATTACCCTGGACCTCCTAGTTTTAATCAAAACCAAAATGTCCAAAACCGTGGCCAAAATCAAAATAGAGCGAACCAAGGTTATCAAAACCAAGGTAACTTCAATCAGGGTTACGGTTTTCACAATCAAAACCAAGGTTTCCAAAATCAAGGTTTCCAACATCAAAATCAAGGAAACTTTAACCGGAACCAAGGTCAGGGTAATTTCAATCCGGGATATTTTCATGGAAACAACCACCCTCATCAGGGTAATTTTCAAAATCAAGGTCCCAATCCGAACAATCGAGCTCCAAATATTCCTAATCCGAATCAAGCCATTGTTCCAACCGGGCCTTCATCTGACGAGTTGTTGAAACAATTCATGAAGTCCCAAGAAGAGTTGAACAAGTTGCTGGTCAACCAGATTTCTGACATCAAGAAGTCTTTAAATGATCGACCCTCGGGCTCAGGTACTACTTTACCGAGCAACACGATCGCTAACCCGAGGGGCGATGCTAAGGCGATCACAACACGAAGTGGTGCTTCATATGATGAGCCAGCGATTCCTACTACCTCTTCTCCCTCTCCTCCAAAGGTAGTGGATCGTGAACCTGAGGTGACAAAGGACAAGGTGCAAACTCCTAGCCCACGAACTACAGCACACGTCCAACCTCAGGTTATTCCTGAAACCAGATGTAAGCCTGGAGTTGTCTTTGATCCACCAGAAACTCCAGTGGACAACCCTAAATCCAAAACTTTTATTCCCTATCCATCACGTCTCAGTGAACAAATGCTCCGCGAAAAAGCTAATCAACAAATGGATAAATTTTTCCAAATCTTCCAAGATTTACATTTTGATATCAGCTTCGCGGATGCTATTCTCTTGATGCCCAAGTTTGCATCGACAATCAAAAATCTTTTGAGTAATAAAGAGAAACTCTTTGAGATGGCAAGAACTCCTCTGAATGAGAACTGCTCAGCAGTTCTTTTGAAAAAGCTTCCTGAAAAGGTTGGAGACCCCGGGAAAGTCCTTATTCCTTGTACGTTCCCGGGTATGGTTGAATGCTTCGCCTTGGCCGATCTAGGTGCTAGCATTAACCTGATGCCATATTTTGTGTGGAAGAAACTCTCTCTTCCCGAACTTACCCCCACGTGCATGACTTTAGAGCTTCCCGGTCGTTCGATTTCTCGTCCCATTGGCATTGCCGAGGACGTATTCGTTAAAGTGGGGAAGTTCCATTTTCCGGAAGATTTTGTGATTGTTGACTTTGATGCCGATTCTAGGGTCCCTCTAATTCTTGGAAGGGGATTCCTTAGAACTGGGCGAGCTCTTATCGATGTATTTGAGCATGAGATCACATTACGTGTTGGAACGGAAGCCATAACCTTCAACCTAAATCAAACTTCGAGATACTCCTCCAATTATGACTGTGAATCGGTGAATCAAATTGATGTCATCAATGTGGCTGCTGAGGAGTATGCTCAAGAGATTTTAGGTTTCATTGATGATTCTTCGAGTGAAAACCTCACTCAATCTTCTCATCCCGTCATAGCCAATTCTTCTCCTTCCCTCACTCCGTTTGAGGGAAGTGACTTCATCTTAGAAGAAATTGAGGCCTTTCTCAAAAGTGATTCGATTCCCGATGGAATCGATACCAAGAGATTGACCCCGAGAGGGATATTCTCTTACTTGAGAAATTATTAAACGAAGATCCCTCTCCTCTTCCTATTCTACCACAAACACTCCATAAGGAGGAAGTAAAAAATGTTGAGAAAACTGATGACTTCCCCGAGGTTGAACTTAAGGACTTGCCGCCTCATCTTGAATATGCATTTCTGGAGGGTGATGATAAATTACCCGTCATAATTGCTAAAGACTTAAGTGTTGAGGAAAATGCTGCTCTCATAAAGGTTTTGAAGTCTCATAAACAAGCAATTGCTTGGCGACTCTCCGACATCAAGGGCATTGACCCTGAATTTTGTACACACAAGATTTTAATGGAGGACGACTTCAAACCTGCAGTCCAACAACAAAGAAGGGTGAATCCAAAAATTCACGAGGTTATCAAACAAGAGGTTTTAAAACTTCTTGATGCCGGATTGATTTACCCTATCTCGGACAGTACTTAGGTCAGCCCAATTCATTGTGTTCCAAAAAAGGGTGGCATTACTGTTGTCACAAATGAGGAGAATGAGTTGATTCCAACTCGTTTGGTTACGGGTTGGCGCGTCTGCATTGACTATCGTAAGTTAAATGACGCCACCCGTAAGGATCATTTTCCTCTGCCCTTTATGGATCAGATGCTCGAGAGATTAGCGGGGAATGAGTATTATTGCTTCCTCGATGGTTTCTCGGGTTACTTTCAGATTCCCATTGATCCGCAAGATCAGGAAAAGACAACTTTTACGTGCCCCTATGGAACTTTTGCTTATAAACGTATGCCATTCGGCCTATGTAATGCTCCGGGTACGTTTCAAAGATGTATGATGTCCATATTTTCCGACATGATCGGGAAAACTATGGAGGTCTTCATGGACGATTTTTCAGTCATTGGGGATTCGTTTCAATCATGCCTTTCCCATTTAGACGCAATGCTAAAACGTTGTGAAGACACAAAGTTATGTCTAAATTAGGAGAAGAGTTACTTTATGGTCAAAGAGGGCATTGTCCTCGGCCATAAAATTTCAAAGAACGGGATTGAGGTTGACAAAGCCAAAGTGGATGTCATTGCAAAATTACCTCATCCCACAACCGTAAAAGGTGTTAGGAGCTTTTTGGGTCACGCCGGTTTCTATCGTAGGTTTATTCAAGATTTTTCTAAAATCGCCCGGCCTATGACCCATCTCCTCGAAAAGGATGCTCCTTTTATCTTCTCCCCCGAGTGCATCGAATCTTTTGAAAGATTAAAAAAAAAGCTTACCGAGGCACCGATTCTTGTTGCCCCAGATTGGGACTTGCCCTTCGAGCTCATGTGTGATGCTAGTGATTATGCTATAGGGGCAGTCTTGGGGCAACGCAAAACAAAACATTTTCAGCCTATACACTATGCCAGCAAAACTATGACCGAGGCTCAAAGTCATTACACCACTACCGAAAAAGAATTATTAGCTGTGGTGTATGCTTTTGAAAAATTCCGGCCATACTTGATACTGACCAAAAGCATAGTGTATACGGATCACTCGGCTTTGAAGTACCTTTTTGCAAAACAAGATGCTAAACCGAGACTTCTCCATTGGGTTCTCCTCCTACAGGAATTTGATATCATTATTCGTGATAAAAAAGGAGCTGAGAACCTAGCTGCTGATCATCTCTCCCGATTGGAAAACCCCCACCAAGATGTCTTCGAGAGGAAAGAAATTAATGAAACATTCCCTCTCGAGACACTCAATGCGGTTACCTTTCGTGGAGATTCTATTACCCCGTGGTTTGCCGACTTTGCAAACTACCTTGCGGGTAACTTTGTGGTGAAAGGGATGTCGTCCCAATAGAAAAATAAATTCTTCAAAGATGTAAAACATTACTTATGGGACGACCCCTACTTGTTCAAAATCTGTGTGGATCAAGTCATCCGGCGGTGTGTTTATGGCCAAGAAGCCTCTGAAATTCTTAAGGCTTGCCATGCTGGTCCCACAGGGGGCCACCATAATCCAAACTACACCGCCAAAAAGGTGTTTGACTCCGGTTTCTTTTGGCCCACGATTTACAAGGATGCCTAGGAATTTTTCAAATCCAGTGACGCGTGTCAACGTCACGGGAATATTTCACAAAAGAATGAAATGCCTCAAAATGCAATTCAAGTTTGTGAAATCTTTGACGTTTGGGGCATCGACTTTATGGGGCCATTTCCTTCTTCTCATGGCAACAAATACATACTCGTGGCTGTTGACTACTTGTCAAAATGGGTTGAAGGGAAAGCTTTACCCACTAATGATGCCCGAGTTGTTGTAAAATTCTTGAAAGCTCTTTTCGCTCGATTCGGAACTCCACATGCTATTATCAGTGATCGTGGTACGCACTTCTGTAATGACAAATTTGATAAAGTCATGCAAAAGTACGGTGTAACTCATCGTCTTTCTACTGCGTACCACCCACAAACAAGTGGACAAGTAGAAGTTTCCAATCGAGGAATTAAGAGAATTTTGGAAAGAACTGTAGGTGAAAATCGTGCATCGTGGTCGGACAAATTAGATGATGCACTTTGGGCTTTCCGTACAGCTTACAAAACACCCATTGGGTGTACGCCTTACAAGCTTGTGTACGGGAAAGCGTGCCATCTTCCGATCGAGCTTGAGCATAAAGCCTATTGGGCTCTCAAGCATGCCAATTTCGACCTCAAAACTGTGGGTGATCATAGGAAAGTTCAACTGAATGAATTAAATGAACTTCGTGATCAAGCTTACGAGAACTCTTTGATCTATAAAGAAAAGACAAAGAAGATACATGACTCAAAAATCAAAAACCGCGTTTTTAACGTTGGTGATCGAGTCCTTCTTTTCAACTCTAGACTCAAGATCTTCTCGGGAAAGCTAAAAACCCGATGGACTGGTCCATTCACTATCGCTAAGGTTTATCCTTATGGCACCGTCGAATTATCTCAAAATGACGGTCCTAATTTCAAAGTGAATGGACATCGTTTAAGACATTACTTTGGAGAGGACATACCATCCATGGTTGTCCCGGATCTCCAAACTTTCCCCAAGGACAATTGAATTCGGGGATCGAGTCAAGCTAGCGACTCGATGAACAAAAACAATAGCACAGTACGGGTTTTCACCCGTATCTCTGATTTCTTTCTACTTTCTACCACCCTAGTGTGGGGGAATGGCCAACCCTCCGCTATTTGAAAATGTATATATGTATATAAGTTCAAAAAAAAAAAATGTATATATAGAAATAAAGTGAAATTTGGTGTTTCCACAGTTAGATTCGAATCTTGGCTTTTTACGTTCAAAGAGTCGGCATAATAGCCGGGACTTTGAATATTGAGGCCAATATTCATTTCTAAGTGTGGGGGGGAAATTCTAGCGAATTTTATCGCAAAAATACTTTCAAGTATCCCCGTTTTTGGCCAAAATTTTCAAATTTTGTTTTTTCACTTTATTTCAAAATTTTTGTGGTAATCAGTCCGCCAGGTCTAACCGACAAAGGGATTGGCTAATCTAGGAGCAAACGGCTCTTGGTAAAGATAAATCAAATCCGTTTACGGCTTGCAATTTGTCCAAAATTGTATGGTTCCTCAACTCCCCATATCCTCAAAAGCAAATGAGTTGCCTAGCCCGCAAGATTATGGCTTGTGGTAAAGGCCGTGGAAAAACCATAATTGGTAATCAGCTCACCAAGATGTTGACTATTCCATCAAGCTCTGGCTAGTCCAGGAGCAAACGGCTCTTGGTAAAGACAAATCAAATCCGTTGACAGCTGGTGGTTTGCTCAAAATCACACGGTTATCAGGTGTGCCACAGTTCTTACACCTGGCTACTCCAGAAGTGATGGCTTTTGGTAAAGAGTTTAAAATCCATCAAGTTTTCCAAAAATATTGCTAGGGACTAGCAATAGTTTAGTGTGGGGGATTGATGAGTGCGCAAACACTCATCATTTTTATCGTATTTAAACTGCCAAAACAAACAAAAACAATCGAAAAACGATCAAAGTTTGCAATATTGGCAGTTTCAGTCCCCCAATTTCAAAATTTGTCAAAAATAGTCCCTATGCATTTATTTTGAAAGAAAAGTCAACCCAAGTCCTTAAAAAATCAAAAGTTATCAAAAACGGACTTTGGGTGATAAATTTGGAAAAGTTACATGTTTGGTCCCTAGAGTTTGGAAATTTGCAAATATAGTCCCTGGGAATTTTTGAAAATAAAAAAATTGCAAAAATGGTTTTTGGGAATATTAAGCTTTGCATGAATGGCCCTTGTGATACTTTGGCAGAATTTACACTTTCAGCCCCTTGGTTTTGTTAAATTGCAAAAATGGTCCTTGTGCCAATTTACTACACCAACCGGACCCTTAATAGTTTTCAAACCCAAAACCAAGTCCAACCCCTTATATCTCCAAGCCCATCATCCATCTCCCCAGCCCACCAACACCCTCAGCCCACTTCCACTCAAAATAATATTACCCCGTCCCTTCCCCATGGTCAAAATAAGTCAACAAACAAACACCACCACCTCCCCAGCCTGTAATACCACTTCAACACACAACCCCCCCTCCTCCACATCAGCAACCCCATTCCATGTCTCCCCCAACTCCCTAATGCTAACAAAATGCATTTATTGTTCTCAAATCCACCCAAGCAAACCCCAACTGCCTTTGATAAATTTGGCGGCTGATGCGTGGGAATCGCAACAGGCTTTACCTCTCGAGGGATCTCGAGAAGCTTACAGCCCCCACCAGGCAGTGTACCTGATCGTTGTAGTATAGTATAGTGACAAGTACCGGGGGATTGATCGTTCAGCTAGGAATAGTGTCGTTAGGATTGAAATTAATCTAACTAGGTCTAAAGGTGAAGGATGATTCTTTTTGTATTTTTAAATTTTATGAAAAGCAAGTAAAAATCTCGGGTATTGGGAGAGTGGGCGGAATTAGTTGCTAATCAACTAACCCAAAAGCTACTAATTAATCTAATAAACAAGAGAATAAACTAAGGTTCTACAAGATAAGTGAAGCATGTCTACCCATGATATGTTACTCCTTGCTAGCTATCCAATCCTACCTATTAAATTGTAACCTTGTTTTAATTGACGGGTTGTATTCCTTAATACCATTCATGGGGTGGCATACATAACTCCCCAATTCTATGAGCTCTTATCTCCTCCTACACCATGCCCAGCACAACTATAGGGATTGTAAACAGTGGCTCATGCATTAAATACAACCAATAAAGACCTAGTACGCCTCGGTTCATGTTTCTTAAGACGTTCAAGCATGTTACCATTTGGAGATCTGCCAGTTTTCTTAAGCCTAACATATAAATCATTCAATCAAAACAAGAATCAATAGGAAACAAGGATTATAAACTAAACCAACTAGATCTATTGAAGTTGTCACGCCTTAATTGATGGAGATAGACACAACATCAACAAGAAATCAATGAGATCTAATCAATTATATACAAGTTTCACATAATCATAAGTAGACACAAGGTGAATTAGCAAATCATCATCAAAGAAGAGCAAACAACAATGATAATGGAAAACATAAATAAGATAGAATCATCAAACCAATACATGATGTTTATGGAGTGATTGAAACCCTCTAAGTTGCTGGAAAAACACCCACCTAAACCCAGGAATCGACCTTAGGGTTTAGGGCTTACAAAAAGTGAAGTTATGATGTTATATTTATAGGCATGTTTTCTGTCGGCAAGGCTTGACGGCGTCAGCTCGTTCTCTTGACGCCGTCATGACCATTTTTTCACCAAATTGTAGATCTCTTCGTCCTCTTCGCGTGGGCTTTTGAATCACCTAAATCCGAGTTCGTATGCAAAAGTTATGACCAAAACAATATCAGCTACTCCGCGCGCAAGTTTTGACAAGTTAACACGTGAAGGCCTTGGGTGACGCCTTCACATTCTCTCTGGGCCGTCACCACTTTTACTCTTGACGCCGTCACCAAAATGCTCTTGACGCCGTCATCAACTACGGATTTTAATTCATGCGGTTTGACGCTGTCATGGAATTACTCTTGACGCCTTCATGTACTGTTCCCAGCAAGGAAAATTGAGACTTTGCCGTTTTCATCACTTTTATGCTCCAAAAACGTCCAAAATGGCTTCTTTTCCAGAATTCACTCTCCAAGTACCTAAAATCACAAAAGGAACGATTTAGGGCAATATTTGATCAAATAATTTCGGATTCGGGCTTAAATGACCCCCTAAAAACGGATCATTTTTCGCCTCATCATATACCCTTACACTTGAGATTTGCTTGTCCTCAAGCAAATGCGCTTTTATTCTACTCAAAAGACAAGTTAGGGGTCATTTAACACTAATATAAAAGTAATTACAACAAATAATCGTTCCACTAAAGACCAATAGACAAGCTCGGAGGTCATACACTAGCACCTCACAAATAGTGTTTAGATACTCACATCTCTCGGGTGTAATAAAGTAATATAACATTATGGAAATGGAAGATATCTCTCACTACCTGTCGTAGCAAAATAGATTATCATAGGCTTGGGAAAGGATCAAACCTCCACCACATGGCGTAAGCACCTAGGATAAACTATCAAAGAGGTCTTTTAAAGGGTTGTAACGTTAGGTATAGGGATATGAATTACACGGTTTTGTTGGATAAAGGAAGTTTTACTGGTGGCGAGTTAACAATCTTAGTTAATTACATGTACAAGATGGCGTTGCTAAGCCAAGACTAGACTCGACTTAAGCTAATAAATGAAAAATAACAAAAACATAAAATGAACATAGAATGAAAAGGGATGGTAGTCCGTATGTTTTGTTTTGTTTTTTTTTTTTTTTTTTTTTTTTTTTTTTTTTTTATATATATATATATATTTTTTTTTTTTTTTTTTTTTTTTTTTTTTTTTTTTTTTTGCATACACTCTTACCCTGCCATCCAAAATAATACATCATAGGGAATGAGAATTCCCCTTACACTTGAATTTTTACATACTTTACAATCAACTAATCTAATGACTCGAATTAAGAAAATCAAAATACTTGGAGCACTTTTAAGATTAACGCACATATGGGGGTAATAAATGATGTTCTTCCCCATTACTCCATAAAATAAGTACTTACCCATGAGTCCCAATCGTCCCAAAATAATATGTACAAGGATATGACTCGACTTAGCAACCATGTAATCAATTAGATAGTTAACTTAGGGTTTAACAAATAACAATAATGCACTAAAAATGAGCGCATACACGGAAGGCTAAGGCGATTTGGGTGTACATTTAAGTGGGGTGTAACAAATTCTTCCTTTAAGTAAGATGCTTAAAGTTAGAAACAAAAAGATAGGCTCGGAGGGGTGTACTAGGGGTTTCGTGTACTAAAAATGAGTACAACGCTAAGGGTGTGGGAAAAATTAGTTGACTTAACTAGTCAAGTAGTATGACTTAAATGGTCAAGTAATTATGATACGGGTTTAACACAAGGGTGATCCTAATGCCTCTTATCATGTAGTAAATCCTACTACACGAATGTAGTCTCACTAGCGGTCTCGGGATGCATCACTAACGCAAGTTCTAGAATCTAAATGCTACCGGTACACTCATAAGCACTAATAATAAATGCTTTTCCTATCAAATCTAAAGGCGAACCTCACATATTTGGGTGGAAATTTTTTCTGAATATACGGTTATGTGCTAGTCATACAATCTCCTATCCATGAGACGCTTGCTATGGCTAAAGTTTCACTCCTAAATGTTGTAAAAAATTTTAAATTTGGCGCTAAAATTACACTAACAAGTATTTCTCATAGTTTTATTACACATCTACTATCAAACAAAACAAACTCAAGCGAAAGTGCATATGTAAGGTATCATCTTTTTACCCTCCCCTTACACTTAAGATGAACATTGTCCCCAATGTTCAAGTAAAGAATGTAAAAGTGAAATAAGTAAAAAGAATGAAATCAAATACTCCCCTGATTCGCTCGGTATGGATAATGAGGTGGCCAGGTTAAATCTTCCTCCAAGAAAACAAACAATCAAAGCTTCCCTTCCAGAATATAAATCATCTCCTTGTCGAACATAACCTGTAAATCCTGAGAAAACAAACAAAAACCCAAAGCATCAATCCGAACAAAGATAACTCACAACTAGATGTAATTCCAGACTTAGGAATAAAAATAAAACAATTAAAGATATAATGCTTGTGGAATGAATGTTTGCAGATTTCCTGGAGTTTATAAAACTTAATAATTCAACAAAAACTTTAAGACTCCGGTATAAACAAAACTAGCAAAATTTCCAGAATTTTACACGTGACGCCGTCAAGAGTAAACTCGTGACGCCGTCAGAAGTGACCTGCAGAAATTCTTATGTTAAGTTTTCGGAAAATTTCTGGAAAAACTTCGTCCTACTTCCTGGAAAATCCTGCAAAACATCATTACGACTCGATACAAGCATTTGACTCTAACAAGTACTAATACACATGTCCATTTAATATTGTTGTGGTTCATGCTCAATTTTGTTCTTATAAACAAATTTGGATCTCCCTTACACTTATCTTTTGCAAAATACCTTTATATGCAATTAAGACGAAGTTAAAAAGAAAATAAAGCATTTTCACAATTTTCTTTGAAACATGAGCCACAAACAATAAAAATAAAATATGCATATGGAAACAAATAAAAACACACAAAACATGGGTTGCCTCCCAAGAAGCGCTTATTTTTGTTCAAGTCACGAGCTTGACTCTACCCTTATTTAACAGAGATAGGGGAGGTTCTCCCTACACTTAGGATTAAGTGTGGGTGAAAGTAGCGATACACACCCTTAGGATGTGAATATGCCACGTGAGGTGAAGGGGGTGAGTGAATGGCTTCCTTCATCCTAAAACTACCCGGATAATATTGGTTGATGGGTGGGTCGGTTCCTCTTTTGTCTCCTAGAAATATATCTAAGGATGGAAAGGTGTGTAAAGATTGAGGTTCCGGTTCATCAACACTAGGAAATTCCCTAGAACTAGGAGTAAGGTTATCACTACAAGTGTTCAAACCTATATCCTCAAGTGGTGCCTGGTCCAAGGGTTCTACCTCCATTGGAATTCCTAAAGTTTCTTCTACTTCTTCCGGGTAAGTCACGGGCGGTGCGTGTGCCTCAAATGATGGTTGAGTATTTTGTGGGCTTATGTTGTTCACCTCATCATTCCATGTGTCAGGATCTAGCCTTAACATTCTCCCAAGTATCTCACGTGCTTCTCTAGGCATCTCAACTTCTATGTCCGAATCATAAGGGTCATCCTCAATATTCTGACTGCTATATACAAATTGCCCAAGAGATTCATCATCTGTTTCTTGAGATTCATCATCATCGATCATAAAACCTAGGTCTTTTTTATCAATGTGATCATGCTCGGCTAAATCCTCCTCAATTGTTTTCTTAGGTAGTGATAATAGCAAACCTAGTGCTTCATCCAACTTATGATTTGTTGCAATGGCTCTCTCCATAATTCCTTGGCAAACTAGGTCGCATTTCCTATTGGCCTCACTAAAACTAGATCTTAAACATGGAGGTTGTTCATAAGAATCTATCCTAGGTGAAGGCTCATATGATTCATAGGTGTCTCTAAATGAGGTATTTTGAACTCTTTGGTGTGTTAGCCGCTCAACCCTATCTTGCAATCTTAGAAGTCTAAGTGTAAGGTCCATTTGAAGCAAGTTACAAACAAAATCACAAAGAAAAGATAGACTACGAGAAAGCTACAAAATAAAAAGAAAAATCTCACTTGATAGGAATCTAATGAGTAGACCTAATAAAAATCAAATTCAACCTAAACAATAACTATTCCCCGGGCTGCGGCGCCAAAAACTTGATGCGTGGGAATCGCAACAGGCTTTACCTCTCGAGGGATCTCGAGAAGCTTACAACCCCCACCAGGCAGTGTACCTGATCGTTGTAGTATAGTATAGTGACAAGTACCGGGGGATTGATCGTTCAGCTAGGAATAGTGTCGTTAGGATTGAAATTAATCTAACTAGGTCTAAAGGTGAAGGATGATTCTTTTTGTATTTTTAAATTTTATGAAAAGCAAGTAAAAATCTCGGGTATTGGGAGAGTGGGCGGAATTAGTTGCTAATCAACTAACCCAAAAGCTACTAATTAATCTAATAAACAAGAGAATAAACTAAGGTTCTACAAGATAAGTGAAGCATGTCTACCCATGATATGTTACTCCTTGCTAGCTATCCAATCCTACCTATTAAATTGTAACCTTGTTTTAATTGACGGGTTGTATTCCTTAATACCATTCATGGGGTGGCATACATAACTCCCCAATTCTATGAGCTCTTATCTCCTCCTACACCATGCCCAGCACAACTATAGGGATTGTAAACAGTGGCTCATGCATTAAATACAACCAATAAAGACCTAGTACGCCTCGGTTCATGTTTCTTAAGACGTTCAAGCATGTTACCATTTGGAGATCTGCCAGTTTTCTTAAGCCTAACATATAAATCATTCAATCAAAACAAGAATCAATAGGAAACAAGGATTATAAACTAAACCAACTAGATCTATTGAAGTTGTCACGCCTTAATTGATGGAGATAGACACAACATCAACAAGAAATCAATGAGATCTAATCAATTATATACAAGTTTCACATAATCATAAGTATACACAAGGTGAATTAGCAAATCATCATCAAAGAAGAGCAAACAACAATGATAATGGAAAACATAAATAAGATAGAATCATCAAATCAATACATGATGTTTATGGAGTGATTGAAACCCTCTAAGTTGCTGGAAAAACACCCACCTAAACCCAGGAATCGACCTTAGGGTTTAGGGCTTACAAAAAGTGAAGTTATGATGTTATATTTATAGGCATGTTTTCTGTCGGCAAGGCTTGACGGCGTCAGCTCGTTCTCTTGACGCCGTCACGACCATTTTTTCACCAAATTGTAGATCTCTTCGTCCTCTTCGCGTGGGCTTTTGAATCACCTAAATCCGAGTTCGTATGCAAAAGTTATGACCAAAACAATATCAGCTACTCCGCGCGCAAGTTTTGACAAGTTAACACGTGAAGGCCTTGGGTGACGCCTTCACATTCTCTCTGGGCCGTCACCACTTTTACTCTTGACGCCGTCACCAAAATGCTCTTGATGCCGTCATCAACTACGGATTTTAATTCATGCGGTTTGACGCCGTCATGGAATTACTCTTGACGCCTTCATGTACTGTTCCCAGCAAGGAAAATTGAGACTTTGCCGTTTTCATCACTTTTATGCTCCAAAAACGTCCAAAATGGCTTTTTTCCAGAATTCACTCTCCAAGTACCTAAAATCACAAAAGGAACGATTTAGGGCAATATTTGATCAAATAATTTCGGATTCGGGCTTAAATGACCCCCTAAAAACGGATCATTTTTCGCCTCATCACCGGCAAAACTTGTTTGAATGGCTAGGATTATCCGCACCCAATCCAATGGGTGGGATTTGATCAGGAAGGTGCAAGGAAGTCAAGGGAGCAAATAATTTAAAGAAAAATGGGCAGAGAAAGGAGGAGAGGCATATTAGTATAAAAAGTAGTATTTGTAAGCAAAAAGAGATGTGTAGACTAGTAATTAGCTTTAATTCAGTGTATTTTTCTTTATTTGTACTTTTTTTTATCAAGTAATGAAAGTTTATGTTTAAATTACTTCTTGTTTTTCAGTTTTCCAAATTTAACTAAGTTACTCAAATTGTCATCTCAAGTTATAAAGTAATATAAGCTCAGTTTAAGCTCATTTAGATTCAACAGTTAAGTTCAAAAGCTTGTTAAGCTTTTGAATCAGCTTCAAACTCAGTTCTACAAATATTGCTAAAAAAAATATATAAAAAAAATATAATAATACAAATCAGTGTTCATGGAAGATCAAGCTTGAAGCAGGGATTGGAATGGATGATTTTGGGTTTAGATCCTCAAGGGAGGTTATAGGACCGGTTGCATACCTTGGTTCTTGGTTTTGAGCTCACAGGATCCATTTGTGAGCAAATTCTCAAATCTCTTTTCTATTTCTACTGTAGCATTAGCTACTTATTGCTCATTTTTATTGCTATTAAGTGTTTTGTGTTTATTTGGTGTTAGTATAGTTTAATTTTTTGCTTGCAATAGTTGCTTATTAATTAAATCTTGTAGTTGTGCTAGTTCTTGTTTCAACTGTCAAAGTGCTTTAGTGGTGTAACCTAATATATTTTATATAAAGTTCAGCTCAAGTAAGTTGCATGTAGCTTATTGAACACATCTACATCAGTAGCATAGGTTCAAACCTTTTCTTTGCTCTTAAATAGGAAATCAGTTCACTAGTAGGGGTGTTTGGATTAAGCTGTAAACACATGTAGGTGTTGTTATTTAGAGTCAAAAATACTTGGTGCATTGTTGTTTAGTGTAAATCAGTCCATCTTGATAAATTTCTTGGTCACTTTTGTTCAAAAAAATCAAAAGTCTTATTGAACCTTAGTTTAGAGTTAACTGTTGATGTTTATGAGTGGTGTACCCACCATTTAAGCTTAGGACATTGTAATCTAGCTTCTTGCAGTCTTATTATACCTTAATATACCCACTTTATTCAGTAAATTAGGTTTAAATCTCATAAAAGTCAAAGTTGTAGCTTCTAATAAAAAGTCAAAAAGTTCAATCTCAGGTTTTTCACAAATTTGCAAGATTTTTATAGATTTTTGTGTTGTGATTTAAGGTCTGAAACTTGTTGTGTGTTTAGTATATCAGTAGAACTTGTGATTTTCACAAGTTTTATATTTTTGTGATTTTTTTAAGTGGACCAAATTGCCCTTGTAACACAGCTGCAGGGCAAGCTTGTGCCCTGCTTCAGCAGACTCAACTCACCCCACCATCTTTGGTTGTCATTTGTGGTTAACCCAGTGGGTCCCACACCTCATACTTGAGTTCTCCCAACCCCCCTCCTACCAGGGATTAAGGGTTGATCCTTGTCTTGACCATTAGACCAGTGGACCCCACCTTATTTTGCTCCCAAACTTTGTCCCCATTCTGTCTTAGAATTGCATTAAGCAGAGTGCTTATTTGTGTTTTGTAGCTTATTTAAGCTACTTATTTGGTTGAATCTTGCTTATTCATGTTCATGTGACTCAGAGAGACCAATTTTAATCATTATGGACGCCACACACTCCAAATTGAGCTAAAAGCCTTGTGCAGTCAACAAAAGTCAACTGTTTGAGTAAATAAGCTCTCAAGTGCTTATTGCTGGGTTACATCAAAAGTGATTTCATAAAAAGTTTTAGTTTTTAGTAGTAAATCAGTTTGGAAAAAGAAAAAACCAAAAAAACCAACTTTAATTTTAGTGATAGCTTCTATTTAATAGAAATTATCATTTTAATTTTCTGTTTAGCTTATTTATAAGCAATATATCATTTTTATATTTTTATTAATTCTCTTTTAGGTTAAAATAATTCTAGAAATTTTTCCAGATTTTTATTTTGTCTTTTAGTGGTTTTTAGAATTAATTTTAGTTTAATTAATTAATAATTAATATTAAGTAATTAAATAGCATAATTAGATTTTATAAAGTACAACCTAGTTTTTATAATTTTTCTAGCTTTTATATAAGTTAAAACATTTTTATAAATTTTCCTAGGATTTATACTGTTCATTTTCTATTTTTTATAATATAATTAGTTTAATTAGAAATTAAGTAGTAATTATAATAATAATTAGTAAATTAGTTTAAAAATACATAAAATAAACTTTTTATAATTTTTTAGGATTCCTGTGATGGTTAATTAGATTTGTAAAATTTTTCTTAATTTTCTAAGTCTTTTTAGTATTTTTAATAAATCTAATTAGTTTAATTAGTTAATTAATAAATAATTAGTAATTAATTAATAATTAATAATTAAATAGTGTAAAAATACTTTTTCTTTTTCTTAAAATTTTCTTTAATTGTTAGGGTTGTAAAAATAATAATTTTACACTTGTAACCTTTTCCGTCCTTCAGTTGTACTTTTTCTTTCGTTCGTCTGTGTACATTTTTAATTAAAACGTATGTTTTTAGGTTTTAGCTCAAATCTTCTTAATCTCAATACCAGTAATCAATCACATAGCTTTCCTAAGCTATTTAATTTCATAATTCTCAAATAATTCTTATCACAATCCTTTTCTGTGAATAATCACCCGATCACAAGTACGCTAAAGCACAATCCACACCTCGTCGGGACATAACGACCTGGTGATACCCTTTATTACCCGGAAGCATTGGTCTAGGCTATTTGACTTTGTTGACCATTCTTTGGTCAATATAAGTTGACGGTTTAGCATCAATCATTCGGTTATCTTGACTCATTTTGATGCTTAAAACGTTTTATAATGCAAATTTTGTTATAAAACAAAAGATAAACCAAACGCTCCTAGTTCAATGTAGCTTAGTTTGAAAGTACCCCGAAAATACATATTAGTTATGTATTCCCTTTAGCATTCAAGAGACATTATGCAAGTGATGTTTTAAACATAACGTTTTTATTTTGTATTCACAATGTGAGACGAAAAAATATTTGTCCTATTTGTGAGAAATTTTTGCAAAAATTTGACATGGGGTGTTTTAACAAACATGTTTATAACTAGTAAGAATGCAATTCCTAACTATGGGGAACATGATTAGTTTTGTTAAACACCTAATTTCATGCATGAGTTTCTCAAGTTAATGCATAACTCCAAGTTTTTGTTTTTGTGCAAAAATAGAATTCCTAGACTCAGATCAGGAGTGTAATCATGTTTAGAATACTTACAATGATGATTGATGAGCAATGTGAATGAAGGAAGGACTAAACATTCGTAGGTCTGGATGAATGGTGAAGTGAATAGTAGCAGTTTGGAAGTGGTGGTATGAGATAATGGGTGTTTGGTTTAATATAAACTAAGAAAAAAAAAGTTCTGCAGGTCGGCGGATACGGCGGAACCAAAAAGAGGGTTCCGCCCGTTTTGTCGCAGGGTTCCGCCGACTCTGCTGAGAAAAAGAAACAAATTTATTTATTTGTTTTGATTTTTGTGATTTTTGTCTAATGTTTAGAACTACAATGTAGGTTCCATGAGTCCTAAGCCTAGCATAAGAAGGTTAAAAGGTTCTCGTTTAAGAAGTTTTGTGAGAATGTCGACTATGTTGTCTTCGGAAGAAACTTTCTCGATTGAGATGTTTCCTTTTTGGATGTTGTCATGAAGAAAGTGATGACGGATTTCGATATGTTTAGTTCGGGAATGTTGGACGGGATTTTTACTAAGATCTATGGCTCCTTTGTTGTCGCAAAGAATGGAGATGTCGTTTAGTTGAATTCCGTAGTCGACAAGAGCTTGCTTCATCCAAAGAGCTTGTTGACATGCCTTTCCGGCCGAAACGTATTCGGCTTCCATTGTTGAGATAGCGAGAGCCGTTTGCTTCTTAGAGAACCATGAGGTGAGACAATGTCCAACAAAAGTACAAGTACCACTTGTGCTTTTTCTATCAACATAGTCACCGACATGATTTGAGTCGGCATACACTATGGTGTCCATTCCCGTTCCTTTGGGATACCATAAACCTAAATGTGTAGTGCCCTTAATATATCTAAAAATCCTTTTAACAACTTCAAGATGAGTTGTCTTAGGATCTTCTTGAAAACGAGCACATAGATAAACACTAAACATAATGTCGGGTCTACTAGCCGTTAGGTAAAGTAGACTTCCAATCATACCTCTATATTTAGTGCTATCTACGGATTCACTTTCCTCATCCTTGGTGAGTTTTGTTTCCGTGGACATGGGCGTTTTGATTGGTTTCGAATCTTCTAGACCAAATTTCTTAAGCATGTACTTAATGTATTTGGATTGGTTAAAGAAGATAACATCTTCTAGTTGTTTGATTTGGAGTCCTAGGAAAAAATTGAGTTCTCCCATCATACTCATTTCAAACTCGTCATGCATGATTTTTGAGAAATCAACGCATAATTCTTGACAAGTTGATCCGAATATAATGTAATCAACATAGATTTGGACTATGATAATATGTGAACCTTTCTTCTTAGTGAAGAGAGTATTATCAACTAAGCCCATGGTATACTTATGGTCAACTAGGAAGGTTTTAAGTCGATCATACAATTCTTTTGGAGCTTGCTTAAGTCCGTATAAAGCCTTTTTAAGTTTGTAAACGTGATTTGGTTTTTCAAAATCGGTGAAGCCCGGTGGTTGAGAAACATATACTTCTTCATTTATAAACCTGTTTAGGAATGCACTTTTGACGTCCATTTGAAAGAGTTTAAAATTGTGTGCGCATGCATATGCAAGTAAAATTCTAATAGACTCGAGCCTAGCTACCGGAGCAAACGTTTCATCATAGTCTATGCCTTCTTGTTGATTATAACCTTGTGCTACTAGCCTAGCTTTGTTTCTAGACAATACACCATTTTCATCCATTTTATTACGAAAGACCCATTTTGTTCCAATTATTGTTTGACTCTTTGGTTGAGGAACTAATGTCCAAACATCATTCCTAACAAATTGGTTTAATTCTTCTTGCATGGCTATTACCCATGACTCATCTTTTATTGCTTCATTTATATTTTTCGGTTCAATGGTTGATATGAAACAAAAGAAGTTGCTTTCATTTTGAACTTTTGATCTTAGTGTTCTTTCGTTAATGTTTCCTATGACACCATCTAATGGATGACTTTTAGATTATTTGACATTGACAATTTCTTTGTTTAATAGTTCATCTTCCTTGTCATTACCTAAGATCTCTTGACTTTCTATTGCTTGGCTTTCAACTAAGTCATCATCTACCAAAGGTGATGTCTTAGAAGGAGGTGGACTCTTGTCAAAGGTTACATTCAACGATTCCTCGACTTTTAAGGTTTCTTTGTTTAAAACAATGTAAGCTTTACTACTTTATGAATATCCAAGAAACACAACTTCATAAGACTTTGGGTCAAATTTGGTGACATAATCCTTTGTGTTAAGAATAAAACATTTACTCCCAAATACTCTAAAATAACCTAGTGTAGGCTTTTTACCTTTATAAAGTTCGTATGGAGTTTTGTTTAAAAATGGTCTTATTAAGACACGATTTAAAATATAAGTTGATGTGTCAACGGCGTTACACCAAAACTTTTGTTGAATATTTTGTTCATTAAGCATTGTTCTACTCATCTCTTGAAGTGTTCGGTTTTTACGTTCTACTACACCATTAGATTGAGGGGTTCGTGGAGCCGAAAAATTATGAGTTATTCCATTTTTATCACAAAAGTCTCCAAATTGAAATTTATTATCAAATTCACGACCATGATCTGTTCTAATAGACACAATGCAAGTTCCTACTTGATTTTGAATTTTCTTACTTAGAATTTCAAATTGATCAAAAGCTTCGTTTTTACTTTTCAAAAATTTTGTCCAAGTATATCTTGAATAATCATCTACTATTACCAAAGTATAGAAGTTAGATCCATAACTTTGTATAGCGGATGGACCGAACAAATCCATATGCAAAAGTTCTAGACACCTAGATGTAGAAACCAAGTTTTTAGCCTTATGGCTACTATGGACTTGTTTACCGACTTGGCAAGCGTCACAAAAGTGTTGGTCATATTTCAACTTAGGTAGGTTTCGAACTAGGTCTTTGGAGGAGAGGTTTTGTATAAGTCTCATGTTAGCGTGTCCTAAACGTCTATGCCATAAAGTTGAAGATTCATCTAATGAAGTAAGACAAAGTTTGTCTCTAGATGTTTGATCCATCTTCATGACATACACGTTGTTCTTAAGAACACCTTTGGCTATGGTTATGCCATCTTTAAGTATTTTACTTCCATTTTCACTAAAAAGGACGTTATACTTATTACGGCGAAGTTGACTAATACTAAGGAGATTAAAACCTAAGTTATCAACATGAGCTACATCATCTATAAAAAGAGAGTCATGAGAGATTGTACCTTTTCCGATGATTTTGCTCTTAGCTTTACTACCAAACGTAACATTACCTCCATCACATTTGTGATATGTTGAGAAGAGGCTTTTGTTACCCGTCATGTGCCTTGAACAGCCGCTATCTTTAATCAATTCATCCGGTTCCAAACATACTTTGAGGCACACCTATTTTATGAAAAACATTCAAGCATTTGGTCCCCAATTTCTCATGGGTTGATTTTGGTTAAACATACCATTAACTTGATCCAAGTATGAAAATAGAAAATAAGGGTTCCATGACATGTAATTTGGAGTTTGGTAATGTCCAGGAGTGTTTTGGTTCCAAACATGTTGGCAGTTTGGTCGTGTGTTGTAGTTACACTTTGGAAAGGGGCGTTTGGGAATAGGAGTCTTAGGTCTCGGTTGAGTAGTTTTAGTTCTAAATTCGTTTTTACTAAGTCCTACTCCAGTTTTAATAGCAGGTTTTGTTTCATTTTTATATGTGACTTTAACAAATTTTGAACGATCGAACATGGAAGCTGTCATTGCTGCTGCAGACCCAGCGGAACCTTTGGGTTCAACGGGCGGAACCCTATTTTGGGTTCCGTCTGTTCCGCGGGCTGCTGTAGCAGTTTTGTTAGTTTCTTGTGCTTTCTTTTCTTGTTTCGTTTGACTCTTCGAAGTTTCTAGTTTCATGAAACCTAGTCCTGTTTTATCGAATGGTGACTTTTGAAGTTTCATAATTTCATCCGCACAAGAAATACTTTTATCGAACTTCTTAAACTTTGTGGTTTGTTTTATTAGATTATCTTGAGTAATTCTAAGTTTCTCAATTTCGAGTTTAAGCTCTTCACATGATTTACACGATGTGTCAATATCTTTACTCTTTTCTAATCTCTTAGCTTTTTCTTTTAACTCATAAACTTCATTTTCTAAAAACTCCTTTTTAGTTTTCAAAAATTTATTTTTGTTTATGATTTTTAAGCTTAGTTCACAAAGTTTGTTATATTCTTTTTGTAAGTTGTCATCATCAATAGAAGAATAAGATGAGTAGGAGAGTACCTCATTTGAGTCACGAGCCATGAGAGCAATTTCATCATTCTTTGGCTCATTGTCATCTTCTTCATAGTCACTCCAAGCAATACTTACAAAAGCTTGTTGAGACTTGCTTTTGGGTGGTTTTGGACATTCTCCTATGAGATGACTTGTGTCTCCACACCTAAAGCATTTCCTTTCAACATTTCCTTTCTTATCATCACGATCTTTTACTAAAAACTAAAGTTTACATTTGTCGTTAACAAAACTTAGCAAAGATCATAAAATATAAATAACGTTTTTAGGCGATATTTGTATTAATACAATAGTCAAGAAAACATAAAAACAGAGATTTTGCTTGTAAATTAGTGTAACATGTTGACATAAATAATGTGTCAAAACGTTATTTATATCTTTCGAAATCTCTATATTTTGACGATCACAAAATGTAAAATCGTCAATCGTATAATTACTACGTAAACAAGTATTAAGCTAGTTTATATCACTATATCCAACTTAATCACTTAAGGTATAGATAAACAAGTGCTTAATACATCTCATGATCAAAGGGGTATTTAATTAACTAACAAAAAATTTATTTAATTATATAAACATATTATATATTTTTGAAAAACACTTTTGGTAATAAAGAAAAATATTTTATTCATACTAAATATATGAATTCAAATTTTTAACCAAAATCAGTTAGTTTTTCACCAAATAAACTTTCCCCACTAAAAGACAAAGATTCTGGCCGTTTCAGCTGGGTGGCCCCCTTAATTATAAGGGGCGGTCCCCTTAAAATTAAGGGGACCGGCCTTTATTTAAGGGGACCGACCACGCTCTTCTGTCAGAATCTTTTGCCTATAAATACCATCTTAAACCTGGATTTTTTTCTCACCTTTTGCACGAAATTTTCAGATCTATAACTCTCTAAACATCCTCTAAAACCCTTTGATCATTTGTATATTAATCCTTGTTTCAAGTGATTCAATCCCTCATCATCCATTCTCATCCAAAGTGCAAAAGAAGAACACTCTTTCTACAACCAAGTTCAAGAAGTGTTGAAGAGTAGTTGTGCATAGTGTATATATACATTCATTTGTGATTATTGTGTTGTGCTTATTATATATTGTTTAGAAGATATAGAAGTTGTGTAGGAAGTAGAAGTTGATTAGTAGTGAAGTAGGTTTGTTGTGAAGATTGGTGTGAAGTAGAAGATTGGTGTGTAGAAGATTGGTGTGTAGTATATTGGTGTGAAGAAGTTGTGAAGAAGTAGTGATCAAGTTGTGAAGTTGTTGTGGTGTGTAAATTAGTGTGTAACGTTTTCTCCGCCAAAAGGGAGTTTGTTGACATAGTGAAGAAAACTCTCGAGTAGGTGACTCGAGGAGTGGAGTAGGAACAAGGAAGGTGTCCTTGTAGCCGAACCACTATAAATCTTAGTGTTGTGGTTTGATCTTTCCAACTCTTCTCATTACTTATTTATTTTATCTTTACTATATTAGTTTTGTTAGTTAGTTACCATACAATAGTTCATATAGTGCAAGTATTGAGTTCACATAAACTAGAATCGAAGTTTTTAAAACAAACTTGAGTTTATAAATTTAAAAAGGACGTAAAACTATTCAACCCCCCCCCCCCCCCTTCTAGTTTTTCACAATTGGTATCAGAGCCACGTCTAACAAGATTTTTAAAATATATTGTATTTTAAAACTTGTAACGATCTATGGAATCTGAAAAATATTTAGAATGGCAATCTATGCAAAGACCACCACTATTTGAAAGTGATGGATTTTTATATTGGAAAAATCGATTCGAAACTTATGTGAAATCATAA
This sequence comes from Artemisia argyi, assembly GCA_030686995.1. Taxonomy (NCBI): domain Eukaryota; kingdom Viridiplantae; phylum Streptophyta; class Magnoliopsida; order Asterales; family Asteraceae; genus Artemisia; species Artemisia argyi. The sequence continues at coordinate 35,705,180 of CM060677.1, read as the reverse complement.
GATCTAGATCTTTAGCATGTTATTACCAATGGTGATTTTTTACCTATTCAAAATAACCCCGAAACTAAGAAAGATGAAATCGTACCTTTTGAAAAACAAAATGATGATTTAAAAAGAAAACTTGCTAAAAATAATGAAGCAAAAATGGTTATTTACAATGCGCTACCACGTAAAGAGTACGAAAGGATCTTTATGTGTGAAACCGCAAAAGAAATTTGGAACTCTTTATTAATAACCCACCAAGGTAATAATCAAGTCAAAGATAACAAAATAGATCTACTTGTTCAACAATATGAACAATTCACGATTCCGGAAGAGGAATCAATTGATAATGCTTTTGCTAGATTTAACACTATAATCACAAGTTTAAAAGCACTTGATGAGAATTTCTATAGTAAGAGTTTTGTTAGGAAGTTTCTTAGAGCTCTTCACCCAAAATGGCGAGCTAAAGTAACGGCTATTGAAGAATCAAAGAATTTGTCAACGCTACAACTTGATGAATTAATTGGTAATTTAAAAGTCTACGAAGCAATAATAAAGAAGGACTCCGAAATGGTTAAAGGGAAACGAGAGCAAAGTAAGTCAATCGCCTTGAAAGCTAGAAAGGAATCCAACAACGAAGATAGCTCATCTTCCGAAAGCGAAGACGAAGAATATGCCATGGCCGTAAGAGATTTCAAGAAATTCTTCAAAAGGCGAGGAAGATTCGTTAGACAACCACACGATGAAAGGAGAACATCTCAAAAGAATAATGATGACAAGTATAGCAAGAATGAGAGAAAATGTTTCAAGTGTGGTGATACGAATCACCTTATTGGAAAATGTCCAATGATGACAAGAGATCAAAATCAAAGAGCTTTTGTTGGAGGTGCTTGGAGTGATAGCGATGTTGATGAGAAAGAAACAACAAAGGAAGAAAAGTGTCTCATGGCTAAAACATCAAGTGAGGTACGTTCCGAAACCGAATATTTTAGTGATGAAAATCTATCATTAGATGAAGAAGATTTAGATAATGAATACAATAGATTATGCAAACTAGGACAACAAGTTATGGCTAAAAACAAATCACTAAAATACATAAACAACCAATTAGAAAATGAAGTACTTGAACTAAAAATTAAAATACTTCAACTTGAAAAAGGTAAAGAAACTTTTGAGGAATGTAAATCATGTCAAGAGCTTAGAAGTGAAAACAACAAACTAAAGGAAGAAATTTGTAAACTTGATAAATTTAAAAATAGTAGTAACTCACTTAGTAAAATTATAAGTATTCAAAGAATATCCGGAGATAAAACTGGTCTAGGTTTTAACTCAACCGAAGCCCTAACAAGTGAAGTTAAAAATGTTAAATTTAAAAGTGAACTCAAGGAACTAAAACCTTCAAAATCTAATCCTAAGTATATACTCATAAATGATAAGAAAATACCTCTAGCTAGTAATGAAGAAATAAAACAGTTTTATAAACCATCTTTAAAAACCGAAGTAGGATCGTCCAAAACTAAAACAAGATCTAAAACTCCACCACCTAGGAAACCGAATAATTCTTACGCTAGACCTAAAACACCTCAACCAAGAGTAAACCAAAATAGACGAAACTTTAACAATAATCAATAAATGTGGAACTTCAATCCATGGGGAATGTTTCCACCATATATGCACCCAAGTCAAATACAAAACATGTTTGGGACAAATAACTTTGGTCAAATGAGACAATGGGGACCAACGTAAAAATTCTCGCCATTCAAGCATGGAAATATTTGATATCACCTCTTGTTCGGACTATCTCTTGAAGATTTTGAAGTTAAACGCATTGAAGACGTAAGGTACACATTTCCTTTTATTTCCTTGTCAACGAATGCATGTTTAGTTTAGTATCTAGTTTTTATGTGATTTTGATTGGTTCATTATTCCCTCTATTTTTTTCTATACATATATACACTTATCTACCTATACTATATCTAAATAAATATATATATATACATATATATATACACTTAGATATATCTAGGATCTTATAACCTGGAAAATTCATTTGTTGATTTTCTAGAACTAGAAATTGTTCGTTTACGAACTTTTTCTTTTCCCCATTTGCCTTATCAATTTTTTTACGACACTCATGCTGATGAAGAGAGATGAGTCGAAAAATCTATGGATGAAACAAACTCCCGGCTTCCGTTGCATACGTCTCCCTCCTATATTCTCGACTTATAAGCCATTACTATATAATTATGTATATATATATACTTATGAACCTTCCACAACTTTGTCGTTCACTTGACAACTTGATATATTTCATCCGAAATGATCAAGAAAAGTTTATTGACAATATGTCAAGTAAAAGTGTCAAGTAATTCCCTTCGTGCGTACACTCTCCAACGTATGTTTCATTAAATATAAATCTAATATATATATATATATATATATATATATATATATATATATATATATATATATATATATATATATATATATATATATATATATATATATATATATATATATATATATATTTTCTTGTGTGTTCCAGAAACCAAAACTTGAAAAATAAATTTTTTGATGGGCGGCCCCCTTAATGTTTAAGGGGACCGGCCATCTGATAGCTCAAACCCGTTTTTCCCTTTGTTCCTTTTGCTAAACACTCCACTTTTTCATACTCCCCTTTCCCTGCTTCTGCTGTGACGAAAACCAAAACCCAAAAACATCTCAAATCACTTCCAAATCACATAATTCGGGTTAATTCGCAAAGGGCAAATTCATCTAACACAATCACCATTACGTATTGTAAGTTTTTCATAATACGTTTCATCTAATTTCATCTTATTTGGTCATACTCATGATTATGTATGTTTTATAAAATTCTTCAATTTCACAATTTCTTTCGAATTAAGTCTTAAAACTCCATAACCAAATGCTTCCCCTAGGATTAGAATGATTAATCAACACTAGAAACTAGTAATTATAAACTATCATGTCGAAATTTTTTGAAAAACTTCATACACTCCTTTTCAAAAATTTTAGTAAACTCATTGTTGAATAATGATTTGAAAACATGTTAAAACTAATCACATTATACTTTTGTAACTTGTAAAACTTGAAATTACACTTTTCGACCAAGAAAAATTGTATTGGTTCACAATATAGGGGTGTTTGGATTATGCCCAAATAATATCAAAACCTAGTCATTACAATTTTTATAAAACTTTGTTATAATTATAAACCTAAAAATTACTAATCGGACTTGTCAAGATATATAATTCATATATATATATTGACATACTAGTGGTATAAGTCACTAGTTAAGGAAGCGTTTGGTTTATTACTAAAAGTAACATTTTTAAGTAAAAATACAAATCATCTTTTTCAAAAACAAATCACATGCATAAGAAACTCGCAAGAAATAGCTAGCTTTACAATCTAATGTAAATCTAGTAAATTTCATGATATATTAAGATGTTTAAAAGGGCGTTTGGATTTGTCCATAACTACTTATTAAACATCGTAAAGTATATCTAGAACGAGTTAAAAACAATATTAAGGAACATGGTAATCTACTTCTTAGGATTAGTAACGAAGTATGTTTACATTCCAACATAAGCCTTAACAATATACATATACTTTTATCTTTCTTTATATTTATTTTGGTCTTTTTGTATCGTTGATGTGTTTAGGTGAAAATGCCAAAAGCAACTACCGAAGATCTTTCTCACACTAAAAACTACATTCTTAAAGTTTCCCAACTCCCTACTACATCTCCTTCCATTGGACTTATATATCGTCAAATTGAAGATAGAAATGTTCATGAAGGACGTGTAGTAGATCTTGCTTTTGCTCAATCCGACTACATAAATCGCGTGTTTACAAGCATCAACTTCAATTGTCTTTATGAAATTAATGAACCTATCATTCCTCGCTTCATAATGGATTTCTATAGCCAAGTCATCGTCCAATCCAATGATATTAGTTTCATCACCATCTCCTTCATGATTCAAAATGAATTTATCACCCTTACTCTCGAACAATTTGGTCAAATCCTCCAAATTCCTTTTAGAGGTCAAGCCGTTTTCACAAACGAGTGGGACCTCGAATCTCTTAATCGCTATCGACCAACCTTCGGTCCCTATTTCGACGAAATTCCTCATCCCGACGAAATTCGTCAAATCCTTGGTGTGGAACGTGCCACCACAAGCCGAAAAATAAATTCCAAAAACGTTCAAATCTCTCCATACCAACTTCTCCTCAAGGAGTTAAGCCCCCACATGAAGCGTTGGGAAGAACTCATTCGTGAGAATGCGTTTGGAACTGGAGGTCACCGGGACCATCTCCCGGCGTGCCTTGCTCACATGTTGTATTGTATAGCTGTCGAAAAGTCGTACAATTTGGCCTACTTCTTTATCAAACGGATTGAGTGTGCTAGAAAAACTCCCAAAGCCAATCTTCCATATGGAATGTTCCTCACTCGTCTCTATCGTCATGTTATCGAGTACTACCCTGATCTTGACAATAGTATATGTGAGTCCATCTACCCCACTTTACGTCCTCTCGCTCTAAAACAAGCTCGACGAACTCGAAGTGACAAGGGTAAATCTCATCGTCATAGCTTTCATGGATCATCTTCAAGACAAGATGATGACGATGAGGATGAAGACATCCATGATGCTAATACCCCTTCGTTCTCTGAGTTCGTTGACAATTTAGACAATCTTGACTATCCCGACTATTCTACCCCATCTCCTAGTGATCAAAACGAAGAAGTGCTTCATGAACGAACTACCGAAATGCTTAGAAGACAAAAGAGCTTACATGAAGAAGTTAGAGGTGGTTTCAAATCGATCGGGAAGACTTTGAAGGGTATCTTCGGGAAGAAAAAGAAATGATATGCTTGGATTATGCTTGTTGAACAATATTTAATTTTTATGTCTTGTGTGCTATTTGTCCGAAGTATATTCGGAAGTACTTGTTATTTTCTTGGATAATTGTTTTGTGCACTCGATTAGGTTGTTAACTTGCTTATTTATGTTTTATTTAAGCTTATGAATGCATGCTTTAACTCTTAGTCTATATACATACTTGCATGATTAGCTTATCTATATATATATATATATATCATGTATGCTTATAATAGACCAAAACAAATGTGAAATGTCCAAATGGTGCTTGCTGCAAATACAAAATAGAACACAACATTTTTCCAGAAAATTTTTTTGAAAAATTTTGGTTTCTGGGTCGTCAGATGGGCGGCCCCCTTAAAATTAAGGGGACCGGTCTCCATTTAAGGGGACCGGCCATCTGAAACAGTTTTTACACTGTTTTCTTTTGCATCATGTGATCCCTTTTGCTAGTCCCAGCTACCATTTCACTTAAAAACTAAACTGATTTTGGAATATCACATTACAATTTCAAATTAATTCCACTTCTAAACATGTTTTCCCACTATATAATCCCCATTCATGTTTAATTCACATTCCATCATCCTCAAACATTCATCAAACATCATCATGTCATCACCAAGAACCACCTATTCAAACAATGCCAAGAAACAAAAACTTGTCATCATTCCACCCAAACAACTCTTCATTGATCTTACAAATGAAGACAACACCACTCCATCTCCACCACCTCAATGTTAATCTCCTAGTGCACCAAATGCACCCTTCAAAACACCTTCAACAAATGGAAACTCTACTTCCTCCATACCATCCACTTCATCCATTAATGACTACATTAACACCCACTTATCTCCTCCACCAATAGTTCAACCATCACAATCTACCAATGAAAACACAACCCTTGCATTAACTCTCTCACTATCACCATTAACACCTCTTGATGCACACTTCTCATCATCCCCTATCAATCCACCAACCTATAACCCCGTCCCATGGAGCTTACTTGAAGCTCATGGTGACACTTGCCTTTGTTGCATCCACAACCAAACAACTGTGTTCGGACTAAGAGATGAAATGCAATACATGTTTTCTCACATTGAAAACTTGTTGCATCCACCACCAACAACAAACTCAACTCCTCCACCACCATCAACAAACACTCCTCCTCCATCACCATCTCCATGTTTACCATCCATTCCTCCCAATTAAACATGCTTGGTGTCTCACAAATAAAATTATGTTAAACCATTTTGGATGGCAAGCTCTAGAGAGGACTTTCATATTTGAGCTTTGGTTTATTATTTCAATGATGATTGTAAGCCTTTAAAGGCTTTTGTTAGTTGCATTACTTATTTCATTTGTTGATGTAATGCATGATGAATTTATTTCACTTGATTTATGATATGGTTATGTTTAGTTTACACTTTTGCATGCTATATACATATATATGTTGCTTGCCACTAAATATTTTTGCAAGATATCCATATCTCGATTCCTTTTGGCCTCAAAACGAGGGGGAGTATACTTCAAGGGGGAGCTTCCATTAACATGGGATAACCTTTTTGACGCTAACAAAAAGGGGGAGAAATGATATAAACTCACAATAATACTTGAATATATACTAATTTTCGATTAATGAGTTTAAATTTTGTAATCATCAAAAAGGGGGAGATTGTTGACATAAATAATGTGTGAAAACGTTATTTATATCTTTCGATATCTCTATATTTTGACGATCACAAAATGTAAAATCGTCAATCGTATAATTACTACGTAAACAAGTATTAAGCTAGTTTATATCACTATATCCAACTTAATCACTTAAGGAATGGATAAACAAGTGCTTAATACATCTCATGATCAAAGGGGTATTTAATTAACTAACACAAAGTTTATTTAATTATATAAACATATTATATATTTTTGAAAAACACTTTTGGTAATAAAGAAAAATGTTTTATTCATACTAAATATATGAATTCAAATTTTTAACCAAAATCAGTTAGTTTTTCACCAAATAAACTTTCCCCACTAAAAGACAAAGATTCTGGCCGTTTCAGCTGGGCGCCCCCCTTAATTATAAGGGGCGGTCCCCTTAAAATTAAGGGGACCGGCCACGCTCCTCTGTCAGAATCTTTTGCCTATAAATACCATCTTAAACCTGGATTTTTTCCTCACCTTTTGCACGAAATTTTCAGATCTATAACTCTCTAAACATCCTCTAAAACCCTTTGATCATTTGTATATTAATCCTTGTTTCAAGTGATTCAATCCCTCATCATCCATTCTCATCCAAAGTGCAAAAGAAGAACACTCTTTCTACAACCAAGTTCAAGAAGTGTTGAAGAGTAGTTGTGCATAGTGTATATATACATTCATTTATGAATATTGTGTTGTGCTTGTTATATATTGTTTAGAAGATATAGAAGTTGTGTAGGAAGTAGAAGTTGATTAGTAGTGAAGTAGGTTTGTTGTGAATATTGGTGTGAAGTAGAAGATTGGTGTGTAGAAGATTGGTGTGTAGAAGATAGGTGTGAAGAAGATTGGTGTGTAGAAGATTGGTGTGTAGAAGATAGGTGTGAAGAAGATTGGTGTGTAGTATATTGGTGTGAAGAAGTTGTGTAGAAGTAGTGATCAAGTTGTGAAGTTGTTGTGGTGTGTAAATTGGTGAGTAAGGTTTTCTCCGCCAAAAGGGAGTTTGTTGACATAGTGAAGAAAACTCTCGAGTAGGTGACTCGGGGAGTGGAGTAGGAACAAGGAAGGTGTCCTTGTAGCCGAACCACTATAAATCCTTGTGTTGTGGTTTGATCTTTCCAACTCTTCTCATTACTTATTTATTTATCTTTACTATATTAGTTTCGTTAGTTAGTTACCATACAATAGTTCATATAGTGCAAGTATTGAGTTCACATAAACTAGAATCGAAGTTTTTAAAACAAACTTGAGTTTATAAATTTAAAAAGGACGTAAAACTATTCAACCCCCCCCCCCTTCTAGTTTTCCACATAACATGTCATTATTTTTTTTTTGTAAATAATCAAAAACGATGTCAATGATTGAACGTCCATCTCGACGATGGGGTTTGCAACTTTGATCCCCGTTGAAACCTATTTTTTTCTTACCTATCGGAGGGGATTTTGTTAGGTTCGCTTATCGCACACATGTTCATGAAAACCATGAATGATATGAACAACAGTTTTAGCAAGTGAGAAAAGCTTATGAACATCAACATATGTGAGGTTGGGTTTTCTTGAGAACGACACAAATATGCTAATAACACAATTGGAATTTTTCAACTTTTCTAAATATTATGAATAAAAGATTTACAAAGAATATCCTACGAAAAACTACCCCCGAGTTGACAAATAAAACTCTCCAAAATCAAACAACAAAAGACTGCTAGCTGCTTTGTTGTTTCTAGGAGAGGAGGATTCTAACCATAATACTTCGTAGGATCTCTACTTAACTTTGGTTCCAACTGAGTGTTTATATAGGAGGGGAAACAGTGGTTGCATTGCATAGTAAGTTGCCCACTTGGTATAGATAGACACGTGCCTAGTAGCTAGTCTAAAGCGTACTTTCAGCTTTCCCGATTTGACAACTTATAGTTCCAATGCATGTTTCACGTATATTGATAAGTACTTGAACTTATCTTCTCAAGGAAGTTTCCTGCCCATTCATTCATAGGTTGTGGTTGAAATACAAAATTAAGTCTTCAGAGTCAAAGAGACATTTGTCAGATTTCGGTGACTCTTGTGTTGTCTTTAGCTCCTTTTATCTCACTCCCCGACACCGCATCAGTTTGTGAGATGTTTTCTTAAGTTGGTCTTCGACTTCCCTGAAGCCATACAAGCGTTTGAGCTTTATACAACTCTCACTGATTTCTTTACCAGTGAGTCATCTTCTGAATTATAATCAGAGAGACATGTTCTCTGATAACTCTCAGGGAGTATATCACTTCTGATAACTATCAGGTTCACTTTGATAGTTATGAAGTGACATCCTCTCTAATCGTTATCAGAGACTTGATGCTCACTGACCTTCAGAAGATGAGTTGGGCTATTTTATGTTTAAATACTTTTCAGAGACTATTGGGTCAGTTTTTCAGACCCAACAGATTTGTTTAACAGAGAGAAATAAGTGCGTGTTTGTGCGTGTATGTAAAAAAGGATATATGTAGAAAATAGAGGAGGGACGAACAATGTAATTTAGGTTTTTGGTTAATTGTTTATTAAGGTGAAAGATGAGAAAAGGAAGGTTGATGTGGTTTGGTCATGTCAGGAGGAGGTCACAATCAGTACTAATAAAGAAAGTTGAAGCATTTATAGTTGACGGTTTGAGAAGGAGAGGTAGAGCTAAACTTAGCTGGGAGGATAGACTTAAGCAGGAAATGAATGAGCTTCTCTTGTCCAAGGACATGACCTCAGACATGAATGCGTGGAGAGATAGGATTAGAATTTGCGAGTAGTTTAGGCTTGGTTGTTCGTGGGGTGTGTAGTTGTTGCTTTTAGGCCTTCTAGGAGTCTCTTTATTGCCTTGCACCTTGCGATTTTTTAGATATGGAGCTCATTTGGTTGTTCCTATTAGGCTCTTGGCGTTTAGCCACCTCTCTTGCCCCTTTTTTGCTTTACCTTAGCTTTAGGCCACATAGCACTACCTTGCTTAGATCTTCGCTACTTGTTTTGGCCTTTGTCTTGTTTGCCTTTTGCCCATTTTTCTTTTCCTTGGCTTTGGGCCCCTTAGTGTTCTAATGCGTTTTTCTCGACGCTCTTGCATTTCTTTTGTTTTTTTTTGCTTATGCTCTTGTATGCTTTGCTTGTGTCCCCTACCACTTTAGCGCTTTTCCTTTTCTTTCTGGGTTTCTAGTGGCGTTTGCTTTTTATGTTTATGTGATCGTTTATGCTTATTGATGAGTGTGTAAATATTCATCATTTTTTAGTCAAATCTGAACTACAAAACGATCGAAAACACTAAAAAACGCACCAAAATACGAAGAAAATCCCAAAGATCGTGTTTTATATGTTTCTGATGCAAAACGAGTGAAAACAAACAAAAAACAAACAAAATTTGCACAATTGGCAGTTTCAGTCCCCCGACTTTCAAAATTTGACAAAACTAGTCCCCGAGCATTTATTTTAAAGAAAAGTCAACCCAAACTTTTTAAAAAGTCAAAAGACATCAGAAATGATCTTTGGGTGAAAAGTTTTCAAAAAGTTACAAGTTTAGTCCCTTAATTTTGCAAATTGGCAATTCAAGTCCCCGGAGGTTTTATCTTGGAAAATTTACAACAAAGGACCTGGTGGAATTATAAATTGGCAAGAATGGTACTTTCGTGGATTTTGAAAGAAGTACAAAGATGGTCCCTCAATTTTTAGAAGTTTACAACATTAACTATTACTACCTAATGGACTTTAAGCATATTGAATCTAAAGACAAACTTATCCTGATCCATAACCAACACCCTTGGCCCAAAACTAACACCCAAGCCCAAACAACAACCTGTAGCCCACAACCCCTTTTGATATTAAATAAGATTAACCAATCAACCCCCATCTCCATCAACATCACCCCCGTGAACCTGCTTCCCGCCATAGCTTCCCATCACCATCCAATTTTGTCCCCTCCACCTCTTCCCAGTCCCACTACCATACTCCCACACTCACAATCCTGTACCTACCATCTGCCACATTGGCAATCCTCACAACTTACTTGGCGCCAAAACTCATCTAAGGGACAAGATCACACAAGCTACAAATGGACAGCTGGGATCAACTAACAAAAGCACAAGAATGAATTTTGTGCTATTTGCTCTCACAAAAGAAGCACAGGAGAGGAGAAAAGACCATATGTGTACCTACCACTGAGAATTAGTATAAATAGGGCATGAATTGTAGCCTTAATGGCATCTCTTTCTCTTGTAGTTTTCTATTTTAAAAACTTAGTTTCCTTCTGTAACTTTAGTTATCAAGTTTAATGAAAGTTTCATTTTTAGTTTGTGCAAAAATTTGAATTTCTATTTAAAATTCAAGTTTCGTTTTTTTTTTTAATTAAGTTCTGCTTATTAATCTCAAAGTACCATTTAATCATTGTCTAAGTTTGTTGGAACAAAAGAAAGAAAAATTCAGAAAAGAAAAAAAAAAGAAAGAAAGTTCAAAATACAAAAGAAATCAAGATAAAGGGAAAATGGAGAATTGGTTGAGGAAGGAAGGAAGGCATGGTTTTGAATTGGTTTAGAGTCTCATGGGAGACACTTAGGTGGTAATTATGTTCCTTATTTCTCAGTCACTAAATAGCTTTGGATTCCAAGTAAGATCTTGTACCATGTTCACTATATCATTCATTGACTGCTATTGTTTGTATTGATTATTCAAAGTTGCTTAGTTAAGTTCAATTTGGTCTAGTATAGCATAATTAGTAAAGTTTAGGTATTATTGAAATCATTTGCTTTGAAAATCTTCAAAACAGTAGTGATAAGGGGTGTTTAGAACAAGGATTTGAGTATGGTTGTTGTTGTTATTTTAAACTTAAGTCACTTTGTCCACCGTCCTTAAGTGTAACTTAGCCCAAAATAACCATCATAGTGGTCACTTGCTAGAAAAGGTCAAATTTTTCTTCTTAATTCACTTGCAGTTAACTGTGAGAGAAATTGCACGCCAAATCCTTAAAATTGAGTTTAGAAATAGTATAGCTTGATTAATTTGGGATCACTTAGGGTAAACAAACATCAAGTAATCATATTTGATCAATCTAACCTCACCAAAGTCAAAGTTTCAAGATTTTCAGAAAAGTCAAAATGTTCCCTTTCACAGAAATTCCAAAATTTCCAAGATTTTTTGTGATTTTTATAGTAGGTTTTAGGACTTGAAATTTTTAGGATTTATAGTCTCCCAGCTGAGCTTTGAAATCCCATTGGAGTTGTATTTTTGTGATTTTTCTTGTGGGTCCCACCTTAGTCCAAACAGACCTGCAGGGAAAGCTCTTCCCCTGCACCCAGCCCTTTTGATTTTGACCCATTCTTCTCAACTTGACAACCTGCTCATTTCTTAAGCTTAGGCCATGATTCTTTGTTCTTTGTAAAGCCTACTAGGGTGAATTTTTAGATCTTTAAGTAGTTTGGACTAGGCAGCTTGTTAGGTTAGCTTATTTTTCCTTTAAGTACCCCCTTTGCACCCCTAGTTGCTGATAAGCATAAGCAGTTTCCACTTAGCTTGTTGATTTTTGATTGATTCTATTGTATTTGATTGTTGTTGTTGTTGTGATTTGTTAAGTTTTCTGTTTGTGTTTCCTTGTGTAAGCTTTTATAGCTTATAGGCTTATTTATGTGCTGCTACTACTTCATGTGTTCTTGTTGTAGCTTTTGTGACCAATTTTGATAATCTTGTTGTTGCTCTGAGTTTGTTAATCTTATTGTTAGTTGCTTGTTTTTGATGAATTGTTTATACAAGCAACAAGCTTGTTTAAGCTTCCTTGAATTGGTGGATTTGTTGGCAGTCCCACAAAGATAGAAAAGAAAATTTCTTTTGATCACAATAATAAATTCCCAACTGTTTTGATTTTTGATTCAAATTAAGGTTGTTTCAGTTTGATTTGTAAAAGAATCTGTTTCCAGAAAATATTGTGAGTCTGTGTTGCGAAAGATAAGGAAAAGAAGTAAAAAAAATAATAAAAACAAAGTTTTTGCAAAAAGTGGGGTTTGTAGGAGTCGAACCTGGGACCTAAGCAACTTTAAGTAACACAACAAAACACCCCCTTCCAACAGCTCTGGAGCACCAGTTCTGTTGGAAGTTGTATACCACTTATATTTAAACCCTTTGTTTTCATATAGCCATTGAAACTGAATAAGCTTATTACAGCTTATTTGGAGGAGCTTTTTCAGGTTTAGTATTTTTCCTAGGATTGTATTAGTATAACTTAATTTTCAAAAAAAGTCAGATTTTTATAAATAGTTTTAGTATTTATTAGAATTTAATTTAGTTTAAATAGTATTCAATCCGTAATAAATAGAGTTTTAATTGAAAAATTAATTTTCCTTTTTCTAAAAATTTCTTTTGTCTTTTAGTACGTCAGAAAATTTGTTGGAAACCCATAGGACCTTTGTAGCTCTAATTTCGCGTTTTATTTAGTACGTTGACGTTTATTTTTAATAATCGTCGCGTTTCTAGTTTAGTTTACGTTTTAGGATTCCCGATACCTAATTATGTTTTCCCGTAGTGTTTTAGGATTTCATTAGTTTGTTAGTTGCCTTAGGTTAATTTATTTCAACCTACGTTCGTTAATTTTCAATTTCGTTAATTTAACGTATCATAAAACCAAATAACCTTTCCAATCATACAAGATTTTAATCCCAATCTCATTCGAAGCTTTCCATTCACACGTAGTTGGGGTACGACCCGGGAAATCACTTCCCGGTCTCACAATTTGAATATCACTTTCACAAGTTTTGCGAGGTAATCGTTTTCCTAGACGGTTTACTCGTATTACTTCACGTCTATTTGTCTCACGACAAATTAGACCTCACGTTTGTTGATATTTTGATAAATTATTTTTGCACACACCAAAACACAACGAATCAAATGGCGCCGCTGCCGGGGAGGCTGTGTGTCGAAAGTCTCGATAAGGTTTAGACGATTAGTCTTGTAGAACCTTCGCAAGAAGTTACGCTTTTATAAAACTTATAAAAAACCAAAAATATTTTTTTTTGTTTCTATATATGTATTATATTTATAAAAGTTAAGAAAAACACAAAAAGATTTTCCCGTTTCTTTGTTTAATAATTACAACATTAAAATCTTACCCCCGCAAACTAAGGCAGAACACCTACCAACTGGGGGTGTGACCATAATAAGTTCCCAAACCAAAGATCAAATCTTGCCTTTGTATCACTTGCGTTTTGGAAAACTTTTAAACGAGAAACACACTCTAAGAGGAGTCGAAACGGTATGTGGCGATCCAACGAACTTCGCCCTGTGAGAGATCCATTCTTCTCTCTCGCTCCTTTGTGCGTTTTTCTTTAGAAGTCGACCTTGCGTTCTTGATTATTGGTTTAAGTTCCCTTGTCGTTAAAGTGGTGTTGTTTTAATTGATATTTTTTTGTGGTGCATGCGCACACGTTCGTCTACGTCAACAAGTCCTTTGCAATCGCTTAATAACATTCCAAGAAGAAGGCGTAATCGACGACGTACCAATCGAATAGTCGAACCCGAGATTCGTACTATTCCAATCATGACGGCCGAGCCCACTATGAATGAGCTTCTCCAAGAACCCATCGAGGGGTACGGAGATGCTATCATCATTCCAGCCATCGTGGCTGACAATTTCGAGCTTAAGACGAGGTTGATAAACTTAGTCACCTCGCGTCAATTCTATGGTTTCGAGAGGGACGATCCTCAAGATCACATTCGATGGTTTAAAAAAATCACGTCTACCATCAAATGCAAAAATGTCCCTGAGGAAGCTATCAAACTTCTTCTCTTCCCGTTTTCCCTCGATGGGGCTGCCAAAAATTGGCTAGACAAACAACCCCCTCGATCGATTGAAACGTGGGAAGATTTGGTTAAGAAGTTTGTGAATGAGTTCTTTCCTCCTTCTAAAACCACAGCCGTCAAGAATGAGATCATGAAATTCACGCAGAAGTTCGATGAATCATTCGGTGAGGCATGGGATCGTTACAAGGACATGCTTCGTAAATGTCCTCATCACGGTTTTTCCGAGTTAATGCAACTCGACACTTTCTATAATGGTGTGAGCCAAGTCGATCAAGACTTTCTTAATGCCTCCGCGGGAGGTAACTTCTTGAATCGAACTACCAAAGATGCTTTGATGATCATTGAAAATAATTCTAAGGTCCGCATTCCATGAAGCAAATCGGTTGTTTCCCAAGTTAATGTTGGTCCTTCTTCCTCATCACCCGTGGCTCAATCTAGCACCGATGCTAGACTTGACAAGCTCACGGAAGCTATTCATGCTTTGGTTCTCACCAAAACAAAGAAAGTTTCTTCTCAACCTGCTGAAGTAAAAAAGGTTGACGTTTGCGTTACTTGTGGTGGTCCACACGCATACTACAATTGTACTGCCACCGATGGCAATCCATTGGAAGTTAATGCAATAGCCGTTAGTTCCAATCAAGGAGGTAACCAATACCGTCCTCAAATGGAACCAAATTACCGTGCTAACAATCAAAGTGGTCCACCCGGTTTTTCTCAACCCAATAATCCAAATCGATTCAATCAAAATCAACAACAAAGAAACCCGAATGTTCAAAACCAATTTCAGGCCCCTATGAATCAATTTCCAAATCAAGGGGGAAATTACAATCAAGGTTCTCAAAATCAAGGAAACTTGAATAGAAACCAAGGTTATGGTAATTTCAATCAAGGAAACAATTTTCATGGTAATCAAAACCAATGAAATTTTCAAAATCAAGGTTTCAATCAAAACAACCGAGCTCAAAATTTTTCTCATCAAAATCAAGCCATTGTTCAAACTTAATCATCAACCGATGAGTTATTGAAACAATTTATGAAAGCTCAAGAAGAAACTAACAGGTTGTTGATCGGTCAAATTTCTGAACTAAAAAAGTCTTTAAATGATCGACCTTCGGGACCGGGAACGCTACCAAGCAACACGATCGCCAACCCGAAGGGCGATGTAAAGGCGATCACAACCCGTAGTGGTGTTTCTTATGATGGACCCGCGATTCCTACTACCTCATCTTCTTCTCCTCCTGAGGTAGTAGAACGTGAAACTGAGGCTACAAAGGACAAAGTGCAAATTACAAGCTCACGAAGTACCGCACACGTCCAACCTCATGTTGTCCCAAAAACCAAATCCAAACCGGGAATTGTTTTTGAACCTCCGGAAAATCCCGTTCAACCAAAAGCTTCAATACCTTATCCTTCGCGTTTAAATGATCAAAGACTCCGTGAGCAAACTAATGATCAAATGAAAAAGTTTCTTGAAATATTTCAAAAATTACACTTCGACATTAGTTTCGCGGATGCTCTTCTCTATATGCCCAAGTTTGCTTCCACTTTCAAGAGTCTTCTAAGTAATAAAGAGAAATTATTTAAACTCACTAAAACTCGTTTGAATGAAAATTATTCGGCGGTGCTTCTAAAGAAACTTCCCAAAAAATTAGGAGACCCCGGGAAATTTCTCATTCCATGTGATTTCCAAAAGCTAGAAGAGTGCTTCGCCTTGGCCGATCTTGGTGCTAGCATAAATCTAATGCCTTTATCTATTTGGAAAAAACTTTCACTTCCCGAGCTTACACCAACACGAATGACTCTAGAATTAGCAACCCGTTCGGTTACGATTCCGAAGGGTATTGCTGAAGATGTCTTTGTGAAGGTTGGCAAGTTTCATTTTCCTGCCGACTTCGTAGTCGTTGATTTTGATGCCGATCCTCGTGTCCCCCTTATTTTGAGAAGACCATTCTTAAAAACGGCTCGTGCATTAATCGACGTCTTCGAAGGTGAAATGACTCTAAGAGTTGGCGATGAAAAGTTGGTCATTAACATTGAAAACACTTCA
Source organism: Artemisia argyi (assembly GCA_030686995.1). Classification (NCBI taxonomy): domain Eukaryota; kingdom Viridiplantae; phylum Streptophyta; class Magnoliopsida; order Asterales; family Asteraceae; genus Artemisia; species Artemisia argyi. The sequence goes on along the minus strand of CM060677.1, from coordinate 35,688,762 downwards.
AAAGATCTTCTCGAACTTGAACGGGAAGAAATTAACCGACTTGATGTCATCGATTTTGCATGCGATGATTATTTTGAAGAAGTGTTAAATGTGGAAGGATCAATCAATTCTACCATTGATGTCTCTCCACCCTCTCTCACTCCATTTTTGGGAGGTGACTTCATTTTGGAAGAAATTGAAGCTTGTTTGTCATGTGATTCTCATGTTGATCATGATTCTATCAATCCCGAGGAAGACATACTTCTACATGAGAAGTTGCTCAATGATGATCCATCATCTCTTCCTCCAAAAGAACTTCATAACTTGGAAGTCAAAGATGTTGAAAAAACTAATGACTTTCCTGAGGTCGAACTCAAGGAACTTCCGCCTCACCTCGAGTACGCATTTTTGGAGGGTGACGATAAGTTTCCCGTCATAATTGCTAAAGACTTGAATGAGGAAACAAACGCTCTTCTCAAGGTTTTAAAGTCACACAAGCGAGCCATTGCTTGGAGACTTTCCGACATCAAGGGAATTAACCCGGAATTTTGTATGCACAAGATTTTGATGGAGGATGACTTTAAACCAGAGGTTCAACAACAAAGAAGGGTAAATCCTAAAATTCATGAGGTTATCAAGCAAGAGGTCATAAAACTTCTTGATGTCGGTTTGATTTACCCTATTTCGGATAGTCCTTGGGTAAGTCCCGTTCATTGTGTGCCCAAGAAGGGTGGCATAACGGTTGTAAAAAATGATGATAATGAGTTAATTCCTACTCGATTGGTAACGGGTTGGCGCGTTTGCATTGATTATCAAAAATTAAACGATGCCACCCGTAAAGACCACTTTCCATTACCTTTCATGGATCAAATGCTCGAAAGATTGGCGGGAAACGAATACTATTGTTTCCTTGACGGATTTTCGGGTTATTTCCAAATTCCCATCGATCCTCAAGATCAAGAAAAAACGACTTTCACGTGTCCATACGGAACATTTGCTTATAGCCGCATGCCCTTTGGCTTGTGCAATGCTCCGGGTACGTTTCAAAGATGCATGATGGCCATTTTTCACGACATGATCGAGAAAACAATGGAGGTCTTCATGGATAATTTTTCGGTCATTGGGAATTCATTCGAATCATGTCTCGCCAATTTAGACAAAATGCTTCAAAGGTGTGAAGACACCAATCTTAGTCTAAATTGGGAGAAAAGTCATTTCATGGTCAAGGAAGGAATTGTCCTTGGCCATAAGATTTCCAAGAGTGGGATTGAGGTTGATTAAGCTAAAATCGATGTCATTGCTAAGCTTCCTCCTCCCACTACTGTTAAAGGTGTTCGGAGTTTCCTGGGTCATGCCGGCTTCTATCGTAGATTCATTCAAGATTTCTCAAAGATAGCTAGGCCTATGACCCGACTTCTTGAAAAAGAGACTCCATTTGTCTTTTCCGATGAGTGCATCGAAGCTTTCCAAACTCTCAAGAAAAAGCTTATCGAGGCACCCATTCTAGTTGCCCCCGATTGGGACCTACCTTTCGAACTTATGTGTGATGCAAGTGACTTTGCCATAGGTGCGGTCTTGGGGCAACAAAAAACCAAACATTTTCATCCGATTCATTATGCAAGCAAAACCTTGACCGAAGCTCAAGCTCATTACACCACAACGGAAAAAGAATTACTAGCCGTGGTGTATGCATTTGAGAAGTTTCGACCATATTTGATCTTGACTAAATGCATAGTGTACACGGATCACTCGGCTCTCAAATATCTCTTTGCCAAGCAAGACGCAAAGCCGAGATTGCTCCGTTGGGTTCTCTTCCTACAAGAATTTGATATCATCATTATTGATAAAAAAAGGAGCCGAGAACCTCGCTGCTGACCATCTTTCCCGATTGGAGAATCCTCATCAAGGTGTTCTTGAGAAAAAGGAAATAAATGAAACGTTTCCTCTCGAGACACTTAATGTGATTTCCTCTCGTGGTGATTCTAGTACCCCATGGTTTGCCGACTTTGCAAACTACCATGCGGGGAATTTCGTTGTTAAAGGGATGTCAACCCACCAAAAGAACAAGTTTTTCAAAGATGTTAATCACTACTTTTGGGACGAACCCTATCTGTTTAAGATCTGTGCGGATCAGGTTATTCGAAGGTGTGTTCATGGCCAAGAAGCCATGGAAATCCTTAAGGCTTGTGATAATGGACCCACCGGGGGACATCATGGCCCGAACTACACCGCTCGAAAAGTTTTTGAATCTGGTTTTTATTGGCCCACCATTTACAAAGACGCCCATGACCTAGTCAAATCTTGTGACTCGTGTCAACGTCAAGGAAAGATAACACAACGGGATGAAATGCCACAAAATGTCATCCAAGTTTGTGAAATCTTTTATGTTTGGGGCATAGACTTTATGGGGCCGTTCCCGTCTTCACGAGGGAACAAATACATACTCGTGGTCGTTGACTACTTGTCAAAATGGGTCGAAGCCAAAGCTCTCCCAACCAACGATGCCCGAGTAGTTGTAAAGTTTTTGAAATCTCTATTCTCTAGGTTTGGAACTCCCCATGCTATCATTAGTGATCGCGGTACTCACTTTTGCAACGAACAATTTGCAAAAGTCATGCTCAAGTATGGTGTCACTCACCGACTTGCTACCGCTTATCATCCACAAACAAGTGGGCAAGTGGAGGTTTCAAACCGTGGTTTGAAAAGAATTCTTGAAAGAATTGTAGGCGAAAACCGTGCCTCTTGGTCGGACAAGTTAGATGACGCTCTATGGGCTTTTCGCACGGCTTATAAAACACCCATCGGGTGTACTCCTTATAAGCTCGTGTATGGAAAAGCGTGTCATCTACCGATCGAGCTCGAGCACAAAGCCTATTGGGCTTTGAAGAATGCTAATTTTGATCTTAAGTCTGCGGGTGATCATAGGAAAGTTCAACTCAATGAACTAAATGAACTTCGTGATCAAGCTTACGAAAACTCTTTAATCTATAAAGAGAAAACAAAGAAGATCCATGACTCCAAAATCAAGAACCGCGTTTTTAACGTTGGTGACCGAGTCCTTCTTTTTAACTCTAGGTTAAAGAACTTTTCAGGTTGCCAAAGTTTTTCCTTATGGCACCGTCGAGTTATCTCAAGATGACGGTCCAAATTTCAAAGTAAATGGGCATCGATTGAAACATTATTTTGGAGGGGACATACCACCTATTGTCCCGGACCTCTAAACTTTCCCCATGGACCAATGAATTCGGGGATCGAGTCAAGCTAGCGACTCGATAAACAAAAATAGCAGCAACAACATGGGTCTTCACCCATGTCTCTGATTTCTTTCTACTTTCTAACACCCTAGTATGGGGGAGTGGCCACCCCCTGCAGCTATTTGCAATGTATATATCTTCAAAAAAAATGTGTGTTTGTATAAATAAAGTGAAAAATGAAAAATGACGTTCCCACAGTTAGTTTCTAATATTATCTTCTTTCGTTCAAAGATTCGGCATAATAGCCGGGACTTTGAATATTGAGGACAATATTCAATTCTAAGTGTGGGGGAGGGGAAAATTCTAGCGAATTTTATCAAATTATACCGTCTAGTACCCCCGTTTTTTGCCAAAATTTTAAATTTTTTTTCACTTTATTTCAAAATTTTTTGTGGTTATCAATCCGCCGTGTCTAAACGACAAAAGGATTGGCTAATCCAGGAGCAAACGGCTCTTGGTAAAGATAACTCAAACCCGTTGATGGCTTGCAATTTGCCCAAAATTGTATGGTACCTCAACTCCCCATATCCTCAATAGTAAATGAGTTGGCTAGCCCGCAAGATTATGGCTTGTGGTAAAGGCAGTGGAAAAACCATAATTGGTAATCAACTCACCAAGATGTTGACTGTTCCATCAAGAGTTGGCTAGTCCAGAAGCAAACGGCTTCTGGTAAAGACAAATCAAAACCGTTGAAAGCTGGTGGTTTGCTAAAAATCACATGGTCATGGGATGGACCATAATTCTTGCTTGAACCCAAAACATTCGGCTACTCCAGAAGTGATGGCTTTTGGTAAAGAGACTTCAAATCCATTAAATTTTCTCAAAAAGATTGCTAGGGACTAGTAATAGTTTAGTGTGGGGGATTGATGAGTGTGTAAATACTCATAATTTTTTTAGTCAAATTTGAACTGCAAAACAATCAAAAACACTAAAAAACGCACCAAAATACGAAGAAAATCCCAAAGATCGTGTTTTATATGTTTCTGATGCAAAACGAGTGAAAACAAACGGAAAACAAACAAAATTTGCACAATTGGCAGTTTCAGTCCCCCGACTTTCAAAATTTGACAAAACTAGTCCCCGAGCATTTATTTTAAAGAAAAGTCAACCTAAACTTTTTAAAAAGTCAAAAGACATCACAAATGATCTTTGGGTGAAAAGTTTTCAAAAAGCTACAAGTTTGGTCCCTTAATTTTGCAAATTGGCAATTTTAGTCCCCGGAGGTTTTATCTTGGAAAATTTACAACAAAGGACCTGGTGGAATTATAAATTGGCAAGAATGGTACTTTTGTTGATTTTGAAAGAAGTACAAAGATGGTCCCTCAATTTTTAGAAATTTACAACATTAGTCCTTGTGATTTACCAAACTATTACTACCTAATGGACTTTAAGCAAATTGAATCCAAAGACAAACTTATCCTGATCCATAACCAACACCCTTGGCCCAAAACTAACACCCAAGCCCAAACAACAACCTGTAGCCCACAACCCCTTTTGATATTAAATAAGATTGACCAGTCAACCCCCATCTCCATCAACATCACCCCCGTGAACCTGCTTCCCGTCATAGCTTCCCATCACCATCTCCCCCATCACCATCCAATTTTGTCCCATCCACCTCTTCCCAATCCCACTACCATACTCCCACACTCACAATCCTGTACCTACCATCTGCCACGTTGGCAATCCTCACAACTTACTTGGCGCCAAAACTCATCTAAGGGACAAGATTATGCAAGCTACAAATGGACTGCTGGGATCAACTCACAAAAGCACAAGAATGAATTTTGTGCTATTTGCTCTCACAAAAGAAGCACAGGAGAGGAGAAAAGACCATATGTGTACCTACCACTGAGAATTAGTATAAATAGGGCATGAATTGTAGCCTTAATGGCATCTCTTTCTCTGGTAATTTTCTATTTTAAAAACTTACTTTCCTTCTATAACTTTAGTTATCAAGTTTAATGAAAGTTTCATTTTTAGTTTGTGCAAAAATTTGAATTTCTATTTAAAAGTCAAGTTTCTTTTTTTTTTTTTAATTAAGTTCTGCTTATTAATCTGAAAGTACCATTTAATCATTGTCTAAGTTTGTTGGAACAAAAGAAAGAAAAATTCAGAAAAAAAAAATAAATAAATAAAAAAAAAATAAAAAAAAAAGAAAGAAAGTTCAAAATACAAAAGAAATCAAGATAAAGGGAAAATGGAGAATTGGTTGAGGAAGGAAGGAAGGCATGGTTTTGAATTGGTTTAGAGTCTCATGGGAGACACTTAGGTGGTAATTATGTTCCTTATTTCTCAGTCACTAAATAGCTTTGGATTCCAAGTAAGATCTTGTACCATGTTCACTATATCATTCATTGACTGCTATTGTTTGTATTGATTATTCAAAGTTGCTTAGTTAAGTTCAATTTGGTCTAGTATAGCATAATTAGTAAAGTTTAGGTATTATTGAAATCATTTGCTTTGAAAATCTTCAAAACAGTAGTGATAAGGTGTGTTTGGAACAAGGATTTGAGTATGGTTGTTGTTGTTATTTTAAACTTAAGTCACTTTGTCCACTGTCTTTAAGTGTAACTTAGCCCAAAATAACCATCATAGTGGTCACTTGCTTGAAAAGGTCAAATTTTTCTTCTTAATTCACTTGCAGTTAACTGTGAGAGAAATTGCAAGCCAAATCCTTAAAATTGAGTTTAGAAATAGTATAGCTTGATTAATTTGGGATCACTTAGGGTAAACAAACATCAAGTAATCATATTTGATCAATCTAACCTCACCAAAGTCAAAGTTTCAAGATTTTCAGAAAAGTCAAAATGTTCCCTTTCACAGAAATTCCAAAATTTCCAAGATTTTTTGTGATTTTTGTAGTAGGTTTTAGGACTTGAAATTTTTAGGATTTATAGTCTCCCAGCTGAGCTTTGAAATCCTGTTGGAGTTGTATTTTTGTGATTTTTCCTGTGGGTCCCACCTTAGTCCAAACAGACCTGCCGGGAAAGCTCTTCCCCTGCACCCAGCCTTTTTGATTTTGACCCATTCTTCTCAACTTGACAACCTGCTCATTTCTTAAGCTTAGGCCATGATTCTTTGTTCTTTGTAAAGCCTGCTAGGGTGAAATTTTAGATCTTTAAGTAGTTTGGACTAGGCAGCTTGTTAGGTTAGCTTATTTTTCCTTTAAATACCCCCTTTGCACCCCTAGTTGCTGCTAAGCATAAGCAGTTTCCACTTAGCTTGTTGATTTTTGATTGATTCTGTTTTATTTGATTGTTGTTGTTGTTGTGATTTGTTAAGTTTTCTGTTTGTGTTTCCATGTGTAAGCTTTTACAGCTTATAGGCTTATTTATGTGCTGCTACTACTTCATGTGTTCTTGTTGTAGCTTTTGTGACCAATTTTGATAATCTTGTTGTTGCTCTGAGTTTGTTAATCTTATTGTTAGTTGCTTGTTGTTGTTGAATTGTTTATACAAGCAACAAGCTTGTTTAAGCTTCCTTGAATTGGTGGATTTGTTGGCAGTCACACAAAGATAGAAAAGAAAATTTCTTTTGATCACAATAATAAATTCCTAACTGTTTTGATTTTTGATTCAAATTAAGGTTGTTTGAGTTTGATTTGTATAAGAATCTGTTTCCAGAAAGTACTGTGAGTATGTGTTGCAAAAGATAAGGAAAAGAAGTAAAAGTAATAATAAAAACAAAGTTTGGGACCTAAGCAACATTAAGCAACACAACAAAACACCCCCTTCCAACAGCTCTGGAGCACCAGTTCTGTTGGAAGTTGTATACCACTTATATTTAAACCCTTTGTTTTCATTTAGCCATTGAAACTGAATAAGCATATTACAGCTTATTTGGAGGAGCTTTTTCAGGTTTAGTATTTTTCCTAGGATTGTATTAGTATAACTTAATTTTCAAAAAAAATTCAGATTTTTATAAATAGTTTTAATATTTATTAGAATTTAATTTAGTTTAAATAGTATTCAATCCGTAATAAATAGAGTTTTAATTGAAAAAATAAGTTTCCTTTTTCTAAAAATTTCTTTTGTCTTTTAGTATGTCAGAAAATTTGTTGGAAACCCGTATGACCTTTGTAGCTCTAATTTCGCGTTTTATTTTGTACGTTGACGTTTATTTTTAATAAACGTCGCGTTTCTAGTTTAGTTTACGTTTTAGGATTCCCGATACCTAATTATGTTTTCCCGTAGTGTTTTAGGATTTCATTAGTTTGTTAGTTGCCTTAGGTTAATTTATTTCAACCTACGTTCGTTAATTTTCAATTTCGTTAATTTAACGTATCGTAAAACCAAATAACCTTTCCAATCATACTAGATTTTAATCCCAATCTCATTCGAAGCTTTCCATTCACACCTCGTTGGGGTACGACCTGGGAAATCACTTCCCGGTCTCACAATTTGAATATCACTTTCACAAGTTTTGCGAGGTAATCGTTTTCCTAGACGGTTTACTCGTATTACTTCACGTCTATTTGTCTCACGACAAATTAGACCTCACGTTTGTTGATATTTCGATAAATTGTTTTTGCACACACCAAAACACAACGAATCACTTATCTGCTCTATTTGCTTGTTTACTTGTATGTGTGTTTATGTTTTTGTCTATGCTTTTTTATGTTTATGTGATCGTTTCTGTGCATATGCTATATATGCTTTTATGCTTGTTTTCCCTTTCTTTTTTTGGTTGCTTGTGGCGTCTGATTTTTATGTTCTTGGTTTTTTGCCTATTTGCTTTGTGTGCTTGTATGCTTTGTTTTTCCTTTCAACTTTTGTATGCTTATCCTGATTATTGCTCTTTTTCATACTTGAACTTTTTTTGTGCACTCTCACTGTACACACTTGCTGAGGTCTTCCTGGAAGCAGTCTCCTTACTCTCGAGTTTATCCTGAGGTTAGGGGTATGATCTGTCTACATTCTAACTCACTCATACCTCGCGCCCGGCGAGATTGTGTATGTATGTTGTTGTTGTTGATGAAGGTGAAGGTGAAGATAATGGTGTTTTTTGTGTGTGTGTCTATAAGCACGTAGATGAAGGTGGTGGAGTGCTGGTTTAATTGTTGAAGATGTGAAGCCGGGGGTGGGGAGGTCGAGGAAGCGGATGTTTAGATTTGAGTTGAGAATGTGTGTTATGTAGTTATTAAAAGGTGTTTGGATGTGTAATTATGAAAAAACCAAGCTACCCTTGTACTTAACTTTTTATTTAACAACCGTTAGTGCCATGTACTTCATTGTTCATTTGCTTGCAGTTGTGTTGATTGTGTGTATGCAGGCTGTTAGCTTCTTTTGGCACCATGGGTCTTGGAGAGGATTAGGGGAGAGTTACACTCTTTTCATACTTTTAGGTTTTTCCCTTTTGGGTTTTACTTGGGTAGGTTTTTAAGGAGGTAATCTCCCCTGATCATGCTACAATGGATCTCTCCAATTTGGGAGTGTTGTTATGTATGAGGTTTGTTTGTAATGAAGTTTAGATGGCTTTGATGTTTTAGTGGGATACTTTGATGATTTGAGCTCATGATTTGGACTGCTGCTGCTCTGGTTCTTTATGGATTGTAACCCCTACTTCTGTTCTGGCAGTTTGCTTTCTAAGTATTGTCATCATATGGTGATGTTTGGAGGTGCATTGGTTGGTCCCTTTGCACTGGCCCATGTATTCAGAGTATGATGATGATATTAGGTTAAGCTTCTATTCCTGCTTTGACTGATGTATGGGGTTACTTTGTCTGTTATTGCTTTATTATGAGATACTATGGTTGTATTTCTTTCTGGTTTTGGTCTGTTGTTAGTCACTTTTGTTAGTTTTTTTTTAAGCTTTGTTTCCTGTATTTGGCTATTTGCCTTTTGAAGCCATAGTTAACAATTTAGGGATGTGTCCTAATAGTTTTAAGCTCTGGTTTCTTTTCTTATACTGTTGCCTTTTTTAGGCATTTCTTAATAAATTTACCATTAAGAAAAAAAATTATATTTTTGGACTAGCACCATGTAAAAACCAAATGTTAGAAGGTGTGTAGTAATTTTTCTTAAGTGAAGACCAATGATAAGTTCTTAAGTTTTGTTGAGTAAAGTATAAAAAATAAATAGAGAAAAGTCCAAAATACATCCTTGTGGTTTGACATTTGCTCGCTTTACATCCTTTTTCTTTTTTATAATCAAAAATCATCCATGTGGTATTAAAGTTGGCACAAAACTATCCCTCCGTTAGTAATATCAGTTAATGAGGACTAACGATGCAAATTATTTTCCGTTATCTCCTAACAAGAGTTAAAATATTTGCATCGTTAGTCCTTATTGAGTTAAAATATTTGCATCATTAGTCCTCATTGAGTTAAAATATTTGCATCATTAGTCCTCATTGAGTTAAAATATTTGCATCGTTACCATCGCCACCACCCACCACCGCCACCACCACCCACCAACACCACCGCCACCCACCACCTCCACCCACCACCAAATCCACCCCACCGCCACCACCACTACTGATGCGTGGGAATCGCAACAGGCTTTACCTCTCGAGGGATCTCAAGAAGCTTACAACCCCCACCAGGCAGTGTACCTGATCGTTGTAGTATAGTATAGTGACAAGTACCGGGGGATTGATCGTTCAGCTTAGGAATAGTGTCGCCAGGATTAGAAAGCCTAAATACTAGTTCTAAAGGTGAGGGATGATTATTTTTGTGTTTTTATGTTTTTTAGAAAGCAAATTAAAATCTCGGGTTTTGGAAGAGTGGGCGGAATTAGTTGCTATTCAACTAACCCAATACTAAGATACAATCAAAATAAAATACTAGAAATTAAGATAAGCTAAATTATACTAAGGTTGTGAGCAGTAATTGGAGAAAATGTGTTTACTTAGATTTCACTACTCCCTAGATATCTTTTACACGTTAATTACTTGTTATAATTGCATGGATGACGGATCGTATTCCTTAATACCATTCATGGGATGGCATACATAACTCCCCAATTCTATGAGCTCTTATCTCCTCCTACACCATGCCCAGCACAACTATAGGGATTGTAAACAGTGGCTCATGCATTAAATACAACCAATAAAGACCTAGTACGCTTCGGTTCATGTTTCTTAAGACGTTCAAGCATGTTACCATTTGGAGATCTGCCAGTTTTCTTAATCCTAACATATAAATCATTCATCCAAAACAAGAATAAACAAGTAATCAACACATAATCAATATCTAGGTTTCATTAGATCTAAGCAAACACAAAAGAGATCTAGCCTAGCATGATATAATTAAGACAAGAACAAGATATAGACAACCAACACATAGACATATTGATTGAATTAGAAGAACACTTATCTTGATTAATCATGCAAGGTATCAAGGGGTTGGAACCCTTGAAAAACCTGTAAAGTTACACCAAAATCGTCTTTAGGGTTTCTCTCAAAACTTCTCTTTTAAATGTGAAAAACTAGAAATCTATATATAGGAACATAGGGATGACGGCGTCAAGAACAAAGGTGTGACGCCGTCATCTCGCCGCCAAATACTTCCTCGGACGACCTTGATCTACTTCTGACGCCGTCAAGGCCTAGGCCGTCACACAAATTACTCTTGACGCCCTGTGTGTGACGTCGTCATCAACTACAGATTTTAATTCTTGGGGTTTTGACGCCGTCAGGAACACTCTTGACGCCTTCATGAACTCTCGGATTTTATTATTGAGGTTTGACGCCGTCATGAAATTACTCTTGACGCCGTCACCTACTGTTCCCAGCATGAAAAATTGAGACTTTGCCGTTTTCTTCACTTTTATGCTCCAAAAACGTCCAAAATAGCTTCTTTTCCAGAATTCACTCTCCAAGTACCTAAAATCACAAAAGGAACGATTTAGGGCAATATTTGATCAAATAAGTTCGGATTCGGGCTTAAATGACCCCCTAAAAGTGGTTCATTTTTCGCCTTATCATATACCCTTACACTTGAGATTTGCTTGTCCTCAAGCAAATGCGCTTTTATTCTAGTCAAAAGACAAGTTAGAGGTCATTTAACACTAATATAAAAGTAATTACAACAAATAATCATTCCACTAAAGACCAATAGACAAGCTCAGAGGTCATACACTAGCACCTCACAAATAGTGTTTAGATACTCACATCTCTCGGGTGTAATAAAGTGTAAATTACAATATGGAAACGGAATATATCTCTCACTACCTGTCATAGCAAAATAGATTACCATAGGCTTGGGAAAGGATCAAACCTCCACCACATGGCGTAAGCACCTAGGATAAACTATCAAAGAGGTCTTTTAAAGGGTTGTAACGTTAGGTATATGGATATGAATTACACGGTTTTGTTGGATAAAGGAAGTTATTACTGGTGGCGAGTTAACAATCTTGGTTAATTACATGTACAATATGGCGTTGCTGAGCCAAGACTAGACTCGACTTAAGCTAATAAATGAAAAATAACAAAAACATAAAATAAACATAGAATGAAACGGGATGGTAGTCCGTATGTTTTTTTTTTTTTTTTTTTTTTTTTTTTTTTTTTTTTTTTTTTTTTGCATACACTCTTACCCTACCATCCAAAATAATACATCATAGGGAATGAACATTTCCCTTACACTTGAATTTTTACATACTTTACAATTAACTAATCTAATGACTCGATTTAAGAAAATTAAAACACTTGGAGCACTTTTAAGATTAACGCACATATGGGGGTAATAAGTGATGTTCTTCCCCATTACTCCATAAAATAAGTACTTACCCATGAGTCCCAATCGTCCCAAAACAATATGTACAAGGATATGACTCGACTTAGCAACCATGTAATCAATTAGAAAGTTAACTTAGGGTTTAACAATTAACAATAATGCACTAAAGATGAGTGCATACACGGAAGGCTAAGGCGATTTGGGTGTACATTTAAGTGGGGTGTAACAAATTCTTCCTTTAAGTAAAATGCTTAAAGTTAGAAACGTAAAGATAGGCTCGGAGAGGTGTACTAGGGGTTTCGTGTACTAAAAATGAGTACAACGCTAAGGGTGTGGGAAAAATTAGTTGACTTAACTAGTCAAGTAATATGACTTAAATGGTCAAGTAATTATGATACGGGTTTAACACAAGGGTAATCCTAATGCCTCTTATCATGTAGTAAATCCTACCACACGAATGTAGTCTCACTAGCGGTCTCGGGATGCATCACTAACGCAAGTTCTAGAATCTAAATGCTACCGGCACACTCATAAGCACTAATAATGAATGCTTTTCCTATCAAATCTAAAGGCGAACCTCACATATTTGGGTGGAAAATTTTTCTGAATATACGGTTATGTGCTAGTCATACAATCTCCTATCCATGAGACGCTTGCTATGGCTAAAGTTTCACTCCTAAATGTTGTAAATAATTTTAAATTTGGCGCTAAAATTACACTAACAAGTATTTGTCATAGTTTTATTACACATCTACCATCAAACAAAACAAACTCAAGCGAAAGTGCATATGCAAGGTATCATCTTTTTACCCTCCCCTTACACTTAAGATGAACAATGTCCCCAATGTTCAAGTAAAGAATGTAAAAGTGAAAAAGTAAAGAGATGAAATCAAATACTCCCCTGATTCGCTCGGTATGGATTATAGGTTGTCCAGGTTAGATCTTCCTCCAAGAAAACGACCAATCAAAGCTTCCCTTCTAGAATATAAATCATCTCCTTGTCGAACATAACCTGTAAATCCTGACAAAAATAGACAAGACAACCTCGCGTAAAATCGGCGGCATCCTATATAAGTTACTAAATCCTAGAAAACAAAGTAAGATATAATGCTTGTGGAATGAAGTTTGCAGATTTCCTGGAGATTATAAAACTTAATAATTCACAAAAACCATAAGACTCCGTTAGAAAAACAAAACCGGTAAAATTTCCAGATTTTAACACCTGACGCCGTCAAGAGTAAACCTCTGACGCCGTCAGAATGGACCTGCAGAAATTCTTATGTTAAGTTTCCGGAAAATTTCTGGAAAAACTTGGTCCTACTTCCTGGAAAATCCTGCAAAACTTCATTATGACTCAATACAAGCATTTGACTCTAACAAATACGAATATACATGCTCATTTAATATCGGGGAGAATTATGATCGGTTTGTTTCTTAAAAACGTATTTGGGGTTTCCCCTTACACTTATCTTTTGCAAAAATACTTCTAGGTGGAGTTAAGACTAGGCCAAACAACAAAGTAAAGTATTTCCACTTATTTAGTTTAGAAACATGATCTACCAACAATAAAAATAAAGCATGCATACGGAAGCAAATAACAATCAAACAAATAAAATCACACAAAGCATGGGTTGCCTCCCAAGAAGCGCTTTTCTTTATTTACGAGTCTTGTAGCTAGACTCAAAGTCATGGGTTACTACGTGATCTCATCATTGGTTCCATTCTCTAGGTCGTCTTCTAAACTAGCATCGCTTTCATAGTGCAAGTACTTTGGATCTTCGAACTCGAAAATATGTTGTCGATACTTAGAACCAAGCTTACTAACATTCTTAAAGAATCCACATGATAAATCAGAAATATTTCTACACCCTCTCCTAACATCTTCATCACACAAGATAAGTTGGGAGCTCATCATATCAAGCCCGTCACAATCTATTTCCTTAAGGTCTTTTCTCTTGTATGGCGTTTGGTATGAAATTCTCCTAATCCCATCAGTGAAGGTCATGATTCCGTTCAAGTCATCCACTATCAAATTAGTGATTTCACAAAAGGGTGCTCCAAAGACGACTTGTGATAACCTAGGGTCGACATAGTCCTCTATGTTGTCCACAATCGTGAATTCCATAGAGAATGCCATATTTCCTATGAACACCTGGATTTCATGATCCTTACCAACCACTTTCTCTCCCTTGTAAATCATCCCCCATCTGCAGATATTGTTATAATGAAACAATGACATAAAATTCTTTGGCAGGAATACATTAATGTATATGTTATCGAAGTACTTATGACCGATCATGCAGGGGATTTTGAGATTATTCGGATCACGTCGTCTTATCTTCCCCAACTCTCCATCCTTTGACCCATACAGATTCCCCTCAAGAGAGGGACGATACTCGTACACCTCCTCACTATCCCTACGAAAAATTACCTTCCTAACACCATTGGTGAGTACTACACTACCATCTTTCTCATCAAGGATTGCTCCCGATTCATTGATAAATGGTATCCCAAGGACAAGGTGGGTAAATGTTTGATTGGTGAGAGGGTCCACGTCATCAACCACGGTGAGGTCAGTATTGTAAACAAGCTCTCCAATCCTAATTGATAAATTTTCTATTACTCTCTCGTACGCAATGTGCTCTGGGAAGGTTTTGTGGTATAGGGAAAGGGGGATTATGTTGACTGGGAAGTTAGGATCTATATGACTATCGGTTAAGAGCTTTTCCTTAATGGTACAGGGGATCTTGAAAACTTTAGGGTTACTTTCCATAGTCTGATTGCTACCCACACTAATAACATCCTCCATTTTTCTCTCGGGTTCTTCTATAATAGATTTACCCAAAATGGTTGGATCTTTCTCATGCTCTTCCGATTTCTCTTTCCTTTCATCCGGTTTGTCGGATTCTTGCGCGGTGTATTGCTCGGGTGAGTCGGTAGGTTTCCTTGCCGAAGCATGGTCAACCCTTGAGGTCTCATCTTTCGCTATCTGACTGAATTTGTTAGTTTGTTGTTGGGTTGGGTTGGATGTTGAAGCAGATATTGTGGTGATGGTGTTTACGAAGTGGATTGGTCCAGGGGGGTTGACAGGTTCTTTTCCGTTAGGAGATGGATGTTTGAATAACTTGCTAGGACTTTTTATTTTTACAGGGGAGGCTGGTGGACTCATGACGGTAGCAGATTTAACCTCATCAACGTGAATGGGCTTATTATCAATATGCTCTTTGATAGCAGTCAACAGATTACAAATCTTGTTGTTCACGTCAGCCTGCTGTTGTTTAAATTTTGCCTCGAGCGTAGTGAGCTGTAGTTCTTGAGATAGAATGAATTTTTTTAAAGTATCTTCACAGCTTTGCCTAGGAATACCTTGTGACGGAAAATGCTCGGACCAAGTGAGTGGTGAGATAGAATGAATTTTTTTAAAGTATCTAAAATCAGGTTTATCCTTCCATGCCTCATAGGCTTCGGCAGAAGTTCGAGGACCCTGACCTACGTGTGATGATGTGAATTCGTTATAAGCACGTTTTGGAAGTTCCATGCAGTTATAGGTCTCATGAGGGCCATTGCATAGTTTGCATGTAGAAGCGATTCTGCTTACTTGGCTTGAAGGTTTATGAGCTTCGTAAGATTTCATGAGAGACTTGACTCGACCTTCAAGTTCCATGATCCTACGGTCGGGAGTGCTAGAATTGTTCGAAGGCAAAGATATTGCCTTGACCGTTTTGTTCAAATCACGGGGATCATTCCAACTTCCGTTGTCATAGAGAGCAAGATCTTCTATGAGTTCCCATGATTGTTCCGCACTAAGATCACGTAGCTTACCACCGGCCGATTGGTCAGTGGCTCGCCTTGTAGATATGTCGATATGGTCATAAAAAATTTGGACTTGGAGCCAAAGATCTATGTCATGATGAGGGACTTTTTGGAGTAAGTCCTTGAAACGAGTCCATGCTTCATAAAGAGATTCATTTTGACGTTGTTGGAACATCAAGATGTCATTCCTAAGCTTAGTAGTTCTCCCCGGTGGGAAAAATTGAGCAAGGAAACGAGTGTGAGATCATCCCATGTGGTGATGGATCCCGCGGGTAAACGCTCAAGCCATTGACTAGCTTGATCCCGTAGAGAGAATTGGAATAGGCGTAAACGGGTGGTCTCTCTAGTTTCAACACCTAGGTCTATGGAATCTACGATTTTGAGAAAGTCCTTAAGATGTTGGTTTGGATCTTCGGAACGAAGTCCATGGAATGCACATCCGCTTTGCACCAACCGGATGGTGTCGGATCGCAAGGGGGTCACATTGGCTCCGGTGAGCTCAATGGTGTTTCAGTAGCCTTTGTGGCTAGGTCGGGAATACTCTCCTAAGGTTCGGGGCCTAAGGGGTTCTAGTGGTGGGTTTTGTTGTGGTGGGATGACGGGTTCAAAGATGTTACCACCTTCCATGATGTCGGATGGTAAAGATTTATGAACAAAAGCACGAAGAAATAAGATAGACTAAAGAAGACCTAAAAATAAAAATAAAATCTTACTAGAAAGGAATCTAGCAAGTAGACCTAATAAAAAGAAATCCTAACCTAGACAATAACTATTCCCCGGGCTGCGGCGCCAAAAACTTGATGCGTGGGAATCGCAACAGGCTTTACCTCTCGAGGGATCTCGAGAAGCTTACAACCCCCACCAGGCAGTGTACCTGATCGTTGTAGTATAGTATAGTGACAAGTACCGGGGGATTTATCGTTCAGCTTAGGAATAGTGTCGCTAGGATTAGAAAGCCTAAATACTAGTTCTAAAGGTGAGGGATGATTATTTTTGTGTTTTTATGTTTTTTAGAAAGCAAATTAAAATCTCGGGTTTTGGAAGAGTGGGCGGAATTAGTTGCTATTCAACTAACCCAATACTAAGATACAATCAAAATAAAATACTAGAAATTAAGATAAGCTAAATTATACTAAGGTTGTGAGCAGTAATTGGAGAAAATGTGTTTACTTAGATTTCACTACTCCCTAGATATCTTTTACACGTTAATTACTTGTTATAATTGCATGGATGACGGATCGTATTCCTTAATCCATTCATGGGGTGGCATACATAACTCCCCAATTCTATGAGCTCTTATCTCCTCCTACACCATGCCCAGCACAACTATAGGGATTGTAAACAGTGGCTCATGCATTAAATACAACCAATAAAGACCTAGTACGCCTCGGTTCATGTTTCTTAAGACGTTCAAGCATGTTACCATTTGGAGATCTGCCAGTTTTCTTAAGCCTAACATATAAATCATTCATCCAAAACAAGAATAAACAAGTAATCAACACATAATCAATATCTAGGTTTCATTAGATCTAAGCAAACACAAAAGAGATCTAGCCTAGCATGATAGAATTAAGACAAGAACAAGATATAGACAACCAACACATAGACATATTGATTGAATTAGAAGAACACTTATCTTGATTAATCATGCAAGGTATCAAGGGGTTGGAACCCTTGAAAAACATGTAAAGTTACACCAAAATCGTCTTTAGGGTTTCTCCCAAAACTTCTCTCTTAAATGTGAAAAACTAGAAAACTATATATAGGAAAATAGGGATGACGGCGTCAAGAACAAAGGTGTGACGCCGTCATCTCGCCGCCAAATACTTCCTCGGACGGCCTTGATCTACTTCTGACGCCGTCAAGGCCTAGGCCGTCACACAAATTACTCTTGACGCCCTGTGTGTGACGCCGTCATCAACTACGGATTTTAATTCTTGGGGTTTTGACGCCGTCAGGAACACTCTTGACCCCTTCATGAAATCTCGGATTTTATTATTGAGGTTTGACGCCGTCATGAAATTACTCTTGACGCCGTCACCTACTGTTCCCAGCATGGGAAATTGAGACTTTGCCGTTTTCTTCACTTTTATGCTCCAAAAACGTCCAAAATGGCTTCTTTTCCAGAATTCACTCTCCAAGTACCTAAAATCACAAAAGGAACGATTTAGGGCAATATTTGATCAAATAAGTTCGGATTCGAGCTTAAATGACCCCCTAAAAGTGGTTCATTTTTTGCCTTATCAACTACCCACCGCCGCCACCACCACCCACCACCGCCACCCACCTCCAACCGCCACCTCCACCCACCACCACCACCACCCACCACCGCCACCACCACCACCACCTACCGCTGCCACCACCACTACCCACCACCGCCACCCACCACCACCCACCATCGCCACCCACTGCCACCCACCACCACCCACCACCTCCACCCAACGTCGCCACCAACACCGCCGCCGCCATCACCCATCGCCACAACCACCCACCACCCATCGCCACCATCACCCACTTCCAACCATCACCACCCACCACCGCCGCCGCCCACCACCTCCACCCACCACCACTACCAACACCCACGACCACCCGCCGCCGTCACCACCACCGCCATACACTGAACGAATATTATAAGTGGTGGTGGCGGCGGCGGTGGTGGTGGCGGCAGCGGAGGTGGTGGCGATGGGTGGTGGCGGCAGCGGCGGTGGTGGAGGCGGTGGCTGGTGGTGATGGGTGGAGGTGGTTGGTAGTGGTGGAGGTGCAATTTCAGGTTAAAATCTCGCGTGTCTTGAAGTAAAACATTATTCCAGACAACTTTTGTGTTTCACACTTTTGATGATTCGGACCAGAAACGGGTTAAAATCGTGAATTAAAATCGATTCAGAAACATTTTAACTCATAAAAACGTGAGAAAAATGGAAGAAACGGATAAAAACATGAGAAAAATGGATGAAAACGTATAAAGACGGACGAAAACTGATAAAAACATGAGAAAAACGGACAAAAACAGATAAAACGGCCGAAAACGTAAGAGGACTAACGATGCAAATATTTTAACGCAATGAGGACTAGCGATGCAAATATTTTAACTCAATAATGACTAACGATACAAATATTTTAACTCTATAGTCAATGAGGACTAACGATGCAAATATTTTAACTAGTCAATGAGGACTAACGATGCAAATATTTTAACTCAATGATGACTAATGATGCAAATATTTTAACTATTGTTAGGAGATAACGGAAAATAATTTGCATCGTTAGTCATCATTAACTGATATTACTAACGGAGAGATGGTTTTGTGCCAACTTTAATATCATAGGGATGATTTTTGAGTCAAAAAAAGAAAAAGGACGTAAAGCGAGCAAAGACAAAACCACATAGATGTATTTTAAACTTTTCTCAAATAAATATTTTCAGCCTAATTTTGAAAGAAAACATTTTATCTAAAAATTAACCGAGTCACTTTTTATTCCTTTCCCTTTTTAATTAATACTCGTGAACAAAACTTTCTCGGTTTCACTTCATTTTGTTTCTTTTCTAAACCATAGACAAAACTGTGTAATTTACTCCTTATTCTATTTGTAGAAATTAAAGGAAAAAACAAGGAAAACAAATTTGCAGTTAACGGTAAAATAGGAGAAAAGAAACATATTTTGCTTGTATGAAATTTGTATCATCCTCCACCTGAAAAAAAAAAAAAACAACATAACAAATTCAGATCCCACCTCTTCAATCAACCCTCATTAGGTATATCATCTATCTCTTTTTTATTCATTCAATTTTGCATATTAATTGATTGTTATTGAAATGATGATTTCTACTTTTCAGGGCTTTTTTGGTTGAAGGGGTTATAAATTAACTCAATTCAAGTTCTTGCTGTTTGTTGATGATATTAAGGTATAAAGTTTGTTAATTTGTTTTTAAACATGGAAAAAAGGTAATTGTTTGGTTGTGAGATTAAAGTTTGAGTTTATATGGTTGTTTGTTGGTATGTGGACATTTAGGCCAATGTGATTAACGTTTGATAAAAGTTGAATGAAATTTTGGCATGGTAACTTTAGTTATTGATA
Organism: Artemisia argyi; assembly: GCA_030686995.1. Lineage (NCBI taxonomy): Eukaryota > Viridiplantae > Streptophyta > Magnoliopsida > Asterales > Asteraceae > Artemisia > Artemisia argyi. The sequence goes on along the minus strand of CM060677.1, from coordinate 35,668,959 downwards.
TTGAATGGTTCGTGTTGATGTCTTTGTCCGTACCAAATTGTATGTTTTTTGCATCATCGTCACGTTTTTGGGTACTTTTTATATGTGTGCTATTTCCTAATTATCAGGTTATATTAGCAACTTATCGTTCAAAATGAGGCAAAGGAACATGGTGTACACTGGTCCAATGATCGATACTGAAACAGAACAAGCCCATCTTCAACCTGAACCTTGTTTAATTCCTTATGGTCAAGGACATCTACCATCCGGAATCACATTTATGGCAGCTTCATCTGGGCCCAGGGTGGTCCCACTGCCAGTCAATCCCGGACTGCATAACCAACTAACGTATCCTAACAACCATATTATGGATGGAGTCCATTGTGCATTTAAGGAGAAGGTGGCTGAAGGGTTTCATGTCAACTTTCAGTATTCTTACCCTGCACCTGGCTCGAGTGCTTTTATAGTTCCTGACCATAGAGGGCTCGATGTTGTCCCTATGGTCATGGGACCTGGGCACCATAGAGGTGCGAGGAACCGAACTGATGGAGCTATTGATCTTAATTCTGGGGTACAGTTCATGCCAATGAGCCATGGTACGCATGGACAACCCATTCAAGTTGTGCCCGGCCCTTGGTTGGATCAACAGTTTTGCAGCATTGGTCCTGGAATACCTTTTATGCAAGGTAATTAACAGTTAATATATCATCTTCCTAATCGGCCTGCATAGTATCTATTCTATTTCTTTTCTTTTTTTATGTTATCTTATCTTATATTAGGATATGCAAATGGAGCTCTGGTGACTTTTGTGCATCCACCACCACCTATACCACAACTGCCACCAATGCCTAGGTTTGTGCGTCCTGCACCACCAATAGGTGTTAGGGTTCTTCAGCCTCATGGTCAAGAATTGATGATTGAGCCAACTTCGAGACATCGTGGATTTCCACATCTAAGAGTTCTCCCTGAAGATGTAATATTCTCTTTGCATATCATGCAAATCAAACTCGTTTATGATATGTCGTTTTCAACAATTCATGTGTGATTTTTACATATGTAGGGAGTTGCTATGCTCGATTTTGGTACATATGGACATAGAGTCGATCATCATAGGGATATGCGGTTGGATATAGATCACATGTCTTATGAGGCAAGTTGTAGAAAGAACGTGTAGCATTTTGGTTGAGTTTCTTCTTTAGTCGATTATTGAAAAAAGGCGTAAAGTTTCTATCTTTATACTCTATGCAGGAGCTCCTTGCATTAGGTGAACAGATCGGCAATGCTGGCTCAACTTTATCTGATGATTTCATTCGAGGTGGTCTAAAAACAAGAATATTTACCTCGTTCAAAGCATGTTCACATCCAGGAGAAGTGTCATCTACTGATCAAGAACTCAATTTCTGCACAATCTGTCAGGTATTTCCTTAGTACTAGCAAATTACTAATTAGTTGTAATTTTCTTAAAAATCTTGTGAAAATATTTAGTTTCGTTGCCTCATAGAAGTGTGAACAGTTTACTAGATATTGGAACCTAAATATGATGGATCTCTCCATCACAAGAATACCTAAAGGGTGGCAATTTTGACCCATTTACTTTTGAAAGGATAAATTTTGGGTCATGTTTTATCCTCGATAGGTCATATGGGAAGTAGGGAATGTAAGAAAATCTGGCTAAAAACGTAATATATCACGCGTTAAAAGTAGCCAAAAGTGTATATCTCGTCGAAAACCTCCTTATTTATTTTATCTAAAAGTTAGATTGTTATTGAAATGGTACAACTGTGCAATCAAATTTGACAAATTAGATGTCTATGAAAATTTAGAAAGTTCAGGAAATAGTTGTTTGCGGTCAACTCGAACCCGTCACGGAACATACATCTGAATATCTAAATTCAGTTGTCGCAATTTGGACCCAGTTAGTTATGAATAGGTCGGGTATGTTTCATCCCTAATTGGTCTAACGGGAATTATTAGAAAGGCTAGCTAAAAGAGAAATGAGCCAAACATGGTTGAAAGTCGCCCAAAGTTTACTTCTAATGCCTAAAACCTCCTAAATCATTTTGTTCAAAAACTTATCTTGTTATTGAAACGCGGGGGGTTATATAATTTTGTATTCCTATTAAACACTTTTCTTATTCTATGAATACACTTGACCTTTTGACATGTAGAATATACCTGTTTTGGCCTTTACAAAAAAAGAATACACTTGTTTCAACCAATTACCCTACCTGCTTGACCTGCCTGTTTTGTCACCTCTTTAAAATTTGTTGGAAATTAAGGTGGACCGACCTAATAAGCCGTCGTTTCAAACCAGGTAAAGCCCTCCCTTTTCAGGAGGTTGGCGTGGCCACTTAAGGTTATTTGTACCTAACAGATGTCAGATATTGTAATTGATAATGTCAATTTACACTCAAGATTCTTCTGTTTTAACAGCATTGAAGAGCCTTACTTGATAGAAAGTCAAACGCCTTTTTTAATATTTATACATCAAGTTTTTGAATCTAACATAGAGCACTCATTAATCGTATTTGCTTAGAACTCATAGTTTTTTTTTTTTTTTTTTTTTTTTTTTTTTTTTTTTTGGTAACATGGGTTTCCGACTCGACATTGCGAGCCAACTAATCCCACGGAAACTACCCTTTTGGATAGCCCGGAGTCGGCGCATGTGAACCTCCGTGGCCACAAGGGGATTAATTTTCTCCCCATTGGACTGAACTCATAGTTGACTGAACCTTAAATGCATTTTCTTAAATTATCTATGAAGTTCTCTAATTTAACATAAAATTTAGTTGTTGGGTAACTGATTTTTCAACGATGGTTTGGGTTTCTTAGATGGACTACAATGATCAAGAAAAGATTGGCATGCTGGATTGCCGTCATGAGTACCATGTAGACTGTATCGAGAAGTGGCTAGTGGTGAAAAACACTTGCCCAGTTTGCAAAGGCACTGGGCTTGCTACACAAATAAAGGAGTCGGGAAACCTTGAAGAACCGTAGTGGCGCATGTTCACAAAAACTGCAAATTATGGTAAATATCAAAAGTTAGTTAACTGGTGATGTTTATATCATAAACGACACTAGTTGGTATTTAGACTTGTTCAGTTTCTTTTGTTGTTCTTTGAGAGGCATCTGTCAACAACTGTATTAAATTGTTGTTTTTGTTGGCGTTAAGGTCTCGTGCTCTCTTGAAACCTTTTTGTACATACCTTTTTTCTTGTTGTATCGGTGTATGAACTCCGGGTTTTGGAATGTTAATACTAGGATCAACATTTATTGATTCTCTTGCATATGATATAACGTTGATAATACCATTACCTTATATGTCTTAGTTGGTTCGTGTATGAAATGAATTAATCTATTGTAGATTACAAGCTCATGCATTTTAGTGCTTACCCATGGGACATTAAAATGTTTGAAATGCTTAAATCGCCTGTAGACGATAAGTGGCTGCATTTTATTTAGGGAGTGCAAAAATGAGCTTGAGCTGACAACCTGAAGAACTAAACTGAGACCCAACTGGTGACAATGGGTGAATTTAGTGGTTCTTTGTTTTTTAAGTTCTCAAGTAACCAGTTCACCCTTCTTGACTCACGATATATGTTTTACGATCATATTTATGTTTTACAATCATATTTTTCAAACTATAACATGCCAAGCTTAAAGTTGCAAATAGAGATAAACTGATAATATCTCTTTTCCCTTTCCCCTTTCCCCTTATAAAGTTGAAGCCTACTTTAAAATTACATAGGTCTTGAAACATTGTTTTCATTAGCGTTAATTCATATAAGGGAAACGCCCTCCCCCTTATTTATATGACTAACCACTATTATTATAGCTGATCATTATATTTATGTGATTTTGTTAGACCTTTGGCTCCATCATCTCGTACATTGCCAGTAAGATTATGCACATGTTGAAAGAAATAATTGTTATTCCGTGTGTCTCATCTACTATCTCCTTTTTTTTTTTTTTTTTTTTTTTTTTAAATTTACAAATGATGGAAATCTAAGCAGAAATAAGTTAAAACCTTACACTTTTCATTTCTATATACGCATAAAGAGTTTCATGTTTGACTTTTATGATAGATCTTTAAGGTATGAATGGTATATAGGTTCATTAAATTAACAAAGAAGGTGAAACAATAAAAATTTAGAACGATGTTAGAGCGTTGTCAGTTTATAAAAAGTTTTATACAACATGAAGATGTTCACCTCAAGATTTTCAAGTTCAAGATCAGGATCCTAGGATTGTTTTTGTTTTTGAAAAATCGAGATCGTAAGATCGGATCGAGATCTTAAGATCCTATTATAACGTCATATCCCTTAATAGCCTTTTTAATATCATAAAAATCTACAAATTAGCATATATCATAAACACAAGATTATTGAAATGTTTTATGAAAAATGTTGTCTTTAATTATGATTATTGACTGCTTAACATGTTGTTTTTCAAATTTATAAAACATAATCTATAAATCTGTAATTTTTTAGTTTGTTGTTCAATTCGATTAGATTAGATTTTAAGATCATATGATTAAGATCGAGATCTGACAAAAATTTAAGCTTGCAAAGATCCTACGTAGGATCATGATCGTTTTTGCTATTTAGTATCGTAAAATTATAAGATTCTAATATTAAGATCGAGATCTTAATAACCTTAATCATAATTAACATATACCACTCATGGTTATGATATTTTTTTAAAAAGCTGATGAATACTATTATTTTTTATTTTTTAGAAAACTGATGAACTGATAAACATTATAATTTTATTTTTAGAAAACTGATGAACATTATGATTTTTTTTAATAAACTGGTGAACTGATAAACAACGTGATCTAACTGATGAACATTGTAATGAAACTGATGAACAACATCAAAGAAAACTGATAGAACATTGTGATGTTGTTGAGCAAAAAATTGATGAACTCATGATTAGCTCTTTTTATTAATGAATATATACATATATATATATATATATATATATATATATATATATATATATATATATATATATATATATATATATATATATATATATATATATATATATATACTAGATGTCGAAGCCCGCCCGATGGGCGTGCATGACTTATGAATATCGTTGAAAAAATTAGTTAACAAAAAATAAGATATAAGAAAAAATTATACAATCAGATAAACTACAATGCCAAATAAAGCTTATTTGTTGTTGTTTTACATAATTACCATCCATATCACATAAAACATCTTCAAGTCCTTTATGCTCTTCACACTTGAGACATCCACTTATACTTCTCTGTGTGAGAAAATTGGCCAACATATTTATCGAATGCATAAACTTACATGGGCTCGTAAAGACTTGATCTCGGCACTCTGCTCCTGCTTTAATGTTTTTCCTCACTGTAATGATTATTACACTTCTATCAAAATAACGTAAGTTGAAAAAGATATAGCATCCCGGTTGTTGAATAGTGAGTCCAGGAATGTAACGAATCAACATATCTTTTTAGTAATCTAATTATATTGCTATAACAAAATAAGAAATAATAATGAATTATATTCAAAATCTAAATAACCATCATGTATAGTAGAATTTTCGTAGGGAGTGTGTGCATAATGGCTCTTGGTATATACCTTGTAAACTGGACCAAGCCCGCCTTTTTCCATCTTGTTTTTGACCGAAAAGTTTTGATGGCCTTAGAAACTTCTGATAAGCTAAACAACGACACCTCTATATCTTATTTTTCGCGAATGTATATGTTATCTTTATCAAGGATTATCACATGCCTTCCTAGAAAAGATGAAAATGAGACCACAATCTTAGTTTCAAATAATAACGATAAAAAGGTATTAAATTGTATCTACATCAATTTAGATCGATCTTTATTACCTACTCGTTATGCATCTCTGTTCTTCTATTTAATCCAAGTGTAGAGTGCCCATATGTCGATGAGGGAAGAGTTTGTGGATTCCAAATGTTATCATCTGGTTATCTTTGGAGAATAGAATGCCATAAGCAAATAAAACATACCTTTAGAGGATATTATTAGGCTCCACAGTTTGATCACCTTTAAATGCAATATTACATTCTACAATTCTATCCTCCTACTTTAGATTGAATAAAAAACCAAGTAACTAAGATTCTTAAGATACATCAAAAAGGTTACGTAAAAAACCTGAATTAAAACCGATCATTAAACCAAGAGCCCCATTCCATCAAAACTAAATGCATAGTCGTCATCTCTTCCTCTTGAAAATCACTAAAAAAACAAATTTAAACATACATAATCCAAAACTGGTGTTAGTAATTTAAATATAACGTGTAGGGTAGTCAATTTTGAAGAAAGATAATACCTAAGCTTGTTGTAGCTGGAGCTAATAGTGTAAAATTAGTTGAGAGCAACGATGAATGGATAACCGCTTTACTAATTGGAAGATCACCTGTGCTCACCCATCGGGTTGCCACTGCAGCAATGGTGAAGGATAGGAAGGTATATATCAACCATACACTTGGTATGGGGTTCACAAAGAAGAAACATGTTTTTTGCGAATATGCATTTTCTTAGATCCTTGTTTTTTCTACTTGTATATTGATTAATGTTGTAATCTACGATTCTATATGGGCAAATTAAAAAACTCTTTTTCGATGTACGCTTGGTATTATTCAGTTATTGACCATTTCAAATGAGTCTCTAATAAACTTTACCATAACGGTAGTAAGTATATTACACACCATATGAGAACTACCGGACCTCGTATTTCTCATAACTATACTATATGGAGAGGCCAAGCATGGTACCAGATTATTACTTTATGCTATCTTTCTATTATTTTGTATGCCGTATGGTCCATAACTTATATAACATACCCACTTCTCACCTCCTGGAAATGAATGATGTGAACATGGGTTATCTCAATATATTAATGCTTCTTAGCTCGGGTGGGAAAAAAAACACTAAACTAAACTAATTCTCATTTTCAACGAGAAGATGAGAATATTATTGAAGCTTACCTTTTTTTCAAGTTCAAACATCAAAAGAGAAGATGAAATTTTGGAGTAGATGATCATTTGACTACACGCTTAATGAAGAACCTGATCCAATGCATTTAACCATTTTCCGAGTACCATAAAAACATAACAGAAAATTTTGGGACCATCTACTCTTGTCACCAGCAGTAATTTGTTCCAATCTACACAACAAATCATCATTTAATAAATAGCAAGCATTTAGCGTTCGAAACATGCTATCAAGGGCTGTTTGGATAGCTTATCTCCAGCAGCCCTTTAGGTGTCTTGACATGTTAATAAGGGCTGCTTGAATAGCCAATTTCAGTACCTGTGATCGAAAGATTAACTTTTAGTATTGTACCTCCACTTTTTGTCATGGGAATTGGCGCCCCATCATACGAGCTATCGTCAAAGTAGGTGATTGCTTATCTTTAGTTGCATTTTATTGAAGCCTTGTCATAGGCCCTGATTAATTCGGGGAAAAATCACTCAGCAATGTAAAACTAAATACCAAATGAATATGAAAGATAACCAAAAGACAAACGGACATTAAGATTATGAACTAACCTTGCAGCTTCAAGTTCACTTTCAAACAACCCAAGGTAGATGTAATTGCATGCTAAAAAGACATTGATCCTTGAGAAGAAATTCGTGTCATCAAAGGCATGGACATCGGATGGAGGCCTGTTGCACCACAAGCGGATCTATAACCAATAAGTAAAGAATGGTGCTACCATTTAAAGCCACAACTGAAGCACTTTAAAATTCAGTTTTAAGACTTACAGGATTATGTTATGATGGTGGTTTTGAAAGAGAATATATTTATAATAATGAGTTGTAACAAAATTGGGCAGAAGAAATATATTTACCTGCTGAAAAACAGGCTTCCCACTTTCGATGAGGTCAATGAACACAATGGTATTAGATATTGTACAATTTAGATCACGAGCTGCAAAAGAAATCAGAAAATAAGAAAGAAGGTTAACTCTGTAGCCCATGTACCACTCCTTTAGTCACCAACAACCAAACACCCCTTTAGACAACAACAACCAATGACCCTTTTAGATAGTTGTAGTCAAACACGTCTGGTCACTTTTGTAGACAGCAACAACCAAACACACTTTTAGATCTGCGATCAAACATCCCTTTAGACAGCAGCAGCCATGAATGGTGTGGGAGAGAAAATTAGTTGAATGGTGTCAAGCACTTTGGATCTATAAAACAACAACGGGCGGTACATGATACATGGCACTCTGTGAGCTTGGGAAATGAAGACCACCATTATACTAATGCCCATATTGGTTACTCCATTGAAGTGTACATCCTAAGTACTTATCTTTTTCCTTCATTCCATGATCCCATGATCCTTGTATTTATGACCATTTTCAGAACTATACAGCCCAAAACTATACATCATGTTTATAAACCAAAATATACCTTTCTTGTCATGGGTTGACTTGTTGGCCTAATGTAAACACTACATTGTCTCTTTTAAATAGATAAATGTGCACTAACAATAAAGATTTAGTTTTTCTTTTGTATATTTAGTTATATTTGTTATAAGTACTTTTAGTGAAAATAAGAACATGATCACTAAAACAGTATCACAACATAGTACCTAGAGCTTTCCAAACCTTGGTTTCAAACATTGCAATATATGCTGATCTGAATCCAATTCCCACAGTGTTGGTTGGTCAAATTGTGGGTGATAGTGACCCAAGAATCTGCTCAAACAATGTAACGCAGTTCAAAATCATGGAGAATGACAGGAGTATATATGTAACTGAGTATTTTTTTATATACAACGTTGCAGGAATATTTACACAGTAACCTTCTCCACCCGTTGAACCAACCTCGTGAAATCTCATATCTACGGTTAATTGATGTGAAACCCACTTAGACACATAGCTTCAACATAAGCAGCTCATTCAAAATAATATCAGATTCATCCACATGATTATGGTTACCTCATGGGCCGCACCAGTACCAGGATGGAATTGTCCACCTTCATGTCTATGTAAGGATATATACAACAATTGTATTAAATCAGTATCATCAATATAGATCTACAACAATTTGCCAAGCAAGCAGCCGTGACACAAAAAAAGTGATATCAATGGTTGCAAAGATGACCGTTTTGTTCTGCTCATTGTCATGGTGTACATCCTGCACAAGCTTGGAGACTTGGTAGACGCTCTTATGAAGCACACCACATTCTTATGTCGGACTTTCCAGCAGGTAACAAAACTAATCACTAATTGGAATAAAATGAACGCGCAAAGAAACTTCATTCTTATAAGAATTACTTATGGTTCTTATATTTTATGCTCCTCGCAATGTATATTTGTTTATCAGACAAAGAAGGCGGGTCACCATGGTTGTAAGTACTGGTAAGTAATGGTCTTAAAAATTGAAATATGATGCAAATACCTGATATCTATGTCTGGTCATATTTTGATGCAAGTTTGAGTGTATCCAAACTCCAACATCTCATTTGCTAAAATCCCTATAACAATTAGTCAAAAATTTTGTGAAAGGAATTGTTTTTGAGCAAGATGTTGTTACATTATAACTTTTAACTCTTGAGTCTATTCTAAAACCAATCCTACCCATATTCTCAGAACGTGTCCAACTTCCCACTTCTTGCGCTAAGATGGTTACCTGGGCGATGAGTATTTCAAAACGGGGGGTCCAGCGATCGGCGATATAAAGATACTTGGGAAATAAGTATTTTCTTTTAGAAGGATCATATAGAAGTACCCAAGAAAAACTAAATATTCCTTTAAAGGTGTGTTTGGCTAAGCTTATAAAAAATATAAGCTTTACCCAACACTTATAGGGGTGTTTGGATGGTCATGATGGAGAACCTAACGTGAATATAGCATTATATGAGTTACCGTTATTCAAAAATCAACACTTAAACTGCTAAAAAAATAAGATTAAAAATCATATATTGATTGCAAGTTGCAGCATTTTCTGTATCCACGAATCTAAATGTTTTTGTGGTTTTTTATCTGGAGTTTGAAGAATGTGACACTTTTGTTTTAGCTGGACATTCATACATGACGTGGTGTGCCATGTCGCCGCTGTTTCCCCTCATTACTAAAAGGTGATCTGTATTACGTTATATCAAATGTCTAATATTATTTACCGAATTATGAAATTGTACAGTTCAAGAGGAATATAAGCTTACCCTTAGTTTAATGAAAGCCTGAGTGGTCCTTCGTAAGTTTTGTCACTGTGATAGACTAAAGTATGGCCTGATAGCCGTTGCTGATTCAAATATAAGAAGAATGGAGATCGTTCTTCTAGATGAGGTGGTTTCAATAAGACAATAAAGTTTTTGAAAATTGTCCCTACATTGTGTTTGGTTAACGTACCATGGTTGACAAAATGTGTAATTGTAGAAAGTGTAAGTGAAGATATTTACCTCATTAAAAAAGCTTGTGGTGTAGCTGCTTGGTACTGAGTCAGATGTTGCTGGAATTGGTTGTTGTGGCCCACAGACGTATCAATATTAGTCATACATATATGCAATTTTCTTGTAATAAATGGAAAAAATTAGTAATAATAATAATAATAATGTTATAGATGGTAAAATTATGATAAATGTGTGAGCAATTTTCGGTCGGTTTGGTCCATTTGCATTCTAACAAAAAAAATAAAATAATATACGTTACCCGTTGGAAAAAGACACTAACTGAACCCACCCATCTACTCATACATGGGTCAAAATTGGCAACTGTAATGAGAATGATCAATAAGTCTGGTAATAATAGAAAAAAAACGTGGAAGTTCCTTTTGTTACTATTAACGTATACTTTTTTGAGATTGATTAATAGTTGTAGAGAGTTGGGAAGAAAAGTGTAAAACATTAATCAACATACTAAAGACCTATCAAAAACACCTAACACAGTAAGCTTCTAAATATATCCTGACATCAAATACGTATCGTGTAATTTCTAGCTCTTCCTTAACAGTTACATACTGTATAAAATTAAGAATTTAACCCATTTCATCAAGAACATATAATATGCCAATTATCTTGTCAGCATTCTCTATTTAGGAAATTTAATCATTACAGAAGTAATTACTTTTTTTTAAACTGTAAATATATATAACATTTAATCAACCGAGTTACCTTTGCTTCATCGGCTGATGTGCATTGTAAACAGAGATCCATTATGTAGCAGGACTACCTAGTCGTACTTTCTTCCTTGGTTGTTCGTATTCTTCCAAATTAATAAGCAATCTACCCCGTTTCTGTCCAACCTGATGAGAATAACCACATGATAAAATTTGTGTCCCAACATCCGTAATAAAGACATTGAAAATTCTCACAAAAAATATACCTTAAGTGCACCATCAATTCTAATTGATCTAACTGACGTTACAGGTTCAATCAGACTCTCAAATAATAGAGATGCTGATCTACGAATCTTTTTTTTGTGTTGCATACAGCAAAGAAACTACGTCATATAACATTACTCTTTACCATAAATGACGACAACGTGAACAGACATTATGACGTATGCATTTATAATACGTCTATTTGAGTATACCTGGTTCCATCAGTGCTATATGCAATTGTTGTGCATGAACGGCCAGGAGCATCATAATCTACTCTTGACCCCAAACAATCACACTCGCCAAAAAATATGCTTTTATCTGGTTGTTGGTGGTGCTTTCTTAAGATTGAAGCTATCTGAAAATTCAATAAAGTCCACAATTAGTATGACTGTATTGAGTGTAGTCGGCGTAACATTTGAATCAAGAGTTAAACCCTCTAAAAATGCATGTTACTACCTGCGAATCCAAGACTCTTTTGAGGATTTTTATATGTGCTTCACAAGATTGGGCCGAAGAGACTTGTGAAGAGCTTCTCGTGCCCCTAAATCTCAAGGTTATGATCAAAGTAATTTCACTATTGTGTTAGATAATGCAACCTACACAACATGGAACAGTAGTTTTAGGGAGAAATGCATATTATGATTGTATGATAGAACAAAGTTTTTATCAATCTGAGTCCAATTTAAATATACCCCATATCCTTAAAAAACAAACTGAATATTAAGTTTTAGTAAGGTTAAACATTAGTAGAAACCACCTTTTATATACCCTCGACTCGAACAATAATAGAAGCTGTGACAATGCATCCATAGCCAATATGTGAACCTTATTTACTAATTGCTTAGTTATCATCTGTATATTAAAAAAGGAGTGTTATAAAAACGGAATAAGAAGATGTTACCTGTAATAACCAGGCGGAGATTCAAAAATGTGACACACGAAAAGAAGATGAGAGCTAAGGAGCAGCAAGAGATGATGAACAACGAACCACGCTTCCTTTGATCTTTCATAATGTTGTAAAAGGCTTTACAATGATCATAAATCATTGTCAGAATTTCATATGCCATTACTCTGGTAACTGGTCATGAAATATTAAGCATAACAAATACCATAAATTCATACATACTTCAATATCCCTACTAAAAGTATGCAAAATAAAGGATGATCATTTTAATTCATCAATACCCTCGACTCGAACAATAATAGAAGTTGTGACAATGCATCCATAGCCAATATGTGAACCTTATTTACTAATTGCTTAATTATCATCTGTATATTAAAAAAAGGACTGTTATAAAAACGGAATAAGAAGATGTTACCTGTAATAACCAGGCGGATATTCAAAAATGTGACACACGAAAAGAAGATGAGAGCTAAGGAGCAGCGAGAGATGATGAACAGCGAACCACGCTTCCTTTGATCTTTCATAGTGTCGTAAAAGGCTTTACAATGATCATAAATCATTGTCAGAATTTCAGTATGCCATTACTCAGGTAACTGGTCATGAAATATTAAGCATAACAAATACCATAAATTCATACATACTTATCCCTACTAAAAGTATGCAAAATAAAGGATGAGCATTTTAATTCATTAAAGAACCTAATTTATAATGGAGAGTGCAGAAGGGAAATCCAAAAGGATATGACCCAGATGAGCCGGAAGAATAACTCCACAAGCTAACATACTTGTACAAATCAATACCTGAAACAGTAATGGTCATGAACATATTATAAGGTACTCTTAAGAGCACACAACATGTCAAATAGCTTAACTCAATGCATGGTTAGTTAATTGTCATATAAATAATCAAATGTAAACTTATATAAAATATAATGAGAACCAATGTAATTCATTATTACTTGGATCTTGTTGTTTGCAAAGAGTTCCTCAACCAGAGATCTATCTTTGACATTCAATCCTGCATGATGTAACCCAATACCGAATTGTAGAGTGTGCCTCAAATTTTGATCAGTGACGTAACATACTTTTAGAAACCAAAGATATTAGGGCTTTGAGAAAAAGGTTTGATATGAATCATATTAGGGTTTTGCAGTGATCATTGATCAATGAATAAAAGGCCGTATATTAATTAAAAAGATTGTAAATCTATAATAAAGGAATAGATAGAGCTAGCAAAAATCATTAATTGCAAAGGTTTATATATAAGGTGTTGCAAAATATAAAACAAAAATGGTGTTGGTCTAGTGGTTATCAAATGTGTTAATGCTACAAACCACTCAAGTTCAATCCTCATAAGTGACTTTTTTAAACTAATAAAATCCGGATATATTTTTAAATTAAAAAAAAACGAAAATAAGTTAAAAAAATCGGATTTATTTATAAAAGTTGATGGACAAAAAAAAAAAAAAAAATACTTAGGTGGCATTAATTTGTGATGACATAGAAATTGCAAATAAAATAAATTTAAAAATTGCTTACATGGCGATAATGTGATGACATGGCTGATAATGAATTACTGGGCAATGACATGACGTTTTTTTTATTTATCTACGTGTAATGCCTCCTGTTATATATATATATATATATATATATATATATATATATATATATATATATATATATATATATATATATATATTGATTGAACAATACTTTTTATTGATGAACAACTTATACGATGAAAATGTTTTTATTGATGAACATCACGTATAATGGACAACTCTTTGTATAAAATTACAAACTAAAAAACTAGCTGCATAAAAATTACAAACTAAAAAGCTAGAAACTAAAAGTAACAGACTAAAAAACGCTTTGTAGAAAACTAAAAGCTAGCCGTATAAAAAATGGTCCCAACGATGTTACCACAACTAAGCAATCTTAGGCTATGTTTTTTTGCACACAAGATTCTTGTGAGATTATGATTATTTTTTTAAAAAATAAGCTACTTAAAAAATAATCTTTGTTAGGCAGACATAACTTATAAAAAATTATAAAAAAAATAATCTTCCATAATCTTTTAAAACCAAAGTTTACTTCATATAGCTTTTAAAAATAATATATTTTTATAATTTCTAGCACAATCTCCGGTATCAGCACCATCTCCAGCAACAGTTACTTTTGCCAAACATACCCTTAATAACAACATTTCTATACTTTTTCTTCAATCATCTCAACTTCTTAACTAACTGGTTCTTCTTAAATTCTTATTAAACATTCACATGGCTCATCTGCTTTTAGTTTAATCTTGACTTAGAGATATGTAAATATGTTTCTTCTTAAGTGTTAACTTCAACTTATAATAGCCTTGTAATAACTCAATCTCATCTTCATCTGTCCATAGCCTCTGAAACAACCTCCGTGAGTCAACTGCGATTTTCAATTGCATAACGATGACGGTTGTTGTGATTACCAATGCGGCGACGACTGAGATTGAGGTCGTCATTTTCTTCGATTAGATTTGTGTTTGTATTTGCGTGTATGTTTTTTATGGGAGAGATTTTTATGAGGAATAGATTTACGGAGAATAGATGTATTGGTAAATGAATATAAGGGTGGAGATCTAGATAAAAAACGAACGGCTATGATCACTTTATATACTTTTTAAAATTCTACAATTTTTTATTTGATTGATCAACTTAAATAGTTTATGCATAAGGGATATCAATTTATACAATAACTTTTTTAATAAATTATTGTTGTGACTTAACATGACACAGTTATAAACTTTTATAAAACTTCAATCATTAATTTATTTTACGCATTATAAAAGAAAATATTAAGTCAAACAAAAGAATGCAACCTGCTTCTTCATGTTAATACAAATAAGTTGTAAAAACGTTTATTTATATTTTACAATCTATTTATGTTTTGTTGATAACAATCATAAAATAATTTTAACGAGAAAAATAAATACATAAGTTTTTGAGCCAATAGTTTTCTAACTCATTATGCTAATTGATTCGCCTCAAACGGTCAGATAATTATTGGTCAACCACTTGTGAATGGTCAAGTATAATAGTCAAACAGCTGAGGCAAATGCTTCCGTGAAATACAGTGTTTTCCCGGGTCGTAATGTCCCAACGAGGTGTGCGATGTTTTATTATAAACGAATCTGTGATCAGTGAATGTGAACAGGGATATGAATAAGTGTGTGTGTATGTTTAAACTAGGGTTTTATAACTTAAAATAACTTAAATAAACTATTTTAACGATTACGTGAAAGCTAGGTATCTAAAACGTATAAACGTACACCAATTTAAAATCAGACGCGACTGCGTACTGAGAAAAAGGTGAGTTTTAAGAAAAATAAACTACAGGGACTAAAAATGAAAATTCTATAAACTTAAACTTAAAATAAAATTAAATTAAAAAGAAAACTATTTTTTTGATTATTTTATTATTTATTATTAATTATTTAATTAAAAACTATTTAACTATTTAATTAAAATTAAACTAAAAATGATAAATAATACAAATTAAACTAAAAACTTATAAAAATAATTTCTAAACTTAAATTAGAACTTGAAGAAAGTATAAAAATAAATGTTTTTGTCTTTTTATAGATTTTCTATTAATTAAAAACTATTTATATTAATTAAACTAATTAAACTATTTTAAATTACAAATAATACTAAATTAACTTAGAAAATTATGGAAAAATTTATAAAACTATTTTATAACATATAAAAGCTAGAAAAAAATATAAAAACTAGGTGTTGCTTTATAAAAAGTAATTATGCTATTTATAACTTATTTATTTATTAATTATTAATAAAACTAATTTTAATTCTAATAAATACTAAATTACAAAATAAAAATCTTAGAAAATTATTAAAAATACTTTACCCTAAAAGAAAATTAATAAAAATATAAAATTACAAATTACTTAATAAAAATCTAAAAATGAAAATTAAAATTAAATTAAATTAAATAGAAACTATCACTTATTTTTATGTTATCTTTTCTGGATTTTCTTTTACAAAACTAAATTATACTTAAAAATAAACAACTTTTGTAAAAACAATTATTTTATAAGCTAAATTAAGCACTGTGGAAGCTTAATGCTACCACAGTTGACCTTGGTTGACCAAATAAGCTAATAAGCTCACCTGAGCTTGTGTGGGACCCACTATGGTAAAACTTGGTTCTTTAGAGTTATATGAACTATATTGAGTAAGTTTTAACCAAATAAGCAGCCTGAATAAGTCACAAAACACAAATAAGCACTTTGCTTATTTCACTTCTGAGACAGAATAGGGACAAAGATCAAGGCCAAAACTAAGTGGGGTCCACTGGGTGCTAGGTCAAACTAGTGGTCAGTCCTAAGAGTCTACTAGGAGGGGGGTTGTAAGAACCTAAGTTTGAGGTCTGGGGCCCACTGAGTTGGTCAGAAATCACCACCAAAGTGGTGGTGATGGCTGAGGTCTGCTGGCACAGGGGAACCCTTTGCCCTGCAGTTGTGTTTGAGGGTGAGTGGGGCCCAGCAGAAAAATCACAAAAATATAAACTAGATGGGATACTGAAGTTGAGGTGGTAGGCTTTTACTACAACAATTTTCAGACTTTAAAACCTATTACACAAATCTACAAAAATCACCCAATATTTGAGATTTTCTGGAATGGTGACTTTTGACTTTTTAACATTTGCTCCTAGTTTGACTTTTATGAAGTTCTAATCACTACTACTGATTTAATAAGTTAATATAAGCTATATTTAACCTAAATTAAGCTAAAGCTATATCTTATAAGCTAATGGGTGGGTTTGTGAGTCTAAAATCCTTGACAGTTAACTGTCAAGGGTTTTGGAGTTGGATTTTGACTTTTTAGTACATAAGGCCTGAGTTTTAAAGTTACTACAACCTAATATGACCTAAAGTAGTATAATTAAACTAACCTAGATAACTAATACTACCCAATACACTCAGTATCAAACTGAGCCAAACACCCCTTTTGTGAATCTGAGTTTTGATTTTTAAAACAGATGGTGACTTAGACCATAAAGCTGATTTCCAATAACTAATTTATGATTAAAAATAATCTAATAAGCATAAAAACATAAGCTGGAACTTTAAACACCCAAGATACTATATTAAACTGATTTGGCAGTTAAGTTAGGATTTGGAGTAATATGAAAACTAAATGAACCAACATATGATTCTAGGTTATATATCAACTAACCAATACCAAATTTATACAAAAACACTAATATAAGCAGACAATAAGCTAATCTACAGTAAAAAATGAAAATTGAAAATTAAGCTTACAATTGGTATGTGACTGAGATGATGGAACCAAGGACCAAGATCTATCCTAACAACCTTCCTCAAGGTTACTAATACCAAAACACTTCAAATCACACCCTGCTCAATCATTCATCTTGTTCTTCCTTCTATTTTTTATTTTTCTCTTATTTAATTTATTATTTTTGGTATTTTCTATTTTATGGCTAAACAGATAATTAAGGTATTCTAAAACTTATCTTTGCTTTGTCAGAGCTTATATAAGCTTATGAATTGCCTCAACAACAATTAACAACAACAGTTGAACTTTTTGAGATTTTTGGAAATAAGGAAAAATTGAATAAACTGAATATCACAAAGAAACTTGAAATTGATTGTTACAAAAGCTTATGGATACACTAAAACACTTTAATTGATTGCTTAAAAGCTTAGGATTACACTGAGAAGCTTAAATTAAAGTACACGACACTAATTTATTCTACCTACACTAATAATCTTTAACCACAGCTTCCTTTCTTCTTTATAGATATTTTCTGAGTTTTGTGGGACCCACTTGACCTTTCCCACCATCTGTGAGCCGTTGATAAGGTCTATCCAATCCCCACCGTTTAAATAAATACTTGGCGCCAAAGTTGTCTTGTGTCAGTGTTTTGCGTGGAGAGCTTTTCAAAGCTTTTGGAAGGTTGTGGAGGTGGAGGGTAGTGGGTAGGATATCTTGGAGGCCAAGGGGGAGTGAAACAGGTGAGGTGGAGGAGTGGTATTGATGCTACAGTAGTGGTGGTGGTTTTGGGAGGGAAGGATGACTGGGGTGGTTTGGTCAAAATGGGGGTTGACCCTGTTTTATTATTAAGGTGGACTGGGCTGGAAAACTTTGGGCCAAGGGAATAGAAGGGTGGGCTTGGTAGTAGTGTAGTATGGATTAGGTTTTGGGTTATATAATATAAAGAGTCCGTTTGGTTTATTTATGCACAAGGACCAAATTTGTAAATTAGGTAAAGTTGAGGGTTGTGAGTTGTAACTGTTCCAAAATTATTCATAGGGTTTTTCTTGCCAAGTGTGAATAGTACAAGGGTAGTATTTGATATTTTTCCATTTTTTATTTCTCAGGGACTATTTCTGCCAAACTTGCAAAGTTGAGGGACCTTTTTGCAATTCCTCCAAACTTTTCACATAAGGACCAAACCTGCAAAGTTAGATAAACCCAGGACCATAAATTGATTTTTTTTCTCAAAGTTTTTACATCCCAGGGACCATTTATGTCAATTTCCAAAATATAGGGACTGAACTTGTAACTTTGTGAAACTTTGCACCAAAGGACTAAATATGTAACTTTATGATTAAAAAGGACCTTTGATGACTTTTTCATGTTTATAGAATAACCAGGGACTAGTTTTGCCAATTTATGAAACTTGAGGGACTGAAACTGCCAATTATGCAAACTTTGTACGTTTTTCATCTGTTTTTGCATATTTTGCATTTGAAACATATAAAACACACTTTTAAGATATTTTAAGTATTTTGATGCATATTTGAGTGTTTTTATATGTTTTGGCAGTTCAGATTGGTATAAAATGATGAGTATTTAGACACTCATCAATCCCCCACACTAAACTATTGCTAGTCCCTAGCAATCTTTTGAGAAAAACTTAATGGATTTGAAAAACTCTTTACCAAAAGCCATCACTTCTGGAGTAGCCAGGTGTAAGAACTGTGGCACACCTGATAACCGTGTGATTTTAAGCAAATCACCAGCTGTCAACGGATTTGATTAGTCTTTACCAAAAGCCGTTTGCTTCTGGACTAGCCAACTCTTGATGGAATAGTCAACATCTTGGTGAGCTGATTACCAATTATGGATTTTCCACAGCCTTTACCACAAGCCATAATCTTGCGGGCTAGCCAACTCATTCGCTTAATGGGATATGGGGAGTTGAGGAACCATACAATTTTTGGCAAATTGCAAGCCATAAACGGGTTTGAGTTATCTTTACCAAGAACCGTTTGCTCATGGATTAGCCAATCCTGTTGTGGGTTAGACATGGCGGACTGATAACCATTTATTGCGTTCTAAGTGAGAAAAAATTTTAAAATTTTGGCTAAAATGGGGGTTCTTGATGGAACATGTGTTTAAATTCGTTAGAATAACGAATCTCCCCCCACACTTAGAACTAAATATTGTCCTCAATATTCAAAGTACCGGGTGTTAAACCAACACTTAGAACGTAAGAAGAAAATATTTCTTAGCCTTTATTTAAGATGTATATACATACAATTATTTTTTTAGATAAAACTTCTTAAATAGAAGCTATCACTATATTTACATTTTTTTTAGAGGATATATATATATATATATATATATATATATATATATATATATATATATATATATATATATATATATATATATATATATATATATATATATATATATATATAACATGTGGGGTATTTCCCCCACACTAGGGTGAAAACCTATGTACATGCTACTGTTTTTGATTACCGAGTCGCTAACTTGACTCGACCCCGAATTCATTTGTCCATGGGGAAGCATGATGTGGAAGAGACAATCTGCATCGGACTTTCATTCAAAATATTCGGATAAACATTTGAAGCACGTGAAAGTTCCACACCGATGAGACATAATGACATCCGGCTCAAAATTTATAAATGAGAATGCCGGGGTCAAAGATAGTGTCTTCATTCCCGAAGGAGTGAAGAATAGGAGAAATCACCTGGTAGGTGAAGGAAAGTAGGGAGATCTGAATAGCAATTAAGATAAGAACTTCCTCTTCAAGAAATGCATATTCAAGTGGAGGAGGCAAGTTCTTAAGCTTGATCTCAGGAAATTTATCAGTTTCCTCAACTGATTTGATTTCCTCATTATGAAGTTGTTTGGGTGGAAGAGGGGGAAATGTATCTTCGTTTAACAAACTTTCTAGAAAAATAATGTCCCCCTCGGGATCAAGATAATTATCATCAACTTCGTATGAAATTGAACTATCTTCAGTCATAAAAGCTTCGAATTCATCCAAATCATTTTCACTTTCCGGATGAAGTGGATTGATCTGAATGAGTTCAAACGCAGGATCATGAGTAGGTAAGAATTCTAACTCTCTCAAATCCACTTCAAAGTCAAAGACTTCATTTTCATCCTTTGGTGGGATGGGATCCATATGAGAGAGTTTATCAGCGAACTCTTCAAGAAGATAGTCAGCATTAGACTCGGGAAGTGATGCCTCAACAAATTCGATGTCTCCATAAGATAAACAATCATTACTGGAATCAGAGACATTCTCAATTTGATCATTTGGATTATTAGGGTGAGTAGGAATATCACACATAAGATCAAAAATTCCCTGTGACTCACTTGGGATTGGGACAAGGTTCTCAACACTAGACTTTATGAATTCGTCCGATTCCTTTGCAGAAATTGTGTCAAGATGCTCGTCCCCCATGTTCAGAGAGTGAGTGGGAACCTCGGGTGTGATAACAACATACAGAGGGAGCTGAGAAGGACTAGCAGTAATGGAGTCTACAAGTTCCATTATTTCTACTGCTGGTGATTCAGTTATATTATTTTCCCCCTGTATATCCATGGAAGGAGTCTCAACTGATGAACATGATGAGGTATCATCACTTTCATCATCCTCATAGAGAAGAGCAGCATTTTGAAATTTGATACGTGTTATAGCTGCTTGTTCTAAGACTCGTAATTCTTCCATACTTCTTTCGTTTCCAGCTGTACGTCCTTCAGCAAGTAATTCCGCGATAGATTTATCACGAGAATATGGAATGAGTGGATATTGTGGGGGTGTGAATGTGTCAAAACCGGAAGGTTGACATTGATCATCATTATGAGGATCCCCACAATGTACACAAGAAGAACTTGGTGCATTGTGAAACGACATATTAGCCAACTCCTCTCTAATGTTTTTAAGTTTTTCAAGAACCTCTAGACAAGGATCTTGCTGGTTTTGAGGAGTTGCTTGGTTCATTTGGTACTGTGGAGGTGGTTCTTGAAACGAATAGTCATAATTGTTACAAGGAAATGGATTCCTTGTTTGATAATCAGAGCTAAAATGTGGACCTCCACAGTACTCACAACAGTTAAACTGTTGAGTCTGGCTTGGTGTATTTTGATACGAAGCATCATTGATATTTAGATAATATGATTCTTGCTCGTATGAATGTGATGGGTAGTTGGAAATATTTGAGGAGTCATTGAATGAGTTTTGATTAGGATCATAAGCAAATGAATTACTCGATCCACAAAACAAACAACTCCCGTTTTGAATATCATTACCACATTGTTCACATGTACACCAACGACATGGAAAACCGAAAAGCGGCTCACCACAACCGACACAAGGAACAAAATCTGGAGGTGGGACAAGTGGTGTGCTCTGAGAGCTAGGAATTTCCACCACTTCCGTTATGATCTCGGGTTTTGGTTCTTGATAAACGTGAAGATCAGGTAAATCGTTCTTTTCAGTCACTGCCCTAAGCTCATTACGTTTGCTTGACAAACTTTTAACCGTAAACCGTGAAAGATCAGGATTGATTCTTGAAGGTTTAGGAGCATTTGTGAGCTCAGGCTTTTGGATAACCGTAGGTTGGACGTATTTAGCACTTCCATCGTCATAGGGAAGTACAGGGTCCTTTGTCACCTCGGTTTCTTGATCTCTTTCCCTCACTGGAGAGGGAATAGGAATCGAAGGTTCATCATAATCAACATAACATCTCGACATTTTTGACAAGGCCATAAGTTTTTCAACTTTGCTTTTACAGGCCCTTTGTTTAAAGAAATCGTCATCGAGAGATGCCATTAGAATTAATTATGAGATAAGTGGAAGAAGGTAGAATCAAAGGGTTTTGGGGATGAGAAATGAAGAATCAAATAGGTAGGGGTGTAAAGGTGAATATTTTTGCGTTTTGTTTTATAAAAATATGGATAAAAGATGGTAAATATACAATGGATGTATATCCAGAATCACTAATACGCAAAATCGTTTTAAGATAAGCGCACAACCTCCTCGGCAGCGGCGCCAAATTTTGATTCGCCTCAAACGGTCAGATAATTATTGGTCAACCACTTGTGAATGGTCAAGTATAATAGTCAAACAGCTGAGGCAAATGCTTCCGTGAAATACAGTGTTTTCCCGGGTCGTAATGTCCCAACGAGGTGTGCGATGTTTTATTATAAACGAATCTGTGATCAGTGAATGTGAACAGGGATATGAATAGGTGTGTGTGTGTGTTTAAACTAGGGTTTTATAACTTAAAATAACTTAAATAAACTATTTTAACGATTACGTGAAAGCTAGGTATCTAAAACGTATAAACGTACACCAATTTAAAATCAGACGCGACTGCGTACTGAGAAAAAGGTGAGTTTTAAGAAAAATAAACTACAGGGGCTAAAAATGAAAATTCTATAAACTTAAACTTAAAATAAAATTAAATTAAAAAGAAAACTATTTTTTTGATTATTTTATTATTTATTATTAATTATTTAATTAAAAACTATTTAACTATTTAATTAAAATTAAACTAAAAATGATAAACAATACAAATTAAACTAAAAACTTATAAAAATAATTTCTAAACTTAAATTAGAACTTGAAGAAAGTATAAAAATAAATGTTTTTGTCTTTTTATAGATTTTCTATTAATTAAAAACTATTTATATTAATTAAACTATTTTAAATTACAAATAATACTAAATTAACTTAGAAAATACTATTTATAACTTATTTATTAGAACTTAAATTAGAACTTGAAGAAAGTAATTATGCTATTTATAACTTATTTATTTATTAATTATTAATAAAACTAATTTTAATTCTAATAAATACTAAATTACATAATAAAAATCTGAGAAAATTATTAAAAATACTTTACACTAAAAGAAAATTAATAAAAATATAAAATTACAAATTACTTAATAAAAATCTAAAAATGAAAATTAAAATTAAATTAAATTAAATAGAAACTATCACTTATTTTTATGTTATCTTTTCTGGATTTTCTTTTACAAAACTAAATTATACTTAAAAATAAACAACTTTTGTAAAAACAATTATTTTATAAGCTAAATTAAGCACTGTGGAAGCTTAATGCTACCACAGTTGACCTTGGTTGACCAAATAAGCTAATAAGCTCACCTGAGCTTGTGTGGGGTCCACTGGGTGCTAGGTCAAACTAGTGGTCAGTCCTAAGAGTCTACTAGGAGGGGGGTTGTAAGAACCTAAGTTTGAGGTCTGGGGCCCACTGAGTTGGTCAGAAATCACCACCAAAGTGGTGGTGATGGCTGAGGTCTGCTGGCACAGGGGAACCCTTTGCCCTGCAGTTGTGTTTGAGGGTGAGTGGGGCCCAGCAGAAAAATCACAAAAATATAAACTAGATGGGATACTGAAGTTGAGGTGGTAGGCTTTTACTACAACAATTTTCAGACTTTAAAACCTATTACACAAATCTACAAAAATCACCCAATATTTGAGATTTTCTGGAATGGTGACTTTTGACTTTTTAACATTTGCTCCTAGTTTGACTTTTATGAAGTTCTAATCACTACTACTGATTTAATAAGTTAATATAAGCTATATTTAACCTAAATTAAGCTAAAGCTATATCTTATAAGCTAATGGGTGGGTTTGTGAGTCTAAAATCCTTGACAGTTAACTGTCAAGGGTTTTGGAGTTGGATTTTGACTTTTTAGTACATAAGGCCTGAGTTTTAAAGTTACTACAACCTAATATGACCTAAAGTAGTATAATTAAACTAACCTAGATAACTAATACTACCCAATACACTCAGTATCAAACTGAGCCAAACACCCCTTTTGTGAATCTGAGTTTTGATTTTTAAAACAGATGGTGACTTAGACCATAAAGCTGATTTCCAATAACTAATTTATGATTAAAAATACTCTAATAAGCATAAAAACATAAGCTGGAACTTTAAACACCCAAGATACTATATTAAACTGATTTGGCAGTTAAGTTAGGATTTGGAGTAATATGAAAACTAAATGAACCAACATATGATTCTAGGTTATATATCAACTAACCAATACCAAATTTATACAAAAACACTAATATAAGCAGACAATAAGCTAATCTACAGTAAAAAATGAAAATTGAAAATTAAGCTTACAATTGGTATGTGACTGAGATGATGGAACCAAGGACCAAGATCTATCCTAACAACCTTCCTCAAGGTTACTAATACCAAAACACTTCAAATCACACCCTGCTCAATCATTCATCTTGTTCTTCCTTCTATTTTTTATTTTTCTCTTATTTAATTTATTATTTTTGGTATTTTCTATTTTATGGCTAAACAGATAATTAAGGTATTCTAAAACTTATCTTTGCTTTGTCAGAGCTTATATAAGCTTATGAATTGCCTCAACAACAATTAACAACAACAGTTGAACTTTTTGAGATTTTTGGAAATAAGGAAAAATTGAATAAACTGAATATCACAAAGAAACTTGAAATTGATTGTTACAAAAGCTTATGGATACACTAAAACACTTTAATTGATTGCTTAAAAGCTTAGGATTACACTGAGAAGCTTAAATTAAATTACACGACACTAATTTATTCTACCTACACTAATAATCTTTAACCACAGCTTCCTTTCTTCTTTATAGATATTTTCTGAGTTTTGTGGGACCCACTTGACCTTTCCCACCATCTGTGAGCCGTTGATAAGGTCTATCCAATCCCCACCGTTTAAATAAATACTTGGCGCCAAAGTTGTCTTGTGTCAGTGTTTTGCGTGGAGAGCTTTTCAAAGCTTTTGGAAGGTTGTGGAGGTGGAGGGTAGTGGGTAGGATATCTTGGAGGCCAAGGGGGAGTGAAACAGGTGAGGTGGAGGAGTGGTATTGATGCTACAGTAGTGGTGGTGGTTTTGGGAGGGAAGGATGACTGGGGTGGTTTGGTCAAAATGGGGGTTGACCCCGTTTTATTATTAAGGTGGACTGGGCTGGAAAACTTTGGGCCAAGGGAATAGAAGGGTGGGCTTGGTAGTAGTGTAGTATGGATTAGGTTTTGGGTTATATAATATAAAGAGTCCGTTTGGTTTATTTATGCACAAGGACCAAATTTGTAAATTAGGTAAAGTTGAGGGTTGTGAGTTGTAACTGTTCCAAAATTATTCATAGGGTTTTTCTTGCCAAGTGTGAATAGTACAAGGGTAGTATTTGATATTTTTCCATTTTTTATTTCTCAGGGACTATTTCTGCCAAACTTGCAAAGTTGAGGGACCTTTTTGCAATTCCTCCAAACTTTTCACATAAGGACCAAACCTGCAAAGTTAGATAAACCCAGGACCATAAATTGATTTTTTTTCTCAAAGTTTTTACATCCCAGGGACCATTTATGTCAATTTCCAAAATATAGGGACTGAACTTGTAACTTTGTGAAACTTTGCACCAAAGGACTAAATATGTAACTTTATGATTAAAAAGGACCTTTGATGACTTTTTCATGTTTATAGAATAACCAGGGACTAGTTTTGCCAATTTATGAAACTTGAGGGACTGAAACTGCCAATTATGCAAACTTTGTACGTTTTTCATCTGTTTTTGCATATTTTGCATTTGAAACATATAAAACACACTTTTAAGATATTTTAAGTATTTTGATGCATATTTGAGTGTTTTTATATGTTTTGGCAGTTCAGATTGGTATAAAATGATGAGTATTTAGACACTCATCAATCCCCCACACTAAACTATTGCTAGTCCCTAGCAATCTTTTGAGAAAAACTTAATGGATTTGAAAAACTCTTTACCAAAAGCCATCACTTCTGGAGTAGCCAGGTGTAAGAACTGTGGCACACCTGATAACCGTGTGATTTTAAGCAAATCACCAGCTGTCAACGGATTTGATTAGTCTTTACCAAAAGCCGTTTGCTTCTGGACTAGCCAACTCTTGATGGAATAGTCAACATCTTGGTGAGCTGATTACCAATTATGGATTTTCCACAGCCTTTACCACAAGCCATAATCTTGCGGGCTAGCCAACTCATTCGCTTAATGGGATATGGGGAGTTGAGGAACCATACAATTTTTGGCAAATTGCAAGCCATAAACGGGTTTGAGTTATCTTTACCAAGAACCGTTTGCTCATGGATTAGCCAATCCTGTTGTGGGTTAGACATGGCGGACTGATAACCATTTATTGCGTTCTAAGTGAGAAAAAATTTTAAAATTTTGGCTAAAATGGGGGTTCTTGATGGAACATGTGTTTAAATTCGTTAGAATAACGAATCTCCCCCCACACTTAGAACTAAATATTGTCCTCAATATTCAAAGTACCGGGTGTTAAACCAACACTTAGAACGTAAGAAGAAAATATTTCTTAGCCTTTATTTAAGATGTATATACATACAATTATTTTTTTAGATAAAACTTCTTAAATAGAAGCTATCACTATATTTACATTTTTTTTAGAGGATATATATATATATATATATATATATATATATATATATATATATATATATATATATATATATATATATATATATATATATATATATATATATATAACATGTGGGGTATTTCCCCCACACTAGGGTGAAAACCTATGTACATGCTACTGTTTTTGATTACCGAGTCGCTAACTTGACTCGACCCCGAATTCATTTGTCCATGGGGAAGCATGATGTGGAAGAGACAATCTGCATCGGACTTTCATTCAAAATATTCGGATAAACATTTGAAGCACGTGAAAGTTCCACACCGATGAGACATAATGACATCCGGCTCAAAATTTATAAATGAGAATGCCGGGGTCAAAGATAGTGTCTTCATTCCCGAAGGAGTGAAGAATAGGAGAAATCACCTGGTAGGTGAAGGAAAGTAGGGAGATCTGAATAGCAATTAAGATAAGAACTTCCTCTTCAAGAAATGCATATTCAAGTGGAGGAGGCAAGTTCTTAAGCTTGATCTCAGGAAATTTATCAGTTTCCTCAACTGATTTGATTTCCTCATTATGAAGTTGTTTGGGTGGAAGAGGGGGAAATGTATCTTCGTTTAACAAACTTTCTAGAAAAATAATGTCCCCCTCGGGATCAAGATAATTATCATCAACTTCGTATGAAATTGAACTATCTTCAGTCATAAAAGCTTCGAATTCATCCAAATCATTTTCACTTTCCGGATGAAGTGGATTGATCTGAATGAGTTCAAACGCAGGATCATGAGTAGGTAAGAATTCTAACTCTCTCAAATCCACTTCAAAGTCAAAGACTTCATTTTCATCCTTTGGTGGGATGGGATCCATATGAGAGAGTTTATCAGCGAACTCTTCAAGAAGATAGTCAGCATTAGACTCGGGAAGTGATGCCTCAACAAATTCGATGTCTCCATAAGATAAACAATCATTACTGGAATCAGAGACATTCTCAATTTGATCATTTGGATTATTAGGGTGAGTAGGAATATCACACATAAGATCAAAAATTCCCTGTGACTCACTTGGGATTGGGACAAGGTTCTCAACACTAGACTTTATGAATTCGTCCGATTCCTTTGCAGAAATTGTGTCAAGATGCTCGTCCCCCATGTTCAGAGAGTGAGTGGGAACCTCGGGTGTGATAACAACATACAGAGGGAGCTGAGAAGGACTAGCAGTAATGGAGTCTACAAGTTCCATTATTTCTACTGCTGGTGATTCAGTTATATTATTTTCCCCCTGTATATCCATGGAAGGAGTCTCAACTGATGAACATGATGAGGTATCATCACTTTCATCATCCTCATAGAGAAGAGCAGCATTTTGAAATTTGATACGTGTTATAGCTGCTTGTTCTAAGACTCGTAATTCTTCCATACTTCTTTCGTTTCCAGCTGTACGTCCTTCAGCAAGTAATTCCGCGATAGATTTATCACGAGAATATGGAATGAGTGGATATTGTGGGGGTGTGAATGTGTCAAAACCGGAAGGTTGACATTGATCATCATTATGAGGATCCCCACAATGTACACAAGAAGAACTTGGTGCATTGTGAAACGACATATTAGCCAACTCCTCTCTAATGTTTTTAAGTTTTTCAAGAACCTCTAGACAAGGATCTTGCTGGTTTTGAGGAGTTGCTTGGTTCATTTGGTACTGTGGAGGTGGTTCTTGAAACGAATAGTCATAATTGTTACAAGGAAATGGATTCCTTGTTTGATAATCAGAGCTAAAATGTGGACCTCCACAGTACTCACAACAGTTAAACTGTTGAGTCTGGCTTGGTGTATTTTGATACGAAGCATCATTGATATTTAGATAATATGATTCTTGCTCGTATGAATGTGATGGGTAGTTGGAAAAATTTGAGGAGTCATTGAATGAGTTTTGATTAGGATCATAAGCAAATGAATTACTCGATCCACAAAACAAACAACTCCCGTTTTGAATATCATTACCACATTGTTCACATGTACACCAACGACATGGAAAACCGAAAAGCGGCTCACCACAACCGACACAAGGAACAAAATCTGGAGGTGGGACAAGTGGTGTGCTCTGAGAGCTAGGAATTTCCACCACTTCCGTTATGATCTCGGGTTTTGGTTCTTGATAAACGTGAAGATCAGGTAAATCGTTCTTTTCAGTCACTGCCCTAAGCTCATTACGTTTGCTTGACAAACTTTTAACCGTAAACCGTGAAAGATCAGGATTGATTCTTGAAGGTTTAGGAGCATTTGTGAGCTCAGGCTTTTGGATAACCGTAGGTTGGACGTATTTAGCACTTCCATCGTCATAGGGAAGTACAGGGTCCTTTGTCACCTCGGTTTCTTGATCTCTTTCCCTCACTGGAGAGGGAATAGGAATCGAAGGTTCATCATAATCAACATAACATCTCGACATTTTTGACAAGGCCATAAGTTTTTCAACTTTGCTTTTACAGGCCCTTTGTTTAAAGAAATCGTCATCGAGAGATGCCATTAGAATTAATTATGAGATAAGTGGAAGAAGGTAGAATCAAAGGGTTTTGGGGATGAGAAATGAAGAATCAAATAGGTAGGGGTGTAAAGGTGAATATTTTTGCGTTTTGTTTTATAAAAATATGGATAAAAGATGGTAAATATACAATGGATGTATATCCAGAATCACTAATACGCAAAATCGTTTTAAGATAAGCGCACAACCTCCTCGGCAGCGGCGCCAAATTTTGATTCGCCTCAAACGGTCAGATAATTATTGGTCAACCACTTGTGAATGGTCAAGTATAATAGTCAAACAGCTGAGGCAAATGCTTCCGTGAAATACAGTGTTTTCCCGGGTCGTAATGTCCCAACGAGGTGTGCGATGTTTTATTATAAACGAATCTGTGATCAGTGAATGTGAACAGGGATATGAATAGGTGTGTGTGTGTGTTTAAACTAGGGTTTTATAACTTAAAATAACTTAAATAAACTATTTTAACGATTACGTGAAAGCTAGGTATCTAAAACGTATAAACGTACACCAATTTAAAATCAGACGCGACTGCGTACTGAGAAAAAGGTGAGTTTTAAGAAAAATAAACTACAGGGGCTAAAAATGAAAATTCTATAAACTTAAACTTAAAATAAAATTAAATTAAAAAGAAAACTATTTTTTTGATTATTTTATTATTTATTATTAATTATTTAATTAAAAACTATTTAACTATTTAATTAAAATTAAACTAAAAATGATAAACAATACAAATTAAACTAAAAACTTATAAAAATAATTTCTAAACTTAAATTAGAACTTGAAGAAAGTAT
This sequence comes from Artemisia argyi, assembly GCA_030686995.1. Lineage (NCBI taxonomy): Eukaryota > Viridiplantae > Streptophyta > Magnoliopsida > Asterales > Asteraceae > Artemisia > Artemisia argyi. Next base: position 35,638,681 of record CM060677.1, on the reverse strand, counting down.
AAAAATAAATGTTTTTGTCTTTTTATAGATTTTCTATTAATTAAAAACTATTTATATTAATTAAACTATTTTAAATTACAAATAATACTAAATTAACTTAGAAAATACTATTTATAACTTATTTATTAGAACTTAAATTAGAACTTGAAGAAAGTAATTATGCTATTTATAACTTATTTATTTATTAATTATTAATAAAACTAATTTTAATTCTAATAAATACTAAATTACATAATAAAAATCTGAGAAAATTATTAAAAATACTTTACACTAAAAGAAAATTAATAAAAATATAAAATTACAAATTACTTAATAAAAATCTAAAAATGAAAATTAAAATTAAATTAAATTAAATAGAAACTATCACTTATTTTTATGTTATCTTTTCTGGATTTTCTTTTACAAAACTAAATTATACTTAAAAATAAACAACTTTTGTAAAAACAATTATTTTATAAGCTAAATTAAGCACTGTGGAAGCTTAATGCTACCACAGTTGACCTTGGTTGACCAAATAAGCTAATAAGCTCACCTGAGCTTGTGTGGGGTCCACTGGGTGCTAGGTCAAACTAGTGGTCAGTCCTAAGAGTCTACTAGGAGGGGGGTTGTAAGAACCTAAGTTTGAGGTCTGGGGCCCACTGAGTTGGTCAGAAATCACCACCAAAGTGGTGGTGATGGCTGAGGTCTGCTGGCACAGGGGAACCCTTTGCCCTGCAGTTGTGTTTGAGGGTGAGTGGGGCCCAGCAGAAAAATCACAAAAATATAAACTAGATGGGATACTGAAGTTGAGGTGGTAGGCTTTTACTACAACAATTTTCAGACTTTAAAACCTATTACACAAATCTACAAAAATCACCCAATATTTGAGATTTTCTGGAATGGTGACTTTTGACTTTTTAACATTTGCTCCTAGTTTGACTTTTATGAAGTTCTAATCACTACTACTGATTTAATAAGTTAATATAAGCTATATTTAACCTAAATTAAGCTAAAGCTATATCTTATAAGCTAATGGGTGGGTTTGTGAGTCTAAAATCCTTGACAGTTAACTGTCAAGGGTTTTGGAGTTGGATTTTGACTTTTTAGTACATAAGGCCTGAGTTTTAAAGTTACTACAACCTAATATGACCTAAAGTAGTATAATTAAACTAACCTAGATAACTAATACTACCCAATACACTCAGTATCAAACTGAGCCAAACACCCCTTTTGTGAATCTGAGTTTTGATTTTTAAAACAGATGGTGACTTAGACCATAAAGCTGATTTCCAATAACTAATTTATGATTAAAAATACTCTAATAAGCATAAAAACATAAGCTGGAACTTTAAACACCCAAGATACTATATTAAACTGATTTGGCAGTTAAGTTAGGATTTGGAGTAATATGAAAACTAAATGAACCAACATATGATTCTAGGTTATATATCAACTAACCAATACCAAATTTATACAAAAACACTAATATAAGCAGACAATAAGCTAATCTACAGTAAAAAATGAAAATTGAAAATTAAGCTTACAATTGGTATGTGACTGAGATGATGGAACCAAGGACCAAGATCTATCCTAACAACCTTCCTCAAGGTTACTAATACCAAAACACTTCAAATCACACCCTGCTCAATCATTCATCTTGTTCTTCCTTCTATTTTTTATTTTTCTCTTATTTAATTTATTATTTTTGGTATTTTCTATTTTATGGCTAAACAGATAATTAAGGTATTCTAAAACTTATCTTTGCTTTGTCAGAGCTTATATAAGCTTATGAATTGCCTCAACAACAATTAACAACAACAGTTGAACTTTTTGAGATTTTTGGAAATAAGGAAAAATTGAATAAACTGAATATCACAAAGAAACTTGAAATTGATTGTTACAAAAGCTTATGGATACACTAAAACACTTTAATTGATTGCTTAAAAGCTTAGGATTACACTGAGAAGCTTAAATTAAATTACACGACACTAATTTATTCTACCTACACTAATAATCTTTAACCACAGCTTCCTTTCTTCTTTATAGATATTTTCTGAGTTTTGTGGGACCCACTTGACCTTTCCCACCATCTGTGAGCCGTTGATAAGGTCTATCCAATCCCCACCGTTTAAATAAATACTTGGCGCCAAAGTTGTCTTGTGTCAGTGTTTTGCGTGGAGAGCTTTTCAAAGCTTTTGGAAGGTTGTGGAGGTGGAGGGTAGTGGGTAGGATATCTTGGAGGCCAAGGGGGAGTGAAACAGGTGAGGTGGAGGAGTGGTATTGATGCTACAGTAGTGGTGGTGGTTTTGGGAGGGAAGGATGACTGGGGTGGTTTGGTCAAAATGGGGGTTGACCCCGTTTTATTATTAAGGTGGACTGGGCTGGAAAACTTTGGGCCAAGGGAATAGAAGGGTGGGCTTGGTAGTAGTGTAGTATGGATTAGGTTTTGGGTTATATAATATAAAGAGTCCGTTTGGTTTATTTATGCACAAGGACCAAATTTGTAAATTAGGTAAAGTTGAGGGTTGTGAGTTGTAACTGTTCCAAAATTATTCATAGGGTTTTTCTTGCCAAGTGTGAATAGTACAAGGGTAGTATTTGATATTTTTCCATTTTTTATTTCTCAGGGACTATTTCTGCCAAACTTGCAAAGTTGAGGGACCTTTTTGCAATTCCTCCAAACTTTTCACATAAGGACCAAACCTGCAAAGTTAGATAAACCCAGGACCATAAATTGATTTTTTTTCTCAAAGTTTTTACATCCCAGGGACCATTTATGTCAATTTCCAAAATATAGGGACTGAACTTGTAACTTTGTGAAACTTTGCACCAAAGGACTAAATATGTAACTTTATGATTAAAAAGGACCTTTGATGACTTTTTCATGTTTATAGAATAACCAGGGACTAGTTTTGCCAATTTATGAAACTTGAGGGACTGAAACTGCCAATTATGCAAACTTTGTACGTTTTTCATCTGTTTTTGCATATTTTGCATTTGAAACATATAAAACACACTTTTAAGATATTTTAAGTATTTTGATGCATATTTGAGTGTTTTTATATGTTTTGGCAGTTCAGATTGGTATAAAATGATGAGTATTTAGACACTCATCACTAATCAAATGCTTTACCTAATACTAAAGGATAATACATCTAATATAATAATTTACATAACTTTAAAATCATTTTTTATAAAACACTTAAAAGTAACACTTTTTACTTTATTTTATTTAAATTAGAATATATAAATGTTTTAAGTAAATATACTAGTTACATCATGCATGACATCAAATGAGTATTTGTAACCCAAAAATCAATACCCATAACCCAAGAACGTACCCAAGACCCAAGAACTTAAACCCATGACCCAAAACCCAAAGTTGTAACCCAAAATTCGGATTGGTTGACCACTTTGGTGGATCCCTTGGGTAAAGCCAGTCGAATCCCTTTTGTAAGGGATCCAGCGGATCAAGCGAGTCAAATTGAATTTTGTCTATAAATAGCAAGCTATTTCTTCATCATTCTCCACCCTTTCTGTGGAAACCATAGAAGGGGGGGGGGGGGTGAATACGTTTCCATTTAAAAACTTAAATAACTTTTGTACCAAACACCCGATCAAGTGTGACATAATATGAAAAGTGTCAACACTAGTCTTACAAAAATTAGAGATAATATAAAGCAACATGTAAGGCATGTCACAATGACACAAACATAGACATATAATAACTAGCAAGCCATGACATAAAAACAACTAACAAAATATAAGTAACAAACCACACAAACATAAACGCAATGCAAATCATAAATGTAAAGAAGTAAATGCAAAAGTAAAAAGTAAAGAGATTAGTAAAGAAAGCGCAAACTGGACACGATGATTTATAGTGGTTCGGCTACGAAGCTCCTCTTCCGCCTGCTCCACTCCCCGAGTACCCAAATCGAGAGTTACTTCACTAATCAACAAGCTCCCTCTCGGCGAAGAAAACCATACAACGTCGCTTACATTATTTTCCGACTCTAAGATACATGTCGAGTACTAATCTAGCTAGTACCAATCTCACTCGCTGATGTGCGGGATTGCGCCCTCACAAAAGGTTTTACCTCTCAAGAGATCTTGAGAAGCTTGCAATTTCCGCCAAGCAGTGTACCTGATCGTTGTAGTATAGTATAGTGACAAGTACCGGGGGATTGATTGTTCAACTCAGGAATAGTGTTCGCTAGGATTAAAAAGTCTACTAAACTAGGTCTAAAGGTGAGTGATGATTCTTTTTGTATTTTTATATTTTTATAAAAGCAAATTAAAATCTCGGTTTTGAAGGAGTGGGCGGAATTAGTTGCTATTCAACTAACCCAATTAACTAAAGATGCAATCAAAATAAAATAAAATGAACTTAAACTAATTTGTGGTGGAAACAATAATAAGAGAAAATGTGTTTACTTAGATTTCACTACTCCCTAGATATCTTTTACCGATTGATTAGCTTGTTACAATTGCATGGATGACGGGTTATATTCCTTAATACTAGTCGTAGGGCCGTGTACGATATTCCCTAACTCTATAGGCTTCTACTTCATTCTAGGTCGAGCCGACTACTAGCTCCTAACGTAGTATCACTAGCGGTTGCCTACTCATTAAATACAACCAATAAATCGTAGTACACCTCCGATCATGTTTCTTAAGATTTCAAGCAAGTTACCAAATGGAAGTCTGCCAGTTTTCTTAAGCCTAACATCGAATTCAATCATCCACAACAATTATAAACAAACCGTCAACCAATAATCAACATCTAGGTTTCATTACATGTAAGCAAACACAAGAAAAACCTAGCCTATCATGTTAAAAGGAAGACAAACATAAGATAAAATCAAACAACACATAGACATATTGAATAATTATTGGAAAACTTATCTTCAATTGAACATGAATGGAACAAGGGTTGAAACCCTTGTTGTTACAAAAAATTCGTATAGAGTTTGCACACAAACGTTCTCCAAAAGTTCCACACTTTATGAATGAAAATTATAAAACTATATATAGATTTTACACCTTGACGGCGTCACGTTATAGCTTGTGACACCGTCAACTTGCCGCCAAAACAAGGATCGTATTGCCTAGATCCAATCTTGACGCTGTCATGTTGAGAATAAGCTCTGGGCTGTCACTTGTAAATCAATTGATACGCGGGATTGCGCCCTCGCAACAGGTTTTACCTCTCAAGGGATCTTGAGAAGCTTGCAATCCCCGCCAGGCAGTGTACCTGATCGTTGTAGTATAGTATAGTGACAAGTACCGGGGGATTGATCGTTCAACTCAAGAATAGTGTTGCTAGGATTAGAAAGCCTACTAAACTAGGTCTAGAGGTGAGGGTTGATTCTTTTTGTATTTTTTTAATTTTATGAAAGCAAGTAAAATCTCGGGTTTTGAAGGAGTGGGCGGAATTAGTTGCTAGCCAACTAACCCAATTAACTAAAAGTGCAATCAAAATAAAATAAAAGAAATGAAATTAAACTAATTTACTAATGTGGTGGAAACAATAATGAGAAAAGTTGTGTTTACTTAGATTTCATTACTCTCTAGATATCTTTTACCGGTTGATTAGCTTGTTACAATTGCATGGATGACGGGTTATATTCCTTAATACTAGTCGTAGGGCCGTGTACAATATTCCCTAACTTTATAAGATCCTACTTCACTCCTATGTCGAGCCGACTAAAAGCTCCTAACATGGGATCATTAGAATTCACTTATGCATTAAATACAACCAAAAATCGTAGTACACCTCCGATCATGTTTCTTAAGACGTTCAAGCAAGTTACCAATGGAAGTCTGCCAGTTTTTTTAAGCCTAACATCGAATACAATCATCCGTAACAATTATAAACAAACAATCAACCAATAATCAACATCTAGGTTTCACTACATCTAAGCAAACACAATAAAAACCTAGCCTAACATGTTAAAAGAAAGATAAGCATAAGATAGAATCAAACAACACATAGACATATTGAATGATTATTGGAGAACTTATCTTTATTAAAACATGGAAGAAAGAAGGGTTTGAAACCCCTTCAATAAGCAGAAAATTCGACCTAGGGTTTATGTTTTGATATTCCACAACTTGGTCCACACTTTACAATGAAATTCGTATTGCCTAGATCCAGTCTTGACGCCTTCATGTGCAAATCTACTCTTGGCCGTCACATGCATTTTGACCCTGACGGCCTTGGTGACGCCGTCAGGCTATTAACACTGAAAACACTCTGGGCCGTCACGTTACAATTTCCACATCCACCTCTTTTGCCACTCTTGACGCCGTCATGTGTTAAGACTTGACGTTGTCAGGTACTGTTCCCAACAAGGAATTAGAGACTTTGCCATTTTCTTCACTTTTATGCTCCAAAAACGTCCAAAACGCTTCCTTTTCTAGATTTCTCCTCAAAAGTACCTAAAATGACAAAAGGAACGATTTAGGGCAATAATTGATCAAATAATCATGAATTTGGGCTTAAATGACCCCTTAAAAGCAGTACACTTTTCGCCTCATCAAATACCCTTACACTTGAGATTTGCTTGTCCTCAAGCAAATGCGCTTTTATTCTAATCAAAATACAAGTTGGGGGTCATTTAACACTAATATAAAAGTAATTACAACAAATAATCGTTCCACTAAAAACAAAAAACAAGCACGGAGGTCATACACTAGCACCTCACAAATAGTGTTTAGATACTCACATCTCTCGGGTGTAATAAAGTATATATCACAATATGGAAATGGAAAACATCTCTCACTACCTGTCATAGCAAATAGATTACCATAGGCTTGGGAAAGGATCAAACCTCCACCACTTGGCGTAAGCACCTAGGATAAACTATCAAAGAGGTCTTTTGAAGGGTTATAACGTTAGGTGTAAGGATATGGAAAACACGGTTTTGTTGGATAAAGGCAATATTTACTGGTGGCGAGTTAATCATCTTGGTTAATTACATGTAAAATATGGCGTTGCTAAGCCAAGACTCTACTCGACTTAAGTTATTAAATCAAAAATAACAAAAACTTAAAACAATCATAGAATGAAACGAAATGGTAGTCCGTATGTTTTTTTTTCTCTTTCTTTTTCTATTTTTTTTCTTTTCTTGATTTTTTGATTTTATTATTATTATTATTATTATTTTTGCGTACACTCTTACCGTACCATCCAAAATAATACATCGTAGGGAATTTAAATTCCCCTTACACTTGAATTTTTACATACTTTACAAATAACTATTCTAATGACTCGAATTAAGATAATCAAAACACTTGGAGTACTTTTTAAGATTAACGCACATATGGGGGTAATATATGATGTTCTTCCCCATTACTCCATAACACTAGTACTTTACCCATGAGTCTCAATCATCCCAAAACAATATGTACAAGATATGACTCGACTTAGCAACCATGTAATCAATTAGATAATTAACTAAGGGTTAAAACATGTAACAATAATGCACTAAAGATGAGTGCATACACGGAAGGCTAAGGCGATTTGGTTGCACATTTGGGTGAGTTGTAACAAATTCTTCCTTTAAGTAAGATGCTTAAAGTTAGAAACAAAAAGATAGGCTCGGAGGGGTGTACTAGGGGTATCGTGTACTAAAAATGAGTACAACGCTAAGGTGTGGGAAAATTAATTGACTTTGTTAGTCAAGCAATATGAGTTAAATGGTCAAGTAATTATGATACGGGTTTACACAAGGGTGATCCTAATGCCTCTTATCATGTAGTAAATCATACTACACGAATGTAGTCTCACTAGCGGTCTCGGGATGTATCACTAATGCAAGTTCTAGAATCTAAATGCTACCGGTACACTCATAAGCACTAATAATAAATGCTTTTCCTATCAAATCTAAAGGCGAACCTTACATATTTGGGTGGAAAATTTTTCTGAATGGTACGGTTTTGTGCTAGTCATACAACTCCTATCAATGAAACGCTTGTTAAGGCTAAAGTTTCACTTCTAAATGTTGTAAAAAAATTTAAATTTGGCGCTAAAATTACACTAACAAGTATTTCTCTTAGTTTTATTACACACTTAGTATCGAACAAACAAACTCAAGTGTAATTGTATCCTATAAGGTATCATCATTTACCCTCCCCTTACACTTAGGATGAACATTGTCCCTAATGTTCAATTAAAGGATGTAAAAGTAAAAACAGGTAAAAGAATGAAAACAAATACTCCCCTGATTCGTTCGGTGTAGATAGTGTGTCAACAAAGTTAGATCTTCCTCCAAGAATATGAACGTTGAAAGCTTCGCTTCAGAAATATAAATCATCTTCTTGTCATATATAACCTGTTAAACCTGAGAAAACAATCAAGGCAAACCTCGCGTAAAATCGGCGATAATCTATATATACTAACAAATCCTAGAAAACAATTTAAGATATAATGCTTGTGGAATGAATGTTTGCAGACTTCCTAGAGTTTATAAAACTAAAGAATCAACAAAAACTTTAAGACTCAGGTATAAACAAAACTCACAATTTTTTTTTAGAATTTTGGTACCTGACGCCGTCAGAATGTTCCTGGAAAAATCTTATGTTAAGTTTTCAAAAAATTTCTGGAAAAACTTATGCCTTACTTCCTGGAAAATCCTGCAAAACATCATTATGACTCGATACAAGCATTTGACTCAAACAATTACTAATATACATGCTCATTTAATATTGTGGCGAATCATGATCATTTTTGTTCTTATAAACAAATATGGGTCTCCCTTTACACTTAGCTTTTGCAAAATACCTTTATATGTAATTAAGACGAAGTTAAAAACAAAATAAAGCATTTTCACAATTTAGTTTGAAACATGATTTACCAACAATAGAAATAAAACATGCATATGGAAACAAATAAAATCAAACAAATAAAAACACACAAAACATGGGTTGCCTCCCAAGAAGCGCTTTTCTTTATTTACGAGTCTTGTAGCTAGACTCAAGGTCACGGGCAATTACGTGACCTCGTCATTGGTCTCATTCTCTAAGTCATCCTCAATCTTAGTTTTGTATTCCGGACCCGATTGTAAATGTTCTTTATAAAGATCAACCACCTTTTTCTCAATTGCTCCTATAATCTTATTGGCAAATTCCCTATCAACTTTATATTTTGGCCCTAGAGTTAAGCAATCCTTATAGAAAAGGCTCTTCTTCTCCCATACATAGTCCATGCCCTTTTTCTTATCCTCTTCATTGATGTGCTCAAAAGCACCAATGTTATCCATATCAAATCGAGGCAAAAAACGAAATTCCTTCATTTTATTAGGCATCCTATACGTGATCCTATCAGTTTCACTAGTAAATCGGATCGTCCCTTCTATCCCATCATATTCTAACTTGGATTCTTCAACAAATGGCTTACCTAATACAACATGGGATAAGCGACAATCAATAACACTAGCTAAGTCTTCAACAACCATAAAGTCAATGATATAAGTAAAGTTCCCAACGAAGACATGTAGACCTTTAATTCTCCTGACAAAGTTACAAATTCCACCGGGATATTTGGGATCTTTTCTAGGTCCGAGTCTTGTTTTCACTATATCATTATAAACACTTGAGGACATAGTGTTGATTGGGGATTCAAAATCAATGTAAGCGTTGTCAATGTACTTTACCCAATCATACATGGTATCTTAACATTCTTAGGATCACCTTTCTTTATCTTAGGGTCAATTCTAGCAAAAGGAGGTCAAGGATTATCAACAAGATTATTATAGTACGCAGTTTCCTCCTTAGTGGGATATAGATTGAAATAATCATCCGGTTTCAGATCTATCTCCCCTTCCTCAAGTTCCTTCACATCCTCAACAACAACCTCAAAATCATTAGATCCTAGGTCCTGAATACAAGGCGGTCGCTAGGTCACTAAATGCATGATCAAGCTCAACATTAATCAACCTATTAAGTTCCCTAAGTTCCCTAATCTCATTCTCAATCTGTTCACGCAACAAAGCCACTTCACTAGGGGAACGGGGTGGATTCACGTTTTCCATAATGGCAAACGGAATAGTCAATGAATTTAATTTACTGACAAAGGCACGAAGAAAAAGATAGACTAAAGGAAACCTAAAACTAAAAATAAAACCTTACTAGAAAGGAATCTAGCCAGTAGACCTAATAAAAAGAAATTCTAACCTAGACAATAACTATTCCCCGGGCTGCGGCGCCAAAAACTTGATACGCGGGATTGCGCCCTCGCAACAGGTTTTACCTCTCAAGGGATCTTGAGAAGCTTGCAATCCCCGCCAGGCAGTGTACCTGATCGTTGTAGTATAGTATAGTGACAAGTACCGGGGGATTGATCGTTCAACTCAAGAATAGTGTCGCTAGGATTAGAAAGCCTACTAAACTAGGTCTAGAGGTGAGGGATGATTCTTTTTGTATTTTTTATATTTTATGAAAGCAAGTAAAATCTCGGGTTTTGAAGGAGTGGGCGGAATTAGTTGCTAGCCAACTAACCCAATTAACTAAAAGTGCAATCAAAATAAAATAAAAGAAATGAAATTAAACTAATTTACTAATGTGGGAGAAACAATAATGAGAAAAGTTGTGTTTACTTAGATTTCATTACTCCCTAGATATCTTTTACTGGTTGATTAGCTTGTTACAATTGCATGGACGACGGGATATATTCCTTAATACTAGTCGTAGGGCCGTGTACAATATTCCCTAACTCTATAAGATCCTACTTCATTCCTATGTCGAGCCGACTAAAAGCTCCTAACATGGGATCATTAGAATTCACTTATGCATTAAATACAACCAAAAATCGTAGTAAACCTCCGATCATGTTTCTTAAGACGTTCAAGCAAGTTACCAATGGAAGTCTGCCAGTTTTTTTAAGCCTAACATCGAATACAATCATCCGTAACAATTATAAACAAACAATCAACCAATAATCAATATCTAGGTTTCACTACATCTAAGCAAACACAATAAAAACCTAGCCTAACATGTTAAAAGAAATATAAACAAAAGATAGAATCAAACAACACATAGACATATTGAATGATTATTGGAGAAATTATCTTTATTAAAACATGGAAGAAAGAAGGGTTTGAAACCCCTTCAATAAGCAGAAAATTCGACCTAGGGTTTATGTTTTGATATTCCACAACTTGTTCCACACTTTACAATGAAAAATTGAAAAAATATATATAGACAGAGCATCCTGACGGCGTCATGTATTAGCCTCTGACGCCGTCAACTCGCCGCCAAGTTGAAATTCGTATTGCCTAGATCCAGTCTTGACGCCTTCATGTGCAAATCTACTCTGGGCCGTCACATGCATTTTGACCCTGACGGCCTTGGTGACGCCGTCAGGCTATTAACACTGAAAACACTTTGGGCCGTCACGTTATAATTTCCACATCCACCTCTTTTGCCACTCTTGACGCCGTCATGTGTTAAGGCTTGACGTCGTCAGGTACCGTTCCCAGCAAGTAATTAGAGACTTTGCCGTTTTCTTCACTTTTATGCTCCAAAAACGTCCAAAACGCTTCCTTTTCCAGATTTCTCCTCAAAAGTACCTAAAATGACAAACGGAACGATTTAGGGCTATAATTGATCATATAATCACGAATTCGGGCTTAAATGACCCCTTAAAAGCGGTACACTTTTTGCCTTATCATCAATCCTGACGGCCTTGGTGACGCCGTTAGGCATTTTTGCCTTGAAATTGTTCTGTGCCGTCAAGTGTATTTTCCATATCCACCTCTTTTGTCAAGCTTGACGCCGTCACTTGTATGGCCTTGACGCCGTCAGGTACTGTTCCTAGCAAGGATTTTGAGACTTTGTCGTGTTCTTCACTTAATCTCTCCAAAAACGTCCAAAATGCTTCCTTTTCCAGATTTCTCCTCCAAAGTACCTAAAATTACAAAAGGAACGATTTAGGGTAATAATTGATCAAATAATCATGAATTCGGGCTTAAATGACCCCCTAAAAACGGTACACTTTTCGCCTTATCAAATACCATTACACTTGAGATTTGCTTGTCCTCAAGCAAATGCGCTTTTATTCTAATCAAAATACAAGCTAGGGGTCATTTAACACTAATATAAAAGTAATTACAACAAATAATCATTCCACTTAAAACCAAAAACAAGCACGGAGGTTATACACTAGCACCTCACAAATAGTGTTTAGATACTCACATCTCTCGGGTGTAATAAAGTATATATTACAATATGGAAATGGAAAACATATCTCACTACCTGTCATAGCAAATAGATTACCATAGGCTTGGGAAAGGATCAAACCTCCACCACTTGGCGTAAGCACCTAGGATAAACTATCAAAGAGGTCTTTTAAAAGGTTATAACGTGAGGTGTAGGGATATGATAAACACGGTTTTGTTGGATAAAGGCAATATTTACTGGTGGCGAGTTAATCATCTTGGTTAATTACATGTATAATATGGCGTTGATAAGCCAAGACTCGACTCGACTTAAGCTAATCAAAACTACAAACTATGAAACAAACATGAAATGAAACGGGATGGTATTCCGTATATTTATATATATATATATATATATATATATATATATATATATATATATATATATATATATATATATATATATATATATATATATATATTTGCATACACTCTTGCCCTACCATCCAAAATAATACATCATAGGGGATTTACGTTCCCCTTACACTTGAACTTTTACATACGTTACAATCAACTATTCTAATGACTCAAATCAAGATAATCAAAACACTTGGAGTACTTTTAAAATTAACGCACATATGGGGTAATAATTGACGTCATCCCTATTACTCCTGATGAGGCAAAAAACGAACCGTTTTTAGGGGGTCATTTAAGCCCGGAATTGAATTTATTTGATCAAATATTGCCCTAAATCGTTCCTTTTGTGATTTTAGGTACTTTGGGAGAGAAATCTGGAAAAGGAAGCAATTCGGACGTTTTTGGAGCATAAAAGTGAAGAAAACGCCAAAGTCTTAATTTTCCTTGCAGGGAACAGTACCTGACGGCGTCAAGAGCATTTTCCTGACGGCGTCAAGAGTAATTTTCATGATGGCCCAGTACAGAAGTGAAGGCGTCACCCAAGGCCGTCACGTGTTAACTTGTCAAAACTTGCGCGCGAAGTAGCTGATATTGTTTTGGTCATAACTTTTGCATACGAACTCGGATTTAGGTGATTCAAAAGCCCACGCGAAGAGGACGAAGAGATCTACAATTTGGTGAAAAAATGGTCTTGACGGCGTCAAGCCTTGCCTACAGAAAACATGCCTATAAATATAACATCATAACTTCACTTTTTGTAAGCCCTAAACCCTAAGGTCGATTCCTGGGTTTAGGTGGGTGTTTTTACAACAACTTAGAGGGTTTAAATCACTCCATAAACATCATGTATTGGTTTGATGATTCTATCTCAATTATGTCTTTCATTATTATTGTTGATTGTCCTCCTTTGATTATGTTTTGCTAATTCACCTTGTGTCTACTTATGATTATGTGAAACTTGTATATAACTGATTAGATCTCATTGATTTCTTGTTGATGTTGTGTCTATCTCCATCAATGAGGGGCTTGTTGATGTGTGTGTCTATCTCCATCAACTAAGGCGTGACAACTTCAATAGATCTAGTTGGTTTAGTTTATAATTCTTGTTTCCTATTGATTCTTGTTTTGATTGAATGAATTCGATGTTAGGTTTAAGAAAACTGGCAGACTTCCATAGGGTAACATGCTTGAACGTCTTAGGAAACATGAACCGATGTGTACTAGGTTTTTATGGTTGTATTTAATGCATGAGCGAATTCTAGTGATCCCATGTTAGGAGCTTCTTAGCCGGCTCGACATAGGAGTGAAGTAGGAGCTTATAGGATTGGGGAAGTAAGTACGCCACCCCATGAATGGTATTAAGGAATACAACCCGTCAATTAAAACAAGGTTACAATTCAATTGGTAGGATTGGATAGCTAGCAACGAGTAACATATCATGGGTAGACATGCTTCACTTATCTTGTAGAACCCTAGTTTACTTTTCTTGTTAATTAGTTTAATTAGTAGCTTTTGGGTTAGTTGATTAGAAACTAATTCCTCCCACTCTCCCAATACCCGAGATTTTTACTTGCTTTTCATAAAATATAAAAATACAAAAAGAATCATCCTTCACCTTTAGACCTAGTTAGATTAATTTCAATCCTAACGACACTATTCCTAGCTGAACGATCAATCCCTCGGTACTTGACACTATACTATACTACAACGATCAGGTACACTACCTGGTGGGGGTTGCAAGCTTCTCAAGATCCCTTGAGAGGTAAAGCCTGGTGCAATCCCTACGCATCAAGTTTTTGGCGCCGCAGCCCGGGGAATAGTTATTGTTTAGGTTAAATTTGATTTTTATTAGGTCTACTCATTAGATTCCTATCAAGTGAGATTTTTTCTTTTTACTTTGTAGCTTTCTCGTAGTCTATCTTTTCTTTGTGATTTTGTTTGTAATTTGCTTCAAATGGACTTTACACTTAGACTTCTAAGATTGCAAGATAGGGTTGAGCGGCTAACACACCAAAGAGTTCAAAATACCTCATTTAGAGACACCTATGAATCATATGAGCCTTCACCTAGGATAGATTCTTATGAACAACCTCCATGTTTAAGATCTAGTTTTAGTGAGGCCAATAGGAAATGCGACCTAGTTTGCCAAGGAATTATGGAGAGAGCTATTGCAACAAATCATAAGTTGGATGAAGCACTAGGTTTGCTATTATCACTACCTAAGAAAACAATTGAGGAGGATTTAGCCGAGCATGATCACATTGATCAAAAAGACCTAGGTTTTATGATCGATGATGATGAATCTCAAGAAACAGATGATGAATCTCTTGGGCAATTTGTATATAGCAGTCAGAATATTGAAGATGATCCTTATGATTCGGACATAGAAGTTGAGATGCCTAGAGAAGCACGTGAGATACTTGGGAGAATGTTAGGGCTAGATTATAATAAAACACATGTTGAGGATATAGGTGATATTAACACATGGAATGATGAGGTAAATAACATAAGCCCACAAAATACTCAGCCATCATTTGAGGCACACACACCGCCCGTGACTTACCCGGAGGAAGTAGAAGAAACTTTAGGAATTCCGATGGAGGTAGAACCCTTGAACCAGGCACCACTTGAGGATATAGGTTTGAAAACTTGTAGTGATAACCTTACTCCTAGTTCTAGGGAATTTCCTAGTGTTGATGAACCGGAACCTCAATCTTTACACACCTTTCCATCCTTAGATATATTTCTAGGAGACAAAAGAGGAACCGACCCACCCATCAACCAATATTATCCGGGTAGTTTTAGGATGAAGGAAGCCATTCACTCACCCTCTTCACCTCACGTGGCATATTCACACCCTAAGGGTGTGTATCGCTACTTTCACCCACACTTGATCCTAAGTGCAGGGAAAACCTCCCCTATTTCCGTTAAATAAGGGTAGAGTCAGGCTTGTGACTCGAACAAAAACAAGCGCTTCTTGGGAGGCAACCCATGTTTTGTGTGTTTTTATTTGTTTGTTTGTTTGTTTGATTTTATTTGTTTCCGTATGCATGTTTTATTTTTATTGTTTGTAGCTCATGTTTCAAAGTAAATTGTTAAAATGCTTTATTTTGTTTTTAACTTCGTCTTAATTGCATATAAAGGTATTTTGCAAAAGATAAGTGTAAGGGAGATCCAAATTTGTTTATAAGAACGAAATTGAGCATGAACCACAACAATAATAAATGGACATGTGTATTAGTACTTGTTAGAGTCAAATGCTTGTATCGAGTCATAATGATGTTTTGCAGGATTTTCTAGGAAGTAGGACATAAGTTTTTTCAGAAATTTTCCGGAAACTTAACGTAAAGATTTCTGCAGGTCACTTCTGACGGCGTCATGAGTTTACTCTTGACGGCGTCATGTGTAAAATTCTGGAAATTTTGCTAGTTTTGTTTATACCGGAGTCTTAAAGTTTTTGTTGATTCTTTAGTTTTATAAACTCCAGGAAATCTGCAAACATTCATTCCACAAGCATTATATCTTTAATTGTTTTGTTTTTATTCCTAAGTCTGGAATTACATCTAGTTGTGAGTTTCCTTTGTTCGGTTTGATGCTTTGGGTTTTTGTGTTTGTTTTCTCAGGTTTTACAGGTTATGTATGACAAGAAAATGATTTATATTCTAGAAAGGAAGCTTTGATTGTTCATTTTCTTGGAGGAAGATCTAATCTGGCCACCTTATTATCCATACCGAGCAAATCAGGGGAGTATTTGATTTCATTCTTTTTACTTATTTCGCTTTTACATTCTTTACTTGAACATTGGGGACAATGTTCATCTTAAGTGTAAGGGGAGGGTAAAATGATGATACCTTACAAATACACTTTCGCTTGAGTTTGTTGTTTGATAGTAGATGTGTAATAAAACTATGAGAAATACTTGTTAGTGCAATTTTAGCGCCAAATTTAAAATTTTTTACAACATTTAGGAGTGAAACTTTAGCCATAGCAAGCGTCTCATGGATTGGAGATTGTATGACTAGCACAAAATCGTATATTCAGAAAAATTTTCCACCCAAATATGTGAGGTTCGCCTTTAGATTTGATAGGAAAAGCATTTACTATTAGTGCTTATGAGTGTGCCGATAGCATTTAGATTCTAGAACTTGCGTTAGTGATGCATCCCGAGACCGCTAGTGAGACTACATTCGTGTGGTAGGATTTACTACATGATAAGAGGCATTAGGATCACCCTTGTGTTAAACCCGTATCATAATTACTTGACCATTTAAGTCATATTACTTGGCTAGTTAAGTCAATTAATTTTCCCACACCATTAGCGTTGTACTCATTTTTAGTACACGATACCCCTAGTACACCCCTCCGAGCCTATCTTTTCGTTTCTAACTTTAAGCATTTTACTTAAAGGAAGAATTTGTTACACCCCAGTTAAATGTACAACCAAATCGCCTTAGCCTTCCATGTATGCACTCATCTTTAGTGCATTATTGTTATTTGTTAAACCCTAAGTTAACTATCTAATTGATTACATGGTTGCTAAGTTGAGTCATATCCTTGTACATATTATTTTGGGACGATTGGGACTCATGGGTAAAGTACTTATTTTATGGAGTAATGGGGAAGAACATCATATTACCCCCATATGTGCGTTAATCTTAAAAGTACTCCAAGTGTTTTGATTTTCTTAATTCGAGTCATTAGTTTAGTTTATTGTAAAGTATGTAAAGATTCAAGTGTAAGGGAAATGTCCATTCCCTATGATGTATTATTTTGGATGGTAGGGTAAGAGTGTATGCAAAAAAAAAAAAAAAAAAAAAAAAAAAAAAAAAAAAAAAATCGAAAAAATCAAGAAAAAAAGAAAAAAAAATAGAAAAAGAAAAAGAGAAAAAAACATACGGACTACCATCCCTTTTCATTCTATGTTCATTTCATGTTTTTGTTATTTTTCATTTATTAGCTTAAGTCGAGTCTAGTCTTGCCTTAGCAACGCCATATTTTACATGTAATTAACCAAGATTGTTAACTCGCCACCAGTAAAACTTCCTTTATCCAACAAAACCGTGTATTTCATATCCCTACACCTAACGTTACAACCCTTTAAAAGACCTCTTTGATAGTTTATCCTAGGTGCTTACGCCATGTGGTGGAGGTTTGATCCTTTCCCAAGCCTATGGTAATCTATTTTGCTATGACAGGTAGTAAGAGATATCTCCCGTTTCCATATTGTAATTTATACTTTATTACACCCGAGAGATGTGAGTATCTAAACACTATTTGTGAGGTGCTAGTATATGACCTCCGTGCTTGTCTATTGGTCTTTAGTGGAACGATTATTTTTTGTAATTACTTTTATATTAGTGTTAAATGACCCCTAACTTGTATTTTGAGTAGAATAAAAGCGCATTTGCTTGAGGACAAGCAAATCTCAAGTGTAAGGGTATATGATGAGGCAAAAAATGAACCATTTTTACGGGGTCATTTAAGCCCGAAATTGAATTTATTTGATCAAATATTGCCCTAAATCGTTCCTTTTGTGATTTTAGGTACTTTGGGAGAGAAATCTGGAAAAGGAAGCAAGCAATTCGGACGTTTTTGGAGCATAAAAGTGAAGAAAACGCCAAAGTCTTAATTTTCCTTGCTGGGAACAGTACCTGACGGCGTCAAGAGCATTTTCCTGACGGCGTCAAGAGTAATTTTCATGATGGCCCAGTACAGAAGTGAAGGCGTTACCCAAGGCCGTCACGTATTAACTTGTCAAAACTTGCGCGCGAAGTAGCTGATATTGTTTTGGTCATAACTTTTGCATACGAACTCGGATTTAGGTAATTCAAAAGCCCACGCGAAGAGGACGAAGAGATCTACAATTTGGTGAATAAATGGTCTTGACGGCGTCAAGAGAAACGACCTGACAGCGTCAAGCCTTGCCGACAGAAAACATGCCTATAAATATAACATCATAACTTCACTTTTTGTAAGCCCTAAACCCTAAGGTCGATTCCTGGGTTTAGGTGGGTGTTTTTCCAGCAACTTAGAGGGTTTAAATCACTCCATAAACATCATGTATTGGTTTGATGATTCTATCTCAATTATGTCTTTCATTATTATTGTTGATTGTCCTCCTTTGATTATGTTTTGCTAATTCACCTTGTGTCTACTTATGATTATGTGAAACTTGTATATAACTGATTAGATCTCATTGATTTCTTGTTGATGTTGTGTCTATCTCCATCAATGAGGGGCTTGTTGATGTGTGTGTCTATCTCCATCAACTAAGGCGTGACAACTTCAATAGATCTAGTTGGTTTAGTTTATAATTCTTGTTTCCTATTGATTCTTGTTTTGATTGAATGAATTCGATGTTAGGCTTAAGAAAACTGGCAGACTTCCATAGGGTAACATGCTTGAACATCTTAGGAAACATGAACCGATGTGTACTAGGTTTTTATGGTTGTATTTAATGCATGAGCGAATTCTAGTGATCCCATGTTAGGAGCTTCTTAGCCGGCTCGACATAGGAGTGAAGTAGGAGCTTATAGGATTGGGGAAGTAAGTACGCCACCCCATGAATGGTATTAAGGAATACAATCCGTCAATTAAAACAAGGTTACAATTCAATAGGTAGGATTGGATAGCTAGCAACGAGTAACATATCATGGGTAGACATGCTTCACTTATCTTGTAGAACCCTAGTTTACTTTTCTTGTTAATTAGTTTAATTAGTAGCTTTTGGGTTAGTTGATTAGCAACTAATTCCGCCCACTCTCCCAATACCCGAGATTTTTACTTGCTTTTCATAAAATATAAAAATACAAAAAGAATCATCCTTCACCTTTAGACCTAGTTAGATTAATTTCAATCCTAACGACACTATTCTTAGTTGAACGATCAATCCCCCGGTACTTGTCACTATACTATACTACAACGATCAGGTACACTGCCTGGTGGGGGTTGTAAGCTTCTCAAGATCCCTTGAGAGGTAAAGCCTGGTGCAATCCCTACGCATCAACTCCATAACACTAGTACTTTACCCATGAGTCCCAATCGTACCAAAACAATATGTACAAGATAGGACTCGACTTAGCAACCATGTAATCAATTAGACAATTAACTAAGGGTTTAAACATGTAACAATAATGCACTAAATATGAGTGCATACAAGGAAGGCTAAGGCGATTTGGTTGCACATTTGGGGTGGATTGTAACAAATTCTATCTTTAAGTAAGATGCTTAAAGTTAGAAACGAAAAAGATAGGCTTGGAGGGGTGTACTAGGGGTATCGTGTACTAAAAATGAGTACAACGCAAAGGTGTTTGAAAAATTAATTGACTTTATAGTCAAATAATTATGACTTCATTGGTCAAGTAATTATGATACGGGTTTAACACAAGGGTGATCCTAATGCTTCTTATCATGTAGTAAATCCTAACTACACGAATGTAGTCTCACTAGCGGTCTCGGGATGCATCACTTACGCAAGTTCTAGAATCTAAGTGCTACCGGTACACTCATAAGCACTAATAATGAATGCTTTTCCTAACAAATCTAAAGGCGAACCTCACATATTTGGGTGGAAAATTTTTCTGAGTGGTACGGTTTTTGTGCTAGTCATACAACTCCTATCCATGAGACGCTTATTAAGGCTAAAGCTTCACTCCTAAATGTTGTAAAAAATTTTAATTTTGGCGCTAAAATTACATTAACAAGTATTTCTTTCGGTTTTATTACACACCTACCATCAAACTAACAAAAATTAAGTGTAATTGCATTCTCTACGGTATCATCATTTACCCTCCCCTTACGCTTAAGCTGAACATTGTCCCAAATGTTCAATAAAAAGGATGTAAAAGAAATGAAGGTAAAAGAATGAAAACAAATACTCCCCTGATTCGTTCGGTGTGGATAGTGTATCAACAAGGTTAGATCTTCTTCCAAGACAATGAACTTAGAAAGATTCCCTCAAGAAATATAAATCATCCTCTTGTCCAATTTTGTAACAC
This sequence comes from Artemisia argyi, assembly GCA_030686995.1. Taxonomy (NCBI): domain Eukaryota; kingdom Viridiplantae; phylum Streptophyta; class Magnoliopsida; order Asterales; family Asteraceae; genus Artemisia; species Artemisia argyi. Next base: position 35,618,127 of record CM060677.1, on the reverse strand, counting down.
CCCCATTTTTCACTTATCGCAGCGAATAAAGTGTTTTGGGTATTACTCATGGAAACAAAGACAAGATAATAGAAAACGACTCGAAAAGAGACGTTTTTGAAAAGGTTGTTATCATTCATTTATTCATCAGAGTTTTTACAGTAAAAGATATACTTTTACCAAAAGAGAGGTCCCTAAGATACGTTTTATGACACAAAATTGATGAATGATAACTATTCTGGATGTCCTCATGTCCAGTGGTTCTCCGTGCCAGGGTTCCTATAGTGCCTAATTACCTAAGATAACATGCTTAAAAGTCAACACGTATGTTGAGTGAGAGTCATAGGTTTAAAAAGTTAAAGTGTAAATACAAGTTCCACAGAGTTCAGCTTAAACTCTATGTGTGGAAAAGGGTTAGTTTAGAAATAAGGAATATTGCACTAAGCTCATGAACCACACGTTAACGATCCGGGTCATGGGATCTGCAGACCAAACCATGAGGGGATGGGAAGGATAACTTGCCAAAGTTAAACCTTCAGTGGGTTCAAATATAGTACTTATTGGTACCACCTAGTGGGGTGTTAATACCAACGGGAGTTGTCAAAATCCAATAGATCTATGAACTATATTCGCGTTCGTTTGGATAAAACCTTCCAAACGATTAGATTCATGAATTTTAGGTTATGTAATGATGGCTGTTAGTTTACTCGTGCAATAACCAGAGCAAAGACTTGTATTTGGTTTTAAAGCACGTATCCCCCTCACAGGGTTTGTAAAACATTTAAAAAGCATTTAAAAGGGTGCGAGGCTATGAAAACTCACCTGAGTCTCTCGCTAGTTTAAGTAGGGGTTTAGACAACTTACTCACGTATCCTGAGGTAGTGTGGGTGTGCGTATGTCAAGTCTTAGTCTAGGTTTTCTTAACTAATTACTATTTAGGTTTTTATATATAACATAACACTGTTCGGGCCACTGTAATTCAGAAGTATATGACTACTCACATGAAGCTCCCTACTATTATATTATGTGTGATGAGGCGAAAAATGAACCACTTTTAGGGGGTCATTTAAGCCCGGAATTGAATTTATTTGATCAAATATTACCCTAAATCGTTCCTTTTGTGATTTTAGGTAATTTGGGAATGAATTCTGGAAAAGGAAGCAATTCGGACGTTTTTGGAGCATAAAAGTGAAGAAAACGGCAAAGTCTTAATTTTCCATGCTGAGAACAGTATCTGACGGCGTCAAGAGGAAAACCATGACGGCGTCAAGAGTAAATTCCATGACGACCCAGTGCAATCCTGACGGCATCACAACAAGGGCGTCAAGAGTTAAATTGGTGACGACCTGCATAAGGTGAATACATGACAGCGTCAGACCCAGATCTAGGCAGTCCGAGGAACTATTTGGCGGCGAGATGACGGCGTCAGACATTTGTTCTTGACGCCGTCACCTATCAAACTCTATATATAGTTTTCTATTTTTCATTCATTAGAGAGTAACTTGTGTGGAGAAAACTAGGGCCGAACTTTGTAAACCCTAGGTCATATTTTACAGTACTTTCAAGGGTTTTCACCCCTTGAATCCTTTCATGTTCTATTGAGATAAGTCTTCTCTTAATTCAATCAATATGTCTATGTGTTGGTTGATTATATCTTTTACTTGTCTTGATTTCAACATGCTAGGCTAGATCTATCTTTTGTTTGCTTAGATCTAGTGAAACCTAGATGTTAATTATGTGTTGATTACTTGTTTATGATTGTATTAGATGAATGATTTCAATGTTAGGCTTAAGAAAACTGGCAGATCTCCATTGTGTAACATGCTTGAATGTCTTAGGAAATATGAACCGATGTGTAATAGGTTTTATTGGTTGTATTTAATGCATGAGCAAATTCTAGTGATCCCATGTTAGGAGCTTCTTAGCCGGCTCGACATAGGAGTGAAGTAGGCGCTCATAGGATTGGGGAAGTAACTACGCCACCCCATGAATGGTATTAAGGAATACAATCCGTCATCCACGCAACTATAACAAGTAATTAACGTGTAAAAGATATCTAGGGAGTAGTGAAATCTAAGTAAACACAATTCTCCCACATATTGCTCACAACTTTAGTATAATTTAGTTTATTTTAATTTCTAGTATTTTATTTTAATTGCATCTTAGTATTGGGTTAGTTGACTAGCAACTAATTCCGCCTAACCCCTTCAAACCCGAGATTTTTACTTGCTTTCTAAAAAAATATAAAAATACAAAAAGAATCATCCCTCATCTCTAGATCTAGTCTTTAGGTTTTCTAATCCTAGCGACACTATTCCTAGCTGAACGATCAATCCCCCGGTACTTGTCATTATACTATACTACATCGATCAGGTACACTGCCTGGTGGGGGTTGTAAGCTTCTCGAGATCCCTCGAGAGGTAAAGCCTGGTGCAATACCTACGCATCAATGTGATCAGCATAATACCGTTCAGGCCATCATAATTCAGAAGTTAATACTCCTCACACAAAGTTCCCTATTAATGAGTTATGTTGTTATTAGGGTTTAGTTATAACATAACACCGTTCAGGCCATCATATCTCAGAAGTATATGCAATAATCGTTTGAGGAGTCAGGGCACTTTAATTCGTAAACCCAACAAACTCGTCAAAACGAAATATCCATATAATACTCCTCGCATGAAGCTCCCTAGTATTGTGTTATGCTTCTAACTTAAATAGGTTTTTATGTTTTATGAAAATAGTCCATTTTTACCCTTTATATATATATATATATTTACGTTTTCTACCCTAAACTTTTAAACTTATAACAAATAGGCATATAACTTTCTAACTATTGCATATTTAGTCCCTAAACTATCATATTTTAAAGAAATAACACATATAGTTCCTAGATTATACTAATTTCTATTATTTACTCTATCTACCCTTATATTTATACTATTTGCACTTTAAGTCCTTTTAGTTTTATGTTTGTTTTATTAGTTTATTTTAAGGTTTAATATATTGCAAATTTAGTCCTTACACTAATATCTTCTAGGAAATGTCAAAAACAGTCCCTAGACTTTATAGTTTTAGGAATTTACAATATATACCCCTATGCATGTAATAATTTTCAAAACTAGTCCTAAATGCATATAATTCTAATTCTAGCATGGCAATCTAGTTTCTAAGCTTGTATCTAACTCATATAAGTTCAAATAAGCCACATAATGCAAGTTATATCAAGTAGGAAAGCTATATAACACATAAACATGCAATTCGACCTAAAACTAGGGTAACGAGAGTAAACATGGATGCATGGCAATCTACTAACAATCTAAAGCATATACTAAGTATCTAAACCTATTCTAAGACTAATTGGACGTAAATTAAAGGTTACCTAGGTCGGGGGAGGGCTGAAATAAGGTTCTAGGGTTTCTTTTGGCTCGCACGACTTCAAAATGCAACACAACCAACCAAGGCCAAGCTACTCATTTCCTGTTGCTTCTAACCACTTAGAATTACAGAAATGAGAGGTAGAAAGGGAGAGGAGACGTGTGAGGAAGAATGAAAGGAGAGGGGGGGGGGGGTTATTTATAGTTGCGCATAGGCGGTTTGGGGTGAAACGGCTGCCTAGTTGTCGAGCAGGGGGGCTTGAGCAAGAAATGCTATGGGGTGATGTGGTGAGGCTAGAAGGTGACAAGGATGAGCTATGGTGGTAGCTAGGGGGCTGAGTAGGCCGGTTGTGGTGGTAAGAAGCCATGAAAGGTGGTTCAAGCCAAGAAGGTGACAAGGAGGTGATTCACCTCCTTGCTTGGGTGCTTGGAGGTGCTAGGGTGCTATCTTAGGTATATTAAGGTGCTAGGGTGGTTGCTTGTTCATATTAAGGTGTTTAAGTAACATGGTTTAGGTGTTTAGGTCAAGTTTTAATCTAGTTTTTTTTATAAGTGTTTAGGGTTTTATCTATGTTTTAGTATCTTAAATAAGGTCCTAATGATGTTTAGTAACTATTAGTAGCTTATACTAAGTGATGGTAGCTTATGGTAAAGTTTTAACCTAGTTTCGGGAAGTTATGACCTAATTTAGGTTTTATGGTTATATGACTTGTACCTAAGTTTCTAGGGGTTGTACTATATCCTAAGGGTTCTAATATATCCTAAGGTATCTATTCTAACTTATATCTAAGTCCTAAGCACTTTGCATGTAAGTTCAGATAGGCAGTTAGGGTTTTAAAACTAATTGTAAACACGTAGGTGCATTTAGGGTTTTCTAGCAAGTATTGGGTAGTATAGTACTAGTTTTCTTAGTGAAAATATTTTTATTACCTTGACTTGACATACTGTGATGTTTACATCAAGTAAACATAGTAGTGGTTGGCATAGGCGGATACGTGAGCTTGCCTGAGGGTTAGTTAGGTTATAATGATGTATTAAAGCAAACATTTAACTCGGGAAAATCCTATAGGCATTTCTAATCCTAGTGTGCTCTAATAAGGGCCTAAGTTAAGTTAGTAAGGCATTTCTAATCCTAGGGTTCTAGTGAGGGCCTAATCTAAGTTAGTAAGGTATTCTAATCTAAGGGGAAGTTAGTGGTTTATGACAGTCTCCCATCCTGAAAGAAAATCTCGTCCCGAGATTTAACTATGGTTAGTATGTGATGGTGTGAATAGATGGGGATATTTAGCACGGATTTGATCCTCTCGTTCCCAAGTATACTCTGGTCCTCTTTGGGAGTCCCAGCGTACCTTAACGATTGGAATCCGGTGATGTTTTAGATTTTTGACCTCTCGGTCCATAATTTCCACTGGTTCCTCAGTGAAATTGAGCTTATCATCCAATTGAAGCTCGTTAATAGGCACAACTAGTGATTCGTCCGATAAATACTTCTTAAGATTTGATATGTGAAACGTGTCGTCTATATTACTTAGTTCATCCGGTAATTCAAGTCGGTATGCCACTGGACCAATTCGTTCTAAATCCTTAAAAGGTCCAATGTATCTTGGACTAAGGTTTCCTTGCTTTCCGAAATGAAAGACACCTTTCCTATGTGAAACTTTCAACATAACCCTATCTCCGACTTGAAATTCTACAGGCTTACGTCTTATATCGGCATAACTCTTTTGCCGATCCCTTGCAGCTTGTAAGCGTTGTTGGATTTGAACTATTTTCTCATTTGTCTCATGGATTATTTCCGGACCCGTGAGTTGTACTTCTCCAACTTCAGCCTAGCTGACCGGAGACCTACACTTTCTCCCATAAAGTGCCTCATACGGTGCTGCTTTTATGCTAGCGTGATAGCTATTGTTATACGAGAATTCTACTAATGGCAAGTGTTTCTCCCATCCTTTTCCAAAATCTATCACACACGCTCGAAGCATATCCTCGAGTGTTTGGATAGTTCTTTCACTTTGACCATCAGTTTGCGGATGATATGCCGTACTCATGTCTATCTGAGTACCTAAGGCCTTTTGCATAGATTGCCAAAATCTGGACGTGAAGCGAGAATCATGATCCGATATAATAGATATTGGCACTCCATGTCGGGAAACTATTTCCTTGAGGTACAACCTAGCAAGTGTTTCCATATCATCTGTTTCTCGTATAGGAATGAAGTGTGCTGATTTTGTAAGGCGATCAACTATTACCCAAATAGCGTCATGCCCGTTGAATGTTCTAGGTAGTTTAGTGATAAAATCCATCGTAATTCTTTCCCACTTCCAAATGGGAATCTCAGGCTGTTCCAATAAACCGGATGGCTTTTGGCATTCAACCTTTACTCTAGAACATGTTAAACACCTGCCCACATATCTGGCAATGCATGCCTTCATGTCGGGCCACCAATAGTGTTTCTTCAAATCTTGATACATCTTGTCAGATCCTGGGTGAATGGAATACTTAGATTTATGGGACTTGTGCATTATTACGTTCCTTAAGTTACCATGATAAGGTAGCCATTTTCGACCCTTAATACAACAAGTTCCGTCTGAACTTATCTCAAAAGCCTTATCCATCCCTCGTAAGTTCTCAAGGTTACGATCCTTCAGATCGAGGGCTTCATTCTGGGCTTTGAGTATTTGAGAAGGTAGATTCGAATGAAGAGTCATTACTAACGACCTAACTCTAAGTGGTTTGATTCGTTCCTTTCGGCTCAAAGCATCTGCTACTACGTTAGCTTTGCCAGGATGATAACGAATCTCACAATCGTAATCAGCAAGCAGTTCTATCCATCGACGTTGTCTCATGTTCGACTCTTTTTGATCAAGAATATGCTGTAGGCTTTTGTGATCAGTGAAAACCGTACACTTAGTGCCATACAGGTAATGTCTCCATATTTTTAGAGCGAACACTACTGCTCCTAATTCTAGATCATGTGTAGTGTAGTTTTCTTCATGTTTCGTGAATTGTCGTGATGCATAAGTGATTACTTTATCTTTTTGCATTAATAAGGCTCCAAGACCTCTTCGAGAAGCATCACAGTAAACGACAAAATTATCTTTTCCTTCTGGCAATGCTAAGATCGGAGCTTCACACAACTTTCTCTTCAAAAGTTGGAAAGCTATCTCTTGATCTTTTCCCCAGTCAAACTTCCTATTTTTCTGGGTTAGGTCTATCAAAGGTTTAGCTATTTTTGAAAATCCTTCAATAAACCTTTGATAGTAGCCCGCAAGTCCTAAGAATTGTCATATCTCTGTAGGATTCTTAGGTTGCGACCAATCCTTAACGGCTTTGATTTATGTTGGATCGACACGAAGTCCTTGTTTATCTATCATGTGTCCGAGAAATTGCACAACACTAATCCATAATTCACACTTAGAGAACTTTGCATAAAGTTTCTCCGTCTTAAGCAGTTCTAGGATTATTCTCAAGTGTTTTGCGTGCTCTTCCTCATTACGTGAATAGATAAGGATATCATCTATGAACACTATAACAAATTTATCCAAGTATGGTTTACACACCCGATTCATGAGATCCATGAAAACCGCTGGTGCGTTTGTCAAACCAAATGGCATAACTTGAAATTCATATTGCCCATATCTCGTTCTGAAAGCCGTCTTAGGGATATCTTCTTCCCTCACTCTCAGTTGATGATAGCCTGATCGTAAGTCAATTTTTGAGTATACACTCGAACCTTGTAGTTGATCAAATAGGTCATCAATCCGGGGTAATGGGTATCGATTTTTGATAGTAAGTTTGTTTAATCTACGATAGTCAATACACATCCTCATAGATCCGTCTTTCTTCTTTACGAATAGGACAGGAGCTCCCCAGGGTGATGTACTTGGACGTATAAAACCTTGATCGGTTAATTCCTGGAGTTGTTCAGAGAGTTCCTTCATCTCTGAAGGGGCTAGCCTATATGGGGCTTGGGCTATAGGTGTTGCTCCGGGAATTAAGTCGATTTGGAATTCAATTTGACGAATTGGAGGTAAGCCAGGTAAATCCTTGAGAAAAACTTCTGGGTATTCCCTGACTACAGGGATCTCCTCCATTCATTTTTCGTATGGCTTAGTCTCCGTTACTTGAGCCACAAAAACTTGACAACCTCGTGACATGCATCGTTTTGCTTTGATACATGAAATGAAGTTAAGTCTAGTTCTACTTTGATCTCCTCGGATAGTTAAAGTCTCACCGTTGATAGGTACATGGATGATTTTCTCGTCACAAAGAATCTTTGCTTGATTCTTGGACAACCAATCCATTCCCACAACAACGTCAAAACTACCGAGCCTAATTGGTATGAGATCGATCTCAAAGTGGTGGTTAAGTAATGTTAGGGTACAACCCTTAATGACCGTGTTAGTACTAACTAAGTTTCCATCGACCATTTCTATCTCATAATAATTATCTAAAGCTATGGGTTTTATCCTAAGTCTAGAGGCTAAGGGTATAGATACGAAACTTCTATGTGCTCCAGAATCAAATAATATTTTAACTAAATGATGATTTAAAAGAAACTTACCCGTGACTACGCTGGGATCTTATGGATCATTCCTATCCCTCAACATGTATGCTCTACCCTGGGCACCATCAGTATTCCTCTTTGGGCATTTATTCATGTAATGACCCTTTCCCCCGCAAGTATGACGAATGACTATTGCTGATGGTGGATTTCCTCCAGCAACTGGTCTTTTGTTCTTGCAATCCTTTGGGTAATGGCCCACCTTGTTACATATGTTACATTTAATGACACAAGGCCCTGTGTGATGCCAGCTGCATCTTCTACCCAGAGGGGCACTTCCAGCATACCCACTTTTATCATTTAAAGTGGTGGCATAAGCTCTTGCATTATCTTGCCTTGGTTGAGGATAGGGATTTGTATGATTACCTCCAGTATTATTACGGTTATAACCAAAAGCTCTCTCATCGTGGAACTTTCATTTATTATCGTAGGGCACTGGCACAGGGTTGTGCTTTGTTACTTGGTCCATTAACCTTAAGGTTATATTAATGGCCTCCTCTAATGTTTGAGGTTTAGAGGCTGTAACATTCCCTTCGATACTCCGAGGCAAACCTCCGATGAAAACTTCTATCGTCTTTTCAACAGTTGGTACCATTGTAGGGCACAAAGTAGCCAACTCTTGGAATCTCCTAATATAAGTTTTAACATTGTTCCCCTTCACAGTCAAGTTATAAAATTCATCATCCATTTTCTTGACTTCTGTCTGAGGGCAGTATTTCTTAATCATAAGTTTCTTAAATTCAACCAAAGATAACTTATATGCCTCTTCTATTCCTATTGGTTGAGCATATGAATTCCACCAAGATAACGCTTCCTCAGTAAGCGTTCCCGTTGCAAACTTAACCCTACAATCCTCTGTACAATTACTTCGAGAAAACACCGATTCACATCTCTCAAACCAATGTATTAACCCTATGGCCCCTTCTGTCCCCTTGAAATTTAAGGGTTGAAAGCTTATAAATTCCTTGTAGTTACTCTTCTTCACTACAGGGATTTCAGGGTTTCTAGCCATATTTGCATCCCTAGCTCCTAGTGATGCAGTTACACTGTAAGTCACTAGTCTCTGGATATCTTCCTGAGTCATAGCGGGAGTAGTAGGAGTGACAGGTGGAGTAGTTCTTGTACGTGCCATTCTAAAGGTAAGATATGGTAAGAATTTTGTTATAGTTTATGTTTTAAGTGCTGAAAGCACTTTTTTGATACCGGATGGGTTTAAAAAGAACAAGTTCCTAGCAAGAATTGTTTTGGTTCACCGAAAATAGTTTCCCCCTTCGTCTAAAGGCATAGTGATTCTAAGTTTTTACTATTCCTAGGTATGTCTACTTGTTTTAATTTTTCCTAGTCGTTTTAGTTTTTAAGTTCCTAAGGCAATCTAGTGTGTTCTAAGGAAATTGGGGAATCCTAATACGGGATACGAGTTTTATGAAAAACTGTTTTTTTTTTTTTTTTTTTTTTTTTTTTTTTATTTTATTTTATTTTATTTATTTATTTATTTTTAATAAAAACCTAGCAAGTACGCGTTTAACTAAGTTATCTACCTATTTTATCTAACCCTATAACCATATTTTTGCTCTAGGTTACTCTTGATATCTTGAATAGCCTCCAAGAGTTCGTCTATGTCAGACCTATGATTATCCCTAAGATCCTCGATAATCATTTCGATAGTGGAAAGTCTAACATGTGCGGTGCTTACTTCGTAAGAATGTCCTTCATACTTTGTTTGTAACCTAAAGACTTGATTACGAGTTTTCTCTAGTTCATTTTCTAACCTATTTTTACCTATTCCTAATTCCCTAATCCTAATTTCTACTTCTTCCATTCTTTCTAAAGAAAGTTTATCTAGATGACTAAGTATTTCATCTATTTGTTCATCATGCCTTTCTAAAGGTGTTTTATACGAACTACTACCTATATGGAACCTAGGGGGAGGTGATGGTGGTATAAAACGTATTTTCTTAAGGGGAGGTGAATCTATTTCGGGAACATAACGATCTTGACTAGTATAGTGGGGTTTAGGTGGGGTAGGGGTTATAGTAGGTACAGTGGGAATGTTTCCACCATATGCTTGCATGTACCCATTATATGCTTGCATATAGGGGTCATTCGGGGAAAGTTCTAATCCTAGGTTTGTTAAGATATTCTAGGCTAATTCTTCTAGAGAATTAGAACCAGTAGATGAGTGAGTAGGAGTAGCCGGAGCATACTCATCACCATCAGATGAAGAATCCGTCTCATCGGTATCCAACACGATGATAAGATTGTTAAAGGATGACATATCTAACTGTAATTCTCGAAGGAATCTCTTAGAATAATTCTAACCTAAATAAGTATTTTAAAGGCAATTCTAATAGTGGGGATTCTATCCTAAGGGCAATAGTGAGATATCTAATCCTAAAGGCAATTCGGGGGTTCTAATCTAAAGGCAAGTTAGGGATTCTATCCTAAAGGCATTTGGGGATTCTAACTTAAAGGCAGTTGGGGAATCTAACCTAAAGGCAATTAGGGATTCTAAGCTAAAGGCAGTTGGGGATTCTAACCTAAAGGCAATTACGGATTCTAAGCTAAAGTCAGATGGGGATTCTAACCTAGAGGTAGTTGGGGATTCTTCTCGCACGGAGGACCCTTTTTGAAAAGTGGTTATAATTTTAGGAAAATCCTTTTGTTCTCTATAACCAAGGCTCTGATACCAATCTGTAACACCCCCATTTTTCACTGATCACAACAGATAAAGTGTTTGGGGTATTACTCATGGAAATAAAGACAAGATAATAGAAAACGACTCGAAAAGAGACGTTTTTGAAAAAGGTTGTTATCATTCATTTATTCATCAGAGTTTTTACAGTAAAAGATATACTTTTACCAAAAGAGAGGTCCCTAAGATACGTTTTATGACACAAAATTGATGAATGATAACTATTCTGGACGTCCTCATGTCCAGTGGTTCTCCGTGCCAGGGTTCCTATAGTTCCTAATTACCTAAGATAACATGCTTAAAAGTCAACACGTATGTTGAGTGAGAGTCATAGGTTTAAAAAGTTAAAGTGTAAATACAAGTTCCACAGAGTTCAGCTTAAACTCTATGTGTGTAAAAGGGTTAGTTTAGAAATAAGGAATATTGCACTAAGCTCATGAACCACACGTTAATGATCCGGGTCATGGGATCTGCAGACCAAACCATGAGGGGATGGGAAGGATAACTTGCCAAAGTTAAACCTTCATTGGGTTCAAATATAGTACTTATTGGTACCACCTAGTGGGGTGTTAATACCAATGGGAGTTGTCAAACTCAAATAGATCTATCAACTATATTCGCATTCACTTGGATAAAACCTTCCAAACGATTACATTTATGAATTTTAGGTTATGTAATGATGGCTGTTAGTTTACTTGTGCAATAACCAGAGTAAAGACTTTTATTTGGTTTAAAGCATGTATCCCCCTCACCGGGTTTGTAAAACATTTAAAAAAGCATTTAAAAGGGTGTGAGGCTATGAAAACTCACCTGAGTCTCTAGCTAGTTTAAGTAGGGGTTTAGACAACTTACTCACGTATCCTGGGGTAGTGTGGGTGTGCGTATGTCAAGTCTTAGTCTAGGTTTTCTTAACTAATTACTATTTAGGTTTTTATATATAACATAACACTGTTCGGGCCATTGTAATTCAGAAGTATATGACTCCTCACATGAAGCTCCCTACTATTGTATTATGTGATCAGCATAATACCGTTCGGGCCATCATAATTCAGAAGTTATTACTCCTCACACAAAGTTCCCTACTAATGAGTTATATTGTTATTAGGGTTTAGTTATAACATAACACCGTTCAGGCCATTATATCTCAGAAGTATATGCAATACTCGCTCGAGGAGTCAGGGCACTTTAATTCGTAAACCCAACAAACTCGTCAAAACGAAATATCCACATAGTACTCCTCGCATGAAGCTCCCTAGTATCGTGTTATGCTTCTAACTTAAATAGGTTTTTATGTTTTATGAAAATAGTCCATTTTTACCCTTTATATATATATATATATATATATATATATATATATATATATATATATATATATATTTACATTTTCTACCCTAAACCTTTAAACTTATAACAAATAGGCATATAACTTTCTAACTATTGTATATTTAGTCTCTAAACTATCATATTTTAAAGAAATAACATATATAGTTCCTAGATTATATTAATTTCTATTATTTACTCTATCTACCCTTATATTTATACTATTTGCAGTTTTAGTCCTTTTAGTTTTATATTTGTTTTATTAGTTTATTTTAAGGTTTAATATATTGCAAATTTAGTCCTTACACTAATATCTTCTAGGAAATGTCAAAAACAGTCCCTAAACTTTATAGTTTTAGGAATTTACAATATATACCCCTATGCATGTAATTATTTGCAAAACTAGTCCTAAATGCATATAATTCTAATTCTAGCATGACAATCTAGTTTCTAATCTTATATCTAAGTCATATAAGTTCAAATAAGCCACATAATGAAAGTTATATCAAGTAGGAAAGCTATATAACACATAAACATGCAATTCGACCTAAAACTAGGGTAACGAGAGTAAACATGCATGCATGGCAATCTACTAACTATCTAAAGCATAAACTAAGTATCTAAACCTATTCTAAGACTAATTGGACGTAAATTAAAGGTTGCCTAGGTCGGGGGAGGGCTGAACTAAGGTTCTAGGGTTTCTTTTGGCTCGCACGACTTCAAAACGTAACACAACCAACCAAGGCCTAACTACTCATTTCCTATTGCTTCTAACCACTTAGTATTACAGAAATGAGAGGTAGAAAGGAAGAGGAGAGGTGTGAGGAAGAACGAGAGGAAGGGGGTATTTATAGTTGCGTATAGGCGGTTTTAGGTGAAACGGCTGCCTAGGTGTCGAGCGGGGGGGGGGGGGGGTGAGCAAGCAATGCTATGGGGTGTTGTGGTGAGGCTAGAAGGTGACAAGGACGAGCTATGGTGGTAGCTAGGGGGCTGAGTAGGCCGGTTGTGGTGGTAAGAAGCAATGAAAGGCGGTTCGAGCCAAGAAGGTGACAAGGAGGTGATTCACCTCCTTGCTTGGGTGCTTGGAGGTGCTAGGGTGCTAGCTTAGGTATATTAAGGTGCTAGGGTGGTTGCTTGTTTATATTAAGGTGTTTAAGTAACATGGTTTAGGTGTTTAGGTCAAGTTTTAATCTAGTTTTGTTTTATAAGTGTTTAGGGTTTTATCTATGTTTTAGTATCTTAATTAAGGTCCTAATGATGTTTAGTAACTATTAGTAGCTTATACTAAGTGATGGTAGCTTATGGTAAAGTTTTAACCTAGTTTCGGGAAGTTATGACCTAATTTAGGTTTTATGGTTATATGACTTGTACCTAAGTTTCTAGGGGTTGTACTATATCCTAAGGGTTCTAATATATCCTAAGGTATCTATTCTAACTTATATCTAAGTCCTAAGAACTTTGCATGTAAGTTCAGATACGCAGTTAGTATTTTAAAACTAATTGTAAACACGTAGGTGCATTTAGGGTTTTCTAGCAAGTATAGGGTAGTCACTACAAAAAAAGGGGCTTTTTGGGACGAACCTTTTTGGAACAGTTATAAAAAGAGTGCCAAATACGAGTATTTGGCACTATCTAGATAACCGTACCAAAAAAATAGGTATTTGGAACAGCTATTGTAAGACCGTTCCAAATACTTATGCATTTGGAACACTGTCTACTTGTGGTGCCAAATGCATGTGTATTTGGAACGCTTTCCATTAGCGGTACCAAATACTTATGTATTTGGGACAACCAGTACCACTAGTGCCAAATACGTATCTGTATTTAGAACGGTTTATAGTACTTGTGCCAAATACTTGTGTATTTGGAATGACTTTTTTAAAGTGTCGCAAATATCAATGTATTTGTTTATAAATAGTTTTGAATGCACATGTATTTGAAACATCTTTTAAAACTTGATGCAAATGCCCATTTTGTTTCACAAGTCTTGACAATATATTTCTTTTTGTTCAAAATATTCATATATATACTATATGTACAAACGGGTAACTAAATGGGGTCGTTCATGTACCGGTTACTCACGGTAGGCAAGTGTGTGACTATATACGCCGCCTAGCTGAGGTATCCCACGACCATTCTCAACCCAGCCTCCTTTTCGTTGACCTTCCCACATGTGTAACTAGTAAGTTTGAACCGCGGCTTCTTATGATAAAGTCATAGTACAGGCTTACCACTAATTATAGCATTTGATGATTATCACTCATATTTTAGAAGTCGATATTTAGATCGTTACCAATATATATCTTTAATTTAAGGTAGGAATTTCTGTCAACGACCTTCATTGACCTTATATTATTCAATACCCAAGCTTCTAAAAGGGGTATGCAGTTAAATTAAATAAAATTTACTTCATACAACCAAATTAAATTATATGAATGATGGGAAAATACAAAAATATTTTAACCATAACTTTGAACTACAAAAAAGCTCAAACTGACGAGCTCGATTATTTGACACACTATTAATCACCGTGTTTTATAAACATACATAGTGAGTGTTTGTTAAACTTATATGTGAGCTTATTTTATTTCGGCTTATATCTCATAATCCCCAATTTTTTCGGCTTATTTTGAGATTTATAGTCTCATATATTTGTATATTTAATAAACTTATGTTAGCTCACAAATCTCAAAATAAGTTAGAAAATTAAAGCTTATAAAACCAAAACACAAATAAGCTAAGCAAATATAAGCTTAAATAAACACCTCTATATAACAAACTTATAACTATAATAATAAAGTAAAAAAATAAAACAGGTACTACTTATTAAACATATACATAACTATATAAGCATATGTTTTAGTATCAACACCATGTTTAGCTGGAATTTTCCTCTCCCAAACGCTCGTTAATTTCATTCCCTCCAAAAATTTCCCTCCCATTCGACTGTAATCACGACTTTCTCTCCACGCATATCGTGGATGTGATTTGAAATTAAAGATCTCCCTAAAATATCCTATAATTCATGCCTATAAATCCCCCTAAATTTATTGAACGCCATAACCAAAAGTATTTCTGCTACCTAGGGTTTAATTGTCGAGGTATGAATTCAATCATATTTAAAATTAAATTGATTGATTGTATGATTTATGTGTGGCTTTTTGAATCTAACAATTAGTCGATTGTGTGATATCCCTTGTTTAATTGCTAGAAATTAGTATGGTTTATTTGTTATGTTGTTGTTTGTGGCTATTGGGTTAATTCGTTTTGGATATGCTCTAATATAATCTTCATTTCAAGTTTATCAATTTTAGCTTTCTTTAGTATATGTTGTGTATAAATTAGTGATATGCAGGTTAGAGCATTTTGGTTACTTGATTATAAAGGGGGTGTTTGTTTCGGCTTATATAACCGGCTTATGGCTTATTTGGTTTCGGCCTTATGTTTCATAAGCTCATTTTTTGTGGCTTATTTTGCAACTTTTTGGCTTATATAAGATTATAACCTCCTTAGATTGATTTGTATGTTAATGATAAATATATATAAGCTGGAAGTTTTAAAATAAGCCACAAAAAAGTGAGCTTATGAAACATAAGACCAAAACTAAATTAGCTATAAGCCGACTGTATAAGCCCAAACAAACACCCTTAAAGTTCATGTGGCAACAATCTTTTTTTGTATGAAGCGTAACTGCCATTCAACTCCTTCAATGCTTATTTTTAGAGACATAGTAGACAAGTAGGCTGATAAATAGATATACAGGGGTTGTGAATAATGGTTTTGTGCCAGCCCATTCGGAAGGTTTTTTATAGTTGTTTTTGTCGTATTGTGTTACTCATGATATGAGTTTTTTATTAATTTCTATAGGATCAGTTAAAAATGGAAAATTAAACTTGGAGGGTGTTTTTCTTTTGTCCAGGGTTTCGTTCAAGGTGGGTCTGATTTTTGTGCTATAGTGTGTCATTTAAAGCCTCTTAATCTACAAATGGGTCGATTTAGTGTATGTTATATATGAAACGATTCTAATCTTCTAAGCCTGATGTTGTTACTTGTGATGATCTATTCTGAGTTTACAAAGGTTGTCTGGGATTGCTTAATAAAAATGGTATACTTTCGAATAAAGCACTATAGGGGTTGTTCATTGTTTATCTGATATACTAATACTTGAAGTGATTATATACTGTACTTGACTCAAAAAATAAATAAAGTATCTTTGGTTTGTTACTTAATTACATGGTCTTAGTATTTTCCTACTTTATTACATGGTCTGCAAGTTGCTACTGATCCAATTTGCCTACTCCTGCTAATACAATTTTATTTTCCTACGTATTACATGGTCTGCAAGTTGCTACTGATCCAAATATTATTGAAAGCTTATGTTGTAGATATTATAGGTTTCAAATATGTACGTCTCCAATACTTAACTGATTACTGATTTGTGCATCTATTTTAGTATTATATGACAATGTGTACGTGATTACTGATTTTTTCATCTATTTTTGTATTATATGACATGATATTCTTGCCTAGGTACTAATTTAGTATTGCTAGTGAGTTGCGTTAATCTGTTTGAATAAAGCAGTATAGGGGTTGTTTGTTGTGTATCTAATATAATTATACTTGAAGTGCTTATATGCTATACCTCATCATTAATGTACCAGCGTATCAAAACATAAATTTTCAAAGGTATTGTTGTCGTTAGGGATGGATACGAGTTGGATGTATCTGAAAGATAGAACATCATCACAGTTTACCAAAGGTGTTGAGTTATTCTTGGACTCAATATTTTTAGATTTAGGGTCAGGTTCGTTTAAGAAATGTCTATGTGCAAGGTGTAGTGGTCGTTTTTATAAAAAGAGAGAGATTATAAAGGATGATCTCATTGTTAGTGGCTTTATGGAAAATTACTTGCCGTGGTCACTTATGCATAATTTTGAGACTCAAAGGGATAATGACCAAGACGAGGAAGTGATCACAAATATTGAGAGGGATGACATTGTTGGAATGGTACAAGATGCAATGGGAATTCCGAATGTGGTGGAATCTGCTGATGTAGACGAAAGAATGATGGATGATGAGACAAAAAAAGTTCTTAAGATGTTAAAGGATGGTCAACGACCTTTGTTTAAAGGGAGTAAAAGATTCACATCGCTTTCTTTCATTACTCGACTTTTACATATAAAAGTACTTGGTGGGTGGTCAAACAAGTCTTGCACGATGGTGCTTGAGTTGTTTTTTGAGGCGCTTGAAGAAATAGGAGATGTTGTAATGCCAAAGTCATATTATGAAGCCAATAAAATAGTTTCTGAGTTAGGGTTTTCTTACGAAACATGGGATGCCTGCCCGAACGATTGTATGTTGTTTCGTGGTGATGATAAATTTCTTGCAAATTGTAGTATTTGTGAGGCTTCTAGGTACAAAAAGTTTAACAGTGACAAGCAAGATGATGACGACAACGTGATTCAGTTGAGGAAAATTCCTGCTAAACAAGTACGTTATTTTCCATTGAAACCAAGGTTAAAGCGGCTGTTTATGTCTCCTCACACTGCATCTCAAATGACATGGCACTCAAAGGAACGGGTGGATGATGGTATAATGAGGCATCCTGCAGACAGTCCAGCATGGAAAATGTTTGATAATAGATATTCAGCATTTGGGTGTGAAAGTCGCAATGTTAGACTTGGGTTAGCATCTGATGGATTTAATCCATTTAGGACCATGACTATTTCACACAGTACATGGCCAGTTGTTCTAATTCCATACAACCTACCACCATGGTTGTGCATGAAACAACCTTCGTTTATTCTTTCTGTTCTTATTGACGGTCCTAAAGCTCCTGGCGATAAGCTTGATGTATACTTGCAACCTTTAATAGATGAGCTAAAGGAATTGTGGGATGATGGTGTTTCTACATATGATGCTTCAAGTAATAGTATGTTTCAGTTACATGCTGCACTTTTATGGACAATTAGCGATTTTCCAGCTTATGCCAAATTATCCGGTTGGAGCACACAAGGAAGACTTGCATGTCCAGCATGTAACATAAAAACCCGATCTTTTAGACTAAAGCATAGTCGCAAATTCTGTTTTTTGGGACATCGAAGATGGCTAAAAGAAAGTCATAAGTTCCGGAGAGATAAGGCGGCTTTTAATGGAGAGCCGGAATGGGATCCGCAACCAAGAGTATTATCAGGTTCTGAATTACTTGATCAATTGAAAGATGTAGAGACAATATATAAAAAAGAAGATGTATTCAAAAAGAGGAAAAGAGAAGAATTAGAAAAAGAGAATGAGAGGGAGAGAAAGGCTGCATTAAGAAGTGAGAAAAGAAAGATGAAAGAGAAAATGAAAGGAAGAGGGAAGATGAACGTAAAGGGTAAACAGAAAGCAACTAACTCGAATGACAAAGAAGGTAATGAACATGAGAGACAAGATAACTGGAAGAAAAAGAGTATTTTCTTTGAATTGGAATACTGGGAATTTTTACCTATTCGTCACAATCTTGATGTTATGCATATAGAAAAAAATGTTTGTGACAATGTACTGTTTACACTTTTAGGCATTGCTGGAAAAACAAAAGATCACTTGAATGCCCGGCTTGACCTGAAAGAATTAAACATTAGACCTTCTTTACACCCTCAAGAAACTAATTCTAGTAGAATTTTACTACCACCAGCTTGTTTTACATTGGGAAAAGATGAAAGATATCAATTTTTGAAGTTGTTGAAGGATCTTAAGGTACCTGATGGATATGCGTCTAATATTTCACGATGTGTCCATCTCAAAGAGCATAGCATTTGGGGTTTAAAGAGCCATGATAATCATATTATCTTGCAACAGTTACTCCCACTTGCTGTGAGAAGACTTTTACCAAAGCCTGTTGTTGAAGCTCTAATCGAGCTATCAAACTTTTTCAGAATATTGTGCTCGAAAGTTAACTCAAAAAATGATCTACAAAGACTTCAAGATCGTATTTCACTTACACTTTGCCATCTTGAAAAGATTTTCCCACCATCTTTCTTCGACATTATGGAGCACTTGCCTATACACTTGGCTGAAGAGGCATTACTTGCTGGACCTGTACAATATCGGTGGATGTACCCAATAGAGAGGTACATTTGGTTGTTAAGTTATCTGAATATAAGAATTATTATTTTTGTTTATGTAACTATATATTTGTTTTACTCAGGTACTTATTAACATTAAAGATGTATGTTCGTAATCGAGCCCGCCCAGAAGGGTGTATTGCAAAAGGAGCTTTAATGGAAGAGTGCATGACATTTTGTGCAAGGTATCTAAAGGACATCGAAACTAAGTCCACACGGCCTGAGCGAAATTATAGTGATGAAGATAACGTGGGTGCTCATTTTGGAATAGAAACTCCTTTTCTTCTTGATCGTTTGTCAATGGAGCAGGCACATCGTTACATACTAGATAGTCCTGACGCGATTGCACCATATAAAGAGTACGTTTTCATTATATTATAACGTAAATAAACCAATATTATTGAACTTGGCGCGGCTGGGAATGAGTTGGCTCTACTAATTTTGGCCCCTCAAATTGACCATTATCATATACCTTTTATTAGAAACTAAACCAAACTTAGAACTCAATACTGATACAAAATAACATGTAAAAACAAAAAACCAGTACTGATATCCATCACATTTGACTTATATTAGAAGCATAAATGTTGAAGCGATTGAAAACACTTTCCATACCAACTTGTAGATGCTGTCGACTGAGAATAGGACAAGGTCGTGTCCCACCACACTTTTTGTATCTATGCAATCAGTCACTCAATCCTTAAATTTCCCCACTTGTACTGACAAACAAGAGCTGTAGCAGAAGACAAAAGACTTCTACCTAGGATCAGCCATACCCACTAATCCCAAGTAAAAGCCTTTAAAACCCTACTACAACCCAAGACCCATATCTTATTGTAAGTGGGTTGTGCTCAAGCACGGCTAAAAAAATAACTAGTAATATTAACTACTGTACATATTCTATTATGCAGGAGACATTTGCGGTCCCTCCAAAAGTTAGCCCCTCGTGAACGTCAGCGCCTTCATAATAAAGAGTTCCCGTCTTGGTTTAGAGCTGATGTAAGTGCTGAATATCATATTAATTTTCATAAACCAGTATGCTCTTTCTATGGTTTAATTATTTTCATTTTAATAATTATAGGTACTAAAACAAGTTGCAGAAAAGAAGGTGTTAACGACGGAAGTCATTGACATTGCAATGGGTTTGACAAATGTGGCTAAGAGATATAATGGATATATAGTTAATGGATTTAGATTTAGAACAAAAAAAATGGACAATAGTAGAGTTACACAAAACAGTGGTGTTATTGTGATTGCAAGCACGACAAGCTTCTCAAGTCGAAAAGATAAAAATCCAAAGTCAGGGGAGTTGGCATATTACGGAGAGTTGACAGATATCATTGAAGTGCGTTATACTGAAGAAACAAAATTTGTCTTATTCAAATGCAATTGGGTAGACAACAGGACGGGGGTCAAAGTTGATAACTTTGGTTTTACATCAGTTAATTTTAGTCATTTGTTATACAAGGAGAACAACCCAACCGATGAACCCTTTATCCTAGCATCACAAGCTGAACAAGTCATGTATATTGAAGATCCTGTTGACCCAGAATGGGAAGTTGCCATTAAAATGACTAGTAGGGATACTTTTGACATGGGTGAGGATGGAAACTCTAATACAATAGTTGCAGTGCCTCAAGCCCAACCATATAGTTCTCAGCAATTGGATGAAAGAAGAAGTATTCAGGAGGGTGAAGAGATGTGGGTGAGACATGGTATTGAAGGAACAATTATTGAAAAGAGGGCTGATCGATCTCATACAGTAGAAGATCAAGACCAAAACAATTCAGTTCATGTAGTTGAGAGTGATTCTCATGAAGAATTGGAAGATGAATTAGAGGCTCGGGTAACTGATGACTCCGAAGAAGAGTTTGACGATACGATAGATGATACATTTGATACTTCAGATGATGATGGAGTTGGGAATATGGGAGATGATGAATCTGATGATGATTAGCTTCCCTCATTCAGTTTCAAAGCTTATTTTTTTGTCTTTAGATCAAATTCTTGTGTATATTTGATAGGAACTGTCCTTTTTATGTGTTCTTCTTGATTTAGAATGGATACGTTTGTTTTCATATCTCATTCGTGCTTTTTCTTTTGTGTCATGTATTTGTTATACTTGTTATTTTTATTAGTCACTGATCTTAAAAGTTTTTATTTCTTTGTAGGTTTTCTCATGGCAGCTAGAAAGAGGCGACGCACCTACACTTACATGTCTGAAATGCCACATTCAACTCAGGAAAACAATGAACATCAAGAGGTGGACACAAATGTCTCTGTTCAGACTCCTACGGAACCCAGTCAGGATACTGATGTTGCACAAACACAATTAGAAGACTCATCACAAGAACTAAATCGCAACAATGCCACCGATGGATCTGTCCAATCTTCTTTAGCATCAAGTGGATCTGGTAAAAAGAATATATCATTTTTTTTCATTGTTGAGTATCCTATAAAAGGTCGAGGACATAACATATGGTTTGGTTGGAATTGTTATAGGTTCTAGCACTAGCAATGGTGTACGCAAGAAGGGTCGAGGACCAGCACTTGGTTATCAAGGAAAAGAGAAGATCCAGATTATTTTCAATGAGCACATGCAGCCTATCGGGGATAGTAGTACTGATCTTGCAAATTTACTTGGTGGAATTGCAAAATGTGGGGCTCGTGCTCCTCTTAATGTTGTTTCGTGGACGTTAATGCCAGACACCAATCTTGAATTAATATGGCGAGATGTTAAGGTATTATCATGTATTTAGATACTATTTGCATGTATTGTTGTTAGTATGAAGCATAATATAGGTAATTGTAACTATGGATAACATGAAATTATTGCACACAGCATAAGACAGATGCTCCAGAAGGTTATAAAGAAACTTGTTTGAAGTTGATCGGTGGTCATTGGAAAAAATGGAAAAGTAGAGTAAAGCATGATTTCTTTACTCCAAACAAAGATGACCCGGAAAAACTCGTAACTCCTCCTTCAGACACTCGTGTAAATCCCAAACAATGGCCAGATTTAGTGAAGTATTGGCAACGTGACGATGTTCAGGTAAGTACAATTTTCTATGAAAAATTACTTTATATTTAACACCAGGTCAAAATGTTATGGTAAGGATATTTGTTTAAAATTTTAAGTTTAACATAGTTATCCCATTATAGATACAACATAAATATAATCTATTCCATTACCATTTTAAGTCTAATTTATTAACTTGGTTTATTCTAATTTTTTTCAGGCTCAATCCTTGAAAAATTCCAATAATCGAAAAAACCTGGAGTTTTTACCAAGAACCGGTAGAACATCACATGCCAACGTTCGAGAGGAGGTACAAACACACATACTACAATCATTCAGTTGTATGTTATATAGTTTTTACCGATTCCAGATACTAACTAGATGTATTTAAAACTTTATTTATAGATGAAAGCTAACAAAGAGGACTTGTGTCGTGCTAATGTGTTTATTAAAACGCGTAGTACGAAAGATGGTACTATACCAGATGAAGATACACAGATAGTTGTTGTAAGTACTTTAGTTACATATATATCACCTAAATTTATATTACTTGACAACTTAGAATTATTAGTCGATGTATAATAAATGATGTATTTGTTTTTATTATTATTATTAACAGATGTATATTTGTGTTTTCAGGATCGAATGAAGCAGAAGTTAAATGAGGTACCACAATCAGAGCAAACTGATTCATTTAAAGAACAAGTTTTCATTGATCTAGTGGGCCCTGATGGACACGGAAGTGTCAAGACTTTTGGTGGAGGAGTATCTACTCGTGATGTTTCTCGGGCTCACTCTTCAATAAGAAATACCATCTCTTCAGATGCAATAGAAAGGATGGTTCAAGCTCAAGTAGATGCGCAATTAGAGACTAAGGTAGCTGAGCGGGTAGCGGATCTAGTAAAAGAGCAAGCTGCGCAGATAGATGCCAAAGTAGCAGAGCAAGTAGCAGTGCATGTTTCTAATTATGAAAAAGCGCAAATGGAGTGGTTTAAAAAACTAGAATTACTGCTAGGAAAGGAGTTGCCACCTCCTCCGGGTCATCACGAAACTAGGTCTGGATCAAGTGTCAGCGATCAGGTATATCTCTAATTACTTATTCCTAACTTGCATCAAACTATCAAATCATCAACTGAATTTTTTAGGTCCAAACTTAATCAAATGAAAATTGATAAAAGAGTTAAGATATACTTGAAAATGTATTCTAGCCTCTATTGTACGCCTCGTTGTGGTTGGTCTCAGGTTTGTCTAGTAATTGCCCTTTTTGCTTTGCTGTGATGTGCACTGTTTCCAATTTGCTTCAGACTTTGAGCTCTTTTGGTCCCATGTTTGTTTTTAGTCCCTTCAGATAGGTTTCATTTTAGGTAGGATTTAGTATTGTATTCTTTTGGTTGGTTTAAGATGTCATCGTGTGGGTGAGGTTCTGTTACATATCATCGTTTGGAGGTAGGGTTCGAATTAGTTGCAAATGATAGGTAGAGGGTCGTATGCGAGCTTTTGTTACATAACACTATAGTGCTAACAAGTAGCCATCACATGTTGGTGCAAACTTAAGGTGTATATGGCTTGTAGGTAATCTGTCTCTTTGCATATTTTTTCTTAATAATTGTTAATTTTGAAGTGACACAAACATGGTTAGTTACACAAGACTTTGTATGCATCATAGTCTTGGACTGCATAGTGTTAATGCATGCAAGATACAACCTGCAGTTTTTCAATACAAATTGATTAGTTATGCAAATTTTCAATAGAAAGGTGATTAGGACTGCAATTTTTCATAAGTCAGATATGTACATGGTAACTGAGGTGGCTTTGGATTTTGTTACTTGTCATTTGTGCCTGCAACTTCTTTCTATTGCTATTTTCTATATCGAATTTTTTTCTAGCTTGTTTCATATATATTTCTAATGTTGGAACATTATATTATGCAGGGTTGATGAAGATGACGTGATCGGAGGAGCTTTAGTCGTTTTCGTTAGTTATAAATCGTCTTAGCAATTTATCTTGAGTTCTAGTTATGACTTTTTTATTCTAAAGACCAATGTTGGACGTATTGTTCTTTACTTTATTGTATTCAAGTGACAATGTTTACTTGATTTTATTGATGATTAATAAAAATTGAGTTCAATTTATTTTTGCTTTCGACTGAATTATAATTGCGAAAAATTGAGGCGGATAAAAATGTGCCAAATACATTTGGCACAAAAATGTAAACCGTGCCAAATACATTTGTCACGGTATATTAAATCGTCCCAATTAATTTTGGCACAATAAATAAAAACTGTACCGAATAAGCATTCGGCACGGTAAATGAGTTGGTACCAAATACGTATTTTGGCACGGTAAATATAAATTGTACCAAAAAAAACATTTGGAACGGGAAATGAATTGGTACCGAATACACATTTGGCACGGGATGTAAAAGTGTGACAAATGCCCATTTGGAACAGAAGATTATCAGTTGTGCCAAATACCTCACTCATGGCACCCCAAAGTTAAACCGTCCCAAGAACTGTGCCAAATACTATTTAGCACGGTTTCAACCCGATCCAAATGTATTTGGCACCCTCATATTTAGGACAGAGCCAAAAGTGTGCCAAAGCCGTTCCAAATAGCATTTGGCACGGCTTTTTGAGTATTTGGCACAGTTTTGCACCCTCCCAAATACCACTTTTTCTTGTAGTGGTATAGTACTAGTTTTATTAGTGAAAATATGTTTATTACCTTGACTTGACATACTGTGATGTTTACATCAAGTAAACATAGTAGTGGTTGGCATAGGCGGATACGTGAGCTTGTCTGAGGGTTAGTTAGGTTATAATGATATATTAAAGCGAAAATTTAACTCGGGAAAATCCTATAGGCATGTATTTCTAATCCTAGTGTGCTCTAATAAGGGCCTAAGGGCTTGCTACTTTTTTTTTGTGGATTAAGTGGGTGGGTCCCTTTTTGTTAATGAGTCTTAATGGGGAGGACCACCCTTTGCTTCCTCTACCCATATAGACCATTTAACAGAAAAAGAAACATATTATATGTGTGGCCCCCACCACTATCTCCTCATTAAGACACATTAACAATAAAAAGAAACACCCCTTAAGCTAAGTTAGTAAGGCATTTATAATCCTAGGGTGCTAGTGAGGGCCTAATCTAAGTTAGTACGGTATTCTAACCTAAGGGGAAGTTAGTGGTTTGTGACAAATTTAACCTGTTAAACCTGAGAAAACAATCAAGGCAAACCTCGCGTAAAATCGACGGCAATCAATATATACTAAAAATCCTAGAAAGCAAATTAAGATATAATGCTTGTGGAATGAATGTGTGCAGATTTCTTGGAGTTTATAAAACTAAAGAATCAACAAAAACTTTAAGACTCCGGTATAAACAAAACTCGCAAATTTTTTCAGAATTTTTGTACCTGACGCCATCAGGTTATAACCCCTGACGCCGTCAGAATGTTCCTACAAAAATCTTATGTTAAGTTTCTGGAAAATTTCTGGAAAAACTTATGCCTTACTTCCTGGAAAATCCTGCAAAACATCATTATGATATAAGCATTTGACTCAAACAATTACTAATACACATGTTCATTTAATATTGTTGTGGTTGATGCTCAATTTCGTTCTTAAAAATAAATTTGGGTTTCCCTTACACTTAGCTTTTGCAAAATACCTTTATATGTAATTAAGACGAAGTTAAAAACAAAATAAAGCATTTTCAAAATTTGATTTGAATCATGAGCCACAAACAATAAAACAAATAAAACTTGGGTTGCCTCCCAAGAAGCGCTTTTCTTTATTTACAAGTCTTGTAGCTAGACTCAAGGTCACGGGCTATCACGTGACCTCGTCATTGGTCACGGTCTCTAGGTCATTCTCAAAGTCTCTATCGGGATCGCTTTCATAATGCAGGTATTTTGGGTCTTCAAACTCAAAGACATCTTCCCGATACTTGGAATCAAGCTTACTAACATCCTTAAAGAAACCACATGATAAGTCAGAGATGTCTTTACACCCTCTCCGAACATCATCATCACATAAAATAAGTTGGGAGCCTAGCTTATCAAGTCTGTCGCAATCAATTCCTTCAAAATCTTTCATCTTATACGGCGTTTGGTATGACACCCTCCTAATTCCATCTGTGAAAGTCATGATTCCGTTCCGGTTGTCAACCATTAAGTTAGTGATTTCACAAAAGGGCGCCCTAAAAACAACTTGCGATAACCTTGGGTCGATATAATCCTCAATGTTGTCTACGATCGTAAAGTCCATTGTGAATGTCATATTTCCTATGAATACTTGAACTTCATGATCTCTACCTACAACATTTTCTCCTTTATAAATCATCCTCCATCTGCAAATATTGTTGTAATGGAACAAGGACATAATGTTCTTGGGTAGG
Organism: Artemisia argyi; assembly: GCA_030686995.1. Lineage (NCBI taxonomy): Eukaryota > Viridiplantae > Streptophyta > Magnoliopsida > Asterales > Asteraceae > Artemisia > Artemisia argyi. Next base: position 35,591,672 of record CM060677.1, on the reverse strand, counting down.
CACATGTCAATGTAGACATTATCAAAATGCTTGTGACCAATCATACAAGGGATTTTGAGGTTATTCGGATCACGTCGCTTTATCTTTTCCGACCTTCCATCCTATAATCCATATGTATTACAATCCAGTGATGGGCGGTATTCATATATTTCCTCTTTACCCTTACGGATAATCACTTTCCTGACACCATTGGAGAATAGTGCACTACCATCGCTCTCATCAAGGATCACTCCTGTTTATTTTACAAATGGTTTTCCAAGAACGAGGTTAGTTAGCATTGGGCTCAAAGATGAGTTCATGTTATCGACCACGGTAAGCTCAACGTCATAGGTAAATCCTTTAATCGTCATTGGTAACCTTCTGACTACGCTGCCGAGGTTGAATTCCCCACATGCGACCTGTTCAGGGAAGGCTTTGTTGTAAAGGGAGAAAGGGATCGCATTCACAGGGAGGTTAGGATCTATGTAAGTATCTTTTACTAGCATTTTCCTAGTGGTGCAAGCAATCTTAAAAACTTTAGAGTCGCCTTCCTCAATCCTGTTTCTCATCCAATTGAAATTCCTACCATGTCCCCATCTAATTTCTCCATAATATATTTATCCAAAATTCTCAGATTTTCCTTAGCCCCCCCGGATTGTTTCAAATTGCTCGTCCCTTGTGTGATAGAGTCCTTAGGTAAGTCTACATGGCCCTTAGCCACATCATGGTCGTTATTGGAGGATTCTCCTTCAACTTCATGAATCCCACCCCCAGTTGGTTGTTAGCTCAGACCAGGTTTAGAAGCAAGTATTGTGGTAATGGTGTTCACGAAGTGGATTGGTCCCGATGGGTCAACTTGGTCCTTAGTGCCTTTCACCTCTGGCGACATATGTTTAAACAGTTTGCTAGGGCTCTTTATCTTTACATGGGAGGTTGGCTGATTAATGACGGTAACGGATTTGACCTCTTCTGCCTGAGCCGATTTACTAGCAATGCGCTCATTGATAGCGTTCAATAGATTACTAACCTTGTTATTCATATCGGCTTGCTATTTTCTGAATCGAGTCTCAAGTGTGGAAAGCTGTAATTCTTGAGAGAGAATGAACTTTCACAATGCATCTTCATAGCTTTGCTTAGGAGTGTTCTGTGGTGGATAATGCTCAGACCATGCGAGTGTGGGAGAATCATTGAAGGATACGCTCCGAGTTTGGTACCCTCTAAAATTTGGCTTATCTTTCCAGGCTTCATAGGCTTTGCCGAAATTCCGAGGCCCTCGGTTAGCGGTGAGCCACCTACCCTCTGCTTTATTAGAACGTGAGGATGCGAATTCCTTAAAAGCTTGTTTGGGAAGGTCCATGCAATTATGAGTTTCATGAGGACCACTACATAATTTGCATGAGGACGCGATTTTGTTCACTTGGCTTGAAGGCTTAGGAGCTTCGTAGGATTTCATGAGAAACTTGACTTGGTCTTCAAGTTCCATGATCCTACAGTCGGAAGTGCTTGAATTGTTCAAAGGCAAAGATATTGTCTTGACCGTTTTGTTCAAATCACGGGGATCATTCCAACTTTCGTTGTCATAGAGAGCAAGATCTTCTATGAGTTCCTATGATTCTTCCGCACTTAGATCACGTAGCTTGCTACCGGCCGATTGGTCAATGGTTCGCCTTGTGGAGAGATCGATATGGTCATAGAAAATTTGGACTTGGAGCCAAAGATCTATGCCATGATAAGGGACTTTTTGGAGTAAGTGCTTGAAACGAGTCCATGCTTCATAGAGAGTTTCACCTTGACGTTGTTGGAACATCAAGATGTCATTTCTAAGCTTAGTAGTTCTCCCCGGTGGGAAAAATTGAGCAAGGAAACAAGTGGTGAGATCATCCCAAGAGGTGATAGATCCCGCGGGTAAACGCTCAAGCCATTGACTAGCTTGGTCACGTAGAGAGAATTGGAAGAGACGCAATTTGTCGTCTCCCGAGTTACAACATCAAGGTCTATGGAATCTACTATTTTGAGGAAATCCTTGAGATGTTGATTAGGATCTTCGGAACGAAGTCCATGGAATGCACATCTGCTTTGCACCAACCGGATGGTGTCGGATCGCAAGGGAGACACATTGGCTCCTTGAGTGAGCTCAATGGTGTTTCGATAGCCTTGGTGGCTAGGACGGGAATACTCTCCTAAAGTTCGGGGTCTAGGAGGTTGGTTTGGTTGTGGAGGGTTTTGTGGATGGTTTTGTTGTGGTGGGTTGATGGGGTCAAAGAGATTACCACCTTCCATGATGGCGGATGGTAAAAGTTACTAACAAAGGAACAAAGAAATGAGATAGACTAAAGAAGACCTAAAAATAAAAATAAAAATCTTACTAGAAAGGAATCTAGCAAGTATACCTAATAAAAAGAAATTCTAACCTAGATAATAACTATTCCCTGGGCTGCAGCGCCAAAAACTTGATGTGCAGGATTGCGCCCTCACAAAAGGTTTTACCTCTCAAGGGATCTTGAGAAGCTTGCAATCCCCGTCAGGCAGTGTACCTGATCGTTGTAGTATAGTATAGTGACAAGTACCGGGGGATTGATCGTTCAACTCAAGAATAGTGTTCGCTAGGATTAAAAAGTCTACTAAACTAGGTCTAAGGTGAGGGATGATTCTTTTTGTATTTTTATATTTTTATAAAAGCAAATAAAAATCTCGGTTTTGAATGAGTGGGCGGAATTAGTTGCTATTCAACTAACCCAATTAACTAAAGATGCAATCAAAATAAAATAAAATGAACTTAAACTAATTTGTGGTGGAAACAATAATAAGAGAAAATGTGTTTACTTAGATTTCAATACTCCCTAGATATCTTTTACCGATTGATTAGCATGTTACAATTGCATGGATGACTGGTTATATTCCTTAATACTAGTCGTAGGGCCGTGTACGATATTCCCTAACTCTATAGGCTTCTACTTCATTCTAGGTCAAGCCGACTACTAGCTCCTAATGTAGTATCACTAGCAGTTGCCTACACATTAAATAAAACCAATAAATCGTAGTACACCTCCGATCATGTTTCTTAATACGTTCAAGCCAGTTACCAAATGGAAGTCTGTCAGTTTTCTTAAGCCTAACATTGAATTCAATCATCCACAACAATTATAAACATACCGTTAACCAATAATCAACATCTAGGTTTCATTACATCTAAGCAAACACAAGAAAAACCTAGCCTAGCATGTTAAAAGGAAGACAAGCATAAGATAAAATCAAACAACACATAGACATATTGAATAATTATTGGAAAACTTATCTTCAATTAAACATGGATGGAACAAGGGTTGAAACCCTTGTTGTTACAAAAAATTCGTCTAGGGTTTGCACACAAAAGTTATCCAAAAGTTCCACACTTTATGAATGAAAATTATAAAACTATATATAGATTTTACACCTTGAAGGCGTCATGTTATAGCTTGTGACGCCGTCAACTCGCTGCCAAAACAAGGGTCGTATTGCCTAGATCCAATCTTGACGCTGTCATGTTGAGAATAAGCTCTGGGCCGTCACTTGTAAATCAATCCTGACGGCCTTGGTGACGCCGTCAGACATTTTTTCCTTAAAATTGTTCTGGGCCGTCATGTTTATTTTCCATATCCACCTCTTTTGTCAAGCTTGACGCCGTCACTTGTATGGCCTTGACGCCGTCAGGTACTGTTCCCAGCAATGATTTTGAGACTTTGTCGTTTTCTTCACTTAATCGCTCCTAAAACGTCCAAAATGCTTCCTTTTCCAGGTTTCTCCTCCAAAGTACCTAAAATGACAAAAGGAACGATTTAGGGTAATAATTGATCAAATAATCACGAATTCGGGCTTAAATGACCCCCTAAAAGCGGTACTTCGCCTTATCACTCGCAATCTAAACGGTCATCACAAATCACACAAGCTACAAGATCCATATGATCTACCCTCGGTATACCCAATCTACTTACGATCTACCTGATCCTCACAAATCACACAAGCTATAAGATCCACATGATCTACACTCGATTTACCCGATCTACTCACGATCTACCCTATCTTCACACGATCTACCCGATCTACTCACTATTAACACAAGCTACACAAGATCTCCATGATCTCTACAAGATCACAATGATCCATACAAGATGACTAAACAAGACAATGACAACTTGATGTAGGTCTAGATACAACAAGTAACGCAAGTGCACTACACAATGACTCTAACACCTTGTATCTTTTTGATACTTGTGTTCTTCTCTTGGATTAATAGAGGAATGAAGGTGATCTTTGGTTGGATTAAAGTATCACTCTTAAACAAAAGAAAAACTATCTAAATGATCAAAGAAAGCGATCTAAATAAACAGAGAAAACTAACTAGAAAAATCAAATTGGAAGTATAAAATGGTCCACTATTTATAGGCAAAGAAAAAACTAGCTGTTACAGACAGACGGTACCACTAATTGTTAGACGGCACCACTAAATTTAGTGGTACCGTCGGTCCTTTAATGGTATCGTGGGGGACAAAAATGCTCCTCCATTTATTTTTAGTGGGGAAGGTTTATTTGGGAATGTTTGGAGCTGTTTTGGAGGGGGGGAATAGGTGTTACTATTTTTGAAATAATTTTCCCAAATAAAACATTTCTTTCTAATTAAAAAATAATTTATAAAATGCATTTTTGAAAAATGGTTTGTCACAATCATAGAAATGTGAAGTTTAAAACAAAAGACTTATTTCTTTGATCATCTATCAAGTTTAAATTTGTTTGTTCATACCTTGAGTAATTTATGTCGGAATGGAAATCTTTGACTACGTTGAACCATACTTGAGACATCGAGAGATGTTGATGTAAGTATGCATCGATGATTAGTGTTTACAGGTAACTTGCACATTTTACGTTATGCATTACAATTTACATGTTTGTCATTATTAAAACCGAAGAAACCGTTTGTTTAAATATCATAATATTTGCACTAACAATCTTCTCCTTTTTGATGATGACAAATATGTAAACCGTAACACACAGTAAAATGTAGAAGTTACCTATTTACACTCCCTTCTCCCCCTTTTTTTGAAGCAAAAAGGTAATTGCCCCAAGCTCTCTACTTCTATCATTTAACTTATCCCCCTTATTACAACACCCTCCTTTCTCCCCAGAAAGCCGAGCTTGCCTCATCCTAGTGAAGTCCTCTATCACCACTTGTTAAAACGACTCCACGCTATGTATTCAAATACCCCCGAGCTCCCCTTAGCTCAATGCTCCCCTATGGTGATTGAATCCCTTTGTTTATTTACCTTAGTGTCCAGCAGATCCATGGATCAAATTCTTACAAAGGCATATCCTTCATTAAGGGTTAGCTACATGCAACATAATATATAACAAAATGGGAGCAATCATTATAGAACACTTAGCGAGACATGCAAGGGTTAAACTATGTTAAAATATAGCTACCTAAAAGTAATGAGTTTGATGAGGTATGTGAGCATATCAAAGTATGCAAGAGGTTAGACACGTGATAAAAGTGTGCTAAAAGGATAAAAATGAAGAAGAAAGCCCAAGAAAGTTGAGCGACACCAAAAATGTGAATGTGTATTGCAATTCTAAGACACTAGAGGTCATAACCTAACTGACAACCCAAGGTGTAATTGTTCAATCAATCACACTAACAAGAACAAGATTCGTTCGTTGACTGACAAACAAAATGACTTCTTCCAAGTTGTCATTGGGAAGGCAAGTTCTAAGATGAGTGGCATAAAGAATAGTTTGTTGATAAGACATACTCTAAATAAGGTAGATATATGTCACTAATATTATGACAAGTGATTTCATAATATAGACTCGACATAAGATATACTTCAATGAAAAATGAAAATGAGAACAATACGTACCTAGATGCGAATGGAAATGATTCTATAAGATGGGAGAGTGTTGGTTTTGACCTTTGATAAAATATGGGTAAGGATGGTTTAGATTAATATATCGTTTGCACGGACAATGAGATGCATGATATATTTCTTAGGAATTTTTTTTGCATGTGATCCTATTGTGGGTGGATATCTCTAACGGTGTTGAGGTAACGAAGTTATAGGGTTCTAGTTTTGGATGATCCTAGTTGTGTGTTAGATATAATTTGGTGCATGAAGGATTTTGTGTGATTGATAAAATTTTTACAAAAAACTGACACTAATTCCATTTTTACAAATATGATAAAATTTTCATCTGGGATAATGATAGTTTTGATAATTTTCTTAATATATTCTAACACTAATACTAATTAGATAATCATAATAAATATTCTTCAAGAAATCTTCATGATAGGAAAGTTCTAAAACTACTTTCAATCAAAAGAAGAACAAAACTGACACACATAGAGAACTAAAAATCTATCGAATCTCTTCGTCAATGAACCTATAGGTATATTAAAAGATTATAAATCATTTCTCTAGAATGTTCTCAAAAAGCCACCCAAGAAAATAAAGGAAAGCTATGTTTTACTTTTGACAATAAATAATTGTTTTCATATCCTATGTGGTTTGCATCTTGTTAGTATTTAGGTTTATAAGTAATTGCTCTCTAATCTTTCTGCAATACTAATCTATGATGGTTGTATAATTAGTAGCTATACTAATTCTAATAGCAATCTTCGTGTTTATATTACATGTTATTTTCTTCTTTAGTTGTTAATCGTCAATTATTTAGACTTTTCTTTTTATCATCCTGCAAACTTATCTAACATGCTCATTAACTATAATAGTCTTTATATCATTATCTTTTTGCTAAGAGATTTTTGTTTGTCTATTTCCTTTCTACCTTCATATTGCCTCTAATAATATGTTGTTTCAAACCATATTGTCGTACCACAACATGAAATATCTGAAGTACCAAACCAGAACATTCAAAAATCTCTCTTCACAAGCTCCTACACCACTTGAACGGTTAGGAATAGTGATCCATCTCTTCAACCTTTTATTCTCTCTTATCTTCCTCATTCAAATATCATTCACACTCAAATTTCAAATTATCACTCACATATAAAACCCTCTTAAAAAGAAAAGGGTGAAAACTCCACAAAAATGTTTCGTATTGTTTTTATGATCATCATCATTTTTCTCGTCACGCTCATCTACCCAATGATCAAGCTCACGCGTGGAGCATTGTACTTTGTTCTAGGCTTTTATGTCTTTATCGTTTATCCAATCCTTATATCACGTTATGCATTGAAATAAATGGAATATGATCTTTATCTCATTTGTTTTGTTTCTTGCTTATTTTCTCGTAACTTTAGTACTCACTAACACACAATCTCTCGTTTTTATCAAAATATATTATTTGCTTAAGACCAATAACTATCTCTTCGTAATGTATACTAAAAACACTTAACCTAAAATAATTAGCAACAAACATTACATTAAAAACCAAACGATCAAACTTTGTGTCTATTATTTAACTGGATCCATTCGATATAACGGGCCAGATCCCTTTTCCAAAGGATCCGGCGGAACCGGCTTATCAGCAAACAAATTATTACTTTCAAACATCACAAACAACTCTAAATTTTCCATCTCTTCACCCAAACGACCAACTCTCTCTGATTCTAGGGTTTAATCATAATCCATCTCAGTGTGCTAATCATCTTTGTAAGTAATTACATCATCTCAATGTTCTTTATTTAATTCTAGGGCTTGATTCTTAATCAAAATTGATTCAAATGAGATTGCCATAATCAATTTATTCTTGATATCACGTTGTGTAAATTTGATTCATATTTTGATTCCTCTTAGTCAGGAATTGCATCTCCTTAAACTTTAATTGATTTTCACAAAACCTCATGTAAATGATTTTTGGTTGATGAACAGGAATGATTAAAGGGTGTGGTTGGCATTTTTAATAAAAGTAAAAAGTTTTGTTAAAACTCATAATGATTGGTATTCATGAAGTTAATAAGTAAAATCACCAATCGTTTTATGATAATCTTCTTAAAACCCCATTTGATCGAATTTTTGATAAGGAATTATTTTAACGCCTCTAACCAAGGCATTCATTCGTCTAAGAGCATCCTAGCTCAAACACATACCCACGAAACTCAATATTAAACTCGTATCTCACTTTGTTAAATTATATAATATTGTTTTAGGTTCAAAAAATGCATAAGTTTACTCAACAAGATCATCATGATACCGTTCACTACATCCATAGACATCACCATAAAGATGGCCTTTCACCTACTGACCGTAAAATTTTCAAAATGCTTCAAAAAGGTCTTGTCCGTGAGGGACGTGTCGTTGAGGAATCCTTCCTTTAAGATACTGACATTCCTAAAGTTTTCTCCGCAATCAAATTTGATTGCCTTCTTCACATCGATGAACAAATTTGTCCTGTCTTCGTCCTGAGTTCTACAAAAGTGTATAAATCATCCAAAATGATGATGGAGCCATTTCTCTTGCCTTCATCATGAATGAACAAAGAATTGTTCTACCACTTACCGTTTTTGCCGAAATTCTTCACGTACCTTATCGTGGTGTTTGCATGTACTTTAGTGATTGGTCTCTTGCAAATCTCCATCTTGCTATTGATTCAACCCCAATCTACCACACTCCTTTTAATGATTTTGTTCTTGTTGAAACACTGTCTTTATTAAAAGAACCGAACCAACTCGAATAACCCATAACAAGGAACTCATTCGTCGTGATCCATTTCAAATGAAACTCTTTGGGATGTTTCCACTTTACAAAAAGTGGGAAGAAATTCTTAGGGAGAATGTCATTTGCCTAGCCGGGAACAAAGACCATCCTAATGCTTGTCTTGTTTACATGATCTATTACCTAATCAACCAAAGACCTTTCAACCTTGCATAATACATTTCCAAAAGAAAGGTTGGCATTTTCAAAGCAGGAAAAATGGTCCTTCCTTATGGTATGCTACTTACACACCTCTTTAGGCACATTGGTTTAATGCAACCATCTCCGGCGACCGATGATCATTTTCTTGCAAACCATGTCATGGTACCTCTCATCGAGAAACATGCTAAGAGATTCATGGTCAACAGTAAAAGGCGTCATCCTCCCACCGACTCCTTAGATGAAGTTGAAGTTGATCCAAACATTCTCATTCACAACTATCAACTTGTTCCTGTGTCTTACCTGGAACAACTTCCATAAATTCCCAAAGAAACCGAAAAGTTCAAGCAAACCAGTGGAATGTTCAAATGTCTCGCTCATTTCCTGATGTGTGGTTTTGCAACCTTGAAAAAGGTTTTACTTCTCAAGGGATCTTGAGAAGCTTGCAATCTCCACCAGGTAATGTACCTGACCGATGAAGTATAGTGAGTGGCATGTACCGGGGGATTGATCGTTCTCTCAGGGAATAGTGGTCGTTAGGATTGAAACTAATCTAACTAGGTCTAAAGGTGAGGGATGATTCTTTTTGTATTTTTATATTTTATGAAAAGCAAGTAAAATATCTCGGGTATTGGAAGAGTAGGCGGAATTAGTTGCTAGCCAACTAACCCAAATAACTACTTATATAATAAAAATAAAATAACAAGAAAATAAATTGTAGGAACTTATATATGGAGAAAAGTGTATTTACTTAGATTTCATTACTCCCTAGTATTCTATATGGAGAAAAGCGTATTTACTTAGATTTCATTACTCCCTAGTTATCTTTTATTGATTTGTCATAATTGCGTGGATGAAGGGTTGCATTCCTTAATACCATTCATGGGGCCGTGTACGATCTTCCCCAACCCTATAAGCTTCTATCTCTTCCTATGATGACACGTTTAGTATCCTATCATGGCCTCATTAATAGTTACTTATGCATTCAATACAACCAATAAAACCGTAGTACACATCCGATTACGTTTCTTAAGACGTTCAAGCAAGTTACCGTATAGAAGATTAGCTAGTTTTCTTAAGCCTAACGCTAAAATCAATAACCCATATTAATCAATGACAAACCAACAATCAATAATCAATAACTAGGTTTCATTAGATCTAAGTAAACACAAATAAACCTAAGCTAGCATGTTAATAGAAAGAAAAGCATACAAGATAATCAAACAACACATAGACATATTCAATGATTAATGGATAACTTATATTCAATTAAACATGGATGAAAGAATGTTAGGACCCTTGATCTTATATCTTACACAAGTTATATAGAGATAATAGAAGAGATTCGTAGAGTGAGAGAGAGATGGGGAATAGAGATGGATACTTCTAGTGAGAGAAAGGAAAGATGTATTATATTTAGAGAGAGAAACACATAGAAGCACCACCTCCAAATGGGAGCATATGGAGGTTTATATAGTTAAGATAAAGAGATGGGCCGGGCTTGGGCTTTTGAAATGAGCTAGACCTAAACTTATACAATATTAGATTAAACCAAGCCCGTTTACCCTTAACTAAACTACAAGACTATTACAACATTATTACAAGACTCGTTGATATAATAATGATCGTCACTTCTATTTCTAACAATCTCCCCCTAAGGGGCGATCATTGAGATCTCTCTTTGATTCCATTGATAATCAACACTTCCAATGCTAACAATCTCCCCCTAAGGGTGATCATTGAGATCTCTCTTATGTGACCTCGATCTTTGTTCTTTGAAGCTTGTTCTCTTTGAACTTTGAGTCTTGTTGTGTAATAGTTTTGCTAGTTTCTTTGTTCCTTCATGCTTTGTGATCTTTGATGATTGACTTTTCATCGTTCTTTGTTCCTTTGTGATGTGGAGTTATGTGCCTTTCGTCACTTCTGCGTCTGTGGTGGTTGTTTGCCATTCCAACATGCTCATACATCTTTGGACTTTGATATTCATATGCACGTAGTTCCCTTTCTTTCACTTTGATCTTTAGTCTTTATACTTTGTAGATTCTTCTTTTTGGCGTAGAATCTTTCTTTGAACTTTGTGTTGTATAGATCTTTGAGGGAGCTTTCTTTAACTTCCAGATGTATGTATGAGCATGTGGAATCTGTCGCCATAGAGATGAAGTGTCCCTGCATATAAACAGTTAGCAATAAAACATCCGGTACTTACAGATAAGGAATTAGAGATCGTCAACAGCATAGTGTGAAGACTCCTTCTAACCCTTACCATGGCCGTTCCCATGTCAGATACTCTCGAGAGAGCTTACAAGACCTACTAAGTAGCTCAATGACTGGGTGAGTCGCTGGGGATCACTCCACGACTGTAGACCGTTTGAAACCACCGCGAACACTAAGCGTAACCCATAAAGAATTACCGAAGTGAGCTGCTTTCAGGGCTGCTTGATGTTGACCCTGGCAGGAATTTTCATTCAATCATTGAGAATCACAAAAGTGAATCCTCTCATAAATGTTCTGGCAGATTGCTAAGATCTGCGTAGGACTCTAAAGTTTACATCTGGTGTCCTTAATGATGAACAACCAGTGTAGAAATATCATGTGTTCCTATGAGATCTTTTGATGAATCTCGGGGCTCTAGACTCGATAAGTGCACATTTGGTTTCCTATGCGGAGATTAGGGAGAGGTCTCCTGCTTCAATATCAACCATCTCTAAGAGACAGGTCGATAGATTACACCGGTTCCCTGTGAGAATGAAACAAACTCTTTTAAGAAAACTTGAGTGGTTAAGAAGGTTTAGTGCAGTGCGTCATTGGGTCTATGACGTCTTGTCTTCAATACCGGTGTCACCTTAGTAACAACCAGTAGCATATGAATTGTACCCGGTGTCTGCCCTAAAGTTGAACATATGGAGGGCTATTTCTTTTCACCCTTTTTCATAACTTTTCTTTTTAATTCTTCAACCCCTTCTTTCTTCTTTCCCATTTTCTCCCTTTTTTTCCAATCATACCTAAGGACTTCTAATTCTAATCTATTGGAATTGTCCTTGGGTAGATCCCTCCGGCTCTGGCGGATCATAGGACGGTTTTTCCTAACCTTAGTCACCTTATAAATCCATGACTATCCTATCATCGATCACATGCCATAAAACCTTTTTGTGAAAAACCTCTCAAAGTGTTTATGATAATAAAACACATTGTTGTTACCACTTTGAGAGTTTTGCAATTTTGAAGGACTCCCTCTTCACATGTGCTCATGAATATTTAAGAAATTCGCACATGCGAGAGGAGTTTGCATTTTTGAATTGATCCACTTTCAGCAAACATGACCGATTCGAGACACGCTTACATCACTAGTTAGACTAGCTTGAAGTTATTACCCGTCCTGGTCAAGTCCAAAGAAAGTCTCTCGATACGGTACATTCTACTCAGACAAGTCCTATTCGAGACACGCTTACATCACTAGTTAGACTAGCTTGAAATTATTACCCGTCCAGGACAAGTCTTTTCGATTAATGACATTTTAAGCTTTGTCAATTCATTGGTACTTTCTGAGTCGAGCTCTTTTGAGATTCAATCTCAATCTTTACACATTTTGATCACATTTTAATCACATCTTCTCCCCCTTAAAAATAGCATATCGTGATATTTTTGATATCAACTGATTAAGAAAAAAAAAAAAAATTTGGAGAGAAAGACATATTTTTGAGAGATTTTTGAGAATGTTAAACTTTTTAAAGTTTAGAGGGAAGGAGTCTTCTCGAAGCAAAATTCTGAGAGAGAAAAAAGTTTCACATTTGTTGAATTTTGCATCAAGGTTTTTTTGAAAAACAAAGACTTCTCTTTGTTTGAATAGGATAAGTGCACTTTGTTGATGAAAATCATTTTTGTGTTGCACTTTCCTTTCTTTGAAAATTTGAGTTGTGCATTGTAAGGTGTACACAAGTCATTTTTGTTGATGAGCACCAATTTTGATAGATTTTGAAAATCTTTTTGAAAAATCTTGAAAAGGTGGTGCTCGGAATGTAAGAGAATTTTGAAAATCTAATTTATCTTTAGATCAACAATCATGGTCTTGAGCTTAAAGATTTTGAAAGTTTTGCTAAAGAAAACTCAAGCTAGATAAGTGTTTGGTTCTCGATTTAGGATAAGTGCTCGAAAAATATTTGAAATCTTTGTTTGGTTAAGCACTTTCCTTTCTTTGAAGCGCGGGTCCTGAACTGATGTGTCCAGAAGCCATTATGTTGAAAAAACTTTTTGAGAAACGACATGTTTTGGAATTTTTTTTTACAGAACTCCCGCTCAAGCATCTGTACATGTCCGTATCATTGTTGAATGACATTTCTAGAAACGTACAGAATATTGATTTATACGAGAGACATGTCGTGAGAAGAATATTTTTGTATTTTTTGATTTTATATTGTTTTTGGATTTTTGAAATTTTATATTTTTGTATTTTGTTTTTGTTGGTTTTTCAAATTTTGTATTTTGTTTTTGTTTTTATAAAAGAAAAGGAAAATAAAAAGTAGAAGATTAGAACTTACAGAATTTGAGCCCTCTGATGAACTGGGTTCTGAGATAGTTGAAGCATCTGCAACCGAAGACGAAGAGGTTTCACAAATAACAGTGTTAGAAGTATATGAATCATCACTCTGCGGGTGTTGACTATCAACGGTAGTAATGGTTTCTACTTCTTTATCCAGATGATTATCACTATTATTTGTCTTGGTGCAACTATAAAAAATCTTTCATGTGGGAATCCATCTAAGACCAACTGTTTTAAAAACTTTTCCCATAGGAATCCACCTATGGTAAGATCTAGACGTAGTTTTCTTATCAGATGCAGCGGAAGACTCAGTTTTTGAAAAACTACATCCTTTAGATATCCACCTATTAGGTTTCTTATCCATTTTCTTGTAGTCAACAGGTTTGTTTCTATTTGGTGTCTTAGAGGAGTGTGCATTGACACTTGATTTTCCTTTTTTGAGAAAGTGAGCAATACATGCATCGTGATTAGCTGAAAAAACACATATTTGACATGTAGGACAGACAAATTCAACATTCTTGTTTAACACAACAATTTTAATTTTGTCACTACAGTATTTGGAGAATTGGTTGTTGTTCGATGAGACTTTGGAATTCTTTGTGTTGCATTCTACGTTCCTAGCATTCTCTTTTGTGCCACTACTCTTAGATGCAAGCCAATCCCTAGTAGTTTGAAGATAGTTCCTAGGTAATGGTTTACTACTACTAGCAGTGCTTTGGAATCTTGTAGAATTCATCACACTAGGTTTTGCGCCTAAAATTCCATTTTTACGACGTTGTGCCTTTTTCCTAGCTTCTTCTAGATGGTGATTTTGGACCATGTCATTAGAACCAACAGATTCCTTAACAGATTTTGTAGTCACATTAGTTGTACTATTCCTAGAAGAGCCAGGTGCACTCACATTTGTGTTTCTTTCAATAACCAATTTTCGTTTTTCAACAATCTTTTCCATTTCCTTTTTCATGAGCAAAGGTTGTGGAGTGACTGGTTTTGACAAATCCTTTTTCTCATCGACTTTTGGAGCAAACCGTGAAATTGACATTTTTGGTTTCTGAACCGTGTTTGAAACATTTGGTTTCTCCGAAGTCGATGGTTTTGCAAACTTAGTTTCCACACCTTTCCCTTTTAAACTTACAAGCTGAGCTCTCAAAAGATCATTTTGCTCTTTCATGTCCTTGTAGGCATGCTCATACGACAATTTGTCATACTTGCATTCCTCTGATTTTCGATCAAGTTGTTTGAAAAATGACATGTTTTCTTTTTCAAGTTTTTCAAGAGCATTTTCATATTTGGAAACAATTTCAGATGTCTCAGCTCGCAGTCTTTCATCGTCTTGAACAGAATATGTTTGTAAAATGATGGACATAATGTCAGTGGTCATAACAGCTTCGAAGAGAGAATCATTTAGGTTTTCCAAAACATTGATTTGCTAAAAAGATTCATTAGCCTTCTTTATCAGGGATTTGTGATCCGTGACGAAGTCAGCTGTTTCTTTCAAAAAAGCTTGTTCAAAATGAATGACTCTCACACTAATGGCATTGATTGGAGGAGCAAAGTCTTTTTCAAGAATCTTTTTCAGCTGTAAATGAACTGTGGAATTCCAATTGTTCTCATTAAGTCTCATTTTAGATTCTAAAAGCGTTTGAAGTTGCCCAACTCTGGTTTTAAGATCATCAAGATATCCCCTTGCAGCACTTGTGTTGAAAGTGTTGTTTGAGGACATCTGTTCCATGTTTGAAATTGATTTGGAAGCAACTACTTTCTTAGAAAACATTTTCGAGAATGGTCGTTTTATGGAAAACACAGATGGTTCTTTTTGTGGAACAAAAGTAATACCCGAAAGTTTGTTCAATTTGTTGTAATCAATGGGTTTCAAATCCTTTTGTTTCATTTTAATAATGCTGTCTTCGACATGTTCTATCGTTTGCACAGAATCCCGAACGACGGGAGGATCATGTTTGGTGTAAATAAGATTACCATTATACAAAACATTCTGTTCTTCCTGAGCTTTCTTGAGATTACAAGGATTGTTGTTACCAAGAGCCATTTTGTGTTTTGTATGGTAAATCAGATTAGTTTGGTTTGAAATCATTTTCATTGTTTGACTTGACTGACCCGACTTGACCACTAATTCTTCTAGATGTGCAATCATGTGTTCTGACTCTACGATTTCTTCCAAAAGTTTATCTTCTTTCATTGCAAAGTCCTTTTTCAACTCATCCCGTTCTTTTTCAAGATTGGTATAAGCTGTTTTTTGTTTTGAAAGTTGGTTTGTTAATTCAGAATTTTCTTGTTTTAAAGAGTTAATGGTTTTTGTTGAACTTATTTCGAGATTAGCAAACTTGTTTTTCCATTCCCTATCTTTAACAAGTAACTTCTTATAACCAATTTCAAATTCTGACTCGTGTTCTTTGTGAATTTGAAAACTTTTTGCATTTTCCTTGTATCTCTCAAGCTCAGTGGTCAATTTCTCATTCGCGGCCTTAACATCGCGATTGACCTTTTTCACTTTCTCGATTTCAATACCACAATTATTTAATAATGATTCAAATAAAGCACGTGTTTCCTCATCATTCTCAGCATGCTGTGAAACGAAGCCTCCATTATGATTCACATCTGGAGTTGCTGAAGGAGTATTGCTACTACTTGGCGTGTCCAGGAATGTATCATAAGTGGGTGCTTGCTTCTCAAAATGTTGTTCCTCATGAGGAGACATATTAGCATTATTACCATAATTTGGTACCTCATGGAATGGATCTGAATCATAAGTAGGAGGGAGATCAGAATCACTGCTTGATGTTGTTGCCTGATGATTTGCCAAAAAGAGGTAGTTTCCATTGATAGGTTCCACGTCCATTGATGGAAAGAAAGTTTTGAGAGGTTCCATGAACGGGAAGCTTAATTAAAACGCTTTTCGAGTTTTCCGAGAGAGATCGACGTTTCCCTCCAAAATTAAATTTGAAAATTTTTCTCTCCCAGAATTTTGAAAACACCTAAAAATGCAATTCTAAGGTTACAGAAAAAATTTGAGTTTGAAAATTTTGGACGCCAAATTTCACCGAAAAATTTTGAATTTTGCCCTAAAAAATTGAATTTTGGGGCAAAATTTTCACCGTTAAACCAAAATTTGAATTTCGCGTAAAAATTGAACGTTTAGTCTCCTGTAAAAATTTAATTATTTTTTTTTAAAGAAAGATAGGATAACTTTTGTAGATGAATGGATCTTTTAGAAGGTATAGATTTAGCCAAATCTCGAGAACTTGCGCAAACATGTGATTGCGAAACTCGTCACATAAGTGATTGCGAAACCTTGTACTTGAGATTGCGAAAGCTGTCACTTGAGATTTCGAAAATATTGGGATTGCGAAATACAGGTTTTCGAAACTTAGTGCTTGCGAAACTTTGTGATTTCGAAACTTATGATCTTTTCAAAAACCTTCAGATTTTGAAAACAGATGATGTTTTTGAAACTACAAAAGTTTGCGAAAATTTGTGATTTCGAAAATTAAGATATTTTCGAAAACACAAAGTCACTAACACACTTTCGAAATTATCCAATTTCGAAAGTTATCCAAAAGTCGAAGTACTTTTCTTTCTTATACAAGAGAGAAAAGACTGAGTTCACGATCCGGAATTCGTTATGAAGCAAATCCTTGAGATTTCGAAACTTGGACAGTAAGTAGATTGCGAAACTAGGCAGATTTTTTGTTTTTGATAAAAAGCAATCCAAAAACACGTTTTTAATCCAAGATTCTTGTACAACTATCCTTAAAATGATGAAATCTTAAAGAAAGATGCAAACTTGAACCACTTTTCAAAAAAAATTAGAGATTTCGAAATATAGTACAATATGAAAAACGTGAGTTTTTGATGAAAAAGTTTGAGACTTTTTGTTTGTTATGATTTGTAACACAATTTTGTAAGCAAAGATGTGTTAAAAACCAAGAAATAAACAAGAAAGTACAAAATTTAAAAAAAAAAAAAACGAGATGAACAACAAGGTTTTGAATTGATTTTAACAAAAAACCACCTACTACACCTTCTTCCGGCGAATGATACCACTTGTTAGGACCCTTGATCTTATATCTTACACAAGTTATATAGAGATAATAGAAGAGATTCGTAGAGTGAGAGAGAGATGGGGAATAGAGATGGATACTTCTAGTGAGAGAAAGGAAAGATGTATTATATTTAGAGAGAGAAACACATAGAATTACACATAGAAGCACCACCTCTAAATGGGAGCATTTGGAGGTTTATATAGTTAAGATAAAGAGATGGGCCGGGCTTGGGCTTTTGAAATGAGCTAGACCTAAACTTATACAATATTAGATTAAACCAAGCCCGTTTACCCTTAACTAAACTACAAGACTATTACAACATTATTACAAGACTCGTTGATACAATAATGATCGTCACTTCTATTTCTAACAATCTCCCCCTAAGGGGCGATCATTGAGATCTCTCTTTGATTCCATTGATGATCAAAACTTCCAATGCTAACAAAGAAGGGTATGAAACCCTTGAAAAATGTCTGAAATTCGACTTAGGGTTTGTTGCACAAAAGTTCCTCCCTAATGAATGAAAAATCCAAAACTATATATATAATTTACAATCTGACGGCGTCACCTTATGGGACGTGACGCCGTCAAGCCGCCACCATATTACTCCTCGGATTTCCTAGATCCACATCTGACGCCGTCTGGTTCAAATTTGCTCTGGAGCGTCTCTCTTTAACTTCATACATGACGGCCTTGGTGAGTTAGAACGTGACACCGTCACGTGTAATCTTCCAATTTTTTTTCTGGCGCGTCAAGTGTAAAATGGCTATCCACCTCTTGATCAATGTTTGACGGCGTCACCTTGTGATACTTGACGCTGTCAGATACTGTTTCCAGCTTGGATTCTTGACTTTGTCGTTTTCTTCACTTTATGATCTAAAAACGTCCAAAATGCTCTATTTTCCAGAATTCTTGTCCAAAGTACCTAAATTGACAAAAGAAACGATTTGAGGTAATATTTGATTATAAAAACACAATTTAGGGCTTAAATGACCTCCTAAAAGCATAACAAATTTCTTCTTATCAAATACCCTTACAGTTGAGATTTGTTTGTCCTCATGCAAATGAGCTTTTATTCTAATCAAAATCCAAGCTAGAGTTCATTTAACATTAATATAAAAGTAATTACAACAAATGATCGTTCCACCTTAATCAAAACAAGAATGGAAATCATACACTAGCACCTCACAAATAGTGTTTGGATACTCACAACTCTCGGGTATTTTAAATGTATATATTACAAATGGAAATAGAAAAATATCACTCACTACCTGTCATAGAAAATAGATTACCATAGGCTTGGAAAATGATCGAAAACATCCACCACTTTGGCGTAATCACCTAGGATAAACTATCAAAGAGGTATTTTAAAGGGTTGTAACGTTAGGTGTAGGGATATGATAAACACGGTTTGTTGGATAAAGGATACTTTTACTGGTGGCAAGTTAATCATCTTGGTCAATCACATGTACAATGCGCGTTGCTAAGCCAAGACTCGACTCAACTTAAGCTAATCACAAACTAACAAAAATATAAAATAAAAGGAATCGGGATGTTAGTCCGTATGTTTTTCTCTTTCTTTTTCTATTTTTTTTCGTTTTTCTTGATTTTTCAATTTTATTTTTTATTTTTATTTTCATTTTTATCTTTTTTGCATACATTCTTGCCCTACCATCCAAAATAATACATCATAGGGAATTTACATTCCCCTTACACTTGAACTTTTACATACTTTACATTTAACTATTCTAATAACTCGAATTAAGATAATTAAAACACTTAGAGCACTTTAAAACATTTACGCACATATGAGGGTAATAATTGATGTTCTTCCCCATTACTCCATAACACTAGTACTTTATCCATGACTCTCAATCGTCCCAAAACAATATATACAAGATATGACTTGACTTAGCAACTATGTAATTAATTAGATAATTAACAAAGGGTTTAAACATGTAACAATAATGCACTAAAAATGAGTGCATATAAGGAAGGCTAAGGCGATTTGGGTGTACATTTGAGGGTGGATTGTAAACAAATTATTTCTTTAAGTAAAACACTTAAAGTTAGAAACGAAAAAGATAGGTTCTGAGGGGTGTACTAGGGGTATCGTGTACTAAAAATGAGTACATCACAAAGGTGTGGGAAAATTACTTGACCAATGCCTCTTATCCTGTATTAAATCCTAACTACACGAATGTAGTTGATGCGCGGGAATCGCAACAGGCTTTACCTCTCGAGGGATCTCAAGAAGCTTACAACCCCCACTAGGCAGTGTACCTGATCGTTGTAGTATAGTATAGTGACAAGTACCGGGGGATTGATCGTTCAGCTTAGGAATAGTGTCGCTAGGATTAGAAAGCCTAATTACTAGTTCTAAAGGTGAGGGATGATTATTTTTGTATTTTTATATTTTATGGAAAGCAATTAAAATCTCGGGGTTTGAAGGAGTGGGCGGAATTAGTTGCTATTCAACTAACCCAATACTAAGATGCAATCAAAATAAAATACTAAAAATTAAGATAAGCTAAATTATATTAAGGTTGTGAGCAGTAATTGGAGAAAATGTGTTTACTTAGATTTCACTACTCCCTAGATATCTTTTACACGTTAATTACTTGTTATAATTGCATGGATGACGGATCATATTCCTTAATACCATTCATGGGGTGGCATACATAACTCCCCAATTCTATGAGCTCTTATCTCCTCCTACACCATGCCCAGCACAACTATAGGGATTGTAAACAGTGGCTCATGCATTAAATACAACCAATAAAGACCTAGTACGCCTCGATTCATGTTTCTTAAGACGTTCAAGCATGTCACCATTTGGAGATCTGCCAGTTTTCTTAAGCCTAACATATAAATCATTCATCCAAGAACAAGAATAAACAAGTAATCAACACATAATCAATATCTAGGTTTCATTAGATCTAAGCAAACACAAAAGAGATCTAGCCTAGCATGATAGAATTAAGACAAGAACATGATATAGACAACCAACACATAGACATATTGATTGAATTAGAAGAACACTTATCTTGATTAATCATGCAAGGTATCAAGGGGTTGGAACCCTTGAAAAACCTGTAAAGTTACACCAAAATCGTCTTTAGGGTTTCTCCCAAAACTCCTCTCTTTAATGTGAAAAACTAGAAAACTATATATAAGAAAATCGGGATGACGGCGTCAAGAACAAGGGTGTGACGCCGTCATCTCGCCGCCAAATACTTCCTCGGACGGCCTTGATCTACTTCTGACGCCGTCAAGGCCTAGGCCGTCACACAAATTACTCTTGACGCCCTGTGTGTGACGCCGTCATCAACTACGGATTTTTCTTGGGGTTTTGACGCCGTCAGGAAAACTCTTGACGCCTTCATCAACTACGGATTTTTATTATTGAGGTTTGACGCCGTCAGGGAATTACTCTTGACGCCGTCACCTACTGTTCCCAGCATGGAAAATTGAGACTTTGCCGTTTTCTTCACTTTTATGCTCCGAAAACGTCCAAAATGGCTTCTTTTCCAGAATTCACTCTCCAAGTACCTAAAATCACAAAAGAAACGATTAAGGGCAATATTTGATCAAATAAATTCGGATTCGGGCTTAAATGACCCCCTAAAAACGGATCATTTTTCGCCTCATCAGTAGTCTCACAAGCGATCTCGGGATGAATCACTAACGCAAGTTCTAGAATCTAAGTACTACCGGTACACTCACAAGCAATAAAGATAAATGCTTTTTTCTAAAGATCTAGGGGCGAACCTCACATATTTGGGGAGGAAAATTTTGAGTGGTATAGTTTTTGTGCTATTCATGTAACTCCTATTCATGAAACGCTTATTAAGACTAAAGTTTCACTCCTATCTGTTGTAAAAAAATTTAAATTTGGTGCTAACAAAAACATAAAATGAAAAATAACAAAAACATAAAATGAACATAGAATAAAAAGGGATGGTAGTCCGTATGTTTTTTCTCTTTTTCCTTTTTTTTTTCTATTTTTTTTTTCTTTTTCTTGATTTTTTTTTCGATTTTTTTTTTTTTTTTTTTTTTTTTTTTTGTGCATACACTCTTACCCTACCATCCAAAATAATACATCATAGGGGATGGGAATTCCACTTACACTTGAATCTTTACATACTTTACATTAACTAAACTAATGACTCGAATTAAGAAAATCAAAACACTTGGAGCACTTTTAAGATTAACGTACATATGGGGGTAATAAATGATGTTCTTCCCCATTACTCCATAAAATAAGTACTTACCCATGAGTCCCAATCGTCCCAAAACAATATGTACAAGGATATGACTCGACTTAGCAACCATGTAATCAATTAAAAAGTTAACTTAGGGTTTAACAAATAACAATAATGCACTAAAAATGAGCGCATGCACGGAAGGCTAAGGCGATTTGGGTGTACATTTAAGTGGGGTGTAACAAATTCTTCCTTTAAGTAAAATCCTTAAAGTTAGAAACGAAAAGATAGGCTCGGAGGGGTGTACTAGGGGTATCGTGTACTAAAAATGAGTACAACGCTAAGGGTGTGGAAAAATTAGTTGACTTAACTAGCCAAATAATATGACTTAAATGGTCAAGTAATTATGATACGGGTTTAAAACAAGGGTGATCCTAATGCCTCTTATGATGTAGTAAATCCTACCACACGAATGTAGTCTCACTAGCGGTTTCGGGATACATCACTAACGCAAGTTCTAGAATCTAAATGCTACCGGTACACTCATAAGCACTAATAATGAATGCTTTTCCTATCAAATCTAAAGGCGAACCTCACATATTTGGGTGGAAAAATTTTCTGAACATACGGTTATGTGCTAGTCATACAATCTCCTGTCTATGAGACGCTTGCTATGGCTAAAGTTTCACTCCTAAATGTTGTAAAAAATTTTAAATTTGGCGCTAAAATTGAACTAACAAGTATTTCTCATAATTTTATTACACATCTACTATCAAACAAAACAAACTCAAGCGAAAGTGCATATGTAAGGTATCATCTTTTTACCCTCCCCTTACACTTAAGATGAACATTGTCCCCAATGTTCAAGTAAAGAATGTAAAAGTGAAAAAGTAAAGAGAATGAAATCAAATACTCCCCTGATTCGCTCGGTATGGATTATAAGAACACTTATTTTGATTAATCATGCAACGTATCAAGGGGTTGGAACCCTTGAAAAACCTGTAAAGTTACACCAAAATCGTCTTTAGGGTTTCTCCCAAAACTCCTTTTTTCAATGTGAAAAACTAGAAAACTATATATAGGAAAATCGGGATGACGGCGTCAAGAACAAAGGTGTGACGCCGTCATCTCGCCGCCAAATACTTCCTCGAACGGCCTTGATCTACTTCTGACGCCGTCAAGGCCTAGGCCGTCACACAATTTACTCTTGACGCCCTGTGTGTGACGCCGTCATCAACTACGGATTTTAATTCTTGGGGTTTTGACGCCGTCAGGAAAACTCTTGACGCCTTCATCAACTACGGATTTTTATTATTGAGGTTTCACGCCGTCAGAGGTTTACTCTTGACGCCGTCACCTACTGTTCCCAGCATGGAAAATTGAGACTTTGCCGTTTTCTTCACTTTTATGCTCCAAAAACGTCCAAAATGGCTTCTTTTCCAGAATTCACTCTCCAAGTACCTAAAATCACAAAAGGAACGATTTAGGGTAATATTTGATCAAATAAATTCGGATTCGGGCTTAAATGACACCCTAAAAACGGATCATTTTTCGCCTCATCATATACCCTTACACTTGAGATTTGCTTGTCCTCAAGCAAATGTGCTTTTATTCTACTCAAAAGACAAGTTAGGGGTCATTTAACACTAATATAAAAGTAATTACAACAAATAATCGTTCCACTAAAGACCAATAGACAAGCACGGAGGTCATACACAAGCACCTCACAAATAGTGTTTAGATACTCACATCTCTCGGGTGTAATAAAGTGTAAATTACAATATGGAAACGGAAGATATCTCTCACTACCTGTCATAGCAAAATAGATTACCATATGCTTGGGAAAGGATCAAACCTCCACCACATAGCGTAAGCACCTAGGATAAACTATCAAAGAGGTCTTTTAAAGGGTTGTAACGTTAGGTATAAGGATATGAATTACACGGTTTTGTTGGATAAAGGAAGTTTTACTGGTGGTGAGTTAACAATCTTGGTTAATTACATGTACAATATGGCGTTGCTAAGCCAAGACTAGACTCGACTTAAACTAATAAATGAAAAATAACAAAAAACATAAAATGAACATAGAATAAAAAGGGATGGTAGTCCGTATGTTTTTTCTCTTTTCCTTTTTCTATTTTTTTTTCTTTTTTCTTGATTTTTCAATTTTTATTTTTTTATTTTTTTTTTTTATTTTTTTTATTTGCATACACTCTTACCCTACCATCCAAAATAATACATCACAGGGAATGAACATTTCCCTTACACCTGAATCTTTACATACTTTACATTAAACTAATCTAATGACTCGAATCAAGAAAATCAAAACACTTGGAGCACTTTTAAGATTAACGCACATATGGGGGTAATAAATGATGTTCTTCCCCATTACTCCATAAAATAAGTACTTACCCATGAGTCCCAATCGTCCCAAAACAATATGTACAAGGATATGACTCGACTTAGCAACCATGTAATCAATTAGAAAGTTAACTTAGGGTTTAACAAATAACAATAATGCACTAAAAATGAGCACATACACGGAAGGCTAAGGCGATTTGGTTGTACATTTAAGTGGGGTGTAACAAATTCTTCCTTTAAGTAAAATGCTTAAAGTTAGAAACGAAAAGATAGGCTCGGAGGGGTGTACTAGGGGTTTCGTGTACTAAAAATGAGTACAACGCTAAGGGTGTGGGAAAAATTAGTTGACTTAACTAGCCAAATAATATGACTTAAATGGTCAAGTAATTATGATACGGGTTTAAAACAAGGGTGATCCTAATGCCTCTTATGATGTAGTAAATCCTACCACACGAATGTAGTCTCACTAGCGGTCTCGGGAAGCATCACTAACGCAAGTTCTAGAATCTAAATGCTACCGGTACACTCATAAGCACTAATAATGAATGCTTTTCCTATCAAATCTAAAGGCGAACCTCACATATTTGGGTGGAAAATTTTTCTGAACATACGGTTATGTGCTAGTCATACAATCTCCTATCCATGAGACGCTTGCTATGGCTAAAGTTTCACTCCTAAATGTTGTAAAAAAATTTTAAATTTGGCGCTAAAATTGCACTAACAAGTATTTCTCATAGTTTTATTACACATCTACTATCAAACAAAACAAACTCAAGCGAAAGTGCATATGTAAGGTATCATCTTTTTACCCTCCCCTTACACTTAAGATGAACATTGTCCCCAATGTTCAAGTAAAGAATGTAAAAGTGAATAAGTAAAGAGAATGAAATCAAATACTCCCCTGATTCTCTCGATATGGATTATAGGTTGGCCAGATTAGATCTTCCTCCAAGAAAATGAACAATCAAAGCTTCCCTTCCAGAATATAAATCATCTCCTTGTCGAACATAACCTGTAAATCCTGACAAAAATAGACAAGACAACCTCGCGTAAAATCGGCGGAATCCTATATAAGTTACTAAATCCTAGAAAACAAAGTAAGATATAATGCTTGTGGAATGAAGTTTGCAGATTTCCTGGAGATTATAAAACTTAATAATTCACAAAAAACCATAAGACTCCGTTAGAAAAACAAAACCGGTAAAATTTCCAGATTTTAACTCCTGACGCCGTCAAGAGTAAAACTCTGACGCCGTCAGAATGGACCTGCAGAAATTCTTATGTTAAGTTTCCGGAAAATTTCTGGAAAAACTTGGTCCTACTTCCTGGAAAATCCTGCAAAACTTCATTATGACTCAATACAAGCATTTGACTCTAACAAATACGAATATACATGTTCATTTAATATTGTGGAGAATCATGATCGGTTTGTTTCTTAAAAACATATTTGGGGTTTCCCCTTACACTTATCTTTTGCAAAAATACTTCTAGATGGAGTTAAGACTAGGCTAAACAACAAAGTAAAGTATTTCCACTTTTTAATTGAGAAACATGATCTACCAACAATGAAAACTAAACATGCATACGGAAGCAAATAACAATCAAACAAATAAAATCAAACAAAACATGGGTTGCAAAGATTAACCAACAATAAAATTAAAAGTCGAACATGCATAATGATTGTTAAAAGAAAAAGATAAAAAGTGTCCAAAGCCAACAGAGGCTGAATCCTAAACTATTACAAGCCCAAATGTTTCAAATCATACAACCGAGAATAAATTGTTCAAGAATCACAGATATCAAAACGAATCACTGAGGGGGAGGACCAAAGCGGTAATCATAGCCAGGTGGGAGGTGTCCAGTATACCCATAGGGAGGATAGTCCTGCTCGCGCCCAGGGAATGGGTCAATCTGCAGATGGGGCTCGATGTGATCACGGGTCGAAAGATGCTGCATCTGGCGGACTGTGTGCTCATACATCCAGTCAAATCTCTGGTCAGTGGTGGTTCTCCAAGCATCCACCTGACCCATCCAAGCCCCCTGATGCGCTTGCCAATCTCCTCGGCCCATGTGCCGGTAGTAGTCAGCAGTCCCCTCCTCATACCCAGCAAACTGATGCTGCTGGGGCATTCCCTCATCATCATCATCATCATCCTCACCAGCAGGCCCTGCTGCCACGTACCAGGTGTAGGACCCATCCACCATCTGCATCAAGATGTTCATCTGCCTGAAGGATTTAGCCTTCACCACCCTACAGCCCCCGCAGTCGCTCAAATACCCCATGATTGCAGGAGTAAGAAGACCATAGGAGCGAGCCAACCGGGTCACAAACATCCCTCCATACACCCTATCTATATCCCTATCACCTACACTGGTCCTCAAATAACTGGCCACCCAAAATGGGATGTTCCAGTAAACATCCTCTGAAAAGATAGTATACAGGTAGAACAGATCAGACGCGGTGACACGGTGAGTAGTGCCATGACGTGCAGACAGGCTGTATGTGATACACCTGTGAGCCAACCTAACAATGGGGTCCCTGATCGATGCAGCCCCAGTAGTCGAGGTGTAAACCCCATCCCCTATGGTCGGCCAAAAAGTGATACACCTCATCTCACTCCTCTGAGTCTCTCCATGTAGGGCTGAGCAAACGGACCGGCCGGACCGGACCGACCGACAAAACCGACCGGACCGAGACCGACCGGATCGGACCGACCACATTCGGTCCGGTCCTCGGTCTAAGCTTTTTGCCAAATTCGGTCTCGGTCCGGTCGGTCCGGTCCGGACCGACCAAAAACCCGAAAAAACTTGCCTAATTGGACCGGACCGACCGAAGACCGACCGGACCGAGACCGGACCGACCATATTCGGTCCGGTCTCGGACTACGGTTTTCCGGTTCTCGGTCCTCGGTCCGGTCCGGTCTTGGTCGGTCCGGTCCGGTTTTCGCCCGATGCTCAGCCCTATCTCCATGTAACAACCTCTGCAGAAAAGTCCCATCAACCTCCTCAATAGTATATAACCCAAGCCTCCAACCAAACTCAGCCACTGAACATGACCGCAACTCTCCCCCTAGCCTAAAATACACAGTGGTGCCCCCCATATCTGTCCTAGCCTCAGCCTGATCAAAACGGAAAGTGGCAAAGAATTCCCTTACCAACTCACTATAAACAATCTTCCTCATTCTAAACATCCTCTCCCATTGAGGACCAGCGAACCCATCAGTGTTAATCCTTCTCAGAAATGCAGCCTCAAGACCTTGGGATCTAAGAAGATCCCAATCAATAACAGAACCAGCTAGGGCTGAGAAAACGGACCGGCCGGACCGGACCGACCGACAAAACCGACCGGACCGAACCGACCACATTCGGTCCGGTCCTCGGTCTAAGCTTTTTGCCAAATTCGGTCTCGATCCGGTCGGTCCGGTCCGGTCCGGTCCGGACCGACCAAAAACCCGAAAAAACTTGCCTAATTGGACCGGACCGACCGAAGACCGACCGGACCGAGACCGGACCGACCATATTCGGTCCGGTCTTGGTCTATGGTTTTCCGGTTCTCGGTCCTCGGTCCGGTCCGGTCTTGGTCGGTCCGGTCCGGTTTTCGCCCGATGCTCAGCCCTAGAACCAGCGTCAATGTGGTGATTAGCAAGCTCCAAATACTTTGTGGTGGCAGCATCGTTGTCAAATAGACCCCAACTGTGGACCAATTCCCCGTAATTAACTTGTTGGGACCTGGATGAGCTACCTCTGTGTTGTCTTGATCGCTTACTCATTTTCCTGGAGAAAGTTAGAGCGAACGAAAACAATTAGCAGAAGAATTTTTATCGATTTCTGCTGTCAGATACATCTGACGCCGTCAGGATTGGTCCTGACGCCGTCAGACTTAGCAAAAATCCGACTCATGCAAATGCGAGGGAAAAAATCAATTTTCAAACTCTTAACCCATTACCCAAACGCTCCTTTAATCAGGAAACAGGGGTGGGGGGGGGGTCAAAGAATCCGAGGCATGATGGGTTTTCTCTAAATTAATGCATGATTCGAGTGAGACAACATCATCAAATGGTAACCCCATGATTACAAATCATCAAATGGATGGTATTATGATTCGTTAATGAAGGGTCGAGAGTGGGGTTTCGGGCGAAAGGGGTTTTTCAAATTGATGGGTCCTAGGGACAATTGATCGAAAAAGGATGAAGAAGAATCACTTACCAAGTGAAGATTGGATGCGGAAGACGTCGAATTGGATGAATGATTTATATGTTAGGAATAGTGTCGCCAGGAAGACGTCGAAAAAGTATAGTGACAAGTACCGGGGGATTGATCGTTCAGCTTAGGAATAGTGTCGCTAGGATTAGAAAGCCTAATTACTAGTTCTAAAGATGAGGGATGATTATTTTTGTATTTTTATATTTTATGAAAAGCAATTAAAATCTCGGGGTTTGAAGGAGTGGGCGGAATTAGTTGCTATTCAACTAACCCAAAACTAAGATGTAATCAAAATAAAATACTAAAAATGAAATTAAACTAATTATACTAAGGTTGTGAGCAGTAATTAGAGAAAATGTGTTTACTTAGATTTCACTACTCCCTAGATATCTTTTACACGTTAATTACATGATATAATTACATGGATGACGGATCATATTCCTTAATACCATTCATGGGGTGGCATACATAACTCCCCAATTCTATGAGCTCTTATCTCCTCCTACACCATGCCCAACACAACTATAGGGATTGTAAACAGTGGCTCATGCATTAAATACAACCAATAAAGACCTAGTACGCCTCGGTTCATGTTTCTTAAGACGTTCAAGCATGTTACCATTTGGAGATCTGCCAGTTTTCTTAAGCCTAACATATAAATCATTCATCCAAGAACAAGAATAAACAAGTAATCAACACATAATCAATATCTAGGTTTCATTAGATCTAAGCAAACACAAAAGAGATCTAGCCTAGCATGATAGAATTAAGACAAGAACATGATATAGACAACCAACACATAGACATATTGATTGAATTAGAAGAACACTTATCTTAATTAATCATGCAAGGTATCAAGGGGTTGGAACCCTTGAAAAACCTGTAAAGTTACACCAAAATCGTCTTTAGGGTTTCTCCCAAAACTCCTTTTTGGCTAGTTAAGTCATATTATTTGGCTAGTTAAGTCAACTAATTTTTCCACACCCTTAGCGTTGTACTCATTTTTAGTACACGATACCCCTAGTACACCCCTCCGAGCCTATCTTTTCGTTTCTAACTTTAAGCATTTTACTTAAAGGAAGAATTTGTTACACCCCACTTAAATGTACACCCAAATCGCCTTAGCCTTCCGTGTATGCGCTCATTTTTAGTGCATTATTGTTATTTGTTAAACCCTAAGTTAACTTTCTAATTGATTACATGGTTGCTAAGTCGAGTCATATCCTTGTACATATTGTTTTGGGACGATTGGGACTCATGGGTAAGTACTTATTTTATGGAGTAATGGGGAAGAACATCATTTATTACCCCCATATGTACGTTAATCTTAAAAGTGCTCCAAGTGTTTTGATTTTCTTAATTCGAGTCATTAGATTAGTTTAATGTAAAGTATGTAAAGATTCAAGTGTAAGGGGAATTCTCATCCCCTATGATGTATTATTTTGGATGGTAAGGTAAGAGTGTATGCACACAAAAAAAATAATAATAAAAAATAAAAAAATAAAAGAAAAAAAAATCGAAAAAAATTCAAGAATAAGAAAAAAAAATAGAAAAAAAGGAAAAAGAGAAAAAACATACGGACTACCATCCCTTTTTATTCTTTGTTCATTTTATGTTTTTGTTATTTTTCATTTATTAGCTTAAGTCGAGTCTAGTCTTGGCTTAGCAACGCCATATTGTACATGTAATTAACTAAGATTGTTAACTCGCCACCAGTAAAACTTCCTTTATCCAACAAAACCGTGTAATTCATATCCTTCTCCTAACGTTACAACCCTTTAAAAGACCTCTTTGATAGTTTATCCTAGGTGCTTACGCCATGTGGTGGAGGTTTGATCCTTTCCCAATCCTATGGTAATCTATTTTGCTATGACAGGTAGTGAGAGATATCTTCCGTTTCCATATTGTAATTTACACTTTATTACACCCGAGAGATGTGAGTATCTAAACACAATTTGTGTGGTGCTTGTGTATGACCTCCGTGCTTGTCTATTGGTCTTTAGTGGAACGTTTATTTGTTGTAATTACTTTTATATTAGTGTTAAATGACCCCTAACTTGTCTTTTGAGTAGAATAAAAGCACATTTGCTTGAGGACAAGCAAATCTCAAGTGTAAGGGTATATGATGAGGCAAAAAATGATCCGTTTTTAGGGTGTCATTTAAGCCCGAATCCGAATTTATTTGATCAAATATTACCCTAAATCGTTCCTTTTGTGATTTTAGGTACTTGGAGAGTGAATTCTGGAAAAGAAGCCATTTTGGACGTTTTTGGAGCATAAAAGTGAAGAAAACGGCAAAGTCTCAATTTTCCATGCTGGGAACAGTAGGTGACGGCGTCAAGAGTAATTCCCTGACGGCGTCAAACCTCAATAATAAAAATCCGTAGTTGATGACGGCGTCACACACAGGGCGTCAAGAGTAAATTGTGTGACGGCCTAGGCCTTGA
This sequence comes from Artemisia argyi, assembly GCA_030686995.1. Classification (NCBI taxonomy): domain Eukaryota; kingdom Viridiplantae; phylum Streptophyta; class Magnoliopsida; order Asterales; family Asteraceae; genus Artemisia; species Artemisia argyi. The sequence goes on along the minus strand of CM060677.1, from coordinate 35,561,039 downwards.
CGGCGTCAGAAGTAGATCAAGGCCGTCCGAGGAAGTATTTGGCGGCGAGATGACGGCGTCACACCCTTGTTCTTGACGCCGTCATCCCGATTTTCCTATATATAGTTTTCTAGTTTTTCACATTAAAAAGAAGAAGTTTTCGGAGAAACCCTAAAGACGATTTTGGTGTAACTTTACAGGTTTTTCAAGGGTTCCAACCCCTTGATACCTTGCATGATTAATCAAGATAAGTGTTCTTCTAATTCAATCAATATGTCTATGTGTTGGTTGTCTATATCATGTTCTTGTCTTAATTCTATCATGCTAGGCTAGATCTCTTTTGTGTTTGCTTAGATCTAATGAATCCTAGATATTGATTATGTATTGATTACTTGTTTATTCTAGTCTTGGATGAATGATTTATATGTTAGGCTGAAGAAAACTGGCAGATCTCCAAATGGTAACATGCTTGAACGTCTTAAGAAACATGAACCGAGGCGTACTAGGTCTTTATTGGTTGTATTTAATGCATGAGCCACTGTTTACAATCCCTATAGTTGTGCTGGGCATGGTGTAGGAGGAGATAAGAGCTCATAGAATTGGGGAGTTATGTATGCCACCCCATGAATGGTATTAAGGAATGCGATCCGTCATCCATGCAATTATAACAAGTAATTAACGTGTAAAAGATATCTAGGGAGTAGTGAAATCTAAGTAAACACATTTTCTCCAATTACTGCTCACCACCTTAGTATAATTAGTTTATTTACATTTTTAGTATTTTATTTTGATTATATCGTAGTTTTGGGTTAGTTGAATAGCAACTAATTCCGCCCACTCTTCTAAAACCCCGAGATTTTAATTGCTTTCCAAAAAATATAAAAATACAAAAATAATCATCCCTCACCTTTAGAACTAGTAATTAGGCTTTCTAATCCTAGCGACACTATTCCTAAGCTGAACAATCAATCCCCTGGTACTTGTCACTATACTATACTATACTACAATAATCATCCCTCGAGAAGCTTACAACCCCCACCAGGCAGTGTACCTGATCGTTGTAGTATAGTATAGTAACAAGTACCGGGGGATTGATCATTCAGCTTAGGAATAGTGTCGCTAGGATTAGAAAGCCTAATTACTAGTTCTAAAGGTGAGGGATGATTATTTTTGTGTTTTTATATTTTATGGAAAGCAATTAAAATCTCGGGGTTTGAGGAGTGGGCGGAATTAGTTGCTAATCAACTAACCCAAAACTAAGATGCAATCAAAATAAAATACTAAAAATGTAAATAAACTAATTATATTAAGGTTGTGAGCAGTAATTGGAGAAAATGTGTTTACTTAGATTTCACTACTCCCTAGATATCTTTTACACGTTAATTACTTGTTATAATTGCATGGATGACGGATCGTATTCCTTAATACCATTCATGGGGTGGCATACATAACTCCCCAATTCTATGAGCTCTTATCTCCTCCTACACCATGCCCAGCACAACTATAGGGATTGTAAACAGTGGCTCATGCATTAAATACAACCAATAAAGACCTAGTACGCCTCGGTTCATGTTTCTTAAGACGTTCAAGCATGTTACCATTTGGAGATCTGCCAGTTTTCTTAAGCCTAACATATAAATCATTCATCCAAGAACAAGAATAAACAAGTAATCAACACATAATCAATATCTAGGTTTCATTAGATCTAAGCAAACACAAAAGAGATCTAGCCTAGCATGATAGAATTAAGACAAGAACATGATATAGACAACCAACACATAGACATATTGATTGAATTAGAAGAACACTTATCTTAATTAATCATGCAAGGTATCAAGGGGTTGGAACCCTTGAAAAACCTGTAAAGTTACACCAAAATCGTCTTTAGGGTTTCTCCAAAAACTTGATGAACATTGGCCAGATTAGATCTTCCTCCAAGAAAATGAACAATCAAAGCTTCCCTTCCAGAATATAAATCATCTCCTTGTCGAACATAACCTGTAAATCCTGACAAAAATAGACAAGACAACCTCGCGTAAAATCAGCGGCATCCTATATAAGTTACTAAATCCTAGAAAAAAAAGTAAGATATAATGCTTGTGGAATGAAGTTTGCAGATTTCCTGGAGATTATAAAACTTAATAATTCACAAAAAACCATAAGACTCCGTTAGAAAAACAAAACCGGTAAAATTTCCAGATTTTAACTCCTGACGCCGTCAATAGTAAACTCCTGACGCCGTCCGAATGGACCTGCAGAAATTCTTATGTTAAGTTTCCGGAAAATTTCTGGAAAAACTTGGTCCTACTTCCTGGAAAATCCTGCAAAACTTCATTATGACTCAATACAAGCATTTGACTCTAACAAATACGAATATACATGCTCATTTATTATTGTGGAGAATCATGATCGGTTTGTTTCTTAAAAACATATTTGGGGTTTCCCCTTACACTTATATTTTGCAAAAATACTTTTAGGTGGAGTTAAGACTAGGCCAAACAACAAAGTAAAGTATTTCCACATTTTAATTGAGAAACATGATCAACCAACAATAAAAACTAAACATGCATACGGAAGCAAATAACAATCAAACAAATAAAATCACACAAAACATGGGTTGCCTCCCAAGAAGCGCTTTTCTTTATTTACGAGTCTTGTAGCTAGACTCAAAGTCATGGGTTATTACGTGATACGGGTGAGTTCCTCATTGAGGACATCTTTGGGATCGAACTTAGGTTTCAACTTTCTATCGGTTTCCTTAGTATGGTACGACCTTTCAAACTTTTCTCCATCCGGATCATACAAGGTCATTCTAATATGCCATGACCCATCACCTTCTTTAGGTGGCCTGTCCCACCTCCATTTACACTTGTCTCCCTCTCTTTTCCATTTATTCCTTTCTATGTTGATGGGCATTACGCTTAATAACTCAATCATCTTCCTAAAGACTAACGGGTCCTCAAAGGGGTCTAGCTCTTCATCTCTAGCTATGAGTTGTTCTACCGAATGTGTCTTTTCTACGAAATCTTTCTCTAGATAAAATGGGCATTGAGGTCCTATGAAGTTCCTTTCTATCCAAGGTCCATATCTAGACGGTCTCCTATTCATCTCTACCCAATGCGGTGTTGGTTCATCATCACAATCATAACTATGCTTCTTAACATCATACACCGACCAAGTATCGCCTTCACCTACCGCCATCTTGGATTCCTTGCAATCTATCATGGCACTAGCGGTTGCTAAAAATCCTCTTCCTACCAATAATGGGCATGTAGTGTCACTAACCATGTCTAGGACGTGAAAATCCGCTAATATAGTTAACCTTCCTACGTGAACAACTACATCCTTAATCATTCCAACCGGGTGGGCAATGCTCCCATCCGCTAGCCCTATCAATACCTCTGTTTCCTCTAACTTTCCTAGCTTAAGAGCGGTGAATAAGGATAAGGGAATCAAGTTGAGGCTTGACCCTAAATCGGCTAGTGTGTCGAAAGCTTCGGATCTTCCTATCTTACAAGGCAAAACAAATATACGCGGATCATCAAGCTTTTTAGGCAACTTGTTTTGAACGAAGGCGGTCCCATTTTTACCTAGCTTATACTTCTCATATTTTTCTAGGAGGGCACTATAGTAAGGAGCACGCGCTAAGACATCAATGACGGGGCGTTCAAGGTGAAGCTCTTTGAATTCATCGTCAAGGTCTTGCGTAAGAGGTGTTTCAACAATGCTTTTGACCGGCTCTATAGTGGGTGTTTTATTTGATTGGTCCTTTTGGGGAACTTGGTTTTGTTTGAAACACGTGCTCGTTGATTTAACCGAGTCGTATTGTGGACACGAAATGGGTGACGAAACTGAGGATATGGAATTAACGGTTAGTTTCGGATTCTTGACCGTGTCGCTCGGGAGTGCTCCCATTTCTCGGTCATTGAGAACTTTCAACAATGCATCAATTCTAGTGGTCATCTCGCTTTGCTTTTGTTTGAAATCGGCTTCAAACTTAGATATGCGAGCTTCTTGAGATGCCATGAACTTTGACATCAATCCTTCAAGATTGTTGGTACTACCATAGTTGTTAGAAGGATTGTTGTTGAAAGTACGGTTAGATGGTGGACCGTTTGGTTGGTAATGATTAGGCGGATTGGAAGAATTGGGTTGATTTTGTTTCCACCTAAGGTTTGGGTGATTTTTCCATGAGGGGTTGTATGAATCACCGTAAGGGTTTGGCTCGGGCTTGAAAGTGTACCACTTATCTCCCGCTTCGTCGGTACGCGTGGATGCGTAGTCCGCAAAAGCTGTTCCGGGGAGTTCCACACAATCACGAGTGTCATGGGGACCACTACATAATTCGCATGAAGAAGTGATTTTGTTCACTTGGCTTGAAGGCTTAGGAGCATCGTAAGATTTCATGAGAAACTTGACTTGGTCCTCAAGTTCCATGATCCTACGGTCGGGAGTGCTAGAATTGTTCGAAGGCAAAGATATTTCCTTGACCGTTTTGTTCAAATCACGGGGATCATTCCAACTTTCGTTGTCATAGAGAGCAAGATCTTCTATGAGTTCCCATGATTGTTCCGCACTAAGATCACGTAGCTTACCACTGGCCGATTAGTCAATGGCTCGCCTCGTGGAGATGTCGATATGGTCATAAAAGATTTGGACTTGGAGCCAAAGATCTATGCCATGATGAGGGACTTTTTGGAGTAAGTCCTTGAAACGAGTCCATGCTTCATAAAGATATTCATTTTGACGTTGTTGGAACATCAAGATGTCATTCCTAAGCTTAGTAGTTCTCCCCGGTGGGAAAAATTGAGCAAGGAAACGAGTGGTGAGATCATCCCATGTGGTGATGGATCCCGCGGGTAAACGCTCAAGCCATTGACTAGCTTGATCCCATAGAGAGAATTGGAATAGACGTAAACGGGTAGTCTCTCTAGTTTCAACACCTAGGTCTATGGAATCTACGATTTTGAGAAAGTCCTTAAGATGTTGGTTTGGATCTTCGGAACGAAGTCCATGGAATGCACATCCGTTTTGCACCAACCGGATGGTGTCGGATCGCAAGGGGGTCACATTGGCTCCGGTGAGCTCAATGGTGTTTCGGTAGCCTTGATGGCTAGGTCGGGAGTACTCTCCTAAGGTTCGGGGCCTAAGGGGTTCTAGTGGTGGGTTTTGTTGTGGTGGGATGACGGGTTCAAAGATGTTACCACCTTCCATGATGTCGGATGGTAAAGAGTTACGAACAAAGGCACGAAGAAATAAGATAGACTAAAGAAGACCTAAAAATAAAAATAAAATCTTACTAGAAAGGAATCTAGCAAGTAGACCTAATAAAAAGAAATCCTAACCTAGACAATAACTATTCCCCGGCAACGGCGCCAAAAACTTGATGTGCGGGAATCGCAACAGGCTTTACCTCTCGAGGGATCTCGAGAAGCTTACAACCCCCACCAGGCAGTGTACCTGATCGTTGTAGTATAGTATAGTGACAAGTACCGGGGGATTGATCGTTCAGCTTAGGAATAGTGTCGCTAGGATTAGAAAGCCTAATTACTAGTTCTAAAGGTGAGGGATGATTATTTTTGTATTTTTATATTTTATGGAAAGCAATTAAAATCTCGGGGTTTGAAGGAGTGGGCGGAATTAGTTGCTATTCAACTAACCCAATACTAAGATGCAATCAAAATAAAATACTAAAAATTAAGATAAGCTAAATTATACTAAGGTTGTGAGCAGTAATTGGAGAAAATGTGTTTACTTAGATTTCACTACTCCCTAGATATCTTTTACACGTTAATTACTTGTTATAATTGCATGGATGACGGATCGTATTCCTTAATACCATTCATGGGGTGGCATACATAACTCTCCAATTCTATGAGCTCTTATCTCCTCCTACACCATGCCCAGCACAACTATAGGGATTGTAAACAGTGGCTCATGCATTAAATACAAGCAATAAAGACCTAGTACGCCTCGGTTCATGTTTCTTAAGACGTTCAAGCATGTTACCATTTGGAGATCTGCCAGTTTTCTTAAGCCTAACATATAAATCATTCATCCAAGAACAAGAATAAACAAGTAATCAACACATAATCAATATCTAAGTTTCATTAGATCTAAGCAAACACAAAAGAGATCTAGCCTAGCATGATAGAATTAAGACAAGAACATGATATAGACAACCAACACATAGACATATTGATTGAATTAGAAGAACACTTATCTTGATTAATCATGCAAGGTATCAAGGGGTTGGAACCCTTGAAAAACCTGTAAAGTTACACCAAAATCGTCTTTAGGGTTTCTCCCAAAACTCCTCTCTTTAATGTGAAAAACTAGAAAACTATATATAAGAAAATCGGGATGACGGCGTCAAGAACAAGGGTGTGACGCCGTCATCTCGTCGCCAAATACTTCCTCGGACGGCCTTGATCTACTTCTGACGCCGTCAAGGCCTAGGCCGTCACACAAATTACTCTTGACGCCCTGTGTGTGACGCCGTCATCAACTACGGATTTTAATTCTTGGGGTTTTGACGCCGTCAGGAAAACTCTTGACGCCTTCATCAACTACGGATTTTTATTATTGAGGTTTGACGCCGTCAGGGAATTACTCTTGACGCCGTCACCTACTGTTCCCAGCATGGAAAATTGAGACTTTGCCGTTTTCTTCACTTTTATGCTCCAAAAACGTCCAAAATGGCTTCTTTTCCAGAATTCACTCTCCAAGTACCTAAAATCACAAAAGGAACAATTTAGGGCAATATTTGATCAAATAAATTTGGATTCGGGCTTAAATGACCCCCTAAAAACGGATCATTTTTCGCCTCATCAGTAGTCTCACAAGCGATCTCGGGATGAATCACTAACGCAAGTTCTAGAATCTAAGTACTACCGGTACACTCACAAGCAATAAAGATAAATGCTTTTTTCTAAAGATCTAGGGGCGAACCTCACATATTTGGGGTGGAAAATTTTGAGTGGTATAGTTTTTGTGCTATTCATATAACTCCTATTCATGAGACGCTTATTAAGACTAAAGTTTCACTCCTATATGCTGTAAAAAAATTTAAATTTGGTGCTAAAATTTCTAACAAATATTTTTTTTTCAATTTTATTACACATCTACTATTAAACAAACAAAAATCAAGCGTAATTGTAATCTCTAAGGTATCTTCATTTACCCCCTTACACTTAAGCCGAACATTGTCTCCAATGTTCAATTAAAAGATGTAAAAGTAAAGAAAACGAAATAATGAAACAAAACTCCCCTGATTCATTCGGTGTTGATAATGTGGTAACATGGTTAGATCCTCCTCCAAGAAAATGAACATAGAAAAGCTTCTCTTCAGAAATGTAAATCATCTTCCTCTCCAATATAACCTGTTAAATATGTGAAAACAAACACGAAAAACCTTGCGTAAAATCGGCGGTAAATTCAATATAAAATTAAGTCCTAGAAAGCAAGTAAAGATATAATGCTTGTCGAATCAATATTTGTATATTCCCGGAGTTTAAAAGTTAAAGATTTTACGAAACTTTACAATTCTGGCAGAAAAACAAAACTTGCAAAATTTTCAGAAAAGTTTCACCGGACGTCGTTAGGTTGAAATGCCTGACGCCGTCAGATTGGTCTGACATAAATTTTATATTTTGTTTCCGGAAAATTTCCAGAAAAACCTATGCCTTAATTCCTGGAATTCCTGCAAAATATTCATTATTACTCGATACAAGCATTTGACTCAAACAAATACTAAGATGCATGTTAATTTAACATTGTTATCGTTCATGTTCAATTCACTACCCGATCCGTAATTTGGTCAAGTGTTTATGGCACGAGGTTGGTGAATGAAAGCTTATGGTCCAACAAGTTGTTTTTTACCTTTTAGGATTGTGTCATGTGTGTGAGTAGCAAGAAAGCATGTAAACTCAATGATGTCGAGCCATATAGAAAAACTTCGAATTAAACTATTTTGTTGTATCATTACGACATTATGTTTAATTTGAATTAATATTTTAAGTTTTGAACTAAGCTGTGATAAGAGTATTTCGTTCAATTAGTATTCTATTTAATTTCATTTACATGAAAAGATAAATCGCAAAATACACCAATATTAGATATTAGGGTGGCAACGGTGGTAGCGGTGGCGATGGTGGTGGCGGTGGTGGTGAAGAGGTTAAAAAAGATATATGTTTGTGTTAATGTGTGAAAGTAGACGTGTGTGTTTTTAATGTGTGTTATTAGGGTGTTTGGGCAAGAAAACTTAAAAGAACAAAATTGCCAATACATTTAATGATGTTTTTAATGAGCGTTAGGATTTTAAACTGTGAAAGAGGGAAAAACGTGATGCTAGAGACTATTGGTGCATAATCTCAGATCTGAGAATTATATATGCAATCCACACAGACCTTGAGGATCAACAGTGTAGTTTACCCGATATATAGACATTCAAGGTTTCAAAATATATAAGTTATTAGATCAGAAGTTTATTACTCCGTATTGATTAACTGCTTAACTTTTACGCGTTTTGCGAGTCATATACTTAATATATCATTAAAAAGGTTTTATCCAACTAAACAATTATGCATATCAGTAGAATCAAATCGGTGACGCACATGCCAAATTATCATATATCCCTTGGTTACCAAGAAAGGTGTTCTTGGATCAGGAACTTAATTAAATACTAGGTTTTATTAGTGATAAAGATAATCCCCATGATCATGCAAAGTGTTTATTTATTACCAATAAACTTAGTGTTACAACTGTCATTGCATGTGTAACAATCATTGAACCATGGATTGGCTTTTCTAAAATGTTAAATTATTTCTCTAATCCTCTCTTCTCCCTGCATCATCATGAATTTGCAACGCGTAGAAGTATGGATAAAGGTTTTCTGAATATCATTTTGGTAAAAATGTAATGTAATGTTTGATCAAATAGTAGAAATTTGATAAACCATATCAAAGAATTGAAGACACATCATTATAACAAAAATGTTTTCGCACACGGTTTTTTCTTTAACGTTTTCAGATATTGTGTAAAATAATAAACTTTTTTCATAAATGTATACAAGTGAGTTACATTTATAAGTGTGATTAATAAAGTAAATGAGTAAAATATGCATATGCTTGTGTGAACAAATGTTCACACTTATTTATACTAATTATAAAGAGTTTATTTAAAATATTAATGATTAATTGCTTGAAAATGTATCATACTTATCATTTTTTGTTATTGTGTATATCAATATATATATATATATATATATATATATATATATATATATATATATATATATATATATATATATATATATTGGTATACTGAACTTTAAAATTTAATTATTGTGTGTATTTTTTGACCATTTTACCCATACTAATTTCAAATTTTGAAAGGTAAAATGGTTATTTTACATGACTAAATAGTCAATAAATACATATAATAATCGAAATTTGAAAGTTCAATACACACAATAATAAAAAATATAGTTCAATACATAAGATAAAAAAAAGTGACAAGTATAATACATTTTCAAGTAATTTACCCAAATATTAAAACTTAAAAATGCTTAAAAATGGTAAAGTGAATTACCTAAATTACTCCTTAGATAGAAGCAGGAGTGGGGTTTATCCCCTAAGGAGAAAGGTTCGAGTCTTGCATACTGCCCAATTGGATGTCACTGTGGGATCGGATCACTAACTACTAACTCGCCGTTCCAACAAAAATAATAATAATAATAATAATAATAATAATAATAATAAAATAATAATAATCCTTAATTAATCTTTAGTCACATTGAACGTATATTCAAGATTTGTTCATACACGAGGTGGATCACCCGCGCGTTGTTGCGGGGTGAGTTGCTAAAGAAAGTTTAGCAAGTGTTGCAATCACGGGTCGGTTCAAATTCTAGAAGTCTTTGTTGTTACTATGTAACGCTAATTTTAAAAAAATTTGAAATTTATTATAATATGAAATAGCAACCAAGTCACAACTCATGTCATCTCGTCTCATTTTTTTTATTTGACATTGCAATATCATTCCCTGCAATATGCAAAATTCAAAGGAAAAAATGAATATTTGCACGAAAATAGTCGACCTTATACGTAAGCTAGCACAAAAAAGAGCGGTGAACATTTGCCACATCAAAAGGGTGCACGGTTGCGACCCACCCTCCATTTTATGATTTTTATCTCACTTTGTATATCCAAGAAGAAATTTAAAAAACTATTCTCAAAAACAAAAATATACAAAATTCCACGTTCTAACAACACAAACACACTGAGTCAACTCACATAACTGGTTTACACAGATGTATACATTTGGTTTCAGTTGGTGTTCTTTCGTATTCCTTGATGGTACTTTCTCCTATAACTTAGACACCAATTAAGTAACCTACCAGAAAACTAACTGACCAAATTTGTGAAAAAGAAATGAATTCATGAAGCACCTCAACAATCGACACGACTCCACCTTCGTTGGCGCCAACAACCTTCACAGATATGTGGAAAAGATAATAAAGTATTTACATTGGATAGTGTATATATAAGAAAAAAGTACATTAAATAGATGAGATTATGGTGCATGTTTCAAGAGAAAGCTCTCTAGTTCTACTGAAATCTAAATAAAATAGTATAGTATGATGTTGTTGAGAATGAGCTAATGCTAGAATCCAGTGTCGAAAGACCAATACTATTGAAAACAAAACCAAGATGTATATGGTATAACAAAAATCATAAATCGTATACTATTCTTTTGTTGACATGTAATTCGGAATGTGTAATAATTGTTGTTAATTTTACGATTTTTCATAAATGTACCTTTGGCATTGCTGGAAAAGTTATTCTTGAAACCTCTGTTGCCAAAATAGTTATGATGTTGAGCCTTTTTTGCGGTTGTCTTCTCTGATGATAGTCGAAGGCTGCATTTGTTAGGAAGGTTTTTAGCCTTCTCCCTCAGCTGTCGAATCTTCTACCCACTGAGCAGTCCACCTTGTCGGGCTTTTCCACATTGGCACTACTGATCGACACTGTTAAGCTCTTAGCAGTGGTTATAACTGTGGTGAATGCGAGTGCAAGAACTATTTGCTTTGCCACTGTGAGAAGATGATGTGTTTTGTGAATTGATCTGTAATTAATTAATTTTTAAAAGAAAAGCGGGTGAAATATTTCATTAACGGAAAAGGAAGAACTGAAGGAATAACAAACTTACCGTCAAATTGGGTGCTAAAAGACCTTGCATTCCTGAGCCTACAGAATGTACTTCAGCAACACCATCACATCCACCAACTACGGGCAGCGCTGGCCTCACTTACCACCAAGTACATACCTACAACAGCATGCAAAACACAAACACACACACATTTTAACGTTCAATTTTTACATTTTACTTCTTTGGTAACACTAAAGCTGGGCAACATATAACTACCATGGTTATGCTGTTTCACGACATGACATCGCTCATGTGTTACTTCGGTTCCAAAGATTATTGGTATCGCAATGATGAAGATGGAATTGGTGGTCCGTTAAATCATTTTCAGACAATGGTTTGTTTCTTTCAGTATTCAGACACAAAGATGGACCTGCATAAGATTGTATGTTGTTAAGTGAAGTAAAAAAAAGGTCTATAAACCATATGCAAAAATGTTGGTCCCTTTTACTTGGTTATCAGTAACTAAGAAGCTAAAGTAACCAAGTTGTATGACTTAAAACAAAGATGTATAAAATGATTAACAATAAAGAAACTTAAAGATAAGAGACAATATTTTCCAACGTTTAATTCTTTATTAGAAGTTAATAAAAAAGAATCGTACCCAAGTGTTTGCAGAATAACACTTGGGATTGAAAACGACAAGTATTGTATGGACTCCTCACTAAACTCAATCTATGTTGAGTGACAACTTAAATTACCCACTGAGCTATCTCAGGGGCTTGCGTTGTTCTTTGGAGGAGTAAAGTGGTTTGTGAATGCTTTGCATTAATTGCACAAACTTGTCAACTTTTACTCCTCACATATGCTTCCTATTTATACACAAGTATAGAACAACAATTTATACATTGGACATAAAGCTTCCTTAACAATATCTTGAAAGATATTATTCTTCTGGCAAGGAACCTTCATTGAGTTAAGTCCAAATGGCACTTTCTGATGACAGACTGGTTTTAACCATTTTGGGAAAGTTTGACATTAAAGTGATAAAGCACTTTAATAAAGCAGCTCAGACTTTCCCGCCCAGTCCCGCCAAAACTTCAGTCTTCTTGTCATTAGTCTTCAGTACTATGAAGTTGTTGAGGAGTCATGGTGTTCAGTGAGTTATTGTCATCCTCACTGAACCCATCACCTTCTTCTTGGCTTAGATCACACTTCACTGAGTTCTGCCTCACTGAATGGAGAACCTTTCTTCTTAGGCTCGGTCTTAGCATCCTGAAGGTGACTCACTGAGTTACTGTTCACTCAGTGACTTGTTTACACTTAGGGGATTTTACGTTCAACTCCTTGTTAGAGAAAGATTGGGAATTCAGTGACCCAACAATCTCCCCCTATTTGAACATACAAATAGCCTAAGTGTTACTTGATTTAGCATGAGTTGTCAGGGTACTTCTACTCTTGCTGAATGTTTGTTGTAATTGTAAGTAGGACATAATTTTTTAAACAAAACATCAGTTTATTCATAGCTATTACATTATCCTACAAATTACAAACAAAATAAAGATAGTTGTTGCAGATCAGATGTTCAGTTGATAGCCAAGTCCCTCAATCTTAGCTTTCTTTGATCTCAGCAGGTGTTTCTCAGGATGCTTCTCAATCATAGCCCTATGGTCCTGACAGAACCTTTGGTTTTCACCACTTTGTATAGGAGAAGCCAACATCAGGTATATTAACATTGCCTTGACCCCTGCCCTGTCCATATCGGACCATCTTTGGAAAGCAGGGTTTCCATATTCATCCATGAAGCATAGACCTCTTTCAGGGTGTTCAAGCACAACGTTTTTCACGAAGGTGATTCCTTCAGGAACGGACCTATCACAATCCAATCCTGGGACCTTGATCTCAGGCTCGGATTCAATGTGCTTCCTTTTTCTCCTGGTGGATTTTGATGAAGCAGTACCTGTTGTTGGAGCAGGAAAAAAGGAGGGAATATTGAGGACTTCAGGCATTGCTCTCAGTCTGTCATACCTTTCCTTCAGTGACTTGAGAAGGTCATGTACGACAACATTGTTTTTCTTGGCAATGATGGGACGGAGTTCATCAAGTTCAGTAATCCCAAAGTCAGCAAATCTGAATGGGTTATGAATGTCAATGATTCTTTTATCAGCCCCCCTGAAGACAGTGACCATTGCGGGTTTGTTTTTCCTGTGGATTTTAATGTCAGTGATGGTTTCAGGCTTCAACCTTTCCTTCATCACCCAATGATATCTTTCAACCCAGGTCTTTCTGATTTGAGCATCCCTTTTCAGCTTTGCTTCCCTTTCCCTTTTAAGAGCATTCATCTGTTCTTCCTGAGCCTTTTTAAAGGCTGCACTAGCTTGCTCAGTAGCTAGTACCTCAGTATCCAGACCAATCTTTTCAGCCTCCTCATGAACAACCTGTATCAGTTCAGGCTTGCTCAATCTCTCTTCTTCAGCTGCCTTTGCCACTTTCTCAACTCTTTCCATATAGTCTTTTATTTGGTCATGGGTGAGTTGATAGATTTTTCCATTTATTTCATACGGGACCCTGATAGGTTCATCAGGGTCAAATCTGACAATTGTGGAGGCAGGCTGGAGTATAATTTCAAGTTCTGAGGTGGTGGCAATACTTTTTCCTCTGTCCTGAATGAGAATGGAGGAGACTGGTTCCTTTTGTGGTGGAACTTCGGTGATCGGTGTGGCTTCAATGACATACTCCCCCTCAGTGTGAGAGGGCTGTCCAGCTTCTTGTTCATCAGTAATAGGGGTTTCAGGAACATTCTCCCCCTCAACAATTGTCGGAGCTGCAGTGATGGCAAGTGTTGGAGTTACTGAAGACGAAGTAGAGGTACCCTTGAAGACTTGAAACATCTCCGTCATCATTGACTTGATTTCCGCAGTATCCTGATGGATGATAGATACCTTGGAATCAAGTGCGGCCTGAGAGCTTTCAAGGGCAGTCATTTTGGATCCCATGGTCCATGACAGAGAAGTGGACTTCATGGAGTGAGCTGTCACTGATGCTTCCAACTGTGTGAAGGAAGACTTGAGGGACTCCACCGTGGAGCTGAGATTCTAAACATTGGAACCCTTTATCAAACCAAGTAACTCAGTAAGAGCTGCCGTGTTGACTTGGTATATCTCAGATGTCTGAAGTATTTTCTTGGTGAGCTCAGGATCATCTTTGACTAATTCTTGAACTGACTTAACCCCTGTAGCCAGCTCTTTTAGGGATTCCAAAAATTGATTGATGTGAGAAGCCATTTGTGTCAGGGAGTGAGAGACAGTGGAATTTTTCTCCCTGACATCATCATTGTATTCTTCAACAGCATCTTTGAGGAGGTGATAGTGGACTGCTTACTCAGTATGCATGTCAAACACCTCTTCAGTGACCCCCCTGTACAAAACATTAGTCATTTTCTTGATGAATCTTTTGAAGGCTTTTTCAGTGAGAGGAGTTTGAGCGTCTTCTGAGGTTTCCGGCTCGAAATGTGTTTCATCTTCATCATGTTTAGAGGTTTGAGGAGACTGAGTAACAGGTTCAGGGACTGTCTCCTCAACCTCCATATCATCTCCGGCCGTGAAGACTTCCTCGTCACTGTTAAATTCATTATCAGAAAATTAGACAGCCTGAGCATCTGCCAGGGAGGTAATCTGCAACAAGTGGAGGTTATCCGGCTCCTCTTCATAAGAAGATTTGCCTTTGTTTTGGCCAGGTCCTGACCCCTCAAATCCGGTAGGTTGGGTTTTACCTACCTGGTCTTTAAGGCCAGTTCCCAAGTAATGCGCACCTCCGGGAGTGGTTATGGGTTCCATATCAGCGGGTGGTTTATATCCCTCTGAATCTTTGTCCCCCGTGACCCCTTCAGACACTGATGAGTTTTTCTCAATGTCATCCTGAGGAGTCGTGAATGTTGTATCCCTATCAGCGGGTTGTATGTTTCCCTCTGAGTCTTTGGGATGAGTTTTTGTGCCCTCATACAAAAGCGTTGTTTTGCGAATGTCCTCATCAGGCACTTGAGTGGTTATGTCCCCCTTTCCAACAGGCTTGTTCTGGCCTGTCGAAGATTTAGGAACGTTAAATCCCTGATGCTTGGGTTGTGATTTACCCGAGCCTTTGGCAGGATGTGAATGTTTGTGGACCCCCTTCTCAGTGGAGTAGTGCTGCCCCACCGAGGATTTAGGATCCCTTACTCCCTGAGACTCTGGTTGTGATTTGCCAGAGCCTTTAGCAGGATGTGAAGGTTTGGTTTGTTTCGGCTCAACTGTCTTGTTTATGACAGTAGAGTCTTTGGAAACGGGTATGCCCGAGGACACTGAGTGTGATGTCTCAGTTCCCTCCGATGGCTTTGTTGCAGGCCTAGTGACTGGGTTATTATTCTCAGGGTGTCCGCAGTCAAGGGTGATATTTCATGCCCCTTTTTGGTAGCCTTAGGGTCAGAGGTCTCAGTGTCGAGTGACTTGGGTTGAGCCACCTTCCTGGACCCCTGTCCCTTCTTCCTCTTCACCTTTTTGGTGGGAGAGGGAACTGGTGATATTATATTGTCACCCTGCATAGCAGTACGCATATATTGGGTCAGGGTGACTGGTGTAACCTCTAGAGGGTCACGAGAGTAATTAGCCTTGTGTAACATTTCAGGCTCAAAACCTACTGCTTCAGGCTTTGCATACTCAGACCCAAGCAAGTCTTGTAGGGCACAGGAAATGAATCTAGGGTATGACATGAGTTTTTGCCTAGACTTCCCCCTAACTTTGCTATGAGGTCCTTGAAGATTAATTCTCCAAGGTCAATGAATCTACCCTCAATGAGACTGAACAATATCATTGCTTGAGTATTGTTCAATTGCTCAGTAGAGGATTTATTTCCCTAGAGGACCTGAATGACGAAGGTCATTATTATCCTCCAGGGAGCTGGGAACCAGGTCTTGATGATTGGGGCTTTGGATAGTAGGGCCCCAGGTGACACTTCAGGGTGAAGTTTGTCATAAGGCCCTAGCGTCAGTAAGACCTCCTTCACATCTTTATCAGATGGTGGGGCAATGAAGGTCTGGGTGTAATCAAGCCCAGTGGCTTTGACAAAAGTTTTATAGTCAAGAGTTAGGGACTTAGTTCCATTCTTGACTGTAAACTTTATTTTGGCCTCTTTTGGCGCATCAGGGCTTTCAACCACTGCTGTGCACCAAAATTCCCTCAAATATTCAGGGTAGATGACTGAGGGGGTTTTTGTGAATGCGGTGGTCAGAAAGCAGTTCTGAAGGAACTTCACCACTTCCTTGTATTCAGGGAACCCTTCAGGGTAGGCAAAGTTCCCCACCACATTATTCTTGGTAAGGTCTACGCTTTCCATTTGGAAGTCCACATTGGGTGCGTATTTTATGACCTTAAAGGAAGCCATTTGGGTTAGATAAAAGGTCTGTTTTTGAAAAAAATGGTATTAGTGAGGGAAACACACGCAGTTTTGAAAACAATTTGCAAGAGTTTAGTTATGATTTTAAAAGCGTGTGTGTTTTTCCTTTTTTGTGGGGGGATTTATAGTGGGAATTAGGGTAGTGATGTTGCGGATATCAAAAATTTATAAATATTCAACCGAAACGGCATAATAATATAAGTTTGAGATCCGCATTAAATATCACGATTCCCACTACCCCTTTTTCTCTCACCCTTTGGGGTGCCTCTGCAAATAATGCACTTTTGCAGGGAAAAAAAAATCATCACAACTTTTTGTGTGTGAGGGAGCATTAAATGCTCAGTGGTGTTTGGTGAGAAAGATGTGGGGGCCCAAGGAGTGGGTGCCATTTGTGTAAGTGACATATATTCCTATATTTAATAGGATTCAGTTACCTACCTGGGACATTAACTAACTAAATACTTAGAGCATTTAGTTAGGGTATTCAATGCTATTTTTCATCCGGAGCCCCCTGAATGAATTATCATTAAAAAAAATTTCAGGAAGGGGTGTGATCAGGGACCTAGAGAATTTACATCATGTTGGAATACTTTTGATCAGTTCCCTGATTCTATGTCCAACATGCCCAGTTCAGCTTTCAATCTTGTGAAAGTGGGTTCATCCAAAGGTTTAGTGAAGATATGAGCTAGCTGATACTCAGTGGGAATGAAATGTAGTTCAATTTCTCCGTTAGAGATATGGTCCCTTATGAAGTGGTATCTGATGTCAATGTGTTTGGTTCTTTGATGAAGTACTGGATTGTTTGAGATGGCTATCGCACTTGTATTATCACAAAAGATAGCTACCATCTTATACTGAATGCCATAGTCACTCAGTTGGCTCTTCATCCATAGTACATTTGCACACCATCCTGCAGCAGCCATATATTCAGCTTCAGCTGAGGACATGGCCACTGACTGTTGTTTCTTTGTACTCCAACACACAAGTTTTCCACCAAGAAATTGGCAGGATCCTGAAGTACTTTTCCTATCCATGTTACATCCTGCATAGTCAGAGTCAGTGTACCCTTTGAGATCAAATCCTGAACATTTTGGGTAATACAAACCAAGGTTTGGAGTACCCTTTAGGTACCTGATGATTCTCTTGACAGCAGTGAGATGTGATTCTTTAGGGTCAGCCTGGTATCTGGCACACAGGCAGACTGAGAATTGGATATCAGGCCTCGAGGCAAGTAAGTACATCAGGGACCCAATCATTCCTCTATATTGGGTTTGATTCACTGATTTTCCAGTGAGATCAGGGCCAAGGTTGTTTGGAGGAACCATAGGAGTCTTTACTGAAGAGCAGTCAGTGAGCTCATACTTCTTCAGTAGGTTCCTGAGGTATTTTTCTTGGCAAATGGATATTCCTTTATCAGTTTGTTTAATTTGGAGTCCAAGGAAGTATGTGAGTTCACCCATCATGCTCATTTCAAACTTTGTGGTCATCAGTTTCTCAAACTGTTTGCAAAGTTTGTAACTTGTTGAGCCAAAGATGATGTCATCAACATATACTTGGACAAGAATGACATCATCCTTTGTTCTGTAGATGAACAATGTGTTGTCAATTCTTCCTCTGACAAACTTGTTTTGGATCAGGAAGGCTGAAAGAGTTTCATACCATGCCCTGGGTGCTTGTTTCAGTCCATAAAGGGCTTTGTTAAGCTTGTAGACATGGTCAGGGTATTCACTACTTTCGAAACCAGGAGGCTGTTGCACATAAACATCTTCTTTGATGTTACCATTCAGGAATGCACTTTTAACATCCATTTGGTAGACTTTAAAGTTCATGTAAGTTGCATAAGCAAGGAAGATCCTAATGGCTTCCATTCTAGCAACTGGTGCAAAGGTTTCCTCATAGTCTATACCTTCCTGTTGATTATATCCTTTGGCAACCAGTCTTGCTTTGTTTTTGATGACTGTACCATTCTCATCGGTCTTGTTTTTAAAGACCCACTTCATACCAATGATTAAAACACCCTGGGGGCATTCAACAAGGGTCATGACATCATTTCTGTCAAATTTGTTAATACAAATATCGCCTAAAAACGTTATTTATATTTTACGATCTTTGCTAAGTTTTGTTAATGACAAAGTATGAAGTTTAGCTATAAGTAAATCATCACTTTAAGTGTTTAAGTCTTGTTTAACTAAGGTTAACATTTCTTTTTAAACAAAACATTGTTTTTACTTCTTAAACTAAAATGAGTCTTGTCACATCATATTTATTTCTTAATATAGTAAGGTCACATCACACTTAGGGCAAGTTTTGTCAATATGCATTTATGGAAAGAAATGTGTTTGACTAGCTTTGATGTTGCTTACAAGTTTTGTGTTTGACTTGATTTAAGTGATGTGACATTGTTTGGTTGCTAGGAGTTATGAGACAAGACCTTGTTTGGTTTGAAGAGTTATTGCAAAAACCTACTGCAGACCCGGCGGTACCCTGGGAGTACACGGGCGGAACCCATCTGAGGGTTCCGCCTGATCCGCCAAGCATGCAGTGTGGTGTGCTATAAATACCAAGCCATAACTTGATTTTTGGCTAACCCTTTAGGACATATATTCATATATTCTCTCAACTAACTCAGTAACCCTTGACTTGTGTGATTCTCTTATGTAGCAAGGAACTCCACAAGTTCATTCAAGAAGTTGCAAGCTTCAACTTTAAAGTTGCAAGTCTTGGTAGCTTGGTCATGTATAAGCTTTGGTAGTTTATACTTCATGTGTGTCATGTATGTAGAAGTTATAGGTTAGTATTTTAGGCCTCAAAATACGTAGTGTGTTGGGAGTTGTTGTACCCTAGTAAAAGAACTAACGGGAGTAGTTGTACCCTTGGTAAAGAACTCGACATCTAGCTTTGTGTCGGTAAAAGTGTAAGCGACGAATGGGAGTGGTTGTACCCTTGTAAAAGAACTCGACATCTAGCTTTGCGTCGGTAAAAGTATAAGCGACGTGTAAGGTTTTCTCCGCCGGTGAAAGGAGCTTGTTGATTAGTGTTTATAACTCTCGAGTTGGAAACTCGGGGCGTGGATGTAGGGCAAGGTAAAAGAGTCCTTGTAGCCGAACCACGATAAACTATCGTGTTGTGGTTTGATCGTTTCTTTCTCTATCTTTGCTTATTATATGTTGTTGTTTAGTTAGAATTGTTGATCACATATAAAGCTTTTCAAAGAACCAAAACAAGTAATGTTGTTCTTATATCTTTAAACATAAGTAAAGCTTTTCAAAGAACTAAACAAGCAAAGTTAGGATCATTACAAGTGAAGCTTTTCAAAGTATGAAACAAGTTAAGTTGGAATTGTTATTCACATGTAAAGTCTATTCAAAGAATCAAACATATTAAGTTGTGCTTATATCTTTAACCAAACGTCAAGTTCTCAAAGGTTATTTAAGCTAAATAAGAATCGAAAAAGCGGTAAACTATTCAACCCCCTTCTAGTTTTCCACAATTGGCATCAGGAGCTACGTTACTCAAGATCTTTAAAATAGAATGTATTTTAAAACTTGGATCGATCCATGGATTTTGAAAATCTCAAAGATGGGCGACCTATTAAAAACCAACCGCTATTTGAAAAAGAAAACTTACTTGAATGGAAAAGTAATTTTGAAAACTATGTGAAATCAATCGATCAAGATCTGTGGCATATTATTTCTTTTGGTAATTTCAAACCAAAGAAAACAAGTTTTTGAAAACCAAGATAACTATCTTAAACTTGATAAAAATACTAAAGCTAAAACAATGCTTTACAAAGCTTTAGTACCAAATATGAAAGAATGTATTTTTGTAAAAAGGCTAATGATGTTTGAAAAATATGGTAAACTTTCATCAAGGAATATGTCAAGTCAAAGATGATCAATTTGATCTTACATATGAATTAGAAGTTTTAGAAAAACTAATTGATAGACACTTAGTAGAAGTTAATACATGTGCTACTAGTTTAAATGTTTTTAATGAAGGTACAAGTGAAGATGAGTACGTGTGTTTTGATGAACCTGCTTGCGTATCTTGGAATGTAATGGATGTTGACGAAGACAATGATCCGTTGTCCTGCTTGCGAGTCATGGAATAACTCGGATGAAGATGAAGTCAATCATCCGGTTTGTGATTCTAAACTAGATAAAACATCAAGCAATGTACACTTTGAAACCAAACTCTTTTGTTTTGATTAATTTATCCTAGAGTTTTCTAAACTAGAAAATGAGTCTAAACATTTATGCAACATGGAGCTAAAAACTATCTTCAAGAATGAGTCTTCAAAATCCCTTAAGAATATCTTTGAAAAGGAAACATTATTAGAAGATAAAATGTCTAGAGTTGAGAGTAATGTTGAAATTAATCTAGAATGTAAATTATGTCTAGATTACAAACATGAGATTAAAATGCAAAATGAGAAAGGAAAAATTATTAGTTAAATTTGATGAAAGCTCAAAATCTTTTGAAAGATTGTTGAGGAGTCAAAGGTTGTTTTAAGATAAAACCGGATTAGGATTTAACTCATAAGCATCATCAACTAATAAAACAAAGCATGTAAAATTTGTCAAACCTAGAAGAAAAATTTAGAGATAATTCAATCTCTAATAGAAACTCATGATAAAAGGATTAAGATTATCATTTTCTATGCTTTTATATGATTGTCTAACCTTCTTGGATACATGAGTTATTGAGTTTCAAAGCATGTCGTCAAACCAAGTTTTTACGCGTAATGCTTATCCGCTTAATAGCATCTCTATGCAATTTAAAAGGTACGCATTACTTCAACTTGGCTTTTATTGTCTCTTGTTTGTAGCATTATTTGTAGCATTATGTGTTATTAGTAATACTCTAAAAGTGTTTACTTGCTATTAGTAATAACTAAGACTTGACTCTATGTAAAAGGGAATTTCGTCAATAGTACTAGTAGGAGATATAAGGTGTTTTGGTTCTTTAATCATCTAGAGATAAACACGAAAAACTCTTGAGTGAGTCTCACTCAACTCTTGATTACAAGTAAGCTAACTAAGAATTTCCTAAGTGTTAAAATGTCTAACACTTTTGTGTTTCTTGCAAAACAAACCCTTGTTAAACAACTTTCTCAAACATCATACTTTGAGTCTTTAATTGTGTTTTTCTTCAATCACTCCTTTATGATAATCTCACATAAAACACACAAGGTGAAATAAATCACATTAGCATACATTAGGATGTGTGAAAGAAAATGAGTTTTCAACATCTAGGATTTACACATCAAATGTGACACATAGTCTCATGATGTTGTACCTCTTGGACTTTTTCAAAATAAATAGAGTTCATAGTGTCTTAAGTAAGAAAACTCAAAGAGTCGAGGAATCGTTGAATATAACATTTAACGAGTAATCCCCTCCTTCTAAGATATCATCTTTGGTAGATGATGACTTAGTCGAAAGTCCAAATGATGGCAAGACAAGCATGGAGTAAAAGTACAAAATAACATCTTCTCACCATGAGTCAAACATTGAATCAAGTAAAATTGACTTAAGTTATAAAACTTGATTTATAGGTCATAGTTGTGTCTAAACAAATTCAACAAAAACAATTTTTGGAATTTAGAATAAAACAACTAGTGAAACAAAATTGATATTTCAAAGTAATCAAGTGAGTATTGTGTCAATATTTGAAAGACTTTTGACAATAAAAGCAAGCCACAAAAGCAAGGGTTTTTAACTTAAAGACATTCCTTTTTTCTCTCTTGCTCTTAATAGTTAAGTTTTTGATGACTTATCAAGAATGAGATTAGTAAATCCGTAGGTAAAAGTAAACGTAGAGAAATGTTTGGGAGACTACTTGTTCTCATAACATTTAGACTCAACATTATGTTTAGCTTTTGTCTATGTGCTCGTTTAAAGAAGATCCTTAAACAACTCGTTAGTTGAGCCTAGTTGGATACATCATAAGGTACTACATATCTAGGATTATGGTATCCCAAAAGAACGGGAATAGAAACCATAGTGTTTGACAAATGGAATTATGTTGGTAATAAGTTGATAAGATAAGCACAAGTGGTACTTGCACTTTTATACTTACTTACCCAATGAGTCTCCAAAACACGTAAGGTTCTCAAATTAGTTTTTGATGGAGAAGCACATCAACAAGCTCCACTTGAACAAGCAAATTCGTGTCAACAACGGAATTTATCTCATCAACATTGTTATCCCTTCAACAAAGGAAGCATCGACTTCGGCAACAATTCAATCCATTATGTTCTTAGTAGACATATTGTGATCCCTCATCATCGTCTTGGTAAGATTGTTCATTGAGGAACGTCTTTACTAAGAAAGTCTTCTACGTCAACTATTCCATCAACGCGTTCACAAAATCTCTTGAATGTGAAGCATTCATAATTCCTAGGCTTAGTCAAAGACTCATAAGACATAAAACCTTAGTTTTGAACATTAGGATAAAACCACAAAAATCATGACAATTCCTTTTGAGGTTTCCCTGCAGAACCCACGGTACCTTCAGACCATACGGGCGGAACCCATTTTTTGGTTCCGCCTGGTCCGCCAAACCTCAGAATGTTTAAACTTTTTATTTTAAAGCCAAACACCTTCTTAAATCTTAACAAAAACTAACAAACAACATTATTTTTCTAATTGCAACATGATTCATCACCACATTGTTAAAACAAATGAAAAACATCATTTAAACATCACTTGCATACTATCTCTTGAATGCTAAAGGGGATACATAACTAATATGTATTTTCGGGTACATTCAATCGAAGACACATTCAATTAGGAGAGTATTGGTTATCTTTTGTTTTTACAACAAAATTTGCATAACAAAACGATTTGGGAATCAAAATGAGTCAAGATAACCATGTCTTCACATTGTCTTGCATATAAGAATTTATTAGAACATCCTCGTTGTTAAAAGTCATTAACATACAATTTTATGTTTTCTAGGAATCAACATGCCTCCTGCAAACAAATCCGATCACAAAGAAACCCTTAAATACATGCCCAAACACCATATGACCAAAGGTCTCAACTCGGTTCAAGTAGAAACCTTTAAGGCATTAGAAAAACGCTATGTTCACGAAGGTAGAACCATTGATCCATCCTTTCTAGAAGGAACATCTATTCGCCAAAACTTTGCCGCAATTCACTTTGATTGTCTCCTTGATATAGATGAGCCCATTTGTCCTAGGTTCATCTTGGAATTTTATGCAACTGTAAACCTTTCCTCATGTGCCGGTGGTAGGATCTCATTAAACTTCACAACCAATCAAATATCACGTGATATAGATTTAAAAGACTTAGCTATAATTCTTGGTGTACCAAATGAGGGAACTTGCCTCTACACGGATAAGTGGCCCATTTCAAGTCTTGATACTATTGATCGTTTTTATCCATATGATACACCTCTTGCTAGTAAGGAAACTATTAAGGAACACCTCTTTGTTAGAACCTCTACCACTAGGGTGAACCGTTCGGGGAATACTGTAGATAAGGATCCTTTTGGTATGGAGCTCAATGAGCTTAAACCACAATTTAAGAAGTGGGAAGAAATTCTTAGGGCTAATGTCATAAGTACCATAGGAAATAGAGATCACATCAACACATGCCTATGCTACATGCTTTATAGCATTTCCACCGGTCAACCCTTCAACTTAGCCTACTACCTAACCAAAAGAATGGCCGACATATCCTTGGTCGAAACAACCGCTCTTCCATATGGAATGCTTCTTACCCGCCTCTTTAGAGCAATCTCACCCATTTCTCCTAACGAAAATGGAATACATCTTGACTACGCTCTCGTTCCTCATACCTTCGTTCCTTTAAGTGATAAACGAGTTTTCAAAAATAAGGGCAAACGTACTCGATCACCTACCCCATCTTCATCATCATCCGGCATGAGCGACGATGATAAACTACCAAACTCTAAGTTACCTCCTTTAGAATACCTTCAAGCTCTCCCCATCATTGACAATGCTTCCGAAGAATTCAAGCAAACCAAAGGAATGTTCAAGTGTTTTGGAAGGTACCTAAACAAGCTCAAAAAGAAGATAGACCGGTTGTGAGAAGATTAAGGACCGTTTGGCATAAGAATGCTTTAGAATCGTCTTTGAGTTAAAACTATGTGAATTATGTGTTTTTCACTTTCATGGTTTATTATGTTTGTTGGATCATGTTTGTATGAGATTTTATGCATAATGACAATGTTTAAGGTGTTTGTCATCTTTTCTATGCTTATGGGAATTCTTACTAAGTATAGTGAAATCCTCGACCTCAAGGTCAAAGTCCCATGATTGGTATGTTTACATGTCTAATTTTTGCATTGCCCAACCAGTAATACCTTATCTTTTTGATTTTAGGAGTTTTCGAAAATTTTGAAAATCGTCTCGCGGGTCAAAAACGCGGACTGCCTAATTTTTTACCCCTGGCGGTACCCAAATTTGGGGTCCGCCAGTGTATTTTCTGGGAATTCCAGAAATGGCCCAACGGACCAGGCGGTACCCTCAAATGGGTTCCGCCAGTGTATTCTGAGGGATCCGCCAGACACCTGCAGAAATTTTTTCCATTTTTCTTAAGTCCAAAACTTGTAATGTGTCAAAACCATTATCCTAAGTGAGAAACATCTTCAATTAACTTAAATAACCATATTAGAACTACCTTCACTCACTAAAACAATTAGGAAGACACCTCCCTCCAAAAATTCGAATTCAAACATAACCAACCCAAGGAACCCTTTCAAAGGATCCTTCAAAACCATTGAAACACTTTTCAAACAAATCACATCCCATGATCACAAAGCATTGAGTGCTTTTGTTGGTCTTTCACTCCACCTCATTCTATTGGAATGACATACATTGATTTGACATATTCATGAAATTTTTGTAAATCATTTGAAATCTCAATCCTTGAATGGTAGAACATTAAATCCAAACACTCTATTCAACATCTTCTTCATCCTATAAATTTGAAAGCTTCACAACAATTCTAATCACACCATCACCATCAAGACTTCTCCCCTCAAACATCAAAACCAAAACCTTTGAAATGACCAAATCCAACACCTCATCCGAGTCATCAAAATCATGTGCTAAAACCACTATGATTAGTGTGAAACCTTGTTGCTTCAACAAAACCACAAAGTCAAGCTCATCATCATCAAGTGATGCTTCACTCAACATCTCCTCACCTATCCAAGATTTTCTTAACCTTACTACCTCAACTACACCCTCAACACATTGTAATACCAATGTGATCACCATTCAAGATTTGCTTAATCTTGCTACTCCACCACCTTCTCTACCACTTTGCAACTTAAACCTAGCAATTAACCCATCATCAACTAAACCTTTGAGTGAGTCAACTCCATATTCTCAACAAGCTTTTAAATCAAAAACTCCTTCACCTCAATCACCAACACCTACACCAATGGAACTTTTCCATACACCACCAACATCACCAACACCCAATTTGGAAACTTTTGATGATCTATCATCAACACCACCATCCTTCTCACTTTTTGATACCGTTGCTCAAATGGAAACCCAACAACAACCTAGTGAGCAACTTAATGATGAATCCCATTACCCATCTACGGTAGAACGGTTGGCTTACCATTATGCTAGACCATCCATTTTTCCAAATGATCAAGGTCATACCCACTCACATTCATTTGTGTTTCATCCAATTTACAAAAACCTTCTTGGTGATCCTTACAAAGAACCAAGTTTCCGTCACCTAATTCAACCACAAGAACAACAACAACAACAACAACAACAACAACAACAACAACAATTTGATTCTCTACTTTCTTCTTATAAGAAAATAGAAGCCTCAATGTGGGAAAAACCTCCAAACATGAATGAGGAAATAAACACTCATTTAAACCACCTCAATGCCTTCAAACGAATGGTTGATTCTCAAATCAATCATGTTATGGAATTCAATACGGCATTAAATTCAACAAATGAAGGTAGCAAATACACCTCTCAAACATCCATATTTGCTCCTTCAAGTTCAACCCATCCACCACCAACAAATCAAACCTCTCTTCCACCAAACTTCCCCCGCCATGATTGCGGACATTGCGAAAGAACCGCTCGCATTAGTGAAAGGTGTCGAACGGAACTTCGCGAGTTAACCGAAGAAATGAGGTTTATTCTAAACCACATTTTGGACCGTCTCCAATCCTTGTCTCATCCACCACAACCTTAGAGTCTCCAAAATGAAATAAAATCGTTTCACTTGTAAAATGTCTCCCATTTTAACCAACAAACCAAAACCAAGTCACCTCCTCACCTTTCAAAATAAAACCCGCTACAACCCTCAACTCACATTTTCATCCTTAAACAACCCTATCCTTGTTTTTGGAAAATGGTTCTCATTAAGTATGATGATTTCCTTGTAGCTTTTTATACTCTTAGTTCATTTTTAGTTTTTCTTTGTTTCTTAAAAAGTAGGATGTTGTAATCTTAGTTATGTGTCTTTGACTCTCTAAGAGTCAAAATTTTACATTAAATGAAGATTAATTCTACAACAAGGTTTGCATTGTTTAAATGACCATTTAGGTATGATGAGTGTACTACACCTTTATATGGTACCATACATAAATCTTGTGTTTTAGAAACTAACTTTTTTTTTTGTAGGTTCATTTTCCATGTTTTTCTTCCTTGAAACTCCATTTAGGGGAGTAATATTCAATGGGGAGCATGAGTATTACATTATTCCGCTTCACAACTCTTAGTTGTAGTTTAGACATGAAACACTTTCATGACTTATCTTGTGCGGAAACTAACTTTTCTTTTGTAGGTTCAAAATCCATGTCTCCTCTCTTGGCACTCCATTTAAGGGGAGTATCGTCCAAGGGGGAGCATGGCCATTATTCCGCTTCACTTCTCTACTTTTTGTTTCGACAAAAAGGGGGAGAATTTAAATTAAACTTATTCAACTTTTGATATTTCCGCTTCGCTAACTCTTTGCAAAAACAAGTTTTTATACCTAACTTTATAAGACTTAACACTAAAACTAGTGACTTACTTATAAATAAAGTTTATGTTTTGTCATCAACAAAAAGGGGGAGATTGTTAATACAAATATCGCCTAAAAACGTTATTTATATTTTACGATCTTTGCTAAGTTTTGTTAATGACAAAGTATGAAGTTTAGCTATAAGTAAATCATCACTTGAAGTATTTAAGTCTTGTTTAACTAATGTTAACATTTCTTTTTAAACAAAACATTGTTTTTACTTCTTAAACTAAAATGAGTCTTGTCACGACATATTTATTTCTTAATATAGTAAGGTCACATCACACTTAGGGCAAGTTTTGTCATTATACATTTATGGAAAGAAATGTGTTTGACTAGCTTTGATGTTGCTTACAAGTTTTGTGTTTGACTAGATTTAAGTGATGTGACATTGTTTGGTTGCTAGGAGTTATGAGACAAGACCTTGTTTGGTTTGAAGAGTTATTGCAAAAACCTACTGCAGACCCGGCGGTACCCTGGGGGTACACAGGCGGAACCCATCTGAGGGTTCCGCCTGATCCGCCAAGCATGCAGTGTGGTGTGCTATAAATACCAAGCCATAACTTGATTTTTGGCTAACCCTTTAGGACATATATTCATATATTCTCTCAACTAACTCAGTAACCCTTGACTTGTGTGATTCTCTTATGTAGCGAGGAACTCCACAAGTTCATTCAAGAAGTTGCAAGCTTCAACTTTAAAGTTGCAAGTCTTGGTAGCTTGGTCATGTATAAGCTTTGGTAGTTTATACTTCATGTGTGTCATGTATGTAGAAGTTATAGGTTAGTATTTTAGGCCTCAAAATACGTAGTGTGTTGGGAGTTGTTGTACCCTAGTAAAAGAACTAACGGGAGTAGTTGTACCCTTGGTAAAGAACTCGACATCTAGCTTTGTGTCGGTAAAAGTGTAAGCAACGAATGGGAGTGGTTGTACCCTTGTAAAAGAACTCGACATCTAGCTTTGTGTCGGTAAAAGTATAAGCGACGTGTAAGGTTTTCTCCGCCGGTGAAAGGAGCTTGTTGATTAGTGTTTATAACTCTCGAGTTGGAAACTCGGGGCGTGGATGTAGGGCAAGGAAAAAGAGTCCTTGTAGCCGAACCACGATAAACTATCGTGTTGTGGTTTGATTGTTTCTTTCTCTATCTTTGCTTATTATATGTTGTTGTTTAGTTAGAATTGTTGATCACATATAAAGCTTTTCAAAGAACCAAAACAAGTAATGTTGTTCTTATATCTTTAAACATAAGTAAAGCTTTTCAAAGAACTAAACAAGCAAAGTTAGGATCATTACAAGTAAAGCTTTTCAAAGTATGAAACAAGTTAAGTTGGAATTGTTATTCACATGTAAAGTCTATTCAAAGAATCAAACATATTAAGTTGTGCTTATATCTTTAACCAAACGTCAAGTTCTCAAAGGTTATTTAAGCTAAATAAGAATCGAAAAAGCGGTAAACTATTCAACCCCCTTCTAGTTTTCCACAAAATTGTTCCAATTCATCTCTCATGGCCTGAACCCAACTTTCATAAGTCAGGGCTTCTTTTACATTTTTAGGCTCAATCTCTGAGAGATAGTCAGCATAAAGACATATATTGGCAGTGGCAGCCTTAAGTTTAGCTGCCTTGCTTCTTGTGAGCATGCCTTCAGTGGGTTCACCAATGATGTTCACAAGCTCAATGATTTTGGATCTAGTCCAGCTATCCTGAGGTTTAGGATAGGAATTTGAGCTTGAGGGAGCCTAATTGGGTTCAGACTTAGGAACATGAGGTAACTCATCAATATGTGCTTCAGTGACTACTGTAGGAACAATTTGTGCTGAGGGTTCCTAAACAATTTGTTCAGTGGAGTCAGTCTCATTTGAGACAGGTTGAGTTTCTATGAACTCACTGATAGGTGGTTGGCGTAGGTTGTGAGGGATGATGTAATAGGAGACATCAGCATTAGCTTGGTATTGGGTTGAGGGATTGTTCTCAGGATGATACTTATCAGGAGGATATCTTGATGAGTCATCTATACCAATTTCTTCTACTGAGGAATTTGAGAACCTGATGGATTCAGTGCTCTCATCAACAGTAATGTGATAAGTTTCCTCAGTTTGTTGTCTCCTTGTGTTGAACACCCTGAAGGCTTTAGAGACCAGGGAATATCCCAGGAAGTATCCATCATCAGCTTTGGCATCAAATTTACCCAAGTGATCCTTGTGATTATGTATAAACACAGGACACCCAAATACATGAAAGTAGCTGATGTCAGGAATCCTTTCTTTGAATATTTCATATGGAGTCTTGTTATGCCTTTTCACAATGATTGACCTATTTTGAGTGTAGCAGGCTGTTTTAACTGCCAAAGTCCAAAAATGTTTTGAGAGGACTGAGCCATTCAACATTGTTCTTGCTGCCTCAATGAGTGTTCTATTTCTCCTTTCAGCTACTCCATTTTGTTCAGGAGTATAGGGAGAAGTGAAATTTTGAGAAATTCCTTTCTCATCACAAAAACACTCAAGGTCTTGGTTTTTGAATTCAGTGCCATTGTCAGTCCTGATCTGTTTAACTTTGACATCATTTTGATTTTCAATGTTTCTGACAAATGACATGATTGTTTCAGCTGCCTGACTCTTTTTGGTCAGGAAGTAAACCCAAGTATATCTTGAGTATTCATCCACTATGACCAGAGTATACTTCTCATGGTGAATGGACATTGGACTGACAGGTCCAAAAAGGTCCATATGAAGAAGATGTAGGCAGCTTTTGATGGAAAAGGTTTGTTTGGT
Source organism: Artemisia argyi (assembly GCA_030686995.1). Classification (NCBI taxonomy): domain Eukaryota; kingdom Viridiplantae; phylum Streptophyta; class Magnoliopsida; order Asterales; family Asteraceae; genus Artemisia; species Artemisia argyi. Next base: position 35,530,678 of record CM060677.1, on the reverse strand, counting down.
TTTGAATGATGCCCTGTGGCGTTTTCCTTTTTCACAAGCAGAACAAGGCTTGTCTTTGGTATACACCAGGGATGGAAGGCCTAGAACTTTGTTCTGTTTGGCCAGGTTGTTGATGTTTTTGAAGTTGAGATAAGAGAGTCTCCTATGCCATAGCCAGTTGATTGTTTCACTTGCCTTTGAGAATAGACAAGTCCCATTCTGAGTCAGGGATGACATGTCAAGGACATATACATCATCCCTTCTAGGGGCAATCAACACAACTTCCTTATTGGCATTAAAGATGGTCCCTCTCTTGTCATCAAACTGAACTATGTATTTGGCATCACATAGTTGGGAAACACTTATCAGGTTGTACTTTAGACCATTAACATAAGCTATTCTTGTAAAAACTATACCATTGCAGTTTACTGAACCATAACCTTCAGTGGGAGCTGATGAGTTATCACCAAATACAACTTTGGGTCCTAGTTCTTCCACATATTTGTGCAGAAAACTTTTCACACTAGTCATACTTCTGGAGCATCCACTGTCTAGATGCCAAGTAGGATCCTTGATGTGTTTCTGCATAAACAGTAAACTGGGTTAGTTTTTCTTGTTGACCCACTTTCTAGTGGGCTTAGTCCTCAGGGACTTTTTTAACTCAATTAATGAATCATGGTCTGAAGTTGTGTGACCTGAGCTTCCACATGTTTTACATTTTGTGGAGGTTGATGCCTCAGGTGACTGAGAATTGTTGGTTTGGTTTTTCCTTCTGGACTGAATCACTTTGTCATGTCCTCTGGTTTCATGGGAGGGATCTCCACAGATGTCACAGCATTCTTTCATCATACAATCATCAGGAAGATGATCATTGAAGCCACAGTGAGGACATGGTGAGAAAGGCTTAGCCTTCAGTCTTTGTTTGGAAGGTGTGGCATACTGATAGCCTTGGGTTTTGTATAGACCCCTTGCTTTTAAAGAAGCAGTGTGGGGGATGTGATCACAAGTTCTGTGGTCCTCTTGTTTGCATATCATACAAAACAGGACTCTGTAGCATTTATCAGTGTTGTGATTCGGATAATTGCACAGTTCACATCTCCCTGAGGGTCTGGGTGTGGTTTTTGGTTTGGAAGAACCTGAGGATACTGAGGGCTTTGTAGATTTTGAGTCAGAGTTTTTTTCAGTAGACTCAATTTTCTCACTCAGCACCCTGACAAGTTCAGCAAGCTGATCAACCTTTGAGTCAGTGCTTTCAGGCTTCACTTCAGTTTTTACTGAAGTTTTTTGGTGTTCAGTGGGTGCAGGAGTAGGTCTTTTCAGAATAGTCCTTCCTAATCCTGATTTCTCTTTAGGAGAATGTGGTTGAAAGACTAATGGTGCAAGGTCAGAATTGGGTTCTGCTCCCTGAAGTTGTTTCAGTGGAGGGAGTGGTGAATCAGACTTAGACTCAGTGATGGACTTAGTAGGACTAAGTTCATCAGTGACTCCTAGCAGCTCCTTGATAGCCTGACTTTCAGGCTCCAGGATTCTTCCAGTGTTAAAATTTGGCAATTTACTATCAGGATTGTTTCTTTCAATCCAATCACTGGGTTTGGGAGCTAATTCTTTGCTAGAGAGTATGTTGGTTAATAGAAAAGTTGTAGAATGGCTACTCTCCCCAGAAACTTCAGTGAGTTGGTCATCACCCAGACCAGCCTTTTTGGGGCTGGGTGAGAGACTCAGTGTTTCATAAAGTTTGGGGTTTTTTTTAGTCCATTTCCAAATAATTTCCTTTTATTTCTTAAGTTCTTCCTGAAGAGCTTGATTTTGTTTTACAAGTTCAGAGTTTTGAATTTGAAGTGTAACACTTTCAAGCTTGGCTTGTTTTAAGGCAAGTAATTCATCTCTACAATGATTTAATTCAAAACTCAGTTTGTTAAATTTTGAAAACAAATTAAGTCTTTGCTCTTCAACATACTTGAGATCAACATTAATATAGTCTAAGTAAGATTTCCAATCATCATTATCATCCATAGAAAGTAAAAGATTTACCTTTCTCATAGTGATGTTGACCCATTCACCATTTCTTGCATGACTCTTCCCCACAGCAAGTTTGTTGTCTTCTGACAGAGCCATCAGGGCACTGATGTGAACTTCATCATCATCAGAGGACACTTCAACCTCATCCCAGTCATATGTTTCAGCAACAAGCCCTTTGTTCTTGGCTTGAGTAGGCTTTGGAGCCTGAGGAGGCTGAGAGACTTTTGAGGATGATTCAAGAAGGGCAAGTTTAGCTTTTGCCTTTCTGTACTTTGCTTCAAAGTCAATTTGAGGGACTTTTTCAAATCTTTGACTAGACTGAAGCATTTTTGGTTGAAATTTGTTGGGGCCTGAAAATGAGTTATTTCCTGAAAATTTGAAAGATGGTTCTGAGGTTGTTTTTGAAAAACAATCTTTAGCAAAATGCCCCATTTTGCCACATTTAAAGCATTCAGTGTTGTCATTTGCTTTAGAAGGAAATTTGTTTTTCTTAAAAAACCTTTTAGAATTAGCAAGGAGTGCTCTTTCATGAAATTCAATTTGAAGATCATTGAGATACTCCTCACTGGTTCTTTGGTCAACCTCATCATCAGATCCATCCTGAAAATCCTGCACAACACCTTTTGAATAGAAAGCAGTTGATATGGGTGTAATTGTCAAGGCCTTTTTGGTCTCTTGAGCTTTACCAGGGTATCTCCTGGTGATAAGATTGTCTTCATAGACAAACTTCCCATAGATGGCAGGGAGCTCAAGGTTCTGAATGTGGTTTTCATTTCTCAATCCCTGAGAGAAGTTTAACCACTTCTCAGGGAGACTGTTGACAAAACCAACATTGATTTCATGTTTTGACAGTATAACACCATCATTGGTCAGCTCATTCAGGAGGGTCTTATACCGAGTATAAGTCTCAGAGAGACTTTCTGAATCCTTGGCCCTGAAGGTGTTGAATTCAAGCTTCAGGTCCATGATTCTATTCTCTTTGGTATCAGAAGGCCCTTCATAGCTATGAACCAGGTCAGTCCATGTCTGCTGGGCAGTGGGACAGTTGATCACTGATTCCATTATATCATCAGGAAGGCATGATATAATGATGCTTTTCAGGCGCTGGTCTTGATTGACCACCCTCCTTTCATCTGGGGTCCACTGAGCTTCAGGTTTAATTAAACCTTGGGCAGTTGTTGGGACATATGGACCATCATTAATCAATTTAATGTAATATGGTTCCATCCCAGTTAAGTAGCAAAGCATTCGCTTTTTCCACTTATTAAATTTGCCAGCTTCTAGTCGAGGGGCAGTTGCTGAATAACTTCCACCCTTTTTGTCGACAAGCTGGGGAACATCTATGTCAGTCATAGTGGGATCTTGATTTTAAAAACTTGAGCACTCTTAAGTTTTGAAAACAGGTTTAAGTTTTACAAATCAGATGCTCTGATACCACTTGTTGGTCCCTTTTACTTGGTTATCAGTAACTAAGAAGCTAAAGTAACCAAGTTGTATGACTTAAAACAAAGATGTATAAAATGATTAACAATAAAGAAACTTAAAGATAAGAGACAATATTTTCCAACGTTTAATTCTTTATTAGAAGTTAATAAAAAAGAATCGTACCCAAGTGTTTGCGGAATAACACTTGGGATTGAAAACGACAAGTATTGTATGGACTCCTCACTAAACTCAATCTATGTTGAGTGAAAACTTAAATTACCCATTGAGCTATCTCAGGGGCTTGCGTTGTTCTTTGGAGGAGTAAAGTGGTTTGTGAATGCTTTGCATTAATTGCACAAACTTGTCAACTTTTACTCGTCACATATGCTTCCTATTTATACACAAGTATAGAACAACAATTTATACATTGGACATAAAGCTTCCTTAACAATATCTTGAAAGATATTATTCTTCTGGCAAGGAACATTCATTGAGTTAAGTCCAAAAGGCACTTTCTGATGACAGACTGGTTTTAACCATTTTGGGAAAGTTTGACATTAAAGTGATAAAGCACTTTAATAAAGCAGCTCAGACTTTCCCGCCCAGTCCCGCCAAAACTTCAGTCTTCTTGTCATTAGTCTTCAGTACTATGAAGTTGTTGAGGAGTCATGGGGTTCAGTGAGTTATTGTCATCCTCACCGAACCCATCACCTTCTTCTTGGCTTAGATCACACTTCACTGAGTTCCGCCTCACTGAATGGAGAACCTTTCTTCTTAGGCTCGGTCTTAGCATCCTGAAGGTGACTCACTGAGTTACTGTTCACTCAGTGACTTGTTTACACTTAGGGGATTTTACGTTCAAATCCTTGTTAGAGAAAGATTGGGAATTCAGTGACCCAACAAAAAAACAATATGTCTGCATAACAAAACATGAAGAAGAGCAGCCACGGGCTGTTGTTTTTCAGCAATCATCAGCAGCCGTGTTACCTGTTGATTGCCGCATCTGCAAACCATTATGAACACCACGGTTCATCAATACATCCTGGTAAACCATTCTCACCTTAAATTGCAGGACGAAGAAACACTTGTATGATGATAACAATCAGTTACGTCAAAGTACTGGTTCAAATTGGAGATGGGAATGGGCTAAATTACGCTCTCTGTATAACAATCAAATGATTAAAAATGACGAACCTTTGTGTGTAAACTCCGTCACCGTTTTAATTGATGTAAACTTGAAGATAAATTTTACCTTTGAACAAACTGTGATTAAGGCCATGCACCAACTTCAATCGCTGCAATGCCATCAAACATAGCTTATAACTATTCAACACGCATTTCCGTTTAATGTTGCAATTGAGAAAAGTGCGTAAATTTATTCCGTTTAATGCTGGAAAAGCCTTACTAATCTTCAATTGCAACATAGCTTATAACTAACAAATATCCAGCCTAGAAACAAATATTTATGCATATGAGCTATAATGCATAAAGCTAAAGATTTTCACCTCATTGGACATCACATGAATCAAGTCAATGTAACAAACAGTTTCTTGATCGAAAATCACAGGTGCATACTCATCACGATGGGGTGAAAGCTCTTTGTTGCCATTTTACTAATAATCCCGCCATGTTGCCTTGTTGCCATTCTTACAATTTCAGGCTTATCAGGAAAAAGCAACCTGTATTCTTCACCATTTCCTGCACTCTGCAAAAAAATAATAAATAAATAAAGATAAAATAAAATAAAATAAAAACTTGATTATCAGAACCGATAAAGTTAAATTTAAGGTTTTAGATCAGTAGTTCATAGTAATAGTATTAGAATACTATATGTCGACAAACTCTTCATAAAGACTGCATAACTATTATTTTTGACACAAACACACCGCATATAACTGATTTAGGGTTTGCTGGATGAAGCAAAACAATACCAGCAGTAAACATATGAAGGGCTAGTTGCACTTGCAGTCATGGCTCCGTACACCCTCCTATCCATGCCAACAAGAATAGTTGCTTTATCAGCTTTACAGCTTGCTCCTGAAGAAAAAAAATCGTTGTCATTTACCTCTGTCTTTAAGAAAAAGGTAGAAACATGTGTTAATGGGTTCGAGTGAGAATTTGATTGCGCACAGTAAACTTAACTTATTTCAAATACCGATACCGTTAAACCACATGTAGCATGTTACAAATGAAAAAATTGATTAGAGTTGTTTACACAGATACCTCGTGTGCTGCAATTCCTACTTAAGCCACTCAAAAGCCGGAATTTGATAATCTATTCCTAAACAAGTATCAGTTTTCGCTATTACATATCACACAATCGCTAAAACGTAATAGTAACAGAAAAAAATGTACCTTTAGATCCAAAACACCTTTTAAGATTTTCGTGTCCAAAATGTCATTTACGCAGCCAAACTTTACCCTACACTTCATTTCATTTCATGGATTAATAAAAAAACAACAAAAAAAAAAAAAAAAAAAAAAAAAAAAAAAAAGACAAACAAACAAACAAACAAACAAACAAACTATGTAAAGCTTATACCGTTTGAAACACAGCTGAATCGCAATTCGGGTACTTCGCCTCCTAAAAGCTTGTTAGTTTAGACACCAACCCGAAACTGTTGCTGCACGCCTACTGGTTTCGCGCAATATTCTGCACTCTGGTTTTACTAAGAATGGGTCAAACGGTTCAAGAGTGTACCAATGTATATTGAGGTGGTTATCACTCACACAAAATTTACTCATTATTGGATCAATATTCTGGCAAACATATCACTCTTTATGAGGCTCAGACAGGGTGGGAATTGAAAAAAGTGTAAACATCCGTGATGGCTGCAAATCTACTGATTTGCCCCGCCAACGCGCGGACAGTCACAACTTTAGTCAAATCTGCAGAGATTCATCATAGTTTCTGATAGTCAGTACTGCCACCATTCTCATTATATATAACATCAACATCGGAGCGAAACTATGAGATAGAACATCCGCCATGGCTGCAACTTTAGTAAGTTTGCCGCGCCAAGATGCAAATGACCTCATCTATAGTCCTCCCCACCCTAGACTCATCCTTGCCTCGTGAAACCGTAAATTACATGCATACCACTCCTCTAAGGTTCCCTCGCCAAGATACTCAGTTTGTAGCCGGATTATGAATCGGAGGAGACCCACTCGGATCCAAAAGTTAGCGCTAAGATGTGAGTGGGAATGAATAGTGGGCGGGTCGAGTAGGATAGAGGGAGCAGCTAATGGGCCATACCCAAAGGGTCCAGCAAAAGAGTTGGCCTTTTAAACATCCTAGTAAAACGTCTGGTGCTATACATTCATGTTCCCAAGAAAACCGGTTTACGAAATCTTTAAACATCCTTTTCCATTATGTACAACTGAGGCTCAGACATATGAATCGAAAAAGTGGACGCACTCGCCATGGCTGCAACCTTAGCGGGCTACCATGCCAATAGGCAGGCATTCTCAGCTTTAATCGAACCTATTCAGTCTCATCATAGCCAAGTACCATACAACTGTACATAATAGTAAAAGGCATTCACAATCGTCTGGTGCTATACATTCATGTTCCCAACAAAACCGGTTTACGCTTGGCATTCAAATCCAAGCAACTTAATTTGACCCGGAGCCACAGGCCAAACAGAGTAGATGAACAGAACTTGGTTCACAACGACAACCAATAGGCATTATACAAAACAGGCATATAAGCCAAATATTGAAATCCAACCATCGGCTCATACAGGTGAACATTCGATTAAAGAGGATACGGCCGCATGGCTGCAACCATAATAAGTTGCCATGCCAAGATGCGGACAATCTTCGCTTTATCTAATTCACTTAGACTCATCACATCCCACTATAATCATTATCACCATCGCTCGCATCTCATAAACATAAATGTCTCACTTGGAACATGAATATTTTTTGGCCAAAAAACGAAGGCGGACAATCTCTGCTTTATTGAATTCACTTAAACTGATCACAACCTACTACACGTGAACGCCCCATACAATGGCAAAAGTAAAGGGTTACCTGCCCGCAACAAATGTCAACACACTTTCAGTTGCGAATAACATCATCAAACTAACCTGCAAAAGGATTACCCAATGGTAAGAAAGGTCAAACGAAACCTGAAAATTATGACTAAACCTTAGTTTCAAAATAACAAAACTTGGAAATAAACACCTGAGAAAGGTTAGTTGCAAACATAGTCATCGAGGCAACCTGCAAAACAAATCAAAGAAACCCCAAATTAATGCCCTAGTTTTGAAAGGAAAATAAATATAAAAGAAATATGTCAATTAAACCATGAACTTTAGAAGCCCTAAAACAACAAATGGTAAACCTGTAAACCCTAAGACTACAAACAGCAAGCATATAACGGAAAATCAGCAAATCCAACGAAAAAACGTTAACAATTCCACACCTAACCAATTATCCAATGAAGAGGAAATCCAAATTATGAAGAAGAAAAAAAGTGATCTAATTCAATAATCTAGAAAGAACTTTAACCCTTAGCAAACACACCACACAACAAATAGAAAAAACATCATACCTGCTTTGTGAGATAAGAAGCTTCAAGAATATCATCCAAAAAATTGTTGCTAGAAAGAAGGAGGGTATTATAGATGGTAACATATGGCGATTGCACAGCCACAAAAGAATAAAAAAATAATTTCACTGTAGATTCTACTGTAGTTCCCCTCACAGACGACTGTAGCAACCACAAATACCCGTTTTCTCAGATCGGGAAACCGCCAAAAGTGGCCGGATTATCTATCGGAGGAGACCGACTCAGATCTAAAAGTTAACGTTAAGATGTGAGTGGGAGTGAATAGTGGGCGGGTCGGGTAGGATAGAGTGATCGGCTGATGGGCCATACCCAAAGGGTCCAGCAAAAGAGTTGGGCCTTGACAACTTCTTACAAATGTAATATTTATAAATATAACTAAAAACTAATACACTTCATAATATATTATGGGTTTTGTTAATCATTGCTCACTGGGCAAAGGATTAAGCGCATTTAATGAAGACAAAATTTTATTTTAAATCAAAAAATGCATTTAATGAACATTTATTCATCTATAAAATTACCGTAATTGATCATCATTTTAATATTAATTAACTCCAACATTCCTTATACACATAGCTAAACGAATACATTCCTTACATCTTAAAAAAAACAATAAAAGTTCAAAATTCAATGCTCATTCACATGAATAATTTACATAATTTATGATAATTTAGGTTTTCAAATAATCGCAAAATAGAGCACTTATTAACTTTATTCAATCAGGATAAAACTTAAAAATATCACGAAATTTCTTAAAATATTTTTTAATTCTTAAACGTTTATCATTTTTTTTAACCCATGAACTTTTTTCTTGTAATAACTACAAATTGAACCAAAGTTTTGCTTTAAAAGTTAAACTACAATCACGTTTTCGCAACTATAATTATTTATTGTTGTATACAGTCGCTTTGCACGGGTATTTGTCTAGTTAGTATGTAAAAGCATAAACTTCTAACACGCTATCCGGAAATCAATTTGTGACGTCTAATTTTGCTCACAAATGTAGAAGCATGAATAAATTCGCATCATATATTTGTAAGGACATTTACAATTGAGAATATACTTTATCTTTGTCACGCTTGCAAATACAAAATTTGTTCTTTACATAAATTTAATGTGTGAAAACATAATAATATTTCAAATACTTTTGTGCTTATAACTGTAATAATATCCACATATGTTTGTAATTAATAATGTCAAATAACAATTTTACGTTAGTGAGTAGTCGTATTGTTAGGCTACTCACAGAAGGAGTAGTTGACCGAGTGTGGCGATCGATTTGTGTCGATCGTGGTTTCTGTGGGTTGTCGGTCGAAGGAGGAAAAAAAACGAAATGGGTCGCCTACACGACCGATTCTCATTTCCATTTGGTGTTACTTTTTTATCCATATTTCATATTACCATTTGGTGTTACTTTTCGCCCTTACTGGGGCACCTAATCGGCTGCAGGTCGCTGGAGAGAGAAAGCTGACGTGGCAGAGAAAAAGAAGAGGATTGGGTCGCCTTACTGTGAGTAGCCTTAAAGTACTCGAAAATTATATATATTGTTGCAGACTTGCAGGTAAGTTGACCACAATTGTTGACCGAAATGATCCCAGCAGTTTAAATTCATCAAGTTTCGATCATGGCCGTGTTAATATTTAGATAGCCGCTGAATCGCATGATCAAATAATCTCAGCCTTTCAATCTCACTCGCTCAACCTCAAAGTAATCATGATGTCGGAAGCGTTGTGAATGAAAGAAACCACACAAACACAATGAACAAGCAATTCAATAAACATTCAAAGAGTGCTCAACCGGGACTTCATGAGAAAACTCTCTTTTTCTATAAACTCATAATAACTTCTATCAAAACCTAAAACCTATTACAATGATTTATAGTCCGGATGAATCTTCAAGAGCAAGCTAAGTATCCCGACTATATTTAAAATAAGGAAATAAAGTAACTCCTAAAAATGTAAAATAATCTTTAACAAAAATAGGTAAACAATTAAAATGAAAAAGATAGATTACGTCAGTTATAGATTATATTGTCGTTTTACCCTTCAATCTTCTCGAACTATTGATGCATATGACTTCACTTGTTGACCAAAGAAACGATGGCTAAGTCAGAGGAGCGGAAGCCCAAACGTGCCCTGCATAAAATCACCTACTACTATATTTACCAGGTTAAAACCTTTTACCCAAAAAATAAATAAATAAATAAATAATTAAAAAAAAAAAAAAAAAAAAAAAAAAAAAAAAAAAAAAAAAAAAAAACGCTTTTACCACCCACTTGCGCAGTAACTATCCACTACACTGTAACTTACCATCTAGCTTAAACCCAAATATTTGATTTGCATTCATCCGTTTAAGTGACAACAATTAAAGCAACCACTCTACCAGATTTCATCAACAAGGTAAATGAATTTTTGCAAGAGTAAGTTTGATTATCATCAACAAGGTAAAAGAATTTTAAGTGACAACGATTTAAGCAACCACTCTACAAATTTTTTTGCTTAAAGGGGTACTTTTCTTTCAAATTCGTCCTTCTTAAAGTACTTTGTGACATTTTCACCATTCGAAAAAAAATTCATATTAGCTGAGAGGGGCAAAAATATAACAAAATATTGTAAAATACCTTAAAAAGGCCGAATTTAAAAGAAAAATACTCGTATAAGCAAAAAAATTTGTTCACTACCCATAAAAACAAATAGTGGCAAGTATATATGGTACATTTTCAAAATATTTGCCCTATTTTTATAAAACTTTAATGAGTAAAATACACCGTTGGTCCCTGAACTTGGCAAAAAAACATTACAGGGAGACAAAAGTTGGCATTTACGTCGTTGGGAGTCCAAAGTTGAGGGTTTTTGTGTCAATGAGTTCCCTTGACCCGTAATGTTCAGGTCAACATCCATTTTGTGTGATATTTTTTAGGCATAATAGACAACTCACATTTTGTCTACACCTTAGTTAAATGTAACCCAACCCGTTACCCTTTTATTCTTTCCCTGTGTCTTCAATTCGATAAAACACTAATTAACAGCAACACACATAAAATCACTAACAGTGGCACAAAATGATAAAGGGAAGGCTTTGTATAGTGGGTTGAGGAAAGTAGATTGCTCCAATAAAGAGCGTTTGGGTGTTAAGAAGGAGAAGCAAGAGGCTGCCGACATCGGGTTATCAAAGGTTTATGATTTGGAAACAAGGATTAAAAATCTTGAAGTTGTGTTTAAAGCTCTAATGGAAAGGAAGGAAATGAAGGAAAGGTATGACAGGGAAAGTTGTGGGTCTAGCTAATTGTATGTTTAGATGATAGGGAAGTTTGTAATGGTTGTCAACATGAAATCTATCAATAAAAAAAATTGGCTTGTTATTTTAATTGATAGTGTTTGGTTGTGCGTTGGTAAATATGTTTGACTTAGGGAAGTCAAACATATTTTAACTGAAATCGATCAATAAAAGCTCTTGCTTTTAATAATGGCATACTATGAAATATAATTGGGTTGTTATTGTAACTGATAGTGTTTGGTTGTGCATTGCTAAATAGGCTTGACTTAGGGAAGTCAAACACCAAGAAGTTACATTTTGCGGCATTTGCTTATACCAGACAACAATACAGATCTTACATTTTGTGCTATTGGGTTGTTCAGTCACATTGTCAATACTAACACCATACTATTTTTTTCATAAACAATACACCATTGTTAATACAATAAGATTAAATGCTAAAGAATTTGCATTTTGAACACATGTAACATTATAAACATTGTGTTTGGTTTTGCTGATAGAAAGGGGTGATTGTTTTTGCTGATAGAAACAGTACACCCAATAGCACAATACAAGAAGATTAAATGCTAAAACTTAGATTTATATTTCATCATAATTATAGTAAATTACAAGAACAACAAGAACTAGCAAAAACCATCATCAACAACCAAACAAAAGGTCCATTTGCATACCCCTATTAACAACCCATAATCCAAAACAAGCAACCAAAAGACCTCATTTACCTACCCCCATCAAATACCCAAAATTCACTAATTATTTTCAGCCATTTTCGCAACATAACCTTCCTGCTTACGAATACCAGCATCAGTTTCGCCAAAAATCTCTATCAAGCGAGCAAGTAGCTTGGTGTACTTGGCTTGGGTTTCTCTCAATGCATCCAAACTGTCAAGCGCCACACCACGCGGTCTCACAGCTTCATTCTCCACAATCAGCTCCATATGCTTGATGATCATCCTCTTTAGATGATCAATGCAAACACGAATTAGCTTTGTAAAATATCCTTCTTCTTTAGCCTCTTGTCCAAACCACAAGGCCATACGCTCATGTTAGTGCGATGAACTAGCGACCTCCATTAGTTCATTTAATATATGGAAATCCTCCATTGGAAAATGTGTGAGGAAAAGGTTCTAGATGGGTTTATTGGTTCATGCGCAAAAAAAATAGCGTGTCAGGGAAGAGACGGTCAAAGGGGCTAGTAATGAATTTGTTTTCACATTTGGTCCCTAAATTTGTCTAGATTGCCGTTGTGAATTTAAATCTTCGGCCCATTAATAACTTGACTGTTCACATTTGATCCTAACTTGAAAGGACAACTTCATCTTTTCTATTTAGTTAAATAGTAAAATACACCAAAGCGTTTGCATACACACTTGCTAAAGTCAAACTTGCAAATCATATCCAAACACCCCCTTATAAATATTGTCATATTCCTTTCCAATTTGTGTCATTTTTATGTATATTTTTTTGGACCACATTTGATCAATACTCAAATGCTAAATGGGAGTTTTGCCTCATGCCATTTACCTTTGCAGTTTGACCTTTTATAGTCAAACTAGAAATGCTAAATGAGACATCTGCAGTACCAACATATGCAGAAGATAAATTTAATCAAACCATATGCACAAATAGAAAAGTACCATATATAAGATTAATTGTGATAGGGTATTCAACCTATACATAAACTGCTACATAATATGGAAGGATAGGTTTAAACTACAACCACTAAAAGAAGTCTATTCCGGTGGTGATGGAAGCTTGGTTGTGTTTCAACTGCTTCCTAGCCAACTCCCAATTCATCTTTGATATTTTCAGTCTCATCATCACTCAAATCGCTGACCCTGATATAAATTTTCTTCAGCAAGGGGGAAAACGAAAGTATAAACATTAGTATAGATAATTCATTCTCTGATCTAGGAAAAGATTGAAACACCACACTCTGAAGCTGCAACGGCCCCAATGTTTTGCTGTCTAAATCAATTGAATAAAGTTCCAAAGGTAGAATACTAAGCTTGAATGAAGCCTGCAAAATGAGATAGTATTGAGATGCACAACTATGGCAATTTAAGATTATTTATTTGATACATATGCATTCTACTTACTATGGTTTCTAACATTTGAAAATTTGGACATTCACGAATCATTTCAATGATGAACGATACCATAATATTATTCCCAAAATCCACTCCGGATAGATTAAGAGTCTTGAGGCATAGAAAGGCGACAAGGACATTCTTTTTGGAATTAGCTTCTACCAACAACTACAAAAGTGCACTCTTCGTAAGGCTTAGAGATTACATTTCAATAGTGTTAAACAGATCTTACATTTTGTGCTATTGGGTTGTGCAGTCCTGAAGAACCAATGTAAGTTTCTCAAGTTTTGGAAGACATGTCAGCTGAAAGATATTGGAAGTTGTGATTGTCGTTGTCTGGTTCCAAACACCGAATGACAAATATAACTTGTTGATATTTCTAAGTTTTTCAATTTCCATGAGTCTCATCTCGTTTGTAGTAGCAAGGTTAATTTTTTCAGAAACTCAAGTAAGGGACAACGAGCAATAAACTCCCAAAATGTAGCGCTTTGAAAAGTTACAGATGACAATTCTAAGCTCAATAGTTTTGGAAAATTACAAAAACATACAAAATTAGGAAAAGTACGATAATGAAGTTCCAGATGTTTCAACTCCATACGAGAGTAAAGTTTGGTTGGTAACGTTAGTAGTTCACCATACCAGTTTCTAATTATGAGCTCCTCAATTCCTTCCCGATACAAAAACAAAATCCAATGTTGAATTTCTTCATAATTCAAGTCTTCTCGTCCATACAACATTTTCGGCACTATGGAAAAGACATGCCTTCTTATGGGACCTTAAAGCTGAAGTAAAAGTCTAGTTATATGCTTCCCATCAAACTTATTGGTAAATAATAAAAGAAATCTTCATCAACTATAAGATCGGTGAGCAAAGTCTACTTATACCTCCAGTTTGTCACTAACATATTGGTCCTCACCGCATCTTTTACTGGCAAACGATTCAAAATATTAGTGATCACATTGTTTGGCATGTTGTTAATATAATCTGGCATCTTAGCGATCACAATAACTCCAAACAACATGGTATTGTTGGAATTTGAGTTGGGTTTTTGAGTTTTCAAAATGAGGGTTTGGATTTGGTTTTTTATTGTGGGGTTTTTAAGGTGATGGTCTTGATAAGGGTTTGGATTATTATGGTGTGGATATGGGTTTGTTGGGTGGGTTATTGGTTCACGCGCAAAAATAAATAGCATATCAGGGAAGATACGTTCAAGTTGCATAGTCATAGATTTATTATTTCACAGTTGGACCCTAACGTTCACTGTTGGGTTCACTTGTTACGCCTCATGCCCGATTTGACTAAATTTCTGACTTTTACGTGGAAACGACCTAACTTTAACAAACATTCTTTTACTCTTTTGACCATTAGAAAAAAAAATCCATAAACATTCAGACTTTAAGAATATTTTTAGATGAAACTAGACTAAATTACCTTTAAAATGACGGGTGGCACGACTTGCAACGAGCCACGGTTGATTTGATACAAATAAATAAAACGACCAAAAACTGGAAACCTCTCTTGTGCACTAAGGAGCCCCCCTTATGTGCAATAATACCCTCTTGTGCACTAAAGACCCCTCTTGTACACTTTTGACCCGTTTGACCCAAAATTGGTTAAAATGGACCTTGGTCCAAACACCTCTTTTTTTGCATAATTTTTTTGTGCACTTTTAACCCATTTTCTAAAAAACGATTTCTATACCAAAACTTCTAAAAATCATTAGGACAATATAAACATCAAATATATGCATAAACATGGTCATAACAACCTGCATAAACGTGTTTTACAAAGTGATGGGTGTTATACCAAACATCCGTTTTGACCCATTTGCATACTACACTTAACTATGTCAGCTTTAACCATGAACCAAACACTCAACTTTGATCTATTACCATTGACACGTTCACATCCCAAAATGGGTATGAACACATTAATCTAAACACCCCTTTAATTTTGACCATAAATCTTTAACCGTACTATGACATACCAATTGACCACCAATTCTCTATAATGACCATGACACACATTAAAGTACTTGATGACACATTATAAACCATCGAAAGACCAATGGGGGTACAACATTGATTCAAGCTCGGTATCTACCTAAGCTTCTACTTCCTTACTAAACCTTCTAACCTTCCGCATAACCAAACATTAATCCTTAATCCAAGCCATTGCATTATTACAAGGACCTACAAAACATTATAACATTAACCGATAAGCTTTCGGTTAGTAAGTAAAATGATTATAACACAACATCATAAATTATTCACACATTAAGCATCATAACCCTTTAATCCATTACAACATTAAACATTAACACATACCTTTAATCACTTTAAGCACCAACATTCCTTATAAACCAATACATCAACATACCTTAACCTAATCCACCCTTGACTAACTCTTCATGACTATTTATGCCAAACTAGTCTCATACACACTTTCACATGAACACATACATTCAATCATTCAATTGCCTTAACATAACAAATCACATAACACATAATGTATAAAATCATTATAACATCACATCATAATCGGTTTACTCACCTTGATTCCAAGCTAATGAAATCAAGAACATCATCATCATCTATACTTCATCATTCTTCACTCTTGCAATCTAAGCCAAATCATTGAGGAAGATCATTACTAGGGATTTACTCCTTGAATTATGCAGGGTACTTAGACAATATGAATTGATCATTAAAAAACCTTGTTCTTCCCTCCTCTTCTCACTAAACCGTACACCCACACACATCTACACATTTATGGAACTCTTCTAATAATATGAGAAGTATCCAGACACTTGTAGGTGACAAGTTTACCTAATTGACACATTAGGTACCTCAAACCCATTTCTTTCTCTTTTTGGCCACAATATCTTTATAACATATTTACTACATGACAACATTAGTTGTTAGAAATGAAGTTGAGCGATATTTACGTGAATTGGAGTAGACAACTAATATGCATATAATGCAGGGACTACTAATGTCATATTGTAATAGTTGTCTTATGTTTGCCCTATATATACCCCTCAAGTCTTCACTTGAGAGGTGTGAGTGTGTAACCATTTTCTCTTCATAATAATATCTTTGTTCACCTCTCCCTCTCTCTCTACTTTCTCTCTCTAAAAACTATCATGGATTTCATATACTTTGATCAACCTCGACCTCCCGAACCACATGAATCATCTAGTATTTTCGGTCCTACAATTGGCATCAGAGCTATGGTGTTCTTTTTGATGATTTTTTTGTGGTTCGATTGTATTATTGAAGCTGTTTTTATACATTTTTTTGGACCTGGAAATTTTTTTCTTATCTTTGGGTAAGAGTTTTCTAAACAGCTTTTTATGTATCCAATGTGGTAAAACAGTCATGATTCACTGGTTTCCTGTGTCTTTTCCTTTAGTCCAAGTTATCAGCTTTTTGCATATCTCAAATCTTTATGACTTGTTTATCCCATTCTATGAAAAGTGGTCAAAATGGTTAGAAAACTCATCGGAAAAACTCATCAGAATCTGCAAAAATATTGGTCGGAATAATCGCCGGAATCTGGTCGAAATTTCTTGTATAAGAAATTTTCGATATGTACTATTTTTCGAGAATACATTTTCGAAATATACTAGTTTTCGAGAATATGTTTTCGAAATGTTCTATTTTTCGAGACTACATATTTTCGAAATTTTTTACTTCTTCGAAAACTGTCACATTCTGGATAAATCCTATTCTCGATAAGTAAAAAAGTTTCGAAAACACAGAAGTCAGATGCAAGATGAAAAAAGACCAACGACTACAAACCAAATACCCACTCTTCAAGACCTCAGCTTATTATAACATCATCGGTCCATATTGTTTTTAAGATAAAGAAAATTTATCGAAGATGAAAAAACCCACGACCTCGACAAAACCAAACCCAACAACATCAACAGTCAACAACAAATCCATCTCCTACCCTACTGATTATACTCATAATGAAATGATTATGTCACTACAAAATCTAAGATTTTTATTCATGTGTGTAAATGAAACATCAAAACCTTAGAGGTCCATCACACGAGTAAACATATCATCACAGATCTTTGTTTTATATCCGAACGTAAAGAAGAAGAAAGATAACTAGAAAGTTATTTTCTGTCTTGGTTCGTTGATAACCACATCAACGAAAAACAAAATCAATCAACCTACCTGTGACCCCTATAGAGATCTTGATGATTCAAACTTTATGGTGTTCGATCACATTGAGCTGAAACGTAATAAATATTAAATGATTTGAGATTCGTGTATGTGACTGAGTTATTGATGAAGGATTCGATAAAGGTAAGTGAGATGAGATTTAGATCTGTATAAGGGGATGCATTTGTTTGGTGAGAGGATATCATAAGTGGTAGGCGTATGAGAATGAGATAGTGTATGTTTAGGTTTAGGTCTTCTGAGTATGTTAACATATATATCTATCAGACTATTAGCATGTGTATTAGATTTGAGTTTCTACACACTTATGGATTGGGTTATATCAGTTCGATTGGGCTTTTGCTATGATTTTTCTACTGTTATTGAACTGGAGGTATGACATGATCCAAAGTTGCGCTTTTGGGCTGAAATGATGAGATTGCAATATTATATCAAAAAATTGGACTGCATTAATAATTTACCAATGTATTTCCAATACATTGTTTTAAAATTTTGGGTATACTTTTGTGGTAAATGAGTGGTATTTTGGTATTATAAATTTTCACGGGGATACTAACTTCATGGCTAAATTTTAAACGTCATCGAAATGTGACTATGGGGATTATTTGTTTATTACTTATTTGAGCTTGAAGTGACGTTTCACGGGTGCGTGTACTTAGTGTCTCAAGGTCTAGGGGTTGGTTGGATGCAAGACTTTTGAAGATCCTTGTTTGAGCATTTATGGAATAGTGATTAAGACTTAGACATCTAGCTATGTGTGATATCTATAAACGCATAAGTTGGTTCTTAATGCTCACAATAGCTATCACTTTAAGGAGTTACGTTGTAGTGCTCAGTGTCACAAAAAAGTTGTAGATTGTTCAAGAGGCGGATATACAATAAAGGATGGATGGTTAGGTATATGCCACTACCTATATTGTAAGGAGTGACGTTGTTGTGCTCAATAGGTTCTTAATCACACATCAGTACAAGCGTAAGTCACAACTCTGGGAATTTTAATTCATCCTCAAGTTTGTCATATCGGGTTGTCTCCATACGTGGTCACTTACTATTAGCCAGTGGAAGTGAAAAGAGGTTTGATAAGAGGTTGATCTGAGGAGAATTGTAGAGAGAGTAGTTGTCGACATCAACTCATGGGGTATTGATTTGTATGTTGCTTACAGTTGATATTTCTATGTACACATATTTATGATGATTCCGAAAGATCGTCATCATCCTGGAGGGAGAAATGTGTACATCGGCGCTTTTATTGAAGATCTGGAAGCATTCTAAGTGAGTTGAAGATGTCGATATGATGCTCCCCAAACAAACCTGTGAAGAAGTTACAAATTATCAGTCTATAATCCATTTTCCGCTGTGCATGACAAGATAAGAGACTGAAGACTTTTAAGGCAAAATTCAGAGACACTTCTTCTACAAGCATCAAAGTTATAACAAACGGGTTGTCAATTTGGGAGGGAGCATGTAAAAGAAAAGGGCTTACTAATTGGGAGGGAGTAATAACCCAATTAGATTTGTACATGATTCGTCTGCAAGTAAAGAAAGATTGTTGGGGATATTTATGAAGATAAAGAGCTATGAAGTCTTCCTCAGCATTGTTGCGCTTACTTTGATTGTTTCATTTTACTTGTTAGGAATCATTGTAACCAATTCACGTATATCTCCAGCTGGAGGGAGATTGTTAGAAATGAAGCTGAGCGATATTTACGTGAATTGGAGTAGACAACTAATATGTATATAATGCAGGGACTACTAATGTCATATTGTAATAGTTGTCTTATGTTTGCCCTATATATACCCCTCAAGTCTTCACTTGAGAGGTGTGAGTGTGTAACCATTTTCTCTTAATAATAATATCTTTGTTCACCTCTCCCTCTCTCTACTTTCTCTCTCTAAAAACTATCATGGATTTCATATACTTTGATCAACCTCGACCTCCCGAACCACATGAATCATCTAGTATTTTCAGTCCTACATTAGTCCCTTAAGTCCATCTTTCTTATAAATGTGACACATCATACTTTTTATAACCATTTACATGAACTTTAATACTTATAGTTTGACTATCGGGTTTGACTAAACAATCACGTAAGCCATTATAACTTATAAAATCCATAGTCAACTATTCAAATGACATTCTTGTAATAAAATACTTAGGCCCGGTTTCAGGGTATTATATCACTTGGGTTACATTTAAGTCAAGAATGTAAGTTGTCTATTATGCCATCGAAAATATAACGCAAAACAAACATTGACCTGAGCATTACGGGTCAAGGGACCTCTTTGACACAAAACCCTCAACTTTGGACTCCCGACGACGTAGATGACAACTTTTGTCCCCCCGTGATATTTTTTGCCAAGTTTAGGGACCAACGGGGTAGTTTAATCTACTCTAAGAGTGTAGTTTATCATGGACCAAACCTTTCAATATTTAGTTTAGCGGATGACTATAAAAACTTGCTTGATCATGCTATATTATATATTTTATTCTTACATGGTTTTGTTACTAACTATTTCATAAAATCAAGTCGTCTGATGATTTCATGCAATTTGATACATAGTTTCCAAGTACTCTTCATGCTCAAGAGTTTCCAAAAAAGGTACTATATATTCCATCATGAGAAAATTCTCAAAAGAGTACAAAAACATAAGCTTTTTCAAAAAAGAGTACAAAAATAATACCCTTTCCCAAAACAGTCATGTGCGAATGTGCGAACGTGCGATCCCACTAAATGTGTGACAAGTGTCCACTTTTTTTAATAATAAAGTACATTATTAGGTGGGGGGTTTTCCAAATATTCCTTTTTTGTCTTATTATTAATGGTGTTAAAAGACCAAAATACCCCCACCTTTTATATAAAACACTTCTCTCACATTTACCTTACTCACTCATTAGCCACCACCTTCCACCACCACCAGATTCGTCCAGCCAGCCACCACCAGCAGATCCGGCTAACCACCACCTTCCACCACCACCACAACAACATAAGAGTCGGACCTAAACATACTAATAACCACTACACTTTCTCTATCAGCCACCACCTTCCACCACAACCATCAGATTCGTTGCTCGGCTACCACCACAACACAACCATCATGTTCATCTATCTCAACTCACATCAAATCCTTCAGATCGAAGAACTTTACCGGCGGACCACTGATCGGAGAACTTTATTGGCGCCGGAAATAAAATCTGATCTGTCCTCACTAACCCATATCTGTGACTTTTGTTATCTTGTGTGGATGAGGAGGACATCAAAGAAGAAATACGAAAATGGGTTTAGAGGATAATGGCTAGCAATTGAGATTTTTGACTGGATTCACGATGGTAAAGCAATATTTGTTGCTAATGTAAAAGTTCATTTATAATGATAAGTTATTGATCCATCAATAGGAATACAGTTACTTAAAAGTGTGTCTAGAGTAAACATGATGATAAAGTTCACCGAGAAAAGGGAGTTGCTTAGGCCAGCAACAACAAGATTTGCTACTGCTTACATTACTCTTCGTTCAATACAAGTTCAAAAAATGAACTTGAGAAAAATGTTCACATCTGATACTTGGACAAAAAGTAAGTATGCTAAGGAGCAAGATGGTAAGTATGTGGCTGGCATTGTTGCGATGCCTACTTTTTGGAGTAACATTGTGTTCATTCTTAAGTTAACAGGTCCTATAGTATGCGTTATTCGATTAGTAGATGGTGAAAAGAAGCCAGCGATGGGTTACATATACCAGGCCATTGTTAGTGCAAATATTAAGATATTTAAACTAAACGGTTTCTTCGGTTTAAATAATGACAAACATGTAACTTGTAATGCACAACGTAAAATGCGCAAGTTACTTGTAAACATAAATCATCAATGCATACTTACATCAACACCTCTCGACATCCCAAGTATGCTTCAACAAAGTCGTAGATTTCCATCCCGACGTAAATCACTCAAGGTATGGACAAACAAATCTACTACTTGACATATGATCAAAGGAGTTTATTTTTCTAAACTTCACATTTTTAATGTGACAAAACATTTTTTCAAAAATATATTTTACAAATTATTTTTGAATTAAAAAGAAATGTTTTATTTAGAAAAATCATTTCAAAAATCCTAACAGCTATTCCCCCCCCCCCCCCCCCCCCCAATCAGCTCCAAATTCCCTAAATAAAATTTCATCACTAAAAAAAAATTTGGAGCGTCTTTGTCTGGGAAAGTACCATGGTACCACTAAATTTAGTGGTACCGTCCCCCTGTAACGGTAATTTTTCTCTTTGCCTATAAATATTGGACCATTTTCCACTTCCAACCTGATTTTCCAGCCACTTTTCTCTGGTTTAATCCCTCCTTAGTTATATCA
Organism: Artemisia argyi; assembly: GCA_030686995.1. Classification (NCBI taxonomy): domain Eukaryota; kingdom Viridiplantae; phylum Streptophyta; class Magnoliopsida; order Asterales; family Asteraceae; genus Artemisia; species Artemisia argyi. Next base: position 35,508,764 of record CM060677.1, on the reverse strand, counting down.
CTTTCTTTGATCATTTAGAGAGTCTTAGTTTGTTTTAGAGTGATCCAATCATCCATTCAAGTGATCACCTTCATTCCTCTTCTATTCAAAGAGAAGAACACAAAGTATCAAGAAGATAAAAAGTGTTAGAGTCATTGAGTATTGCACTTGCATTATTAGTTGTAAGCTTGTTGTATCTTGATATACATCAAGTAGTCATTACCTATTGTTTAGTCTTGTGAGAGTGGATCATTGTGATCTTGTTGAGATCTTGAAGATCTCTTGTAGCTAGTGAGCTTGTGTTTTGATCAAGTGGATCAAGGGTAGATCGGGTAGATCGTGTAGTTTGCGTGATTTGTGAAGATCGGGTAGATCGAGTGTAGATCATGTGGATCTTGAAGCTTGTGTGATTAGTGAGGATCGGGTAGATCGTGGTAGATTGGTACTAGCTAAGATTAGTACTCGACATTTAGCTTAGTGTCGGAAAATAATGTAAGCGACGTTGTATGGTTTTCTCCGCTGAGAATGGAGCTTGTTGATTAGTGAAGTGACTCTCGAGTTAGGTACTCGGGGAGTGGAGTAGGGCGAAGAGGAGCTTCGTGACCGAACCACTATAAATCGCCGTGTCCGGGTTTGCGTTTTATTTACTCGTCTCTTTACTTTTCATCTTTGCATTTACCGCCTTATATTTATATTTGCATTTCATTTATATTTGTGTGGTTAGTTGCTTATATCATGTTGACTATGTTTATGGCATGATATGATTCTTGTGTTATGTTTGTGTTGTGATCTAGTTGATAATATCTCTAGTTGTTTTAGATATATAATTGAGACTTTCCATATTGCGTCACACTTGATCGGGTGTTTGATACAAAAGATTTAAGTTTTTAAATGGAAACGTATTCACCCCCTCTACGGTTTCCACAATTGGTAACAGAGTCACGTCGCTCAAATTTTTAAAATAAATGATTTTCAAAATTGAGTACTATCCATGTATCAAATTTTCCATGAAGTTGGATTAAATATGAAAAGTATTTACTTGCTTAATACTTACAAGTTTTATTGTAAAGTATACTTTGTCATACTAGCTTGAAGGTTTTCTTAAACAAATAAAAGAAAAAAAAATTGTAAGTATTCGGTTATGTCTTTAGAAAGAGTTGTAAAGTCATACGGTTTTGAAAGTAGCGTTAGATAAAACTATTTGTCTTATAGTAAAAGTATTTTCATAAATATTTTTCTTAGTCCTAAACATCCAATTCATGTTTCTTAAGACGTAGTACACATCCAATTCATGTTTCTTAAGACGTTCAAGCATATTACCAAATAGGAGATTAGCCAGTTTTCTTAAGCCTAACATCGATAAACATCCACCCACAACAATGCGAACCTCACATATTTGGGTGGAAATTTTTTTTTTAGTGGTACGGTTTTGTGCTAGTCATACAACTCCTATCCATGAGACGCTCATTAAGGCTAAAGCTTCACTCCTAAATGTTGTAAAAAAAATTTAAATTTGACGCTAAAATTGCCCTAACAAGTATTTCTCTTAGTTTTATTACACACCTACTATTGAACAAACAAATTCAAGCGTAATTGCATTCTATAAAGTATCATCATTTACCCTCCCCTTACACTTAGGCTGAACATTGTCCCCAATGTTCAATAAAGAGATGTAAAAGTAAATAAGGTAAAAGAATGAAAACAAATACTCCATTGATTCGTTCAGTGTGGATAAATCGTTAACATGGTTAAATCCTCCTCCAAGAAAATGAACGTTGAAAGCTTCCCTTCCGAAATAATAAATCATCTTCTTGTCCAATATAACCTGTTAAACTTGAGAAAACAATCATGGCAACCTCGCGTAAAATCGGCGGCAATCTATATATATAAGGATATAATGCTTGTGGAATGAATGTTTGCAGATTTCCTGCAATTTATAAAACTAAAGAATTAACAAAAACTTCAAGACTCCGTTAGAAAAACAAACTTGCAAAATTTCCAGAATTTTACACCTGACGTCGTCAGAGTGTTCTGACAGAAATCTTATGTTAAGTTTCCGGAAAATTTTTGGAAAAACTTATGCCTTAATTCCTGGAATTTCCTGCAAAACATCATTATGACTCGATACAAGCATTTGACTCAAACAATTACTAATATACATGTTCATTTAATATTGTTGCGGTTCGTGTTCAATTCCGTTCTTAAAAACAAATTAAGATTTCCCTTACACTTATCTTTTGTGAAATACCTTTTTATAAAGTTAAGACAAACAACAAAGTAAAGCATTTTCACAATTCATTATGAAACATGAGCCACAAGCAATAAAAATAAAGCATGCATACGGAAACAAATAAAATCAAACAAACAAATAAAACATGGGTTGCCTCCCAAGAAGCGCTTTTCTTTATTTACGAGTCTTGTAGCTAGACTCAAAGTCATGGGCTATCCTATATGGGTGAGCTCCTCATCGAGGACATCTTTGGGATCAAACTTAGGTTTCAATTTCCTATCGGTTCTCTTGGTGCGGTATGACTTCTCAAAATTTTCTCCATCCGGATCATATAGAATCATCTTCATATGCCATGATCCGTCACCTTCCTTAGGTGGCTTGTCCCAATTCCATTTACATTTATCACCTTCCCGCTTCTACTTGTTCATTCCTAAATTGATAGGCATCACTCCCAAGAATTCAATCATTTTTCTAAAGACTAAGGGATCCTCAAAGGGGTTTAGTTCTTCATCCCTAGCTATGAGTTGCTCCACCGAATGCGTTTTGTTTATAAACTCCTCTTCTAAATATAATGGGTGTTGATGTCCTATGAAGTCTCCATTAACCCAAGGTTCATACCTAGATGGTCTCCTATTCACATCTACCCAATGGGGGTTGGTTCCTCATTAGTATCATAGGCATGTTTCTTAACATCATAGAACGACCAAGTTTCTCCTTCTCCTACCGCTATTCTAGATTCCTTACAATCAATCATCACACTTGCGGTAGCTAAGAACCCTCTTCTTATTAATAACGGGCACGTAGTGTCACTAACCATATCAAGGACGTGGAAATCGGCTAACATTGTCAATCTTCCTATATGTACTAACACATCCTTCACTACCCCAACCGGATATGCTACACTTCCATCCGCAAGCCATATGATTACCTCTGTTTCATCTAACTTTCCTGGCTTAAGAGTGGTGTATAGAGATAATGGAACCAAATTTAAGCTTGACCCAAGATCGGCTAGTGTGTCAAAAGCCTCAGAATTTCCGATCTTACAAGGTAACACGAATATGCCCAGATCATATAATTTCTTAGGCAACTTGTTTTGAACGAAGGCGGTCCCATTCTTACCCAACTTAAGTTTCTCTTTATATTTTTCTAAAAGGGCATTGTAATAGGGAGCACGGGCTAAGGCATCAATGACGGGACGCTCAAGGTGAAGTTCCTTGAATTCTTCGCCAAGATCTTGTGTAGGAAGTGTTTCAACTATGCTATTGATCGAATTGATGTTGTGCGTTACATTCAATTGGTTCTTTTGAAAGATTTGAGTTTGTTTGAAACACGTGCTCATGGCATTGACCGAATAGTGTTGTGGACAAGAAGTAGGGGACAAAATAGATGATATAGCGTTAACGTTTAGTCTCGGATTCTTGACCGTGTTACTTGGGAGTGCTCCCATTTCTCGGTCATTGAGAACTTTCAACAATGTGTCAATCTTATTGGTCATCTCACTTTGCTTTTGTTTGAAATCGGCTTCAAACCTTTCTAAACGAGTCTCTTGAGATGCCATAAATATGGACATTAATCTTTCAAAATTATTGGTACTACCATAGTTGTTGGAAGGGTTGTTGTTGAAAGTACGGTTAGAGGGTGAACTGTTTGGTTGGAATCGATTAGGTGGAGTGGAAGAATTGTTTTGGGCCATGCTTTGGTTTTGTTTCCACCTAAGGTTCGGGTGATTTTTCCAAGAAGGGTTGTATGAATCACCGTAAGGGTTTTATTCGGGTTTGAAAGTGTACCACTTTTCTCCCGCTCCGTCGGTACGCGAGGATGCGTAATCCGCGAAAGCTTGTTCGGGGAGTTCCATGCAATCACGAGTGTCGTGGGGACCACTACATAATTCGCACGAAGAAGTGATTTTGTTCACTTGGCTTGAAGGTTTAGGAGCTTCGTAGGATTTCATGAGAGACTTGACTTGGTCTTCAAGTTCCATGATCCTACGGTCGGAAGTGCGTGAATTGTTCGAAGGCAAAGATATTGCCTTGACCGTTTTGTTCAAATCACGGGGATCATTCCAACTTTCGTTGTCATAGAGAGCAAGATCTTCTATGAGTTCCAATGATTCTTCTGCACTTAGATCACGAAGCTTGCCACCGGCCGATTGGTCAATGGTTCGCCTTGTGGAGAGATGGATATGTTTATAGAAATTTGGACTTGGAGCCAAAGATCTATGCCATGATGAGGGACTTTTTGGAGTAAGACCTTGAAACGAGTCCATGCTTCATAGAGAGTTTCACCTTGACGTTGTTGGAACATCAAGATATCATTTCTAAGCTTAGTAGTTCTCCCCGGTGGGAAACATTGAGCAAGGAAACGAGTGGTGAGATCATCCCAAGAGGTGATGGATCCCGCGGGTAAACGCTCAAGCCATTGACTAGCTTGGTCATGTAGAGAGAATTGAAAGAGACGCAATCGGGTCGTCTCTCAAGTTACAACATCAAGGTCTATGGAATTTATGATTTTGAGGAAATCCTTGAGATGTTGATTAGGATTTTCGGAATGAAGTCCATGGAATGCACATCCGCTTTGCACCAACCGGATGGTGTCGGATCGCAAGGGAGACACATTGGCTCCTTGAGTGAGCTCAATGGAGTTTCGATAGCCTTGGTGGCTAGGACGGGAGTACTCTCCTAAGGTTCGGGGTCTACGAGATTGGTTTGGTAGTGGTGGGTTTTGTGGGTGGTTTTGTTATGGTGGGTTGATGGGATCAAAGAGATTACCACCTTCCATGATGGCGGATGGCAAAGGTTACGAACAAAGGAACGAAAGAAATAAGATAGACTAAAGAAAACCTATAAAAATAAAATAAAAATCTTACTAGAAATGAATCTAGCAAGTAGATCTAATAAAAAGAAATTTTAACCTAGACAATAACTATTCCCCAGGTTGCGGCGCCAAAAACTTGATGTGTGGAATTGCACCCTCGCAAAAGGTTTTACCTCTCAAGGGATCTTGAGAAGCTTTCAATCCCCACCAGGCAGTGTACCTGTTCGTTGTATTGTAGTATAGTGACAAGTACTGAGGGATTGATCGTTCAACTCAAAGAATAGTGTTCGCTAGGGTTAAAACACACTTAAACTAGGTCTAGAGGTGAGGGATGATTCTTTTTGTATTTTTATATTTTAAGGAAAGCAGGTGAAAATCTCGGTTTTCGAAGGAGTGGGCAGAATTAGTTGCTAGTCAACAAACCCAATTAACTAAAGATGCAATCAAAATAAAATAAACTAAACTTAAACTAATTTGTGGTGTAAACAATAATGAGAAAATTGTGTTTACTTAGATTTCATTACTCCTTAGCTATCTTTTATAGGTTGATTAGTTTGTTACAATTGCATGGATGACAGGTTATATTCCTTAATACCATTTGTAGGGCCGTGTACGGTCTTCCCTAACTCTATAAGCTTCTACCTCAATCCTATGTCGAGCCGTCTAAAGCTCCTAACATGGCATCCTTGGAAGTTACTTATGCATTAAATATAACCAAATAATCGTAGTATACCTCCGATCATGTTTCTTAAGACGTTCAATCAAGTTAACAATTGGAAGTCTGCCAGTTTTCTTAAGCCTAACATCGAATTCATTCATCCACAACAATTATAAGCAAACAACCAACCCATAATCAATATCTAAGTTTCATTACATCTAAGCAAACACGAAGAAAACCTAGCCTAGCATGTTAAAGAGAAGACAAGCATAAGATATAATCAAACAACACATAGACATATAGAATGATTTGGTAAAGTACTTATCTTCAATTAAGCATGGAAGAAACAAGGGGTTGAAACCTTTGAAAAAGCTGTAAAATTCGTCTAGGGTTTTATTCCCTCAAAGTTGCACACAATGAATGAAAACTAGAAAACTATATATAGATTTTGTCTCCTGACAATGTCAAGAGTAAGGTGTGACGCCGTCAACTCGCCGCCAAAATAAACTCGTATTTCCTAGATCCACTTCTGACGTCGTCACTCTTTATGGGTTCTGGGCCATCACTCTTTGCGATAACACTTGATGGCTTTGGAAATTTTGTACGTGACGCCGTCAGATCCCATTCACAAAACATTCTGGCGCGTCACGTGTATTTGATTTATCCACCCTTTTTTCAACTCATGACGCCGTCACTAACACCTTGTGACGCCGTCAAGTGCAATTTCCATCATGCTTTTGAGACTTTATCGTTTTCTTCACTTTTTCGCTCCAAAAGCGTCCAAAATGCTTCCTTTTGTAAAATTCCTCTCAAAAGTACCTAAAATGACAAAAGGAACGATTTAGGGTAATATTTGATCAAATAATCTCGACTTTGGCCTTAAATGACCCCCCCCCCCCAAAAGCGGTACACATTTCGCTTCATCATGACGTCGTCACGTGTAAATGCCTCAAAATCTTTCTGGCACGTCTAGTGTAAAGTAAATATCCACCTCTTTATCAACAAGTGACGGCGTCACCTTGTAGCTTTTGAAACCATCAGGTACTGTTCCAGCTTGAATTCTTGACTTTGTCGTTTTCTTCACTTTTGTGCTCCAAAAACGTCCAAAATGCTTTGTTTTCCAGAATTCCTCCCAAAAGTACCTAAAATGACAAAAGGAATGATTTAAGGCAATATTTGATCATATTATCACGACTTAAGGCTTAAATGACCAAAAGCGTAACACTTTTTGTCTCATCAACTTCCAGGCCACGGAACCGTTAAATTTAATGGTGTCGTGCGGCATTTAGTGGTATCGTGCCCCTGTTTGAAGAACTTTCATTGTTTCCTTTAGATCCCTGCATCCCTAAGCTGAAACCTGCAAAAATTTTGGAAACTCACATACACCCTAAGATTCCCTCACTACAACATAGGACACTACCACCAACTTTTATTCGAATCCCATAACTCTTACCTATTTAAGGCCTCACCATTGAAAGCTTATCTTGTATTTCATCATCACACTCAACCCTTATAACTAAACTTCACTCTTGACACTGTTATTTAGTTTTAAAACATTCAACCCTTATATCAATCCCACTCAAAGCTTTTAGCTACAGTTCACTCTTGATAGTGATAGTTAGTCTAAAAACCTTCAACCCATCGATCATTACACTCAAACCTTACAACTATTCCTCACTTTGGATAAGTGATAGTTAGTTCAACAACCTTCAATCCTCACAATTACACGAAATCCATCATGCACCAAATTATCTCTAACACACAACTAGGATCATCCAAACTAGAAATCTAGAACTTAGTTACCTCAACCCTGTTAGAGATATCCACCAACAATCCTGTTAGGATCACATTAACATTTTCTTTTTCTTTTTCGAAATATATCATGTATCTCATTATCAGTGTAAACGATATATTAATCTAAACCATCTTTCTCCACCTTTCCTCAAAGGTCAAAACCAACACTCTCCCATCTTATGGAATCATTTCCATTCGTATCTAGGTGCATATCGTTCTCATTTTCATTTTTCTTGGCATATCTTCTATCGAATCTACTTTATGGCATGACTTGTCATAATAGTAATCATTTTGAGTATATCTTATCAACAAACCATCCTTAACATCAATCATCTTAGGTAGACGATTATGTTATTTCAAAAGTTTGTTAGAACTTGCCTTCCGAATGACAACTTAGAAGAAGTCATTTTGTGTGTCAGTCAACGAACGAATCTCGTTCTTGTTAGTGTGTTCGATTGAACAATTACACCTTAAGTTGTTGGTCGGGTTGTGATACTCAAGTGTCTTTGAATTGCAATATGCATTTATCTTTTTGTGTCGCTCAACTTTCTTGGGCTTTCGTTTTGGTTCTTATTCTTTTGGCACACTTTTAGGCTGTGTCAGTCACATAGTTTTACCATTGCATGTCTTGCAATGTGTATTCTATCCCTATAATGTTGTTCCTATACTTTTATATATTATATTGCACGAAGCAAACCCTTAATGTAGTAAAAGCCTTTGTAAGAATTTGATCCATGGATCCGCTAGATACTAAGGTTAATATACAAAGGGATTCAATCACCATAGGGGAGCTTTGAGCTAGGAGGAGCTCGGGCGTTTTTGAATACATAGCACGGAGTCTTTCTAATAGTGGTGATAGAAGACTTCACTAGGATGATGCAAGCTTGCCTCTGCGGGAAGAAAGGGTAGAAGTGTAATAAGGGGGACTAGGGAGTGAACTCAAGAGAGAACTCGAGGCAACAACCTTTTTGCTTTGACAAAACGGGGAGAATGGAGTGTAAACAGGTAACTTTTACATTTTATTGTGTGTTACGGTTTACATATTTGTCATCATCAAAAAGGTGGAGATTGTTAGTTCAAATATTACGATATTTAAACTTAATGGTTTCTTCGGTTTTAATAATGACAAACATGTAACTTGTAATGCATAACGTAAGATGCGCAAGTTACTTGTAAACATAAATCATCAATGCATACTTACATCAACACCTCTCGATATCTCATGTATGCTTCAACAAAGTCGTAGATTTCCATCCCGATGTAAATCACTCAAGGTATGGACAAACAAATCTACTACTTGACATATGATCAAAGGACTTTATTTTTCTAAACTTCACATTTTTAATGTGACAAAACATTTTTTCAAAAATGTATTTTACAAATTATTTTTGAATTAAAAAGAAATGTTTTATTTTGAAAAATCATTTCATAAATCCTAACAGCTATTTCCCCCCCTAAATCAGCTCCAAACTTCCCCAAATAAACTTTCACCACTAAAAACAAAATTTGGAGCGTCTTTGTTTGGGACGGTACCATGGTACCACTAAATTTTGTGGTACAGTCATGTATTTAGTGGTACCGTCCCCTATAACGGTAACTTTTCTCTTTGCCTATAAATAGTGGACCATTTTCAACTTCCAACTTGATTTTTCCAGCCACTTTTCTCTGGTTTAATCACTTCTTAGTTAGATCACTTTTTTTGATCATTTATAGAGTCTTAGTTTGTTTTAGAGTGATCCAATCATCCATTCAAGTGATCACCTTCATTGCTCTTCTAGTCCAAGAGAAGAACACAAAGTATCAAGAAGATACAAAGTGTTAGAGTCATTGAGTAGTGCATTTGCATTACTAGTTGTAAAATTGTTGTATCTTGATATACATCAAGTAGTTATTACCTTTTGCTTAGTCTTGTGAGAGTGGATCATTGTGATCTTGGAGATGTCTTGTAGCTAGTAAGCTTGTGTGTTGATCAAGTAGATCAAGGGTAGATCGGGTAGGTTGTGTTGATTGTGTGATTTGTGAAGATCGGGTAGATCGTGAGTAGATTGGGTAGATCGAGTGTAGATCATGTGGATCTTGAAGCTTATGTGATTTGTGAGGATGAGGTAGATCATGGTAGATTGGTACTAGCTAAGATTAGTACTCGACATTTAGCTTAGTGTCGGAAAATAATGTAAGCGATGTTGTATGGTTTTCTCCGCCGAGAATGGAGCTTGTTGATTAATGAAGTAACTCTCGAGTTGGGTACTCGGGGAGTGGAGTAGGGCGAAAAGGAGATTCGTGACCGAACCACTATAAATTGTCATGTCCGGGTTTGCGTTTTCTTTACTCATCTCTTTACTTTTCATCTTTGCATTTACCGCCTTATATTTATATTTGCATTGCATTTATATTTGTGTGGTTAGTTGCTTATATCATGTTGACTATGTTTATTTCATGACATGATTCTTGTGTTATGTTTGTGTTGTGATCTAGTTGATAATATCTCTAGTTGTTTTAGATATATAATTGAGACTTTCCATATTGCGTCACACTTGATCGGGTGTTTGATACAAAAGATTTAATTTTTTAAATAGAAACGTATTCACCTCCCTCTACGGTTTCCACAACCATGAAAAAGGCAAAAGAAGCAATATCATCATCTTTTAATGGTGATGAAAATAAGTACAAAGATGTGTTTGCCATTATCGCCAAAAGGTGGGAGTGTCAACTTCGTCATCCATTACATGCTGCTGGATATTATTTAAATCCACAATTTTACTACTCAGATTCTACGATTGAGGAGGATCTAGAGGTGTCGGCGGGGCTGTTAGATTGCGTTATGAGGCTTGTACCAAATGAGGATGATCAAAGCAGACTTATAAAAGAAAAGCGATTGTATAAGGATGCGGAAGGTATTTTGGGGTATAAACTAGCCATACGTGACAGAAATCCCAAGTCACCAAGTAAAATTTAACAATTAAAGATAACACATACTTATTATTATATTTCATTTTCTTGAAACATGTAATTCTTTATAGCTGAATGGTGGAGCTCTTATGGAAATTATGTTCCTCATTTAAAGAAGTTTGCTATCAAAGTTCTAAGTCTTACGTGTAGTGCAACAGGGTGTGAGCGTAACTGGAGCATATTTAGTCTTGTAAGTATTTACGTTATCGAATATTACTGTATTAGTTGAGTTGAGTTAGCATTTGAAACTTGAGCATATTTAATCTTGTAAAGTTATAAGTATTTATTTTGTCACTTACTTTTGATTCTTAAATTTGACAGCTTTATAACAAAAAAGAAAAGAAAAAAAAAAGAAAAGGACTTGATCTAGCTAGGCTCAATAATTTGGTGTATGTAAAATACAATCAACAATTAAAGAAACGTTATGATCGTCGTGATGTTATTGATCCTTTATTGTTAACTGACATTGATGAAAGTAACGAATGGTTGATTGGTAGAATGTATGGGGATGAACCACCAAGGAATGATCAAGGGTACGCAGAAGATTCCAACTATAATCTTAGATCCAATGATGTATATGCTAGTTTAAGCTTAAAGGGATCAGGAAGGGGTGGGTCTAGTTTTAGATCAAACCTTGTGGATGAAGATGATGAGGTTGTCATTTTAGAGAATAGTGACACCAAAGAAGAAGATGTCGAGGAGAATGAATCTGATCACAATGAGGAAGGATACACGTTTGATGATGATGATGATGACGACGATGGGGAATTTGACAACATAGCTTGAAATCTCTTACTTTGTTTCATTAAGTAGTATCTTTATGAAATATTATCATGAAAATGTGGTATTATGCCTTGAATATTGATACGTTGCTTGCTTGATATTTTGGGTTTAAATGCAAGCTTTATTAGATGTATTAATTATTAAGTGTCTCAATGTTATTTTGTGATGTTATTTTGTGTTAATTAAGTTGCATAAACTGTCGCATATGTCATAAAAAATACTAAATGTATAGCGCACCTTATATTTATGATTCCCGCGCCTTGGTTTGCGCCTCGCCTCGAGGCTCTTCGACCCTCTTTGCGCCTTAGTCCGCCTTGAACCTTTCAGAACATTGGTTTCTAGAGCAAACAAGAAATAGATTGGATCTTGATCAAAGATTTGTAAAGTATCTCACTGTGTGATGATTGAATTAGGATGATTAGTTTTGTGAAGAAGGAAGGGTATAATTGACAATTTATAAAAAATTTTGGAGGGATATACATGAAATTCTTCGTAAAATCATTGATGTAATTCGGAGAGCATAATGGAATTATAACCGGAATATATGAGTATTACCGGAATCTGGAAATAAGTGAAGTCGCATATTCGCATATGTAAGTGGTAGTACAGTCGCACATTTAATTGACTCATATAGAGATAAGGGTAAATAAGTAATTTTGTAATAATAGAAAAAGAATATATGGGAAAACACCCACCTACCACTGCACTTTATTATTAAAAAATGGACACTTGTCGCACATTAAATTGAGTCGCAGATTCGGATATGACTGTTTTGGGAAAAGGTATTATTTTTGTAATCTTTTTTGAAAATGTTTAGGTTTTTGTACTCTTTTGAGAATTTTCTCTTCCATCACTTTCATTAAGGTGATATATGTTTTTGTGCTAAAGATTTTTTCATGATTAGGTTAAGAAGAATGATTATGATGCTGGTGAATGTGAAAATGATGACCATTTTCAACGAAAGAGAGAACAAGCATATATTATATTTTGCAAAGAAACTAAATAATATGTCATAACTAGAGCAATATTTGGTTCATCAATTTTTGTAGCTCAGGTTAAACTTATCGTTTTGTGAGTTTAGTCACTTACTATGCTGATATCTTCACCCAAATTATTTTTGGGGTCGAGAAAACCATCTTGCCTTTAGTTTTTGATGTGGTGGTCATATCTGATGACGATGAGATGGAGGCATTTCCTAAATAAGATTATGTTGCTGATGTGGTTGTTATAACTGATGATGACTATTTTAAGGTGTTGTCTGATCGTGAAGAAGATTCGTTTGATTTTGACACTCTCAACGATGTTGTCCCGACTGAACCCATTGCGGATGCTAATGTATCTGAAATGCCACCCATACCACGTTCTGTAAAGGATGACACTCCTAATTTAACACGTATGAAGTAGTACTTGTGGATGAGATCTCCGAGGAGGATAGTGATGACTCTTACACACTTGTGGATGATATCTTCCACAAAGATAACATATACCCTTATGCAAGGTTGGATGAGCCCTCGGACGAGGATAGTGAAGACCCTTAGTATGTATTTGTGAGTTGTTCATGTGTTTTTCTATGTGAATTTGGTGGTAAAATTTGCATTTCTTTTATTCAGTCATCTCATATTTTTCCTTTGTAAAGACTTTGTTTCCATTAGTGTTCTCTAAACACTCGCTATATTCAGTTTTTTATTTAGATATTTCGTTGACTATATTGGTTATGATTATTGTTATTTGGATTGTTTTTGACTCTCTTTATTAAAATTATATATTTATATTAGTGCAACTTATTCCTTATTATTAGAAAAAAAAAAAATGAGATACACCACCAATATTGTTAAATTTCCCCGGTTAACAAAAAGTGGTCTATCCGGGCCGGATATAATACTAGTCATTATTGTAGAAAAGAATAAAACTAGATCTGGTTAACTGGTTTTACCTTTTAACTAATCATTGTTATTGTCTCCTAAGTACTTAAGTTAACAAAAGAAAACTGAAAACAACATGAGTACACTCCAGAAAAGAAAAACATTCCGAGAGGAGAAATTAGTAATAAAACAGAAAAAGACAATATGCCCTCCATGTGAGTTGATTTTGAGACAAAGGAAAGATGGTGTGGGGTGCTTCATTCACATGGGTATAGGGGTAGTTTTGCCATTTTCTCCTTACCCATGGCTCTTATTTTATCATCATCTTGCCATCTTATTATCTTAATGGGAGGTGATTTGCACACTTTACAAATTGATTGATACAATCAAATTAGAGTGTGTTGACATTTATAACCTCACAAATTAAAAATGTGTAAATTAATGTGAAGGTATAATTATCAACACACTTTAATTTGGAATGTACTAATCAATTAAATAAATGTACAAATCATCTCTCTTATCTTAATTTTCCTTTACATCATGATCAATTTACCAATTGTGTGACAAACATGTACAGATTATCGAGTTTTTTTTTTTTTTTTTTTTTTTTTTTTTTTTTTTTTTTTTTTAAATTGACTTTCATTTGGGAAATCCAAGTCCAATTTGAAACCCGATGGGGGGTAAACCTTCAACTTAAGCCGCCCGAAGGCACGACACTTAAATTGAAGTAAACCCTGCCTTCTCCAGATTCGAACCCTTGTGGGTTGAAACCTTCATTGAAGGACTTTGAAATCGTACCGAGTCCACAAGGGAGGACTTCCCGGTTTGGTCACCCAAACCGGTACTACTCTCCACTAGGCACGCTTAACTGAATAAGACATGCCCAGTGGACCACAAGCCCATTGGTACAGATTATAGAGTTGAAAAACTTTGATAGCATTTCTTTAATTTTTTATACCGGGAACAACACAATAATGAAAAATGTTAATGTTTTTCTTTTAAACAAACAAGTACAATATAATCCTTGTATATGCAAGAAAAAAACATCAAAAGAATTACGTAAACAAGAAAATTCTCTTGGAAAATATGTTCTCAAAACTTAATCCAATGCATAACTGTCGACTATTATTTGTTGACCATTTGTTCATTCAATTTCTTATCTTGTATCCCAAAGTCTCCATCAAACCTTTTATCTTCACTTAAAAAAACGCATCCAATACGTTTATTCTATCTGACTCTTCCTTTCACAATCCTTTGAAACGAACGGATGACAAGGTACAATACTTTTATGATGTTAGAATAGGTTATTGTTTCGTGCATGAAAGTTAGCAAGGTACGATTCTTTTTGAGAAAACAAATTGTAAAGATTACAAGACAGAGATATATGGTTAGGCTGTAAGCTACATAATTGCGTTTTGAATATGATGCGAAGGCGATATTATTTTTTTCGAACGGCAATTTCAAATTAGAACGAAATTAGTTGAAGTAACATATTCTACAAAGGTTTCTTACAAGAATTTGATGGATCAAAAATCCAATCATTCCAATTAGATTTTAATTCCTTGTTACGATGTAAAATCAAGAGTTGAAGTAACAATACAAGAATTTCACACAAGACTTCATTTTTTTCAGAAAAGGGATACAAGGCGCGCACCATTATTTGTTGCAAGTGTTGAACCGGTGTCAAACAGCTAAATGACCTAAAAACCAATTAGTCATAAAAGAAGTAACTCATGATAAATTATATGTGCATACTTGTATTTTATTTGTTTTCCAGTTTATAGCTAGGTTTGATCAGTTTGTATATATCAACTGCATATCTACAAGAAAATTCAACCCGCACTTTTTTCTTTTGTCAATCAGGCATATAAAATTGTACGGCGAGTCGTGTAACTCATTAATGAGTAACTTCTTTCAAAAGAATTTGAAGTATAACACACAATGTGACACTCAAAAAACGAGATCTTGCACTTACTGATATCTTGAAAGTATTATATTCTCTTCTCATATTACGCGTTTAGAGAAAATTGTCAATTAAGCATATAAAATTGTACCGCTAGTCGTGTAACTCAGTCATGCGAAACTTCTTTCATAAGAATTTCAAGTGAAACACAACAAATGTGAAACTCACAAAATGAGATCTTTCACTTATTGGCATCTTAAAATTATTGACTCAAAAGAAAACAAGAATATCCGCGCAAAGCGACAATATATAACAGTAAATAAATATATTTACGAAATCGTGATTCTGTTTTAACCATTGATGCAAAACTTACATATTTAATTTGTAGCAATTGCGTTAAAAAGTTCATGGTATAGAAACAAAAAATAATTAAAGTGTAAGGAATATTTAAAATATTAATTTTGTTGTAGATAATGTTACAATTTTTAATAAAAGGTATAATAGTCAACAAACATTACTTATATATAAGCTTTTAAGTTTTAATAAATAATATTCAATTTTTATAAAAGAAACCGTGCAAATTGATATTTGATACAGAAACCGTGTTTTTTTATTTTTTTATTTTTATTTTTTTATTTTATTTATTTATTTATTTTTTTTGTAAATTGATAAACACGTATAGATTGACTATTATTAAAAACTTGACATTTTAAAAGTGGTAGAGATTGATATTGTTAGAGCAACCGTGTGACTTAAACTTGTTTCAAAACGGAAAGTAAAATAATAAACCTTGTCATTTAAGCATTTAAGTTTAAAGAATATTATATTCAATCAACATTACTCAAATTTTAATCATTTTAGGTTTAAAAAATTTATATAAATTTAATGTAAGTAGCAGAGATAAACAATTATTTATTTATTTATTATGACAGATGTAACAATAGCATCTTTAATATCAACACTGTCCCTATTCCAGTGCTGGAAAATGGCAAAAGAGATGGTACTGTTTGGATTAATAAAGAGGGGCAGTGTGTTAAGTACTCAGTCAATAGAGTATGGAGTGATTGGAGACAGAGCAATGATCAAGCCTGGTACAAAGTCATTTGGTTTTCCCACTGCATTCCCAAACACTCCTTTATATTTTGGCTTGCTATAATGGGAAGACTTGCAACTCAAGACAAGGTTGCTAAATGGTACCCTGGGAAGATTATGAAATGCTCTCTTTGTTAGACATGTCATGACTCTATAGAGCATCTATTTTTTGAATGTCAATTCTCTTGCTACATATGGGAAGATATGAAAGTCAGAATTAAACATGGTGCTATGTCTTAGGGGTGTGCATCGGGCCGAAACCCGACCCGTCCCGACCCGTCCCGACAAAGCCCGAATCCCGACAAGCTTGAAAATCCTAACCGAATCCCGACCCGAGTCTAGCCCAAATCGTCCCGAATCCCGTCCCGAGTCCCGAAACACTACCGATTTGTATGTTTTTCCTTTGTAATCCCGACTTCGTCCCGACTCCCGACCCGACCCGAATCCCGATAAGCTAAAAAACCCAAACCGAGTCCCGACCCGATTATAGTCGGTTCGGGATTCGGGACGATTCGGGATGTCAGGATCGGGACGGTTTTCGGGTGTCGGTCGGGTTTTGCTCAGCCCTACTATGTCTAACAAGTGGAAAGACGTTATCAAAGAAATGGTGGATTTACCCTGCAATTAGGGCTGAGCAAACGGACCGGATGGACCGGACCGACCGACAAAACCGACCGGACCGAGACCGACCGGACCGGACCGACCACATTCGGTCCGGTCCTCGGTCTAAGCTTTTTGCCAAATTCGGTCCTCGGTCTGGTCGGTCCGGTCCGGTCCGGTCCGGACCGACCAAAAACCTGAAAAAACTTGCCTAATTGGACCGGACCGACCGAAGACCGACCGGACCGGACCGGACCGAGACCAGACCGACCATATTCGGTCCGGTCTCGGTCTATGGTTTTTCCGGTTCTCGGTCCTCGGTCCGGTCCGGTCTTGGTCGGTCCGGTCCGGTTTTCGCCCGATGCTCAGCCCTACCTGCAATAGATCCATTATTAGCATTTTGAGAAGGGTTGTTATTGGTGCCTGCATATATTACATTTGGAATGAGAGAAATAAAAGGTTGTTTGCTGATGTCAAGAGAAACATACAAGAATTGCTGAAAGATATTATTAATTGTGTTAGACTGAAGCTGACTAGCATGAAGGTGAAGAATTCTAAACATGTGAAGGAAGTTTGCAAGCACTGGAATGTACCAATGGATATAAAGAACAATGAAATTATCATGGGGGATGACTATGCTGAGATTGGTGCTAGATAATGGTTGAATGCAGATGGCTAGTACCATGGATCTGAAAGTCTCTTTTCAGGGATATGTTTTTTTTTACCACATGTGAGGATGATGCTGCATTGTGGTAATAAAACAGTGAACTGAATATGGGATTAGTAAGGTCCATAATGTAGTTTCCTGCATTGTGTGTTTGTGTGCCTAGTATGGAGTGTTTGGCACAAGTATGACATTTCTATCTAAGTTGCCTTTTGAGAAGGAACTATGGATGAGTCCAGCTATGATGATGCCCATTATCAGTCTTGAAGGGGATGAGGACTGGTAGTGGGAAATGTATTCATAGTGGGAAATATCCTTGAGCCTCTCCTATCATCTAAGTGATGCTAAAAGTAGTAGTTGTTGGTTAGCAGTCATGAGAGGATGTAAACTACATGGTCTGCTACTAAAAAAATACTATTGATGGAAATGTAGCTTAATGTGTGGATGCTCAATGGAATTGAAGTTTTACCCAATTCATGATGATGCCCCATACAAGAGCCTCTATGGCTCTCGGTATGATCACAGGTAGGGTGTTTGTGTGGTGAAAATGTAGTCTTGATTGGGGTTTCTTCATGGTTGCCTAGAGTTAGATTTTGTCACACTGCGCAAAATCTAATCTAGATGAATGGTGAATTGTATGTAGTTGCTTGTGACTACTATGTATGTTGATTTCTTGGCTTCTTAAGTCTGTTCAAGGCATGTCCTATTCAGACTTTGGCATGCTTGTATGTTCTGATTATTGAGATAATATAAATTCACCATTTCACCTAAAAAAAATTATTTATTTATTTATTTCCTTTTTCTGAAAAAAAATCAAAAACAATTTCTAGTGGTACCAGCATATGACATTAACCAGTGCACATGCAATTTAATTCTTTTTTCAGGGGGCACATATGGAAACACAGGCCCATTTCTGGACCCATTAAAACTTTGAATTTGTACCGTACAATCTTCATGCACTTAACAAGTATACCATTTTTTATTATTTATTCATTTATTTATTTATTTATTTTTCCTTTTTCTATGCAATCCTTTTTAGTATCAAAACTGAACAACCGCTTAATGCAAACCTTTGATAATCAAATCAATATTCTGTTAGGCATTTATTATGATTAAAAACTTTGCTTGCTACTAAATACTTCATGGTACGCTATAACAAGGCACCCTACAGAAAGCTTATACACTAAAATGACTAATTAATATGGCAAGTGAAATCATAAGAAATCATGTTTGGTTAAAAGTATTGCGTGCATGCTAGCTAGCTAGACCACTCAGTGGATCGCGCAGCTACAACTTTTACGAGACATAAGATTAATTCTTTCAACCAAATGCAACTTATGTGTAAGTTCGTAGAATCATGGACAATATAGGGAGTCGATGATTATTATTTTATTATTATTATTATTAAATAGCGAAATTTTATTAAAGGAGCTATATGCATGTCATAACCATCAAATCTAACTAAACAACTAATTCAACATAGAATCGATATTAACTGTTGCAGTTAGTAATAGTGTCAACTTACATCCGAACATGTCCTCATGAAACATTGAACATGTTACTTACATAGTATGATGATCAACTACCATGTGGTCTAGAGGTGAGTGCTTAACTTGTTAAGTGAGCCACAGAGAGAGTAGTATCAGATGGATGACCATCCGGGAAATTCTCTTTAACCACAGGGTTTGTTGATACTAGGCAATGAAGAGGAGACCCTGTAAGCCATTAGCTGCGCAGGTTCGAATCTGAGCCGGCCCCTGTTTTCATTCTGCCGTTTCTCCAGCGAATTATAATCGTGTGGAGGCGGTACGGTTTCCCGGCGGACGCCGTTAATAATCCCCACTGCGCCAGCGTGGACCCGGTTAAGACAACATAGTCTGGGTATGTGGTGGATGAGGGCCTCCCTTGAGGTAGGTGCGACTCTTCTCCAAAAAATGAAAGTCACCGTTTAAAAAAAAAAAAAAAAAAAAAAAAAAAAAAAAAAAAAAAAAAACTTACATAGTATGATTGAGCAAAATCAACAAATAAGATTTAGCTAAAGAAGGTTGCTAGGCAGTCACATCTAGAGCACGTGGTGGGCTGATTCCGCCTGTTATTAAACTACCCTGTGTTTTTTTAACAGTAAAACCGTTGGGGGGCTCACAGCCTGTTGCAAGCTGTCATAATCCTTTCGAGTTTCGACCCATGTGACCCACCACCATCTTCCCACCAAAATCACTAAAAATATTCATTTCTTACATTGTTATATAGTTGTGTACAGTTCTTATTCATCCATTTGCTTATATCAATAATCTCTTTGTTTTGTTTCTTGCAAAACTTTGATAACCAGCAATATACTGATATCGATCAATGGCACAATTGCCGCCGAAAGTGCCAACAATGGCGCAAAATTGGCTCTCATATCCTTATAATCAAATGATGTCAATGCCATCTTCGGCTGCTCAGCCGCCGAATTGGGTTGACGAGTTTCTCGATTTTTCTTCAGTGAGGAGGAATTCGCATAGAAGATCTGTGAGCGATCCTATCGCGTTTGTGGAGTCTCCTTTTATTGAAGAATGCGGTAATACTAATGGGAATTGTGGTAATAATAGTGTTGGATTTGAACGGCTTGATGATGAGCAGTTTAGTTCGATGTTTGCTGATGACATTGGGACGAATGTGCCTACCTCGACTAGATCTTCATCGAATCCTTCTACGCCTTCGGATCAAAATAGTGATAATGATGAAGGGAAGGTTACAATGCCAGTAGACCAACACAAGCACCAACAAGAGCAACAACAACAACAACAGCAACAACAACAACAGCCGAAGAACGAGCCTGGTGAGGTAGAAGATGGGAGTGGTTGTCAACCTGAGATGGATTCGGCTAAACCGTGCTTTAATTTCTCGAGCGATGGTAGCACCATTGTTGATCCAAAGAGAGTGAAAAGGTACAATTTCTTAAAACATGTGAATTATGTTGAGTTGTCGAGAGTGGTAGCCAGTCTCCGAAACTCAACAATTACATTAATGCTCCTATTTTTTGCTTAAGAGACAAGTTAAATTTAACTCGTAACCAAAGTTAAACATCATCTAAAACTAATCAAGTTTATATACAGCTTAACTTTTTGTTAATATTCATAATTCATATGTTTAACAGGATTTTGGCAAATCGTCAATCTGCTCAGAGATCACGAGTGAGAAAGTTGCAATACATTTCTGAACTCGAACGCAGTGTTACTACATTACAGGTTTGTGCAAAATTTGATCACCATTGGGTTAATTAGGACACCCTTGTGTTTAAAATTCACAATTCTATTGAAATTGAGCACATATATAACCTTTCACTTGAACAAAAAAAATTCTAAATCGGATGAAGTACAATATTAGTAACTAGTAAATAAATTCTTAAGCTAACTTTTTCTCTGAGTAATTAAATTGTAAATAGCATGGGTTTCATTTTGAGCTAAAAATGAAGCAAAATTCTAACTCTAATACATGATTTTGTTGCTAATGTAGACTGAAGTGTCCGCATTGTCACCACGGGTAGCGTTTTTGGACCACCAAAGATTGGTTCTAAATGTTGATAACAGCGCGCTCAAGCAACGAATAGCAGCTTTGGCTCAAGACAAGATTTTCAAAGATGGTAAGCAAATGTTAAACAAATTTAGATTCAATTGATGGGTCACAACTGCAAATCATATTTAACTATATTACGTCATCTAACCAATGAAGTAGATCTAATCAATTATACGTAGTATAAAATATACTCCGTATATCATAAGAAAAAGAGGTATAACAAACTAAAGTTCATAAGCTAACATGATTAACTGAATTTAATTAAGTTACTAACCAATCAACAACTACATATAATTTTCTTTTGCAGCGCATCAAGAAGCATTAAAGAAAGAGATTGAGAGGTTACGAAAAGTGTATCAAGAACAAAATATGCAAAAGGCCGAGAACAACAACGACGACAACGACGCCACTGCCACGGGTGAAAACAATGGTAGCTCCATGAATGGTTCGGAGGGAGGTGAAAGGTTGTGCTAAATTACGCCCATGCATGCACGTGATATGTTTCCGGCTTTTGCTGGTGGTGTGAGTGGTCCCCCATGATTGGCATGTG
This sequence comes from Artemisia argyi, assembly GCA_030686995.1. Classification (NCBI taxonomy): domain Eukaryota; kingdom Viridiplantae; phylum Streptophyta; class Magnoliopsida; order Asterales; family Asteraceae; genus Artemisia; species Artemisia argyi. Next base: position 35,487,328 of record CM060677.1, on the reverse strand, counting down.
ACTTTTTTAATTTAACATGGCTTCTTCAGTACTTCTTTTTCTTGTTTTGTTTTCGCAATTATTATTATTATTACTCCGTATTATTTATTTGTTCCTTTTTATTTTTTAGATTCTTTTGTCCAAAAATAGGGCGTGGGGTAATTTGGATTTTAGATGTAGAGGTGATATTTATTGGTTTTTTCTTCTTAATTTTTTGTAATTTATTTTGGTTATGTTTTTATCAGTTGGGCCAAAATGGGTCATTGTAATGATATTTGTAACGTGCATGGGATCTAATGTTATTTCTTTGTTAAAATCTTAAAACTGTCCCCTTTCTTGTTATTTTAATGATATATAAAAGCATCATTAATGAAAAATGATTGGAATCATATATAGAATTTCAATATTTTTTTTTTAAAGGTAAATTTCATTCAAAAAGAGCCACGGCCGGTCCTCAAAATAAGGACCCCCGGGCAAACAAACGAAATTACATCAAGACGAGCAGGTATTTACACCATACATTCCAATCTATACCTTTCAATCTAGTTCTATTCCGAAACCAAAAATACGAAGTCATTTTAATGCTTTCCACCACTTCAATAGCCCGACGCCGTTTGCCTTTGAAAATTCTATCATTACGTTCATTCCATATCGCCCACAAAGTAGTAAAGACAATACCTCTCAAGATGTATCTCGAATGTTTTGATGTCGCTTGTAAGTTAGTTATCTTCAAAAAATCAGACACATCGAAAGCAAAAATGGGAGGAAGACGGCACCAAGACTCAACCCGGGACCAAATCTCTGCAGCGAAAACACAGCCGGTAAACAAATTGTTTGTCGTCTCTAATTCCGAGTCGCACAGGTTACACAAATCGCTCGGCAATGTAACACCACGTTTGCACAATTCCACATTAGTTGGCATACGATTAAGCATCGCTCTCCATACCATAATCTTGCATTTTAGAGGAACCCACCCTTTCCATTTCATATGAATATTAGTGATCGGTCAATGACAGTTAAACATCAAACTCTTAGCTTTGTTCACAGAAAACTCTCCATTCGCGTCTGCCTTCCATCTCCAATCATCATTGCCTCCCTTCCACACATAATCGTAAATATCAGACAAAAGGCTGAAGAGTTCATTAATTTCTTCTGGACTTGATGGTTCAGAGCGCCATTCCCACTGCAGTGATTTAACACCATCAGTAACTCGTAACCTGGCCGAAACAGTGACCCATTTCTTTTTTTCGAGTCTAAACAAGTGCGGATAAATTAAACGAAGAGGAGCATCTCGAAGCCAAGAGTCCACCAAAAAATTAATTGTCGACCCATCACCCATAACACCGACGAAATAACTATCGAGAGTGTTACCGTTCCAAATCTTTTTCTCCCCTGTTTTAACTATTTGCTTCCAACAACCGCTAGCCGAAGAAGTACATGGTAACAACGACCATGTTCTACTCGACCCATGACAACCGAGCACCACTTTCTTCCATAAGTAACTACCACTTTTTTTAAAACGCCACCCCCATTTAAGGAGGAGCGAATCACTAACATCTTCTAATTTAGCTACTCCTAAACCACCCGCCTTCTTAGGAGTAGAAATGATATCCCAAGCAACCCAATTAATTTTTTTCTCCTCACTACAACCCGCCCATAAGAACCGCCTCATAATCGCCTCCATACTCTCTATGACCGCCTTAGGGGCCTTATAGAGTGAAAGATAAAAAAATGGGCAAGTTCTCAAAGACCGATTTTACAAGAATCAAACGACCACCAATAGATAATGTCTTGGCTTTCCATAAGGCTAGCCGATTCTTAATAACTTCACCAACCGCGTTCTAATTGCTAATTCTAGACATTTTGGCTCCCACTTTAATACCCAAGTAAACGAAAGGAAAAGCCCCTCGTTTGCAACCCAAAACTTCCATCATACTATCCACTTCCCCATCTTCAATACCCACCCCGAATAAATTAGACTTATAAAATTTTAATCTAGGTAGAAGTGAAAGAGAATATTGATTTAATAAGCATATTGTTGCATTTTGTAATATTAGTTTTCGTTTATTGTTTGACATTAAATTTAATAGTTGTGTTTATATTCAGACAAGCTAAATAGTACTCTACATTACTACAAGTGGTCTTAAATTTAATGATTGTTGCGTGTCAAATACTTTTAAGGTATATAAAAACCAAATAATATATAAGGCTATGTTATACAAACTCTTCTTATATTGTCACATCAGAGGTATGGTCAAACCATACAACCCACGATACATACCATACAAGCTGATAATGCATTTAATGATTGAATATCCTCCCTATAGGAGGGTGTGGATAACCCACCCCTATAGATAGCTTCAATATAATTTAATGATAATACTCTGTGCCAATTCACTACATCAGGTCACAGGATTATTGGTTCAACCACCGGGTCAACCCGTTTTTCCGTCAACAAAAATAATAGTTGGACGTACCAAATACTTATAAAACATATAATACTTAATGACAAACATACATAAAATATGAAAAGTTCAATATCAATGACACAATAAGTTTATAAAACATATAATATAATACAAAATGCATACAATTCAGTGAGAATACAAGTTTTAAACTAAAATAACATTGCATTTAGTAATGAAAAAACTGGTTGAACCGGCCGGTTCAAATTGGCCCATTTTTTTAAACAAAAATGGCTCAACCAGCCACGTCAACCCGGGTTTCAAACATGAATATTTCTAGATCCACTCATAGTTTACAAAAAAAAACTCACTCGCTGACGTGTCAGCGAGCTGATTGGTTGGTTTTTTGTGGGCCACAAAAAACCAACCAATCAGCTCGCTGACACGTCAGCGAGTGGGTTTTTTTTTTTTTTTGTAAACTATGAGTGGGTGTATCTTGATATGTGCACACAAAGGTTTTTATATAAAATTTTCATTATGATTATATCAATTAATATTTATTATCTTCCAAAACTTCTATTAATAAATAGTTTCTAAAGTGTATTTATTTTCAAATCATAGTAAATTGTACTTTCATTTTAACAAAAATTTCCTGTTAATAATAATTTTAGTTGTATTATTTTTAAACCCCCACTACAATATTCGAGCTTTTTGGTGAGGACATTTTTTTGTCATTTGGCAAGGACATGTCCTCACTGAAGGTACTTCACAAGAACATTGTAATAAAAAAGGCCTCGTCAAAGTTCGTCGTTTAAAGTATTGGTAACGACAATGACAGACTTTTAGCGAAGAGTAAGTGGGGCCCACACAAATTTTTAGTCAAACAAATCAACATGGGCCTACAAAATTTTCGTGAAGACATGTCCTTGCCAATCCCTTTATATAAAAATCGAATTAGTTGATTAATTAATTGTTTTTCCTTATACTTAGTTAGTATTAACTAGAAAGTTAAACGAACCAAGCTCCATGACTTAGTAATGTAAAAATTAATTTGACAATAAGTAAAAAAACGTAAAAGATAAAAGACAATATATTTTTCAACATTTAATTTTTATTAGAAATCAATCAAAGAATTATACCCAAGTGTTTGTGGAATAACACTTGGGATTGAAATGACAAGTATGGTGTATTACTCCTCACTAAACTTAAGCTAAGCTTAAGTAATAACTAATGAACCAACTGAGCTATCTCAGGGACGGTTGCTCTTTGGAGAGAGAAAAAGTTGGTTGCTTTGTGAATGTCTAAGCATTTAGTGTACAAACTTGGCAACCTTTTCTTCTCCTTATGATCCTTATATATACACAAGTATATTGCAACCGTTACCTAAAAGACAAGAGTGACCTAAGCCTACTGTGGGTCACTGTTACACATGGCTATATGTAGTAAAGGACAAGACTGCTTTCTATACATTAGTGTTGACACACTCTTGGTCTTATATCCATTCAGGGTAAGTTGACCTTTGCATGATAAGGATCTTTCCTTATCTATTCAAACTTATCCCGCCTTTACTTCAGTCTTCATGTCTTTAGTCTTTAGATTCTCGGTCTTCAAGGTTGGTGAGGAGACTTGGGGATTCAGTGAGCTATTTTCATTACTCACTGAATCTATCACCTTCTTTTTTAGTTCATGTATTATTCACTGAGTTCCGCCTCACTGAATGGAGAACCTTTCTTCATAGGCTCGTCCTGAGCTTCTTAAAGATGACTCACTGAATGACTGTTCATTCAGTGACTTGAGTACGTTTAAGGTTATCAAACACTTAGGTTATTTTATGTTCAAATCCTAGTTTAAGGGAGTTTGGGTATTTACTGACCCAACAGTCTCCCCATATTTGGATATACAAATAGCCTGAGTGTTTCTAGGTTCAGTGTGATTGACCAAAGGTCGTCTTCTCACACTGAGTAATACAACAAAGTAATTAATAAGACACTAGTTAACATAAAACATCATTGTACATTTATAGCTATGACAATCCCAAAAAAATTACAAAAATAAATAAAAAATAGTGGATGTGTTGTAGATGTTTCATTAGTCCAACTGGTATCCAAGGGCTTCGAGCTTAGGTTTCTTGGATAACAGCTCTTGTTGATCAGGGTGTTCTTTGATCTTGATCTTTAGGTCATGACAGAACCTTACATTTTCTTGACTTTGTATTTGGGAGGCCAACATCAAGTAGCCAACCATGGATTTAATTCCAACCACGTCAATATCATTCAATCTTTGAAAGGCAGGGTCTCTAGCTTCATCAGCGAAGAAAGACCTCTCTCATGTTGTTTAATGGCCAATTTATTCACAAATTTAACTCATTCAGGGAGGGCTCTATTGCAATCAAGACCAGGAACTTTTATCTCAGGTTCTGACTCTACTGTCTTCCTCTTTCTTTTAGGACGAGATGGAGCAGGCTGATCAACTGGAGTTGGGAGAAGAGATTGGATGCCAAGTTCTTCATGCATTTTGGCCAGTCTTTCATATCTCAGGCTCAGCTATTTTCTAAGGTGTTTGACAATGACATTATTCTTCTTGTTAATGATTGGACCTAATTCATCCAACTCAATGATCCCAAAGTCACCAAATTTGAAGGGATCCTGAGTCTCAAAGTGTCTCTTGTCTGAACCTCTGAAGACACTTATGGCAGCAGGCTTGGTGTTATCATGAATTTTAATGTCAGTGATTGGTTCCAGTTGCAGCCTGGTGGTCATAACCCACTTGTACTTCTCAATTTTTTGCTTCTTATGCTCAGCAGCCTTCTTGAATTTTTCATCCCTTTTCTTCTTGAGGGCAAGCATCTCAGCATCCTGACCTTCTTAAAGGTTTCACCACCTTTTCTTCGAGCAAGAACTTGTGGATCTATCTAAAGCTTTTCAGCCTCTTCATTAACAACCTGGATCAGAACAGACTTGTTTAGCTTTTCCTCAACTGGTTTCTTTATCAACTCTTCCTTCTCAAGATGAGCCTGAATTTCAGCCTCAGTGAGATCATACAGTACTCCATTTATTTCATAAGGTACCCTGACTGGTTCATTAGGGTCTGGTCTAACAACCAAAGAAGTAGGTACCAGCTTTGAACCTAGTTTAGGCTCAGGTGTTGTGAGAATGCCTTTGCCTTTGTTCAACTGAGTTGATGATGGAGTTGCTTTTGGAGCCTGGTATGATGAATAGGGACAGTCTGAGTTGGTGGTATCTCTCTCTCATTATTAGAAGGAGGTTGTTGGCTGGTAGAAGCTTCAGTGTCTTTCTCCCCCTCAACTATTGCTTGGACCAGGGTGAGAGCAAGAGTTGGTGCACTCACTGAAGAGGAAGGAGCAGTATGACCCTTGAAGGCCTGATAAATCTCATTCATCATAGATTTGATATCTGAGGTGTCTTGTTAAAGTGTTGTAACCTTGGCCTAAAGAGATGCCTGAGAAGTCTCAAGAGCAGTCATTCTAGGCCCAAGATTCCAGGCCATAGAATTTGAAGATTTATCCCAGTCTGCCATATGCTTCTCTAGTAGAATGAGTGAAGATTTTATGGAGTCCACTGAAGAGCTGAGACCTTGAATGTTAGAAGATTTCAGAATGGTAACAAGCTCAGTGAATTGAGCTAAGTTTTGCTGACAGGTCTCAGAAGCCTGAAGAATTTTCTTGGTGAGCTCAAGATCATCTTTAATAGACTTTTGAATAGTTGCAACACTCTTTGTAATGTTGGTGAGAGAAGCATTAAACTTGTTGAGATGTGTATCTAGAGTCGTCAGGGAGATATTAAGGGCTGCTTATTGCTCAAAGGTGTCATCATGATAAGCTTCAACAGATTCCTTTAAGTTAACATAGTGATACTGCAGCTTCACAGTGTTGATCAAAGAGTTCATCAGTGAATCCATGAAAGAGGGCGTTATTGGCTTTCTACAAGAACTTGACCAGCTGTATTTCAGTGAAAGGAAGAGTGTTGTCATACTTCCTTAGATTGGCTGGGCAGGATGATTGAGAATAAGATGAGTTGTCAGCCTGAGGTGATGATTCTTCAACCTTTTGTGAAGGAGTGATGTGTGCTTATTCACACATCATTTTTAGGCCTTAAAACAGACCAAAAATACCAAATACTAACCAAATATGCCAAGAGAATGTGTGTTTTTGTATTTGTGTATGTACAGGTGCGGGTATGTGAAAAATGGACAAAAACAAAGCCAAAAACCGACAAAAATGAGCACGAGAATGGAAAAAGGTCAAAAGCCAGAGCCGGGGAAGCTTAATGATTAAAGAAAGCTCATAATGTCAAAAGACGTCCTCAGGAATTCATAAAGTGCCAAGATTAGTCCCTGGGCAAAGTTTAGAAGAATTGGCAACTTTAGTCCCTATACTTTCAAGAAATTACAAAAATGATCCTTTGAAGAAATTATTGAAGAAAATTCAAATATGGTCCTTGATAAATCAAAGAAAGTCAACGTTGACCCTTGGATAAAAGTTAGGAAAATGGCAGCAGAGGTCCCTCAAAATTCAGCAATTACAAGTTTGGTCCTTATCTAAAATACTACACCTAAATCCTTAAATATCACAACCGGATCCAGTCCAAATCTAGCCTAATCCAAAAATCAGCCAAGCCCAACAATCACAAGCCCATTCCCCAAATAATAATACCCGATCTACAACTTTTACCCAGGTCAACCCCATCCATACCCGTTCAAACAACCCAAAACAATAAATTCCCTATTTCATATTACCCGCCCCCCTTTTTACCAATTAACCCAGAAATTACACTGTAGCTATGAACCCTAACTTTCACCACGCTCCAATTACCCACCTCGTACTAATAACTACCACATGATTGAGTGATTCTAGAAGCTGACACAGGACAGAGAATGTCAGGGACACGTGGACCAATGAATTTACACACGCAGGATTCTTTCTTCAACTCTCACATGATCCAAGGGCCTTAATTGATGCGTATGATCAAAGCAAGAATCAAAGGACGAGATTGAAGGATAGAAAACACACCTCAAAGGATCGAGATGCTTCTATCAAACCCTAGCATCCTCAGCCCTTTCCTATAAATACCCTCTCCTCAGTCATTTAGGTGTGTAGTTTTTGAGTGTAGGTTTTATTATAAGTTGTGTTTAGTTTCTGTTTTATTGTAATTTCCATTTAAGATTTGTACTAAATTTCTTATTATTAATATAAATCAGTTGTTCAGCTTATTGTCTCAATTTCTATTTTAATTTGTTTATTATTGCTTTCTACTAGTTTAATTCAGTAACTCTTAGTTTATTTCAATATTTCATTTAAGTTTCTGTTTCATTCGTAATAGAGAAAAAACCAAAAAAATAAGAAAAATCAGAAAAAAAAAAAATTGTTTCAATTTTATACTTAAGTTTCATTAAGCTTAATTTCTGTTTGTAAGCTCATAAAAGCTCTTCAATAGCTTATTGTGAGTATTACTTAGGTCTGTATTGTTTAAATTTTCTAAATTACACAAAAGTCAAACAAAGTCAAACATCAGCTTATCATATAAGCTCAACTTATTTGTGGAGTTCAAGGCAGCCAATAAGGAGCTTTTGGCCTGTCATAAAGACAAGCAAGCATAGTGAACCCCCTCTGTTAAGCTGAGGGGGATTTGGTTTGTAAGTTTTCATTTATTTTAATTTAATTATGCATCAGTAGTTAATAGTAGTTATAGCCTTTTATTGTTGCTTATTTCTGATAATTTAAGCTTTTTCTCTGTTCATTTCCCATTTAGATTTTAATTTGTTTGAGTTTTGTGATTCACTGTTTCATTGTCTGTCATACATATTAGATCTGTGTTTCTGCTTGTGTTTGGGGTTGATTTTGTGTTTCTGTGTGGATTTTTGGTTTATTGGATCAAAATTAGATTAGGATTGGAGGTTTGGATTGGTAATACATTGATTTGCTGCTTTGTAATTGTGATTCTGTCACATATAGGGGTGTTTGGATAAGAGAGATTTGTTGGTTTTAGTTGTGTTTCAGTAGGCATTGGCTACTTAGGCATCATACTTAAGGTATAAGTAGGTTTAGTTAAGCATAATTTAGTAGGCTATAACGTAAAAAAGTCCAATTAGATTTAAATCAGTCATAACAGTTAGTGAATTAGTTTAATTAGTTGCATAATCTATATAGTAGTTGCATTAGTTGTAGATTTAGCTTAATTCACTCATTCACTAGCTTAATATAAGATTTTCAGTAAGATTTGAGCAATAAAATTTCAAAATAGTCAAAGTTTCTGTCAAATTCAAAAGTCAAAATATTTTGTACTCAGTTTTTTGGTCAAAACTTTGAGGACATTTCTAGGGTTCATTTGTGATTGGAAATACTTTTGAAAAGTGGATTTGAGAAGCTTAGCAGCTTATGAAACAACATCAAAAACAAAATCTCTGTTTGGATTTAAATTGCTTATTGGAAAATTGGATTTAAGTTGTCTGTTTGAACAAAAACTCCCCTGCACCACAAGTTTTGTCCAAGTTTTAGGTAACAAGTTAGGATAGCAAATAAGTTTTTAAGTGATTTCTTTTGGTGTTTTTGGCATCCCAGTAGGTCAAGTGAACTTTTGCCCCCATAAGTTTTCAATTCTCAGCTTATTAGCACTGCTTATTTGGCCTGTCTTATTGAGTGGTTCAACAAAGAATATGTTTTCTAGTTTTAGGCCTGCTATTGTGTTTTTTAGCTCATAATCAGAATTTTTGGTTCATATAAGTTCATTGGTGCATATAGAAGCTTATTATACTGTATTGGAACCATTTGCTTATTCTGTTTGGCATTTTGCTTATTCATAAGAGCTTATTTCAACTGTTTGAGCCATTATCTGTGTCTCTGAGTTCCACTTGGTGTTATATCAGCTTATTTAACCTTTGAAATCCAAATTCAGGCTAATGAGCCTGCTCTCGAGGAAGAAGATCTTATCATGATTTTCATCATGGTTTTCTTCCTTTTCTTCACCTACAGGGTGACCTCTCATGTTCTTCACTCCTTTGGGAATGAAGACATTATCTTTGACCCCGGCATTTTCATTTACCATTATCTTGAGCCAGGGTCTGTATATCTCATCGGTGTGGAACTTTCACGTGCTTCAAATGTTTGTCCAAACATCTTGAATGAAAGTCCGATGGAGATTGCTTCTTCCACATCATGCTTCCCCAAGGACAAATGAATTTGGGGTCGAGTCAAGCTAGCGACTCGGTAAACAAAAACAGTAGCATGCTTATAGGGTTTTCACCCTAAGTGTGGGGGAGTTACCCCTACTGTGGTTACAAATAAAGTGAAAAAAATGGTGTTTCCACATTTAGCTTGTAATGTTGCCCTTTTACGTTCAAAGAGTCGGCATAATCTCCGGGACTTCGAATATTGAGGACAATATTCATTCTAAGTGCGGGGGGGTATTCTAGCGAATTTTATCACATTTTACTATCTATTACCCCCGTTTTGGCAAAAATTTTTAATTTTTTTTTCACTTGTGCTTCAAAATTTTTGTGTGGTTATCAGTCTGCCATGTCTAAACGACAAAAGGATTGGCTAATCCAGGAGCAAACGGCTCTTGGTAAAGATATATCAAATCCGTTGACGGCTTGCAATTTGCCAAAAATTGTATGGTATCTCAACTCGCCATATTGAAAAAAGTGAATGAGTTGGCTAGCCCGCAAGATTATGGCTTGTGGTAAAGGCAGTGGAAAAACCATAATTGGTAATCAGCTCACCAAGATGTTGACTATTTCATCAAGAGTTGGCTAGTCCAGAAGCAAACGGCTTTTGGTAAAGACATATCAAATCCGTTGACAGTTAGTGGTTTGCTCAAAATCATATGGTTATCAAGTGGACCATAGTTCTTACTTGAACTGATACATTTGGCTACTCCAGAAGTAATGACTTTTGGTAAAGAGATTAAAATCCATTAAGTTTTCAAAACAGTTTATTGCTAGGGACTAGCAATATTTTAGTGTGGGGGATTGATGAGTGCTCAAACACTCATTATTTTTGGTCAAATCTGAATTACAAAACATACAAAAACACTCAGAAATGCATCAAAATACTGAAAATTTTTCAAAATTATGTTTTATAAGTTTTAGATGCAAAATGAGTAAAAACAGATGAAAAACGTATAAAGTTTGCATAATTAGCAGTTTCAGTCCCCCAACTTTCAAAAATTGGCCCCTGAGCACGTATTTTAAAAGAAAATTCACTAAAGGTCCTTTTAAAATCATAAGTTGTCATATTTAGTCCTTTGGTGAAAAATCTCAAAAGTTTTGGAAATTTACAAGTTTAGTCCCTGGAGTTTCAAATATTGGCAGATTTGGTTCTTTGTGGGATATTTTTGGAAGAAAAATCATTTTTAATCCTTGGAAATTTAAAAATGTTCAATATTGATCCTTGGATAAAAGTTTTCATGAAATGGCAAAACAGGCCCCTCAAGTTTACAAACTTGGCAATTTTGGTCCCCAGATGTCAAATTTTGTAAAAATTAACTTTGGTGGTCCTTTGGTTATTTGAAAATTGGCATAATTCACCCTTGTACTACTTTGGAAATGTGGCAGGAATGGTCCCTCAAAAATCAGAAAAATACAATTTGGTCCTTGTAATATTTATTGAAACCAAATGGACCTTTGTATAAACCTAACCTAAAATCCAAACCAAACACAAAACCATCACCAGCCCACCTAAGCCCATCCACTCCCTAGCCCAATCCGTTTTTGATATTAAACCAGGGTCAACCTGGTCAAACCCTCACCCCACTCCACTGTTCATCCCTAACCTCCCTTAATCCCTGTAATCCTGCTCCCCCCTCCTCCCCCTTTATCACTAACTCCACCAACCTTCATCAATACCTTCCACCTGCCAAAACCAACCCACCCCCTCCTCATTTATTACCCAACCTAACCCACTAAAACCTGCCCAAACCAATTTCCCGCCAAAAGAGGATTTGAAGGCAAGGATTAAATCAAGCCATCCAATGGCTAAGAAAGGTGGTGGGAAAGTCAGAGAGACCACCCAGGGTCTATAACAATCAAGAAAAAAAAAGAAGTAAGAAGGGTATTAGAGTAGTGTTAGTTTTAGTTTAATATAGAATAGGTCGTTTTTAATGTAATTTCATTTAGAGTTATAATTTGTAGTGCAAATTAGTTGTAATCAGTATTTCTATTATAATTTTAATCCTTTTGAACCTTAATTTCATGTCCTGTTGTTTAAATTTCAAATTTGCAATTTTTAATAAAAATCTCAAATTACTCTTGTATTGATAAAAGTTGTTGGTTATTGTTCCTGTGAGCTTATTTTAGTCCCTGTTAAGCTTTTTCAAGCTTACAAAGCCTTTTTAATTGGTTTAGTTCATAATCTCATAAATACTGAAAAATTCAAGTAAAATAGTAGAAAATGAGAAACCAGTGAAGAAGGTGGGACAAGCAAAAAGGCAAGGTTGATTCTTGATATTCATGGTATAGTAGCCTCAGGGGAGGCATTAGGTTCTGAGTTGGTCCTTTGGTTACTTGATTCTCAGTTGGACACCTTTGTAAGCTATTATCTCAAATTTTGCATTTCTACCGTCTAAGTGCTTATTACTACTTATTCTGTTTCCTTTTGCTTATTTGGTATTTACTAGTCAGACTATTGCTTAATACTAGTTGTTTGCTCATTAAAATCCTAAGTTACTTATTATTAAGATTTCACTGCCACATTTAGCTTTTCTAGTTATAACATGGTTTAGTATTTACTTCTGCACAACATTAGCTTCAACAAGTGTAAAATAGCTTATTGGTTCATCATGAATAAGTAGCATAGCTTGAATCAGTGTTATTCTCTTAAATTCATAAATTCAGTTTTATAATGGGGTGTTTGGCTCAGGTTGTCTCCCTGGGATTTAGGGTGGTTTTGTTTATGATTGTTGCTGAGACAAGTCTAAATAGGTGATATTAGCTTAGTTAAGTCATCAGAGTTTAGGTCTAAATTGCAAAAAGTCAAAATCATCATTTTTACCATTACATTTGCTCACTGTTAGGATTTAGGTAATTTAATCTCATCATTTTAGTTAACAAGTAGCTAATGTAGCTTAATTTAGTTTCATTTCAACTTAAAACATCACAATCAATCAGCAATGTAGGATCAAAACTCATTTTAGTCAACATTGCAAGTTTTTCACTAAAGTCAAATTTGTAATATCTCAGATTTTCCAAATCTAGCAAGAATTTTGTAGATTTTTATATTTGGTCTGAAGCTTTGAAATTCCTTGAGTATATACTATCCCAGCTCATCTTTGTAATCCCACCTTGCTTGTATTTTTGTAATTTTTCTTGTGGGCCCCATTGAGCTTCAAACACACCTGCAGGGGGAGTCACCTCCCCTGCACCATAGACCATGATCAGACACCCTTTTTCAATTGCTTGCCCTAGCTTCCATAGTGGACCCCATCTTCTGATTATTGGCTTATTCAAAATCCAATAAGCCCTTCTTCAAATCTCAGGGCTTATTTTGAGGTCCCAGGCTTATTTCATAGGGCTGCAAGCCATTCTCTTTTGTCTATTCCCTGCTTGCATGCTGAGCATTCAGCTTTTGAACCCATGTTCCATGCCCTCCCCTGAGCTTAATTGTGGGACCCAAGGGATGAGCCCTGGCTTTTTGAAAAGCCAGTAAGCTCTTCTTTCAGAATCCACTATCACTTTGGGCTTCCAAGTACCCTTATGGGCCCCACAGGCCTGCTAAGTTGTCCATATTGGCCTGTTTGGATCTGTGTGGTCTTTTGTTTTGCTTATTGCTTATTCCAACTTATATAGTGTGCTTATTTGTTGGTTACTGCTTATTTCAAGTTCCCTCATAATAGTTGTAGCTTATTTACCCCTTGGTTCAACCTGTGTAGCTTCTTTTTAGCTTTTTCTTCACCAAACAAGTCCTAATAAGCCATAAAGCCCAACCTGTTAAGCTTTTTGGGTTCCATAGTGCTTATTTCTTGAATTCCAGCCAACTCTTTTTTTTAAAGTTTCATATTTTTAGTATTTAATTAGTTTTCAAAAAGAAAATCCAGAAAAAAGACAAAATTACAAATAGTGATAGCTTCTATTTAAGCCATTTGGCTTATTTTTAGCTTTTTCAAAAAGCAAATCTCATTTTTATAATTTTCCTAGGTTTTTGTAGTTATAAAATAATTTCAGTAATTTTTCATAATTTTCTCTTTTCATTTAGTATTTTTAATAATTAATATTAGTTTTTATTAATTAATAATTAGTTAATAATTAATAATAATTATTTAAAAAGGCTTAAAAATATATTTTGTTGATATAAATAATACTTAAAAAGGTTATTGATATCTCTCAATAAACCTATGTTTTGATAATCACAAAACTTAAATAAAATTAAGTCAAGATTAAAAAGTAAACAAGTATTTGGTAACAAATATTTACTTCTACATCTAATATCACTTAAGGTATGCATAAACTAAGCATCTTATGCATTACATGATCAAAGGAAATTTTGTCTTAAGACATAACATATTTTAAAATGATATAAACATTTTAAATATATTTGTAAATCATTTTTGGTAATGCTATATTAAACCACAAATATATGATTTCAAATTTCCAACCAAAAAGGGCAAATTTTATCCAGAAAAACATTTCCAACTTTCAGGAGGGCGGCCCCCTTAATTTTACTAGGCGGCCCCCTTAATGATTAAGGGGACCGGCCTATAATTAAGGGGACCGGCACGTTCCCGAACAGTAAAATCTGGCCCTATAAATATTGGATCATTTTACACATTTTCCTCACCTTTTTGTACTATAAACTTTCTGATCCAACCTCCCTCTCTAGATCTAAAATCCTTTGATCATATAATTCATAAGTCTTTGTTTCCAAATGATCCAAAGCTTCATCCATTCAAGTGCAAGAAGAAGAACACTCCTCTACATCCATCTAATTGTAGTAGTGTTGTGAATAGTTATTGTAGTTGTGGTAGATATTTGTAAAAGTGTTGTGTAAAGTTGGTGTGTGTAGAAAATATGTGTGTTGTAAAGTAGTTTAGTAGTTGTGAATTAGTTGTGCATAAAAGAAGGTGTGAAGTTGTGAAGGTGTGAAGCCTTGAACAAGTCGTGAAGTTGTGAAGAAGGAGTGAAGCCTTCAAGAAGTCGTGAGATTGGTTCTAGCTACGATTAGAACTCGACATTTAGCTTAGTGTCGTTAACTCGTGTAAGCCAAGGTGTGTAAGGTTTCTCCACCATAAGGAGTTTGTTGACATAGTGAAGAAAACTCTCGAGTGTGGTACTCGGGGAGTGGAGTAGGGCAAGGAAGGTGTCCTTGTAGCCGAACCACTATAAATTCGCGTGTTGTGGTTTGATCTTTCTAACTCTATCTTTTGTTCATTACATTTCAATACTTTCATTATTACATTAGAATTTCTTATATTTGTTGTCATTTGAATTCACTTGAGATCGAATCGAAAGTTCTTAATAAGCTACAAAATATTTTGGTAATAAACTTTTAAAAGGACGTAAAACTATTCAACCCCCCCTTCTAGTTTTCCACAATTGGTATCAGAGCCAGGTTTAGCAAGATCTTTAAAATATATTGTATTTTAAAACTTGTAACGATCTATGGAATCTGAAAAATATTTAGAAGGGCAATCTATGCAAAGGCCACCACTATTTGAAAATGATGGATTTTTATATTGGAAAAATCGATTCGAAACTTATGTGCAGTCAAAAGATCTAGATCTTTGGCATGTTATTACTAATGGTGATTTTTTACCTATTCAAAATAACCCGGAAACTAAGAAAGATGAAATCGTACCTTTTGAAAAACAAAATGATGATTTAAAAAGAAAACTTGCTAAAAATAATGAAGCAAAAATGGTTATTTATAATGCGCTACCACGTAAAGAGTACGAAAGGATCTTTATGTGTGAAACCGCAAAAGAAATTTGGAACTCTTTACTAATAACTCACCAAGGTAATAGTCAAGTCAAAGATAATAAGATAGATCTACTTGTTCAACAATATGAGCAATTCACGATTCCGGAAGAGGAATCAATTGATAATGCTTTTGCTAGATTTAACACTATCATCACAAGTTTAAAAGCACATGATGAGAATTTTTCTAGTAAGAATTTTGTTAGGAAGTTTCTTAGGGCTCTTCATCCAAAATGGCGAGCTAAAGTGACGGCTATTGAAGAATCGAAGAATTTGTCAACATTGCAACTTGATGAATTAATTGGAAATCTAAAAGTTTACGAAGTCATCATTAAGAAGGACTCCGAAATGGTCAAAGAAAAACGAGAGCAAAGCAAGTCAATCGCCTTGAAAGCTAGAAAGGAATCTAGTATCGAAGATAGCTCATCTTCAGAAAGTGATGACGAAGAATACGCCATGGCCGTAAGAGACTTCAAGAAATTCTTCAAAAGGCAAGGAAGATTCGTAAGACAACCATATGATGAAAAGAAAACATTTCAAAAGAGTAAAGATGACAAGAACAACAAGATTGAAAGAAAGTGTTTCAAGTGTGGTGATCCAAATCACCTCATCGGAAAATGTCCAACGATGACAAGAGATCAAAATCAAAGAGCCTTTGTTGGAGGTGCTTGGAGTGATAGTGATGAAGATGAGAAAGAAACGACAAATGAAGAAAAGTGTCTTATGGCGAATACATCAAATGAGGTACGTTCCGAAACCGAATATTTTAGTGATGAAAGTTTATCATTAGATGAAAAAGATCTAGATAATGAATATAATAAGCTATGTAAATTAGGACAACTAGTAATGGCTAAAAACAAATCACTAAAATACATAAACAATCAATTGGAAAGTGAAGTACTTGAACTAAAAATTATAATACATCAACTTGAAAAAGGTAAAGAAATTTTTGAAGAATGCAAGTCATGTCAAATGCTTAAAGATGAAAACGAAATACTTAGGGAAGAAATTCACAAACTTAATAAATTTGAAAATAGTAGTCGCTCACTTAATAAAATAATAAGTGTTCAAAGAACATCCGGAGATAAAACCGGTTTAGGATTTAACTCAAGTGAAGCTTCAACAAGCAAAATTAAAAATGTCAAATTCGAAAATGAACCTAACGAACAAAAACCTCTAAAATCTAATCCTAAGTATATACTTGTGAATTATAGAAAAATACCTCTTGCCAACAATAAAGAAGTAAAAGCTTTTTATAAACCGTCTTTAAAAAACGAGGTAGGATCTTCTAAATCTAAGACAAGATCTAAAACACCACCACCTAGAAAATCAAATAATTCTAAACCTAGGTCTAAAACACCTAAACTAAGAAGAAACCAAAATAGGCAAAACTATAATAACAATAGTAATCAAATGTGGAACTACCAATAAAGCTACAATCCTTGGGGTATACTACCACCTTTCATGCATCCTAGTCAAATGTTAAACATGTTTGGACCAAACAACTTTGGACCAAAGAGACAATGGGGATCGAATGGCTAGATGAACTTTCCTTGAGGCAATCTTGAAGTTTCTCTCAACATAGACTTTTTCAAAGTCTTTATGTCATATTGATGATTTTGAAGAATTTTTTGAAGACCACCGGGTACGCCGTTCTTTCATAACTCATTGCCATACTTAGATAAATATGCTTTAGTTGATTACATTGTTTGCATAGATATAGTTTTCTTTCTTCTCTCTACTTGTTCGATCATATATATACTCTTATACTTAATACATATAATATATATATATATATATATATATATATATATATATATATATATATATATATATATATATATATATATATATATATATATATATATATATATAATTGCTTGCACATAACCTAGATACGTCATTAGTTGACTTTCTAGAACTCCAGGAAATTGTTCTTTATCGAACCCTTTCCTTCCCCCCTCGCGTTAGTCTATTAAGTCCTCTTTTAGGAGACTCATGATGATGAAGAGATATGAGTCAAAGTGGACTTTTATCGTGCAAGAACGCCTTCGCACGCGAACACTATGGATGAAACAAACTCCTCTCGCCGACGTTATCCTATCTCCGCTACTATCTTTCAACCCATTTACCTCAACCCATTTTTCACTCACACTTATACTCTTATATATATATATATATATATATATATATATATATATATATATATATATATATATATATATATATATATATATATATATATATATATATACACACTTATTCACATATTCCCGAACACACCTCAAACCCTTCATCAACTTAACACTTTGATCATTTTATCCAAAATTTTCAAAGGTATATTTTAATTATCGAAACGGTAATTAAAAATTGTTAAGAATTTTATCATCGTGCCAATAAACGTTTACGTATTTTTGATATATTATAAATCTAATTATATACGTATAAATATTTTTGTTCCAGAAACTAATTCCGCGAAATTTGAAAAATTTCAAAGGCGGCCCCCTTAATAATTAAGGGGACCGGCTTGTTATCGAGGGCGGTCCCCTTAATGTTTAAGGGGACCGGCCATCTGACACTTCTAAATCCGTTTTTCCTTCTTAATTCCATTCCCAAACACTCCATTTACTCATTTGTTCTTCCCCACTGCTACTGAGTACGAACCAAAACACCCAAAAACTTCAAAATCCTCCATCATATCACCAATCCGGGGTTGTTTAGCAAGGGGCAAACATCAACCAAACATATAACAACATCTTTTGTAAGTTTTCCAACATGCATTTCATCACATTTCATTCGATTTGGTGTCTAATCAATTATTATGCATTTTATTAAAATTTGTTTTAATTCAAATTTAAATGCAATAGAAGCTTGAAATTGAACTACCTAATGCTCCCCATAGGATTAGGATGATGTATTGCAACTCAAATTTAGTATAACATATCATTTTGTCAAAATCCTTAATCGCCCATAAACCCTTGTTGAATTTTATTTTTCAAGAGACACATTGTTGATATAACTCTCAAAAACTACTTAAAACTTACTACATTACATTGTTTTAACGTCCTAAACAATCAAAACATGCTTTTCAAGTTGTTGTAAAATGGTTCATAAAGATAACATAGGCGTTTGGTTCATGAACAAACTATAACTATATGTAGTTATTTGAAACTTAAAACTAGTTCATAAAACTTGTTAATACTACTAGAATCAATAGACGTCATCAAGATATATAATCAATATATATATTGATGTTTTTAGGATATTTTTATCTAGTTAAGGGAGCGTTTGGTTTATCTCAAAAATGATATTTTTGAAAACTAAAATTCGCATTTTAATCTTTTAAACAAACTTATGTTGTGTCAAACTCTTATGGAATGAAAGATATATAATCTAATATATATCTAGCCTTATTTCGAAATGAATTATGATATCATACTCTTTGATATTATATATTCTAAACGAGTTTAAAATCAAAATAAAAGGAACATCATGAAACTACTTCATTGAATATTTTTTTTGTGTCGAAGTAGAATTTCGTTCCACATATAGTGCATATAATTATATAAATATATAACATATGCATGATAGTTGTTTTTATATTAATTTTATTTTTGTTGTTATATTGTTTAGGTGAAAATGCCTAAGACCACGGTTGGTGATGTCTCCAAAACCAAACAATACATTCCAAATGTCTCTTCTACTCCCGGCATGTCTCCTTTAGTTGCATGTTTCTATCGTCCTATTGAAAATAGAAACATTCACGAAGGACGAATTGTCGATCCATCTTTCTATGAAAATGATCAAACCGAACGAATGTTCACCAATATTCGTTTTGAATGTCTTTTCCAAATCAACGAACCTATCATTCCTCGTTTTATCCTCGACTTCTATAGCCAAGTGACGGTGCAAACCGATCCCTATGGTCATCTCCTCATTTCCTTCATGATTCAAAATCAATTCATCACTCTTACTCTTGCTCAATTTGGGCAAATTCTTAGAATCCCATTCAACGGCCAAGCCGTTTTCTCAAATGAATGGGATATTTCCACTCTTGAAAGAAATCGTCCTCAGGATGGCCCCTGCTATTCTGAGATTCCTAGTCCTAAAGACATTCGTCGAATGCTTGAACTAGAACGTCGTACGACTAGTCGAGTAATCAAGTGAAAGAATGTCGATATTCATGCCAAACAAATCCTCCTCAAAGAGCTAAGCCAAGATATGAAGAAGTGGGAAGAACTCATTCGAGAGAATGCGTTTGGTACTGGTGGTCACCGTGATCATGTCACGGCGAGCATTGCCCACATGCTTTATTGTGTTATTGCTGAAGAGCAATAAAATTTGGCTTATCTTTTTGTTCATCGAATCATGTCCGCCAAAAACACCCCAAATGCCAATCTTCCTTACGGTATGTTTCTCACACGACTTTATCGTTATGTGATGGAACATTACACACATCTTCAAAGAGACTACTACGTTCATATCCTTCCTACTTTGAACCAACTCACTCGTGTTCGTACTCGTCGTGCTCGAAGTGACAAAGGAAAATCTCGTGGACCTTTGTATTCTAGGTCTCGTGGTTCTACATCTCATCGTGATGACGATGATGATGAGGAGGAAAACACCTCACGTGTTAGTACTCCATCCCCCACGACCTTTGTTGAAGATCTTTCCGATATTGATGATACCGAGTATCAAATTCCTCTTCCTCATGAACGTACCGATGAGCTTCTCTTCACTCGTCAAACGTCTATCATCAACCGTCAAAAACAAATGCATGAAGAACTTCGAGGAGGATTCAAATCCGTTGGGAAGATGTTTAGGAAGATGATTGGAAAGAAAAAGAAGTAGAAGATATTGACGTGTTGCTACTTGTTATTACTTGTTTCTTTTAGACATTTGTATGGTTTGCTATTTGTCCGATTTATTCGGAAATACTTGTGTTAATTTCTTGTGTTATTCGGAATGATGTTTAGACTTTAACTATTATCATGCTTCTATCTTAATGTTATGCCATGCTCCTTTTCAATATGGATTATAATATGTTTATTTGCATGCAAAATTTTATTATATATATATATATATATATATATATATATATATATATATATATATATATATATATATATGTGTGTGTGTGTGTGTGTGTTTATATATCATCATTCCTAAAGTATGTACTCCTAATAGAGCTTGCTGGAAAAAGAAACTTGAAAAATCATCAAATTTTGCAAATTTTGGGTTTCTGGTCGTCTGGGAAAACACCAGATGGGCGGCCCCCTTAATTCCCTAGGCGGTCCCCTTAATTATTAAGGGGGGCGGCATACAATTAAGGGGACCGGCCATCTGGAACTGGATTCACTGTTTTCTTTTGCATCTTGTGAACCCTTTCTCTAGTTTCAGCTACCATTTCCCATTTTAACCCAACTGATTTTAGAATCTCATTCAACCATTTCAAATACATACCTAAATCAACTATTTCCATACTATAAATTCCCTCCACAATCACCATTCTTCATCTCATCACTCACCATCTTAATCATCATGACTCCACCAAGCACCTCACACTCCAAAACCTCCAAGAAACAAAAACTTGCGGTCATCCCCCCAAAACAACTCTTCATTGACTTAACAAATGAAGACAACAAAACACCATCACCTCCACCCAAATGCTCATCCCCAAGTGCACCCAATGCACCATCTAAAACACCTCCCACTCATGGAACTTCCTCATCCTCCATACCCTCAACCTCATCAATCAATGACTACATCAACTCACACTTGTCACCACAAGTATCATCACCACCTCCTACACAAGAACCCATGTCCACCCATCTTACCACTCACTTTCACCAATAACACCACTTGATGCTCATCTCTCATCACCACCAATTACACCACCATTGTTTGCCAATCTCGTGCCTTGGAGGCTACTTGAATCCCATGGGGATACTTGTCTTTGTTACATCCACAACCGCACGGTCATCTTTGGCCTTAGAGATGAAATTCAATATATGTTTTCATATATTGAACATTTTCTTACCAACCCACCACCACCACCAACTCCACCATCATCTCCAATCATTCCTCCACCACAATTCTCCCTCATTCCTTCACCATCACCGTCATGCTCTCCTAATTAAGCATCTCATATGCTTAATAAATAAAGCATCTACCACCCTTTTGCTTGCAAGCTCTATGAAGACCATGTACTTTTTGCATGATGATGTATTTTTCCTTGTTGCTTATTTGTAAACTAGCTCTTCTACTTGTAATTCAAATTGCTAGTTGTATGTTGTGTCTTGACACAACCACTTATTTTATATGAATGCTTTCTTTTCAAACATGCTTTATTTTGTTTATCACCTTATACATGTTTGCATGCATATACTTGTGCTTCTAATATTTTTTTTGCAAAGCATTCCATAGCTCGTTCTCTTGGTGCCCCCAAACGAGGGGGAGTACACATCAAGGGGGAGTTTCTACCCATCAATTTTTCACGTTTGAAGATTGTCGGCAAAACCTTTTTGATTCTACAAAAAGGGGGAGAAGTAAATATAAACTCACTAAAATACTTGTTTAAAAATTAATTTTTGAGTTAATGAGTTTAAGTTTTGTAATCATCAAAAAGGGGGAGATTGTTGATATAAATAATACTTAAAAAGGTTATTAATATCTCTCAATAAACCTATGTTTTGATAATCACAAAACTTAAATCAAATTAAGTCAAGATTAAAAAGTAAACAAGTATTTGGTAACAAATATTTACTTCTACATCTAATATCACTTAAGGTATGCATAAACTAAGCATCTTATGCATTACATGATCAAAGGAAATTTTGTCTTAAGACATAACATATTTTAAAATGATATAAACATTTTAAATATATTTGTAAATCATTTTTGGTAATGCTATATTAAACCACAAAGATATGATTTCAAATTTCCAACCAAAAAGGGCAAATTTTATCCAGAAAAACTTTTTCAACGTTCAGGAGGGCGGCCCCCTTAATTTTACTAGGCGGCCCCCTTAATGATTAAGGGGACCGGCCTATAATTAAGGGGACTGGCACGCTCCCGAACAGTAAAATCTGGCCCTATAAATATTGGATCATTTTACACATTTTCCTCACCTTTTTGCACTATAAACTGTCTGATCCAACCTCCCTCTCTAGATCTAAAATCCTTTGATCATATAATTCATAAGTCTTTGTTTCCAAGTGATCCAAAGCTTCATCCATTCAAGTGCAAGAAGAAGAACACTCCTCTACATCCATCTAATTGTAGTAGTGTTGTGAATAGCTAGATTCATATTGTAGTTGTGGTAGATATTTGTAAAAGTGTTGTGTAAAGTTGGTGTGTGTAGAAAATAGGTGTGTTGTAAAGTAGTTTAGTAGTTGTGAATTAGTTGTGCATAGAAGAAGGTGTGAAGTTGTGAAGGTGTGAAGAAGGTGTGAAGCCTTGAACAAGTCGTGAAGTTGTGAAGAAGGAGTGAAGCCTTCAAGAAGTCGTGAGATTGGTTCTAGCTACGATTAGAACTCGATATTTAGCTTAGTGTCATTAACTCGTGTAAGCCAAGGTGTGTAAGGTTTCTCCACCATAAGGAGTTTGTTGACATAGTGAAGAAAACTCTCGAGCAGAGTTTTAAAAATCGCGCCTAAGGCGCGCCTAGGCGCTAAATCGCACGAGGCTCTAGCTTTAGGGATTTTTTTGGATCGAGGCTCACGACGTGCATGAATCCCACAAAAATCGCGCGACTTGGGGATTTTTGCGCCTCGGAGATGTAACGGGTTTTTGGGGTTTTTTTTTTTTTTTTTTTTTTTTTTTTTTTTTTTTTTTTCTAAATATTAAGATAAGATAGACGGGCCTTATAAGTTATATGCATGGGCCTTTTAAGTCATATGGTGAGTATTTGTATGATTGGTAAATTTGAATTGATTTTATGTTTATTTTATTGATTGAAATTTTATTTAAGAAGTTACTTTGTTTCATTAAGTATTTTTTTACGAAATATTATCATGAAAATGTGGCATTGTGCCTTGAATATTAATAAGTTGTTTGCTTGATATTTTGGGTTAAATTGTGAGCTTTGTTAGATGTAAGTCTACAAGTGTAGGATACAAGAATATTTAGTCTGATATGGATTTTAATCTCTATATATGTTATCGAACCAAAGAGTTGATCCGTTTGAGAAGTGGCAAATGATCCATTTTAATCTTTATAATGGCAATATGTGTCATGTATTAGCATTTTAATGTTATTTTGTGTTATTTAAGCTACATAAATGGTCACGTATGTTATAAAAACCTTAATGTATTTAGTGCGCCTCGCATTCACGAATCCCGCGCCTTAGAATGCGCCTCGACTCGAGGCTCTTTGCCCCCCTTTGCGCCTTAGTGCGCCTTGAGCCTTTCAAAACTATGCTCTCGAGTGTTGACATAGTTATAATTAGTTTTTAATTAATAGTAATTATTTAAAAAGTAAGAAAAATATATTTTCAGTTTGAAAATTAATTTCATAATATTTTAGATTTTTCCAAATTTATTTTTCATATTTTTAATGTAATTTCATAATTAGTTATAATTTAGGTTAATTTAAATAATTAATAAGAAATTAGAAAAAGTAATTAATTAATAATAATTAATATAGTAGTGTAAAAATTAATTTTTTATTTTTTAAAAATTTTATTTTATTATTAGGATTGTAAAAATGTAATTTTTATATTCGTAAGTATTTTATTTGTACAAAACTCGCGTTTTATTTTGTACGTTCACGTAACTTTAATCTGAACGTACACGTTTTTAGGTTTTAAACATTTCTGGTTTTTCTAAATTTCCAGTCTTGTTCATATAGCTTATTTAAGCTATTTCTTTGTAGATTCCTTAGTTTAACCAATCACAAAACCCTTTCTTGTCCAAATTCACCCGATCACAAACCCGTTTGATAACAATTCACACCTCGTCGGGACATAACGACCCGGGGAAACCCTATATTCCGCGGAGCATTGACTCTAAGCTGTTTGACTTTATTGACCATTCCTTGGTCAATATAAGTTGACCGTTTGGAGCCAATCAAAATTTGGCGCAGCTGCCGGGGAGGCTGTGTGCGTATTCTAAACGGTTTTGCGTATTAGTGAATCGGGATATACACTCATTGTATATTTACCCATCCTTGTTCATATTATCTTCTTATTTTCATATAAAATCAAAATTGTTCCCGAAAAAATTTTAAAATCAGTTTTCAACGAACACAAAAAACCCAAAAACATTTTCTTTCTTATTTGTACAAAATGTTTATCCAAAAATTCAAAAATATTCACCTTTACCCTCCTACCCTTTTGATTCTTCATTCCTTACCCTCCCAAACCCTTTGATTCTTTCCTATGTCGTATCCACACCATTTTGGTTGCCAATGGTGTGGTGGTCCTCATAATGGCGGAATTGTCCCGGCTGTAGCATGGTAGAGTCAGGAGATGGGTGTGTCTATAACCAAGCTCCCTATCCTTACCATGACACATCTGATTCATCCTACCAGCCACCACATCATGAGATACTGACATATCTGTGTGAGTTTTGTGGAGGCCCTCACCAAGGATTTGAGTGTCAATCCGGAAACACGTTTGTCTATGAACAGTTTTCCGATGATGCTCAGAACTTTGGTTATGACCAATACCCATATGATTCACCAGTCCAGACTCAAAAGTTTTACCGTTGTAATTACTGTGGAGGTCCACACTTCAGCTCAGATTATCAAACGGGGAATCCATACCCTTGTGACAATTTTGACACACCTTATTATGACCAACCTCCACAGTCCCAAATGATTCACACAACTCCTCAAGAAACTCAGCAAGACCTTTGTCTAAAGGCTCTTGAAATTTTAAAAGTACTTAAGGAGGAGTTGAATAGCACACCATTTCAAAATGCTCCCAGTTTTTCTTGTGTATATTGTGGGGGTCCTCATGATGATTATCAATGTCAACCTTTCGGTTTTGACAAATCCCCATCCCCACAATGTTCTTTCATTCAAAATTCACATGAGAAATCCATGGCAAAATTGTTAGCTAAAGAGCAGGCTGCTAGAATAAATTCCCAAGATGCCTACGAAAAATCTGTTAGGGAATCAATTGCAAAAGAAAAAGTAGCCAGGTTTAGCTCTCAGTTCCGTTTTATTCCTGATAACAGTGATGATGACGATACACTTGATATTCTTCAATTTTATAGATATCCCTGCAGTTGAGATTCCATCTCAGACAACTGCTATCACACCCGAAGTTCACACTCACTCTCTGAACATGGAGGATGAGCATCTTGACACTGTTCCTGAAATGGAATCGGACGAATTCATAACGTCTAGTGTTGAGAACCTTGTCCCGATCCCAGGAGAGTCACAGGGAACTTTGGATCATATGTGTGATTTACCTTCCCCTCTTGAGTGTTCAAACGATCATTTTTAGACTTTCTCAGATTTTAATGATGATTGTACATCTCATGGAGACATCGAGTATACTGAGGCATCACTCCCACAGTCTGATGCTGATCCTCTTCTTGAGGAGTTCGCCGATGAACTTACTCACATCAATCCTCCTTCAACGGGAAGTGATGATGGTCTCCTTGATTTCGAAGCCGATCTGGGAGAAATTGAAAGTCTCTTATATCATGATCAGTCACTCACTTCTTATCCAAACAGTCCAATAGAGAATAATAATCACTTTGTTCCCGAAGCATTCAAAACTACTCTCACCAATCCTCTGTTTGAATTCGAACCTGAATTTACGTTGATTTCTAACAATCCGATCTTTGACGAGGATAGTGATGAGTCCATAACGGAACATGAATTCACAGATTCACATCTTGTGAATAATTCTCTTCGTGAGGAGTTCTCCGGTGAACTCACTCATCATATCATGACTCCTCCGGAGTATGATAGCCCGGGGGGAGATGCACTCAATCATGAGAATTTTCAAATTCCCACCCACCCTCCCGAGATGTTTTTGAGCTTAACCTTTGAAATCCAAATTCAGGCTAATGATCCTGCTCTCGAGGAAGAAGATCTTATCATGATTTTCATCATGGTTTTCTTCCTTTTCTTCACCTACAGGGTGACCTCTCCTGTTCTTTACTCCTTCGGGAATGAAGACATTATCTTTGACCCCGGCATTTTCATTTACCATTATCTTGAGCCAGGGTCTGTATATCTCATCGGTGTGGAACTTTCACGTGCTTCAAATGTTTGTCCAAACATCTTGAATGAAAATCCGATGGAGATTGCTTCTTCCACATCATGCTTCCCCAAGGACAAATGAATTCGGGGTCGAGTCAAGCTAGCGACTCGGTAAACAAAAACAGTAGCATGCTTATAGGGTTTTCACCCTAAGTGTGGGGGAGTTACCCCTACTGTGGTTACAAATAAAGTGAAAAAAAAGTGGTGTTTCAACATTTAGCTTGTAATGTTGCCCTTTTATGTTCAAAGAGTCGGAATAATCGCCGGGACTTCGAATATTGAGGACAATATTCATTCTAAGTGTGGGGGGTATTCTAGCGAATTTTATCACATTTTACTATCTAGTACCCCCGTTTTGGCAAAAAATTTTAAATTTTTTTTCACTTGTGCTTCAAAATTTTTGTGTGGTTATCAGTCCGCCATGTCTAAACGACAAAAGGATTGGCTAATCCAGGAGCAAACGGCTCTTGGTAAAGATATATCAAATCCGTTGACGGCTTGCAATTTGCCCAAAATTGTATGGTATCTCAACTCGCCATATCCAAAAAAGTGAATGAGTTGGCTAGTCCGCAAGATTATGGCTTGTGGTAAAGGCAGTGGAAAAACCATAATTGTTAATCAGCTCACCAAGATGTTGACTATTCCATCAAGAGTTGGCTAGTCCAGAAGCAAACGGCTTTTGGTAAAGACAAATCAAATCCGTTGACAGCTGGTGGTTTGCTCAAAATCACATGGTTACAAGTGGACCATAGTTCTTACTTGAACTGATACATTTGGCTACTCCAGAAGTAATGGCTTTTGGTAAAGAGATTAAAATCCATTAAGTTTTCAAAACAGTTTATTGCTAGGGACTAGCAATATTTTAGTGTGGGGGATTGATGAGTGCTCAAACACTCATCATTTTTGGTCAAATCTGAATTGCAAAACGTACAAAAACACTCAGAAATGCATCAAAATACTGAAAATGTTTCAAAATTGTGTTTTATATGTTTTAGATGCAAAATGAGTAAAAACAGATGAAAAACGTATAAAGTTTGCATAATTGGCAGTTTCAGTTCCCCAACTTTAAAAATTGGCAAAAATAGTCCCTGAGCACGTATTTTAAAAGAAAAGTCACCAAAGGTCCTTTTAAAATAATAAGTTGTCATATTTAGTCCTTTAGTGAAAAATCTCAAAAGTTTTGGAAATTTACAAGTTTAGTCCCTGGAGTTTCAAATATTCGTAGATTTGGTCCTTGGTGGGATATTTTTGGAAGAAAAACCATTTTTAGTCCTTGGAAATTTAAAAATGTTCAATATTGATCCTTGGATAAAAGTTTACATGAAATCACAAAACATGCCCCTCAACTTTACAAACTTGGCAATTTTGGTCCCCGGATGTCAAATTTTGTAAAGATTAACTTTTGTGGTTCTTTGGTTATTTGAACATTGGCATAATTCACCCTTGTACTACTTTGGAAATGTGGCAGGAATGGTCCCTCAAAAATCAGAAAAATACAATTTGGTCCTTGTAATATTTATTGAAACCAAATGGACCTTTGTATAAACCTAACCTAAAATCCAAACCATCACCAGCCCACCTAAGCCTATCCACTCCCTAACCCAATCCGTTTTTGATATTAAACCAGGGTCAACCTGGTTAAACCCTCACCCCACTCCACTGTTCATCCCTAACCTCCCTTAATCCCTGTAATCCTTTTCCCTCCTCCTCCCCCTTTATCACTAACTCCACCAACCTTCATCAATACCTTCCAGCTGCCAAAACCAACCCACCCCCTCCTCATTTATTACCCAACCTAACCCACTAAAACCTGCCCAAACCAATTTCCCGCCAAAAGAGGATTTGAAGGCCAGGATTAAATCAAGCCATCCAATGGCTAAGAAAGGTGGTGGGAAAGTCAGAGAGACCACCCAGGGTCTATAAAAATCAAGAAAAAAAAGAAGTAAGAAGGGTATTAGAGTAGTGTTACTTTTAGTTTAATATAGAATAGGTTGTTTTTAATGTAGTTTCATTTAGAGTTATAATTTGTAGTGCAAATCAGTTGTAATCAGTATTTCTAATATAATTTTAATCCTTTTGAACCTTAATTTTATGTCTTGTTGTTTAAATTTCAAATTTGCAATTTTTAATAAAAATCTCAAATTACTCTTGTATTGATAAAAGTTGTTGGTTATTGTTCCTGTGAGCTTATTTTAGTCCCTGTTAAGCTTTTTCAAGCTTACAAAGCCTTTTTAATTGGTTTAGTTCATAATCTCATAAATACTCAAAAAATCAAGTAAAATAGTAGAAACTGAGAAACCAGTGAAGAAGGTGGGACAAGAAAAAAGGCAAGGTTGATTCTTGATATTCATGGTATAGTAGCCTCAGGGGAGGCATTAGGTTCTGAGTTGGTCCTTTGGTTACTTGATTCTCAGTTGGACACCTTTGTAAGCTATTATCTCAAAATTTTCATTTCTACTGTCTAAGTGCTTATTACTACTTATTATGTTTCCTTTTGCTTATTTGGTATTTACTAGTTACACTATTGCTTAATACTAGTTGTTTGCTCATTAAAATCCTAAGTTACTTATTATTAAGATTTCACTGCCACATTTAGCTTTTCTAGTTATAACATGGTTTAGTGTTTACTTCTGCACGACATTAGCTTCAACAGGTGTAAAATAGCTTATTGGTTCATCATGAATAAGTAGCATAGCTTGAATCAGTGTTATTCTCTTAAATTCATAAATTCAGTTTTATAAAGGGGTGTTTGGCTCAGGTTGTCTCCCTAGGATTTAGGGTGGTTCTGTTTATGATTGTTGCTGAGACAAGTCTAAATAGGTGATATTAGCTTAGTTAAGTCATCAGAGTTTAGGTCTAAATTGCAAAAAGTCAAAATCATCATTTTTACCATTGCATTTGCTCACTGTTAGGATTTAGGTAATTTAATCTCATCATTTCAGTTAACAAGTAGCTAATGTAGCCTAATTTAGTTTCATTTCAACTTAAAACATCACAATCAATCAGCAATGTAGGATCAAAACTCATTTTAGTCAACATTGCAAGTTTTTCACTAAAGTCAAATTTGAAATATCTCAGATTTTCCAAATCTAGCAAGAATTTTGTAGATTTTTATATTTGGTCTGAAGCTTTGAAATTTCTTGGGTATATACTATCCCAGCTCATCTTTGTAATCCCACCTTGCTTGTATTTTTGGGATTTTTCTTGTGGGCCCTATTGAGCTTCAAACACACCTGCAGGGGGAGTCACCTCCCTTGCACCACAGACCATGATCCGACACCCTTTTTCAATTGCTTGCCCTAGCTTCCATAGTGGACCCCACCTTCTGATTATTGGCTTATTCTAAAGCCAATAAGCCCTTCTTCAAATCTCAGGGCTTATTTTGAGGTCCCAGGCTTATTTCATAGGGCTGCAAGCCCATTCTCTTTTGTCCATTCCCTGCTTGCATGCTGAGCATTCAGCTTTTGAACCCATGTTCCATGGCCTCCCCTGAGCTTAATTGTGGGACCCAAGGGATGAGCCATGGCTTTCTGAAAAGACAGTAAGCTCTTCTTTCAGAATCCACTATCACTTTGGGCTTCCAAGTACCCTTGTGGGCCCCACAGGCCTGCTAAGTGGTTCATATTGGCCTGTTTGGATCTATGTGGTCTTTGGTTTTACTTATTGCTTATTCCAACTTATATAGTGTGCTTATTTGTTGGTTACTGCTTATTTCAAGTTCCCTCATAGTAGTTGTAGCTTATTTACCCCTTGGTTCAACCTGTGTAGCTTCTTTTTAGCTTTTTCTTCACCAAACAAATCATAATAAGCCATAAAGCCCAACCTGTTAAGCTTTTTGGGTTCCATAGTGCTTATTTCTTGAATTCCAGCCAAGTCTTTTTTTTAAAGTTTCATATTTTTAGTATTTAATTAGTTTTCAAAAATAAAATCCAGAAAAAGACAAAATTACAAATAGTGATAGCTTCTATTTAAGCCATTTGGCTTATTTTCAGCTTTTTCAAAAAGCAAATCTCATTTTTATAATTTTCCTAGGTTCCTGTAGTTATAAAATAATTTCAGTAATTTTTTCATATTTTTCTCTTTTCATTTAGTATTTTTAATAATTAATATTAGTTTTTATTAATTAATAAAGTGTGAATAATTAATAATAATAATAATTTAAAAAGGCTTAAAAATATATTTTCTGTTTTAAAATTAGTTTTATATTACTTTAGATTTTTCTAAGTTTTAATTTTATTTTTCTAAGCTTATTTTACATTTTCTTATTATTTAGTGTATTTTTAAATAGTTATAATTAGTTTTTAATTAATAGTAATTATTTAAAAAGTAAGAAAAATATATTTTCAGTTTGAAAATTAATTTCATAATATTTTAGATTTTTCCAAATTTATTTTTCATATTTTTAATGTAATTTCATAATTAGTTATAATTTAGGTTAATTTAAATAATTAATAACTAATTAGAAATTAGTAATTAATTAATAATAATTAATATAGTAGTGTAAAAATTAATTTTAATTTTCTAAAAATTTTATTTTATTATTAAGATTGTAAAAATGTAATTTTTATATTCGTAAGTATTTGATTTGTACAAAACTCGCGTTTTATTTTGTACGTTCACGTAACTTTAATCTGAACGTACACGTTTTTAGGTTTTAAACGTTTCTGGTTTTTCTAAATTTCCAGTCTTGTTCATATAGCTTATTTAAGCTATTTCCTTGTAGATTCCTTAGTTTAACCAATCACAAAACCATTTCTTGTCCAAATTCACCCGATCACAAACCCGTTTGATAACAATTCACACCTCGTCGGGACATAACGACCCGGGGAAACCCTATATTCCGCGGAGCATTGGCTCTAAGCTGTTTGACTTTATTGACCATTCCTTGGTCAATATAAGTTGACTGTTTGGAGCCAATCAACACCCGTTCATCTTCTAAACGTCTCATTTCTCCACTTCCGAATCCGGAAAGTTTGTTTCGTCACACACACCGAGTTCTTTTCCCAAACACGGAGGAAATGAACCCGAACGAACAACACTTGGGACCCCCGCCGATGGGTGGTGCTCAAAACAACGGGATCCCTCCGATGGGACCCCATCCGGCTTACGATTTGCATCCGATTAAGGAAAAACTCCAATCACCATTCAATGGTGTGAGGAGAGCCATCGTGATTCCCGATATCACTGCTAATCAATTTGAGATTAATCACGGGTTACTCAAAATCATCGCGAGTATCTCATTTCACGGTTTAGAAAGTGAAGATCCTAATGTTCACATAAGGAATTTCACCGACATCACTGAAACTATTAAGTGTCGTATGATGTGGTAAAAATGAAATTGTTTCCTTTCTCGATCAAGGGAGCAGCCCGGACATGGCTTGAAAAGGAACCACCGAACTCCATTCATACTTGGGATGATCTTGCATCAAAGTTCGTGAATCATTTTTACCCTCCGTAAAAAACTTCTAATCTCCGAACTCAAATCTTTCGATTCCAACAAGCTTTCGATCAATCGTTCAGCGAAGCTTGGGATAGATTTAAGGAGTTGTTGGAAAAATGTCCGAATCACGGGTTTTCACCTTTGTATCAGATCGATACTTTCTACAATGGGTTGAGTCTTGCCGATCAAGATTCACTCAATTCTGGTGCGGGTGGAAACTTGTTGACCCGAAACATTCAAGATGCTTTCACAATTATTGAAAACAAAGCTAAAGTGAGGATAGCTAGAAACAAGCTTCAAACTTCAACTGCTAGTAGCAAATCTAATGATGAAGTTATGAATGCTATAGCTGCTCTTACTAAAAAAGTTGAATCAATTACTATTGAAAGATCTTCTAATCAAGTTAAAAACCATCAAGTCAATATGGTCAACCATGTTTGTAAGACTTGTGGTGGTCCTCATTCGTATTTTGAGTGCCCAGCCTTCGGTGGCTTCACTCACGAGAATGTGTATGCTACTTCGGGAACCTACAATATGGGCGGTAATAGATACCAACCACAAGGGGACCGAAATCTTCTTAGCTACCGTTCTAACAATTATATTGGACCACCCGGTTTCAATCAACCGAATCAAGTCAATCAAGTAAATCAAAACGTGCAAAACCGAAACAATCAATCTAACCATAATCAGAATCAAAAGTGGATGAACAATGATTTTCAAAATCAAAATCAAGGTTTTCATCAAAATCGGGGAAATTATAATCAAGGCCCGAATCAAGGGAATTTTCAAGGAAATTATGGGAATTTTCAAGGAAATTATGGGAATTTTCAAAATGCTAATCATGGGAATTACAATCATGGAAATCAAAATTTTAAAAATCAAGGTTTCAACAACAATAACCGTGGACAAAATTTTCAAAATCCAGTTGTGAATCAAAATCAGTCGTCCTCAGATGAGTTACTTAAGCAGTTTATGAAAAGTCAAAAGGAAATGAATAAAATGTTAATTAATCAAATGGCTGAACTTAAGAAGTCTTTAAATGATCGACCCTCGGGCTCGGGTACTCTTCCAAGCAACAAGATCGCTAACCCGAGGGGCGATGCAAAAGCGATCACGACTAGGAGTGGTGTTTCATACGATGGACCAACGGCTCCGACTACCTCTTCTTCTTCGTCTCCCAAGGTAGTTGCCCGTGAAACCGAGGTGAAAACGGATACGGAAATTCCTATTGATAATGGAAGGACCGAAAACATCCAACCTCCGGTGGTCCCAACGTCAAAAGGAAAAGATAAAGTTGTTCACGAAACTGAGAAAGAAATTCCCGTCAAAACAAAATTACCTTATCCGTCACGCTTAAATGAACAAAAGCACCGTGAGAAAGATAAAAACCAGATGGAAAAGTTTTATCAGATTTTTCAAGAATTACATTTTGACATAAGTCTTGCGGATGCTATACTTTTGATGCCAAAGTTTGCTTCAATGTTAAAAGGTCTTTTGAGTAACAAAGAAAAATTATTTGAAATGTTAAAACCCCAGATGAATGAGAATTGCTCGGAGGTTATCCTCAAAAAGGTTTCCGAAAAGCTTGAAGACCCCGGTCAATTTCTCATTCCTTGCAATTTTTCGGGTATGGTTCAATGCTTCGCCTTGGCCGATCTTGGTGCTAGCATTAACCTAATGCCGTTATCCATTTGGAAAAAGTTGTCTTTAGCCGATTTGACTCCGACTTGCATGACCCTCGAGCTTGCCGACCGAACTACTTCCCGCCCGATGGGAATAGCCGAGGATATCTTTGTCAATGTGGGAAAATATCATTTCCCCGCCGATTTTGTCGTTGTTGATTTTGATGCTGATCCACGGGTACCTCTCATTCTCGGGAGAGGTTTCCTAAGGAGTGGTCGTGCGTTAATTGATTTTCGATGAAGAAATTACCCTACGCATTGGTACCGAAGCCGTAACGTTTAATTTGGATCAAACCGCGAGATACTCCTCCGATTATGACAAATTTTCCGTGCACCGAGTTGATGTTATCGATGAAGTTACGGAGGAGTATTCTCAAAAGTTACTTGGTTATACTAAAAATGCTTCGAGTGGCAATCCCACTCCTTCTTCTGAACCAATCATTTCTGATCCTTCCCCTTCTCTTACTCCGTTTGAGGGAAGTGATTTCATCTTGGAAGAGATCGAGGCCTTTCTCTCTAATGATTAGGTTTCACCGGAAATTGATCATTCCGTTTGCGACCCGGAGGGAGATGTTCTTTTAATTGAAAATTTTTTGAATGAAGACCTAAATCCGTCTCTCCCTCCGATGGACCTTAAAATGGCCGATGTTAAAGAAGTTAATCCGTCTACTGAGAATCCTCCGGAGCCCGCGCTCAAGGATTTACCTCCTCATCTTGAATACGTTTTTTTTAGAAGGAACCGATAAACTTACTATCATAATTTTGAAAGAC
Organism: Artemisia argyi; assembly: GCA_030686995.1. Classification (NCBI taxonomy): domain Eukaryota; kingdom Viridiplantae; phylum Streptophyta; class Magnoliopsida; order Asterales; family Asteraceae; genus Artemisia; species Artemisia argyi. Next base: position 35,452,907 of record CM060677.1, on the reverse strand, counting down.
CTTAAAGATGAGGAGAAGAACCGTCTCTTAGATGTGCTCAAGAAGCATAAAAGTGCCATCGCTTGGCAAATTTCTGATATCAAGGGTATCGACCCTCGTTTTTGTACCCACAAAATTTTGCTTGAAGATAATTACAAACCTTCCATCCAACAACAATGACGGGTTAACCCAAAAATTCATGAGGTTATTAAAAAGGAAGTTATCAAACTCCTCGATGCCGGAATGATTTATCCAATCTCGGATAGCTCATGGGTTAGCCCGGTCCATTGTGTTCCGAAGAAAGGTGGAATGACCGTAGTAACTAATGAAGATAATGAATTGATTCCGACACGTCTTGTTACCGGATGGAGAGTGTGTATTGATTATCGAAAATTGAATGATGCGACTCGTAAGGACCATTTCCCACTTCCATTTATGGATCAAATGCTCGAATGTTTAGCGGGAAATGAGTTCTATTGTTTTCTCGATGGCTTTTCTGGTTACTTTCAAATTCCGATTGACCCTCCAGACCAGGAAAAGACCACTTTCATTTGCCCTTACGGAATGTTTGCTTATCGTCGTATGCCCTTCGGCTTATGCAATGCTCCTGGCACGTTCCAGAGGTGCATGATGTCTATATTCTCGTATATGATTGAGAAAACCATGGAAGTTTTCATGGACGATTTCTCGGTTTATGGAGATTCTTTCACTTCTTGCCTCTCCCATTTAGAAAGAATGATGAAACGGTGTGAAGACACCTACTTGGTTCTAAATTGGGAGAAATGCCATTTCATGGTTAAAGAGGGTATTGTCCTCGGCCATAAGACTTCGAAATCCGGGATTGAGGTCGATAGAGCTAAAGTTAACGTGATTGCTAAGTTACCTCATCCCACTATCGTAAAAGGAATTAGAAGTTTTCTCGGTCATGCTGGCTTTTACCGACGTTTCATCCAAGATTTTTCCAAAATAGCTCGGCCCCTGACCCACTTACTTGAAAAGGATGCTCCGCTTATCTTCTCAAATGAATGCATTGAAGCATTTAATATCCTTAAGAAGAAGTTAACGGAGGCTCCTATCTTAGTTGGCCCCGATTGGGACTTGCCTTTCGAGCTAATGTGCGATGATAGCGATTATGCTATTGCGGCAGTTCTGGGGCAACGCAAGTCAAAATATTTTCAGCCGATACAGTATGCTAGTAAAATAATGACCGATGCTCAATACCATTATACGACTACTGAAAAAGAAATGTTAGCCGTCATTTTTGCTTTTGAAAAGTTTCGACCTTACTTGCTCTTAAAGAAAAGCATAGTGTATACGGATCATTTGGATCTTAAGTATTTAATGGCAAAGCAAGATGCTAAGCCAAGATTGATGCGGTGGGTTCTACTCCTTCAAGAATTTGATGTTGAAATTCGAGACAAAAATGGAGCTGAGAACCTCGCCGCTGATCATCTTTCACATTTAGAGAATCCCCATCAAAGTGATTTCGAGAAAAAGGAAATTACCGAAACATTTCCTCTCGAGACACTTGGGATTTTAAATTTGCGGAGATCGAGGAATGATAGAGTTTATTTAGAAGTTTCGTGCTAAACGTGGAGCAGTTGGATCTTTTTAGAGCCCACGAAAGGTACTTATGGCCTCCTTGTTCCCACAAGATTGCACACCAATAATAACAGATCTCTAGGATTAATTAAGTGTATGGGGTTTGGGCAATCCTTAGTTTTTTCTTGTTCCCAACAAAATCTCTGCATATGGGGGTTTGGTACACATAGGGGTACTGCCAGTGTTACGGTGAAATAGACTATTGCATCTTTCGCAGCCGATGTTGTGATCTTAGTAAAGGCCGTAGGACTCGGGGTTTGGCATATGATTATGAATATGAATAATAATAATCCAAAGCCAAAAATAAGGCAGAGGAATCCAAAACTATAAAAAGCAGCAGATATAAATCCAAGGTCATAATAAAGCTCTTACATCTTGGCGGCTCATAAACCGTTGTTGTAATTGAAATAAAGGACTAAGGACCAAATATTATTAAAGTGCTTATAATTATGCAAAAATGCCAAGCTTTGACTCCTGGGGTTTCCCTAATAAAAAGCTTCCATCTCGGGTCTCAAACATGGGATGTTTCGACTGTAAATAAAAAGGCGGACTCAAAAGCGTGTTAAATCAGAGACCTTCATGTGGACCCGATTTCTGTATGCAGGGGTTTTTGAGAGAAAGTTTGGAAACTACTTAGCGTTCAAATTTTGTGCTCTTATCGTACTAACAAATATCAAAACAAGAAAATATGAAGAAATTCATTTCTCACAAATTAAATTCTTGAGATACATAACTTAGGAATTGGGAACAAGCGGTAATTACACAAGTAACTTTTGTGGATAGTGTTAGCATCTAACTTGTGGATAAACAATGATTTCGATTTTACGCTTAGTTTGGGGGCTTGTGAAAAATCAAGGATGACGATTTTTATCCGTATGGTCTCTTCTCTGTGAGAAGTGTTTCTACTCGTAGACCCTGAAAATTATCAACAAATATAAATTGATAATGAAAGTCAGGTAAACCGTCACATATATAAAAATGAAAAAGTACAAAAATAGTAGTAGTAGTTGTTATTCATGAAAATCGAAAAACGGAGCGTTTTTTAGAATAAATGATTTTAATATCTCTTTTGAACATCATTGCTACTTTACAACGTCAGTAAAGAGAGGTTTTGAAATTATTTAACTCTTAAGCGTGAGGTGATGACATTGCGTGAGGGCACGACAATACCTTCGTCTGGGGGAGTTTTGATGTGTGCTTATTCACACATCATTTTTAGGCCTTAAAACAGACCAAAAATACCAAATACTAACAAATATGTCAAGAGACTGTGTGTTTTTGTATTTGTGTATGTAAAGGTGCGGATATGTGAAAAATGGACAAAAACAAAGCCAAAACCAACAAAAACGAACACGAGAATGGAAAAATGTCAAAAGCCGGAGCCGGGGAAGCTTAATGATTAAAGAAAGCTCATAATGTCAAAAGAAGTCCTCAGGAATTCATAAAGTGCCAAGATTAGTCCCTGGACAAAGTTTGGAAGAATTGGCAACTTTGGTCCCTATACTTTCAGGAAATTACAAAAATGATCACTTGAAGAAATTATTGAAGAAACTTCAAATATGGTCCTTGATAAATCAAAGAATGTCAACATTGACCCTTGGATAAAAGTTTGGAAAATGGCAATAGAGGTCCCTCAAAATTCAGCAATTACATGTTTGGTCCTTATCTAAAATACTACTCCTAAATCCTTAAATATCACAACCGGATCCAGTCCAAATCTAGCCCAATCCAAAAATCAGCCAAGCCCAACAATCACAAGCCCATTCCCCAAATAATAATACCCGATCTACAACTTTTACCCAGGTCAACCCCATCCATACCCGGTCAAACAACCCAAAACAATAAATTCCCTATTTCATATTACCCGCCCCCTTTTTACCAATTAACCCAGAAATTACACTGTAGCTATGAAGCCTAACTTTCACCACGCTCCAATTACCCACCTCGTACTAATAATTACCCCATGATTGAGTGATTCTAGAAGCTGATGCAGGACAGAGAATGTCAGGGACACGTGGGCCAATGAATTTACACACGCAGGATTCATTCTTCAACTCTCACGTGATCCAAGGGCCTTAATTGATGCGTATGATCAAAGCAGGAATCAAAGGACGAGATTGAAGGATAGAAAACACACCGCAAAGGATCGAGATGCTTCTATCAAACCCTAGCATCCTTAGCCCTTTCCTATAAATACCCCCTCCTCAGTCATTTAGGTGTGTAGTTTTTTAGTGTAGGTTTTATTATAAGTTGTGTTTAGTTTCTATTTTATTGTAATTTCCATTTAAGCTTTGTACTAAATTTCTTATTATTAATATAAATCATTTGTTCAGCTTATTGTCTCAATTTCTATTTTAATTTGTTTATTATTGCTTTCTACTAGTTTAATTCAGTAACTCTTAGTTTATTTCAATATTTCATTTAAGTTTCTGTTTCATTCGTAATTGAGAAAAATCCAAAAAAAAAAAAAGAAAAATAAAAAAAAAAAAAAAAATTGTTTCAATTTTATACTTAAGTTTCATTAAGCTTAATTTCTGTTTCTAAGCTCATAAAAGCTCTTCAATAGCTTATTGTGAGTATTACTTAGGTCTGTATTGTTCAAATTTTCTAAATTACACAAAATTCAAACAAAGTCAAACATCATCTTATCATATAAGCTCAGCTTATTTATGGAGTTCAAGGCAGCCAATAAGGAGCTTTTGGCCTGTCATAAAGACAGGCAAGCATAGTGAACCCCCTCTGTTAAGCTGAGGGGGATTTGGTTTGTAAGTTTTAATTTAATTCTGCATCAGTAGTTAATAGTAGTTATAGCCTTTTATTGTTGCTTATTTCTGATAATTTAAGCTTTGTCTCTGTTCATTTCTCATTTAGATCTTAATTTGTTTGAGTTTTGTGATTCACTGTTTCATTGTCTGTCATACATAGTAGATCCTGTGTTTGTGCTTGTGTTTGGGGTTGATTCTGTGTTTCTGTGTGGATTTTTGGTTTATTGGATCAGAACTAGATTAGGATTGGAGGTTTGGATTGGTCATACATTGTTTTGCTGCTTTGTAATTGTGATTCTGTCACATATATGGGTGTTTGGATAAGAGAGATTTGCTTGTTTTAGTTGTGTTTCAGTAGGCATTGGTTACTTAGGCATCATACTTAGGGTATAAGTAGGTTTAGTTAAGCATAATTTAGTAGGCTAAAGCATAAAAAAGTCAAATTAGATTTAAATAAGTCATAACAGTTAGTGAATTAGTTTAATTAGTTGCATAATCTATATAGTAGTTGTATTATTTGTATATTTAGCTTAATTCACTCATTCACTATCTTAATATAACATTTTCAGTAAGATTTGAGCATTAAAATTTCAAAATAGTCAAATTTTCTGTCAAATTCAAAAGTCAAAATATTTTGTACTCAGTTTTTTGGTCAAAACTTTGAGGACATTTCTAGGGTTCATTTGTGATTGGAAATACTTTTGAAAAGTGGATTTGAGAAGCTTAGCAGCTTGTGAAACAACATCAAAAACAAAATCTCTGTTTGGATTTGAATTGCTTTTTGGAAAGTTGGATTTAAGTTGTCTGTTTTAACAAAAACTCCCCTGCACCACAGGTTTTGTCCAAGTTTTAGGTAACAAGTTAGGATAGGCAATAAGTTTTTAAGTAATTTCTTTTCGTGTTTTTGGCATCTTAGTAGGTCAAGTGAACTTTTGCCCCCATAAGTTTTCAATTCTCAGCTTATTAGCACTGCTTATTTGGTCTGTCTTATTGAGTGGTTCAACCAAGAATCTGTTTTCTAGTTTTAGGCCTGCTATTGTGTTTTTTTAACTCATAATCAGAATTTGTGGTTCATATAAGTTCATTGGTGCATATAGAAGCTTATTACACTGTATTGGAACCATTTGCTTATTCTGTTTGGCATTTTGCTTATTCATAAGAGCTTATTTCAACTGTTTGAGCCATTATCTGTGTCTCTGAGTTCCACTTGGTCTTATATCAGCTTATTTAAGCTTATTTGAGTCATAAACACATTGGGTCAAAGTTTGGTTAAGTTTTGGTCAAAGTGCTTATCAATAAGCACTTTAATATAAGCAGTTTCAAAGCAAATAGCAGTTCCAGTGCTTATGTTCAACTTTTTAAATTTTTCCTAAGATTAGAATAGTATTTTAGAATTTTCCTGAATTTTTCATATTTTTCTCAGTTCATTTGCTATTTTTCTTATTTAATCTTAGTTTTTAATCAATTTTTAATACTTTTTAATTACCAAGAATTCCAAAAAAAAAATCAGAAAAAGCCTAAAATTCCAAAAATATTTTATAAATTAGTTTTCATTTATTTAAGATTTTTAGAAATTAATTTTTCATTTTTCCCATTTATTTTCAATTTAATTTGAATTTTTAATTAGTTTAAATAGTTTTTAATTCCTAAAAATATCACAAAAAGCCAAAAAATAGATTTTCAGTTTTAAAAGTAGTTTTTAGTTATTTTATAATTTTCAAAATTTATTTTGCATTTTTCGCACTTAATTTCCATTTTCTTTTAATTTTTAATTAGTTAAATTAGTTTTTAATTCATAAAAATTAGATAAAAAGTCAAAAAAATAATTTCCTTTTTCTCAAAATTTTCATTTATCATTTTTAACTTAGAAAAATTATTTTCAAGTCCGTAGGATTAGTGTAGCTTCAATATCACTTTTTATTTCACGCGTTTACGTTTTATTTACGTTTAAGCTTACGTTTTTGATTCTACGTTATGTTATCGGTTTGATTACTTGAATTACGTGCTTAAGTGATTAATTGTGCTTTATTTCATATTGATTAATGTAATCTCATCAAAATCGCTTTTTCACATTTTCACGACACGTTTCACAAACCGGGAATTCGAAATTCCATTCACACCATCACACGGACTACGACCTCGGGTTATTCGTATTTCTTGCGGATTTCTTTGAGTGATACTATACTATATATACTTGATTTGATTTTATCACATCAAGGAGACTGATGCGATTGTTTAATGGATTGAGCATCAGTGTCCATATCATCTCCTGCTTCAAATACCTCCTCATCACTCTCTTTGGTGAGCTTATCATCAGATAAAAGAACAGCCTGATAATCTGCCATGGACTAAATCTGCAAAAGAGGGTTAGCCGGCCCCTCTTCAAAGAAAACTTGCCTTGGTTATGGTCAGGTCCTGACCCCTCTATTCCAGCAGAGTGGGTTATCTCTGCCTAGTCCTTAGGGCCAGTCCCTGAAGAATGCGCATCACTATAGGGGGTTTGTGGTTCCATATTAGTGAGTGGTTTATATCCCTTTGAGTCTTTGTCCCTGGTTTTCCCTTCAAGTACTAGTGTGTTTATGTCAGTACCATCCTTAGGAGTGGTTGAAGGCACTCCCTTACCAGCGAGTTGTATGTTTCCCTCTGGATCTTGGGGAGTAGTCGTTGGGATCAAGGAGACTGACTGTGATGTTCAGTGTCCTTCGTTGTCACCGGGGGTGGTGGTACCTGGCCCTTGGGTATCATATCAGTCTGGGGTCGTTTTTGCCTAATAAGTTGTGTTCATGAAGCCTCAAGGCCCTATGACTTTGGTTTAGGTTTAGTCAAAGTCTGAGACTTCCCTTTCCTCTTAGGAGGAGGAGGTGGAGACACTGAGTCCCTCCGGTTGTTTACAACAACCATATGGGCCTTCAATTCAATAGGAATGACTAAGGATGGGCTTTTTGTAAAATTTGAAGAACTCAAGATGGTAGGTAAAGAGCCAAAGTGAAAGTCCTGAGTGTAGTCGCAGGCTCGCAGCCCAGTAACAATTGTAAAGCACATGAAATGAGAGGATCTAAACACACACCTTGTGTTGAGATACTTTGAGTTAATGTAAAGTAGCACGTGGAATTTACTACTAAACACTTAGAAGATTTTGAATGTGAGATGTATGAATGAATTAGTGAACGTATATGAACAATGATATTAAACCAACCAAATTCTTCAATATTATTTTTATGAATAATACGAGTGATCTAGCAATATCACTAGGGTTACAACCTTGAATCTTTCTCTAAAGATACGTACGTAAATATATATTTAACCTCTAACCTAGGACTTCTTTTATAGCACAAGGAGTCCTATAAAAGTAATTTACAATATTCGTATCAAACTAATTGTATAAGATATTGATTGTTTCTGAACACTCAGACAATATTAACCAAGGTAAATGGTCAACAAGGTCAAAACGGTTTAGACCACCTAACCAAGGAGTATAGAGTTTCCTGGGTCGTTAAGTCCCAGCGAGGTGTGCAATGGTATTTTAAACGTTTGAAGTGATCGGGTGATTTAACAGGAAGATCAGGATTTTGATTATTCTGATTACACTAAGAGATTACGAATTAGAATGGCTTAAAAACACTATATGAACAATTACTGATAATCAGATAACCTAAAAATGCGAATTAAATCTAAAAACGCGCGTTTGAATTTAAAACAAACGCGAACGCGCAAAATAAAAAGTGAAACGGAAGCAAATAAATTCCTACGGATATGAAAATTAAATTTTTACAATCCTAATGACAAAAGAAAATTTTAAGAAAAAGAAAAATTATTTTTAGACTATTTAATTAATTACTATTAACTAATTACTTTTTAATTATTTAAATTATACTAAGTTACAACTAATTATGATTTTTAGCTAGAAAAATAAAAATTAAATCTTGAAAATTCTAAAATAACCTAAAATAAATTTTGAAACTGAAAATGTATTTTTCCTACTTTTTAAATAATTATTATTAATTAAAAACTAATTATTAATTAATTTAAACTAAATTAAATGATAAAAATTACTAAATGAAAAGTGAAAAATCTGAGAAAATTCCTAAAAATACTAAAAGTTAACAGGAACCTAAAAAATTTTAAAATTAGAAATTGCTTATAAATAAGCAGAAAAATAAGCCAAATTGGCTTAAATAGAAGCTATCACTTTTTTATTTTTGGATTTTCTTTTACAAACTTACTTTAATACTAAAATTAAGAAACTTTTGTTACGACAACTTCCTTGAAACTCAAAAATAAGCTAAATGGAAGTTTATGATATTGACAGTAAGCTTTTATGGCTAATATGAGATTTTAAATGTACAATAAGCTGCCAAATAAGCTATACTACTGGACACAGAGCTAAATTAAGCTAGAGACAAGTTGTAGGAACTGAGAATGAGCTAATTCAACAACAAGAATGATATACTGAAGAGATTATAAATAGGAATAAGCACTTCCAAATCTCACACAGAACCAAGCAGGCCAAAAATGGCAATATGCAGCTTATAGTGGGGCCCACAAGAGTGGTCAAGGGTCCAAAACAAAAGTGGAACTAAAGAGCCTGCTAGGAGGGCTTTCCAAAACATCCAAGACCAGGGAATAAGCTCAAGGATTGGACCTGTGGTGGCCTTGGGAAGGTGGGTCAGTAAGGCCAAGTCCCAAAGTTAATTTTTGAAATAAGCAGCTTATGCAAATGGGCACAATGATGTAATCAAACAGCAAAAGAAACAAGCATACACAATCTCAGTGAACTCACATAAACTAATAACCACAAATAAACAATCTACTAACAGGCTAAAGCAAAAATCAACAAGCTCAGTGGTGTCCTGATGCATACATAAATAGCAATGGCCAAGGGCAAATCTAGGATACAAAATAAGCTAAGGAATAAACTAATAAGGGCAAACAAAATATGGATCAAACAATACAGGCTATCAAGCTATACAAAAAACCAAAGATCAAACAAAATACTCAAATAATGAACAAAATGTGGCTTCAAGGAAAATGGGTCAAACTGTGGTGCAGGGGAGGTATCCAGTGAACTAGCCAAAAGATAGCGTCCAATAAGCTCTAAAACAAAATCTTAAAAATATATAAAAATTAATCCAAGCAAGTTGAGCAACCAAATTTTAATTTTCCAAAATATTAGAAACTGAAAGTGAAAAATAAGCCCATGAAAATTCTCCACATTTTTGCAAAAGCTGCCCAGGATACAATTTTTATTTTTGCACTTTTTGAGAATGTTGGCCAAACTTAGATTTAAAAGATCCTAGCTGATTACTGATGATATTCTAAGTTGAAAAGAACCTAAATCTAGTAAGATTACAAGTTTTACAGCTAAAATGGTTATAATACCAACTAAAATCCTCAACAGTTAACAGATTATAGAGATTAGACTAGGATTTGACTAATTTGTGAAAAACCAATGGATAGTATGCTTTAGCAGACCTGACTGAACCTAATGAAAGATGTTTCAAACACAAGCAACACCAAAACACCTTGAAACACAGATAACTATCTTGAACCAAACACCCCTTCTAAAACTGTTTTGAAAATTTAAAGAGGCAATAGACTTATTTAATACATGAAACTGAAGATTAACATTGCACTAATCACACATGAACCTAAATGGACAGTAATAAACAATATTTAACAACAAACACTACATCTAACAGATTATGCTAAAAATATAGAAAAAATCTTACAAATTTATCCAAAGCTTAGAACTGAGTGAACCAGGACTCAATACCACAGTTCCTAATGCTCCCAAGAGCTCTAAACCATGGCCATCCACAAATTTACCCTGCTCCTTGCATTGTTGATCTTCTCTCTAGTTTATTTTATTTTATTTTATTTATTTTCCTATTTTTTTATATTTTTGAGAATTCTTACTAAAACTTGAAATATCTTAATTACAATCTCACAAAAGCTTATAAATTGCCTACTTGAACTCAATGGAGCAACAAAATAACATTTAAACAATGTTTTACTAACATGAGAATTTTAAATAGAAATTGAGCAATTCTTCAATTTGAACTGGAAAGTTGGAATTTTTATTGAATAACTTCAAAGGAACACTGTACTTAAACTAAGAGATACATTGGAAATAACAATTATACTGAAATACAGAGTTTACATAAATTCGACACTAAGAAAATTACACTAAAAATCTAACACCCCTCTTCTCTGCTCCCTTGCTCCTTTTATAATGACAATTTAGGGTTTATGAGGTGCCCTTGTCTTTTCCCAGCAATAATATTGGCCATAGGATAGCTAGGATTTAATCTTGACCATTTGTTGATTTTGGTGCCAAAATGCTTTTAACAGATAAGACCTCTGATAACTTGTTTAGGGGCGAAATTATTGGAGTGGGGTGATTAGGAGTGTAGAGGTGATGATGGAGAAGTGTTGAGTGGGGTAGTTATGATGGAAAGTAGCAGGGAGTAGCAGGGTCACAGGTGTGGAGGTGAGGTGGATGGTGTTGACTTTCCTATTTGACCCTGGAATTATATTAAGCTGGGTGTGTTTGTTTGTAAATTGGGCCATGTAGTGGTTGGGCTTGTGGGGGTGTTGGATCAGGTGAGGAGTGGATTGGACTATTGGAGATACAAGGTGGAGTTGGGTTTGTTGGGTTTTATAATTGAGTTGATAAATACAAAACTACAAGTGAAGAATGAAGACAATGCAAAATACAAAGGACTTGCTTTACAAAGAAGTTTTTACAATTTAGTCAGAACATAATGTCTTTAACTATTATTTTTACAGATATAGGGTGAGACAATTTTGTGGGAGCAAAAAGCCACAAGTACCTACGATGAGCTCTAAAGAGAACCAACTACTCCACGTTTAGCATCTAACTTCTAAACAAACTCTATATTAGTAGCTCCCTGGCATGAATATTTCGACGCTTCAACTAACGGATGGTCACTAGTGTACTTCTTGGCTCGCTGGCACGTTATTTGCATAACGGATGGTCACCAAGTCACACACTAGCTCGCTGACACGATTCATCAATTAATCTAATACTCGGATGGTCACTACCTCAAGTAATGAGATTCTGCAGACGCTTAGCCTTAATATGTTAAGGGAACAGCTAGGGCTTAATGCGCCCGGTCAGGTCAAAATTTCTATTCCTACTCTACCCAGCGGAAAGTCAAACAAGGCATCAAAACTTATTTATATTTTTGCATAAATTTTCAAAAAATTTTCATTTTTTTGTGTGCAAAGCACTTTTCTTTTTTATTGCAAAAATCTTTAAATTTTGCCAAAACGGGGGTACTAGGGAACTAGAAGGTACAATATATGTGGCAAAATTCGACAGAATTCCCCCCACACTTAGAATTGAATACTGCCCTCAATATTCAAAGTACCGGCTATTATGCCGACACTTAGAACATAAAAAGGTAATACTAATAGCAAAGTGTGAAACAGAAATCTACGTTTTCATAAAAAGGATCAAAACGATATCCTTAGATATTTGTTAGCAAAAGGATAAGATATTGAGCGGCTGGATTGAAAACATGCACATCAATCATCACTATCCCAAGGATACCTCAAAACATGAGCAAACAACATACAAGAGAAAAGCACAGTGGGGGCAACTCCCCTACACTTAGTTGTTAGAAAGTAGGAAGAAATCAGAGACATGGGTGAAAACCCATGTTGTGCTAATGTTTTTGTTCATCGAGTCACAAGTTTGACTCGATCCCCGAATTCATTGGTTCCTGGGGAAAGTTTGGAGATCCGAGACAACCATGGATGGTATGTCCCCTCCAAAATAATGCTTCAACCGATGCCCATTCACTTTGAAATTTGGTCCATCATGTTGAGATAACTCGACGGTGCCATATGTATAAACTTTGGCAATAGTGAATGGTCCAGTCCAGCGTGTTTTAAGCTTCCCAGAGAATATCTTCAACCGTTAGTCGAAAAGAAGGACTCGATCACCAACGTTAAAAACGCGGTTCTTTATTTTTGAGTCATGAATCTTCTTTGTCTTCTCCTTATAGATCAAAGAATTCTCGTATGCTTGATCACGCAACTCATTTAATTCATTCAGTTTAACTTTGCGATGATCACCAGTTGTTTGGAGGTCGAAGTTTGCAAGCTTAAAAGCCTAATAGGCTTTATGCTCGAGCTCAATCGGTAGATGGTACACTTTTCCGTACACAAGCTTGTAAGGCGTACACCCGATGGGTGTTTTGTAAGCTGTGCGAAAAGCCCAAAGTGCATCATCTAATTTTTCAGACCAAGAAGCACGATTTTCACCTACGGTCCTTTCCAAGATTCTTTTAATGCCTCAATTGGAAACTTCTACTTGTCCACCTGTTTGTGGGTGGTACGCAGTAGAAAGACGGTGAGTTATACCATACTTTTGCATGACTTTGTCGAATTTGTCATTGCAGAAATGCGTACCACGATCACTGATTATAGCACGTGGAGTTCTAAATCGAGCAAAAAGGGACTTTAAAAACTTCACAACTACTCGGGCATCGTTGGTGGGTAAAGCTTTTGCTTCAACCCATTTTGACAAGTAGTCAACTGCCACGAGTATGTACTTGTTTCCATGAGATGACGGAAATGGTCCCATAAAATCAATGCCCCAAACGTCAAAGATTTCAGAAACTTGAATTGCATTTTGTCGCATTTCATTCTTTTGTGAAAGATCCCGTGACGTTGACAAGCGTTACAAGATTTAACTAATTCTTGGGCATCCTTATATATCGTAGGCCAATAGAATCTGGAATCAAACACCTTTTTGGCGGTGTAGTTTAGACTATGGTGGCCCCGGTGGGTCCAACATGGCAAGCCTTGAGAATATCATTGGCTTCCTGACCATAAACACACCGCCGGATGACTTGATCTGCACATATTTTAAATAGGTAGGGGTCGTCCCATAAGTAATGTTTTACATCTTTAAAGAATTTATTTTTCTGTTGGGACGACATCCCTTTCACAACAATGGGGTAGTAGAATCTCCACGAAAAGAAACCGCATTAAGTGTCTCGAGAGGAAATGTTTCATTTATTTCCTTTTTCTCAAAAACACCCTGGTGAGGGTTTTCTAGACAGGAGAGGTGATCAGCAGCTAGGATCTCCGCTCTTTTTTTTATCATGTATGATGATATCAAATTCTTGTAGGAGGAGAACCCAATGGAGTAATCTCGGCTTTGCATCGTGTTTTGCAAAGAGGTACTTTAAAGCCGATTGGTTCGTATACACTACGCATTTTTTTCAATATTAAGTATGGCAGAAACTTTTCAAAGGCATACACCACTGCTAATAGTTCTTTTTCCGTAGTGATGTAATGACTTTGAGCCTCGGTCATTGTTTTACTCGCATAGTGTATTGGCTGAAAATGTTTGCTTTTGCGTTGCCCTAGGACTGCACCTATTGCAAAGTCACTAGCATCGCACATAAGCTCAAAGGGCAAGTCCCAATCGGGGGCGACAAGAATCGGTGCTTCAGTAAACTTTTTCTTCAAAGTTTCAAAAGCTTCAACGCACTCGGATGAGAAGATAAAAGGAGCATCCTTCTCGAGGAGATGGGTCATAGGCTGGGCGATTTTAGAAAAATCTTGAATAAATCTACGATAGAACCCGACATGACCCAAAAAACTCCTAATACTTTTGACGGTAGTGGGATGAGGTAATTTAGCAATGACATCAACTTTAGCTTTGTCAACCTCAATCCCATTTTTTGAAATCTTATGGCCGAGGACAATCCCCACTTTGACCATAAAATGGCTTTTCTCCCAATTGAGACACAAATTTGTGTCTTCACAACGTGTCAGCATATTTTCCAAGTGGGAGAGACAAGATTGGAACGAATCCCCAATGACCGAGAAGTCATCCATAAACACCTCCATGGTTTTCCCGATCATTTCGGAAAATATGGACATCATGCACCTTTGGAACGTGCCAGGAGCGTTGCATAAGCCAAATGGCATACGACGATATGCAAAAGTTCCATAAGGGCAGGCGAAGGTAGTTTTTTCTTGATCCTTTGGATCAATGGGGATCTGAAATAACCTGAGAAACCATCGAGGAAACAGTAGTATTCATTCCCCGCTAATCTCTCGAGCATTTGGTCCATGAAGGGTAGAGGGAAATGGTCTTTACGGGTGGCTTCGTTAAGTTTTCTATAATCGATGCACACTCGCCAGCCCGTAACCAATCGAGTTAAAATCAACTCATTTTCTTCATTCGTAACAACAGTTACGCCCCCTTTCTTAGGAACACAATGAATGGGACTCACCCAAGAACTATTAGAGATAGGGTAAATTAATCCAGCATCAAGAAGTTTGAGAACCTCTTGTTTGATAACTTTGTGGATTTTAGGATTGACCCTTCTTTGATGTTGAACTGCGGGTTTAAAGTCATCCTCCATCAAGATTTTGGGTGTACAAAATTCCGGGTTAATACCCTTAATATCGGAGAGTTTTCAAGCAATTGCTTGCTTGTGCGACTTTAGAACCTTTATGAGCGCAGTTTTCTCCCCATCACTTAAATCTTTTGCAATTATGACGGATAATTTGTCATTACCCTCCAAAAATGCGTATTCGAGATGAGGTGGTAAGTCTTTGAGTTCGACCTCAGGAAATTCATCAGTTTTCTCAACATATTTGATTTCTTCATTATGAAGTGTTTGTGGTAGAACAGGAGGAGGAGAGGGATCTTCATTTAGCAACTTCTCAAGTAGAAGGATATCCCTTTTCGAGTCAATCTATTGGTGATCAATTCCATCGGGAATTGAATAACTTTTGAGAAAGGCTTCTATTTCCTCAAGGATGAAGTCACTTCCCTCAAACGGGGTGAGGGAATGAGTAGAATTGGCGATGATAGGTTAAGAAGATGGAGTGGGATTACCACTCAGTTAATCATCAGAATAACCAAGAACTTCTTGAGCGTACTCCTCAGAGGCAACATCAATGACATCTATTCGGTTAACCAATTTAGAGTCATAATTTGAGGAGTACCTTGAAGTTTGATCGAGGTTAAAGGTGATTGCTTCAGTACCCATACGTAATGTGATCTCTTGCTCAAAAACATCGATGAGAGCATGGCCAATTCTAAGGAATCCCCTTCCCAGAATTAGAGGAACCCTTGAATCAGCATCAAAGTCAACAATCACAAAATCAGCGGGAAAATGGAACTTTCCTACTTTCATGAATACGTCCTCAGCAATGCCAAGTGGACGAGAGATTGAACGATCGGCAAGCTCAAGAGTCATGCACGTAGGAGTAAGTTCGGGAAGAGAAAGTTTCTTCCACACAGAATATGGCATCAGGTTAATGTTAGCACCGAGATCGGCCAAGGCAAAGCATTCAACCATACCCAGAAAAACACAAGGAATGAGAAATTTTCCGGGATCTCCAAGCTTCTCGGGAAGCTTTTTCAAAAGAACTACTGAGCAGTTCTCCTTCAGTGGAGTTCTAGCCTTTTCAAACAGCTTTTCCTTGTTACTCAACAGATTTTTGATTGTTTATGCAAATTTGGGCATCAAGATGATAGCATCCACGAAGCTTATGTCAAAGTGCAAATCTTGAAAGATTTGGAAAAATTTGTCCATTTGATGACTAGCTTTTTCACGGAGCTTTTGTTCATTTAAACGTGATAGGTAAGGAATAGAAGTTTTGGATTTAGGGTTTTCAACTGGAGTTTCTAGTGGTTCAAAGATAACTCCAGATTTGGATCTGGTTTCTGGGATAACCTGAGGATGGACGTGTGCGGTACTTTGTGGGCTAGGAGATTGCACCTTATCCTTTGTCACCTCAGGTTCACGTTCCACTACCTTTGGAGGAGAGCAAGAAGAGGTAGTAGGAATCGCGGGTTCACTATATGAAGCACCACTTCTAGTTATGATCGCTTTTTCATCGCCCCTCAGATTAGCGATTGTGTTGCTAGGTAAAGTACCTGAGCCCGAGGGTCGATCATTTAAAGACTTTTTGATTTCAGAAATTTGACTGACCAACAACTTATTTATTTCTTCTTGGGATTTCATGAATTGTTTCAACAACTCATCAGATGATGGTCCAGTTGGAACAATGGCTTGAGTTTGGTTAGGAAAATCTTGAGCCTGATTGTTCTGGTTGGGACCTTGGTTTTGGAAATTTCTTTGATTTTGGTTGTTGTTTCCATGAAAATACCCTTGGTTGAAATTACCCTGACCTTGGTTTCGGTTAAAGTTTCCTTGATGTTGGAAACCTTGATTTTGATTTTGGAAACCGTGACCTTGATTGAAATTCCCTTGGTTTTGAAAACCTTGGCTCATTCAATTTTGGTTTTGGTTACGGCTTTGGACATTTTGGTTTGATTAAATCCAGGTGGTCCAGGGTAGTGGTTAGGAAGATAGCTCGGGTCCATTTGAGGACGGTATTGGTTACCTCCTTGACTGGAAGTCCCGGCTATATCATTGGCTTCATACGGAAAACAATCAGTAGCTGTGCAATTGTAGTAGGCATGCGGCCCACCACACGTAACACAGACTTCCACTTTCTTAACCTCAGCATGTTGAGAGGTTTGTGGAAAAGAAACTTTCTTCTGTTGTGAGAGAACCAAAGCTTGAATAGCTTCAGTGAGCTTGTCAATCTCAGCATCGGTGCTAGATTGACTCATGGAAGATGATGTAGAAGGACCGTACTCACTTGGGAAACAACCGGTTTGCTTCGTGTAGAGCGGACCTTAGACTTGATCCCGATGATTGCTAAAGCTTCTTTGGTGGTTCTACTCAAGAAACTACCTCTCGCGGAGGCATTGAGAGAATCTTAATCAGCTTGGCTCACACCATTGTAGAAAGTATTGAGTTGCATTAACTCGGAGAAACCATGATGAGGACATTTGCAAAGTAATTATTTGAAACGATCCCACGCTTCACCAAATGATTTGATGAGGCGAAACGTAATTATTTGAAACGATCCCACGCTTCACCAAATGATTTGATGAGGCGAAACGTGTACCGCTTTTAAGGGGTCATTTAAGCCCGAATTCGTGATTATTTGATTAGTTTTTGCCCTACATCGTTCCTTTTTTCATTTTAGGTACTTTTGAGGAGAAATCTGGAAAAGGAAGCGTTTTGGACGTTTTTAGAGCATAAAAGTGAAGAAAACGGCAAAGTCTCAAATTCCTTCCTGGGAACAGTACCTGACGACGTCAAGGCTTAACACATGACTGCGTCAAGAGTGGCAAAAATGGTGGAAGTGGAATTTACAACGTGACGGACCTGAAAATTTTTTATGTAATTGGCCTGACGGCGTCACCAAGGCCGTCAGGATTGGTTTACACGTGACGGCCCAGAGTATATTTTTACATGAAGGCATCAAGACTGGATCTAGGCAATACGACTCTTAACATGGTGGCGAGTTGACGGCGTTAGAAGCCAATACATGACACCGTCAGGATGTTCTGTCTATATATATTTTTCCAATTTTTCATTGTAAAGTGTGGAACAAGTTGTGGAATATTAAAAGCATAAACCCTAGGTCGAATTTTCTGCTTATTGAAAGGGTTTCAAACCCTTCTTTCTTCCATGTTTGAATAAAGATAAGTCTTCCAATAATCATTCAATATGTCTATGTGTTGTTTGATTCTATCTTATGCTTATCTTTCTTTTAACATGTTAGGCTAGGTTTTTAGTGTGTTTGCTTAGATTTAGTGAAGCTTAGATGTTGATTATTGGTTGATTGTTTGTTTATAATTGTACAGATGATTGTATTCGATGTTAGGCTTAAGAAAACTGGCAGACTTCCATTGGTAACTTGCTTGAACATCTTAAGAAACATGATCGGAGGTGTACTACAATTTTTGGTTATATATAATGCATAAGTGAATTCTAATGATCCCATGTTAGGAGCTTTTAGTCGGCTCGACATAGGAGTGAAGTAGGATCTAATAGAGTTAGGGAATATTATAGATAACCTACGACTAGTATTAAGGAATATAACCCGTCATCCATCCAATTGTAACAAGCTAATCAACCGGTAAAAGATATCTAGGGAGTAATGAAATCTAAGTAAACACATATTTTCTCATTATTGTTTCCACCACATTAGTTTAATTTCATTTGTTTTATTTTATTTTTATTGTCTCTTATTTAATTGGGTTAGTTGGCTAGCAACTAATTCCGCCCACTCCTTCAAAACCCGATATTTTACTTGCTTTCATAAAATATAAGAAATACAAATAGAATCATCCCTCACCTCTAGACCTAGTTTAGTAGGCTTTCTAATCGTAGCGACACTATTCCTGAGATGAACGATCAATCCCTAGGTACTTGTCACTATACTATACAACAAGATCCCTTGAGAGGTAAAACCTGTTGCGAAGAAGCAATCCCGCGTATCAAGTTTTTGGCGCCGTTGCTCGGGGAATAGTTATTGTCTAGGTTAGAATTTGTTTCAACCCACCCAAATGTTATTGTGCCCTCGCAACGGCAGTGTACCTGATCGTTGTAGTATAGTATAGTGACAAGTACCGGGGGTTGATCGTTCAACTCAGGAATAGTGTCGCTACGATTAGAAAGCTTAATAAACTAGGTCTTGAGGTGAGGGATGATTCTTTTTGTATTTTTTTATATTTTATAAAAGCAAGTAAAATCTCGGGTTTTGAAGGAGTTGGCGGAATTAGTTGCTAGTCAACTAACCCAATTAACTACAAATGCAATCAAAATAAAATAAAAGAAATAAATTAAACTAATGTGGTGGAAACAATAATGAGAAAATATGTGTTTACTTAGATTTCATTACTCCCTAGATATCTTTTACCGGTTGATTAGCTTGTTGCAATTGGATGGATGACGGGTTATATTCCTTAATACTAGTCGTACGGCCGTGTACAATATTCCCTAACTCTATAAGATCCTACTTTACTCCTATGTCGAGCCGACTAAAAGATCCTAACATGGGATCATAGTACACCTTCGATCATGTTTCTTAAGACGTTCAATCAAGTTACCAATGGAACTATTCAAGTTTTCTTAAGCTTAACATCGAATACAATCATCCATAACAATTATAAACAAACAATCAACCAATAATCAACATCTAGGTTTCACTACATCTAAGCAAACACAATGAAAACCTAGCCTAACATGTTAAAAGAAAGACAAACATAAGATAGAATCAAACAACAAATAGACATATTGAATGATTATTGGAAGACTTATCTTTATTCAAACATGGAAGAAAGAAGGGTTTGAAACCCCTTCAATAAGCAGAAAATTCGACTTTGGGTTTATGCTTTAATATTCCACAACTTGTTCCAAACTTTACAATGAAAAATTGGAAAATAATATATAGACAGAACATCCTGACGGCGTCATGTATTGGCTTCTGACGCCGTCAACTCGCCGCCAAGTTAAAATTTGTATTGCCTAGATCCAGTCTTGATGCCTTCATGTATAAATATACTCTGGGCCATCACGTGTAAATCAATCCTGACGGCCTTGGTGACGCCGTCAGGCCAATTACATTGAAAATACTCTGGGCCATCACGTTATAAATTTCACATCCACCTCTTTTATCACTCTTGACGTCATCATGTGTTAATCCTTGACGTCGTCAGGTATTGTTCCCAGCAAGGATTTTGAGACTTTGTAGTTTTCTTCACTTTTATGCTCCAAAAACGTCCAAAACGCTTCCTTTTCTATATTTCTCCTCAAAAGTACCTAAAATGACAAAAGGAACGATGAAATAAGATCGACTAAAGAAAACCTAAAAAATAAAAATAAAAATCTTACTAGAAAGGAATCTAGCAAGTAGACCTAATAAAAAGAAATTCTAACCTAGACAATAACTATTCCTCAGCAGCGGCGCCAAAAACTTGATACGCGGGATTGGAAGCTTTTCAAGATCCCTTGAGAGGTAAAACCTGTTGCGAGGGCGCAATCCCGCGTATCAAAGTTTTTGGCGCCGCAGCCCGAGGAATAATTACTGTCTAGGTTAGAATTTCTTTTTATTAGGTCTACTTGCTAGATTCCTTTCTAGTAAGATTTTTATTTTTATTTTTAGGTTTTCTTTAGTCTATCTTATTTCTTTGTTTCTTTGTTCGTAACCATTACCATCCGACATCATGGAAGGTGGTAATCTCTTTGAACCCATCAACCCACCACAACAAAACCACCCACAAAACCCACCACTAGCAAACCAACCTCCTAGACCCCGAACTTTAAGAGAGTATTCCCGTCCTAGCCACCAAGGCTATCGAAACACTATTGAGCTCACTCAAGGAGCCATCCCTTGCGATCCGACACCATTCGGTTGGTGCAAAGCGGATGTGCATTCCATGGACTTCGTTCCGAAGACCCTAATCAACATCTTAAGGATTTCCTAAAAATCGTAGATTCCATAGACCTTGATGTTGCAACTAGAGAGACAACCCAATTACGTCTATTCCAATTCTCTCTAGGTGACCAAGCTAGTCAATGGCTTGAATGTTTACCCTCAGGATCCAT
The DNA here is from genome assembly GCA_030686995.1 of Artemisia argyi. NCBI lineage: Eukaryota > Viridiplantae > Streptophyta > Magnoliopsida > Asterales > Asteraceae > Artemisia > Artemisia argyi. The sequence continues at coordinate 35,432,089 of CM060677.1, read as the reverse complement.
CACCTCTTGGGATGATCTCACTTCTCGTTTCCTTGCTCAATTTTTCTGACCGGGGAGAACTACTAAGCTTAGAAATGATATCTTGATGTTCCAACAACGTCAAGGTGAAACTCTATATGAAGCATGGACTCATTTCAAGGACTTACTCCAAAAAGTCCCTCATCATGGCATAGTTCTTTGGCTCCAAGTCCAAATCTTCTATGACGATATCGATCTCTCCATATGGCGAACCATTTACCAATCGGCCGGTGGCAAGCTTCGTGATCTAATTGCGGAAGAATCATGGGAACTCATAGAAGATCTTGCTCTCTATGACAACGAAAGTTGGAATGATCCTCGTGATTTGAACAAAACAGTCAAGGCAATATCTTTGCCTTCGAACAATTCTAGCACTCCCGACCATAGGATCATGGAACTTGAGGACCAAGTCAAGTTTCTCATGAAATCCTACGAAGCTCCTAAGCCTTGAAGCCAAGTGAACAAAATCACTTATTCATGCGAATTATGTAGTGGTCCCCATGACACTCGTGATTGCGTGGAACTCCCCGGACAAGCTTTTGTGGATAACGCATCCTCGCGTACCAACGAAGCGGGAGACAAGTGGTACACTTTCAAACCCGAGCCAAACCCTTACGGTGATTTCTATAATCCTTCTTGGAAAAATCACCCGAACCTTAGGTGGAAACAAAACCAAAACACGCCCCAAAACAATTCTTCCAATCTACCTAATCGTTACCAACCAAACGGTCCACCCTCTAACCATACTTTCAACAACAATCCTTCCAATAACTATGGTAGTACCAATAATCTTAAAGGATTGATGTCCAAGTTTATGGCATCTCAAGAAGCTCGCATAGCTAAGTTTGAAACCAAATTCAATCAACAACAAACGGAGATAACCAATAAAATTGACAACTTGTTGAAAGCCCTAAACAACCAAGTGCTAACTACACCTAGGAAGGACACTAGGGACACTAGTAGCGGAACCCAAATTAAGGACCCCTAATCATCCAAACACGTCCACTTTGTCAATGTTGTCACCATTAAGCCAATAGATAAGAATATAGAAGAAAATGACAAGGATGAAGTTGGAATAGAAATTGGACATAAGAATGAGATTAAGGAAGTTGAGGATATAAAGGAAGAAAAGTTAGAGGAAGTAGAAAATGTAGAGGAATACTTTGATAAGTTACCCACCAAGGAAGAACGGGAATACCATAAGGATCTATTCGATGACCCCGAGACACCATACGTCCTTAGTTCACCACTCATCAAAGCGGGGGATCCCTCTAACAACAGCATACCATGCAACATTGGGCATATGCATGTGTGGAAATCTTACATCGATCTTAGGTAGGACCTATTATAATTGGGTAATGAAGAAGCAACTTGGGTATTGGATGATGCCCAATACGAATTGGATGAGCAACTTTGTAGGAAGAGTGAAAGGATTACATGTCTTCGTAGGAAACTTCACTTATGTTACCAATTTTGTGATTATAGAAGACATTCTTCCGGTAATATATGGTTGCCTAATTTAAGTAGTGTTCGGAAAACCGTTTGCTGAGGCCTCTAAGATGAATTATGACCCTTCCCTAGGGATAGTTAGATTCAAGGATGAGAACGATAAAATTGCTTACCAAATGCCCTATAAGATTGAACAATTCCATCTTCTATCAAACCTTGAAAAGGAACACAAGCAAGCGGTTTACTATAGGAATGATGAGGATAGACGTAGAGGAGTAGACTATGTCATGAGTAGAATATTTGGTTTCTACAAGGAATGTTTACAACTAGGTCCGGAATACAAAACTAAGATTGAGGAAGACCTAGAGAATGAGGCCAATGATGAGGTCACGTAATAGCCCATGACCTTGAGTCTAGCTACAAGACTCGTAAATAAAGAAAAGCGCTTCTTGGGAGGAAACCCATGTTTTGTTTGATTTTTATTTGTTTGATTTTATTTGTTTCCATATGCATGTTTTATTTTTATTGTTGGTAAATCATGTTTCAAAGTAAATTGTGAAAATGCTTATTTTGTTTTTAACTTCGTCTTAATTATATATAAAGGTATTTTGCAAAAGCTAAGTGTAAGGGAAATCCAAATTTTTTTATAAGAACGAAAATGAGCATGATTCGCTACAATATTAAATGAGCATGTATATTAGTAATTGTTTGGGTCAAATGCTTATATCGAATCATAATGATGTTTTGCAGAATTTTCCAGGAAATAAGGCATAAGTTTTTCTAGAAATTTTCCGGAAACTTAACATAAGATTTTTCCAGGAACATTCTGATGGCGTCAGGAGTTATAACCTGACGGAGTCAGGTGCCAAAATTCTGAAAAATTTTGCGAGTTTTGTTTAAACCGGAGTCTTAAAGTTTTTGTTGATTCTTTAGTTTTATAAACTCCAGGAAATCTGCAACCATTCATTCCACAAGCATTATATCTCTTTAATTCCTAGAGCAACATTAAGATATATATGCTATTTTCTTTTCTAGGATTTGTTAGTATATATAGATTGCCGCCGATTTTACGCGAGGTTTGCCTTGATTGTTTTCTCAGGTTTAACAGGTTATATATGACAAGAAGATGATTTATATTTCAGGAGGGAAGCTTTCAACGTTCATTTTCTTGGAGGAAGATCTAACCCTGTTGACACACTATCCACACCGAACGAATCAGGGGAGTATTTGTTTTCATTCTTTTACCTGTTTTACTTTTACATTCTTTAATTGAACATTGGGGACAATGTTCATCCTAAGTGTAAGGGGAGGGTAAATGATGATACCTTATAGGATACAATTGCACTTGAATTTGTTTATTTGATAGTAGGTGTGTAATAAAACTAAGAGAAATACTTGTTAGTGTAATTTTAGAGCCAAATTTAAAATTTTTTACAACATTTAGGAGTGAAACTTTAGCCTTAACAAGCGTCTCATGGACAGGAGTTGTATAACTAGCACAAAAACCGTACCACTAAGAAAAATTTTTCAACCAAATATGTGAGGTTCGCCTTTAGATTTGATAGGAAAAGCATTCATTATTAGTGCTTATGAGTGTACCGGTAGTACTTAGATTCTAGAACTTGCGTTAGTGATACATCCCGAGACCGCTAGTGAGACTACATTCGTGTAGTAGGATTTACTACATGATAAGAGGCATTAGGATCACACTTGTGTTAAACCCGTATCATAATTAGTTGACCATTTAAGTCATATTACTTGACTAGTAAAATCAAATAATTTTCCCACACCTTAGCGTTGTACTCATTTTTAGTATACGAAACACCTAGTACACCCCTCCGAGCCTATCTTTTTGTTTCTAACTTTAAGCATCTAACTTAAAGGAAGAAATTGTTATAACCCACCCAAATGTGAAACCAAATCACCTTAGCCTTCCATGTATGCACTCATATTTAGTGCATTATTGTTATATGTTTAAACCCTTAGTTAATTATCTAATTGATTACATGGTTGCTAAGTCGAGTCATATCTTGTACATATTGTTTTGGGACGATTGGGACTCATGGGTAAAGTACTAGTAATAAGGAGTAATGGGGAAAACATCAATTTATTACCCCCATATGTGCGTTAATATTTAAAAAGTACTCCAAGTGTTTTGATTGTCTTGATTCGAGTCATTAGAGTAGTTTATTGTAAAGTATGTAAAAATTCAAGTGTAAGGGGAATGCAAATTCCTTATGATGTATTATTTTGGATGGTAAGGCAAGAGTGTATGAAAGAAAAAAAAAATCGAAAAAATTAAAAGAAAGAAAAAAAAATAGAAAAAGAAATAGAAAAACATACGGACTACCATCCCGTTTCATTTTATGTTTGTTTCATAGTTTATGTTATTTTTGATTTATTAGCTTAAGTCGAGTCGAGTCTTGGCTTAGCAACGCCATATTATACATGTAATTAACCAAGATGATTAACTCGCCACTAGTAAATATTGCATTTATCCAACAAAACCGTGTTTTCCATATCCCTACACCTAACGTTATAACCCTTTAAAAGAATTCTTTGATAGTTTATTCTAGGTGCTTACGCCAAGTGGTGGAGGTTTGATCATTTCCCAAGCCTATGGTAATCTATTTGCTATGACAGGTAGTGAGAGATGTTTTCCATTTCCATATTGTGATATATACTTTTTTAGACCCGAGAGATGTGAGTATCTAAACACTATTTGTGAGGTGCTAGTGTATGACCTCCGTGCTTGTTTTTTGTTTTTAGTGGAACGATTATGTGTTGTAATTACTTTTATATTAGTGTTAAATGACCCCTAACTTGTATTTTGATTAGAATAAAAGTGCATTTGCTTGAGGACAAGCAAATCTCAAGTGTAAGGGTATTTAATGAGGCGAAAAGTGTACCGCTTTTAAGGGGTCATTTAAGCCCAAATTCGTGATTATTTGATCAATTATTGCCCTAAATCGTTCCTTTTGTCATTTTAAGTACTTTTTAGGAGAAATCTGGAAAAGGAAGCGTTTTGGACATTTTTGAAGCATAAAAGTGAAGAAAATGGCAAAGTCTCAAATTCCTTGCTGGGAATAGTACCTGGCGACGTCAAGGCTTAACACATGACGGCGTCAAGAGTGGCAAAAGAGGTGGAAGTGGAATTTACAACGTGACGGCCCAGAACATTTTCAATGTAATTGGCCTGACGTCATCACCAAGGCCGTCAGGATTGGTTTACATGTGACGGCCCAGAGTATATTTCTAGATGAAGGCGTCAAGACTGGATCTAGGCAATACGACTCTTAACTTGGCAGCAAGTTGATGGCGTCAGAAGCCAATACATGACGCCGTCAGGATGTTCTGTCTATATATATTTTTCCAATTTTTCATTGTAAAGTGTGGAACAAGTTGTGGAATATTAAAAGCATAAACCCTAGGTCGAATTTTCTGCTTACTGAAGGGGTTTCAAACCCTTCTTTCTTCCATGTTTGAATAAAGATAAGTCTTCCAATAATCATTCAATATGTCTATGTGTTGTTTGATTCTATCTTATGTTTATCTTTATTTTAACATGTTAGGCTAGGTTTTTAGTGTGTTTGCTTAGATGTAGTGAAACCTAGATGTTGATTATTGGTTGATTGTTTGTTTATAATTGTTACGGATGATTGTATTCGATGTTAGGCTTAAAAAAACTGGCAGACTTCCATTGGTAACTTACTTGAACATCTTAAGAAACATGATCGGAGGTGTACTATGATTTTTGGTTATATTTAATGCATAAGTGAATTCTAATGATCCCATATTAGGAGCTTTTAGTCGGCTCGACATAGGAGTGAAGTAGGATCTTATAGAGTTAGGGAATATTGTACACGGCCCTACGACTAGTATTAAGGAATATAACTCGTCATTCATGCAATTGTAACAAGCTAATCAACCGGTAAAAGATATCTAGGGAGTAATGAAATCTAAGTAAACACATATTTTCTCATTATTGTTTCCACCACATTAGTTTAATTTCATTTCTTTTATTTTATTTTGATTTCATCTTAGTTAATTAGGTTAGTTGGCTAGCAACTAATTCCGCCCACTCCTTCAAAACCCGAGATTTTACTTGCTTTCATAAAATATAAAAAATACAAAAAGAATCATCCCTCACCTCTAGATCTAGTTTAGTAGGCTTTCTAATCCTAGCGGCACTATTCCTGAGTTGAACGATCAATCCCCCGGTACTTGTCACTATACTATACTACAACGATCAGGTACACTGCCTGGTCGGGATTGCAAGCTTCTCAAGATCCCTTGAGAGGTAAAACTTGTTGCGAGGGCGCAATCCCGCGTATCATGATTCATCATATTTTTTTAGTGGATTTGGTGATTTCGTTTTTAAGACTCGTGGTCTTAGAAGGTGGGACGAATTCATTCACAAACTTTTTTTACCAAATCTTTCCATGTCTCAATTGAGAGAGGGGGTTGTTTTTCAAGCCAAATCCGGGCTTGTCCCTCGAGGGAGAATGGTAAGAGAAGAAGCTTGATTGCTTCAGAAGGGACATTCTTATATTTGATGGTTGATGTGATTTTGTTAAACCATAGAATGTGAGCATGAGGATCGTCCCTCTCAAAACCATAGAATTGACTTGAGGTTACAAGATTAAGTAACCCGGTTTTGAGCTCAAAATTATCAGCCAAGATGGCTGGAACAACAATAGCATCTCCATAACCCTCAATGGGGGCTTGGAGAAGCTCACACATGGGGTGGTCTTCCGCCATGATGACAGCAGATGTGGAAACAGTACAGATCTCAGATCCGACTGTTGGTGCTGAACGTCTACGATGTCTTCGAGGAATTCTCACAAGCTCACGTAATGGGCTCGTAGACCTAGAAGAACGAGTGCGCATGCACTAAGGACAAAACCAATAAAAAAAGTTGAGGCAAAACAACAGTGAACTTAAACCAATAATCACAAATGAATGGCTTCTTTGAAAAAGGTACACCACTCACAAGGATACAATGGCAAGTTATAATCTTTAGTTTGGGAACTTATTAATGTTCATACCCCCAGTTAGGTAGTATTCTACCTTGGTTTGCGACAATGTATTTTATGTATTTATTATTAACAAGAAAAAGAAAAATGTTTTTGGGTTTTTTGTGTAGGTGAAAAACTTTTGGAAAATATTTTTGGTATCGTTTCGTCAACCAAAATCGTACTCCTTTTAGAATCACCTAAGGAATCTGAGATAGAAAACGTAACGATTTGTTTTGTTTGTTTTTTGATTTGTTTGGTGTTGTTAACACTTTAGGAAAAGTGTTAATGACTTTTTGTGTTTTGATTAAAATTTACAAAATGGTGGAATTTATACAATGACGAATGAAAAACCACTAATCTCTAAAAAACATTTTCAGATACGCAGCAACCTCCCCGGCAGCGGCGCCAAATTTTGATTGGTTCTGAACATTCAGACAATATTGACCAAGGTAAATGGTCAACAAGGTCAAAACGGTTTAGACCAACTAACCAAGGAGTATAGAGTTTCCTGGGTCGTTAAGTCCCAGCGAGGTGTGCAATGGTATTTTAAATGTTTGAAGTGATCGGGTGATTTAACAGGAAGATAAGGATTTTGATTATTATGATTACACTAAGAGATGACAAATTAGAATGGCTTAAAAACACTATATGAACAATTACTGGTAATCAGATAACCTAAAAATGTGAATTAAATCTAAAAACGCGCGTTTGAATTTAAAACAAACGCGAACGCGCAAAATAAAAAGTGAAACGGGAGCAAATAAAGTCCTACGGATATGAAAATTATATTTTTACAATCCTATTGACAAAAGAAAAGTTTAAGCAAAAGAAAAATAATTTTCAGACTATTTAATTAATTACTATTAGTTAATTACTATTTATTAATTACTTTTTAATTATTTAAATTATACTAAATTACAACTAATTATGATTTTTAGCTAGAAAAATAAAAATTAAATCTTGAAAATTCTAAAATAATCTCAAATAAATTGTGAAACTGAAAATGTATTTTTCCTACTTTTTAAATAATTATTATTAGTTAAAAACTAATTATTAATTAATTAAACTAAATTAAATTATAAAAATTACTAAATGAAAAGAAAAAATCTGAGAAAATTCCTAAAAATACTACAAGTTAACAGGAACCTAAGAAAAAATTAAAATTAGAAATTGCTTATAAATAAGCAGAAAAATAAGCTAAATTGGCTTAAATAGAAGCTATCACTTTTTTATTTTTGGATTTTCTTTGATTTTCTTTTACAAACCTACTTTAATACTAAAATTAAGTAACTTTTGTTAAGACAACTTCCTTGAAACTCAAAAATATGCTGAATGGAAGCTTATGATATTGACAGTTAGCTTTTATGGCTAATATGAGATTTTAAAGGTACAATAAGCTGCCAAATAAGCTATACTATTGGACACAGAGCTAAATTAAGCTAGAGACAAGTTGTAGGAACTAAGAATGAGCTAATTCAACAACAAGATTGATACACTGAAGAGCTCATAAGAAGGAATAAGCACTTCCAAATCTCACACAGAACCAAGCAGTACAAAAATGGCAATATGCAGCTTATAGTGGGGCCTACAAGAGTAGTCAAGGGTCCAAAACAAAAGTGGAACTAAAGAGCCTGCTAGGAGGGCTTTCCAAAACATCCAAGACCAGGGAATAAGCTCAAGGTTTGAGCCTGTGGTGGCCTTGGGAAGGTGGGTCAGTAAGGCCAAGTCCCAAAGTGAATTTTTGAAATAAGCAGCTTATGTAAATGGGCACAATGATGTAATCAAACAGCAAAAGAAACAAGCATACACAATCTCAGTGAACTCACATAAACCAATAACCACAAATCAAAAAGCTAGTAATAGGATAAAGCAAAAATCAACAAGCTTAGTGGTGTCCCGATGCATACAGAAAAAGTAATGGCCAAGGGCAAATCTAGGATACAAAATAAGCTAAAGAATAAGCTAATGAGTGCAAACAAAAGATGGATCATACAATACAGGCTATCAAGCTATACAAAACACCAAAGATCAAACAAAATACTCAAATAATGAACAAAATGTGGCTTCAAGGAAAATGGGTCAAACTGTGGTGCAGGGGAGGTATCCAGTGAACTAGCCAAAAGACAGGGTCCAATAAGCTCTAAAAACATCTTAAAAATATATAAAAATTTGTCCAAGAAATTTGAGCAACCAAATTTTAATTTTCCAAAAGATTAGAAGCTGAAAGTGAAAAATAAGCCCATGAAAATTCTCCACATTTTTGCAAAAACTGCCCAGGATACAATTTTGACTTTTGCACTTTTTGAGAATGTTGACCAAACTGAGATTTAAAAGATCCTAGCTGATTACTAATGATATTCTAAGTTGAAATGAACCTAAATCTAGCAAGATTACAAGTTTTACAGCTAAAATGGTTATAATACCAACTAAAATCCTCAACAATTAACAGATTATAGAGATTAGACTAGGATTTGACTAATTTGTGAAAAACCAATGGATATTATGCTTTAGCAGACCTGACTGAACCTAATGAAAGATGTTTCAAATGCAAGCAACACCAATGTAACAACCGTGGTTTTAGCAGGTCAGTTTAACTGATAGTCTTGACTCGGTTGACGTTTGTTTGGTGTGTCCTAGGTGATTGAAGTGATATATGTGTGATATAGGTGAGTTTTAGCACTAAATCCCTTTGTGTGGTGTTGTTTTTGTGAGTGAGTAATGTTGATATTTGGATAAGTTCATTTGATGACCTTTGTGGTGTAGAAATGACTTGTGTAGTTTTGGTGTTTTTGTGTTTTTTGCGTAACGAGTCTTCGTACAAGTATTAGAGCGTTAGCAAGTTACGAGGAGTTTTTTTTTATGTGTTATGCTTATAAAAGAATGTGAAAATCTATTTTTGGAAACTTTGTTTTGAAAATGATTATTTTTCCGGTTGTCGTAAAAGTTAAGGTTTATCACGAAAGACGTTAGGTTTTGTTTTGGGAGTTTATAAAATATGAAATGTATGAGGTTTTGAGTGTAATAAATTAATTTAATAAATATATATCTATGTATATGAAAAATTGATTGGAAGAGGATAAGGGGAAAAAGGAAACCCAATTGTAGCCCAATTACAACCTAAGTTAGGTAATTATCCACTAAATAATTATAAATACAAAATCAAAGTTCCCAAAACCCTTTTTCCTGCAATTTGAATTCGACCACAAGGAGAAACAAGAAGAAAAATTAGGGTTTGTAATTTGGAAGAGATAATCAAGAATCAAGGTAAAATCTTTAATCCGTATGTTCAATTAATTGGTTAATTAATCTAATTCATGTAATATTAAGTATGATGGATCTAGGGTTTGTAAACTTCCGTAAATTAATGTTATTAAACATGTTTGGATCAATAATTAGTTATATTATGATGATTGGTTAAGAGAATTGAGCGTAAAACATGCTAGTTATTGAGTTAGGGTTTGGACAGAAATCTATGGCTATAAAGATGTGAGTGTAAATAACAGATGGTGAAGAGTTAAGTCACGCATTTTTTTTTATCTAAATTGAAGTTTATTGAAAGAGCTTTCCAAAAAGTCCAGCCACGATTTATTTCAAGGTCGGAAAGTTGTCAAAGCTGTCAAAGTTGTCAAACCGGGACAAAATTTGGGTAAAAGTTTGAGGATGAGTTGTGGTTGTAAAAGTGGTATTTTAACTAGCCCTTCTGGAATAGTTAAGTATTAGGTTATATTAGACTACCACAAAAAGGATTCGCGATAAAAACTTGTGAAAATATTTTATGTTAACTAAAACTTTTTGGTGTGCGTTCAGATCCGAATTTGAGTAGTTGACAAGTTTGATTTTCTTTTGAGTACTTGTGTGTGTTATTGGTCCATGGCCTTCTGGGATTAGTTTGTATGCTTATGAGAGACCATGGTAAATTTTTGGTGTGAGTTGTTTATCTTTAATTGTTGTGATTTCATGTGGGCGAATGTACGGTAATGGTTAGTATGGTGTCTAAGAGATCCATGGTGGGTCATATGAGTCTTAGACATCCATCATATGAGTATTAAATGGGTTGTAGCTTTTAGCTTGGCCTTTTGTAACGTGGAGTTATTTGTGTTTTTTTTTTAGATTTGTGATTTGTGTTGTGCAAGCTGCAAGGTTTGATATGAGTTCATAGTCCCATATTTTTACTTTGTTTTAAACTTGGGATGGTAATGATGCTTGTCTTAAATGTTTAAGTTACTGTGGTTATGTGTGTGTCAAAAGAGCTTGGACTTATAATGTTATTGTATGCATGCTATGTGTGATTATTTGCTTGTGTGGTCCAATTGGGGGGGAGCATCCAATTGGAGAGTAATACTCCTACTCGTACCAGATTATGTGGATTGGATAATGTGATGATAATGTTGTGTGGTCCAATTGGGGGGAGTATCCAATTGGAGAGTAATACTCCTACTCGTTACTAGTTTATGTGTTTCAATTAGGAGGATGCTTATCCTGTTGCTCGCGCATGCGACCTAATTATGGTTTATTGGGGTAGGAGGACACGAGCCGTCCTATTGTAATCATTGTGGGGTCAGAGGACACGAGCCGTCCTGTTGTAATCATTGTGGGATCGGAGGACACGAGCCGTCCTAATGTTTCCTTTGTGTGTGATTTATGACTTGCAAATACATGTAGCTATATGATAACTGTAATTTATTTGTCCAGCTATGTTTTATAATCACAGTGATTTTGGTTGCCTAGTGTGTATGAGTCTTAAACCCTTGAATCTCACCAACATTATGTTGACGTTTTAAGCATCATTTTCAGGTGAGCATTCTAAGGCTATGATAGAAAGAAGTAATTAGACGAGACCTTAGTTTCATTGGAAGTGGTTTATCTGTGCGTTTGGAGTTTATCATGTTGTTTCTTTTCAGGTATTGTTATGACACTTTGTGTCTATACCTTGCCATTTTATTGCATGTAGTTATTCTCTATTTAGACACCATGTGTTGTGATGATATCCATGAAGTTACACCCTCGCGTTTCCGCCTTGGCGAGGTGACAACCAAAAACACCTTAAAACACAGATAACTATCTTGAACCAAACACCCCTTCTAAAACTGTTTTGAAAATTTAAAGAGGCAATAGACTTATTTAATACATGAAACTGAAGACTAACATTGCACTAATCAAACATGAACCTAAATGGACAGTAATAAACAATATTTAACAACAAACACTACATCTAACAGATTATGCTAAAAATATAGAAAAGTTCTTACAAATTTATCTAAAGCTTAGAACTGAGTGAACCAGGAATCAATACCATAGTTCCTAATGGTCCCAAGAGCTCTAAACTAGGGCCACCCATAAATTTACCCTGCTCCTTGCATTGTTGATCGTCTCTCTTGGTTATTTTATTTTATTTTATTTATTTTACTTTTTTTTATATTTTTGAGAATTCTTACCGAAACTTGAAATATCTTAATTACAATCTCACAAAAGCTTATAAATTGCCTACTTGAACTCAATGGAGCAACAAAATAACATTTTAACAATGTTTTATTAACATTAGAATTTTAAATAGAAATTGTGCAATTCTTTAATTTGAACTGGAAAGTTGGAATTTTTGTTGAATAACTTCAAAGGAACACTGCATTTAAACTAAGAGATACATTGGAATAACAATTACACTAAAAAATAGAGTTTACATAAATTCGACACTAAAAAAATTACACTAAAAATCTAACACCCCTCTTCTCTTCTCCCTTGCTCCTTTAATATTGACAATTTAGGGTTTTTGAGGTGCCCTTGTCTTTTCCCAGCAATAATATTGGCCGTAGGGTAGCTAGGATTTAATCTTGACCATTTGTTGATTTTGGCGCCAAAATGTTTTTAACAGCTAAGACCTCTGATAACTTGTTTAGGGGCGAAATTATTGGAGTGGGGTGATTAGGAGTGTAGAGGTGATTATGGAGAAGTGTTGAGTGAAGTGGTTATGATGGAGAGTAGCAGGGAGTAGCAAGGTCACGGGTGTGGAAGTGAGGTGGATGGTGTTGACTTTCCTGTTTGACCCTGGAATTATAATAAGCGGGGTGTGTTTGTTTGTAAATTAGGCCATGGAGTGGTTGGGCTTGTGGGGGTGTTGGATCAGGTGAGGAGTGGATTGGAGATACAAGGTGGAGTTGGGTTTGTTGGGTTTTATAATTGAGTTGATAAATACAAAACTACAAGTGAAGAATGAAGACAATGCAAAATACAAAGGACTTGCTTTACAAAGAAGCTTTTACAATTTAGTCATTCGTAGTATTTTGAAAACCCTAATCCTCTAGTATATAAATAGGACATGGGTCATTAGGTTTGATGTGTACAAAGTAGAGATGTAGTTGACTAAAGGTGTGTTTGTGTCTCTAGGCATCGAGTTCCTACAATGGACGCCTAGGGTTTGTAATAGTTGGTAGAGATGATGACGAAGAAACCTTGTTCAATAATAATGATGTTTTGTTAATTCCGCTGTGCATGATTATTGTCATTATTATTGTTAACCCTAGTGCTTAAAACGATCCATGGAGTCTAACAAACTCCACAGGGTTATTAGTTTTGTTGGGTTAAAGAATAACACAAGGGTCCATTTGGTTTAAGCTTATTAATCACAAGGACCATTTATGTAAAAGCCGAAATTTAAGGACCAATCTTGCCAACTTCCCAAACTTGTCCCAAGGTTTGAAATTGCCACATTTGAAATTCCCAAGGACCAAAAATGCATATTCCTTAAATTTAAACGTCCAGGGGCCATTTTTGCCAACTTCGTAACTTGAGGGACTAAACTTGTAAATTCCTCAAACTTTTTCATCCAAGGGCTAGAAGTGTCATTTTATGATTCCTGAAGGACTGATGTTGACTTTTCTTCAAAATATATCTTCTAGGGACCATTTCTAACAATTTTTGAAAGTCGGGGGACTGATTTTGCCATTTCTACAAACTTTGCTCATTTTTCGTCTGTTTTCAATCGTTTTGTACTTGTAACACATAAAAACAGAATCCAAGGATATTTGCAGTATTATATGACATATCTGTGTGGTTTCAGTCTTTTTCGCAGTCTAAATGGGTATACAATGATGAGTATTTACACACTCATCAGATATGACATATCTGTGTGTTTTCAATTTGTAGTGTTAGATTTAATTCCCAACAATCATCCCCTAAACTTATGATTTCTTCTGCAAATCATTAAGTTTCAACTAAGCTTCAACTCTAATGTAGGGGGATTCTTCCAAACACTTATCCTCTTCTTCTTAAGGCACTTGTTGCTCTTTCACATTTATCATATATCATCTGAAGCAAATTTTGAACTATTTATGTCCATTCTTCAACTGTGAGCTTTGATGATAACATGGCTGTGAGCACTTGTGCACTGAGAGGATACTCATTTTCTGCTAACATGAAAACATCAACACCATTTTGTGTAGACACTTGATGTACACTACAAATGTCATATAGCTTCCATAAGATGTTCTGAGTGTTAGCTTCAAACTTTCAATATCTGTTAGTAATGCCAAGCTCATATAATCTTTTTAACTCCACCCAGCGCTCTTTGTCTTTAACATCTGAAGGATCAACAGTCTTGAACCTTTCTTTTACTATGCTCCAAAGTGTGTCCAAGTCTTCTCTGTCACATGATTTGACAATGTCTTCAAAACTTTTGCAGACATTAGAAGCTCCACCAATTCTGAGAATCTTCCATGATTTTCCAAACTTATCAACATAGATCTCCCAATCCATAATTGGATGTTTGACTTGAATTGGATCTACATTCATAGATTCAGGAATGATCACCATCATTTGCTTGAGTTGTTCTTCTGACAAATTCTCTTCATATGCTTCTTCTTGAACAATTTCTTCTTTTTCAGTAGCCTTTTTCTTTAGAAATCTTCAATCTTTTTGCTGCTCTTTCTTTTTCCTTTTGATCTATTGGCACAAACTGTTGAATTTTTCTATAGGCAATGTAGTAGAGTCTTTCAATCTCTTCACTAGATTTACCCTTGAGTTGAGCAGCTATCCAAGCATCCTGATGTTTCAAAAACTCTTTTATACCTTTGATGATCTGAGCTCTTGTTGGTTTTCTTGCAAACTTCTTCTTTCTTTGATTCTTCTTGATTGTCTCCATTAAATCCTTTAATGCATCATCTTGACTTTTTGAGTTAATCAAATCTGCAAGCTATTTTGATAGTTCTTCAACTAATAAACTTTCATTAGCTCTAGTTTCATTAACTTTTGCTTGCAAAACATCATCTGCGTCAATCATCATCTGTATTTGTTCTTCTTGTACCCTGGCTTTCTCTTTTTCTTGATATTTTAATGCTAAAAGTGCATCTGGTTCCAACTGTGCTTCAGAAGTTACTTTTGCTAGTCTCTGTTCTTCCATGAATCTTGCGATTTCAGCATCATACTGGATTTGAGCTTGGGTTCTAGCCTTTACCTTTGTCAACCCTTTTTCTTCTAGCATAAACTGCAACACTAGCAGTACCTTCTTCTACAGCAGTACTAACTTGAACCCTCTTGCTAGTAGCAGTATCTGAAGAAACTTCTTCAACATTTAACATTTGAGTACCTTCATTCATATTAGCAGTACCTTCTTTAATCTCTACCACCTCAGTAGCCTGTGGTTCTTCCTCCATTTCCATATCAAACCTCATATCCATACCTTGATTGACACTAGTTTCTTGATCTTCAAATTTTAGTTTCCTCCCTTGAGTTTTAGCATTTGTTTTCCTCCCCTGTTTGGGAGAATCACCCAAATCATCATCAGACCCAGAAGAACCTAAAGACTCAATAATCTTTTGGACTTCAACTTTTTAACTTTTTTCCTACAATCTTTTCACCTGTTTGACAAGCTTAGTATAAACATTGCCATAGAGCTCCTTGGTGTCTTTGAGATCCTTCTCCAAAGAAGTTACCTTGTTAGACAAGGTGGTACAAGTAACCATCAATTCATGAAGTTTCACACTGCCCTCAGCACTTCCAGATGTGTTACCTTCTGGGAGAGGTGCTTCATGAGGCATATAATCAGAGTCTACTCTAGTTGGACTAGGAGTATCATCTGAACCACCCATAGTATCCTATTCGCATGGGATTTCACCACTTGAAACAAGTCCAGAGGAACTTGGTGCATTAGGTGCTGCCATGGTTTAGGTCTTAGTTATCTTGACACTGTCCTGCTCAGCTACTAAGCCAGAGACATTAGTGTCAGGCCCTTCTATTCTGTCAATGTTAGCAACATTAGTAGTCTTATCTGCTACTTGTGAAGGAGTAGGAGAACTGGGCTGAGATACCCTAGTTTCCTGTCTGTATTGGTTCCTAAATTGTTGTAGAGTTTGGTTTGATAAGAATGGATCACTTGAAGTTTCTGTGGGTGTATGTTGGGACTCAACTGGGCTTGTTGAGTCTTCACCATGTATCTGTGCAATATGTGCTAGCATCTCAGGAAAGAGAGGTGTTACCACCCAGTTAAATAACCTAGTAGCCGTTGCCATGTTTTGAAAAACTTTTTGTTGTAGGCAAGGAGTAGGATAAATGTATTGATGAACTAGCAGTGAACTTTTTCTTGCTTTCAAAATAGTTTGAATGAACCTTGGGTTCATTAAAAACTTTGTTTAGAATCCATATTCTTCACCATGTTTTCAAAAATAAATTTTGAAAAATTATAAACTCTGTTTGTTGACAAGCACACAAGAGCAATAGCAATATCTCTACTGAATTGCTCCGATGAGGTTTTCTTGGAACTTAAACAGTGAAGAACCTCCATTGGGGAGAGAAACATCCCTTTTGAAAAGTTAACAATTGGTTGGATGTATCATACCCCATGTTGGATATATGTTGAAAAATTTCTGTGTTTTGTAAATCAATGATACTATCTTCATCATCTGAATGGAGATGTCTCCTTATAGATGATTCAGTAACATTGATGGTTTGACCATCCACAGCTGCACTAAGTGCAGGAATGTGTGTCTCTATGTCCTAATCATCAATTTTTGTGACAATAGCAGTCTGCCAAAACTGCTTGATTTGAGAGACATAGATAGTGGGATTTATAGTTAAAGCATACTTGATGTAGGAGTTGTTAAGAAAATCCACTATCTCATGGAAGGTTGGACCATCTCCATCCTCTGTTTTCACTAAGTAGGCAACCTGGTTGTGAGTTTTAGCAAATTGCAAGTTAGCCATTAAAGAATTAAATTGAGAATAGAAAAGTGGTTGTTTGTGATTGAATTGAAGATGTGGTCAGCCAATTGGGTTTTTATAAAGATACTATTATGGTTTGAGAATTATGCGTATGGTTGATAATTATCATAAGAAAGAGAATATGTTAATTTTAAAAAGAAGATAATTTATCCAAAGAATAACCCTATAAGTGTGGTAAGTGAAAGATTTTTACCCAACGGCTATTTTAAGAAACGGTTACTGACTCAGTAGTTCAAACGACTATATAGCAATACAAAGTTTATACTAGCAGTACAAACTTTGGCTAGCAGTACTAACTTTTAATAAAAATTTTACTGAGCAGTACCACACTTTTTGAAAGATATTAAGTGTAAATTAAGACACTTAAACATGATTATAGTTTTGAGCAAACTATCAGCTATCAACGGATTTGAGATGTCTTTACCAAGAGCCGTTTGCTTTGGACTAACCAACTCTTTACTGTTATTCTGTGAAGCATGGTTAGTTGAGAACCATATAGTTTTTGGCAAACGATCAGCCATAAACGAATTTGAGAAGTCTTTACCAGAATCGTTTCCTCTGGAATAGTTGGTTCTTTATGTTTGTTAGACATGGTGAACCATTGACCATTTGTTGTGTGGTAATAGTCACACACTGTAAACTCCAAAGTATAATCAAGGCCACTCAAATAGCTTTCATAAACTGCAATTGTTAGTCCAAACCCAAGAAAACACAATACAAAACATTTTCTATGTGACAATCATCAATATTGACTAACAGTTTCATTTAACTCACTTAATTTGCATTAACAATACAAGTTATACAAAGCAGTACACATTGACAAAGATAACAGTACAAATCCATTTTCTTTACAAAAACACTTAGAGATCAAATCATTTAAGGGTTGGGCATTCCAATACTTGCAACCAAATACTTAAACCTCCCCACATCAAAGCCTTTATTTAATAAATCAGCAAAGTTGTTATCTGTATGAATTTTAACAACCTGAACTAACTTTTTTTCATAGAAATCCCTTATAACGTGATGTCTAATCTCTATATGTTTAGTTTTAGAATGCTGAACTGGATTTTTAATAATACACATTGTACTGCTATTGTCAATAAAAATTATGGTGTTCATGAAGTTATACCCATAATCAAGCAGCTGATTTTGAATCCAAAGAACTTGTCCACAACAACTAACAGCAGCCATATATTCAACTTCAGTTGTGGAAGTGGCCACAATAGTCTGCTTCTTACATTGCCATGAAATCAGTCTGCATCCTAGGAATTGGCAACCACCTGTTGTTGACTTCCTATCCATACTAGCACCAGCATAGTCACTATCTGAGTATGACACCAGATTAAATGGAGATTCTTTGGGGTATCATAGACCTAGCTTAGGTTGATTCTTAAGGTACCTAAAGATTCTTTTCACAGCTGTTAAGTGAGAGACCTTGGGCATGACCTAAAATCTGGCACAAGAACACACTACAAAAATAATATATGGTCTTGATGAAGTAAGATACATCAAAGACCCAATAATAGATCTGTATGTGTGTACATCAACAACTTCATCACCTTTATCTTTTAGGAGCGAATGTGTCTCTTTATCAGCAGGTGTACTAACTTCTTTAGCATCGAAGAACTGAAATTTCCTTAATATCTCAGCTGCATATTTATCTTGGCTGATAAATATCTCATCTGACTTCTGCTTCACTTGTAGCCTGAAAAAGAAAGTAAGTTCACCCATGGAACTCATCTGGAACTGATCATGCATAAACTTTTCAAACTCTTTGCACATCGCCTTTTTGGTAGAACCAAAGATGATATCATCTACATAAACTTGAACTAACAGGATATCACCCTTGTTCTTCTTGATAAATAGAGTGTGATCAATCTTGCCTCTATGGAACCCATTCTTCAAAAGATAAGCAGCTAAAGTCCCATACCAGGCTCTTGGAGCTTGATGTAAGCCATAAAGAGCTTTGACAACCTTCTATACTTTGTCAGGAAGTTCTAGATCAATAAAACATGGAGGTTGAGAAAATATACCTCCTCATCAATAGTGTCATACAGAAATGCACTCTTCACATCCATATGGTATACCATGAAACCCATGAATGAAGCATAAGCTAGAAAAAGCCTTATTGCCTCAATCCTTGCAACAGGTGCAAAAACTTCTTCATAATCAATCCCCTCTTCTTGTGTATAACCCGAGTTACCAGTCTTGCTTTATTCCTAATCACTATTCCCCTTTCATCCTTCTTGTTCATGAACACACATTTAGTACCAATCATTTTCATGCCCCTAGGCAAATCAACCAAAACCCAAACTTTCTGAATCTTGAATTGTAGAAGCTTCTCTTGCATAGCTTCCACCCAGCTTGAGTCTTCTAGTGCCTTGAGAACATTCATAGGCTCAATTTGAGATAAGAAGCATAAAAATAGACATTCATTTTTATCTTCATGGTCTTTGTCTTTATAAACTTCACTGATAAAACCATGGTAATCTGTACCCTGTATCTGCCTTCTTGTCTTCACAGTAGACTGAACATCACCAATTACATTATCAAGAGGATGATTCTTGGGAATCCTTATATGAGGTGTTGGGGGAACATCATAAGTGAGAGGAATATTGTTCACATCAACTTCAAAATCATTAAAAGGATCAGCCTGTTCAGGAGTAACTGTTGGATCAACATAGATGAAATCAGGTCCAGTAGTACTATCCATTGGCTCAACAGTACTAACTACGCATGTACTGCTTTCAAGATTCTCCTTTTCTTGATCATCCAGCCTACTTGCATTAGACACATCTGCATCATTAGCCTTTGTAGGATCACTTGAGGCTGGTGGATCATCATTCTTTAATGAAGAATCAGGCAGGCATACTTCTTTCAGAATAGGCACCAAAATGTAATCATTGCCCTTCTCTTTTTCCAAACTTGTGTCACCTGCATTAACATCATCATTTGGACCTGCAAAATCATTATCATTTGTACCTGCAGCAACTGGTACATGGTTCATAGAATTTGTTAAGCTGTCAATATCAAACAGCCAACTAGGTCCAGTACCTGCAACATTAGCTTTATTCTCCAAAAATTCAATGTGCAGGTTCTCCTCTACTTTCTTAGTTCTAGTTTTATAAACTCTAAAGGCTTTACTAACTAAAGAGTACCCAACCAGAAAACCCTCATCAGCTTTACCATCAAACTTTCCTAGATGATCTAAGGTATTTAGGATAGTTGACATGACATCCAAATGGTCTTAAAAATCCAAGGGCATGTGTTCTACCCCTAAAGAGTTCATAAGGTGTCTAGTTGTGAGGTTTGGTCACTAAAACTCTGTTCTGAACATAACAAGTAGTATTAACTGCTTCAGCCCAAAAAGCTGTGGGCAACTTTGAATCAGCCAACATAGTCCTAGCAGCCTCTATTAGTGTCCTATTCCTTCTCTCAGCAACCCTATTTTGTTGAGGAGTTCTAGCTATACTAAACTCTCTCCTAATACCCTTTTCCTTACAAAACTCATCCATAACTCTATTTTTAAATTCTGTCCCATTATCACATCTGATGATTTTAACTTTCTTATCCACTAAATTTTCTACTTCTGTTATAAAAGTCTTAAGAATGCCCATTGTCTCATCCTTAGTTCCTAGAAACAAAACCCATCTGAATCTACGATAGTCATCAGTGATCACAAGACGGTACTTTTTATGCTGCAAACTACTTACAAAAGTGGGACCAAACAAATATGTTAGCCTCGCTTTTTTATAAAGATAACGTCACACATGTGAATTGGACTAGATTAGTAACATGTAGAACCCGCAAGGACTACTATCGTACACTAGGCAAAGTAATATTGTAATGAGCCTATAAATATCCCTCATGACTCTCCATGAGGGGTGTCGGAAATTGTGTAACTTTTATTTATCATTAATATAAACCATTTTCTTCACCCTCTCTCTACTCTTTCTCTCTCTAAACTAAACATGGATTTCATCTATTTTGATCAACCTTGACCTCTCGAACCACATAAAAATCAATACTTTTGGTCCTACAATTGGCATCAGAGTTTGGTTGTTAAGTTTCGATGATTTTTTGTCGTTCGTTTACATTTTTTTAAGCTGTTTTCACCAAAATTTTCGGATCTGATTTTTTTTTTTCTTATCATTTGGGAACAGTTTCTAAACAATACCTTATGTATCCATGGTCAAAATAGTCTCGTTTGCTATATCACAGTTTTTAAAAAACTGCTTTGTGTCATCTTTATGTCCAAACACTTTTTTACATCATTTTGTGACTAATTTTTGTACCATAACCGTGAATTTGTAGTCAGTTATATCGCTAAAAAGGGTGGTTAGAATATTGGTCGGAAACTGGGCAAATAAAAAGGTGGCCAGAAAAGATTGCCTGAATCTGGTCGAAAATATGGTCAAATGGTCAAAACCCTCTATTTACGCTCAAGTTTATGCAAAAACCCCTCTTTTTACGCACATCTTCAGATTGTTACGCTTTACTTGGAAAGTATTGCGTAAGGCATTATTTAGGCGTAAAACCCTAACTTTACGCGTATGACTTACGCCAAAGCTAGGTTTATGCAAAAGACCCCGTTTACGCGTAAGACCAAGCTTACGTAGAAGATACCTTACGCATAAGGTCTTTACGCAAAAGGTACCAACAAGGTTTACGCAAAAACTTTTACGTAAAGTGACCAAACTGAATAAAAACAGAAGATAAGATAAAGAAGAGGACCACAAACCGATATACCAACAACTCAAAGACCTCAGTCCTTGTACATCATTAGTCCTAGGAAAAGAAAATAAATCAACAGATTATAATAGGAAATCTAAAACCAACACCAACACAATCAAAACCCACTTCTATCCTAATCACAAAGCCTCAAACAACTGAAATCTACCACTATCCCATCTCCATTAGATTAAACCGAGATTAGAAAAGAATAATACAAATGATCTCAGACACAATTCAAACTTTATCACCAATCTTTTTGAAGATTTTTTTTAGTTTGAAATCAAATCACCATCGATCAATTCTTGTTGAAGAATTACTTCAATTAATTTCCGAACTTAGTGATATGGATAATAACAATTGTGTTATTCCTTTTATCTTTGGTTCGTTATTAAACAACACAAAAAACGACACTTACCTGAGACCATTTTTAATGATCTTGAAGCTGAAAAAACTCGTATTAGGTGGGCCCGTAGTGTTCGATCTCTACAGCAAGATAACAAAAGAACGAATCTTTACTTATTGATGAAAGAAATTAACTTATTGAAGGGTTATTATTTGTTTGATTAAAGATGAGATAGATGAGATTGTTGAAGAGATCGGTTAATATTAAGTGTGTTTGATGATAAGATCGAGAGATGTGGAAAGATTGGTGAGAGGAGCATATAGGAGGGAGCGGACTTTTTAAGAGAGTGTGTATTAGGGTTATGATGAAAGGAGACTCATTTGGTTATAAGTATTATAAACGTGTAAGGTGTGAATCGTGTTTATCTTTTGGGCCTACACGATTTGGATTAGATTGAGTTTTGATATGGACTAGGCCTCGTACTTCTAATCAAATTGGTGGACTTAGTTGATGTCTTGGGCTGTAATAAAGATGGACTGGGCATACGAATTGGAGTATCAATAGTTATATTCAAAATTTAATTTTTGGATATAAGTTTTGATAATATATGATTAAGAGTGGTATTTTGGTTCTAAAATTTCACGGGGATACATAGTTCACAGCTAGAATTGTTATGTTTAATCAAGAATGACTACGAGGTTTTTGTACAGTATTATCGATTTGATTTTAAAGTGGCATTTCAAAATGTGTACTTATTTATCTCAATGTCTAGGGGTGGTTGGAAGCACGACTTTTGAAGATAACTTGTCTGCGCAAATAAAAAAATTCAGTCTTGACAATCTAGTTATTACTGATGTAAGGAGTTATACGTTGTAGTGCTCACAGTATAGCTATCACTTAAAGGAGTTACGTTGTAGTACTCAGTGTCACACGAAGTAGTGGATTGTTCAAGTGTCGAATATTTTGTGCAACCTCATACTTAAAGGAGTTACGTTGTAGTGCTTAGTATAGGTATTAAGTCAGATCTATCGTACACGCATTAAGTCAAAAGATGGGATGATTACTTCTTTTTCAAGCCGGTCATATCGGGTTGTCTCCATATGTGGTCATTACTAGTAGCCGGTGAATTCAAAGGAGGTTCGATTACAGGTTGATTTGAGAGAAAAGTATTGAGAGTATTTTTGCGACATATACTCACAGAATATGCTTCAACGAGCTGTTATGGCTTCTAAATTGCATCAAGTACAGGGTGATTATACGGCATATACACAACATTATGATGATTTCGATAACTCGCAACCATCAGGAGGGAGAAGAACATGCCGAAAGAAGTAGTGTTTCGTATTTAGTAATTGGATTGACTGAGAGAATTTTGCTTAACATCGTGAATGGATAAGTAGTGCGTGTACATCAGGGCTTATTACCAACTTGGATGCAATGTTATGTGAGTTATGTTGTTATGTTGCTCCCCGAACGACAACCACGGTGCTACAGTTTAGTGTCTACTTTCTCCGCTGTGTGTTAGAAGACTTAGGAGATTTGTTGAAAGATGAAAGGTTGTCGGTTCAGGAGGGAGTAGGAAAAAGAAAGAAAAGGCTCACTAGTTAGGAGGGAGTAATAACCTAACTAGACTGTTACAATTGAAGTTCAGAGCTACAAAGATCTGTTTCGTCAGTGCCAAAGATCAAATGCCGAGATCTTCGGATGAGAAGAACTTCAAGTCTGCCTCAGTATCTAGACTACAGAGACTCTGTGCTTCAACAACGTCAACATAGTTTATTATTGTAATTTACTTTGTTTATAGGTCTCATTCTAACCATTCACGTGTGACGATATCTTGGAGGGAGATTGTTAGCCTCGCTTTTTTGTAAAGATAACGTCACACATGTGAATTGGACTAGATTAGTAACATGTAGTACCCGCAGGGACTACTATCATACACTAGGCAAAGTAATATTGTAGTGAGCCTATAAATACCCCTCATGACTCTCCATGAGGGGTGTGGGAAATTGTGTAACTTTCATTTATCATTAATATAAAACATTTTCTTTGGAAAGTCCTTTTTCAACTCATCCCTTTCTTTTTCAAGATTGGTATAAGCTGATTTTTGTTTTAAAAGTTGGTTTGTTAAATCATAAATTTCTTGTTTTAACGAATTAATGGTTTTTGTTGAAGTAATTTCAAGAGTATCAAATTTGTTTTGCAATTCCCTATCTTTAACAAGTAACTTCTTATAACCAATTTCAAATTCTGACTCGCGTTTTTTGTCAATTTGAAAACTTTTTGCATTTTCCTCGTATCTCTCAAGCTCAGTGGTCAATTTCTCATTCGCGGCCTTAACTACGCGATTGACCTTTTTAACTTTCTCGATTTCAATACCACAATTGTTCAATAATGATTCAATAAAGCACGTGTTTCCTAATCATTATCAGCATGTTGTGAAACTAAGCCTCCATTATGATTCACATCTGGAGTTGCTGAAGGAGTATTGCTACTACTTGGCATATCCAAGTATGTATCATAAGTGGGTGCTGGAGTCTCAGAATGCTATTCCTCATGAGGAGACATATCAAATATATCATTATTGTGACATGTGTTAAATTAGATACCTCAGATGGTGCACTGGTGTCATAAACATGAAGTGTGTCTGAATCTGTGTCATACTTAGCTTCCTGAAGATTTGCCATGAAGATGCAGTTCGCATCGATATCCTCTCTGTCTTCATGTCATCCATAAGAGCCATAAAATCATTTTCCTCTGCATTCAACTGAAACCTTGCCTTCTCTTCTTGTGCCAACAGCAATGCTTTCTGCAAATACTCTGGATCTTTCTTATTTGGCTTAGTAGGACAGTTCCTTGCCATATGACCTACACCCTGGCAGTTGAAACACTTTACCGGATTACCCTGATTCACATTTCCATAATTCCCAACAACTAGAGCTGCCACATTCCTAATCTGATTACCCGTTGCCTGATTACCAACATTCTGACTCCTCTAATTTCCAACAAACTAACCCATCTGATTCCTTGCATACTGACCAAACTGATTCCCTGCATACTGACCTAATTGATTCTGCATATTCTGATTACCCATGTGAAATCCAGTAGCATATCCATGCTGATTCCCTATAACTCCAACCATTTGGCCTCCATTGCCCATATTGAAACTCGGCTGAGCAATCTGCTTGTTGCGAGTGTTTGATGAAATTCTTTGGTTGTTATTAGTTGGTGTAGAATAGCGTCCTTGGAATGCCTTTGTCAGAAAAGCAAACACTTGTGTCAAGGCTGCAGTAGCTTCATCATTGTCAGTGAATTCTGGTACTTGGAATTGTGGTTATTGTTATTGTGGAATAACATGTTGTTGTTGTGGGTAGAATTGTTGTTGGTAGACATGTGTTGGTTGTTGAATGTATGATGGTTGCATGTAGTTGTGAGTGGAAGATGATGATGGTTATTGTTGTGTGTTCACTGGTAGAGGTGTTGGTGTATTAGCAATTAATATGCTTTTTAGTAGGGCTGAGCATCGGGCGAAAACCGGACCGGACCGACCAAGACTGGACCGGACCGAGGACCGAGAACCGGGAAAACCATAGACCGAGACCGGACCGAATGTGGTCGGTCTGGTCTCGGTCCGGTCGGTCTTCGGTCGGTCCGGTCCAATTAGGCAAGTTTTTTCGGGTTTTTGGTCGGTCCGGACCGGACCGGACCGGACCGACCGGACCGAGGACCGAATTTTCCAAAAAGCTTAGACCGAGGACCGGACCGAATGTGGTCGGTCCGGTCCGGTCGGTTTTGTCGGTCGGTCCGGTCCATCCGGTCCGTTTGCTCAGCCCTACTTTTTAGCAAGTAATTCAGCCCTTACTTCATTAGCCTCAGTTTGATTCTGCTTTAAGAAGTCGTATAACTGACCATAAGTAACCTCATGCAAGCTCTTTGTCTGATAAACATTAGTGACGTATCTTCCCCATTCAAATTGTAACTCATTCAGAAAATTGGTGTTGTTAGCAATGTTCGTCTGACTGAGGTTGTGTCTTGATAAGTCATTCATGATCTTACATAACCTGAGATAGTACGACTCTATGGATTCACCAGGAATTGAAGTAAACTTGCGTAGTTTGAGCAATTGTGTTTCCATTTCCTGTTTCCCGATGTCTGTCCCATACATTAACCTCTTGACTCTTTCCCAGACTGCATGAGCACTTCCTTCACTATCAAGAGTAGCATATGTTGTTTCAGGTAGACCAAGAACAACTAGATGAAATGCTTGATCATCAGCTGCAATCTGTTGTCTGTCTTCTTCAGTGTACTCAGTCTCACTCAAATCTCTGTAGTATGGTTGAATTGTGGGGGGGGGGGGGGGGGTTTCATTTAGATCTCCAGGGTCTAGTACTTGTCTTGGTTTGAAGGGTCCTTCCATAATGCATTTGATAAGAAGTTTTCCATTTGGTTTGCCCTTAAGATAGCGCATCATAAGCTCACTGTGAGTAACCACCCTTCGACAACATGGGAGGTCGGTTTTCTGCACCGGCTGCATGAATATCTTGCTGAGTTGCCATTGATGAATGATAAATTTGATCTTGGAGCAATTCAATGAAGTAGGACTTGTGTTTGATGTAAGTTGTTGTAGTGAAAATTTGGTCTAAAACTTTAAAACCTCAAAAACTTCACTCCGGAGGTGATTTGGGCCTCGAAAATTTCATTTCACGACTTTGTGGTGAAACCCCACTATATTCAGCTTGTTCCGATCATTTTGACAGCTAATTCATCAAAAACGGAGTTACGGTTCAAAAGTTATGGCCGTTTGAAGTTTGGTCGTCAAAAGTCAAATTCTAAGCAGCAAAAGTCAACTCTGATGATGTAATCTTATGCGTAAACCCTGTTCTTAAGCGAAAACACTGATCTTATGCATAACCTAGAATCTTATGCGTAAACAGAGTCTTATGCGTAAACTTTTAGGTTAGGTGTAAAATCAAGTTTATGCGTAAACAGTGAGTTTAGGTGTAAGCTTTGGATTTACGCGTAAACTTATATATATGCGTAAGATTTTTTATGCTTAAGGTTTACAAACCAAACTGATCTCTCAAACTTGTCCAAGCTTGAAAGATATCCCGTGTCTAAGTATTCTACTAACTTGTCCAAGCTAGGGAAGTACTGAGTCACCGTTGCACGAAGAGTAGACCTTTGAAGCAGCTTATGCGTAGAAACTTGTTATCTTACGCGTAACTCCAAAGTTATGCGTAAGAAAAGCAACTTAGGCGTAAGAAGATAACTTAGGCGTAGGAACTCAATGTTATGCGTAGAAAACTCCAACTTAGGCTTAGATCAAGGGTTTTATGCCAAAAACTTGAATCTTAAGCGTAGAAAGAGGGTTTTATGCTAAAACTTACGAGTAAATAGTACCAAACAGTACTTTTTCAGCGAAAATCAATGGGGTGGTGTCCTTTTACGCGTAAAATGACCAAACAGCTCAAAAATACGATTTTTTTTCCAACCAAAACTTGTTTTCCACTTGTTTCTTTTGATCAAATCTCTTCCAAAACACTTATAATCACTAAAACTTCAATAAAAACAACTTTAACACTAAAACTCGTAAAAATCAAAGCTTTTTAAAGAAAAAGTACACGTTTGTAAGGAAAAACACAACTTTTTAACAAAAAAAACTTGATAAAAACGATTTCCACACAATCCTAAATCATTGTTAGGCGATTGATACCACTTGTAGGACCTTAATACTATCAACTTTAACACTAATATGGCACGTATATGAAGTAAAGATGGTGACTTGAATATATGTATGTGGCGTTAAGATGGATAGAATAAGAGATGAAAAAGAGAGAACTTTTATTCAAGAGGCACACACAAAACACACACAACCACACACCTCAAATGAGCCTTTGAGGTGTTTATATAGTACATCAGATATGATGCCCTAAAGGCTTTCTATGGGCTCAGGCTTGGACTTGGTTTACATGAACATTACAAGGCTTAAATAAGATAACACTTAACATATTAGCTTATCAAGTCCAATAGCCCAATATCTATTCCTAACACACGACATACAAAGTTATATTTATGAGAATGACCATAACTTTTCTATTACATATTTTTAATGCTAACAAAATCCATATGAAGCATAAACAAAGGTTGATCAATAGAGTTATGAGACTTGGGCTTACAAGAAGCTCTATGTTGCTTACCCTTAAGGCAAGCAATACTGGTTTGGTCATTTTCAAATCATTTTTTAGGCAAGCCTCTTACCAAACCATATTTTACAATCTTGTTAATGGTTTTAAATTTTATATGACCAAGTCTCCTATGCCAAAGCATTGACTCATCCATTGAGGCTTTTGCAACTAAACAAGTAAGATTCTCTTTAGGTACAATGTTTTTTCATAGCAACACTGTATAAATTGTCCTTTCTAGGGATTTTAAGTAACACTTGACATTCATCAGGTAACTTAAATTCAGGAGATAGAACAAGGCATTCAGTGTCAG
Source organism: Artemisia argyi (assembly GCA_030686995.1). NCBI lineage: Eukaryota > Viridiplantae > Streptophyta > Magnoliopsida > Asterales > Asteraceae > Artemisia > Artemisia argyi. The sequence goes on along the minus strand of CM060677.1, from coordinate 35,403,823 downwards.
TAAAAAGAACTTTGTTCTTTTTGTCACACATCTGTGAGACACTAAAAAGATTATACTTAAGTTCTTTTACAAAACACACATTTTCAAAGTCCCGATTACCAGTTTTAATTATACCTTTACCAGTAATCCTACCACCAATACCTCCTTCAAATGTAACAGGTCCTCCATCCAGAGGTGTAAAATCTGAAAGGTATGACATGTTGCCTACCATGTGCCTTGAACAACAACTATATGAGTATCCTCTATCTTCTCTGATACGTGGTTTTGCATTCTTGCAAAAGGTTTTACTTCTCAAGGGATCTTGAGAAGCTTGCGATCCCCACCAGGCAGTGTACCTGACCGATGTAGTATAGTGAGTGGCAAGTACCAGGGGATTGATCGTTCTCTAGGGGAATAGTGTCGTTAGGATTAAAAGGTACTTAAACTAGGTCTAGAGGTGAGAGATGATTCTTTTTGTATTTTATGAAAGCAAGTAAAAATCTCAGGTATTTGAAGAGTGGGCAGAATTAGTTTCTAGTCAACTAACCCAAATTAACTACTTAAACAAAATAAATAAAACAATAGAAAAGTAAATTGGTGAACTTCTTATAATGCGAAAAGCTTATTTACTTAGATTTCACTACTCCCTAGTTATCTCTTACTAATTAATTGATTTGTGACAGTTGTTTGGATGAAGAGTTGTATTCCTTAATACCAGTCGTGGGGCTGTGTACATCCTTCCCCACTCTATAAGCTTCTATCTCTTCCTATCAAGGCCTCGTAAACAGTTACTTATGCATTAAATACAACCAATAACATCATAGTACACTTCTGATTATGTTTCTTAAGACGTTCAAGCCTGTTACCATATAGGAGTGTAGCCAGTTTTCTTAATCCTAACGCGAAATCAATCACCCAAAATCAACTAATAACAAATCAACAACCAATAATTAACAACTAGGTTTCATTAGATCTAAGTAAACACAAAGAAAATTAAGCTAGCATGTTAAAAGAAAGACAAGATAAATAATCAATCAAACAACACATAGACATATTGAATGATTAAAATAAAGACTTATCTTCAATTGAACATGAAGGAAAAGAGGGCTTGGAAACCCTAAGTTTACAGGAAAATTCGTCTAGGGTTTTATCTCCCAAAAGTTACACACTTAATGAATGAAAAATCGAAAAATATATATAGAATTACAAGTCTGACGGCATCAGGTTTTAGCCTCTGACGCCATCAGATCGCCGTGTTTTAGGGTTTCGTATCACCCAAGAGATCTCTGAAGCCGTCCCTTTATAAAGGTTTTGGGCCATCTCGTGTAGTGCTAAAGGGAGACGGCCTTGTTCCTGGAACACCTGACGCCGTTAGGTATTAACACCTGACGCCGTTAGGTGTTAACCTGACAATTTCTTCTAGGGTGTCTTAGCATAAAAATCCTTGGCATATCATCATAAGGTGACGGCGTCAGCTCCAAAGCGTGACGCCATCAGGTGTTGAATCTTGACTTTCTTGACTTTTATTGTTCTCTTCATTCTTGAGCATAAAAATGTCAGAAAAGCTCCAAAATGCTCCATTTTCCAGAACTCGTGTCTCAAGTACCTAAAATGACAAAAGAAATGATTTAAGGTAATATTTGATCATAAAACAAGATTTAGGGCTTAAATGACCCCTAAAAGCGTAACAAATATTACCTTATCATTCTCCATCATTTGTAGGATGTTCCTGCACATAAAATAAGGAAGATTAGTTTCTTTTGGGGACCCAAGCCATCACTGACTTGGATCTGCCTCGTGCATCATCTTCATGGTTATTAATGCACCTTTTGGTTTGGTAGGTCTCCATTCCTAATATGTTGAAGCCTTAACAGCATTGCCCCTATCGGCCCTTAAAGTGTTCACAGACCTATGAAGGTGAATTCTGATCCTAGTTTGTATAGGTTGATGTATGGAACAGGATTGCATTAGTTTTTCTAGAGAATTGTAATTAGCATCATCTGATAAAAGTTCTTAGCTTTGTCAGATATTAGAGTTGTAGTTTGTTTTTGTTATCTAATAGGGGGTATGTCCTATATCAGTAGTATGCAGTAGTATTTTTGTACCTTCTAAGTTGTAATCTTTGTTTGGAGATTAATATAATTTTTCATCTTGCACAAAAAAAAGTGTTCACAGACCTAGCAGTAGTATCCATTGGCCTAGCAGTACAAAATGCTCGCTCGGTAATTTTAACTTATGGAACCCATTTTTTTTATTGTAAACTACATTTTTCTGATAAAAGGACCATTTTCCTGTTTGTTGTGCTGTTTTTGTAAAAGTTGTTATGGGTCTAGCACTTGAAACAGTTTGTTTTGGGTTAACCGTCAGAATTGGTCTAGCAATAGAAAGAGGTTTGTTGCCAGACTTCAAAAAGACTGCTCTGGGAGTCATATTACTGTTAATGTTAGGGTGAGTGTTTCTTGAAAGATTGTTTTGATTCACCCTTGTGTTTATGTTCCCAGATACCCTTGTTTTCCTATATACCATCCTTCTTCCCTGATGGTAATCACAATAAGCATGCAAATGTTCAAAACTACCACAAATATGACATGCCTTATTAAACATCACAAATGTTGAGACTTTAAATTGTTCCAGTTCCTCTGGTTTCCCCTAGGAACTTGAGACCTGTTTGTGTTAGAATATTGTAAACCTCGTTGGTATAACTTTATTATTGACCACTATATATAATAGTGAAACCCTAATACCCAAAACCCACAAACCGGGCTTGGGCCTAATTATCCACTAATACTCCCCCGCTGTTCGAGCGGCGAAATCACGAAAGCTCGAACTGGAGTAGTAAACTAAGAAAGCAAATTAAAACAATAAACCAAAATAAAATGGGATAATCCAAAACCAAAATAAACTAAGAAAGCAAATTCGACACCAACAAAAGTCGTCTCGGGAATTGGTACCCTAGATTCGACACCAACAAAAGTCGTCTCAGGAATTGATACCTTGGATTCGACACCAACAAAATTCGTCTCGGGAATTTATACCCTGGATTCGACACCAACAAAAGTCATCTAGGGAATTTATACCCTTGATTCGACATCAACAAAAGTCGTCTCGGGAATTTATACCTTGGATTCGACACCAAAAAAAGTCATCTCGGGAATTAAATACCCTGGATTCGACATAAAAAAACCAACAATTAAATAACTAATACTTTTTTAACAATTAAAAAAATAAATAAAGAACATAAACATTAAATCCTCAATTCCTTATGCATGTTCACCATAGCTGTAAAGTATTTCTCAAGATAATAAAGAGCCCATGAAAACTTTTCATCGTGACCAATCTTTGCCCAAGCCTTTTTCAAACATCCAACGGAATTCTTCAGAATACTTTTTTTTTAAATGATTTTTTTTCAGCCAGTGTTGGAGATTAGACACTAGCATCTCTAGTTTTCTTATTGATATAAATCACCAGTCAACAATGGTTGGCTATAACAAAAGAGAAAATAAAATAAGATATAGAGATAGAAATGGTGGAGTACACAGCGGAAGAGAAGATAATTGAGGGGTTAGGGTTTCACGGGTGGTTTAGGGGAGGTGGCTCAACTTAGCCACCTAAGTCTGAGAATCAGACCCGCTCCGATACCATGTTAGAATATTGTAAACCCCGTAGGTATAACTTTATTATTGACCACTATATATAATAGTGAAACCCTAATACCTAAAACCCATAAACCGGGCTTGGGCCTAATTATCTACTAATAGTTTGTTTAATAGTGAAACCCTAATACCCAAAACCTACAAACCAGGCTTGGGCCTAAATATCCACTAATAGTTTGTAGACCTATACAACTCAACATATTTAACTGTTGACCTAGTTTGTTTAACATGTTTTCTAGGTGAAACACTTTCTTCTTCAACCACCTTAGGAATAGTGGTTTCCTCTTTACTCTTAACCTCAGACATAACTTCATCAACTAAAGAAGTATCACTAGCACTTTCAAAAATCTCATCTTCCACTTTAACCTCTTCTACGTTAGGACTCTTAGTAGTCTTAGGACCATATTCAAGTTTAAGCTGTTGAAACTCCTCTAATCCTGTGTGTGCTAGGTTAATTCCTGGAGGTGAAAGAACACCTCTGTATGGTAGAGGAACTGACTTATAACCAACGCATGACTTAGCTTAATTAACTACTTGAGATTCCCAAATTTTATTGACTCCATTAGAGGCATGAGCTAGTGTGTCTATAGTTATCTGAATATTTTCATTAGCCTTTTTGATCTTTTCTAACTCTTGTCTAAGAATTTTAATCTCAACATTTTTTTGATTAATATCTCTTTTAAGTACAACTATATCATCATTAACAACAGTCTCATTTTTCCTATTGTGCAAAATCTGTTCTTCTAATATAGATATACCTCTTTTATGATTTGCAAGATTATAACTAGTTTGATTTAGCTCTAACCTCTGATCATCATATTGCTTTTTGAGTTTTTCATATTCTTTTAGAGCATTACATGATTTAGAAAAACTTGTTATGGAATGTACCTTTGAGTCAGAATAAGCCATAAGTGCCATATTGGTGGGTGCTTCCTCCTCATCAGCCATGAAGCTTCAATCATAGCTAACTCCATCAATAGCCACCATAGCTTTAGAATTAGTTTCCTCTTTCCTGTTGTCTTACTTCCTAGGTACTCTATACTCTCTTGAAAAATGCCCCTTCTTATGGCAGTTGTAGCATTCAACTTTTGACTTATCAAAGCCAGCAGCATCATTACCATTAATGGTAATCTTCTTTCCAGTTCTTTGCCAGAACTTCTTTGCTCTCATGCTCATAAGTGCAACCTACCACTTAATTTCCATCTCTTCCAGATCATCATCATCAACCTGTTCAAGATCATCATGACATAGAAGAGTCCCACTAGATTGACTAGTAAGAAAGGCATAAAAGGTAGAATCTCTTATACCAACAACACTTTTCTGAGAACCAATAGTAGAAAAACCAAAGCTAGCAATACTAACACCTGTATCCACATTTACTTCCTCTGATTTACGGATGCTGGGAGATGACACAAAAGCCATATTCCCAGAGCTAGAACTTGTACGTCCAGACTTTTTCAGGCCATGTTCAACAATTTTGAAATTATTGTACAGATCATTAAATTTAATGGTGTCAATGTCTAGCTTATTCATCCAGACAACAACATGAGTGTTGAACTCTGTAGATAGACTTCTTAGGAACTTCATGTTGAGATCTTCAAGAGCTATCTCAACACCTAAAATAGTTAGTTTGATAACAAGTTTCTGCAACCTTGTGAACATTTGATCAAGTGTCTCATTGCTAGTAGAACAAAAGATTTCAAAACTTTGCTTTAGCAATGTCTTTTGGGTCTTCTTGGTGGCTTCATTACCACCAAACCTTGTTCAGATCTCTTCAAATAAGGATTTGGCATCTGGGTACTTGTTAAAAGCCAACACTTGTTCATTAGGAAGAGTCATCAGTAGTAAACTCCTTGCCTTCTGATCATTCCTCTTCTGAATCCTTTCATCATTAAGCAACTCATCGAATGTTTCCTCTATTATCTCATCAATGACATCAATTCTAAAACATGTGTCATCATTCGCATGAGGATATTGCATTGCTTGATTGATTAGAAAAGAGATTCTTTCATCTACAACTCCGATATTGAGCTCTTTATTCTTGACTTGAATAATAGCATCAGTGGTATTTAGGAAAGGTCTTCCTAAGATTAAGGGAACTTTGCTATCCTCCTCCAATTCGAGGATCACAAAATCAATGAAAAAAATGAATTGCCCAACTTGAACAAGCATATTCTCAGCTACTCCAATAGGATATTGGATAGTATGATTTGATAAACGTATACTCATTCTTGTGGGTTTCAGAGTATCTATTGAAAGCTTCGCATACAATGAGTTATACTTGCTCCGAGATTGGCTAAAGCATCACATGTGATTGAATTTCCTAAGGTCCATGGACGAGAAAACTTCTAGGATCACTGAGTTTTTTTAGAAGTTTGTTTCAATAGTGGCTGAGCAATCTTCATTTAAGAAGGTAGTCGAAATGTTTTCCATTTTACTTGTTTTGCTCACAAGTTCTTTAAAAAAGACTTCCCATAATTGGGCATGCCAGCTAGTACATCAACGAGCCGTACGTTGATCCTAACTTCTTTGATCATGTCAATTAACTTGCCATATTTTTCTTCTATCTTCTCTTTCCTCAAGCATTAATGATATGGAATTCTTGGTTTGTACGCTTTGAGTGGTGGAGTAGGTTTAACAGTTGGAGAAGGAATTGGTTCATCTTCCTTGGGTTCCTCCACTGCTTCATCCTCACTATCATTATGAACGATAATGGTTTTTTGGTTTGAATTTGGTGTTGGATCATATGATAGGCCACTACGTATGAATATAGCATTTACATGCTCATTTATTGTTTGAGGTGGATGATAGGAACCAGATGACGATGGTTTTGGGTTTGTTTGAGTATTGCTTTGAAGTATACCAGAAGCTCTAGTAGAGAATTGGTCAGAAAACGACCGAAATTTAGTTTCAAGATCTTGAATAGAAGCCTGATGGTTCTTTTGACCTTGCTTAACTTTGGTTTTGAGGTTGAAGAATTGAATTTTCATAAAGTCATTCATTGACTTTTGAGCATTCACAAATTCTTGCATGGTCTTTCGAAATTAGATTCTTCGAGCTTCTTTACGGGCATTTGTGATGATATAAGATAATAATCACGAGATGAGTAATGAATGTCGTCACGAGGCTGTGAACTACGATTGTCATCACTAGGTTGACGCTCTTGCCAATCTCTAGAATTCCTACCATAATAATTTCCATGATATCATCCTCCTCGATATCCACCATAAATGTAGTTAGCTTCTGCTTCATGACCTCCCATAGCTTTATCATCACATTCTGATGATGAATGGTTTCCTCTACAATAACTTCATCCATCGTGCATATCCTTGATCTCTTTTTGAATATTTTGGAATTTGGAATCAATATTGGATGTGAGATCTTTCATCATGTCCATGATTTTGGAATTGTCATTCGTTCCTTCAGCGAATGCAACAGTTTTTCGTTGAGGTTTGGTTTTGGCATCCTTAAACCAATCGAGCTTTAAAAGTACCCGGTCTTCGAGTAAGTTATAAGCTTCGTTAGGGGTCTTGTATAGGAAAATTCCTACAGCATTAAGGGCTCCTTGATTCTAGTCATAAAGACCATGGTAAAAGATTTGGATGATATTACCACGTGACAAACCATGTCCATGACAACTTCAGAGCATGTTTTTCATTCGAAGCCAAGCTTCGACAAGATTTTCTCCTTCCTTTTGAGTAAAACTACGAATTTCACCTAGGAAGCGATCAAACATGGCCGGTGGAAAGAAACGTCCAATAAAAGCTTCTCTCACTTGGGCCTAAGTTGTAATCACTCTAGGGCTTAATTCGTTATACCATATTTTTGCTTCTCTGGTGAGAGACGATAGAAAGAGTTTTAGACGGATTGCGTTTGGTTTGGTATTTCCATAACGTAACATGTCACAAATTTCAAGGAAATAGGCGATATGTTTGTGTGGATCGGATCGTACTTGACCATTAAATTGGTTGTCTTTGATCATCAAAAGATGATAACCTTTGATGGTAAAGTTATCTCTAAGTTTGACGAGAACAATGGCGGTCGCGGGTGTAGGAGCTACAACCCTATTAGTGGCCCATATAAGGTTGTAAAAATCGCTAGGCGCTAGTGAGGCGGTCGGTAGGACCTAGCAATTAATCGGTTAGGCAGGGATAAATCGGCGATTAATCGGATTGGATTTTTTTATGCACAAAAACGTAATTTTAGATATTATATGTGTGAGGTAAGCATAGTGCTCAAAGTTAAGATATTTCAAGTGTTCAAATATAAACATAAAACATAATTCTTCAAAGTTCAAAGTCAAGCATAGATATTACTCATTTCTTGACCATTTTTAAGCGAACTTTGACCAATTTTGTCTGATTATTCGGTTTGTTGATAAATTTTTAAGCGATTTTGTGTGGTTTTTAAGCGATTTTGTTGATCAATTTTTAAGCGATTTTATCCGATTAATCCGATCAGACCGATTTTGTGGGATTAATCGGTTTGTTGATTCATTTTTAAGCGATCTTTAACCAAACCGATAAAATATGCCGATTATGATAGATCTGGGAGCTTAGTGACCGATCAGCAATTATGCACCGATTAATCGGCCGCTTAGGCTGATTTTTACAACAGAGGGTGTATCATCGGCCATTGGGAATGGTAAGTCTTGGAAAAAGTTGACTATCGGTTTAACTTCTAAAAGGTTATCAAAAATATACAAGCAAGTATATTCGTCCATGTGTAGCAAGAAATGATTCGGTAAGCCAAGGTCGTTCACAAGGATTTATTTAGTTTTAAGACGTCAGTTTTAGGATTAACGAGCTTAACAATGATTTCGCAAATAGCACACAAGTAAATAATAATAGTGGAGAATTCAATATATTAAAACTACACTTGCCTAGACTAGTTTGAATAATTTACTTTGTTTGATTGTGACAATGGTTCCAACATTTAGATCAATAGAATTAGATGGTGATCTAATCTATTATTTCTATCAACTAGCCAACGTTGTTGAGATTTTAAGATGATAAAAACAAGTATTAAGATTGATCATGCAATCCAAGACCAAGACAAATTCAATTAACCGATTCACGATAGTTTCACAAATTAATTGACAACCGCACCCTTAGTTTCTTGTTTAATCAAGTTACTTACGAAATGATCAATACATAGGGTAATCGGATCACAGTCACTAAGTCCACCAATTGATCAATTCATAATGTCCCTTTTGGCCTATTACAATATGAAAACCCAATTTAGCTTAATCGGATCACAGACACTAAGTCCACCAACTAATTTATGAGATACGCCTATGTTTTTCCCACTAACACCCAATAATATCGAGTTGCCAATTCACTAGTATTGGCTTACACTGCTAAACTAGTTACTCCTAATAGGCAGGGGCGGAGCTACTTGTTAAGTAGTGAGGGGTGTTGCCCCAACAAAGCTCCGGTAGTCACAGTAAATATATAGAGAAATCAGTTAATTTGGTCGAGAAAAAGCCCGGTGCCCTCAGGAAAATACCTCGAGTGCCCTCATCACTGTGTAAGATTAACAATAAGAGTCATCTTCGATCTCAAAATTGTTTTATGCTTCATCGGAATAAATGGAGGAAAAAAGAACTAGGGAATATGGAAAGTAGATTGAGGTGGGGGATAGGTGATTGGGTCATTCAAAAGTGAACAAGTGGGTACTAATATGTCTATAATTAATTATTAATTATTTATGTTGTGTAAAGGAAAAAAGTATATCTGATAAGTGAATTGCCCAAAGAAATCACATATATGCGTATAATATTTGTGAGAATTCACGTTAATGTGTAAGATTTATGGTTTCAATAAAATAATTACATTCTTTTTAACTTAAATTATATATGAATGCCAAGTGCTTTAATATAATTTGCATGAATCTTCGCTATGTTTAATTTATTTTTTTTCCAAATACGTATTTGTGTTTCACATGTAAAAAACAACCGAATTCCGTACGATTTTATGAAAAATTAGTTCATATTAAAATGCATATTTTATAAACCGTTTTACGTTATCACCCGCACTCAATAATTGTTGAATGCATCAAAAGAATAGCATTTTTGTTGCCTTAAATCAAACCCGACCCGACTTGTTTCAAATTACACTAAAAACCATCTAATTATTTGATGCCCCCTGTGATTGTATTTTCTGGCTCCGCCACTGTGAATAGGGTTAGTCAATGGTCATAAGCTAACAAGTAAGAGGGAATGATCATCCATTAGTCAATCAGTCACTATTTCCAGCTTGTGTTCTACTCCTAACACCGAAATATAAGGATCTAGGATGCACGACATAAACTATCCACCTAGATCACAACTTAAACTATAAGATTAAATCATATAAAACAGAAGATCATCAATTAAGCAAACCCAACAACAAATTAATATAGCCACAATAAAGATTAAATCAAACTCGATTCATAATAGTGTTGTTGGAAAATTTAGTACACTTGAGGGATCAAATCATACTTGGGAATGGGTTTGGAGGTACGGAGTGTACACCCATCAAGTCAATGATTACCCTGACTCAATAGTGGTTGTGCAGGATTCTGTTGCTAGTATTGGTTTCTGCTGATAGTGGATCCTATTGCTAGCATTAGGATTCTGCTGATAGTGGTTCTGCTGCTAGCAGTATAACTCTGCTGCTGAACAGTGATTCTGCTGCTAGTGATAAGCAGAGTTTCTGCTGATAGAGTGTTGTATAATTATGTAACTGATTTCACCTATTCAAATGGCAGTTACATCTGCACTCATGACCTCGTTTATTTGGTCATGTAACCACTTTTTTAGGCTATAATGGGGATAATTATATGGAGATTAATGGGCCGATTAATTCTCATAATTCCGTTTCACTAGCCATGTTTATCTTCCTGTAAATAGGAAATCAAATAAAGCATGAAAGAGACACAGAAAACATATAACACTTATACACGAAGGGTTATTGATTTGTGCCTAAATCACTAACAACATTTGGTCTTATCCCAAGTAGATATTCGTGATACCCAAGCATTAGAGTCGAATAGTTTACTTTGGAAAGTGATAACACGATTCTAAGTGATATCCGGTAACCTTTATTGGTACGTAGTTAGGCTATTGATTATCTTAACCCTGTTTTGGGCTCATAACCACCAACAATCAAAGTAAACTATTTTGTGATAATCAATGGCTGCTGCTATGATGCTTATGGCTGCTAACTTTTCCAAATTGGAAAAGTTTGAAGGTGTTGATTTCAGAAGATGGCAGAAGAAGATGCACTTCTTGCTGTCAAGCATGAATGTGGTGTATGTTCTAAGCACTGGCATTCCTGAGGATCATGGGGATGATGCTATTGTGGAACAGATAAGGAATCGAAGCAAATGGGAGAATGATGATTACGTTTGCAGAGGTTTAATCCTCAATAGTATGTCTGATTCTCTCTTTGACATTTATCAGAATGTTGAATCTTCCAAAGAACTTTGGGATTCCTTGGATGCCAAATATATGGCTGAGGATGCTTCAAGTAAGAAGTTTCTTGTAAGTAATTTCACAAATTACAAAATGACTGATTCAAGACCAGTCATGGAACAATACAATGAACTTCTTGGAATACTTGGAAGGTTTACACAACATAAAATGAACATGGATGAGGCTATTTCAGTCTCATGTATTATTGACAAACTCTCTCCTTCTTGGAAAGATTTCAAGCATACCTTGAAACATAAGAAGGAAGAACTGGCACTTGTTCAGTTGGGTAGTCATTTGCGTATTGAGGAATCCCTCAGGGCGCATGATAATGACAAGCCAAAGAGTAGCAATGCTACTGGTGCATCTGTTGTCAATATGGTGGAACATAACAATTCCACCAGGTACAATGACAACAAAGGCAAACGTAAACATCATGATAACACAAGGGCTGATCCTAACAAGAAGGCAACACCTACTTGTTAGAAATGTGGCAAATCTGGTCACATTAAAAGGGATTGCAAAGGTGTTAAGATTGGAGGTAAATCCAATGGTTCAGGCACTATTGGTTTAGGGAGTGGAGGTCCTTCCAACTCACTGAAAGGTCAGAATATGCTTAATGAATCTCTTCAGGTTTATTATGTTACATATGTATCTGAATCTAACTATGTGCAGGATGATGATGTTACGTGGTGGGTTGACTATGGAGCAACTGTTCATGTGAGCAAAGATAGAAGATGGTTCAAGACTTACGAGTCACTGAATGATGGTTCTATTTTTCACATGGGAAATGAGTCAACAGCTTTGGTGCATGGTCGTGGTTGTGTAGATCTTAATTTTAATTCTGGAAAGATTGTAACTTTGTTTAATGTTATTCATGTTCCTGATATAAGGAAGAACTTGGTTTCAAGTAGTGTTTTGAATAATCATGGATATAAACAAGTTATTGAATCTGATAAATTTATTTTATCTAAACATGGTGTGTTTATTGGTTTTGGCTATTTGTGTAATCAAATGTTCAGGCTTAATGTTGTCACTGAGATTGTTAATTCAGCCTTTGTGTGCACCTCTAAACTGAACGACTCCACCATGTGGCATGCTAAACTTGGCCATGTACACTATAAAAGGATGCAAGATATGTCTAAGGATGGGTTAATCCCAGCTTTTGACATGGACACTGAAAAGTGTAAGACTTGCATGTTGACCAAAATAACTAAGAAACCCTTTCAGGGTGTAAAACGTGAGACTGAGCTCTTAGAGCTGATACACAGTGACCTGTGTGATTTGCATGCCAGTCCCTCTTTGGGGAACAAGAAGTACTTTGTGACATTTATTGATGATGCATCTAGGTTTTGTTATGTCTATCTATTACATACCAAGGATGAAGCATTAGATAAATTCAATGTATTTAAAACTGAAGTTGAATTGCAACTTGGGTCCCTGATCAAAAGATTCAGGACTGATAGGGGAGGTGAGTACATGGATACTCTGTATTTTCAGTCTGTTGGTATAATCCATGAAACGACTGCTCCCTATACTCCTTAACAAAATGGTATCTCTGAACGGAAAAACAGGGTACTGAAGGAGATGGTTAATTCCATGTTGTCCTACTCAGGACTGAGTCAAGGGTTCTGGGATGAAGCTATGTTAATAGCTTGCTATTTATTAAATAGGGTTCCCAACAAAAGGAACAAGGTTACCCCTTATGAACTCTGGACTAAAAAGAAACTCAACCTGAATTATCTCAGGGTTTGGGGTTGTAGGGCTGTTGTAAGACTCCCTGATCCAAAGTTAAAACTATGGGTGAAAAAGGCATTGAATGCATCTTTGTTAGATATGTTGAGCATTCCAAGGCTTATAGGTTCTATGTTATTGAACCTAATGAATATGTTTCAATTAACTCAATAATTGAATCAAGGGATGCACTCTTTGATGAGAATAGATTCTCATCAGTCCCTAGACCAAGTCACAGGATTCCATATGGTACTGATAACATTGGTGTATCAGAGGTCCCTAATTATCATCTCAGGTCCCTGATGAGGTTCTAGTTCAACAACCTGAACCTGAGTTCATGAAGAGCAAAAGGGTCAGGACTCCAAAGTCATTTGGACCTGAGTTTCAATTATACTTAATTGAAGGTACAAGGAATGAGGTCTCTGACCAATATTCCTATTGCTTCATTGTTGAGGATGATCCCAAAACATTTGAAGAAGCCATGAAGTCCCAGGGTGTTGCTTTCTGGAAAGAGGCAATAAATGATGAGATTGACTTCATCATGGGCAACAACACTTGGGTGTTGGTTGATCTACCTCCACATTGCAAACCTCTTGGTTGCAAATGGATTTTCAAAAGGAAAATGAAGGTAGATGGAACTATTGAAAAGTTCAAGGCTAGACTACTCATTCAGGGCTTTAAACAAAAGTCAGGGATAGACTACTTTGATACTTATACCCCAGTGGCACGTATCAGTACCATCAGGCTGTTGATTGCTTTAGCATCAATTCACAATCTGATTATTCATCAGATGGATATGAAGACAGCTGCTGGTAAAGAAGCTGAATGGTTGAAAAACTTGCTTCTTGAGATTTCATTGTGGTCTAAACCTATAGCACCTATTTCTATCCGGTTTGATAGTGCTGCTACATTGGCAAAGGCTTATAGCCAGATGTACAATGGGAAGTCTAGACACTTAGGTGTCAGGCATAGCATGATTCGTGAACTTATCATGAATGGGGTGATTTCTATAGAGTTTGTTAGCTCTCAACAGGATTTAGCTGATCACTTGACGAAGGGTCTTGCTAGAGACTTGGTTATAAAGTCTGCTAAAGGGATGGGTTTAAAGTCCAACTTAGTCACTGAATGCTAAGACACCCAACTCCCTCCTGAGGAAACTTGGGAGCTGAGTTCAATGTGGAAAGCTGAACATTCAGTGTACTGGAGCACATGTTTTATATTGCATCCCAAGGTTGTGCTCAGGACCTACTGGAAAAGGGAGGATGAAGTCATTACTTCTTAATGGTTAATTTTCTTTAAAAAAGTGCTTGGCAGGAGCATGAATAAAGAGGAACCACCTATGTAAATGTTGAAGTTTTGCCGCTTCAGGAAGCTATGGACTTTTACCTTTTATAACATTTATGAATTGGATATGGACACATGCCTTGTATAGTGTCAGGAGTGTTTAAGTGTTTGGAAATGTATGTGTATTTTATCTTCAGGTATTCAAATGGGTTGAAGGGTTCAATTCTTAGAACACCCTGATTCTTGAATATTTGAACGTGTAATGTACTAAGATGGAAATTCAATCCTCAGGATATTTTCGTTTATGCATACATCTTGTTTAATGTTTTATTTTCATGCAAAGTAAGTGAACCAAATTTGGGGAGGATTGTTGGAAAATTAGTGCACTTGAAGGATCAAATCATACTTGGGAATGGGTTTTGAGGTACGGAGTGTACTCCCATCAAGTCCCTGATTACCCTGACTCAATAGTGGTTGTGCAGGATTCTGCTGCTAGCATTAGGATTCTGTTGATAGTGGTTCTGCTGCTAGCAGTATGACTCTGCTGCTGAGCAGTGATTCTGCTGCTAGTGATAAGCAGAGTTTCTGCCGATAGAGTGTTGTATAATTATGTAACTGATTTGACCTATTCAAATGGCAGTTACATATGCACTCATGACCTCGTTTAATTGGTCATGTAACCACTTTTTTAGGTTATAATGGGGATAATTATGTGTAGATTTAATGGGCCGATTAATTCTAATAATTCTATTTGACTAGCCATGAGTACTATAAATAGGAAATCAAATAAAGCATGAAAGAGACACAGAAAACATATAACACTTATACACGAAGGGTTATTGATTTGTGCCTAAATCACTAACAACATTTGGTCTTATCCCAAGTAGATATTCGTGATGCCTAAGCATTAGAGTCGAATAGTTTACTTTGAAAAGTGATAACACGATTCCAAGTGATATCCGGTAACCTTTATTGGTACGTAGTTAGGCTATTGATTATCTTAACCATGTTCTGGGCTCATAACCACCAACAAGTGTCGTGTACAATAAAGTGCTAAATCTTGCTCTCGGTGCCTCTCTAGTCGAATGTCATAGCAACCTGCAGGTGGTTGCCTACGCCGTATATGTTTGCTGTCCTCCCTTTTTGTGTTTCTGTTCGGTCGAGTATGATGGGATAAAAAAGCGGGGATACCTCCCTCTCGTCCAAAATAAATAATGGGGATTTCATTATTTCTTGTTGTCCAAGATAAAGTCATCCAAAGCGCAACATGGTTTTCTTTCCTTCCTGCTCGTACAATCCAACAAGCAAAATTATTGGGCCTCTAACACTATTTAATTATTTAATATATCAAGCCATTAAGTAAAATTCAAGTTATATCCAAGAGCTGCTCTTTGTAGCAAAAATAAGTATCAGTTAACTTCAGATTTTTGTTCGCTTTATATTTAAATATGTAGCTCTCTCTTATTTCTTTTTGTGGCATTTTAAACCAATTAAAAACGGATCTCGTATGAAGAAGTTATGATAAAAAAAAAAAAGAAAAAAAAAAGTGTAGCGTCTTCGTTTCTCGTCTTAATAATTCTTCTTGTCTTTATATTGTCCACGGCGTAGACTTAAGTGAGCCTTTACGCCGTAGACTTCTCTGATAAAAAATGCTCCAACCATTTTTTTTATTTTACGGCGTAGAGACTAAGTCCCATCTACGAGTAAAGTTCTTGCATCCAAAACTTCTTTGAAATATCAATTAATAATGTCTATGACGTAGAGACCTCGTCCAATCTACGCCGTAAATGCCACTGAATGCATATTTCCACGAATGTCACCAATTTAAGGCCATTCTCCATGTATTTCCATTCCAATGCCTCTTTTTAACCAAATCTGAAAATATGAAGGACTTAAGTATCAAATTTGTATAATGCAATATAAAATGAGGCAATAAACGCGGGATAATGATACTAAAAGTTCTATACATTTTGATGTTTTCAATTGTTTGTTTACAACATTTGATGGGGGTATTTTTTATTGTCTCGTCCAGGGAATTTGAAAATTCAAGAATGGCCATAGTAAACATTTATTTTTACGAAAATGATAAATGGGTCTGACTAAAAAACCTAAAAGGTGACCTAATGCATAAATGACTTAAATAGATGCATAATTGTACAAGTCATTTATGCATTACTGTATAATTATACAATTGCATAACTGTACAAATCATTTATGCATTAGGTCTTAACTGTAGAAATCATTTATACATTAGGTCACATTTTAAGTCATTTAAGTCCTTATATCAAATCTCTTCTTTTTATTTTTAGTTCTTAACTTCAGCATAATTCACCATTTTCAATGCACGTACGTTTCTTACCAGGTTGTACGGATGGAAGATAACATGCACCATAGAAGTTTAATAGTGAAGGTACGTATTAGATCATAATAAATACGTTAAAAAAATCAGTTTTGTATCATGTTGATGGATCTAAGTTGTTATTTTGACTTTTCATTGTAGGTTTATATACGTTCATTGTTATTGTTATTTGTCGTCAATGTACTCCATATTTGGTAGATCTACACGTCATTTTTAGGTTACAAGATGATGATTATCTGGTTGTCGCATTTATAACTGGAATATAATTAGTTTTGAGTGTTCGTAAAGAGCTAATTACCCCATACAATTCTATAACAAAATAATCGATTACATACAAATTAGAATGCATGGTCGAAATTCTTTATTTCGAAACGTATGGTTTGACTAGCAAATCTCTTAATTGATTTGAAAGCCAAAATAATTAAATTTTAGCTCGTATTTATTTGAACATGGGGGTGTTTAAATAAGACTAGAATAAGTCTACAACAAGTTCATTGATGATCAATTCCCTTAATTGATCACCAAGTGGAATTAGTGGGGGCATTTTAATCATGCATGTTGCGTGCTTTTTTCTTCTTGTGACACAATTATATTATGCATGTGAATAAAATGATCCAATTTGATCACCAAGTGGAATTACATTTTCATTTTCATTTTAATTATACGTAATAGTTTTATTGTTAAATGGGGGGTCATTTGTTTTATGTGTTTGCATGTCAACATAACAGCCAAGTTTGTTTCTATCTTAATTCTAGTTGACATCAACTTGATCAATGCTTGATGCAATGCTATATACATGTATGTATTTTCTACAAGGCAAAAACTAGTATCCTTATCTATTTGGCTTTTTCTGTAAAAATTTATTTTGTCCCTCAGATAATGTTCAAGTTCCGCTTTTGTATTGCTGGGGTCTGGGGATATAAACTAGTATATGGTCCTATAAGCTAGATTATATTTTCTTCTATACCGGAAACTTGATTCGTTTCTTTTGATTAAAATTGGAAGACCGGACATTTACATTTACGTTTGTAAAAGCATCAAGTGATTACAAATGGATGACAAAACTAAAATAACTAATAATAAACCTCAAGATTACATGAGTTTGTTAAGTGTGAATGTGATGTATCATGTTCTAACTAATACAATACATTAAACTCCCTATGAGTTGTACATGATAACTCTGATACGTGAAATGACCAGAGTACCCTTATGACCAGGCCAGATGTTTGAAATAAGATTGATTTTGCATCTATTTCAATGAAATATAAAGCAAGTGAATGTTATGATGACTTTTGCAACTCATGTGGAAAAGGTAGAAAAGGGAAAACACCCAATGATCTGGTAAAGGAACACTCACTGGACCATATATGTAACAGATTAAAGTTGATTAACCATTGTAACTGAATATTGAATAACATTCCTTCAACTGACTTATTAATATTTTTCACAATCTTTGGCATTTTCTTGCTTCATGAACACTTACATGTATATCGTGCTAGATGCTAATGCATCAATGATTATATAGAGAGAACATGCAGATAAGAATAAATCACCTTAAAATGAGGCCTTATGAAAGTCAAGATGTGGACACATCTTATAATTATCACTTGCAGATTTTCTAAGGTAGCTTGTAGCCTTGTACAGCTCATGTAAAAAAAAAATGATGTTTCAAAGAATCGCCTAGTTGACTTTGTAGGGATCGTATATAGTACAAGCCTTGCATGTATGATCAGGCCAAACCAATTTAACTGATATCAAACATGCTAAAAAACATGGGAAAGTTTGCAAAGATTGCACGCTATGCATTCTTTCTTGTAATTCTATTAGCTATAGGGGTTAGTGGACGCTTCTTACATAATGACGCTTCTGAATTGATCTCAGATGGTGCGGACGATCTGGCTCAAAATGAAGGTTCTTCTCTCTTGCATTTTAAAGGAATTGTTTCTTCAGAAGAAGAGCATTGTGAGCAAATGTACGGATTTTTACCATGCTCAGAAAATACCATGGGCCACTTCTTTCTTATTGTTGTTTATGAGTACTTGCTGTATCATGGAGAGTGTTATGTCTCTTCTGGAGGTAAACGGATTTTCAGGATTCTTGGTCCTGGTGTCTTTGGTGCAAGTGCTTTCCAGGTTCTTGGTTTTCTTCCCGAGTCCTTAATACTTCTCGGTATGCTCCTTTGGTCATGAATACTTTGTCTCTATCTCTTAATGCTTTTTTATTTTCATGTCCCTAATTCAGTGGGACGTGCAACAAATTTTATTAGAATTCGGGTTTCAGAACTTTATGTTTTTTTACTTGAATTGCTTATTTCAATTTAAATAAGTAACTCTGAACGAGAAACTCTTAACCACTAATTAGTTACAACTTATTTCAATAGAAAATAATCTCATAACCATCCCCCAAAAACCCATAAAACTGCTTATCATATCAAAATACAATAAGGTTTTACTTGGTTGTTCTGGTATTGTTTTTTAGGTATTATCTGCTTATTTGACAACCATATAAGCAGTTTTTAAGTGTTTGGATAAAACTGTTTACCTACTTCATTTAAAGTATATAATGATGAATTGGTTGTTATTTGCTTATTTCAAAGCAAATACGCTGGCAGGGTGGCTAGAATGTAAAACAAATAAAACTAGGGCTTACGACCACAATATATTTACGGCTTTCATTTACTAAATCCGCTAAAACAATGAGGATCTGGAGCCTTATTTATTTATTTATTTATTAAGCCTAAAAAGAGGTTGAGCTCACTATTTGAGTTATGAATAAGAGCCAAGTCCAATTGTTTTCACAATAAAAATGATGGATTAAACTCGTTTAGTACTCCAATTTCTAATAACTTATAGATAGGATTTTAAAATAACCAAACGTCCACCAAAATCTTCATGAACCCTTCATTTTATCTTCTAATGAGATATGTAATGCTATGTTCAACTATCATCGAATTGCTTCGTGGTAAGGCACTAAACCTCCTCAAAAGAAATCTAGTGTTGAGACCTCATAAGGGTACTCCATTTGGTTAAGCATTTATATTACGACGTTTGTTCGATAGAACACTACAAGAAACAGGAGAATAGACGTCGACGGGTTTCCCGTCGACAATATGTCGACGGCATCACCCACTAAACGACAAAAAAACGCTTGACCGAGCCCCACTGCGTTGAATTTTTCATAACCGTATTTTCCCGTCAACGGGAACATTTTAACATATTTTTTTTACCTCAATAATTCACCAAAATTGGGCGCGAAATTTACCCGCTAATATATTCCCGTCGACTTGTCAACGGGAATATATTAATCACGTTTTTTCCCACAATTAACGTGTAATTAAGCATAATAATTATTTGTTTTGAGAGTCCCGTCGACATGTCGACGGGAGTATATTACTAAATTATAAATATTTTTAATAAATTGGTAAAATATTGGGCGGAATTTTTTCCCGCGTTCTTTTTCCCGTCAACATGTCGACGGGAATATATCTTCAAAAATCAGGCTATATATATCCTCACAAATACATTCCCGTTTCATTTTTTTTACCTATATATACATTCTCACAAAATTATTTCCGTCTCATTTTACACATCTCACAAATAATTCAATCGTCAATTCTTACAAGACACACATGACTTGGCGTGGTTGCACAGTTGAAGAGGAGTACTCAAAAATCTTGTCACATGAGCTCCTCTTTAATGAAGTTATGTTAACTTTTGGTCATGCAGTTTATGAGGAATATGGTTCTTTTAAGAACGTTGAACCGTGGATGAGAGACAAGATTATCGAATGGTGTAGGAAAAAGTCGTACTACAAAGAGTACATGGACGAGCTACATGACTTGGGTATTTTGTGTTGTACTTATGCTTGAAACAATATTTTGGCGACCCATATGTTAGTATTGTATAGTTTAACCTTTTGGCGACTTGAACGTCGCGGATATTAAAACATTTGTGGATATGGCAGCTAGGTTTAGATATTACCACACCCCGTTTTGTAGACTTTATATGTTTTTATGCATTTTGAGGGTGTTTAGCAATATTTTGCAAGTGTTATAGCCGATGGCGAGTTATACGTTTAGGACATGTTGATATTGAGTGGTTATAGGTGCTATTACAGTTACAGGTTTTGGTAGATTTTTTCCGGAAAATCCGGAAAAAATCTGGAAAATTGCAATATTTGCAGCCTGCTGTTAGCAGGATGGTAATAATGATACCGTCGACATGTCGACGGCATCATTAAAACATAAATATTGTGTATTTAATGATACCGTCGACATGTCGACGGTATCATATAAAACATAATTATAATCAACTAATTAAAACGTTAATTAGTTATATGTTCCCGTCAACATGTCGACGGGAAGAATTTGACGGACATCAAATTCCTTTAACTGGAAAACGATGTGGGACCCACAATGACCCACAATGTCGACGGTGATTGTCGACGGGAACACAGTTCCCGACGAAGCACAGCCGTCTTTATGTTCCCGTCGACATGACGACGGGAAAGTATGGTTTCGTCGACATGTCGACGGAAAGGGGGTAAAAAAGTCGCCAGGGAAAGCCTCGTTTGTACTAGTGGAACTTAAATAAACGAACAAACACCTATCATGCTTCGATTTTTAGCGCCCTACTTCTTGATAATCGGAGCATGGAAATTTGGTCTTCTCTCTTTCTCATATTTAATTTTTCGATCTTAATTGACTCTCAATTTCTTAAAGCTTTTTGTTTTCGTGGCCTTCTATTAATCCAATCATTTGAAAGACTAAAATTGCAGACAAAAAATAAGTAACCAAAAAGGCCCCAATTAAAGCTTCGCTTTGGGCCTCCAAACGGCTTGAGCTGCTCATGTACGCAGCTTAAAAAAGAAATCTTGAAAGCCGCTTGTAATAGCCCCACCCCATGGCCATGGGTACATTATTTTAGTACATCAATTAGAAGTTTTAAAAGTCGGAATATAATCTTGATAGCCGGATCATATATATTAATATGTTTCGTGTTTAACTACAGTTACCGGACTGTTTAACACTCAAGAGGTAGCTCAAGAGTATGTCGTGACTGGAGTTGGTTTGCTAGCCGGATCAACGATATTCCTTCTCACTTTATTATGGGGAACTTGTATCATTATTGGAAGCCAAAAGTTTTCTTCAGAATCGGGTGCCAGTACTTCTGTGGCTCCTGCCCAATGCACAAACAAGAACTTCTTCTCATTTCTTACTGGTTAGATTCAATCCTTCTTCACAACCTACTACCCCAGCCTTTATTTAAATTCATAGATGTGTAAGTCATCTTTTTCTAACATGTTATTGTATGATTTCAGGTTCTGGTGTAACTACTGACCCCGAGACAAGTTCAACTGCACAAATCATGCTTCTTTCAGTTATACCGTTTCTGTTTCTGTTGATCCCGAAGTTGTTTGGCATGACGTATGCACCTCATGGATACATTTTTTTAATCGCACTTCCTGTTTCAGTTACCTTCTTGCTGGTATACTTCATTTATCAGGTATGTATGTACATGTTTCTCTGCTGTTTATGCGGTGAACATGAATTTATAGAAGATAGAAGTAGCTAGATTATTTCATATGAGCTTCATCTATCACTATAAGCAATAACCTGCATTGGATTTGTGTCTTATCAGTTTGCTTCTTAAAGCTGTTGAAAATGGGTCTATTGACCTCCCATTTTTATTTCCATATTTTAAAATTTTCTCTAAAAAAAGTATTTTATTTTGTAGAATTTGGTTTAGGAGGATGATGGTACTAGAATTAAACTTTGGGCGACATTATATTCAATACATTTCAGATCTAGCATTTTCTATTTTATTTCTCGTCATTTGATCCGTAAGAGTTAACAAAAACATTCCCAAATCGATGCAATTTCAAGTAGGTGGAATGAAATTGCTCATCTACTTTACAAACGAGTAACGGTGCATAGCAATCGATATTTTATCGCGGCACATAATTATGATTATGATATTTTGGTTAAGTGTTTCGTATAATATTTATTCATACAACGTAAAAAAAATCAAAATATAAATGTAAATTATTGTAACATATAATGATTTTAAGTAAAAGAACAAATTTCAATTTCAATATTGGGAAACATTAGTTTCCTAAATTAGTTTCCCGCCTTTCATTTAAGTAAAGAACAAAATAGTTTTTTAAATTAGTTTTAAGTTTTCACTTTTCATTTTATAGTTTTTCCTTTATACTAGACGAGTATTTGTGCATAGCAACGAGATTTTATAACAGGGCAGATAGTTTTAGTAATAAAAAAAGTTTATGGCTTATAAACGAAAAATAATAAAAGATTGAGGATTTAAGGATTAAACATAATGTTTTGAAACCTGGTTCGACCTAGGAGGTTTAACTGGTTGAACCATTCCGGTCGAAAAAACAGATCAAATTAAACGGAGTCAACCCTTCTGGTTGAGTATAAAAAAAAAGGGTCAAATTATAACGGGTCTACATGCCGGGTTTGAAACGACCTGGGTCAACCAGGTTTTTTATGTGTATTAATAGTATGTTAGTAGTTTCAGGCTTATACTTTCCAAACATAGTGTAAGTACTTCCTAAAATACTTTAATTTTTCACTTTTGGTAGGTTTTCTATTAGAATCGTCTTCTCTCTGTTCTCCTTTTTCATACAGTACACATAGCATTTTAGCATAGTGACTTTTGTCAAGTAAATAACCACAATGATCCTTAGACCATAACTAATGAAAATTGGTTCCTTTTTTGTACTTGTTCATGTGCAGGTGTTTGAGCCTTCGATTCAAAAGAGACGATTGTCATACGTCCAACATGAGCATTTAGTTTTGGATATACTAAAACATTTACAGGAGCAAATTGCAGAAAATATACTCACTGAAGATGGTTCAGCCAACCTGCCTGCTATAAAAAGGTCCGCTACCTTTTCTAAAGTATATTTTTTTTACGTGTGTTTCCAGTAAGATTAACTTAAGTATGGATTTTCAGTTTGTTTAAAAAGATTGACCGAGATGGAGATGATATCATATCTTTTCTTGAGCTCAAAGAACTTCTCGAAAGTATTAAGTTCAGGCAATTAAAATTAGACAAACAGAAAACATTCGATGAACTGATAAAAGAATTTGATTCTGATGGTGACTCAAAAGTAACGATTGATGAATTCATCAATAGGTTCACAAAATGGCTTGATGAGGCCAAAAATGAATTATCTGAGGTATTTATCTCATTATAAAATTGTGCTCACAATTTTAATTCATATTCCCTAGCTAGCTTCAAAATGGCATCAGTAATTGATAGTTTCATACACTTTTGCAAGTAAATCAAACTTTATATCATGTACTAAGAAAGTCGATGAATTTCTTCAAAGGCAAAATATGAAATTTAAATATGAAGATGACTGGGTTGACCTGGTGAAACTCTACACTTGCTATGAACATACAAAGTATATTTTTATATATTTGATAATGTATATGGAGACCATCTCTCACATATTTTTCATACTACCATGAATCATCAAAGTTACTTTTCTACAGGTTGGATGACAAAGATAGTGTTGAAATTCTTTTTTTTTTTAAAATGTGCTTGCTTACTAGTACTATTCTGTAAAATTAGTGATTATTAAACATTTAAAAAATTGAATATTTAGCAAATATTTTATCAGATTAGGTATAAACAAAATAGGATACATACTTTCGTGGTTGCTGACCTTAATGAAAATTGCTGAATTGTTGGTTGCCTCGCACATCATCCCATTTATATATAAATGATGAATGATCCTTGTAATATCTATTTTTCAGGTTGTCAAACCATTGGTTCAAACCAATAGAAACGAAGATGACATGACGCAAGTCCTTGTGTCCGAAATTATTATTGATGCTAAAAACTCTCCTCTAGGGAAGTTTTACAAAGAAGATGGAACACCAAATAAATCTGCCATAAAAAGGTAAGACGATAATACTTAGTATCTAGAAAGAAAAAACAAATTTATATTTATCAACCACCTGATTCCTGTGGAAATTTTAGATTGTTTAGGAGCTTGGATGTCAACAAAGATGGTTCCGTGTCGTTAACCGAGTTGAAGAAACTTATGATGCATGTCAACTTTGGTGAGACATCATGGAATGTGAATGAAACAACATCTCGCATAATGCAAAATCTTGATACAAATGGAGATAATCAGATTGATGAAGAGGAATTCATTGATGGATTTGAAAAAAAAGTGGTCAACATAAATAATGCTCGATTAACCCCCAAGAAACCTGGGCCTAAAGATGTATCACGGGTAAGTAGGTTGACCTTTGTCGTCAAATATGCTAAAATACTAACTTCACAGTTGACGCAGTCTTTTTTTTTTTTTTTTTTTTTTTCCTGCTTTTCATGATAATTCAATAACTGTTATTGAGTTTATATATATAGGAAACATTCAAATACAAAAATTGTTGGTGAAGAACTTGTAATGATATGGGTTTGACCTAAAAAGTCAGATTGTTTATTATGACTGCAGAAAACATGCAAAAAATGGGAAGGTGATAATGTGGATAGATCTGTGTGGGGATGGACAAAGGCTATAATGCTACTGGTGCTCGGGATAGCAATGTTGGCTCTGATGGCTGAACCTCTTATACACAGTGTTCAAAATGTCTCCAACTCGGCTGCCATGCCGTCCTTTTTCATATCGTTTATCTTAGTTCCATTAGCCACAAATGCTAGAGCAGCTATCTCTGCAATCCGAACTGCAAGTCAAGGGAAAGAACGAACTACTTCATTAACATTTTCTGAGGTTTGTGTTTTATCATATAGCAATCTTTTTGGGGATCATGAAGGCATTACATATAAAAATTGTTAAAAGTATGCATACTTTTCAGAACTTTTCTCGTAAATGATAAGTGCCATGCATGCATGCCTAATATTATGTGCTTTTTTCATACGTATAGTTTTATAAATAAAACATGAAAGTCTCTATGCTATTTTCTTACAGCATGTACATTTGATCACTAAAACGTCTGTGACGGTTTTTTGCGTTTTTTCATCTGTAGTTTGTATTGCCAGCCTTGGCTGGCTTTTGACAAGCAAATTTGATGATAGAACATATGTCTTACCTTGTATGCTTTTTTTATATGTACATCTTAGAGGTGGTGAGATGGTTGTGTCGGGGAGGGGTTATGGGTGAAACCGGGTTGGGTTGGGACTTGGGCAAACGTGCAAACATTTATTCCTTTTCTATATTTATAGATAGTAACCTGTTATTTATTATGATGAAGTCAAAGCATTTGAGAATTTAAATACACTTGGGAATACTTGGGATGACCTTCGACCCATTTGACCTTGTACAACAAATCTTTTGGTTAACCCATTTGACCCATTATAGGTAAAACATAACAAGTGGACCATGTATAGCTTTCAGGATAAACATATCTGCTACTGACAATTGATTCGCATACTTTTATGGTTGATGCAGATATACGATTGTGTGTTCATGAACAATGTTCTTGGATTTTCTGTTCTTCTAGCAGTCGTATATTTTCGAGGATTGGTATGGCATTTCACTGCTGAATTGTTAAGTGTGTTCATTGTTTGTGTCATAGTCGGAACAACAGCTGCCTTCCGAACAAAGTTCCCGGTTTGGACTTCCTTGGCAATGTACCTGCTTTATCCTTTATCTTTGATCTTTGTGTATGTATTTGCTACTTTTGAATAGGAGAAAAAAGGAAGTTTTTACCTGAAAGTTTTATTTTTATTTTTCATCTATTAGTTCATTCTCAATTTTAGGAATTTAAATTTTGGAATATAGTCCAAAATTGTTTTTAATAAAACATTAAACTACACAAGGTTGAATGTTATATACAAAAAGATTCATGTAAGTGTTTGTGTTACCTTTAAATCCTTTTTTTTTTTTTTTTTTTTTTTTAATTTCATTACAGAATTTTGTATATTGTGTTGATCAAATAACACTTTCTTTTGACTACTGAATAAGTGAATATTATATCACTGTCATTAAATACCAAATCCATGATCACTTGATTTTTATTTTTATTTATTTTATTGTCCTCTTTTACACGTCAGGTTTAATGTATATCTTATTTGTCATTAAGGTAACAAGTTATTTTGCTTATATAATCCTATCTATATATTTTAAGTTACAAAACTCAATTTGATTAAAATGATAATAATGAAAGAGTGTTTGGGCATGCTTGTTTAAACATCATATATATTGTTACTGTGTTATGCTGCCAATAAGCCAATTTGAGTATTTAAAGGGAGCCAAACAAGTTATGCTTATAATTCATTTAAACTGTTTTAATAAGCTGTTTTGGATCAACTTTTATATGCATCAACTTATTTTAAGTTTTCAGATAGAATATGATTAGTATTCAATGTCTAGATGGAGCTTACTATCTGTCTATTTGAACTATTATTTAGAAAACTCCATTTTTGTTATATCAGAACGTAAACTAAATTTAAAGTCATGTGTGACTATAGTCTACAATATCTCCGCGATGCAGTTTATGTATATTTTGAACATTTAAAATGCCCAAAATACCCCTCAAATTTAACTTTTGAAGAAACGTTGTATAATCTAAAACATTTCATTCTGATTTTAACCTACACCGTATTTAATTAGTTAATTTGTGAACCATAAATTTTTCGTCATTTTGGATTTTAGCCTAAGTATGAAATTAATAATATGTCATTCAAAAACTATATGCTAAGATTTGAATTATTTTGGAAAATTTGGAGCCTAAACTAACTTAATAAGGAAATGGCTCAACCTATGTTTTAATAAATAAATTATCACGTAAATATGTTATATAGGACCGATTGGGACTAATAAATTGTACACACTCACTTTGAAATTGAGTTACGGAAATTCTGAATTTGATAATCACCGCCTCATATAATTCGGACCAATCACCTCAATTCTTCCCAAGATTTTCGGCTATTCACTTCAATCACTAATTAATCACCTAATCACCTTAATATACTATTTCAAATCAATCACCAAAATAATATATACACTTTCCTTTTTATCCCAAAAATCTTGACCGAATTCTCTTATTTTGAAATTCCCCTACACGGTTTTATTTATATAACCGAACATTCATACCATTTTTCCCATTTAATACAAAATCCTCATAAGTAAGCAAAACTTCTGCAAACTCTAAACACAATAACAAAAACCGGCGACTGGTGCCTTCTTTGCCACTTTTCTGATCAAATAAAAGAAGTGATAGAAAGGGATGTGATCGTGGCTCGGAGAGTAAGTTTGGACGTGGGTACATTCAGTTCTGATCGAGGGTTTGTTTGGCTTGTGGTCTCGGTGTGATGGTGTGGACGTGGGGTACAACCCTCGTCGTTGTTTTTCTTCCTGATAGCGCGCCTCGAGGGTATCCTCTTTTCCTTATTAATTATTTTCAATCATTTCCTTGTTTGTTGTTTCGACTTGTGTTGCCTATTTCCTGATCAAGATTAAAACCCTACATAAAATTATGGCCACTTTCGACACACATAATGATGAAAACTGAATATGGAAATCAACCAAAACTTGCATGTATGTTATTACTAAATGATCGTTAGTATTTATAATATTGGTGACCATGTTTTACCAAGTGATATAGTAATAATATGTTAAAAGGCACACATTCGTATGAACTTAATTTTGACGTCGAAAGAAGGGTCGGGACGGCTTGGGTACTAGTGAAACGAGGAAGACGACCTTGATCCATAGTCCATTATTTATAAATTTATGTTCCTGGTCCTTGAACTATAAAGCTATTTATAAATGTATTTTAAAGTATTTGAAAGTTACACAATATTTTTATACTATGCATATATATATAATATATATATGAAACCACATCTAGTTGATGATAAATTTATGCATGCATATATATACTAACGCATGTAGTGACGTCAAATGATTTTTAACATAAGTCTAGGCATGCATGTATATTAACGAGACACAGGAAGGAGATGTAATTTGCATTTCTTGTATGATATTTTTTTAATCAAAAGGTTGTGGTCTTAGTTCGCATTATGGGTCGATCATGTGTTGTTTTTGATCTCACAAACATGGGTTAACAAAAGGATTTTCGGGTTTGTTTTGACGGTCGAGAGAGGGTTATATCGGGGTTAAAAGATTTGGTTTTTGGTTTTGCATGTGCATGCATGCATGGTGTCATGTAGAAGATTTTGAACTTGTTTAGACATATGGTGTGCATCATGTGTCGTATATATTTTCTTTAAGACATATGAGTCGTGTGGGTAGGCGCGTGAGCGTTTATTATATTTTTAGTCGTTGCGGTCTAAATTAATATCGAGAGTGTGTTTAAATAAATTCTGAAACGACAGTGTCTAAATTTTTTATTTTGATATAAAACTATAGTATAAACCTTAGAATAATTTTATTTGACATTTTAATATTTAATTTTTGATAATTTATATTCTGACCCAAAATTTTACTAAATTGTTGTACTTAACCCTAACTTATTATATTGGCCATTTTAAACCTTAAATATTTTTTTATCATCAATAATAACCTTAAAGTATTAAAGTACTAATTCGGTAAAGTTATTAAATATGGGAACTTACTAAATATGACAAGTTACTAAAAATGGAAAGCCGACTAA
Source organism: Artemisia argyi (assembly GCA_030686995.1). NCBI lineage: Eukaryota > Viridiplantae > Streptophyta > Magnoliopsida > Asterales > Asteraceae > Artemisia > Artemisia argyi. The sequence continues at coordinate 35,374,745 of CM060677.1, read as the reverse complement.
AACGAGTAATCTGATTTATAATAAGTGATAAATAATAAACCGATTATTAATTCGTGTAGATCCGCTGAAGAAGGAGTGACTTTCTATGTTATGATATGGTTTCGTTGACGGTTTAAGGTACAGATATTCTACCCTATTTCATTAAGGGTTCCGATCTCATGACTTTCGATCCTTTGACTTTGCTTCATTTTCTATGATATGATTCAGTTAATATAAGCCTTTGCTATGATCCCTTTTGATATGATTCATTGATATGATTCGGTTGATATTATCCTTTGATTTAATTCTGTTTGCTATCCATTCTGTTATGATGATCTGATTACTATCTCACTGATATGAGATTCTGTTGATATATTCTGATTGATATGCTATGATTGCTTTGTTTATGGATAGCCTTACTTTGTTGTTCTGATATGTTCTGTTCTGATGCCCGAGTTTTTAGTCTACTCATGGAGGTACCATGGGCGTGTCATTGAGGCACCAATAGCATGACACTATTTGGGGCGGTGTGATTAGTCCCCGGCGTCCCCGTCTGATTATGATATGATATGAGATCTCTTGGCCACTTTGTATATGATTTGTTTATGGGGGGCGTATGGATGCATCCTAGGATTGGTTTTGATATGATATGATACGATTTGGTTTGGTGACTGGTTGTACGTGCCTTGTACCCCTTTCACGTCTGGTACATTGGAGCTAGCTACTCTATGTACACCTTATGAATTGACGGATATATGATTATGTGATTAGACCTATTCGAGTGTCTCTGGTAGGTCGGCTCGTGGCTTTCCTTTATTTCTTTTGTCCATTCGAGTGACTCTGGTGGACAAGCCTTTGTTGATACGTGCTCTTTGATTCTGGTTACTATATGATTCATATTATCACTTGACTCTTCATACTCATTATTCATTTGACTTATGATATTTCTTCAGTTATCGTTGATCTCTTATGCATTTGACAGATGACATTTGTTTCAGCAGGAGCTTATGATTTCTTTTCTTATACTTATATACGTTGCGATTATTCGTTTTGTTATATATCTGTTCACTGGGCTTTTTAAGCTCAGCCGCATTTCTTTTCCTGCGGCAGGTTTTAGGTTGGAAGCTGGGATTGAGTGAAGAGTGCATAGGAGCATTTAGTGGACTACCCCATGGACTAGAAGCCCATTACATCTGGACTAGTTTGGACTTGGATTAGATTAGACTTTGTTTAGTTTGTATTTTCCTTTCTTTTATAGTTTTAGTATTTCTTTTGTACTTTTAGATTTTTCCCTTGTAACCCTTTGTTTAAGTCTTCCGCTTGCGTTGTATGCTTTGTATGCTTTGATATGTCACCATACTGTAGCGCTCCAGACCCATGTCGGGTTGGGGTGTTACAATTATGCTATCAGAGCTAAGGCTGCGACCTATAGTACATAAGTTATGGCCTGTGAGTTTTGGACCCTTAGGTTTGCCCTTAGAAGCTTTAGGAATAACTTTGGAAGGTTTTGCCTTAAGTTTCTCCCCTTAAGAGCTTTATTATGAACGGTGAGGATTGGGTAGATATATGATCAGACGTTGGTTTTCTTGCTTCCGTTTTACTCTGATTTATTCCTTTGCTTTTCATTAAGCTCCTACAAGATCAATTGTTTTGGAGACTTAGAAGACTTATTAGGATTCGCGACATCTGACTTCGTAGTATGCCTTATTGGTTTCTTTCTCTGGATTTATCCTTTTGAACTTCAATTCTTGATTCATTTGACTTTATTTTAGATGCCTTTTGTTAGTTCAGAGATTTGCGTATGTATGAATCCTACGTGCTCGACACATTCTATGACTTCTCCCTGCTTTTGATTCTTTCTTCATTGTTGATTTTTGACCTTACCTATTCTACCCCTATGAACGTTTTGTGACTTTTCATCGTGTATATTTGATTCGTCTGATGCGTTCTAGAGATATTTGGAGATGATTTTGTTATGCTAATCTATTTACGCTGGAAATGTTCGATTCGATGTTATTCTGGATTTTAATTTGTTGCCTGAGTATTATGACGAAGACGACCGTCATTTTATGTTTGTCACCTTTAACGTTTTATGAAGTTCATATTCTACACCATGATTCTTACCCTGATAATCGTTTATGACCACCTTGTTCTAAAACTCATGCGTTGATTTCCCCACTGCTGTGAAGATACTTCTCTAATGAAACTCGCCTCGAGAGTTATTCGATTTGTTCGGAACGTTCGCTGTGTATCTTTGTGTATTTTGTTTTATTCGTGGAGGAGAATGATGATGGTATTTATTGTTGGAGGCTGAATCGTGTCTTATTTTGTGAAAGGAACGAGACACTCTTAGTATTTCCTTTCGTATTTGTGTGTGTAATGCCAATTTTATTGGTTACCTTTCCGACTATTCCTATGGATTTGATAAATCGTGTCCTTCATGAATACTTAGACAAATTGTCATGGTATGACATTTTAGTATCTTCATAGACGAAAGAGAAACACGAGTATTATCTTTTTATTTTTGTGTTGACATTCTACATTTGGAGAAGCCTCTGTGATATTCTCGAAGAGTAACTGTTGTGGGATAAAGAACGAGAGAAGCAACTGGCTAGAGCTAGACGGGATGGCGTGAAGACGGTGGCCACTGCATTGGAGATTTCCGTGCCCGACAAGAAGGACGACACGAGAGGAGCTACGGTAGAGCATCGACTAGGACAACTTACTTGAAAGATCGGTAGAGATTTCCTTCGGCAGAAGATGGGTCAAGCTTCATGGCGCAGCTACAGTGAGTAGGATTGAGAATCACTTTTGCTCTCTCGATACGTTTTGGATATTTTGAGTTATATTGTGACCGTCAGTACGATTTTGTTCTCCATACTATTATGAGACTCTTGGATACATTTGATGATTTGTTTGCTTCTTCTTCGATCTTGGCAAGTTCCTTTATTCGTTCGGATTTCAGTTGGAATTAATGAAGGTTTTGTTTGGTTCTACCGCTGTGTTTGCTTTGTAGGTTTATGTGCTTCGTATATCTCCTTGTAGAATTTTATCTGTCATCTACCATCTGTCATCTGTCATTTGCTACACATTTGCTTCACATCCGATTGGATTAGATTTGTTATGATTAATTGGATCGAGTCATGAGAAACTATGTCGTTGTGAAGATTTTTGGAAGAACCTCCCCGAGCGTGAGGATATTTGTGACAATATTCTGTGAATTGCTACGACTCCGTATAACTTCAGCGACTTCAATTTCGTGGACGAAATTTTCTTTTTAGAGGAGAAGAATTGCAAAACCCAGATATTTTGAACATTTAAAATACCCAAAATACCCCTCAAATTTAACTTTTGAAGAAACGTTGTATAATCTAAAACATTTCATTCTGATTTTAACCTACACCGTATTTAATTAGTTAATTTTTGAACCATAAATTTTTCGTCATTTTGGATTTTAGCCTAAGTATGAAATTAATAATATGTCATTCAAAAACTATATGTTAAGATTTGAATTATTTTGGAAAATTTGGAGCCTAAACTAACTTAATAAGGAAATGGCTCAACCTATGTTTTAATAAATAAATTATCACGTAAATATGTTACATAGGGCCGATTGGGACTAATAAATTGTACACACTCACTTTGAAATTGAGTTACGGAAATTCTGAATTTGATAATCACCGCCTCATATAATTCGGACCAATCACCTCAATTCTTCCCAAGATTTTCGGCTATTCACTTCAATCACTAATTAATCACCTAATCACCTTAATATACTATTTCAAATCAATCACCAAAATAATATATACACTTTCCTTTTTATCCCAAAAATCTTGACCGAATTCTCTTATTTTGAAATTCCCCTACACGGTTTTATTTATATAACCGAACATTCATACCATTTTTCCCATTTAATACAAAATCCTCATAAGTAAGCAAAACTTCTGCAAACTCTAAACACAATAACAAAAACCGGCGACTGGTGCCTTCTTTGCCACTTTTCTGATCAAATAAAAGAAGTGATAGAAAGGGATGTGATCGTGGCTCGGAGAGGAAGTTTGGACATGGGTACATTCAGTTCTGATCGAGGGTTTGTTTGGCTTGTGGTCTCGGTGTGATGGTGTGGACGTGGGGTACAACCCTCGTCGTTGTTTTTCTTCCTGATAGCGCGCCTCGAGGGTATCCTCTTTTCCTTATTAATTATTTTCAATCATTTCCTTGTTTGTTGTTTCGACTTGTGTTGCCTATTTCCTGATCAAGATTAAAACCCTACATAAAATTATGGCCACTTTCGACACACATAATAATGAAAACTGAATATGGAAATCAACCAAAACTTGCATGTATGTTATTACTAAATGATCGTTAGTATTTATAATATTTGTTAATACAAATATCGCCTAAAAACGTTATTTATATTTTACGATCTTTGCTAAGTTTTGTTAATAACAAAGTATGAACTTTAGCTAAGAGTAAATCATCACTTTAAGTGTTTAAGTCTTGTTTAACTAAGGTTCACATTTCCTTTTAAACTAAACATTGTTTTTATTTCTTAAATTAGAAAGTGTCTTGTCATATCATATTTATTTCTTTAAATAGAATTGTCACATCACACTTATGGCAAGTTTTGTCAATATGCATTTATGTGTTTGACTAACTTTGTAGTGACTTGCAAGTTTGGTGTTTGACTAGTGTAATGTGATGTGACATTGTTTGGTTGCTAGGATTTATGAGACAAGACCTTGTTTGGTTTGAAGAGTTATTGCATAAACCTACTGCAGACCCGGCGGTACCCTGGGGGTACACGGGCGGAACCCATCTGAGGGTTTCGCCTGATCCGCCAAGCATGCAGTATGGTGTGCTATAAATACCAAGCCATAACTTGATTTTTGGCTAACCCTTTAGGACTTATTCTCACATATTCTCTCAACTAACTCAGTAACCCTTGACTTGTGTGATTCTCTTATGTAGCAAGGAACTCCACAAGATCATTCAAGAAGTTGCAAGCTTCAACTCTAAAGTTGCAAGTCTTGGTAGCTTGATCATGTATAAGCTTTGGTAGTTTATACTTCATGTGTGTCATGTATGTAGAAGTTATAGGTTAGTATTTTAGGCCTCAAAATACGTAGTGTGTTGGGAGTTGTTGTACCCTAGTAAAAGAACTAACGGGAGTGGTTGTACCCTTGGTAAAGAACTCGACATCTAGCTTTGTGTCGGTAAAAGTGTAAGCGACGAATGGGAGTGGTTGTACCCTTGTAAAAGAACTCGACATCTAGCTTTGTGTCGGTAAAAGTATAAGCAACGTGTAAGGTTTTCTCCGCCGGTGAAAGGAGCTTGTTGATTAGTGTTTATAACTCTCGAGTTGGAAACTCGGGGCGTGGATGTAGGGCAAGGAAAAAGAGTCCTTGTAGCCGAATCACGATAAACTATCGTGTTGTGGTTTGATTGTTTCTTTCTCTACCTTTGCTTATTATATGTTGTTGTTTAGTTAGAATTGTTGATCACATATAAAGCTTTTCAAAGAACCAAAACAAGTAATGTTGTTCTTACATCTTTAAACATAAGTAAAGCTTTTCAAAGAACTAAACAAGCAAAGTTAGGATCATTACAAGTAAAGCTTTTCAAAATATGAAACAAGTTAAGTTGGAATTGTTATTCACATGTAAAGTCTATTCAAAGAATCAAACATATTAAGTTGTGCTTATATCTTTAACCAAACGTCAAGTTCTCAAAGGTTATTTAAGCTAAATAAGAATCGAAAAAGCGGTAAACTATTCAACCCCCTTCTAGTTTTTCACAATATTGGTGACCATGTTTTACCCAGTGATATAGTAATAATATGTTACTACGTAAAAGGCACACATTCGTATGAACTTAATTTTGACGTCGAAAGAAGGGTCGGGACGGCTTGGGTACTAGTGAAACGAGGAAGACGACCTTGATCCATAGTCCATTATTTATAAATTTATGTTCCTGGTCCTTGAACTATAAAGCTATTTATAAATGTATTTTAAAGTATTTGAAAGTTACACAATATTTTTATACTATGCATATATATATATATATATATATATATATATATATATATATATATATATATATATATATATATATATATATATATATATATATATATATATATATATATATATATAATATATATATATGAAACCACATCTAGTTGATGATAAATTTATGCATGCATATATATACTAACGCATGTAGTGACGTCAAATGATTTTTAACATAAGTCTAGGCATGCATGTATATTAACGAGACACAGGAAGGAGATGTAATTTGCATTTCTTGTATGATATTTTTTTAATCAAAAGGTTGTGGTCTTAGTTCGCATTATGGGTCGATCATGTGTTGTTTTTGATCTCACAAACATGGGTTAACAAAAGGATTTTCGTGTTTGTTTTGACGGTCGAGAGAGGGTTATATCGGGGTTAAAAGATTTGGTTTTTGGTTTTGCATGTGCATGCATGCATGGTGTCATGTAGAATATTTTGAACTTGTTTAGACATATGGTGTGTATCATGTGTCGTATATATTTTCTTTAAGACATATGAGTCGTGTGGGTAGGCGCGTGAGCGTTTATTATATTTTTGGTCGTTGCGGTCTAAATTAATGTCGAGAGTGTGTTTAAATAAATTCTGAAACGACGGTGTCTAAATTTTTTATTTTGATATAAAACTATAGTATAAACATTAGAATAATTTTATTTGACATTTTAATAATTAATTTTTGATAATTTATATTCTGACCCAAAATTTTACTAAATTGTCGTACTTAACCCTAACTTATTATATTGGTCATTTTAAACCTTAAATATTATTCTATCATCAATAATAACCTTAAAGTATTAAAGTATTAATTCGGTAAAGTTATTAAATATGAGAACTTACTAAATATGACAAGTTACTAAAAATGGAAAGCCGACTAAAACGAGTAATCTGATTTATAATAAGTGATAAATAATAAACCGATTATTAATTCGTGTAGATCCGCTGAAGAAGGAGTGACTTTCTATGTTATGATATGGTTTCGTTGACGGTTTAAGGTACAGATATTCTACCCTATTTCATTAAGGGTTCCGATCTCATGACTTTTGATCCTTTGACTTTGCTTCATTTTCTATGATATGATTCAGTTAATATAAGTCTTTGCTATGATCCTTTTTGATATGATTCATTGATATGATTCGGTTGATATTATCCTTTGATTGAATTCTGTTTGCTATCCATTCTGTTATGATGATCTGATTACTATCTCACTGATATGAGATTATGTTGATATATTCTGATTGATATGCTATGATTGCTTTGTTTATGGATAGCCTTACTTTGTTGTTCTGATATGTTCTGTTCTGATGCCCGAGTTTTTAGTCTACTCATGGAGGTACCATGGGCGTGCCATTGAGGCACCAATGGCATGACACTATCTGGGGCGGTGTGATTAGTCCCCGGCGTCCCCGTCTGATTATGATATGATATGAGATCTCTTGGCCACTTTGTATATGATTTGTTTGTGGGGGGCGTATGGATGCATCCTAGGATTGGTTTTGATATGATATGATACGATTTGGTTTGGTGACTGGCTGTACGTGCCTTGTACCCCTTTCACGTCTGGTACATTGGAGCTAGCTACTCTATGTACACCTTATGAATTGACGGATATATGATTATGTGATTAGACCTATTCGAGTGTCTCTGGTAGGTCGGCTCGTGGCTTTCCTTTATTTCTTTTGTCCATTCGAGTGACTCTGGTGGACAAGCTTTTGTTGATACGTGCTCTTTGATTCTGGTTACTATATGATTCATATTATCACTTGACTCTTCATACTCATTATTCATTTGACTTATGATATTTCTTCAGTTATCGTTGATCTCTTATGCATTTGACAGATGACATTTGTTTCAGCAGGAGCTTATGATTTCTTTTCTTATACTTATATACGTTGCGATTATTCGTTTTGTTATATATTTGTTCACTGGGCTTTTTAAGCTCAGCCGCATTTCTTTTCCTGTGGCAGGTTTTAGGTTGGAAGCTGGGATTGAGTGAAGAGTGCATAGGAGCATTTAGTGGACTACCCCATGGACTAGAAGCCCATTACATCTGGACTAGTTTGGACTTGGATTAGATTAGACTTTGTTTAGTTTGTATTTTCCTTTCTTTTATAGTTTTAGTATTTCTTTTGTACTTTTAGATTTTTCTCTTGTAACCCTTTGTTTAAGTCTTTCGCTTGCGTTGTATGCTTTGTATGCTTTGATATGTCACTATACTGTAGCGCTCCAGACCCATGTCGGGTTGGGGTGTTACAGTGTATATGCGTATTGGTATGTTGAGTGCTTTTCGCTGATATGAGAAAATCATATAATTTGAATAGAATTATAGAATAGTCCAACCTGATCACCAAGTGGAATTAAATTTAAGAAAATAATCTTGCTAATAGATGGAAGGTGGAGCCTTGTGTTAGGTACTTGTATGAGAACATAGCAGCCAATGTTGTCTCATTTTTTATTCTAGTTGACAGCAACTAGGCCTTGATAGGAAACTGCCAATGATGATATACTAGACTTCAGATTAAAATCAGGGACTTAATTGGGTTTTGAAATTTAAGTTGGTGCTCGATAAGAGGTAAGTTATTGTCGAAAACGTTGAAATTGTTCCGAAGCTTGAACATATGCATCTATGTTTGTAGTATCATGCAGTGATAAAATAAATAACTAAATAATCTTAATGATTGCATGAAACTTCAAGTGTGAAACTGATGGAACATGTTTTAAGACAACATGGTAAACTACTTAAACGTGAAATTCTGATAAGTTAAATTACCAATATACCCTTATGGTCAGATTAGATGTCTGAAATAAGATTGAATAATCAACACCTAATCCTGAGCTGGTTTCTGAAACTCAGTTGAACATATAAAGGAGTTTGGTGACCGTGCTGATTGATATGATACTATATTATAAAGCATTAAGGCCTATCATTAATAGAAATACTTAAAATTAAGAAATACTACGTATAACTTTAAAAGCTATAAGTACAACAACTAATGCTACTTATAAAAATTCTCCTCATATTTAATTCTAATATAAAATTAATATTAACATTAAATACAATAAATAAATCATTGTGTACATTAAATACAATTAATTAACTGGTCAATAAATATAATTAATACACTTATTAAAACATTACTTATATAAAAAATACAAATTATCAAACATATTGTACAACCAACTTAAACACAATTCCAGCATTAAATGTCACTAATACAAATAATAAAGCATATTATACAAATATTCAAGCCCGAACGGGCAATGAGCCAAATGGGCTCGAGCCCGAACGGGCACAGGTCAAACGGGCTCGAGCCTGAACAGACACGAGCTAAACGAAATTTTTGATATCCGTAAATTTATTGTCAAAAAGAACATAATAAACTAAAATATGTTCACATATTGTAAAACCAAGCAAACTACTAAACAAAAAAAAATAATAATAATAAATAAAATAATACAAACTAAGCAAAATTTCATCAAACTTTTGCTATAAAAAAATAATCAGTAAAGCGATTGCCAAAAAACGTACAAATAAAATATATTATTAGCCGTAAAAATTAAATTACAGTGTGCCCACAGCTGTATCGCGCGGAGAACCTGGTATTCTAGATAACATATGTACTGCTTTACACGCTTTGGATTTTCTTGCTTCCCAAACAGTTGCATTTATTGTACTCTTTATAAATGTTTCAAGTTAAAAAATGAATGAACTTAAGAGCAGTTGAGCTTTTTTTAATAAGAGCAGTTGAGCTTTTATACTCTTTATAAATGTTTCAAGTTAAATTGAATCTTTAACCAATTAAGAACCTTTGGAGCTATGGATGTCATGATATGGACACTTCCATTTTAATAAAATATAGTACTTACGTGAAACTATTTTAAGGCGGCTTGTAGCCTTAACTTGTACAACTCATTTATCTCAAAATAAAAAATAAATAAATAAATAAATAAAGTAGGTTAGGTTGCAAGAACCACTTTCATTGACCCTGTATGGATGAAATTATTCATCATATAAATTCCAAATAATTAAGATATCAAACATGCTAAAAAAACATGGAAAAGTTTCCGAAGCTTGCACGCTATACATTATTTCTTCTTGTTCTATTAGCCGTAGAGGTTAGTGGGCGATTCTTGCATGATGACGCTTCTGAGTTGATTTCCGATGGTGGTGATGATCTTGCTCAAAATGAAGGATCATCTTTCTTGCATCTTAAAGGCATGGATGCTTCAGAAGAAGAGCATTGTGAGCAAATGTATGGATTTTTACCATGCTCAGAAAATACCTTAGGCCATTTCTTTCTTATTGTCATTTACGAGTACTTGTTATATCATGGAGAATGTTATGTTTCTTCTGGTGGTAAACGGATTTTCAAGATCCTTGGTCCTGGTATCTTCGGTGCAAGTGCTTTTCAGGTCCTTGGGTTTCTTCCTGAGTCCTTAATACTTCTCGGTATGCAATTTCTTCAATAGATTTTTTTTTTTTTTTTTTTTTTCATGTCAAGCAGTAAGATGTGCTATAGATTGTAACCAAATAGGGTTTTGTCTGTACAATAGCTGTCTACTTTCTCAAATGTACCGATATGGTACGTGTACTATTTTTATTACCTGTATAGGAGGTGTACTTTCTCAAATGTACCGATATGGCCACTTTTTGACCGGCTACCGGGTGAACCGGCTAAAATGTTCCCAACATGTGACGTGGAGCACTTTTTGACCGGCTACTGGACATGCCACGTCAGCCATAACGTTACAAACAGGTCAAATTTTGAAAAAGTGGCCATATTAACACGAAATTGAAAGTACACCTCCTATACAGGTAATAAAAATAGTACACGTACCATATCGGTACATTTGAGAAAGTAGACAGCTATTGTACGGCCAAAACCCTAACCAAATATGGGCCTTTACGTACAGTTGGTGCAATTATCCTACTGAGGGATGTTTTGGGTTACTTACTAGAGCTGCTTATTTCATATTTAAATAAGCAGTTTGGAAACTGAGATAATTATCAGAAACAACTTATTTAATATATAAGCAAGTAAATCCCAGAAAACCTCAGAACTGCTTTTTAGATTTATCAAGACGCAATAATTACTTTTTTAAGTGCTCATCTGTTTATTGGAATGTTTCGAAGTAGATAAGCAATCACAATTCTGAAACTCCATAAGAAACTGTTTATCCACTTATTTTATAAATATTACCACTTTAAATAAGCAGGTTGGTACTGTTTATTTTTATATAGTAGATAATCAATTTTAAATAAGCAATCCCAAACGTACTCTTATTTTTTCAGACTGCTTATTTAAAGAAGATGATAAGCAATTCTTAAACTTTCTTGATAAACCATCATACAAACGTCCCCATAGAAATCTTGAAAGTAGCTAGGTTGTGGTAGCCCCAATCGACGCATATATTTATCTCTTCTCAACTCTATGTAATAAGAATATGCTTTTTCGTTAAAAACTCTCAAAATGAGAAATATCGAATTACTTTTACGCCTTTATGTCTTGCCTCTAATGTTGTCCCATAAAATATATTCAGACAACCATTTTTTTTTTATCTTAATATTGATATTAAAATAGACAACTTCTTTAAAAATATTACGTAGAAGACTTTTCTTTCATTTAATGTTGACTCTAAAATTACCAAATATTAGCCATTGTAACTTAAATCCGACCAAACCGTCTTATGGATAAATTTCCAAATATTTGCCATCGTAACTTAAATCCGACCAAACTATCTTATGGATGATATCTGAATTTTTTTTTTTTTTTTTTTTTTTTTTTTTAAACAATAATATTATAACTATAACTGTTTGCCGCTATAAAATCATGTTGCTATGCACGGGTACTAACCTAGCTAGCCGGCTTGTAATTATATTTTCTGTATGAGATTACAGTTACTGGACTTTTTAACACTCAAGAGGTAGCTCAGGAGTATGTCTTGACTGGAGTTGGCTTGCTAGCCGGGTCGACTATATTTCTTCTCACTTTACTATGGGGAACTTGTGTGATTATTGGCAGTCAAGATTTTTCCTCAGAATCCAGTACCTCATCGTCTCTCACCCAAAGGCAAAGCTCTTACAAGAAGTTCTTTTCATTTCTTTCAGGTTAGATATGATCATCTTTATATGGTTTCGAAGACGCAGATGTCATTTGTATTAGGTTGTTGAATTGTTGTCCTTTATGTTTATGTTTTCTTTGTTGTTATCAGGTTCTGGTGTAACTACAGACTCGGAAACTAGCAAAACGGCACAAATCATGCTTCTTTCACTTATACCATTTCTGTTTCTTTTGATCCCGAAATTGTTCGGCATGACTTATACAGCACACGGACTCATCTTCATAATCGCACTTCCTGTTTCGGTTACATTCTTGCTCGTATACTTTATTTATCAGGTATGTACATGTTTGCCCACGTTTTACTCAGTTAACAAGAGGTTATACAAAATTGTTCTTACATATGTCTAGTCATCTACTACGAGCAAAGGGCTCGAGTTCAGGTCTTAATAGGACTGGTGAAAATGGGGTCGGTTTAACCCACCACTCTTTTTTCCCATATGTCTAATCAGATACTGTACACAACTTTTTTGAGTTACTCAGTTTAGGAGATTGTAATATAAACACTAGCTAGAATGACAACTTTCATTTATAGAAGATCGATTTGACATGGTTAATTATCCAAAAGATAAATTAAAAATCAGACTTTTGATAAGTAGCTAACTGAGTTAGCAAATCTCCAAGAAATCAAGAAAGAAACATATTATTTTTTATCCAATTTTCTCTTCCATTACTAAATGACAAAGTACACATTATATAAAAGTAGAAATTACAAATGCATATCCTAGTATAAAGGAACTACTAATGAAACATGGGTAGAAGTATAGGAATTGTTTGTGCAAATATATACGTATATCTCTTTTAAGTTTTAATGATGATAAATATATCTTATGAGACATTTAAAAGTGTTAGCGATAGCTCAACACAATAGCAAACAAAGACAACACGTCCAGCACGCTAGACTTGTGCGCCAGCCCAGCGCGCCACACTTTGTCTTCGCGCGCTAGGTTTTTCAAAGTCGACCTTCTTCAACCCCAATAGCGTTTGTTCTTTTAATACAGGTCTGTACATGATATTTAAGATATTTTGTAATATCATTAGTGGTTTAAGACTTATAGAGATTGTGTCACAAGACATGGTCTTGTGGTTAATGAAGTGTTTCCTCTTTATTTTAAACGAAAGCCTCCTATATCTCTAGTAACCTTTTGGCTAATGAGTTGGTATTACCTAACACTCTTTGGTGCTTTGAAATATCATTAGGAAGCATAAAAGCGAAGTTCGCATAGGGTTTAGCAAGAAGCAAAGACTATTTCTAAGCAACAGAAAAAGATTGGACCCCCACGCTAGCACGCCATAAATTGTCTTTGTGCTCTTGCCTATAAATATCACCCTCTTGGCATGCTTGAACCGCAGCACTTGCCAAACATTTCTCCCATTTTATATATCTATTGTGTCTCTTTAAATCTTTCATAACTTCTTGTGCCTGAACATCTTTCTATCATTATTGAAAGCAAACTCTTTGCAAGAGAATAACTCACAAAAACCAAATCCACTTATGCGTGGATTGCAAACACCAAACTTTTACAACCCCGTATGCAGTGTACCTAACTGTTGTAGTGTAGTAGAGGTTAGACCGAGGGATTGATCGTTCTCTAGAGGAATAGTGAGGTAGGCTAGTATGACAGATTGATGTAAGAGACGGGAGAGGATTGCTTTTTGTATTTTTATATATTATTTAATAGCAAGTAAATATCATTTCGTTTGGTGAGATTTTAAACTAATATTAACCTAATGAAAATCAAATAAATGACATGAAAATTTGTAAATTGGTGGAAACCTTATATGATGGGAAAGTGTATTTATTTAGGGTACACTACTCTTTAATATTACCTAGTTGTCTCTAGCAAATCTGTCACGCCTTAATTGATGAATATGGAGGATATATCGATAATAGTGTAGTGCATCAGTCTAGCTCCTACACCATATAATAACTAGCCCATTTACTTGGTCCAGGTCCTATACCTAATTATTATGTAGGTATGTATCCAACCCGTTAATCTCTCGCTTCCAACACTACCTCTCCGTATTGGCACATAAACTACAAGGAACCCTAGGTGATTCAGCTAGGTCAATAACCTATGCAAAGTTTCAACGTCTGTTGGGTTCTTAATTTGACTAAAAACAGTTATCACACGTTATCACTATTGAAGATCTAATCAATTCGCAAGCAATAGATAAGCAAAAACATCAACAATAAAATTGTAAAGATCAACTAAATAATAGTAATAGATTTCATGCAATCCTAAGTAAACACAAAGAAGTTTAGCTTAGCATAGCATACAAAGAACAAGAAATCAAGATAATCAAGTAAGCAATGATAAACATAATTGTGTGATTAATGTAATAACTTATCTTGATCATTCTGTAGGGGAATAGTGAGGTAGGCTAGTATGACATATTGATCTAAGAGACGGGAGACGATTCCTTTTTGTATTTTTAGATATTATTTAATAGCAAGTAAATGTCATTTGGTTTGGAGATTTATATTTTAAACTAATTATAATCTAATGAAAATAAAATAAATGACAAGAAAATTAGTAAATTGGTGGAAACCTTATATTATGGGAAAGTGTATTTATTTAGGGTGCATTACTCTTTAATATTACCTAGTTGTCTTTAGCAAATCTGTCACGCCTTAATTGGTGAATATGAAGGATATATCGATAATAGTGTAGTGCATCGGTCTAGCTCCTACACCTTATATTAACTAGCCTAATTCCTTGGTCTAGCTCCTATAACTAATTATTATGCAGGTATTTATCCAGCCCGTTAATGTCTCACTTCCAACACTACCTCTCCGTGTTGGTACATAAACTACAAGGAACTAGGCCAATAACCTAAGCAAAATTCCAAGGTCTATCATGTTGTTCTTAGTCCGATTATAAATAGTTATCGCATGTCACCACCATTGAAGATTTAATCAGTTTGCAAGCAATAGATAGGCACAAACACTAATAAGAAAATAGTAAAGAAAAAGTAAACCAATAATAGATTTCATGCAATCCTGAGTAAACACAAATAGGTTTAGCCTAGCATAGCATTTGAAGAACAAGAAAGCAACATAATCAAGCAAGCAATGATAAAAATAATTGAATGATTTATGTAATAACTTATCTTGATGTTACACTTGAATTCATAATGTAAAAGCACTAAAATCCTCCTTAAAATCTGTTAAGGTTTGTCTCTCAAAAGTTACACATGAATTATGAGAACAAAGCAATAATATATATAGAAATCAGGATGTGACAGTGTCAGCTTATGGTTGTGACGGAGTCACCTCGCCGTCATCCATTTAGGGTTTTTTTCACCGACTTCATGTGACGGCATCAACTTATAGACTGTGACGGCATCACCTGTCTCCACACACTGACCGGTCACAAAACATTGCAAAACTTCACTTTCTTGGCACTTCTAGTGAAGGCGTCAGGCTTGCCGTTCACACTTTGAAAAATATTTTAAAAACTTTGTCCGAATGACCCTAGAATTTGCATGTTTCCAACAAATGCATAGTTTAAGGCCTAAAAATCAAATATGAATGATTTTAAGCAATAACTAGGGTAAAATGACATAAAGTACATGAAATAATGGGTTAAATGACCCCTAAAATCGGTACCATTTTGCCCGTCATCATCCACTCTTGTGTGTTGTCTAGAGTTTTCTTCTTATTCTTCTATCTTCTTCTAGTCTAGTTGTATTCATGTAACACAATACCCTTGAAACTCTCATCTCAATTTTTAACTAAATGTCAAGTCTTACTCTGGGTGCGGAGAAAAGAGTGTGCAAAGTTTTACTTCGGGTACCGAGAAGCAAGGGTCTAAAGTCTTGCACCGGATGAGGTCAAGCATTGGGGTTTGGTACTTACTAGGGTGGAAGTCTTTGTATTTGTGCGGAATGAGGTCTTTGTGGGTGAATCCTGGTGTGGACTCCGTTAGGTGCTAGCTTGGGTCTAGGTGTAGTTCGTTGTAAGCTAAGGTGTACGGTTTATCCACCACAAGGATTTGTTACTAGTGAATAGTATAGGTGTCGTGGATTCAAAATTGGATGTACGGATGATCTAAACCCCTCATCCCAAACTAATATAACTTGTTGTGTTTGTTCTATTTTCCTTTAACTCTTTCATTACCTTACTTCGATTTATATTGCTCAAATGTTTACACGCATTTGCATGCAAACTTGACTCTTAATCTACTTAAACTTTAAAAAAAAAAAAAAAAAAAAAAAAAAAAAAAGTATTCGCCCTCCCTACGGTTTTACAGCAATCATGGACCACGTACTTCCTTAACTTACACGTCAGAGTTACACACTAATTTGCATGAGAACAACTAAATTAAATGCATGAATGACAAATATAGTTGCCAAGTCTTATAGTGGCTGGAGCCTTAATTGGTCTTCTGACAACAGGTAAACAAAGAGTGGGGCAGTTAATCATAGGACTCGTATATTCAACCTGTTTCACTTTCAAGATAATTTTCAAAATTAGCCCGCTTGACGCATTAGAATTAAAATGTAACCCAAATAGACACGGCATAGTGGACTTTGTCACTAAAAAAGTGCCAAAGAACCTAAAAGTACTACTAATGATAATCGTTACGTTTATGTTTATGAGATCTTTTCCTGATGTCATACACGTGTATGTTGATTAGCTTCTATTGTTGTTTTTATATCTTCATATATATGAATTTTTTCTTGTGTAGATGTTTGAGCCTTCTATCCAAAAGAGACGTTTGTCGTATGTTAAACACGAGCATTTAGTTTTAGACATACTAAAACATTTGCAGGAGCACACTGCAGAAAAAATACTCACCGAAGATGGTTTAGCGAACCTACCTGCTATAAAAAGGTCCATTTCTTCCCTATTTCTTTTCTTTACATTAAATGTTTACTTTCTGTTGGATAAAACTGATTTTTGGTTTTCAGTTTGTTTACAAAGATCGATCAAGATGGCGATGCCAACATATCTTTTCCTGAGCTCAAAGAACTACTCCAAGATGTCAAATTTAGGCAATTAACTTGGGGCAAGGAGCAAACAATCGAACAAGTGATGAAAGAATTTGACTATGATGGTGACACAAAAGTTACAGTGGATGAATTTACCGACAGATTTACAAAATGGCTTGATGAGACTAAGAGTGCAGTAAGTAAACCGTATCGCTCAGTTAGTTCCTGGAAGGACTTATATCAGGTATTTATCTCAATTGTAAATCGTTTTCAACATTTCTGACCAAGAACTATGTTCTGAGTATCAAGTCAAATGCACTAATATAGCTTCAGTTTATTTTGAACCTCAACCCCTTCAGAAAGAACACTGTAAATGTACACCTTGATATCCGTAGACCAAATTAATGGTCTTTTGGTCTAATTTATCTTCAAAATGGCATCAGTAGTTAACATTTTTGAATACTTGTTCAAGTATAATAAGCTTTAAAACACGACTTAAAAGGGTATTTTATAAAGTCGGTGTCTGTTTTAGATTTGAAAAATGATCGGGTTGATCCAAAAGGTCAAACTGCACATTTTTTATGTATAAATCATGAACTTTTATTGGAATATATAATTTTATAGGTTGTCCAACCATGGGTTCAAACCAAAAAGAAAGAACAAGAAATGATGAAAGCCCTCGTATCAGAAATTATCAGGCATGCTAAAAACTCTCCATTTGGGAACTTCTACAAGAAAGATGGAACACCGAATGTATCTGCCATAAAGAAGTAAGACAGTTATAGTCTATATCAAGGAAATATGGTTAAAATTTTGGTCAACAACTGATTGTTTGATTCCTGTTGAAACATTTTAGATTGTTTAAGAGCTTAGATGTCAACAATGATAATTCCATATCGCTCTCCGAGTTGAAAAAACTTCTGATGGATGTCGACTTTGGGGAAACATCATGGAATGTGGACGAAGCAACATCTCACATTATGCAAGATCTTGACAAAAGTGGAGATCAAATGATTGATGAAGTGGAATTTGTTGATGGATTTAAAGATTTACTTAACATATCAAATGATCAATTGACCCCCAAGACACCTGGGCCTAAAGATGTGTCCCGGGTAAGTAGGTTGACTACCGAGGTCAAGTGATCAGCTAAATCTACTATCTACAGCTTTGGCAAGGCTTGTTTTGATTTACTAGGAATTCTAATAACTACATTGAGCTTTTTAACAAAAAATAAATAAATAAGTAAATCAAATACAAAAGCTGGTGTAAACTTTTATTAAATTAGTTTTTTATTTTTATAATAGAATATCAACATACATTTTCAAGTACTGATTTAGTCATTGCACTTCTGGACGTCATTAAAAGATGGCTTTGTGTCCTGTTTGGGCCATTTTTTTAAGCCAAGAAGCTAATTACTAGAATGTACAAAATAAAAGTTTAATGGCTAAAACGACACAAATGAAAAAGTAATTAGGTATTTAATGCTAAATAGCCGCCAGTAAAACCTGCATATTTTTGTATGTTGAAGCTGATAGGTTTGTCCTAGAAAGTTAATATGTTTTGATTACTTTGCAGAAACCATGGGAGAAATGGGAAGGTGATAATGTGGATAGATCTGTGTGGGGATGGACAAAGGCTATAATGCTACTGGTGGTCGGGATAGCAATGTTGGGTCTTATGGCAGAACCTCTTATACACAGTGTTCAGAATGTCTCCAACTCGGCTACCATACCTTCCTTTTTCGTATCGTTTATCTTAGTTCCACTGGCTACTAATGCTAGAGCAGCTATCTCTGCAATAGAAACTGCAAGTCAGAGGAAAGAACGAACCACTTCATTGACATTTTCTGAGGTTTGTAGTTTTTTTTGTACAGCAATATTTTTTTTGTTTTTTGGGTTTATGAATGTTTCACACATAGCAATATTTTATGAAGATCTTCTTAACCTTTTTGTGCTTTTCTTCATATATAAATATCTTAGTTGACATGCCTTTCACTTTGACCAAAACCATAGGCCAAAAAGAAAACAATTTAAATGACTCTTAAATTGATAATTTTATTATTTGTGTCAGTTTTTATGCTTATACAATGTACATTTGATGACCAGAACAGTCTGTCAGCACGTTGTTACATTTCATTGATATTTTCTTCTATAGTTTGGATGTCAACGTTTTGTGATCTTGTCAAGTTTTTGTCATCCGTACGGTTAATCATATGACTATCCACCAATTTTGTGTTTGCTTTTCATATATAACTTTGATGATCAAACATATGTCTCAGTGTCTCACCTTTTATACTCTTTTTATGTATACATATTATAGGTGGCGTAGTACGTGGTTGTGTCAAGGAGGGGTTATGGGTCAAAAAAGGTTGGGTTAATTGGGCCAACCCACAAACACTTCATAAATTTATTTTTCATATAATGAATTTGTAACGTGCTACTATGATGACAAAATCTATCCTGTTACATTAATAACTGATTTAGGAGGCTTTATGCTTTTAAATACACTTCGGATGACTAGATCCATGTCATTTTCCGACCTGTTTGACCTTGTATAAATCTTTTAGTTAACCTGTCAGACTCATTAGAGATCAAACATAGCATAAGGTGACCCGTGTATACTTTTCATGATGAGCATATCTTCCTTTCTTCCGTGCTTTATTCATTTAATCATTTTAGTATGCTTGATAATTGAGCCATATGTCCTTATGTCCAAATTCCTTATCATTGACGATTTGGAAACTTTTATTTGGTTGATGCAGATATATGATGGAGTCTTCATGAATAATGTACTAGGATTTTCTGTTCTCCTAGCAGTTGTATATTTTCGAGGATTGGTATGGCATTTCACCACTGAATTGCTGATTGTGTTCATTGTTTGTATAATCATGGGGACAGCAGCCAGCTTTAGATCAAAAATCCCTGTTTGGGCATCGCTCATAGCTTACATGCTTTATCCTTTGTCGTTGCTCTTTGTGTATGCATTTGCTGATTTTGATTAAAAAAAAAGGCGAAATTTTGTTTTTATGCCTAAAAGTTGAAACACGTATATATTGTATTAAAAAAAATTATGTACAAATCATTATTAGATCATGGAATTTAACATGAAAGGTGATGAAAGTTTTGCTTTATGTGCATTATTTCATTTTTTTTAGTGATTCGTTTGATAGTACATCTGTACTTAATTGTGGTCATCCTAAACTCCATATGTATTTTAGTTGTAGCATGCGGCATTAGATGGACCACAAATATAACATAACTGAATTGCAACTTGTTAAAGAAATCAACATGGGTGTTGTTTTCTTTCATTTTAATGGATCTAGTGTGGTCCATGTGATGACTTGTTCGCGCGTGACCATATATGATTATTTGCGACATATCAAGAAGTTGGTTGTTTTGAATTCTCGCCCACTATTGCATTGTGTTAATGGCATGGGTGATTCAAATGGAAAATGAAAAGAAATGTTACTTTCGTCATACTTCATTCAAGATTTTACGGCCTTCACCCTCTGGTAGTGGTGACACTTTGTAAGTTTCCTAGTCAGTAGAAGTAGAAGTAGAACTATAGATAATAACTGATTATGCTGTTGGTTTAAATTATGGGCAAAATCTTTAAAAATGCATCATACTTGCGACAAATATGACTTTCGTGTATTGAACAAATAATTTTCCTTATATGGGTACTAAACTTTTTTTTTTGTCTTTTTGATGTACTTTTTGACATTGTTGCCCATGAATTTTTAAAATTTTGAGGGACAAAAACGTCAAAAAGTACATCAAAAAGACCAAAAAATGAAAGTTTAGTACCCATATAAGGAAAGTTTTTTGTTCAGTACATGAAAGTCACATTTGTGGCAAGTATAATACATTAATAAATATTTTGCACTTAAATTATTGAAGATTAAAGGACATGCAGAACAAATTGTTCCAATGGAACACATTCATTTGAAAACCAGTGAACTAACCAAATTGGAAAAACAATACAAGTCAATTTTTGCTGGTATGATTTGAAAACTCAAATCAATAATTTATATGAAAACAAACAAGAGAATAATGTACGATCACATTTTTGCTATATGACAAATAAAAACATGCATGTTGACATCTTTTTCAATAAGAAAAATTTATATGTCGACGTATTTGAATGTAGTTTCTGTAGAAACCAAAATAAAACTTAAAATTATTGTATTGACACTACAACAAATTGGTCATTTGTACACACTTTTTTCTTCACACTTTATAAACTATGAACTTTATTTTCAGGATATTCACACTTATAAGTGTGTAAAAATTATTCGCACTTATAAGTGTGATAAGCATCAAACGTAAAAAAAAAAAAAACTTCACACTCTTAGTTGTGTGAAAAAAAAGTTCACACTTAAGTATGTGAAGTTATTTAAGTATAATGTCTTCACACTTTAAAGTGTGAAGAAATATAAGAATACTTCGCACTTTTAAATGTGATGGAAGTGTCATTTATTTTCACGCTATAAAATGTGAACAAATACAGTTTCATAAATTTTCTTGTAATAACTTCACCCATGTCAAAAGTGTGAGGTTTTATTTATGTATAACAAAAAAGTTACAAACAAATAAATGAATAAAAAATTCATTACTCCCCCATTTCATAAATATCTCAAGCAAAAAAATGAAACCCTAGCAGACGATCGTCGGCATCGCACCGTCGCGATCACCATCTTCATCACCGTCGCGACGTCGAGATCACCGTCGCGACGTCGAGATCACCGTCGTCACGCCGTCACCATCGCCTTCGTCACGCCGTCACCTTCACCGTCGTCACGCCGTCACCTTCACTCTAACTGTTTTCTTTGTAAACTAATCAGTTGATTCGGTTTTTGATTGAGAGATAACAAATTGAACTGAATCAGAGACACTATCAGATTCGTATATCTTGTGCTGTAACTCATCTGATCGTCACTCTCAGGTATATATATACTTACTGAACACTCATTCATTTTCGGTGTCCATTTTTCGTGAATTAGGTGTTAGTTATGGAGATTTGTGTAACTATAGTGAGATTGATGCGAATTAGGTGTTACATTATTTGAAGTTGAGTTAGTATGGTGATGTTGCACATAATATGTTTGATGAAATGTTTATTAGAATTATACGTCATTTTTGGTGATGATGATGTATAGTTAGTATAATAATTTAGGTTGTGCACGTAACGTGTTTGATGAAATGTCTATTAGAGAATTATACTTGAATAGTTTCTATTGGTACATTAGACTCTAATTGCTCGTTCAGTTTTTTTCAAATGTGTTAAATTTTGATTTAAAGTTGGTGTTTACCATAGGTTTTTTATGTAAAATTATTTACTCAAAGTAACGAGTATACATAAATTATCTACTGGTCTATGAAGATATAAGTTATTTATTATTCTTGGTTATGAGATTGTTTAGCTTGCGCATAAACAAGTAGAATGGTAGGATGTTGTTTTCGTTAGGTTAGGAACTGCTATGGACGGTTCAGCGTTGTGATTTAGGTGTTTTTTAGTGGAACATGCGCCAATGGTGCAGTAGGCTTGTTTGGAGCAATAATAAAACGTTCAGACAATGAAAATAGCACTACTGTTCTCACTAGTTCTACATGAATACTTATCTTGGCCAGATTGATGATTCTTATGCTAAAGTTTTCACTAATTTCAAGTAAGTTCTTGTCAGTGGAAAAACTGTAAATGATACTACTAACCCTCGCTTTTCCAAACTTGTGAAGCAGCATGATCAAAATCATTACTCGTTATCAGGACTACAAGAATACTGATGAAATAGTCCGCAGAACTGTGCGTGAGGTATGATACTTGATACAGCATAATTTTAGTAAATCAGATTAGGCGCACCAGTTACTTGAGAAAAAAAGTAAATTCGGGCAAAAAGATGTTGCCGACGAGTTCTAACGAGACCCTTTTGATCCTTGCACAACTTGATGACCAGCTCGTTTTGTCAACCTTTGTCATTAAGCCCCATTTTGATATGTTAAGCTACTTGATGATCGGCTCGTTTTGTCAACCTTTGTTGTTAAGAATACATCCCCCATATAGTTGACTTCTCTAGGCCATTGTGGTATACTTGACTAGATCCTAACAAGTATAACCCTGTGACAGAAGCTTGCATCAGAGCACAGGGATGTTTGCACCATTGATGAGTTAACAGAGATGGTCCAAAGGTCAGTTTACTAAATGCGTTCTTATACTTGATCACCATATTATAGTCAGTTTACTTGCAATGCACACATTGCAGCTAAATAATATTTTTATCCTGTACGCTTTGCAGGCAGCTCGAGGACCACAAGGTTCAACATTCGGATGCCACAGAGCTCTGGAAGTTGGAGAAACAGATCCAGCCCGTTCTCCATCTAGTCAGAACCAGAAAGATCAGCTTACCAGTTCACAAAATTGGTCAATGTGGAAATAGTATCTAACTACATCCTGATTTAATTAATGTTTATGATACTATGAACAGTGTTCTTCACCTATAAGCCTTGCCGTTACTGATAACATTACGGTAGATATATAGAGAACTAATGTCTATAATTATATTACGGTAGATGTATAGGGATTTGCGTGTAAGTTTATATAATGTATGCGCTGTTCTTCACATATAAGCCTTGCCGTTACTGATAACATTGTTGCGTATTAGGTGATGTTTGCCATTAAATGAGATGACCTTGTAGCAGACGTTTTTTATTTGGAGAACTGTTACATCTCACTGAGATCTCTCGCCATGCTGGTAAATATAAGGGAGTAGTTCTTACTATGACCTAGCCGACATAAAGTCTTAGTTTAGTTGCCTATAGATGGTCCGCGGTTTCAGCTTACTATGATAGATTCTTAGTATTGCTCCATCAAACGGGTTAACATGGTTCATGCTTTAAAGCTCATCTCGTTTTGTTTGTTTGTTGTGTTTTACTCTCCGTTTACTATTTCTAGCATCTTATTAACTATATCTTTTTTGCTAGTTAATTTATCTGGCCTAACTTTAACTAAGGACGGAAAATTGTTCAGCGTGCAGGTAAATCGGCAGTCCTAAACAGTTTAATTGGACATCCGGCTTTGGTAAGAACTTTATTATTTTATTTTTATTTACCTTCTAATATCTACTTTTATAAGAATAAGATAGTTTCTGAGTTTGAATTGACTATATATTAACACTGCCCGTTTGTCCATCGTAGGTGCTCTTTGGCATTCATTACAGGATAGACTTAGTAAAATATCAAGCAAGAGCCGTGATGAAATATATCTGAAGCTTAAGACGAGTACAGGTTAGCTTGGATCTTTTTCATTACCATGTAACCAGTCTAATGTGTGGCCTAGCCTGCCTTAGGAACAAGAACATATGTGAAAGTTTGAAACACTTGATGCTAATAGATCTGTTAAGCATTGTATTTTGCTCCCAAGGTATATACACTGTGATTTAGATCTTGCTACACTATTTTGTGCAAAGGTGAATTTATATTATCTTCCAAAACTTGAGTACACATAATAACCTCAAGATTTTCAACCCCTTTGACCAGTTTCCCTTTGTTAGAAACACCACCCAAATCAACCCATACAAATGGGTTGAAATTGCTAACCATTTTGTGTTGTGATCAACCCCCTCCCCCTAACCTATTTTATAATAAATGTAGCATAAGATAGTCATTCCTGTCATGCATAGTTTCTATAGTTAATGTTATATTGGACACTTTCTATTCAATTATCATGCACTTATTTAGATGATAATGTGTTAGCTAGTTATCATGGGTCATGATTTGATAGGTTTTTACGGTTGTGTAATTTGTTGATAGTTGATTGCTTGATGAATGAATGGTTAAACACTATGTGTACTGTTCAGGTAATTAACTTTAAACTTACTGATTGTAACTTCATTACACTATTGCATTTACGATTTGATAGGTTTTGTGGTCGCGTATTTGTGGAAAGTTGATTGCTTGAAGAATATTTAGAGAATGTACTGTTTAGGTTCACTTTAACTAACTGATTGTACAGTTAATAGGTGATTTGATAGGTTTTGCGGTTACAGTTGCTCATTTGTTGATAGTGGATTTCTTGATGAATGGTTAAACTCTATGTACTACTTAGGTTAATAATAACTTAGCTTTTGTAACTTTAATCGGTTATTATCTAGTTACTGTTACAATTTGTTAGGTTTATAGTTTGTGTAGGTGTTGATTGTTGATTGCGTGATGAATACTCTTAACCTGTGAAACTGATAGTAAATTTGTATATGTGAATGATATATATGATGGATACTAAACTTTGACATGTTTCCAGGGACTTTGAGTTTGATTGATGAGCAAGACTGGCACTCCATTACAAAATCAATGTGGAAGCTTTGTGTTGTTTCAGTAGATACTTACCAGAATCAATGTTGTCTCAATTACTTACATATTATGAGAAATGACTATTGCTATGATTTTATAAAATTTACCTTATGTGTACTTGAAATTGTATATCTATTTTATGTAATATCTGACTTTGTAATTTCCAGAAATTATGTGTTCAAAAGAATTTCCAGAAATATTTATTTATTTGTTAAAAACATACATCTAAATTTCTTCACTTTTAAAAGTGTGAGGAATTTCTTCAAAATCCTCACACTTTACTTGAAAGAGTGAAGAATCCTTTAAAATCCTCACACTTGAAAGTGTGAAGAATTAATATCTCACATTTAAAAGTGTGAAGAATTGTTTTAAATCCTCACACTTAAAAGTGTGAAGAATTAGAATCTCACACTTTTAAGTGTGAAGAATTGTTTCAAAGCATCACACTTTAAAGTGTGAAGTTTTTATAAATCTTCACATTTAAAAATGTGAAATTATTTGCTACACCAATATGGTTCACACACAAGCTAAGTGTGAACTTTTTAATTTCACACACTTTACAGTGACATATGCTTTAATAAGTGTGAAAAGTTGGGTATTTGTTGTAGTGTGACAATTATAATATTGAAACTTGAAAATAAAGGGTATTAAATAGACTACAAATAAGAAAGCCTTAGAAGATAAACGAGCTTAAACTAAATGGGCATAAGTCTTTATTAAACTAACATTCCTTCAAACTAACAATGCTAAATTGAGAGTTTAAAAAAAAAAAAAAAAAAAAAAAAAAAAAAAATGTTTTGAAAACCGGGTTTAAAATCGACCCGGTCGAGTTACCGGGCACCGGGTCAATCGGTTCGACCGGTTGGACCGCCGGGTCAACCCGGTTTTCAATTTATTATTTTTTTATTTTTTTGACCGGGTCAACCCGTGTTTTTGTTAAAATTTTCTGAAAAAATGAAACCCGGCCGGGTTTCGAGAACCGGGTTAACCCGGGTCACTCAAAACCCAGCGGGTCAAATCGGTTAACCCGGTTTTAGAAACCCGGGTTGTTTTGACCCGTTTTTTCGGCTGGAACCGGTCGAACCGATTAACCCGGCCGGGTCGACCCGGGTTTCCAAACCTTGAAAAAAACTAAACGAACGAGCAGATTTGGCAGACACTTTTAAAGAAGATGTGTATCCAATTAAACCCTCTCCATTTGTTTGACTTTATTTTTTTTTATTATTATTTTTTTTCATAATGTGACTTTAGAGTTAGGGGGCCTTGCCACTTTTGAATACGCGAAAACTCCACGGATAAAGATAAGATTGGGATAGGATCGCGATCGACAGCTGGGTGGTTCCACTAAATTGAAGACAAAGTCGATGAAATACTTATTATTAACATATATAGGAATGCGACGTGGAAACCATACTCGTAATGATTTTATTGAAGTCAAAATAAATAAAGATATGTCGACCCCTTGTTTCAAAATAAAGACGGTGAAAAATATATTATACTCCTTCCGTTTTTAAATAAGTGTCTACTATTAACTTTTATAGTCCTCACTTTTTAACGTTGATCTTAAATTATTTTATTTATGTTATGTATGCTTGATGCAAAATATATAAATAGATTAAGTTTTAAATTTATTTTTATCGGTATAATTTTCATCAAGTATTAGATAATACAAATAAAATAATTAAAGGTTAAAATTGAGAAAAAAGAATTTAAAAATCAACGGTGGACATTTATTTAAGAAATGAGGGAGTAATAGCTAAACACCTATTTTATTTTATTTTTATTGAAAGTCGTGGGTATATTAGTAAAACTAGCAGTAAGCTGTAAATTGTTAACTATTAGCTGCAAACTGTTTGGTAAGGTACCTGTAGCCATAACTTTAATATGTAAATGACATAAAAAGACATGTATATAAAAATAAGAAGCTATAAAAATAGATAATTTATTAATAAGCAACAAAATTGATAGTCTATAATAACATGTTTATGGTAGTTATCAACGTCACACTTAGAGCATGAGGTACGCATGAGCCATGGGTGACGCCATGGTCACCAGCCCATTATTTCTGACGGCGCACCACACCGTGGGTGGCGCCATGGCTGCTCGCGCCGTGTTGGCCAGCCTACGCGATGGGATTTTTTTTTATCTGAATGTTGGGTAACGTATATATGACCTTTTTTTATTTCATTCCATTTAATACATTAAAACATTAAAATTAAACCCTTTAAAAATCTTATAAATACCACCTTTTATTTCATACTTTACACACACTTCCAATATACTACTAATCTCTACTTCTTTTACTTTTTTTTCCATCCAAAATGAATCCCAACTCACCATGAATTAAAAACATGTTAAACGACCCGTCGAACCAAATGCGAGGCTCGTCTTTGAATCCCGCCAACAATTCGGGCTCGTCTTCAAATCCATACCCTCAATCGGTTATGACTTTAGACTTTAGACACTTGAGCGTTTGGTAGTTTTTGAAAGACAAGCACAAGTGGAAAAATCCCGACTCGACTTTGGCAAGACATAATCGTCTGCGGGTTACGAACGTGGAGCCCGAGCATTTTGGAGCCGACGCGTTGCCACAGCCAGACGGCATGTACCGGGTTTCTAAGAGTTAACGTTCGTCAAACTTGACCGCTAGTTCCGATTTAACCCGGCAATGTTTCAAGAAATGTTGCAATAACAATACGAGTTAGACCGCAAGGCAAAGATGATGTTCTCGAACGAGAGTCACTCGCGAGAGTTACTTTATATGAATCTCAAAAGATTGTCGAGGAGATGCGAGTGCTACAAATGGATACAAGCAAGATGGATCCGATCAACGCGTCGGTCGTGAAAGCCCAACAAGCTCAAATCCGGGCAAAGAATCCTACCAACGAGTAATAGGCTTTTATTTCTATGTTTTTGTACTAGGTTTTTATTTTTATGCAACTTTTTTTTTTAATGTAATGTGTGTTTTTTTTAATGTAAGTGTGCTTTTTTTTAATTAATGAAGTTTATTTTAGTTAATATTGTGTATGTTTTATTTTATGTTAAAAAAAAGGACGACGGCACCACATTTTCTGATGCCAAAGGGTTTACAGCCAGAATGTGGTGCCATAAAGATTTTTGCTGACGTGACAGGACTTTTTCTCCATAGCACCACCTCGACGGCACTAGGGTATCCAATCCTCTTAAAGGTCCTTGAAATCTAACATCCTTTGGTACAAGCAGACACGTAAAGCGAATTACAATATTTTTAAATTGCTGAAAATGATTAAAGCTCAATTGTATTTTTACGAGACAAATACGGAGTATTACTTTTGTAAAACATTACTCATGAACATCTTATCAGATTTCTTTTAAAAATTATACAGTACACAAAAGGATCATATAAAACATTGACCACCTAATAGTTAGAGCCCGGGGAGTGGTAACGCCTCTCCGGCGTTATGGTCTAGGTGGCATCAAAAAAACGCAGCAACGGCGTTATGGTCATTTTCGAGGCCTTGGCGTTAGGTATGCGTTGCTCTCCAAGTTATTGCAATAACTTGCGTTGTAACGTGAAAGACGAGTAGGACTAGTTTGCACAACATACCCCTCAAGTTATGCAACGGCTAGTTTGCAACAGTTTCAAATATATATCCTAACCTATATAATAGCCTGTTTCTAATTGATGACATGGCAACTAACAAATTAGGTGGCGGAGAGAGAAAAGCCACGTTGGCATACACCTTGGCACAAAACCTTTGACCAATTCACCCGGCATTCAATAACTGTTATCACTTACCTAAAAAAACTCCATAACAACTTTTACTGATTCTCGCTCTTACTAAACCGTTTCACATTCATAATAATGATCATCCGAAAAAAAATTCCCCCACCCCTACTCTCAAACACAGATCTGGAACAAAACAATATCAAGTAAAAACTTCAAATCATTCCACTAAATTAAATCTTGAATCATAAAATCATCGGAAGATAAAATCAAATCATGCAATACCGTGTTTCCGTCGACCTGACGGATAACAATAACCGTCCGGCTATCTTGACTACTAATTTAGGTTTGTGGTATTGTTTTCGTTTTGATTATTAATTCCTAAAAAAAATAATGTTTCGTTATTTTTCCGTTTTCCGTTTAATCAATTCACGGCATCAAATTTCCGGCCACGTTTGTGATGATAACCATATCGCATTAAAAAGATGTGTATTACATTCAACTATTAATTTTTCATCGTATTAGCATATAAAATGCTTGAATCATTGACTAAGATTCAAATGGTTTGAGATAATTGTTTTTGTTTTGCTTATTAATTCAAATTATGCAATACTTGAATTCCGTCGACATCACGGATACCAAGAACTGACCGGCTATCTTGAATACTAATTTAGGTTTGCGAATACGTTTTTATTTTGATATGAAAGGCATCTATTTTTTGACCCGTTCAAGGAATTTAATATTCTTTCACTGAAAATGTATTTGTTCTTCTTTGTTTATGAAAGAGATAAAGTTATCTTTGTTTTTGTTGGTGTATTGGATGCGTTCTAAATTTTGTTATGTTGCAGGAAACTATCGACATTGAGCTAGACAAGAATAACACTGTTATAAACCTCGTGATTGAAATAGGGAAATTGGTATTTTATTTCTCAATTGTAATTGTTTTTATGGATCATATATTAGACCGCTTGGAGTATTTTGTCACAAGATTTACAAGGTATGTTATTGGATTGAGTGATTAAGTGTGTTGTTATTCTCCCAGCTTCAATTAGGAGCGGATACCATTTACAAGTTGTAATGCGTGTTTCTCACATGGGTCATTAGCCACATATTCTTATCAGGTTTGCCATAAACCAATCACCATGCTTTCCCGATATTTATGCAGTGTTTGAGTACTAATAATGTGCTTTCCCGATTAAATGTTGACATTGCGATTTTTGGAGCAGGATTCCAAGCTTTTGCAACTCCACATATGGACAATTGATCATTGAAGCTACAAAACAGGTAACTAACATACATGGTGATGTTTAGACAAAAAAATGGCCTTATCTGAGTATATATAGATGATAATTTATAATTTTTATTCTATTTACGATGCAGGTGTGGTTGGGCATGTGGATATAGCCGATGAAATGCATGTAGACTTGTTTCGGCATGCTTCTTTTTGTGTTTGTGGTAAATCGTGGCTTATTTGAATTATGTGGTGTTGCTTTTAGGTTCTTGAAACCCTTGCGAAGATACAAGAACTACATGATGTTGTAAGGGAAGTAGAAAGGAAGCTTCTAAAGTTGCAACATGTATGGTTATATTTTTTTGGGGTTTGTAGTGAAACGTAGCTTATTTGTATTATGTGGTATTGCTTCTAGGTACTCGAAACCCTTGCGAAGATACAAGAACGACTTGATGCAGTAAGAGAAGTAGAAAGGAGGCTACTTTAATTGTAACAAGTACAATTTTATATATTTAGTTTGCTAACCACTGGGCAACCACTTGCATTTTTGAGGATCTATAAGGCTTTTACCACAACGTAAAAAAGAAAATATGTACTAACTGCATGAACAATAAAATATGTCTTATTTTTTAGCAAAGGTAAAATAAGATGGCATTAACAATCCCTTTAACTATGAAATATGTTACAACTACATGATTTGAAAATATAATGTAAAGTTAAAAAAGAAATGGGTGGAATGGGTCGAAATACACCCAAATGTATTTCCAATGGGCAAGCTCATTTTATTTGCACAGCATGTATTCAATAGAAAATTCATTAAGTATTGATATTTTATTTGCAGAACAGGTTACCAATCATCTGTGTAATATGTCTGGATAATTTGACTCTGTATGTGGCACCTTTTCAAAAATTGCGATTATGGCAACAAAAGGCATATGGGTAAGATTCTTTTTGAATTTCAGGAATAAGAATTAGATGCTTCTTCTTTCTTTTGTCTTTTATTACTCTTGCGCAGTACTCATAATAGGCGGACAACTGAGTGTATAAAATGACACCTTAAGTGGAACAAATAATAATACGAATTGGATATCCTTGATGTCAGTTTATGAAGCCATGCTACCAAATAGCTAAGAACATTCATGTCCACTTTTATTATTTTATGCTTGCTAGAATGTGTTTAGCTTCCATGTATGTCTGCTAACAAAAAGTTAAGGGCCACACTATTTTTTTATTGTTGAACTATGTTGGAATGTTATACGGCGAAAGGGGGGTCTAATCTGAGATCGAGACATTCTAAACTAGCTAGAAGATGAAATTATTTATCAAACGTATTTTTCCAGCAATAAAGAACTTATCTAAGACAAATGTAAATGTCATCATCCAATGGATAAGTAGCTTTAACCAACTTAACTGTTTCAAGATATTCACAATAAAAAAATCAAATCCAAAAGTAGCTTTTCATTCTTAAATATAAATGTGTATTATTGGTGGAAAATGGAATATTATATGCAGAATTTTATGAATATACTGAACAAAGAAGTTTTTTGTGTCACAAAGAGGTCCCATCATCTTAGCTCAGGTAAGTAAAGATCTAACTCCTGAATATTTTTCTCGGATTTAGCTTCATTTCATATTGTTAAAAAGATGGTTTTAACAGACATATATACTTTGACTTTATGGTCAAACAGATTATATTTTGTTCTTAACATTTACGCTAATTAAGTATCAGTCGAAACATAATACTATCCGAAATTGTGGAGGGGACTTGATAATATTCGATGGCATCTTTCTTTCCAACTGATTTTATTCATCAAGTGTTGATTTTGAGAATATTTTGGTCTTAAAGGTGTAATAATGTAATTTTGCTAGCAGTCCATTTGACCTTAGAAGTCAAGATATTTTGTTGAGCAGTAGAGGGTTTAAACCGGTATTTTTCTTAATTAATTGTGATAATAATAGATTTTGTTAAGTAAGGCACTATATATTGAAATTTATTTTCGAAATTTGACAAAGCAAAACAATTGGCTGTTTAAAAAATGAAACTTTGGTGGTAATTAAGATGCTTGCATTAGTTCTCCTTATAGAAAATGTTATAGTATCACCAATCTCGACTTATTTCAGGTTGAAAACGGATATGGATTTATGTAGCTGCATATCGCGAGGGTCGCAAAACATATACTAAATGAGCATCCGCTAAAATTGGTGGTAAAATTTTTGAATATAAACACCAAGCACCCATATATCAATTTATATGTTATAATTTAGGTAAATGAGTCGAAACGCGTTGAAACAGCCATTAAGTGACAATCTTGAATATAACAGGTTCAAGCTATACAAATGGAGTATAGCTTCAAGATCCGGCTCGAGCCTATTCAAAATGTGTGGATAACATGGTTGTGGGACTAAACACTGATCTCCCACAGATCATGTGCAAGAAAGATGATGGACCTGATTCCATTGTAAGTATTCATCCTTAATGTGTAATTGTCGATTTGTCATGTACTAAAATATATACTTCTTAAAAGGAATATGGATAACATGTGGCTATATTAAACTACTTTTATATGGCGGGGAAAAAAAGATTAGATTATGCACGTTTAAGTTCAAGAACCAAATGAAGCAGTAGGGTTAGAAAATGTATATTCTCTATATTTGATTGATGTCTCAATCCAAGGGGTGTTTGTACACACATATTGAAAATGAGTCATCTTCTAACAAGATTGGCTAACTGACTTCGGGAAAAGTCTTATCTACTTTAGACCAACTCTTTGAAGAGTTGGTATACATTTTTTAAGGCTTATTATTTTAATGTGAACCTGATATATAGTTATGTGTATGACTACCTTAATACCATGCCTTTCCTTGATTGAACATCATTTTATTTAGCGTGGTGATGTCGAAACGTACCCTAAAAACTTACTGAGAAAAGTCGGAGGGCAATACGCATTTAAGATTAAATTCGGTGGTTACAACAAAAAAACAATTGGAAATTATATACCGATTCAAAACTTACAAATGATTCCATTGTCATAAATGAGTTGGCCAAAAAAATAAAGTCGATTAGGTTACTGCTATCCTTTCTGAAATATTTAAGTAGTTTCCCATTGATGTCGTTTTTTCATTTGCTACAATACTAATTTATAGGAACCACTCACAAATCATGAAAAAAAAGAGGGGGAAATCACATTATCTTACTGGTAGTGTGTCTATGAAGATACTTTACATGGACCAATAAGTAATTTTTCAATTGTTATCTATACGAATTTTTATATGAATTTTTAACACCAGAAATATATGTACTTACTATTTCCATTTACTTTTATTTAGGATGGTGAATAAACTTACTCCACCCATTGTTGAAAAGGATATTGCATCAAGCCCACTAGAGAAGCGAGAGAATGCAACTGAATGTGTATTTGATAGTCCATATGGATCAAGCATAAGAAGATGATAGATAGATCATGATTTTTGTTGTACTTAAAAGAAGTTTTACGCAAACTTAGATAATGTGGATGTTTGTGCTTTTTGCTGTACTTTTGTTGATATTTATGATCTTTATTGTATAAATGAATAAGCATAAGTATATGTTACATTTAAAAAACTCTTCCGTTGATGTGCTTTTTTATTAAACGACATGTCATAAAATTAAACTTATTTTTTATGTCTGTAAATAAAATATCGAAACTAGCCCGCCCATCGGGCGGGTCGTTAATCTAGTGTGTGTGTGTGTGTGTATATATATATATATATATATATATATATATATATATATATATATATATATATATATATATATATATGATGTTACCGTTGGTATGCAACGGCTAATTTTTTTCAAAAAAAATAAAAAATTAAATAAAAAAATCAACCTTTATAAATCAACAACAACTAGAACATAAAAAATAATAATAATAAAAATAAAATAAAAAAAAAAGAAAAAAAAAAGAAAAAAAAAAACTCATATACTCATATTCGCACAAAAACAAAACCATGTCGGGACGTGACGATCCAAGATTTTTAAACTTAATGGGTTTTGTAAATGCTTACACTAACCCGAACTTAGGGTCTTCTTCAAATCCTAACCCGAACTACAATAACCCACTTACTAATTTGACACTCGAACAACAACAACAATTGATGTTTACATGGCCACAAAATCAAGCCGAGCAACAAACACTGCCAACACCACAAACCCAATCCTCACAAGCGGTGTCTATGGAACCCGAAGCAACGTCTCCACGAAAATCCAAACGTAGAACTAAACGTATGGCAAAAAAAGGCAAACAACGAGACAATAAGGTGTATGATGAAAAAACTCCTGACGTGAGCGAGACTACGTTACTTTTGACGCCGGAAGAGGAAGTTTTACTTGTCGTGTGTTGGGTGGCCATTTCCGAGGATAAGAATGTTGGAGCTTCTCAAAAGGGCGTCACTTTTTGGTATCAGGTTATGAACGAGTTCAATCGGAAAAAATTTCAAGTTCGTAACAAAGATATGCTAACAAGCAAGTGGCATACGTTGAATGCAAATTGCCAAAAGTTTCTAGCAGTTTACAAACGTGCTAAACGTTTGACAAAAAGTGGTGAAAGTGAATTGGATGATATGAGGCATGCTAGACAAATGTATCGGGACGAGCATAAAGGTGTTGCGTTTGCTCAAGAGAAAGCGTGGTTAATTTTGAAGAAGTGTCCAAAATGTGACGCGCCGACACTGATTGACTTAACCGGAGACGTCCCCGGTCAAAGCAACCAAGAGCTATTCGATGATGATGTACGGCCACGTCCTGCCGGGAAACCAAAAAATTCCAAAAAAACAAAAGTCCGATACAGTGACTAGCACCGGGGGAAGTGCATCAAGCAATTTGGAATCTATGACAAACGAGCTTCAACTTAGATGGGAAGCGACCCAAATGGCGTACGACGTGGCTAGAGTGAAAGACGAGACGGCTACGCGTTTGAAAGAATTTAAATTTCTCGGTATGAAAACGAATGAGATGGATCTGGGCGCTGCATATTGAATCGAAATGGAAAAAC
This sequence comes from Artemisia argyi, assembly GCA_030686995.1. Taxonomy (NCBI): domain Eukaryota; kingdom Viridiplantae; phylum Streptophyta; class Magnoliopsida; order Asterales; family Asteraceae; genus Artemisia; species Artemisia argyi. The sequence continues at coordinate 35,339,329 of CM060677.1, read as the reverse complement.
AGATAATCAAAGAAAAATATAATTTGCAAGATTCGCCAACCGACTAGTTTAATTTATCTACTTATCGTATTTTATTTCGTATGTTTCATTTCGTAATTTCTTTTATGTCGTTTTTTTTTAATTGTAATGTTTTTATTTCGTGTTGTAATGTTTAGTTTTATTAATGAAATATTTGAATGTTTAATAAATGAATTTGTTGAGGGTAGAATTTGTAAATTTGTAAAAAGTGGTGTTATTGGGTGTTATGATTTCTTGGTGTTTTTTGGTTTTATGTTATTTGATGTTGAGATTATGTGGCGCTAAATTATATAATAATTCAAGTTATGATTCCTCATGCTCTTAGAGGGTATAAGCCTAAATGTAGAAACAAAAAGCTTCAATTTATCTTGAACACTTTTTTGTTGAGCTGTTTGATTTGGAGATTTTTTTTAAATATACAAGCTTTGATTCTGTGTATCCAACAAAGTTTTTTATTTTTGTAAAAGCTTTTTTTTATTACGGCTCAAAAAATCTTAAAAAAAGCTCCGTACAAAACAGGCCCTATAGTCTTAAAATATAAAATGATAACTTGATAAGTTATGCAGGAAAACACATTATTCCATTTCTTTTTTACGAATAATATAAATTTAGAGTGTTTTGTTTTGTTGATGGATTTAGATTAATTTGAATTAAAATTTATTACGTAAATTAGGATATGAATCAGGTATAGTCGTATAAGGATATGAATTTAATTGAAAATAACATACGAGTAATATTTTAATATTAAAATACAAATAGAAAATAAAATACAAATAATAATGAGAGTATATGTGGTAAAAAATGAGAGAAACAAGTTTCAAAAAGAAAAAAATAGGTAGAGTGCGTTTAGTTGGAGAAAAAAAAATTCTATCTCTAGTTTTGTAAAAATTTAGAATGGAAATTTATCTTCATAAAACACCTGAAAATATAAAAAAACGCGTTTAGTTGGTATTTGTATTTTCTATTTTCAAAAAGGGGAGAGATGGTTGTAGATTACAAAGAAAAATATTTAAAATTTATTTTCCAATTTTTCTTGTTAAGTTAAGAAATAAATGATTTTATATTTTGCAAAATATTTTATTGAAAAACACTGATTTAAACACAAACTTTATTTTCTTTATTTTCTAAAAAATATTTTTTAAGAAACAATGTGTTTTCTCCAACTAAACGCGCCCTTTAAAGTTTCGTTAAAACCCGTGGTACCCATCCGGATTTTTCAAACGCATATAAGGTGTTATGTCTTTTTATAAGTCTTAACCTATCAACCAACTGACCAAGTGCTAACAAAACTTAAATAACAAACGGGCCCTAGTTATTTATTGAAGTGTAGTTTACATCACATTTGGACTCTCGATAAATCTATTCTAGAAATCTTTCTATATATGTTTCCTGAAGTAGTTAAAAAACATGGAATCTTATTTATTATGACATTAATTGATCAAGTGAATCATACATTATATATATATTCTAAAAGGCATTAGGATGAATAGTAAAACAGTGTGCTACAGTGCACAACAGTGCAAAACAGTGCACAGCATTTTTTTTTTTTTTTTCTGCACTGGTTTAAGTATAAAAGAGATGCACCACCCTCTAATTAAACAAAAGTCCAACCACGAGCCCACATACTGCAAAAAAAAAAAGTTAACACAGGCCCAACAAAAACGAAAAAAAAAGAGGCCCAAAACAAACTTCTTTTAAAAAACAGATTATGTCAAATAAATAAATAAATAAATTTAAAAAATATGTGCCTATATATGCATATTTATCTACTAATGTACATTGAAAAAAAAAACATATATAAATAAATGAATTTACAATAACAAAAAATCCATTTAAAAAAATTTATAGATGTACATATACATAATCGACATAAAACAAAACTCAAAAACGACAACACAAACAAAAAAATCTCAAAATAAATCATTCCCCGCAGCATCGCGCGGGCTATCCTGCTTGTTTATTACTACTAGTGTTTAAATCAAGTAACTTTTTTTTTTTTTTTTTTTTTTTTTTTTTTAACTAAAGTCAAGTAACTACTATTAGTATTTTTCACACAATGTTTATTTGTAAAGAAGTAACTAACGTATCCAGTGTATTTAGGGGGTTGGCAATGGGTGCGGGAAGGCACGGCACGGGGCTTCCCCTGCGGGAACACCGCCGCCGATGGCCTCTTACCGCACGGTGAAGGAGAAATGCGGGGAAGTTTACCGCACGAGATGGGAGAAAAAAAGGAACGTTGGAGATTGAATTTTTTGACCGTTGGGGAGCAAAAGGATAGTTTTTTTTTTTTTTTTTTTTTTTTTTTTTTTTTTTTTTTTTTTTTTTAGATCAAAAGTGAATTTTACCATCAACAAAAAAAACCAACTGCACATCAAAAAAAATTTAATGAGCAAAAAAAAAACTTCACCGCATCCCCAAAAAATTCTACCGATTAAAAAAAATTATATGGAGCATAAAAGAATTGGTTCGACTTTATTGTTAGATGAGCCGTTCGAGTGGTCTAACGATAGTAGACTCAATGTTTTTGCTACCGCGATTGACGAAGATAAAGAAGATACGGCTGGGTCGACACGAAAATCAGTAAAACGCAATCGGGTCAATGCTGCACAAAGATTGCATCGTGATTTTTTTTGTGAAGATCCGAAATTCGACGATCAATTTTTTGAAGATAGGTATCGTATGCCTAAAAGTTTATTTTTAAAAATCACGCAATCTATTGAGGCTAGATTCGAGTATTTTTAGGAAGGTTATGATGCAAGAATGAAAAAAAGTTTCACAGCCATACAAAAATGTTCGTCTGCCATTAAACAACTCACAACCGGTGCACTACCGGATGAGTTTGACGAATATTTAGAAATGGCACAAAGAACTTCACGTGAATGCCTTCAATTTTTTTGTGAGGCTATTATTCAGTTATATGCTCGAGATTTCCTACGTAGGCCAACAAGTCATGATGTTGCATGTTTGTACGAAGCACACGAAGCTCGACATCACATTCCGGGTATGATCGGTAGCCTAGATTGCACACATTTCGTTTGGAGGAATTGTCCAATCGAATTGAGGGGTAAATATAAAAGGGGTGATCATCAATACCACACGATTATGATGGAGGCAGTGGCGTCTCAAGATTTGTGGATATGGCACGCGTTCTTTGGACCGCCGGGTTCAAACAACGATGTGAATGTTGTGATGCAATCTCCGCTATTCCTCACCGAGCGTAATGGTACGGCACCTAAGTGCCCATTTGTTGTGAATGGCCATACGTACAAGCGTGGCTACTATCTTTGTGATGGCATATATCTGGCATGGTGTACTTTTGTTAAAGCTTTCAAATATCCAACCGACCCGAAAGAGAAAAAGTTCAAGAAAGTACAAGAGTCGGCTCGAAAGGATGTTGAACGGGCATTTGGTGTTCTCAAGGGTAAATGGGGTATACTGAATTGATCCTTACGGCAACACACAATAGAAAGAATTAGTAAACTAGTTTATACGTGTGTCATATTGCATAACATGATTATACATGACACCGGTACCGCAATCCTGCCAGTTCATATTCGGGATCCTCCGATCCAACCGGTGTTTGAGGAAGCAACCTTAGTCGAGATATGAGATGAGGATACAAATTTTCGTGTCCGATTTGATCTTATGGAGCATATTCACGCTCAACAATTACCATACCTCGAGGTGAACGATGAAGATTAGTTTTTTAGTATTATGTAATGGTATTTTATGTTTTTTAATAATATTTTGTATTGTTTATTTAATTTTAATGAAATTTTAGTTTTTTTAATAAATTTTAATAGAATTTAAAAATGAAAAAAGAAAAAAAAAAGTGAGTGAAGGGTGAGGGGTGTGATGCCAACAAAAAATGGGTGAGAGAAGGAAAAAGTGAGAGAATGATGTGGAATAAGAGGATTGGTTGTAAGTGAGTGCAGGGATTTGGGGTGAGGGGTGTGTTGCCAACCCCCTTAGTTTACGTATGAGGCTAATCGCATGTTCGATTTTTCTTGGGTAGCAAGAATCTCGAGATAAGAGGGTTTATCTTAAGTGGAAGTAACGTTCACATACAACTAGGGTTTAGTGTGTGTGAATATGGAAACGATGAACTTGGTTTTCTCATTAAATGGGTGTATATTTATGGAAATTATGAATTACTATTTTCAGTTTGTCATTGATGTTGTTGTCGTGGGAATTAAGTGCACGTCACAACCAAAAGTTTTCATGACACAGATTGGCTGCAGCACAGGTATAAATTTATTTTTTACACCAAGAATTTACATTATCAAACATTAGTATAGGGTGACTCCTCCCAAACCAACCAGTCAACCGGGTGCAGTTGATAGGCCCACCTGGGAGAAAAAGTCAAGTGTCTAAAATCCGTGGAAGTACATGGAAATCCCCGAGTCGTTAAGTCCCAACGAGATTGAAATTGTATTTGTAAACGTTTTTGGGAATGAATGGTACTGAGGACAGTAACCAAAGATGAAGTGGGTTGGATTTACACTACTGATTTTATTTGGATAACAGTATATAACAAGTACAGTGAACAGATATGTATACAAGTAAGCAATTTGCAAATCAGAAATGCTTACAAACAGAGAAAAAGATGAGTTTTAAACAATTTAAAACTACAGGGGGTGCAAATGAAAATTTTACAAACTTTATTATAAAAGAAAATGAAATTAAAAAGAAAATTATTTTTTTGATTATTTTATTATTTAATATTAATTATTTAATTAAAAACTATTTAATATATAATTAAAACTAATTAACTTAAAAAGCTTTATAATACAAATTTAAACTCAAAAATTGCAAAATTAATTTCTAAAATTCTAAAATGACTTAAAATTAATTTAAAAACTAAAAAAATATATTTTTTTGTCTTTTTGTGTATTTAATATTAATTAATTACTAATTTTATTAATTAAATTAATTTAAATTAGTAAAATAACTTAGATAATTAGGAAATTTTTTATAAAACTAACTAACCATCACAGGAATCCTAACAAATTATAAAAAGTTGGTTTTATGTATTTTTAAACTATTTTACTAATTATTAAACTAAATATTAATTAATTACTAATTAAACTAATTAAATTCTAAAAAATTGAAAATGAACAGTGAAAATTATGAGAAAATTTATAAAATTATTTTAAAACATATAAAAGCTAGGAAAAATATAAAAACTGTGTATTACTTGATAAAAACCAATTATGCTATTTAATACTTAAATATTAATTAATAAAACTAATATTAAATCTAATAAATAATAAATGACAATATAAAATTCTGGAAACATTACTAAAAATACTTTAATATAAAAGGAAATTAAGAAAAATATAAAAATGCAAATTACTTAATAAAAAGTTAAAAAGGAAATTAAAAAGATAATTAATATTAAATAGAAACTATCACTTAATTTTAAATTGGATTTTTTTGGTTTTTCTTTTAGAAGTCTATTTAAATACTAAAAATAAGAAACTTTTGTGAAGTCAACTTTTTCCTAGCTTAAAAATAAGCCAAATGGACACCAAAGTGCTTATCAGTTTGACTTTTGAAGTAAATGAACCTCTGTGGGGTTCACAGGGGTGGAAAATGGTCCAAGTAAGTTATTTGGACTGATATAAGTTGAAAACAACAAAAGTGAACCAAAGAATAAGCCAATAAGCTAGAATAAGCTCATGGAATCCTTGATTTCATACAGAAAATGGGACAAGTTACAAGGGGGTTCTAGGTGGGTCCCATGGGTCTTAAGCTTCAACAAAAGCTTGAAATGGGTAGAGGGGCAGCAGGGGAGTCCAAAGAACCAAGGAGGAGGGTGTGGGGCCGACTGTGGAGGAAACAACCCTCCCTGTAGTTGTGTTTGAGGGTTTGTGGGGTCCATACAAAAAATTGCCAAAATAAACTAATTGTGGGATTGCACAGTTGAGATGGGGGGCTTCAATTCCTGAAAGGCACAAGTCCTAACTCCTAACACAAAAATCTAAACAATTCCTTGAACTTTTGGTTTTTCTTCACAAGGCACAATTTTGACTTTTTGATTTGTAATCTCACTTTGACTTTGATGAATTTTAAAGGATCCTAGATAACTTAATATGTGATAATAAGCTAGAATGAAGCTAGAACAAGTTAGATTAACAGTTTCTAAACCTAAAATAAAGATTTGGCCATTAAAAATTCTAACAGATTTGAAATGGTAGGGTTTTTAGGTCAAATTTGACTTTTCTTAGATAACCTCCAAATTTTATGATTAATTTGAACTTCCTAATACATAGGTGTGCTATCCTAACCAATTTTAACTACTAAAATTCACAGAAACATAGAGAACTAAGTTAATCCAAACACTACTTTATTATGACTGATTTTTAAATTTTCAAAGCTAATGATGGATTTAGCCTATTCTATTTGTGTAGAACTATTATTTATGCTATATTAAGCCTATTTAAACTAAAATGCACTGAGATTAAGTCCAAAGAAAGCCTAGGCTATACTACACTAAATGTGACAGTGAGATATAGAACATAAGCAACAAAGAGTTTAAGTTAACAAGCTTGCACTCTTAAGCTAAACAATAACTTAGATGAACAAAACAAACCAAGAAACACAGAGATTACTACTAATAGGCATTCATACAGTAAATAGCAAAAAAAATGGAAATAAGAGCTCACAATTTTTGCATTCCAACTGAATTACCAAGAACAAGGACCAAAACCACTTCCTATAGGCTTCCATAAGCTACTAAAACCCAAGCCATACAAAATCAGTCCTTCTTCTTGCTTCTTTCTTCTTAACATGTGATTTTTTATTTTCTTTCTATTTTTATTATTTATTTGGAATTTTTGCTTTTTGATTCTAGACTGATTTTAATGGTTTCTAAAAGCTTTTAGAAGCTTAATGGGAGCTTATATGATCCTAAAAGGTCCAGAACAACACTAATAACAACATTCAATCAACATGAGATTTTTGAAGTTTTAAAAAATGCATAAAGTGAGATTAACAATGAAACTTGAAATTGATTATGAAAATAGTTAAGATTACACTTGAGGACAATGATTACAATCTTTAAAAGCTGAAAGTTACACTAGAATTTTAGAAACTAATCTATTCGACACTAAACTAACCTAAATTAACTACTACTGCTCCCTTCTGCATCTTCTTTCTTTTATAACATCCAATTGTCTCTTGTGGGTCCCACAGAAGCTTTCCCACCACCATTGGATCCATGAAACACATCATTGCCGTTTGTTGGTTTTGGCGGGAAAATTGGTTAAATACTAATTGGGACTGTAGCATGTTGGATGGGCGTTTCGGTGCATTTATTGGTCTTGGGAGGTGTAATATGGAAGGGATAAGGGTGTAGGGTGAGCTGGGCAAGTGGTGGTGGTTTTGCAGGTGGTATTGGAGAAGAGAGTGGTATTGAAGGGGAGCAGGATGGTGGTATTTGGTTGGGTTTGACCGGGGTCAAACCAAAGAATGGGCTTTTGTGAGTTGGGCCAGGTATGGATCAGGATGGGTTATTTGTTTGGTTTAGTATTACTTTAGGTCCATTTGGTTTAATAGATATTACAAGGACCACTTTTGCAATTTAGCAAAGTTGAGGGACTGAAATAGTGATTCCCCAAAAGTGCTCACAAGGACTAAACCTGCCAAGTAAAAATAACTCAAGGACCATAAATATCAATTTTCCGTTTTTAAACCTCCAGGGACTAAAATTGTCACTTTTCAAAATGGAGGGACCTAACTTGTCATTTCATGAAAACTTTCAACCAAGGACCAATAGTGATAAATTTTGATTTCCCAAGGACTTGAAATGTAAATTTTCCATTTAAAAATGCCCAGGGACTAAAACTGCCAAAAGTGAAACTTAGGGGGTAAAAGTTGCCATTTTTAGAAAACTTTCATCCGGGGCTAATAATGAACAAGTTTGATTTCCCAAGGACTCAAGTTGACTTTTCTTTTATTTTAAACCTTTAGGGACTAGATTTGTCAATTTGTGAAACTTCAGGGACTAAAAATGACAATTTTGTGAACTTTGCATGTTTTTCACTAGTTTCCAATCTTTTTGTACCTGAATCACATAAAAGCACATTCCATTGATATTTGTAGCATTTATATGGTCATTTGTGTGCTTTTGGTCGTTTTTGTGGGTTTAAACAACGTAAAATATATGTGTATTTAGACACATATCAAATCCCCCACACTAAACTATTGCTAGTCCCTAGCAATCTTTATGAAAATTTAATGGATTTGAAGTCTCTTTACCAAAAGATATTACTTCTGGAGTAGCCAAATGTTTCAGTTCAAGTAAGAACTATGGTACACTGATAACCATGTGATTTTGAGCAAACCACAAGCTGTCAACGGATTTGATTTGTCTTTACCAAAATCCGTTTGCTTCTGGACTAGCCAACTCTTCACGATTAAGGATATGGTGAGTTGATTCCCATACAATTTTTGGCAAATTGTCAGCCATTAACGGTTTTGAGTTATCTTTACCGGGAGCCGTTTGCTCTCGGATTAGCGAGTCCTTATGTGAATTAGACATGGTGGACTGATTACCATTTGTTGTGTTTAGTGCGACGCACTTCCACTATTTTTTTTTTTTTGCTAAAACGGGGGTATTATGGCACTTATAAGGTAAAAATATGAACAAATTCACCAGAATTCCCCCCCTCCCCCCACACACTAGAACTGAATATTGCCCTCAATATTCAAAGTACCGGCCATTATGCCGATATTTGAAAACTTTGTTTTGAAAATTTGAAACTTGGGCAAGTGTGCGAATAGCATTTTTTTTTTTTTTTTGTGAAACAACATCATGGGTAACTGATGAGGCAAAAAATGATCCGTTTTTAGGGGGTCATTTAAGCCCAAAATTGAATTTATTTGATCAAATATTGCCCTAAATCGTTCCTTTTGTGATTTTAGGTACTTTTGGAGTGAATTCTGGAAAAGGAAGCATTTTGAACGTTTTTTGGAGCATAAAAGTGAGGAAAACGGCAAAGTCTTAATTGTTTGTTACAGTTGCGTGGATGACGGGTTATATTCCTTAATACCAGTCGTGGGGTGGCGTACTTACTTCCCCAACTCTATAAGCTCCTACTTCACTCCTATGTCGAGCCTGCAAGAAGTACCTAACATGGGATCACTAGAATTCGCTCATGCATTAAATACAACCATAAAAACCTAGTACGCATTGGTTCATGTTTCTTAAGACGTTCAAGCATGTTACACAATGGAAGTCTGCCAGTTTTCTTAAGCCTAACATTGAAATCATTCATCCATTACAACTATAAACAAGCAATCAACCTATAATCAACATCTAGGTTTCATTACATCTAAGCAAACACACAAGAGATCTAGCCTAGCATGTTAAAATCAAGACAAGCGTAAGATATATTCAAACAACACATAGACATATTGAAAGGATACTTATCTCAATTGAACATGAAGGGTTTGAAGGGGTGAAAACCCTTGAAAATACTATAAAAGTCGTGTTAGGGTTTATTAAGTTCGACCCTAAAATTCTCCTCTCTTAGAATAAAAATTACAAAAACTATATATAGATTTCCTAAGGTGACGGCGTCATGAGCCACTAAAACCCAAGCCATCTAAAATCAGTCCTTCTTCTTGCTTCTTTCTTCTTAACCTGTGTTTTTTATTTTCTTTCTATTTTTCTTTTCTTTTTTTGAATTTTTGCTTTTTGATTCTAGACTAATTTTAATGGTTTCTAAAAGCTTTTAGAAGCTTAATGGGAGCTTATATGATCCTAAAAGGTCCAGAACAATCCAGAACAACACTAATAACAACATTCAATCAACATGAGATTTTTGAAATTTTAAAAAATGCATAAACTGAGATTAACAATGAAACTTGAAATTGATTATGAAAATAGTTAAGATTACACTTGAGGACAATGATTACAATTTTTAAAAGCTAAAAGTTACACTAGAATTTTAGAAACTAATCTATTCGACACTAAACTAACCTAAATTAACTACTACTGCTCCCTTCTGCATCTTCTTTCTTTTATAGCATCCAATTATCTCTTGTGGGTCCCACAAAAGCTTTCCCACCACCATTGGATCCATGAAACTCATCCTGTCCGTTTGTTGGTTTTGGCAGGAAAATTAGTTAAATACCAATTGGGACTGTAGCGTGTTGGATGGGGGTTTTGGTGCATTTATTAGTCTTGGGAGGTGTAATATGGAAGGGATAAGGGTGTAGGGTGAGCAGGGCAAGTGGTGGTGGTTTTGCAGGTGGTATTGGAGAGGAGAGTGGTATTGAAGGGGAGCAGGATGGTGGTATTTGGTTGGGTTTGACCGGGGTCAAACCTGGGAATGGGCTTTTATGAGTTGGGCCAGGTATGGATCAGGATGGGTTATTTGTTTGGTTTAGTATTACTTTAGGTCCATTTGGTTTAATAGATATTACAAGGACCACTTTTGCAATTTAGCAAAGTTGAGGGACTAAAATGGTGATTCCCCAAAAGTGCTCACAAGGACTAAACCTGCCAAGTAAAAATAACCCAAGGACCATAAATATCAATTTTCTAATTTTAAACCTCCAGGGACTAAAATTGTCACTTTTCAAAATGGAGGGATCTAAATTATCATTTCATGAAAACTTTCACCCAAGGACCAATAGTGATAGATTGTGATTTCCCAAAGACTTGAAATGTAAATTTTCCATTTAAAAATGCCTAGGGACTAAAACTGCCAAAAGTGAAACTTGGGGGGTAAAAGTTGCCATTTTTAGAAAACTTTCATCCAGGGACTAATAATGAACAAGTTTGATTTCCCAAGGACTCAAGTTGACTTTTCTTTCATTTTAAACCTTTAGGGACTAGATTTGTCAATTTGTGAAACTTCAGGGACTGAAAATGACAATTTTGTGAACTTTGCATTTTTTTCACTAGTTTCCAATCTTTTTGTACCCGAATCACATAAAAACACAGTCCATTGATATTTGTAACATTTATATGGTTATTTGTGTGCTTTTGGTCGTTTTTGTAGGTTTAAACAAGGTAAAATATATGTGTATTTAGACACATATCATAGGGTAATATAATTTTTCACATATTTCATACGCCGTTTTTGTTAATCTAATTTAGACAATTGATGCTTTGCATAGCAAAAACTATACGCCATAAAATGTAACCGTGTTGTATAACCAGTACTGTATCTGAAGAGAGACCTAGATATTTTGGGTACAGTGATTAATGGATTGTTCTATTTTATATTAAGGATATAAAAGAAATATAAACTAGACATACTAATGTTGGGGTGAGGATGGAAGAAATTGATAGAAAGGTTTTGTATGGTGCTTGGAAATATACCTAGATTAATAGGCCATCTTCGGAACCGAAGAGAACCATTGATACAAAGCTAAATATAGTAGGTGTGCATACTAAAAATAACTTGTGTACATTTCAATGCACAACTCGGAATTTCAAGAAAGAGGGCCTTAGTGTACGCATGAGTGCGCTATTCCTAAAAATGGGGGGAAATCATCATAATCTTGTTTACTATTTCTCAAGATTTTTTAAAATCTTTCATAATTGGTATCAAGATAACTCTCTCCAAAACCTTAATCAATTTTAAATGTTAAGGTTGAAAATATGCTTTCATTAAGGGGAAGGGGGTATAATTAAAATGTTCCAATTTTCATGCAAAGTTAATTCCCTTTTTCTCTCCATATGCTTTATAAAAACATATCTTTTAATCAGATGGTATCAAAAATATCACAGATATACTATTTTTAAGGGGGAAACATGATTAAAATGTGATCTAATCTTCTTAAGATTGTTTTCAATCATCAAAGTTATGCTCGACTCAAAAGTGATTAGTTTAAATCTAGTATCACATGGAACATATGGGTATTGGATGTATATTATGAGAACATTTAAGTAGGCGCTTACTATTCTTGCATGGACTAAGTGGGAGAATGGGTAATGTATCACATGGACAATATGGATACCAGTGATAAATCACATAGATTAGTTGACATGACTTCATGCATACTTGTAGTCAAATAGGAACATCAATTAAATGCCCTAAGAGATTGCATGTATAGTTACTAGATTCACTGAACAAGTGGACTAGTTTAGGTTAGATAGGAGTGTGGGGATGTTGTCTTGACAAAGGAGATATTCCCCACATATCCTGATGTCACCAGTACTTTACAAACAGATCATTGCACTAATAAACAGATGAATAGAATGGAGTATGATTAACATGGCTAGCACTACTTTCTCTTATTGATCGCAACCTTAGTATAGTTTAGTTTAGTTTAGTTTACATTGCATGTTATTAGTAGTTAATATAATAAAATCAATCAAAACCCCCTTTTAAACTAATAAAATACACTAGATAGGATTTAAGCATACTATTCCCGAGATCGACCTTGTACTTACCCTACTGGCTACCTCTGATCGGGTACAATGCCCGTGAAAGTGTGTCTTTAATGTATAAGTCTGACTAAATATAAATATTAAAATTTGAATATAAAAATATCTACAACGAAACACATATCACTTATGTATGTTGTGGAAATGATGCACCGTTGTATAAACTTTGTTAAATAGAGGAATTCATTATGTCTTACTCTCTTTTGCGGTGGATTCCTTCTACATAGCTTATTTATTTGCTTTGCTGCTTCAAAATTCATTGAAGACATTTTCTAATATTTTCGTCTTTTTAGGTTGCTATTTATGCCATTATCATGAGGAATTCGGGTTCGGGCCAACCTAGACTGTATTGGCAGTGTCACAGGTTGTTGTTTTTTTTTTTTTAAATAATGCTGGTAAGTTACTTTATCAATGTTTGGCTAATATGGAGTAAAAAAATGGTAATGTGTTTTATACATAACTTGGAATCTAACTCGAGTCATGAATATCCTTGATATGATTATTAACAGATAATAATCTTCTGTATTTAGGATATACGGACAGTTCAATTGCATATAACAGTGTTTAGTTGAGGAGGATGGAAGAAATCGATGTAGATGTCATGTTAATGCTAAAAAGAGGGTTTTTCGGCACTAAAGACTCTAAGGGGGTGTTTGTGTAAGCTTATATATTGGCATATATAAGCTTTTTTTTTTTTTTTTTTTTTTTTTTTTTTTTTTTTAATAATTTCGGCTTATATTTAATAAGCTCTAATTTTCTGGCTTATTTGGAGACTTATGGGCTTATATAAGTTTATTATGATAATAAACTTATATAAGCCCACATGTCTCCAAATAAGCTGAAAATTTGAGGCTTATGATATATAAGCCGAAAAACAGACAAACTCATAAGCCACATATAAGCTTAAACAAACACCCCCTAAGTTTGTGTTCCTTACTTGGTGTCTTTATTGAGGTATATTATTTATTCATTTCTTTGTGAAGTTAATTTTTGCTAGAGTTTGAGATCTCAGAGCTTTTTATTTAATGTTTCTACACATCTTTTGCACTGATGTATGGTGTTAACTTATTAACGGTTTAACTATTATGCTATTCTCAATACTTTAGAGTGCAAGAAACCAAATTAAATGTCTTGTATGGTAATGCATATGTGTTCTTGATTTATATTATGAATAGATATTGAATAATGTTTTGGCTAACATTTTTGTTGTACAGGCAATGTGGGATCTAGTTGTATGGATCAAGGTAAAGGATGATGTAGATTCTGCAATATCAGTGATGTTATGTTCTTTACCAAAAAAAAAAAAAAAAAAAAAAAAAAAAAATAGTGAGAAGCATCAACTTAACAACGCATGCATCAGTTATGTTAGAACATGGTTTGTCGATTAGAACCTGTCAGATATATATGTTTACCCTTTGCCTATACATCACCTGGTGAAAGTATCCTTGCAGATGCTGGATTGAACGTCGTTGTGCTTAAATAATTGGTAGGCAACTGATGCAAGAAAAAGTGGCCGAGAAAGAAGAGGAAGTCCGTGCGAATGTTAGTTCTAAGTGAAAAGGATACTGTTGAATATGAGGTTTCATGTAATAAGCTAGAGGAAGCACACAATCAAATTAAGATGGATGAGAATGACTATGACGACTCAGACTAGCATGCGTACCATTTATGTGTGATAAATGTGGTAGCATCTGTTGCGATATTGTGCGTTTTTGTCTGTATACATGTATTGTTTTGGCAAGCTGGTCAAGCTAGAGAGCAATGACAAGTTGGTAAGACTATTTGACATGCTAGTCGTAGTTGCTATTAAACCAAATAATGGATATGTGTGACATGTCAAATGGTCTAACCAATGTCTTATAGCTCTCTAGCTTGACTACTGTTATGATATATCCATTAATTAAAAATTTATTTGTATTGTATTTATACGTAAATAAGGCGAGCTTATATAATTTTTTGATTAAAATCAAGCATTTTATGTTTTCGTCATTTGTTTGTAATAAATGTAAGTCATTGCAACCATCAACGAATAAAATCTTGTTGGTATTCTCAAACATTTTTTTTTCTGTGACATAAAATGTAAATAGGTGTCCGTATGATATAACCTTTTTACTATGACAACTTATTTTTACAATAACATATTCGTAAAAAATAAGGGAATTCGTGTTTTCTTTTCTTTTAATTTTTGAACAAATAGGATACTTGCTTGAATTGGTTCCGCCACAATGCATAGTGGTCAAGTTCCTCGTTTTAAACAAATTTCAAAACCCCATTAACTCTAAATAAATATATTAATAGCTCCTTAACTTACTTAATTTTATAGTTTCGCACACTTTAGCTTGATAAAATACCAAACTACTATAACATTTTAAACTATTGAATTCTATATTTTAACATATAACTAACATATACAAATTTGTGTTCGATCGATCAAAATACGAGAATCACATGAGTCATTTTTAATGTATTGTTCGAGTTTTAGCTTTGGTCATAAATTAATCTCTACTCATTGAGTTTTTATATCGCCCGCCACTATATTTTCCTTTAACTGAGACTGTAAACCATCTAAAGGGATAAGTTTGTCAAAGATTCACCATGAAAATACTCATATACTTATTATCTTATAAATAATGTTAAAACCTAAAAAATAGTATTTCTAGCTGAGATCTTTTAATTTTTAGTTATTTTTTCACATAACTAAATGTTATAAGATCTCAGCTTGGAATAGTAATGTTTTAAAATTTAAATGCATAGCAAGTCGTAGTCATAAAAAAAACTCGCTGATAGTATAAAGCTATTGACTTGATTATACCTTTTTGTTTGTGCTGGCCGACCCGTAATGTAAAGTTGTGATGACTTTTTTATAAATAAAGAGAATAAACCAAAATATAAATCTAGATGATCCAAGCTGTTGCATTTCACACGTGTGTGTCTAGATATACAAGAATATTAATTTTAATAACAGTGTTTCCTTTGGAATTTTGAGTTGAAAAATAAAATTTCAAGAAACATACTGGAAAATTTTCTCTTATGCTATGAAGTTATATTCATCTATTTAATATTTTCATTTATCTTTTTACTCTCAAAAAATTATATATGTGTTTTCGATTATTATTTTAAATCATTGATTCTGACACATGTCGGAATCCTATAAATAAAGGATGAATAAGGATACAAAGTACGAGAGAATAGGCGATTAGTTGTTCAAAAAGCTTATTATTATTATTATTATTATTATTAACCATCACTTTATTAGAACCATAAAAATTTACAAGAAGTTGGATAGGAGTCTAGACTCTAGATACAAACTGTGCTCCCACTCATTTGTAAATACAAAAGCTTATTCTATGAAAAATAAAAACATCACTCTTATTATTATTATTATTATTATTATTATTATTATTATTATTATTACTACTACTACTACTACTACTACTACTACTATTATTATTATTATTATAAACATCATGTGGGTAATTTGAGAGTATATTATTATTATTATTATTATTATTATTATTATTATTATTATTAACATTACTTTATTAGAAACTCATAGGATTTACAAGAAGTTAGTGAAAAAACCGAGATACTAACTAGGCTTCCACTCCTCTAGCTATAGTAAAGCTAATCCTACTAAATATATGAGTAGCACCACGTGCTCACTTTATTATTATTATTATTATTATTATTATTATTATTATTATTATTATTATTATTATTATTATTATTATTATTACTTTATTATTATTATTATATGTAATAAGCATAAAATCATATAAATTAGCATTTATTATAAACATCACTTTATTATTATTATTATTATTATTATTATTATTATTATTATTATTATTATTATTATTATCTGTAATAAGTATAAAATCATATAAATTAGCATTTAGCACTATGCACCTTTGCATCTTTTATTTTGAAAAAAATCATCCGAGATTTATAAAACAGAATTTTTAGTTTTTACTGTAAGTTTTATCAAAAACTTCTAAAAAGTGTATATGTTGGTTCTCGAGACACTCTATGATTTAATAATATTTCTTGAACACTGTAATTTAGTATGCATTTTGAAATTCTATTGATTTACTAATATCTTTACTTGAAAATAAGAATATGTTTTATGTTATAGGGTTTGTATAATAAGCTTAATAACCTGATATTTTCATTTAGGGGTGGTTTAATAATGTAATTAATTACACGTTGACCAGTCAATTTTTTATATGTGTTAGTGTATTATTTGCTTGTAATAGTGCTTAGTGATTTTTAGTTGCTTAAAATTTTTTATATGTGTTAGTGTATTATTTGCCCCACGTATCGAGGATTTAGCTTCCCACGTTTCCCAAATCTGATCATTCCTTTCCAAGGGGATACCTTCAGCAGAACCTTATCCCCAACTTGAAATTCCATAGGCTTTCGCCTCACATCAGCATAGCACTTTTGACGGTCACGGGCAGCCTGCAAGCGCTGTCTGATCTGTACAATCTTCTCGGTGGTTTCATGAATAAGTTCGGGCCCTGAGAGTTGAACATCTCCAACTTCTGCCCAACATACTGGTGATCGGCACTTTCGTCCATAAAGTGCTTCAAAAGGCGCAGCTTTGATGCTGGCGTGGTAGCTGTTGTTGTAGGAGAACTCTGCTAATGGTAAGTACTTATCCCATCCTTTCCCAAAATCTATCACACATGCTCGTAGCATGTCCTCCAAGGTCTGGATGGTTCTCTCGCTCTGCCCATCAGTCTGCAGATGATACGCGGTGCTCATATCCAATCGAGTACCCAGAGCTTTTTGCAAGGACTGCCAAAAGTGTGACGTGAAACGACTATCTCGATCCGAGATAATGGAAATTAGCACACCATGTCGCGAGACTATTTCCTTCACATATAACCGTGCCAGAATTTCCATGTCGTCAGTCTCTTTGATTGGTAAGAAGTGTGCGGACTTGGTAAGACGGTCCACAATAACCCATATGGTGTCGTATCCTCCTGACGTCTTAGGTAGTTTTGTGATGAAATCCATTGTGATTCTCTCCCATTTCCACATTGGAAGTTCGGGTTGTATCAATAGGCTGGATGGTTTTTGGTGCTCAGTCTTTACCCTTGAGCACGTCAGACATTACCCGACATATTCGGCGATGTCAGCCTTCATGTTAGGCCACCAATAAAGTTTCTTGAGATCCTGGAACATCTTGTCAGAACCCGGGTGAATGGAGTATTTGGACTTATGAGATTCGTGCATGATAAGGTCACGAATCCCTCCATAGAGTGGGATCCAGCTCCGGTCCTTGAAGCACAATCTCCCGTCTGATTTCTTCACGAAACCATTCTCACTTTCAGGCATACCATAGATCTTCTCCCTTGGTCTGTTTTCTTCTTTGAGGGCTTCAGCCTGAGCTTCTATCATTTTTGATGGTAACGGTGACCTGATTGTCATTCCCAAAGATCGGACTCTAAGGGGTCTGATTCGCTCCTTTCGACTTAAGGCATCGGCTACGACATTTGCCTTCCCAGGGTGATAGCGAATCTCACAATCGTAGTCACTGAGTAACTCTAACCATCGGCGTTGTCTCATGTTCAATTCCTTCTGATCTAGAATATGTTGGAGACTCTTGTGATCTGTATATACCGTGCACTTGGTGCCATATAAGTAATGTCTCCACATTTTAAGAGCAAATACCACTGCTCCTAGTTCAAGATCATGGGTGGTGTAGTTCTTCTCGTGAGTTTTGAGCTGTCGGGAAGCATACGCGATCACTTTACTCCTTTGCATTAATACGGCGCCTAAGCCCTGGTACGATGCATCGCAGTACACTACGAAGTCTTCACTTCCCTCCGGTAGTGCTAAGATTGGAGCTTCACAAAGCTTTTGTTTCAAGAGTTGGAATGATGACTCTTGCTTCTCTCCCCAGTCAAACTTCTTCTTCTTTTGAGTCAGCTCTATCAAGGGTTTGGCGATCTTTGAGAAACCTTCGATGAATCTCCGGTAGTACCCAACAAGACCCAAGAATTGACGGATCTCCGTAGGACTTGTAGGAGATGCCCAATTCCTAACAGCTTCAACCTTTGTGGGGTCTACATGGATACCCTTACTGTCGATTACGTGTCCCATAAATTGTACTTTCTCAATCCAAAAATCACACTTGGAAAATTTTGCATACAACTTCTCCTCCTTGAGCAACCCCAGAAGGGTCTTCAAATGTTTTGCGTGCTCTTCTTTACTTCGGGAGTAAATGAGGATATCATCGATGAACACAATTACAAACTTGTCCAAGTAGGGTTTGCACACTCGGTTCATTAGGTCCATAAACACACCTGGTGCGTTAGTTAGACCGAAGGGCATAACTTGGAATTTGTAGTGACCATATCGCGTTCTGAAAGCTGTCTTAGGGATGTCTTCTTCCCTAACCCTCAGTTGATGATAGCCCGACCTTAGGTCAATCTTTGAGTAAACGCTTGACCCTTGTAGCTGGTCAAACAAGTCGTCGATCCTGGGCAATGGATATCAATTCTTAACAGTAAGTTTATTCAACTCACGATAGTCAATACACATCCGAAAAGATCCATCTTTCTTCTTAACGAACAATCTTCGAGTAAACGCTTGACCCTTGTAGCTGGTTAAGTAAGGATGCAAATGCAATGGAAACGAAACTTCTATCGGCTCCAGAATCAAATAAAACTTTAGCAAGGTGGTTATTAAGTGGAAACGTACCCGTGACTATGTCCGGGCCTTGCTGGTCATTCCCTTCTCCCATTACGTAAGCTCGTCCAAGAGCCTTGTTGTTCTGGTTGGCAGTCTGTTTCGGACACTGGTTCCTGTAGTGCCCCTTCTCTCCACATCCATGGCACACCACGGTCACTGATTGCAAGTTGGCGTCCGTGGCTTTACAGTCTCGGGTCTGGTGCCCGGTTCTCTGACATTTCCCACACTTAGTGTAACAGTGTCCATTGTGATGTAGTCTACATCGGTTACACATAGGAGCGAGTCCAGAATAGCCTTGGGTTCCAGTGGGTGTGGCAACATAAGCCCTGGCGGCTTCCCGTCGGCGATTCTGTTGGTTGTGGTGATGGTTTCGGTTTGGCTGGTAATTCTGGTTGTTGTAGCGGTTGTAGTTGTTGTTGTTGTTATGGGGAGAGTTGTTGTTGTGGGAGTTGTGGTTGTTCCTTCGGTCATCAAATTTCCATTTTTGATTGTTGTTGCCATGGGTTTGATTTTGCTTGATTTCTCTCTCCAATAGTCTCTGAGCAATTTCCATAGCCTCTTCTAGCGTCTGAGATTTGGATGCAGTGACAACCCCTTCTATGCTCCTAGGCAGACCTTCCACATACTTTTCCAGTGTTTTCTCAAGGTCCGGTACCTTGGTGGGGCATAGCACGGCTAGTTCCTGAAACCTTCGATCATAAGTCTTAATATCCACTCCTTTCACCACCAAGCGATCAAACTCATCTTCCAGTTTCCTGATTTCAGTGCGGGTGCAGTACTTTCTTAGCATCCTTTGCTTGAAGTCAGCCCAAGTGATTTAGTAAGCTTCCTCTATGCCCATGTTCTGTGCAGTAGTGTTCCACCAGGACAATGCATCTTCTAGTAGCGTACCAGTAACAAATGAGACCCTGCAGTCATTAGTGCATCCGCTCCTTGAGAACATTGTTTCAGAGCGCTCAAACCAACGAGCAAGTTCAGATACTCCCTCAGTCTCTTTGAAGTAAGTAGGTTTGCAAGCCATAAAATCCTTGTAAGTACACTTGCGTGTCCCAGATGTCTCGCCCTCTCCATTTGGCCTGTTCGTACTGCTGGAACGCGCCATAGCCGCAGCTTGCTCTCCTAATGCAGTTGCAATACTGTCAGCAATCAACTTTTGAATAGCAGGTGGAGTCATAGGGGTTGTGGGGGTTGTAGGGGTTGTTGTTGTTGCCTTCTTACGAGGAGCAATCCTTCTAAAAAGAAAGTCACAATACACACTTGAGAATTTGTTACCAAAATCAACACAATACAATGAACCATTACAATCAATCCCATAATAATCGAGGTCATAATGCTATTCAATCATACAACGAGTACATCATCACCAACACAACCATATCAATCATAATAAGTATCACGACATGCTTGAAAAAAAAAAAGATATAATTTCACAACATACATGACATTCATAATGAGTCACAACATGGTGGTACATGAGAGTATCATAACATAAGATCAAATACTAGAATGACATAAATCAATATCCATACAATACAATCATAACCAACACGAGGTTTTAATAATCTGATACATTGTTCAAAATAACAAGATACAACATTATTAATGCCACATAGGGCAAGCTAGATGTCTCTGCATGCAGTGATATGTCATAGATCTATGGGGCTCCAGGTGCGCCTCCAAACCTCCTCTCCAAGTCTCGAATGATCCGAATCATCCCCAACATCTCTGCATCTCTCGCTCGCTCTCGAGCTCGTACCTCCTCAAGGGATACTCTGAGTGCATGGACTGTAGCAGTGGTAGCAGCTAACTCCTGTGTCTGATGCTCCAGCATCTGCTGCGTAATCACTGAAATCTCTCTCTGATCCTGCATCTCATGGCTCTGAATGTCCAACCTGTGACCCATCTCAGTAATAGTATCCATGGTCTCCTCCAACTCAGTGCCCATCATCTGAAATACCTGCTCCAAAGCCACCCTATGAACCACGAGGTTAGTCACCTCCTCCTCCATATTCTCTACCCGCTCAAGAGAAATCTCCTCCACAACACCTACAATATCATCGATCCTATCCTCATGTCTAACCAGTCTGGCTGCTAGTAATGGAACAGTGTGATGCACCGGCTCTCCGGTGACTGGTAGCACGGGTGTATAACTCTCCCCAAGCTCAGATACTCTCGGGGATCCCTCCAAGAATCTCCAGCGACGAATAGCCTCTGGCAGATATGACCAACTCTGGGCATCATCCCCCTCATGGGTATCAGGTGAGGGAACAGTCTCAGTGGCAACTGCTGGGGGTGTGGAAATAGGAGATGAAGTGGAAGGTGGTACGGGCACAGTAGTAGTCTGAGAGTAAAACACAGTAGGTGGCGGCATAGGTGGAAAAGTCTCAGTGGTGAAAGTAGGTAGCATGTAGGGGGGAGGCGGGGGCAAAGGAGATGTTGGTGAATCTAGTGGTGATGGCGAGGATGGTGGTGATGGAGAAAGAGGTAGGGGTAGTGATACAGCAACAGGTACGGCACGTGCTCGCTTACGAGCAGTGAAACGGTAGGTAGGTCCATCTGGACGGTACTTGAACCTTTTTCCAAAAGGCTCAGGCTCAAAAGGCTCAAGGACACGCACCCGCTTGCGCTGGCGAACCGGGGCAGGCGGTGGTGGGGGCGGAGTGGATGCAACATTATCAGCAGTATCTGAGTCAGATGACTCGCTATCAGCATCAGATCCAGAGTGATGGCTAGGGAGTGGGGTAGGGCAATCATCAGCTGCCAAGAACTGCTGGGACTGAAAGTACTGGTCCTGGAGGTACTGATCATAGGTCATGGGTCCAATGAGGGGACGGTAAAGTGGTCCATCAGCAAATGAGTCATGGGGTTTTGGAGCGACTTCACCCTCCTCGAAGGGCTCCGTCTCTCCAGAAGCATTCCCGGATGGGACATCAGAGGGAATAGCAGGGGAAACAGGTAAGGTAACATTAGACAGTATGGTGGTAGGGACATGGGGTGATGCCAGAGGTGCGTCGTCACTGTCAAACAAGATAATGACTGGGGGTGACATGGTACTGTAACATCCCAAAAATAAGATAAGGTAAAATGAACCCAAAATAAAATTAAGTAAGATAAGCCTTTCTAGTATGAGTAATGTTAAATATTTGCTCGTCGTGATGTTTATAACTTATGCATCATCTGCTAAGCAAATCTCTATGCATGATATTCGTAAGGTGCAGGCACGGAGGGCACAAGGTAGTAAGATGTAAAATAGTTTATTTTGAAATGTGGTTATAGTCCAGTGTTTTGAAAATACACTTGGTTCTCTATAACCTGGCTCTGATACCAATCTGTAACACCCCGAAAATCGAACTGAAGCAGCGGAAGTCTAATCGGGGTATTACTTCATAGAAACATTGCCATAATCATAGAGAACGACATAAAAG
The DNA here is from genome assembly GCA_030686995.1 of Artemisia argyi. Classification (NCBI taxonomy): domain Eukaryota; kingdom Viridiplantae; phylum Streptophyta; class Magnoliopsida; order Asterales; family Asteraceae; genus Artemisia; species Artemisia argyi. Next base: position 35,316,775 of record CM060677.1, on the reverse strand, counting down.
AGTCATTTTGAGAAAATTCGTTATCATTCATCAAACATAAAATCAGAGTAGCCACAACGGTTTAATGAGTTTAGAAATACACACGGAAAATGTCTTGAATAAAAATGAATGATAACATTTTTAAGTGAAATCCAAGGGTGCCCTGATCCACTCCGTGCCATAGATGCAATTTAATTACCTGAGATAAAACATGCTAAAAGGGTCAACGCAAAGGTTGAGTGAATTCACAGTGTTTAAGTTATAATAGTTTGAACACAAGTCAAATAGTTATAAAAACAGTAACATCGTAATGTAAGATATTGCACTAAGCCTCATGACACACAAACCTTAACGTAGTTATGCTGCCATAAGAAATATATAAAATCTTATGGGATAGAAGCCTACACATAATAATATGATGCATGTGATAGGGCCCTTAGGTATTAGGAGTTTTCCAGTTTCCTAGTAGTTCTCAAATAAAGTGCATTCGACTATCAATCCGGCTAGCACGAAAGCTATCTATCCGGCTAGCACGAATGGGCTGTCAACCTCCAATAGTTCTATTCACTATATTCGCGTTCACTCGCAAGTGATTAATGGGTCATGATATGGGGGACTTTTGGCAGAAATAGTAACTCAGGCAATATCAATCAGGATAGCATACAGAAAATACTTGTGTTCAGATTTATAGCATGTATCTCCCCACGGGGTTTGAAAACGTAGTAAATAGTGGGACTATGAACTCACCTTCGTAGTAGTAGTCTGAAATGCAATAGAGTCAAGTAATAGATGGTAGCTTCGACGCGTGACCTAGATAAGTATGGCATAGTTTAGTTCATATTCCTAGCTTAGGACTCGATAAATTTTCAAAACGACACATTTGCTTGTGTGGCATGGATTTAAGTTTGAAATTAGTTTTGTAAATATCGGCACTTGGAAGTGTACACGGACATAGGTAGACGAAAGACGAATAGCGAGGACATATACTTATTTGGCTTGATAATGACCGAAAGGCGAGGTATACGAAAGATGGCGACATGTGAGGTTGGGTCTTTAGACGTTGATTAAGGGTGTATATATGTGTTTGTAAAGAAACATGGTATATATATAAATTTTGATATAATAGTTTTACTAGAGAATATTTGTACTTAAAATTGCTTATAGATTATATGTATAAAAACTTTAGAAAAATCGGCATGACTTAAGTATAAATTTTATTAAAATGTTTGTATTTATGAGTGTTTAAATGTATTTACGTATTTACGTGTAAATATAAGTTTAATATAAAAAGTGTGTAAGTAAATGTATTTTAGTAAAAGTTTTACGCAAAATGTTTGTAGGTGAACTTGTCATTTTATATTTTGTAAATCTTATGTAAGTTGTTATAAAATATATTAGGTTACATAAATGATATAAGTACTTGTAACATTATATTTTTGTTTAAGCTAGTTATAAGTTATAGTGATATGTGTAGTAGTGTTTGATTATAAGTTTATATCGAAATATAGCAGCATTGCGTATGGAGAACACGTCGGGAAAAGTCGTGAATAGACAAGGCAGAATTTGGTCCGATACTGTGAAAACGAGTCATGTACAAAGTGAAAATACAAATACAACATGCGTTGGTTTACATTGGTTACAAGTGTGGGCTGTGGCCCAAGGTGAACCCACTTGGTTTGGGCCTTACCGACTGGGCTCAGCATCCCATCCAAGTAATAGGCTTGGTTAAGGGGCCCTAACACACTACCAAGTGTAACAGCTTTTGGAAAAAGAGAACAGGGGTTGGAGCAGGTTTAGACGCAAGGAAAACATCTCAAACACAAGGTTTAACATCTATCTCGACTCTGAAATTTTTATGAGACTGATTGAAGCCAAACCACCTAACTTAAATTAACCAAAGAATGGTCAAATAAGTCAAATAGCCTAGGTCAATGCTCCGGGTAATATAATGTATCACCGGGTCGTTAAATCCCGTTGAGGTGTGAAATGTAACTATAACGTGTTCGTAATCGGGTGTTATTCACGGAAAAGGGGTTGTTGTGAAAATTATTTGGAAATTATAAACAAAAATAGCTTAGGAAAGCTATGTGAATGGTTACGGGAATTTGGAGTACGAAGATTTGAGCTAAACCTAAAAACGTACGTTTTAATTAAAAACGTAAACAGACGAACAAAACGAAAAGTACAACTGGAGGACTGGGAGGGTTAAAAGTGTAAAATTGATATTTTTACAATCCTATTAATTAAAGAAAATTTTAAGAAAAATAAAAATTATTTTTACACTATTTAATTATTTAATATTAATTAATTACTAATTATCTATTTAATACTTATTAAATTGATTGGAATTATTAAAAATACTAAAAAGACTTAGAAAATTAAGAAAAATTTTATAAATCTAATTAACCATTACAGGAATCCTAAAAAATTATAAAAAGTTAATTCTAAGTATTTTTAAGCTAATTAATTAATTATTATTCTAATTACCTATTAATCACTAATTAAACTAATTATATTATAAAAAATAGAAAATGAACAGTAAAAATTCTAGAAAAATTTATAAAAATGTTTTAACTAAAATAAAAGCTATAAAAATTATAAAAACTAGGTTATACTATTTAAAAACTAATTATACTATTTAATTGATTAATATTAATTAAAACTAAATTAAACTAGAATTAATTAGAAAAACCACTAAAAGACAAAATAAAAATCTGGAAAAATTTATAAAATTATTTTAACCTAAAATATAATTTCTAAAAATATAAAAGTGATATATTACTTAGAAGTAAATTAAAAAGAAAAATAAATTAATAACTCCTATTAAATAGAAGCTATCACTAATATTAAAATTGGTTTTTTTTTTTTTTTTGTTTTTTTCTTTTTCTAAACTGATAATAAACTAAAAACAAGTACTTTTAATAAAAACACTTTCAATACACCCCTGGAAATAAGCACTTGAAGTGCTTAATTACCTCACAGTTGACTTTTGTTGACTGTGAAGGTTTTTAAGCTCAAAATGAAGAAGTGAGGTCCACAATGGTGAAAACAGATATAAACAAGTATAATGAACAACTTTAAACAATAATCACACAATTAAGCCAAAGAAATAAGCCACAATACCAAAATAAGCACTTGGCTTATTTGGTTCTGAGTCAGTTCTGGGACAGACTTTGGGAGCCAAATAAGGTGGGGTCCACTGGCTTTGGGGTCAAACAAAAGGTCAACCCTTATTCCTGGGTAGGAGGGGGGTTGAAAGGTGCAAGAGTGGTGGTGTGGGACCCACTGGGTCAGTCACACAAGACCACCAAAGTTGGGTGGATGGCTGAGGTAACTGAGAGCAGGGCAGATAGGTTGCCCTGCAGGTCACTTTGATACCTTGTGGGACCTACCAAACAAAATTCTAAAAATCTGGAAAAATTTGTAAAAGTCTACAAAGTGGCAAAGATTAAGCACACCAAATTTCAGACTTTAACACCTAAGATCAAACAAGTTACACACCTCCCAAGTTTGATCAAAATCTGAGAATTGACAATTTGACTTTTCAAGAAATTACAAAGTTTGACTTTAGTGAACTTGGGAGGCTGATTTAATGACCAAATAAGCTAAGATAAGCTATATTAAAACTAACTTAGGTAAAAATCCAACTTATGAAAAGGTTTTGTGGGATTTGGACTCCAAAACTCACCACAGTGAACTGTGGTGATTATAAACTTGTGATTTTGACTTTTGTGAGGTTTTGTACCAAAACTCTTGTTCCCCTGAGCTTTATTATACCCAAATAACTAATAGAAACTAATAAATGCTCAGTAACACAACTAGAATACACCAAACAAATCACAACCAAACACCCTTTTTAAAATAGTTAATGAAGAGATTTCCACTTCAACAAGTATAAAACACAAACAGATGGTTACTACTAATCTATAAGCTAATATTTAGATGCAATGAACTTAAATAAACAACCTAAGCTACTTAAGAGTAAAGATGAAAGAGTTGGTAGCTTACAAAGCCTTCCAAGCTACTGAGTAGGTACCAAAGAACCAAACCAATCAATCCTATGCGGTTTCCACAAACCTCTAACCCACAGCCATCCTTGTTACACTGTGCTCCTTGCTCATACACCAAATGATCACCATTTTTTATTTATTTATTTTTTTTTTTGATTTTTCTTGAATTTTTAGTAGATATTGAAAACTGAGCCTAGTGTTATCTTGAAAGCTTATAAAGCTTTCCAAAACTTGTTCTTAAGTTTATATAAGCTACTGAATTACATGAACTCACATTAGAAACTTTTAATTAGAACTTGGAAATTTTAAATTGAGACTTTGAAAAGTGAAAAAGAGAATTGAGCTTCAAACTGAATTTGCATTAATAAAAAGAGTTACATTACATTAAAAATAAACTGAAAAATACAAATAAGCTAAGAAAATTACACCCTTTAAGCTTCTATGAGCTTTTTCTTATATAACGACCTAAAATTAGTATCCTAAGTCTTCCACAAGGCTTCAATTTGAAAACTGAGGGTCCCATAGACTTTGCTTTGACCTTCTGACCAAATCCCCATCGTCAATTTGATCTTCAATGCATCCTAGCCATTGATTGGCATTTTGGCGCCAATTTTTATACGGGTAAGGATTAGTGGTGTTGGTGAGGGGATTGGGGGAGCATTAATGGTGGTGGAGTTGGTGGGTAGGGATATTAATTGTGGGGGGTGAAGTGGTTGAAAAGGCGAGGAGGGGGGGAAAGTATCTCCCTGGTTTTCTGGGATTTGGTTGGGAAGAAGAAGACGGACAAGGGTCTGGTTTGACCCTTGTTGACCTGGGTTGACCGGGTGTTAACAAAACAAAGGGAATGGGCCTGGTGGGCATGGGGATCAGCTGGGCTAGGGATGTTTGTTGGGTAAGGGTGTTTTTTGGATTAGTTAATTTAGGGTCCGGATGGTTAGAAGTTAACACAAGGACCATATTTGCAATTCCTTCAAAGTTGAGGGGTGTCAAGTGTAACTTTCCAAAACTTCTTCAAAGGATCAATTTTTGCAAAACACCAATAATCCAAGGACCAATTTTGCACTTTTCCACATTTTTCAAAATTTCAAACATCCCAGGGACTAATTTTGCCATATTTGGATTTTTAGGGACTAATTATGTAATTTATGAAAACTTGCAACCCAATTATGATATTTTGACTTTATTTGACTTTTAAGACCTTGGGTTGACTTTTCCTTAAAAATAAATGCATAGGGGCTAAAGTTGACAAGTTTTGAAACTTGGGGGACTGAAACTGCCAATACTGCAAACTTTGTACATTTTTTCTTTGTTTTTGCACATTTTGCTTTTAAAACACATAAAAGACAATCCCTGGGATAATTTAAGTATTTTGATATCTTTTTTATTGTTTTTGTGCGTTTTGGCAGTTTAAATATATCAAAAACGATGAGTGTTTGAGCACTCATCAATCCCCCACACTGAACTATTGCTAGTCCCTAGCAATCTTTTTAGAAAACTTGATGGATTTTAAACTCTTTACCAAAAGCCATCACTTCTGGAGTAGCCATGTGTAAGAACTGTGGCACACCTGATAACCGTGTGATTTTGAGCAAACCACCAGCTTTCAACGGATTTGTTAAGTCTTTACCAAGAGCCGTTTGCTCCTGGACTAGCCAACTCTTGATGGACCTAGTCAACATCTTGGTGAGCTGATTACCAATTATGGATTTTTCCACAGCCTTTACCACAAGCCATAATCTTGCGGGCTAGCCAACTCATTTGTTTTCGGGGAGTTGATGAACCACACAATTTTGGGCAAATTGCCAGCCGTCAACGGATTTGAGTTGTCTTTACCAAGAGCCGTTTGCTCCTGGACTAGCCAATCCCTTTTGTCGCTTAGACAAGGCGGACTGATTACCACAAAAATTTTGAAATAAAGTGAAAAAAATTTTGAAAATTTTGGCCAAAAGCGGGGGTACTTGAAAGATATTTTGATAGAATTCGTTAGAATTTCCCCCCCACACTTAGAAATGAATATTACCCTCAATATTCAAAGTCCCGGCTATTATGCCGAAGCTATGAACGTAAAAAGCCAAGATTCGAATCTAACTGCGGAAATACCAATTTTCACTTTATTTATATATATATACAACTTTTTTTTTTTTTTTTTTTTTTTTTTTTTGTGACTTATATACATATATACATTTTTTCAAACAGCGGGGGGTTGGCCATTCCCCCACACTCGGTGGTAGAAAATAGAAAGAATCAGAGATACGGGTGAAAACCCGTATTGTTGCTAGTTTTTGGTCATTGAGTCGCTAGCTTGACTCTATCTCCGAATTCAATTGTCCTTGGGGAAAGTTTGGAGATCCGGGACGACCATGGATGGTACGTCCTCTCCAAAGTAGTGCTTTAACCGATGTCCATTCACTTTGAAATTTGGACCGTCACTTTGAGATAATTCGACGGTGCCATAAGGATAAACTTTTGTGATAGTGAATGGACCAGTCCATCGGGTTTTGAGCTTTCCCGAGAAGATCTTGAGTCTAGAATTGAAAAGAAGGACTCGATCACCAACGTTGAAAACGCGGTTTTTGATTTTTGAGTCATGAATCTTCTTTATCTTTTGTTTATAGATCAAAGAGTTCTCGTAAGCTTGATCACGAAGTTCGTTTAATTCATTTAGTTGAACTTTTCTGTGATCACCCGCCGTTCTGAGGTCGAAATTGGCATGCTTGAGGGCCCAATAGGCTTTATGCTCAAGCTCGATCGGAAGATGGCACGCTTTCCCGTACACAAGTTTATAAGGCGTACACCCAATGGGTGTTTTGTAAGCCGTACGGAAAGCCCAAAGTGCATCATCTAATTTGTCCGACCAAGATGCACGATTCTCACCTACAGTTCTTTCCAAGATTCTTTTAATGCCCCGATTGGACACTTCGACTTGTCCACTCGTTTGAGGGTGGTACGCAGTAGAAAGACGGTGAGTCACACCGTACTTTTGCATGACTTTGTCAAACTTGTCATTACAGAAATGCGTACCACGATCACTAATAATAGCACGTGGAGTTCCGAATCGGGCAAAAAGAGCTTTTAAAAATTTCACAACTACTCGGGCATCATTTGTGGGTAAAGCTTTCGCTTCAACCCATTTTGACAAGTAGTCAACTGCCACGAGTATGTATTTATTGCCGTGAGAGGATGGAAATGGCCTCATAAAGTCGATGCCCCAGATATCAAAGATTTCACAAACTTGAATTGCATTATGAGGCATTTCATTTCTTTGTGAAATATTCCCGTGACGTTGACAGGCGTCACAGGACTTGACCAAATCTTGGGCATCCTTGTAGATCGAGGGCCAATAAAAGCCGGAATCAAACACCTTTTTGGCGGTGTAATTGGGATTGTGGTGGCCCCCCGTGGGACCAGCATGGCAAGCCTTTAAAATTTCAGTGGCTTCCTGACCATACACACACCGCCGGATGACTTGATCCGCGCATATCTTGAACAAGTAGGGGTCGTCCCAAAAGTAATGTTTAACATCTTTGAAAAATTTATTTTTTTGTTGGGACGACATCCCTTTCACAATGAAGTTACCCGCAAGATAGTTTGCAAAGTCGGCAAACCATGGGGTAATCGAGTCTCCACGAAATGAAACCACATTGAGGGTCTCGAGAGGAAATGTTTCATTTATTTCCTTTTTCTCGAAAGCATTTTGGTGAGGGTTTTCAAGACGGGAGAGATGATCAGCAGCCAGGTTCTCAGCTCCTTTTTTATCACGAATAATGATATCAAATTCCTGAAGGAGGAGAACCCATCGGAGGAGTCTCGGCTTTGCATCTTGTTTTGCAAATAGATACTTCAAAGCCGAATGATCCGTATACACTATGCTTTTAGTCAGAATTAGGTATGGCCGGAATTTTTCAAAAGCATACACCACAGCTAATAATTCTTTTTCAGTGGTGGTGTAATGACTTTGTGCCTCGGTCATAGTCTTGCTGGCATAGTGTATAGGCTGAAAATGTTTTGTTTTGCGTTGCCCCAAGACTGCCCCTATAGCATAATCACTAGCATCACACATGAGCTCGAAGGGCAAGTCCCAATCGGGGGCAACAAGAATCGGTGCCTCGGTAAGCCTTTTCTTTAATGTTTCAAAGGCTTCGATGCACTCAGGGGAGAAGATAAAAGGAGCATCCTTCTCGAGGAGATGGGTCATCGGCCGGGCGATTTTAGAAAAATCTTGAATAAACCTACGGTAAAAACCGGCGTGACCCAAAAAGCTCCTAACACCTTTCACAGTCGTGGGATGAGGCAATTTTGCAATGACGTCCACTTTGGCACGGTCAACCTCCATCCCATTCTTTGAAATTTTATGGCCGAGGACAATGCCCTCTTTGACCATAAAGTGACTCTTCTCCCAATTTAGACATAACTTTGTGTCTTCACAACGTTTTAGCATGCTGTCTAAATGGGAGAGACATGATTTAAACGAATCCCCAATGACCGAGAAATCGTCCATAAAGACCTCCATACTTTTCCCGATCATGTCGGAAAAAATGGCCATCATACATCTTTGAAACGTGCCCGGAGCATTACATAAGCCAAATGGCATACGTTTATATGCGAAGGTTCCATAGGGGCACGTGAAAGTGGTCTTTTCTTGGTCTTGCGGGTCAATGGGAATCTGAAAGTAACCCGAGAAACCATCGAGGAAGCAATAGTACTCACTCCGCTAATCTCTCGAGCATCTGATCCATAAAGGGCAGAGGAAAATGATCCTTACGGGTGGCGTCATTCAATTTACGATAATCAATGCAGACGCGCCACCCCGTAACCAAACGAGTTGGAATTAACTCATTTTCCTCGTTTGTGACAACAGTAATGCCACCCTTTTTTGGAACACAGTGAACTGGGCTGACCCAAGGACTGTCCGAGATAGGGTAAATCAATCCGGCATCAAGAAGTTTTAAAACTTCTTGTTTGATAACCTCGTGAATTTTTGGATTCACCCTTCTTTGATGTTGGACCGCAGGTTTGAAGTCATCCTCCATTAATATTTTGTGAGTACAGAACTCAGGGTCGATGCCTTTGATATCGGAGAGACGCCAAGCAATTGCTCGTTTATGAGACTTTAAAACCTGTATAAGAGCAGCCTTTTCCTCAACACCTAAGTCTTTAGCAATTATGACGGGTAATTTATCATCACCCTCCAGAAATGCGTACTCAAGATGAGGCGGCAAGTCCTTAAGTTCAACCGCGGGAAAGTCATCAGTTTTCTCAACATTTTTGACTTCCTCTTTATGAAGTGTTTGTGGTAGAACAGGAAGATGAGAAGGATCTTCATTTAACAATTTTTCCAGCAGGTGAATATCCCTCTCGAGGTCGATCTCTTGGTTATCAATTCCATCGGGAATCGAATCACTTTTGAGAAAGGCCTCAATTTCTTCTGAGAAGATGAAGTCACTTCCCTCAAACGGAGTGAGGGAAGGAGAAGAATTGGCAATAATGGGGTGAGAAGATGGAGTGAGGTTTTCACTCGGAGAATCATCGACAAAACCTAAAACCTCTTGAGCGTACTCCTCAGACGCAACATCAATGACATCAATTCGGTTAACCGTTTCGGCGTCATAGTTAGAAGAGTACCTCGAAGTTTGATCGAGGTTAAAGGTTACAGCTTCATTACCAACACGAAGAGTTATTTCCTCTTCGTGCACATCAATTAACGCACGACCCGTCCTTAAGAATCCTCTCCCAAGAATGAGAGGAACTCGTGGGTCAGCATCGAACTTAACAACAACGAAGTCAGCGGGGAAATGGAACTTTCCTACTTTCACGAATACGTCTTCGGCAATGCCGAGAGGACGAGAGATTGAACGGTCGGCAAGCTCGAGAGTCATGCACGTAGGAGTAAGTTGAGGAAGAGAGAGTTTCTCCCACACTGAGTAAGGCATCAGGTTGATGCTAGCGCCAAGATCAGCTAAGGCGAAGCACTCAACCATCCCAGGGAAAACACATGGAATGAGAAATCTCCCGGGGTCTCCAAGCTTCTTAGGAAGCTTCTTTAAGATAACCGCAGAGCAGTTTTCGTTCAAAGGAGTTTTTGCCATTTCGTACAATTTTTCCTTGTTGCTTAACAAGTTCTTGATCATCGATGCGAATTTGGGCATCAGGATGATAGCATCCGCAAGGCTAACGTCAAAGTGCAAATCTTGAAAGATTTGATAAAACTTATCCATTTGGTAACTAGCCTTTTCGCGGAGCTTTTGCTCATTAAGTCTTGACGGGTATGGTAGTGAAGGTTTGGATTTAGGGTTCTCTCCAGGAGTTGTTGATGGTTCAAATACAACTCCCGGTTTTGGTACAAGTCCAGATTTTGGTACAATTTCCGGAACAACCTGAGGGTGGACGTGTGCGGTACTTCGTGGGCTAGTAAATTGCACCTTGTCCGTGGTTGCCTCAGGCTCAATTTCAACTTCCTCGGAATAAAGAGGAGGAGGCATTGGAGGAAGAGGAGAAATAGGAGGAACTGGCGGCTCTTCATAAGCTTTACCACTTCGTGTAGTAATAGCTTTGAGGTCACCCTTGGGGTTAACAATTGTATTAGCCGGGAGACCTCCTGATGTAGAGGGTGGAGTGAGATGATTCATAAGACTGGCAAGCATATTTTCAATCTTGCCTTGATTTTGATCAATTTTGTTGTTTGTTTGCATCAACTCACTCTTCAGCTCTTGACCCTGTTTGGCTATTGATGATTGGAAATCATTCTTCAAATTTGAGATTTGATTTTGCATTGCCCTCATTTTGGTCTCATTAACTTTGATGTAGTTATTGAGCTCGTTTGGGAGGGGATCTTGATAATTTGGAGCTGAATACCCTTGATTACCCCTTTGGGGTGGGTACTGATTGATGGGGGCAGGATTTTGATTTTGCAAATTAGGCCCCCTTGGTGGATTAGGATTAAACCTATTTGGATTTTGAGGAAAACCGGGTGGTCCACCCTGATTGCTAGCCCGGTAATTTGGTTCCACTTGAGGACGGTATTGGCTACCTCCTTGGTTGGAATTGCCGGCTATTGCATTTACTTCGAAGGGATTGCCTTCAGTGGCAGGGCAATTATAATATGAATGTGGACCACCACAAGTAACACAAACTTCTATCTTTTTGATTTCAGCTTGTGGAGAAGGAGAAGAATCTTTCTTGCTTTGGGCGAGAAAAAATGCATGGACGGCTTCCGTGAGTTGATCAAGTCTAGCATCGGTGCTAGACTGAGCCACAGGCGATGAGGAAGAAGGAACAACATCCCTTTGAGAACAAACCGCTCTGCTTCGGGGAATGCAAACCTTAGATTTATTCTCAATAATTTCTAAAGAATCCTTTGTGGTGCGATTCAAGAAGTTACCTCCAGCGGAGGCATTCAGAGAGTCTTGATCAGATTGGCTTACACCATTGTAGAAAGTATCAAGTGTCATGAGATCAGAGAAACCGTGGTGAGGGCATTTTCGGAGCAATTCCTTGTAACGATCCCATGCCTCACTAAAGGGTTCATCAAATTTCTGCGTGAATTTCATGATATCGTTCTTGAGACTTGTGGTTTTGGAAGGAGGAAAGAATTCATTCACGAACTTTTTCACAAGATCTTCCCATGTCTCAATAGATCGTGGAGGTTGTTTTTCAAGCCAAACCCGGGCTTGTCCCTCCATGGAGAATGGGAAGAGAAGAAGTTTGATTGCTTCAGAGGGGACATCTTTGCATTTGATGGTGTAAGTGATTTTATTGAACCATCGAATGTGATCTTGAGGATCGTCCCTCTCATAACCGTAGAATTGACGTGATGTGGCCAGATTTATTAATCCTGTTTTAAGCTCAAAATTATCGGCCATGATTGTTGGAACAACGATAGCATCTCCGTAACCCTCGACGGGTGCTTGGAGAAGCTCGTTCATAGTGGGTTCAGCTGCCATGATGACAGCTGGAGGTGGAACAGTACGGATCTCAGATCCGACTGATGGTGCAGAACGTCTACGAGGTCTTCGAGGTCTCTGAACCAGTTCACGTAATGGGCTAGTGGACCTTGAAGAACGAGTGCGCATGCACTAGGGATAAAAACTTTTTGGACAATATTTTTGTTATCGTCCCGTAATCCAGATTCGTTTCTCTTCAAGAATCACCTTAAAAGAAAACCGAATCAGAAAACGTTACGATATGTTTTGTTGGTTTTTTACTTTTTTTGGTGTTTCAACACTTTAGGAAAAGTGTCAATGACATTTTTTATGTGTTTTGATTTTGAAAATATTCACAAGTGATGGTATTTGTACAATGAGTGAGGTGAGATAACACTAATCTCGAAAAACGCTACAAAAACGCGCACACCTCCCCGGCAGCGGCGCCATAAATTGATTGAAGCCAAACCACCTAACTTAAATTAACCAAAGAATGGTCAAATAAGTCAAATAGCCTAGGTCAATGCTCCGGGTAATATAATGTATCACCGGGTCGTTAAATCCCGTTGAGGTGTGAAATGTAACTATAACGTGTTCGTAATCGGGTGTTATTCACGGAAAAGGGGTTGTTGTGAAAATTATTTGGAAATTATAAACAAAAATAGCTTAGGAAAGCTATGTGAATGGTTACGGGAATTTGGAGTACGAAGATTTGAGCTAAACCTAAAAACGTACGTTTTAATTAAAAACGTAAACAGACGAACAAAACGAAAAGTACAACTGGAGGACTGGGAGGGTTAAAAGTGTAAAATTGATATTTTTACAATCCTATTAATTAAAGAAAATTTTAAGAAAAATAAAAATTATTTTTACACTATTTAATTATTTAATATTAATTAATTACTAATTATCTATTTAATACTAATTAAATTGATTGGAATTATTAAAAATACTAAAAAGACTTAGAAAATTAAGAAAAATTTTATAAATCTAATTAACCATTACAGGAATCCTAAAAAATTATAAAAAGTTAATTCTAAGTATTTTTAAGCTAATTAATTAATTATTATTCTAATTACCTATTAATCACTAATTAAACTAATTATATTATAAAAAATAGAAAATGAACAGTAAAAATTCTAGAAAAATTTATAAAAATGTTTTAACTAAAATAAAAGCTATAAAAATTATAAAAACTAGGTTATACTATTTAAAAACTAATTATACTATTTAATTGATTAATATTAATTAAAACTAAATTAAACTAGAATTAATTAGAAAAACCACTAAAAGACAAAATAAAAATCTGGAAAAATTATAAAATTATTTTAACCTAAAATATAATTTCTAAAAATATAAAAGTGATATATTACTTACAAGTAAATTAAAAAGAAAAATAAATTAATAACTCCTATTAAATAGAAGCTATCACTAATATTAAAATTGGTTTTTTTTTTTTTTTTTTTTTTTTTTTTTTTTTTTTTTTTCTAAACTGATAATAAACTAAAAACAAGTACTTTTAATAAAAACACTTTCAATACACCCCTGGAAATAAGCACTTGAAGTGCTTAATTACCTCATAGTTGACTTTTGTTGACTGTGAAGGTTTTTAAGCTCAAAATGAAGAAGTGGGGTCCACAATGGTGAAAACAGATATAAACAAGTATAATGAACAACTTTAAACAATAATCACACAATTAAGCCAAAGAAATAAGCCACAATACCAAAATAAGCACTTGGCTTATTTGGTTCTGAGTCAGTTCTGGGACAGACTTTGGGAGCCAAATAAGGTGGGGTCCACTGGCTTTGGGGTCAAACAAAAGGTCAACCCTTATTCCTGGGTAGGAGGGGGTTGAAAGGTGCAAGAGTGGTGGTGTGGGACCCACTGGGTCAGTCACACAAGACCACCAAAGTTGGGTGGATGGCTGAGGTAACTGAGAGCAGGGCAGATAGGTTGCCCTGCAGGTCACTTTGATACCTTGTGGGACCTACCAAACAAAATTCTAAAAATCTGGAAAAATTTGTAAAAATCTACAAAGTGGCAAAGATTAAGCACACCAAATTTCAGACTTTAACACCTAAGATCAAACAAGTTACACACCTCCCAAGTTTGATCAAAATCTGAGAATTGACAATTTGACTTTTCAAGAAATTACAAAGTTTGACTTTAGTGAACTTGGGAGGCTGATTTAATGACCAAATAAGCTAAGATAAGCTATATTAAAACTAACTTAGGTAAAAATCCAACTTATGAAAAGGTTTTGTGGGATTTGGACTCCAAAAATCACCACAGTGAACTGTGGTGATTATAAACTTGTGATTTTGACTTTTGTGAGGTTTTGTACCAAAACTCTTGTTCCCCTGAGCTTTATTATACCCAAATAACTAATAGAAACTAATAAATGCTCAGTAACACAACTAGAATACACCAAACAAATCACAACCAAACACCCTTTTTAAAATAGTTAATGAAGAGATTTCCACTTCAACAAGTATAAAACACAAACAGATGGTTACTACTAATCTATAAGCTAATATTTAGATGCAATGAACTTAAATAAATAACCTAAGCTACTTAAGAGTAAAGATGAAAGAGTTGGTAGCTTACAAAGCCTTCCAAGCTACTGAGTAGGTACCAAAGAACCAAACCAATCAATCCTATGCGGTTTCCACAAACCTCTAACCCACAGCCATCCTTGTTACACTGTGCTCCTTGCTCATACACCAAATGATCACCATTTTTTATTTTTATTTTTATTTTTTTGATTTTTCTTGAATTTTTAGTAGATATTGAAAACTGAGCCTAGTGTTATCTTGAAAGCTTATAAAGCTTTCCAAAACTTGTTCTTAAGTTTATATAAGCTACTGAATTACATGAACTCACATTAGAAACTTTTAATTAGAACTTGGAAATTTTAAATTGAGACTTTGAAAAGTGAAAAAGAGAATTGAGCTTCAAACTGAATTTGCATTAATAAAAAGAGTTACATTACATTAAAAATAAACTGAAAAATACAAATAAGCTAAGAAAATTACACCCTTTAAGCTTCTATGAGCTTTTTCTTATATAACGACCTAAAATTAGTGTCCTAAGTCTTCCATAAGGCTTCAATTTGAAAACTGAGGGTCCCATAGACTTTGCTTTGACCTTCTGACCAAATCCCCATCGTCAATTTGATCTTCAATGCATCCTAGCCATTGATTGGCATTTTGGCGCCAATTTTTATACGGGTAAGGATTAGTGGTGTTGGTGAGGGGATTGGGGGAGCATTAATGGTGGTGGAGTTGGTGGGTAGGGATATTAATTGTGGGGGGTGAAGTGGTTGAAAAGGCGAGGAGGGGGGGAAAGTATCTCCCTGGTTTTCTGGGATTTGGTTGGGAAGAAGAAGACGGACAAGGGTCTGGTTTGACCCTTGTTGACCTGGGTTGACCGGGTGTTAACAAAACAAAGGGAATGGGCCTGGTGGGCTTGGGGATCAGCTGGGCTAGGGATGTTTGTTGGGTAAGGGTGTTTTTTGGATTAGTTAATTTAGGGTCCGGATGGTTAGAAGTTAACACAAGGACCATATTTGCAATTCCTTCAAAGTTGAGGGGTTTGAAGTGTAACTTTCCAAAACTTCTTCAAAGGATCAATTTTTGCAAAACACCAATAATCCAAGGACCAATTTTGCACTTTTCCACATTTTTCAAAATTTCAAACATCCCAGGGACTAATTTTGCCATATTTGGATTTTTAGGGACTAATTATGTAATTTATGAAAACTTGCAACCCAATTATGATATTTTGACTTTATTTGACTTTTAAGACCTTGGGTTGACTTTTCCTTAAAAATAAATGCATAGGGACTAAAGTTGACAAGTTTTGAAACTTGGGGGACTGAAACTGCCAATACTGCAAACTTTGTACGTTTTTTCTTTGTTTTTGCACATTTTGCTTTTAAAACACATAAAACACAATCCCTGGGATAATTTAAGTATTTTGATATCTTTTTGATTGTTTTTGTGCGTTTTGGCAGTTTAAATATATCAAAAACGATGAGTGTTTGAGCACTCATCAGAGACTCAAGTACTCGAGTCAAGGACAAGTTTTTGACACCCTTTGATTTTGAAGTGGGTTTGAAGACCAGGTGGAATGATATTCGGTATAGTGAGGCTTGGGGAATATTGGTGATGAGGAGTTTGGCATTCAAATGTACACCCAAGTGGAGGACTTGGGGTCCTTCAAACCGAGCAACACAGATACTAAAGTATGGACACAACTCACTCTATATGAGTTGGTTGACACGGTACGAACATAAGACCACTCTTGTGGTTTTCGTTAAAATGTGACCAAGACTATCTATGGAACGAGCCAAAATCTGCTCGTAATCTAGGCATATAACTTCAAACGAATTCAACGATTTGCACATGACTTTTGACATACGGATAGGTTTTACTCCAAACCAAACAAGCTGGAAACTTAACAGACTACCAATCCTACGACTAGCAGCCAATTCAATCACGAGTAGTACTAACAACACTTCCCATCAACGAGCCAATATCGTCCGATTTTATTTATTTATGTTTTTCCCAGTTTAGTTTTTTTTTAAGTCTTACCACACAAGACGTTAACCCAAAATTTTATTCAATACTACTACAATTATTTTTATCTCAAAGCTTAGCTTTAATTCGATTCATCATAGAAAATTAACAAGACAAAATAAATCAGAAACTAAGTAACCTACAACGAGGGTATATACATTCGAACGGACAAAACAAGAGAACATAAACAAGAGGACATGGAGCCTTACAACAAGAAGAGGGAAGATCAGATTGTAGAAAGTAAGGCGAAACCTAAAGAACTCGAACTCGACCACAAGCAAATCCACACACCTTTCGAATCTCAGGAACTATCTTCAAATAGCTACTAGTATTTGATTGTGAAGGTTTTTGAGATGAGTGGATTCCTTTATGAGCCGATTGGTATCTATTGTATCAATACAAGGGCTTTTGATTCCATCTTTCCTGAAGGTGTGTTGATCTGTTAGCCAAAAAAAGGGAAGAGCTTATCACCGCCAGGTCACTCATCGAGGCTTGCGTTTGACTTCGAGGTTTGGACAAAAGGGTCGCCCCGTGATCGATAGTGACCTCCACTAATATCCTTGTAGCCATCAGATCAGGCCAAGCTCGCATTTAATCGTTGATAGGGATGCAAGGTCGTAGGGGGAGCGTCTGGGAAAAAGAAGAGAGGGATGAGGCAAGAAAATGGGGTGTGAGTGATTCGAGGGTGGAAAAGATAGTTGCCAGCCATCCTTTTTCGTTTTATCTAAAACTTTTTATTTTTCTTTTTTTTATGTAATTGTTGTGAAAGTAATTAATAAAAGGTGAGTTATGTGGGTGTTTATTGTGATCTTGTAAAGCTCGGGGTGAATTAAACGATCCTCGGGTTTAGATGAGTCCCGGTACTTAATTATAAATTCTTATGCCATACTATCGCGGTGTCGGTACGCGAGTGTTTCTAGTGAAATAAAATATGGGTTCGCCACATTAGTTGTTCAACAATATTCGTTGTTGCTTTTCCATAATAATGAAAGTAAGAGTTTAGATGCGATAATATAATGAAACTACTGAATGTCACATTCATAAATAAATTTTTCGATCTTACAGGAAATTAGTAACTGGGAAAATGTCGGGTTATTACAAAGTCCTTTGCACTGTTAGTCCTTTTTCGCTAACTAAATTACTTTTTAGATCCTTATTTCTGTTAAAAACCAACTAGATAACTTTTCTAATATTCTAAAACAATAAAAGTCTATTGAGAAAACTTATAAAAATTGGGGTGTTACAGACCTCGTACGAACTAGGAAACAAACCTATCGGCAGACGCACATCAAAACCTTCGTACCTATTTGATCGAATACATTACTGTCGACTTTTTTTTTTTTTTTTTTTTTTTTTTTTTTTTTTAAGTTTATGTGTATGATTTTTTAATTTCTAATGTAATATTTTTAATTATGAATGAAAGTCTAATTCAATTTGTAATTAAATTTGTTAAAGAAAATGAGTTTAGTGGTGACTATAACATATGTTTAGTGGTGTGTTAAATGATGATTTAGCGCTGATGTAGAAGTAGTGAATTTGGTGACTATCATTAGTCTAAGTATGTATATAAAGTTATAGTTAGAGAAAGGTGAATTTTTAAAAATTAAATTATAAGGAAATTGTAATTTTATATAAGTCAAGCATCAAAGCAAAAGGTAAAAATATAAGAAGGGCTAAACAAAAATATAAAATGAATAGTAATAAATTGCAAAACTTTATAATTTGATTTGTACATTGGGTTGGACTTTTAAGAATTTAAAATGATTGGGAAGCTGATCATCTCACACGACATTGACGTCTAAAATAAGACTCTAGATATTTTGGATTAACACCAAAATAGTCGACCTTCAAACGTCTTCAGCAACGTCGTAGTCACGTTCTATCCGATTACGTGTGTGTGAACTTTAAGCTTCTTGTTTTTGCAACGATGGGTGGTACTCATAAGCATGGTCGTGTTTGAGGGTGTGCAACTCAGGCGACCGCTTAGGGCCTAAAAATTTTTAAGGGTCCCAAAATTTGTCTCGTTAATAATTATATACATGTCTAAACAGAATTTTCCTGAAGAAAAACAATAATTAGATGAGAAAATATTTTAAATAAGTAATATGTTGAACGTTTAGATAATTGATTGCATTTTATCTTATAATCGGTAACACTTTATATATAACATTATTTAATTTCGTCAAGGGCTTTCAAAATTTTCAAAAATTCAGTGACGACCCTAGTCAAAAGCTTTTGTCAAAAAGAAAATGTCACCTTCATTATCATCGGAGTTTTGTATACATTATTTTCCGGATTCATAGGGTGTGTTTGGGAGGGGCTTATATGGGGCTTACGAGGCTTAAATTTAAAAAATAAGTCCCAGCTTAAAATAAGTTTTGTTTGGCGTAGAGGCTTATAGGGAAGCTTTTGAAATTATAAGCCTCAACCCAAAAATACCCAACCCCGAAAATGAGGCTAAAAATTTTAGACGGGGCTTCTAATACGTTAACTTACCTAATGACATACAAATATATCTAATATATACATATGTTAATTTAATTATATGCCGCTTTTAGTAATTTTACAATAATAAGCTCCAACTTAACCTACTTTATCAAACAAATTTATGAAAATAAAAATTCTAGTTTCGGCGTATAATGTATGCCCCAGCCTCAGCCTCAGCCCATTTTACCAAACATGCCGGTTAATATTTTAGTTTGTATGGAAATGGAAGTGAAAGATATTTGTTTGTGTGTAAAAATGGTTGTGAAAGGGGTTTATATATAGTGAAAAATGGATGTTTTAAAAATATAGTGTATAATTTTATTTTTATTTATTTCATTTTTAAAGAATTGCATTGCAACTTTTTCACTTTTATTGATCATCAGTTATTTGGTAAAATCACTCGCGAGGCTATGGCCCGGTGCATTGGCAAGGGGTTCATATTGTATTGACGAGCTATCCTCGTGACTGCACCCTTCTAAGAGCAAGCAGTATCATGACATTGTGCTCGAGTTAAGTCTTAACGCAGGCGCGTTAAAGGATGCGTTATGATTGCGAGTTACCAAGTTAAGGCCATGCATTATGCCTTTCGTTAATACCTTAACGTGCGTTAAGGCTATGTGGCATAAAAAAATCACTTTGCCCCCTCTAACGTATATATTCTTGTTGGATTAAAAAAACATTTGCCCCCTCTAACGTATATATTCTCGTTGGATTAAAAAAAATAACAGCCATAGCTTGAAGACCAGGACAAAGTTCAGAAATATGAATTTTATTTGGGTGAAGAGTGTTAGACGTTTGACAGATTGACTCAATTATTTTGGCTGAAGAAGGAACATATGTTCGATATGGACCTTCATCTTCTCGATTTTCAAAGAGGGAGTTGAGATCAAACTCTTCCGAATAAGTACATTGTCCATTACTTGGAAGTTCAAGGATTTGAGCAAATTGTTTAAGAGATACATGGACATTGTAGTGACCAATTTTACACCTAAGGTGTATAAAGTAATTTCGATCTCGTTTGATATTAACACTAGAGTAAAACTCAAGTATAAAGCGAGGAAAAATAGGTTCATTAATGTTTAGAAGACTATCAAACCCTATGAAACGAAAACCTCTTTCGATACGTTCCTTATCAGGATACAAGGGATCAACTATTCGTCCTTCATGAACATGACCTAACTCAAATGGTTTGATACATGGAATAAATTCAGGTGGTGTGTCAAATTCAGAAGAAATTTTGGGAATATAAGATTGAGTTAAGATGTGATCGATATCATACGTGTGAGGCATGATTGTACCTATATAAAATTAATATGAGGTTAACTAGATAATAATAGTGTGCTTATTCAAAACACTTCCCATATACATAATACACTTTAGTTTTGAAGTTCCTGATTTATTTTGTTTCATGATTATGAAAACATTTTTGACATGTATTAACAATGCATAATTATGTTATTGTTACGTGATTAAACAATATTAACAACCATAAATTTAAGTTAGAGATAATCTCATTTTTTTACCCAATTTCAAAATCCACGAATTAAAATAATTGACTTATTAATTTATGTTTTATTGGTGATACATTGTTAAGATTAACCTTCAATTGCTATTGATTTTGTAAAGAAATGAGAATCCCCAAATTTTTAATTTTGAGTTCATATGAACGCTAGAAATTTAATTACGAATTAATTAGATGAAATTAAGAAAATCAACTTACAATGGAATGATTAGTGAGTATAGGTGATTGATGATTTTAACTTTGAAAACCTTTAACTAATTTGATAATGGGTTAGTGAGGATTTGAGTGTTGGGTCGAGTTTTTCGTCACTTTCTGCACTAAAGGGGTGATGACATCAAATAAGTACATTTTATTTGCATCATTTATCCTATGTGTATTGCTTGTTTTGTATTAATCTATATGGGAATTGATACTTAATCGATTACTTTAGTAATTCTCAGGTAAAAACAAGCAATTGGTGAAACTAGGCGATTTTGGACGAATTATGGAGCAAAACTAGCAAGATGTCAAAAGTCTACTGAGAATCAGAAGATGCGCCGCATCACTCTCAACAGATACGCCACAATATCATACTTAGATGAATTCAAAGACCATTTCCTGACTTTGAAGAATGCGCCGCATTTAATTCTATCATGTGTCGCATATGAAACTTTGGTCAACGAAGAAGATCAAGCTTGTTCTACTCCAGATATAGCGCATTACTTCTGACATATGGCGTATCACTCTCAAGACTTCACCAAAAGATGATACAAGATACTGAAGAACATGCGCCGCATAAGAGATTGAAGATACGCCGCATCTAAAGGCGGTGAAAGAATATTCATGAATATAATAATCTTGGACCCCACGCGAAGTTACCTTGATACGCCGCATCGGACCAATCCGATGCGCCGTATCGGCCATATACAATCCTTACCAAGAATTCAAGAGATCAAGTGAAGATTAGAAGCTTAAAGAAGAAGTCAAAGATTGCAAGTCGACACTTGAAGATGCTTTAGTATTTTGGCCGTAAAATCTTCATCCGGACTCCGTTTTAGTTGATTCAAGCGGCCACGGAAAGAGAAAAAAGAGATCTATCTGATTCTGAAGGAGATGCGGCACATTGGGTGTTTAGATGCGCCGTATTGGCTGATGCTCCATATCAGATTTCTAGATACGCCATATCTTGTCAGTTTCAGACTTGGAGGCTACGTTTACTTATAGATGCGGCGCATCTAAGTCTCTAGATGCGCCGTATCGACCTCGATTTCAGAAACTATAAATAGAAGACCCATAAACGAATTAGGGTATCCTTGGGAACCCTTAGGGCCATTTCCAGACGATCAAAGGCTCTCCAAACAGCAAAAGATCAATCTTGAAGACCCAATTATCCTTGAAGAACATCTCTTATCATTGTTATATTACTTAATCATTCGGTTAGCGTATCATATTCTCTAAGTTTCATACTCTATTCATCTTGATTATGCTTTTGTACTTTGTTACAGAGATTATGGGCTAACACCCTTAGTTGTTAGCCAAGTTTATGAGTATTTGATATTTTGATTTGTTTCTAATTCGATTGGTTGCTGAGTCTTCATTTTAATTACTTATGTTAAGTAGTTTTGTTTTATTGTATTAGTAAGATTTAATTCATCAGGATAAATGGGCTTGTGACTACAGAACATCGTACACTCCCTTTAATATTGCTTTCCCATTAGTTAAAGTTTATATGTTGAAGTCTTTGGTGACTTATATTAGTGCTTTGATAACCTCTGTGTCTAGCTAAGCTCGTGGACTGAATTGACATATCCACCCCTCGCCTATTTAAACTAACGTCTTTAGATAAGTAGGATAGACATAAGTGATCATTATGGGTTTACTCGCCGATATACTGCGATCCAATGAGAAAGACCAGATTACAATACACTTCATATGAAACTAGCAATAAAACAAGTGACAAGCTATTTAATTATAAACAATGTAATTATTAAGCAGCTTTATGCGGATTCCAATTGAATGGAATCTAGACTCTAGGGGAACGAGAGGTAGGATTGACCGCGCCTAGTCTTGAGCACCAATCACTGCAGGTCTTAGGAACTTAACAAAACTTAATCATATATGATTGAACTTGGTTAACACACTCTTCTTATCTTTGGTATCTTCATAACTTCTATTGTTTGTTTAGTTTAGTTAGTTAGTTTAGTATAAAACCACATCCGTGCCATTCTCTCAGGCTGAACCCCCCTTTGCATTAGTTTAGGTTAATTTAATAGAGTCGAATACCTTTAGAATTAGTATATTAGAAATCTCACTCTTAGTGATCGACAACCTACTTACCAACTAGGCTACATTGATCAGGTACACTGCCCGTTAGTGTTGTTATAGGTTAAGTCGGAAAATATAAATTTAAAACTTGATAAGGAATAATCACCTATAAAACGACACATCAAGGGGTGTTTGGTTTTGTTTTTGGAAATTCTGCAGTTGAAAAACGAGGTGTTGGCTAAAAATCCTGGACGGTTCCTTATCGATATGGGACCGTCGAGAGCTAAGGGACCGCCGCCAGTAGCTTGTGGTCTTTAGACGATTTTTGGTGTTTTGGTTAGTATGAAAAGTCTTTAGTTTCATATGGTTTTAAAACATAACACATTGAGTTTTAAGACATGAAAATGACTCAATACGCACGAGTAGGCTAAGAAATGGGTAAGGAGTGGAATCGAGACATAAGAAGAATGAAAGAGTCGATACGCTTGATTAAAGAGTGGATTTTGAGTCGAAATATAAGAAAAGAAAGAATGAGATTTAAGGATGAGATTTGCATCGAGGAAGCTAGAAGTCAATTAAGTAAGTTTCAAGAAACGTCATAGACGAGAACTAGAGAGCAAACAAAGAGTGAAGCAAGTGTGCATAATCTATAGTGATTGATTGACGTCAAATTTGCTATAAACAATGGTTGTGGTAAGACCATTGTTTTTACAAATAATTTGCTTGAATCCAAAGAAGGATAAGCATTTAGACAGAGCGTCTAAACAACACAAAGTATCTAGCACATATTGGCATACAAACATCATCAAGCATATAAGCAAGTAATCTGTAATCATGTAGTTACGAGAACATATAGCAAGCAATCAAATAGCAAACATAATAATAGGCAAGATTAGTAAGAAGACTTGTGTAGTTGGTGATGCAAAACTCGATGAGACTCACTTGGCAATTTGTCCATAAGATAAGTTATGCGATCGGCTTGGTGAGATAACAATTTGGTTGTCTACATACTTAAGGCGCGTATTGTCTTATTAGCTAGCTATCCACATTGCACATCAAACTGCACATTGTCTTCTTAATAGTCATTACATCAAAGGAAGTATATTGGTACACCAACAAGGTTGCACAAGAAATTCTTATCGGCAACATTACCTACAATGAAGACATTCAAACTAGTAGTATATGATTCCACTTAAACTGAGTGCTTTTCTAATATCACATTTTTATCATCTTTGGCTAGAACATTTCCTTGATGAATGTTTAAACCATTTTACCAAATGCCATTTGCCATCTGACATAAAATTGTTTTATCAAACTAAATTTTCGGCAAAGATTCATAAATCAAAATTTTTGCTTCAAATATTTCACACAAGTTTCTTATGAAAAACTTATTAGTAAGGCTTCATTTTATTGATTATAAATCATCAATTGAAATGACATTCCAAAGATCATGATCTATTGATTTCACATAACTTTCAAATTCATTTTTCCAAATGACAAAATTTTCATTTTAGAAAAATGGTAGCTCACTCAAATAACGCCCTTCTATATATCATTTTGATTCCATAGATCGATTCAAGTTTTAAAGTACAATATACTTTAAAGATCTTGATAAACAAAGCTCTGATACCAATGGTAGAAACTAGAAAGGGTTGAATAGTTTCACCGCTTCTTTTTAATTTCTAAAGCGTTTCGCCGTTTTAGGTCTGGTTATTTTTCATTTACAAACTTGTTGAATTCTACTAGTTATGTGATATCAATTTAATTACTAGCATACATAAATAAACAAGTAAAGTAAAGAGTAAAGAAAGAACACAACCAAGAGACGCGACGATTTATAGTGGTTCGACACGAAGGTCACTCTCCGTCCTACTCCACTCCCCGAGTACCACACTCGAGAGTTATTAATCACTATATCAACACACTCCTTCAGGCGGAGCAATCCGTACACATGCTTACACAAGGTTTAACGACACTAAGCATAATGTCGAGTTCTAATCATAGCTAGAACCAATGTATTCCAAGGCCCACGTGGCCACACGAACAAGCACTCTTGTCCAACTTGAATCTTCACCTGATCCAAGCCTTCACTTATTTGACATACTTGATTCTTCACCCGAACCAAGCCTTCACACACACACGACTCACTTGATTCTTCACCTGAATCAAGCCTTTACATACTTGACACACTTGATCATCACCTGATCCAAGTCTTTACATAATGACTCAACAAGTCCTAACCTACACTTAGGACATCACTCTTCTCACATCAACTACATAAACTAATCTAGTTACAAGACTTCTTGGATCTACATCACCATCCAAGCTCACACAAATATAATACTTGGAACTATATCACCATCCAAGTTCACATAAATATCCCCATCCTCGACTCACACACAAGTCGAAAAACAATGACATAATATACATATCCTATCACGTAACACTTGTTACGTTTGTGTGTGGACACCTATAACATCTCGAATCTTTATAGTTGTCGAGAGTTCTTCTCTTGCACTTGACGGAAGAGAAAATTAGTTATAAACATATACCGACATGTTATAGTGATCAAAGAATAAAATGAATAAAGACCAGAAAGTTTTGTGTGTGTGAAAGTCTGTTTTCAGAAGTGTAACAGTTCAGTATTTATAGACGACAAGAGAGAGAGGGACGGTCCCGTAAATGCCAGACGGTCCTTTATCACTAAGGAACTGTCGGCCTATTTAAGGGACCACTGCGCCCTTTTTGTCTTGACGCGCTGAAAACTTATCTGGTTCAGGCTGAACTGATTTGGGTGGAAAACTAGCTATTACAAAGTTTGAATTTGAATTTATTTTCTTAATAAAACATTTCTTTAAAAACACAAAAATACTTTTGTGAAAATGTTTTGTCAAACTTAAAAATGTAAGTTTAGGTGAAAATAAAATTCTTTGATCACTTAACTAATGACGGTATAAAGTTTGTTCATACCTGAAGTGATGTTGAAGCAGCTACGTAGAAGTAACGAGTTTTCTCGATTAAAAACTTATAAACCGTAACTTTACGTAACATGTCTTTATATTTTGTGATTATCAAAACACGAGAAGACCGAATAACGCGAATAACGTTTTGACATTATTTGTATTAACACTGAGTATCGTATCAAACGGGAAACCGCCCAAGAGGCGTATTGGGCGGCTAAAGTAAAAGATGAAACGTTAACAAGGTTGGAAGAGATGAAATTTCTGATGCTTGAAACTCCTGAAAATGATCCAAAAGTGGCGTTTTGGATCAATTCAGAAAAAGACAGAATAATCAAAAAATATATTTGCAACCTCGCCAGTAGATGTAATTGTACGTCGTAATTTCTTTTATGTTGTAGTTTGCTTTGTGTTGTGTTTTTATTATTTCATATTTTTTTTCTTTCCATTGTATTTTTTTTAATTCGCATTGTAATTTTTAAGTTTTAATGTTATGTTATTTATTAAATGAAGTATTAGTTTTAATTTAGGGTTGAATTTGTAAATTGTTGAGCTATGGTTGAGTTATGATAAATGGGTGTTTTTTTTAAGTTAAGTTAAAAAGTTAAAGCTAATGTAACACTGAGTTACACTTTGACCTGACATGATACCCCTTGCTATAACAGTGTGATCTTAAGTTTGGTTTGTAGAAGAAGAGAAGAGAAATAATCTTTACTTTTTTCCATCCTCTTCTTCCTAAAAGTGGGTGGAAGATTTTGAAGAAAAAATAGCCTAATTTTTTTACTTCTTTTTCCTTAATAAATTTTTTGATAACACGTTTTTTTTTCAGCTTCTTTCAGTTTCTTTTCTTTTCCCTTGTTTATAAATCTTGAGAACACACCGTAAAAGAAATTATAAAGTCATTCGAGTAGATGAATTTTATACTGTATCAATTTGTGAATTTACCCTTAATTTTACGGCCAAAAAAGCACTAAAAATACTTATTTCCATAATTAGTAAGTACAAAATAGCATTGATTTGATTTTGATTCCATTACTCTTTTACTAATCAAACCCCACCGCCTTCCAAAAAAAAAGAAAAAAAAAAAAAAAAAAAAAAAAATCAAATCACACCTATATTTAAAACACCAACTTTTCTCACGCTTTCAGTTACAGATCCGATCACAACCATCACCATGCCTCCCAAACCACTCCTGATTCTCACCATCACTTCCCTCCTCCTCTTCACAACCGTCACCGGCCGCCTAATCTCCGATGGCATAACTAACAACAACAACAACAACAACAACGGCATACTCCGTTTAAATCCATTAACAGAAGAAGTGTCAACCGAAGCATGTGAACAGACGTATGGATTTCTACCGTGCACTGATACAGCGTTCGGTAACTTGTTTTTGATATTAGTGTATGGGTACTTGATGTATTTGGCAGCTACTTATTTATCTGCTGGAAGTGAGTTGTTGCTTGAGATTTTGGGCCCTGGCCTTGTTGGAGGTCTTTTGCTTCCTATTCTTGGTGCTCTTCCTGATGCTATGCTCATTTTAGGTATCAAATTTTTTATTTATTTTTTCTCAATTTCTGATTATATTCCTGATGCTATGCTCAGTTTTGTATATTCATCAACTTTTTTTTTTTTTTTGGAAGGCATATTCATCAACTTTTTATGTCATTATAACTACTGATTTCAATCATTATCAGTTATATCTTTTATCTCAATTTTATCTAAATTTCTGAATTATTATGCTTATATTAGGTTTATTAATTATTTATTTTTTATTACAGTATATAATTTTAACTACTTATTATCAATTATATGATTTATATTTCATTTTAGGTATACTTTTTTTTTTTCTTTTTTTTTCTTCTCAATTTCTGATTGTGTGTGCTATTTGAGATTCTATGCTCATTTTGGTATTATATTTATCAACTTTTCATAAAAGCCTAACTACTCATTTCTTATCTCTATGATTTATATATTTTATCTCAGTTTTTATATTGATGAATTATTATGCTTATTTTAGTTATATCTGATTTATTAATCTCACAATTTAGATATACTCATTTTTTTTATACTATATACTGAGTAAGTATTATCAATTGTATCTCATTTTAAGTATATTATTATTTTTATTTATATTTAAAAAAATTACCTGAATTATTATTATCAATTTTATCACATTTTAGGTATAATTAAGTTGTGATTTTTTTCAGATTTTTTCTCAGTTTCTGATTTTATTTGCTATTGTAGTCTTGTAGATGTTGTGCTCATTTTAAATATAATATAAATTATGTAATGAAGTGATGTATTGTTGTGAATTTTATCTTAATATGTGATAAGGTGATTTTTTTTTTATTTTATTTATTATTATTTTTTTTTTAAATAATTTTATGAATTTGTATATTCATTTTAGGTATATCGATCGGTTTTTAATATTATCAAGTATTTAATTATCATGGTTAAATTAGTATGTGACTTGAACCTAATTTGACCTCTAGTCTTGTAGATATGTATTTGTAATAAATCTTAAACTATAACATAGGTCATTGCTTTTTGGCCAAACCATGTAATCTTGTTACTCCTTTGTTTTCTGCATTCTTGCTTTTTATTTTTCACTATTATTTTGCGTTTGTGTGGTGACATATGTCCATGTGCTTATATTGCGCATGATTTCCTAGTCATTATACATAATTTTAGTTTCCTTGATATCTGCCTTGTGTTTATTTTTTTTATTTTTTTTACATCTTACGATCTTCACGCTTCTTGTAGTGTCTGGAATATCCGGAAGTGTTGAAGTTGCTCAGGAGCAGGTCTCTGTGGGAATGGGTTTATTAGCTGGTTCGACAGTCATGCTTATTACTGTAATTTGGGGAACCTGCATCAATGTTGGCAAGTGTGATATAGAGAACTCAATTGCTGTAGATAACACAGATACTAAAGGGTTTAACTTAGTAGGTGCGTCCCTCCTCTATTATCGAACATACTGAATTACTGATACATGAATTGTTATCATTTTCGTGTTTTATGTACAAACGCTTGTTGCAGTTCTGTTAACCATTTCATGTCACAATGGTGAAATGTTCTTACATTTTGATACTTCAGATGTGTAAACTAATTCTTGGTTATACTGTATCTGTCATACTGCAGGCTCTGGTGTGACTACTGATATTTGGACAAGCTACTCTGCCATGATTATGGCTGTATCTGTGCTTCCGTTTATTGTTGTCCAATTTCCCCAAATTATGCATTCAGATTCTGGAAGACACTTGGCAGTTCTACTTGGCCTTATAGTATCTGTTTCTCTTTTGGTTGCGTACTGCATTTATCAGGTGAATATAGATTCTGCAATGCATTTCTTAAGAGAAGAGTTTGTTATTGTGCTCTTTCTAATCTATAATGCTTAGATTATATTTAAATATACTCGTCGTGGTTTATTTGATATCATTTGAAAATTTTTTGCAGGTTGTTCAGCCTAAATTGCAGAGGAGGCGCCTTGCTTTTGCAAAGCACAAGCATGTACGATCTAGAATTCTTAAGTACTTGAAGCAGCGTGCACTCGGAAGACTCATGGATGAAAAGGGGGGAGCTAACGGAGAAGTTCTAGAAAAGTGAGTTATTTTACAACTTTTTTGTATCCGACTTTTTTCAGTATGTACCTAGGTTGATAACCTTTTTCAAAAATTCATGACAGGCTATTTAAGTCCATTGACACAGACGAAGATGGAAATCTGTCACATTCTGAACTAAGAGCTTTGGTAGTAGGAATGCGATTATATGAAATAAATTTGAATGAAGATGACGCTGTTAATAAAGTTATGAGAGATTTTGACACGTCTGAGAACAATTTGGTTGAGTTTGGAGAATTCAAAACTGGAATTGAAAATTGGCTTAAAGAGGCCAAGGGTTCCAAAATAGATCCGCATATTGCTGGTCCTGACACATTGAAGTACATTCATGACTATTATGAGGTATGTTTGGGTACCTTTTTTCTAATGGAAAACCATCAAACTTGCCTTTTTTATATTTGGTTTCTAGCATAATGTGAAAATTTGTGTTTATACCAAAATATTCTTGAATTGTTAAAACATTCGTAGCGCGGCTATTTATGATGAATTCCTTTTTAATCTATTTTTAGGATTTTTGGATTCTCACGTATACGCGTTTTTTCAGGAAACGAAGAAAGAACATGCTCTTCTAGGAGATGATGTTGGTGATGATGAAGAAGAGGAAGGGGTAGATGATCCACGTGGGACAACAATAAAGGCTGTGCTATTTTTAATACTGGGCACTATTATTGCAGCTGTCTTTGCTGATCCTCTTGTAGATGCTGTTGGCAGTTTTTCTACTGCCACAGGTATCCCATCTTTCTTCATCTCGTTCATTGCCTTGCCTTTAGCAACCAACTCCAGTGAGGCAGTGTCTGCTATCATCTTTGCCTCTCGCAAAAAACGAAGATCTGCGTCTCTTACATTTTCAGAGGTTTGTATACTTTGTTCTTTGCTACATGATGTGCGTTTAATCTTAAATATACGCATAATGTTCTTCTATCATGTTTGACACACTACTTTTTACTTTTTAGTAAATATATTTAAGTTCATTATGTTAAGAGGTTTTAACTAAAAATGTAACAGGCCAGGCAGGTTAAAAGTCGGGTACTGTTTATACTGTTTACTTTTAATGTATAAAACCTCCTAAATTAAGTTATTCAAAGTATTAGATTATTATGGAAATAATAATTTCTTCTATCATGTTTGACACACTACTTTTTACTTTTTAGTAAAAAACAAGTTTTTGGGCATAGGGTGTTTTGTCCCAATCCTTCCAGTTCGTATAAACAGTTTACTCGTTTGACCTGCTACTCGACCTGGGCGAGTGAGCTGTCCCTTTATTTCGCCAGCTCTAGCTAGTGTCTAACCCACAGTCAGTAAATGATAGCTCAAGAGTTCATTTTTTAGATTATAGTTTATATATTTTATCAGGATACAAATACGTGATGGTAAGTTGCTAACATAAATCCGTCTTTGTTGACTGGTGTCTTTTTTGCAGTTATATGGGGCAGTTACGATGAATAATATACTTTGTCTATCAGTATTCCTGGCACTTGTTTATGTGCGAGGATTGACATGGGATTTCTCATCAGAAGTGCTAGTTATTCTGATTGTTTGCATTGTAATGGGTGTCTTTGGCAGCTTACGCACCACTTTCCCTCTATGGACATCTTTCATTGCTTTCGCCCTTTATCCTTTTTCCCTCGCCCTGGTTTACGTTCTTGACTATGTTTTTGGCTGGTCATAGCTTTAATGTCTCTTTGGGAGATCTTTCCAGCATTTTTCTTGTCAAATATGAGTTTCTGTAGAACTTTAGTTTCACTGCTTTTGATTATCCAGATTTAAACAATTGGTACTGATTTGGTTTGCGGTGAGCTTCTTTTGTAACTAATACATGTGTAAGTAACTTAAAGGATTGGTTTAATCCAAGAGTTTCAATTTAGCAATTCTTACGTTTTTCCTTTGTAGTTAGTCCAGAGTTCTTTGTTGGGTTTTATGTTATTAATTGTCGATTCTTGAAAATTTGAAAAAACCGAAGTGAGGTAAATAAGTTAAAATATGTTATGAAGCTGGGTGGTAAAAGTTGATAATTCAGGGGATAGTATGACTCGAAGTTGATAGATTCAGAATCTTAGACACAAAACCAAAATGAAATTTGGTTCTTATTGTAAGGGTCCGTTTGGTTTGAGAGAGTAGGATTAGGATTTGGCATTGATGCCAAAAAATGTTGTTTGGTTTGTCATGTGCAAATCCTATCTAATTTGCCTCCTTTTTGTTATATTGTCATTTTTTGTGGGCCTTTATTTTACCACAACCATCCATATTCAATTTTATTTTTATTTTTACAATAACAATATTTTTAAAATACTCATTTAAAACATATATATAATATATTATTGGGGTAAAGCTAAAAATACGCAACA
The DNA here is from genome assembly GCA_030686995.1 of Artemisia argyi. Taxonomy (NCBI): domain Eukaryota; kingdom Viridiplantae; phylum Streptophyta; class Magnoliopsida; order Asterales; family Asteraceae; genus Artemisia; species Artemisia argyi. The sequence goes on along the minus strand of CM060677.1, from coordinate 35,285,105 downwards.
TATTTCTTCAAATAAACACAAGTACGCAACGTACTTAGTAAAGTGTCAAACGTACGCAACATATTTTTAAAAAATCGTCGATCTACGCAATATGACCTGCTGGCAGCAGGTTACCAGGTCACACAACTTTAAAAGTTACACCTTTGGTCCCTAAACTGTCTCATATCTCGCGTACATGATCCTATTTTTAGTCCTATTTACCAGCGTTACACCGTTAGTCCCCAAACGTTACACCGTTAGTCCCAAAAAAAAATCAAGATTTAAAAAACATATATATAAAAAAAATTCCAGATTATTATTAAAAAAAAAAAAAAAAAAAAAAACTTTAAAATTGAATTTTTTTAAAGTTTTTTTTAAAGTTTTTTAAAGTTTAAAAAAAAAAAAAAAATTTAAAAATTCCAGACTTTTAATTTTTTTTTTTTTTTTTTTTAAACTTTAAAAACCTTAAAAAAAAACTTTAAAAAATCTGGAATTTTTTAAAGTTTTTATTTATTTTTTTTTTTTAATAATCTGGAATTTTTTATATATATATGTTTTTTAAATCTTGAATTTTTTTTGGGACTAACGGTGTAACGTTTGGGGACTAACGTTTGCGTACGTTTGACACTTTACTAAGTACGTTGCGTACTTGTGTTTATTTGAAGAAATATGTTGCGTATCTTTAGCTTTACCCCTATATTATTATATTATTTTTCTCTTTAATCTACAACTTTATATTTAAATCCAAATCCTAATCTAAACCATCTACAAACCAAACGGGCCCTAAACTTAACTGAATCCAGAAGCCGAATTTTTAATTCAAAATTTTATGTTCTAAGATTTAGGGCCCGTTTGGTATGTAGGATTTGATTGGGTTTAGGATTTAATAAATGCAAAACCAATGTTTGGTTGAATTTTGTGGATTAAAGATTTGGGATTGAAACCCACAAATGAGGGTTGTGAAAAAGTTAAGGGTATAAGTAGGTTTTATTAAATTTGTGGGGTCTACTCCTCTTTCTTTTTGTCATTTTCTATTTTTTTTTATTTGTTTAACTTTATTAAAGTATAATTTTAAATTAAAATTTATTTCTTTTTTTATAAATTAATTATTATTACTTAAATATATTATTTTTTCTCTCATACACCAAATTTAAATTCAAATTCTAATCTAAATTTAAATACAAATTCAAATCTTAATCTTAAACCCATCTACAAACCAAACGGACCCTTAGTATTTAGTGGAGCACGAATATATGTCTTGAAGAACGTGTTTTTGTAAAGCACAACACCTCTGGTATCATTAAACAGCTTAATCAAATTGTAACATACTATGTTCTTGTGTTACAGTTTCTTACAGATGATTATTTGATTCCAATTATTTAAATGCAAAATATATATTTAAAACGCAATCCCCAACAATCCCATATTAAACTTTTAATTTTCGTTTCCAATTAATAGTTAATTCACATGAGATCAGAAATTTCATATGCTTACTGAAATTTTTTTAGATAACAAGACAAATTATCTTCTCCTTTGTTTATTTTTATTTTGTGTCTTATTGAAAGCAACTTGTTTCCGAATAGATTTGTTTGTACGTGATGAGGAATATATTCGTGTCACTAAAAGCATATATCTTTGAAAATGATAACATTTTTTGGCAACGGATATTACATTCAGACATTGGATACTGTTGATACAAAAGTTGGGCGCTCCTAGTTTAGACTCTTGCTCTCGTACCAATTCGCTCTTAATGCTTGAAACCTGCTCACTAAAAAAACAAACAAACACCGTTAGGCTTATCGTGGGATTGTCTCCCACGATTATCCTCCGGCGTGAGAGTAAGTAATCGGTTTTAGGGTTCTCGTAAAGAGTTTTAGGGTTTGTGAATCGTACCTTTAATGAGAATTATGTCATTCCTTATATAGGCGCAAAATCCTCGTAGGTTTCTTGCTCCTTACTCTTCGCACACGTGGTGCTTATCCGGGTTAATGATATCTATTCCGTAAATAGAAGATCCTTATCTATGCCCGGGTAGTTTTGGTTGGGTTTTGGGCTTCGTAAGTCCAAACCATTGGCGTTTTGGCCCAAGTCATTGTCATGATAGCCCACTCGTAGTGGGTTTGGGCCTAGTAATGTTTATCATTTGGGCTCGTGACCCAAATATAGACTATACGTCATCATGTCCCCCAGTCTAGCGTGCGCGGCTCGTAGCCGCGGGTACTAGACTAGTGATAACAGCGGTAAGCGTGGCGGGAAAGATTCAAATAGTTACCACCCAAGGGTGGGAACTATGTATCTAGTCCCTAAATATCTCAATCTTACATCGGGAAATGGGGAGTGTGTCCACGTGTCCCTCGAGAAATGTGAAAAAGTGTATGTACCATCTAGTATTCTGGCCACACGATTATAGTAGTGGGATCCACGTGGCGGCCCTTTTAGGGTTTTTATGACTTATATAAGAGTCACCGCCTCCCTTTTCACTATAACATCACAGTAAAAACGTTTTCCGCCATTTTTACACCTTTTCAAAAGCTCCTTTAAGAGATCCATTGTTCTATTAGGTAACTGCGCGTACGCATCTTAGTAGATCTTGTCATACTGCTGAAATGGTTGCTCAGTTAGAGGATTTTCGCTCTGCGATGGATGAGGATGAACTGCGTCAGTTCTCCTCTGATTACTTTATTCCTCTGGATGTGCATCCGGAAGTCCCGGACGTCAATGCGTGTATTGCCGATTTCCCCGAAGGGAAGATAGGGTTATACACGCGCTTCTTTGAGTACGCTAACTATCGCGTACCAATATCTGTATTTTTGAGCAACGTGCTCAATTTCTATCACTTTCATATCTCTCAGCTGCACTGTATAGGTGCGGCGAAGATATCAAATTTTGAAGTAAACTGTCGTTTACTTGCAATAAACCCAACCGTTGACCTATTCCGTGCGTTTTACCACACAACGTGGTCGCATGGATGGGTATCTTTTGCGAAGCGCGCAGGGCGCCTTCAGTGTTATACTGATAAAGTAGATTCCTTGAGGCATTGGAGGGAATATTTTTTCTGGATGGATGATGTGGTGTTTCCTTCACCATTTGAGTTTTATACTCAAGAGACGCTGCCGAGGGATGGGCGCCCCGCACCCGGTTCGTATAGCTTGGTGGATGCGGATACTATTGATGCCAACCGCATCCCCATTAACCCTTACCCTGAGGAGTTTTTGGTGCACATGGGGTTGAGTCGCAACTATTTCCATGGTGCTAACGAGGTGCCAACCTTCATTGATGAGAGCGGCCGGGGTGGGTGCTTGTCCCTTTTGCTTCACATAATGTAAGTATTTCTGTATATGTACCTTCAATAACTAATCTGTGTTTTGTTGTTTTGCTCATGCGTTGCGCAGAGATGGATTTGTTCGCCGTAGTGAAGCTGGAGAAGCTGAAGCAGGTGACGGTTGTTGTGCGTCTTCTGAGGGAGAATGAGCAGCCACTTTTGGATGCGACTGCTGGGCATCTAACTGTGTTGGGGCAAGCTGCACTTGAAGATTCTCCTCCTCTGCTTGTGACGCCTGTCCAGAGCGTGCCTCCCACTGGGGAGCCTGCGCATGTGGAGAAGTTGCAGGCTGAGTCTTCGGACAGTGTGGAGGTGTTAGAGCCTGAGAATGTAGCGCAGAATCTAAAGCGCAAAGGAGAGGTTGGTGGCAGTGGCACTTCCAAGAGGAGGCGCCATCTGATCGTGGATGAAGAGTCATCCGCAGAAGATGACACATCCGCCTCTGGCGCGAATAAGGGGTTAACGCAGGCTTCGCCTCTTCTGTAAGTTATATCCCTGTCGTTTCTATCTTCTTACTTATTTACTTTTGTGTTCTGACCTTCTACTTATGCTTTGTAGTGACCATGCTGTGAAGGATGATGTGGCATTTGTAGAAGGCGTGATCCCTCCTCAGAATGAAAACATGGAGGAGGGAGTGAAGGAGGCTGAGGATGTATCTGAGCAGTAGCTGTTGGTGGAGTTGGCTGCTGCTGCTGAGCGTCAGGCTGAGCTGGTCGCTTAGTTGAAGACGCGATACGTCGGGGAGAGCAGCACTCTTGCTCAGAAGGATGCGGAGATTGCCCTTCTTCGTGCGCAGCTAGCTGAGGCGCAAACGGAGGTAGGGTACGTCAAGGCGCACGCAGACAAGGTTACTGATGAAAAGTTAACCATGATGGCTGAGCTGCAGCATGCGCGCGGGGAACTGCATCAGTTCAGGGCGAACCTTACCTGGGGGGTAAGGTATCTTGAGGAGAAAAAGGCTGAGCACTTTGGCCATATTGATGAGTTTCGCCTGCGCATGGAGAAGATGCTGAAGGAGCAGGAGGAGAGCGCAGGTATGCCCTTATATATTTTCTGCAATGTTGCCTTATTATATTTATTGGTTTGTCTCTTTTCTTCTAATGCATCCTTTTTCTGTTTATGTAGGGGTTGATCAGTCATGGCTTGCGCCTGGCTGCGATGGGCACCTTAGAGTCCCCGGAAGTGTTGGAGACCTTTGGAAAGGTGGTTCAGTGCGCTGTGGAGCGTGGTAGGGCGCAAGCCATGGAGGAGCTCCATGAGGCTAAGTTGTTGAATGTGGCGCTTGCTGAGGTGCCTGGTTACAATGCCAATGCTTATGACGAGCTGATGAAGGCGATGGAGGGGATGAAGCTGCTTGAGCTTCCCCATATTGCGTGGCTGGAGCGCGACCAGGATTACCCTATAAAGGTAATTATGGAGGGGTTAACCCTGGGGTGCCATATCTTGGAGGATGCAGAGGCGCAGCCAGACTATTTTCTAAAGCCTGACGAGTCGCAGCTGCAGGTTCCTGTTTTTGCACAGCCGTGCCATATGTTGAATCCTTTTGTTCTTGAAAAGGAGGTTCCTCTTAAGGAGGTATTGGAGCTGCACGCGGAGAGAGCTGCCAAGAAAAAAAGGTGTTAAGGGGAAGGCCATCTTATGCAGTGTGGGCGCTGCGCATATTCCCAGGTCAGATGGAATTCCTGTTAGTGTAGCGAACGTGTCGCCTAAGGATGCGTTGCTTTTGAGAAAGCTCCAAGAGGCAGGAAGCTCCGCCGCCCCAGAAGATAGTCCTGAGCATCGTCATAGTGTGTAGATGTAGGCTTTTATAACTTGTATATTTTTGTATAAATAACAAAATATATCTTTTGCGTGTTATGGTATCTGTTCGGAAATTGTCATCCTTTGTGTAAAAAAGATTGATTAAGATACTCGTTTGGAACCTATATCTAAATTAAGTGTGTGACTTAAGATAAATTATAAGTATGAAAATAAACTTGCATTATTTTTGCAAAGTTTTACTATGTGACCAAGAGTCTTGGCTCGTTATTTGCTAAGCTTGTACAGTGTACGTGATATTTGCGCATCCTTCGTGGGATGCGCAAGGAAAACTTACTTCAACGTCTTGAAGGTAAGGCGCCTAGCAAGGATGCGTGATCCAATGTTGATGGGTTTGCAACCCTCTTACTCAACGAGTTAATTAGTAGGTTTACTCATCCTTTCTGCCATCGTGGGTCTTAATTAGTGCATGCACGCCATGTAGGCAAAAATATAATATAACAATATTGACACATATAAGAATGTACGCAATAAAGAGAAATGTGTTATGGAGTTAGCTAGAAACCATAACATTTTATTGATACTTGCAAGTTTTTGAAAAGTAAAAAACAATTCCTAATAAAGAAAAGAAAATCAAACGACAAACAATTATTGGGCACATACTAAAGTGCAAAGTTGTCTGTTTGTGAGCCGTAGCCTTTCCTAAAGATAGCATCTTTTAAGATTGCAGACATTCCAAGTGCGCGCCAGATCGTGACCTTCCATATCGCGCAACCTGTATGCACCATTACCTAGCGCATCGGTGACCTCATAGGGTCCTTCCCATTTGGGTCCAAGCTTGCCTGTGTCTTCTGCGTGGCTTGCGTCGTTAGCGCGGTATAGAAAGTCTCCTGGCCTGAAGGAAGTATGTTTGACTTTTGCATCATAATACTTCTTCATTTTTGCTTTAGCCTTTGCTTCGCGTATAGCTGCACGTTCACACCTTTCTTCCAGCAAGTCCAAGTCTATGCGCCGCTCTTCGTCATTTGTTGTGACGTTAACCTCTGCTGTTCGTATAGTTGGCATTCCTATTTCAGCTGGTATGACGACTTCCGTTCCGTAGACAAGGGAGAATGGTGTGTCTCCGGTGCTGGTTTTGATTGTGGTGCGATGCGCTCAAAAGACATGTGATAACTCATCCACCCACTTTCCTTTGTGTCTGTCAAGGCGCGCTTTTATCCCTTCACCTAAACTGCGATTTGCGCGTTCAACCAAGCCGTTGGTTTGTGGGTGTTTCACTGAAGCAAAATGTTGTGTAATGTTTAATTGCGCGCACCAATCTTTAAATGGGTTGTCGCAGAATTGTTTCCCATTTTCTGATATGATTTCTCCAGGTAGTCCGAAGCGACACACAATATTATCCCATATGAAGCATTTTACCTGGTTGCCAGTGATACTCACTATTGCCTTTGCCTCAATCCACTTTGTAAAGTAGTCTATGGCTACGATGAGGAATTTTAGCCCTCCTGCTGCAACTGGGAAAGGGCATGCGATGTCAATGCCCCATTTATAGAATGGTCATGGTAAGGTGATGGGGGTTAGCTCTTGTTGTGGTTGGCGCGGAATTGGCCTGTGTATTTGGCAATTGCTGCATTTTTTTATCATATCTCGCGCATCGCGGTGCATAGTAGGCCAATAATATCCTGATCGCAGAGCGCGCGCTACAACAGACCGTGGTCCTGAGTGCATGCTACATGATCCAGCGTGAATTTCTCGGAGTACATAGTCTGCTTGAATAGGTCCAACACATCGAAGCCAAGGTTGCAAGAAAGAACGTCGATATAGGATGTTATCTCGTAGTTCAAATCGCTGCGCTGTGTGCCGCACTCTTCGAGCGTCCTTATGATCTTGTGGTAAGACTCCTTTGCTAATGAATTCAATGATAGGTGTCATCCACGTGGGATCTTGTTCGTTTATCACCGTGGATACTTCCATCTCCAAGATTGATTTGTTTTTTAGAGTTTCTACCAATATCTGTTTTGATAAGTGCGCAAAGCTTGTAGATGCAATCTTGCTAAGCGCATCAGCTTTCCTGTTATCCCCTCTAGGTACTTGTTTGATTGTGAACCTATCAAAATTCTGAATTAAGGACTTGGTCTTTTCCAGGTATTGGATCATGTGTTCATCCTTGGCTTCATACTCACCTAGCACATGGTTAGCTACTAGCCTGGAATCCACGTTTGCCTTTAGGTTGCGTACACCCATTTGAATTGCAATACGCAGTCCAACGAGTAAGGCTTTGTATTCCGCCTCATTGTTTGTGGCTGTGAATTCGAAACGCAGCGCGTAGGTGAACTCCATTCCTTCTGGATTAGTAAGGATAAGGCCTGTGCCTGATCCATCCACGCATGAGGATCCATCTGTGAACAGAATCCAAGGTTCCTGTAGGTCTGTTTTGCTTGTTGAAGTTGGACTATCAGTATCTGGCTTTTCAACAATAAAGTCGGCTAATATCTGCCCCTTGATTGCAGTGCGTGGTCTATACGAGATGTTATACTCGCTCAACAACACACTCCACTTTTGTAGCCGTCCTGATGCGTCAGATTTAGAGATAACTTGTTTGATTGGCTGGTCTGTAATCACAGCTATTGGGTGCGCTTGAAAGTATCTGCGCAGTCTTTTAGCTGCGAATACTAGAGCTAAGACCAGCTTTTCCATGGCGCTGTAGTTAGTCTCTGTCTTCTTCAATGCTTTGCTTACAAAGTATATGGGTGTCTGGACGAAGTTTCTTTCTGTCAATAGTACTGCGCTAACTGCTCCGTGGGTTGCAGATAAGTACATGATTAACTCTTCCCCTGGTCGCGGTGCGACAAGTTTGGGGAGTGATGCCAGATGCTGTTTTAGTTGTTGGAAAGCTTCTTCTGCTTCCTCAGTCCAACGAAAGTCTCCCTTTTTGGTGCACTTCGTGAGTGTTTTAAAGAGAGGGAGTGATTTGTCTGCTGACTTAGATAAGAAAAGGTTTATGCCAACTAGCTTTCCGTTTAATGACTGGACTTCTTTTAGTGTGCGTGGTGAGGGGAGATCGATAACAGCTTTTGTTTTTTCTGGGCAAGGCTTGATTCCATCAGGTTCTATTAAGTATCCAAGGAACATGTCTTCTGTCGCGCCAAAGGTGCACTTCTTGGGATTTAACTTCATGTTCATTTTTCCCAATGTTTTGAACGTCTCCTCGATGTCGCGCACCAATTCATCCTCTGTGTGGCTCTTGATGACAAGGTCCACCAATCGTTGGTATGCTGCGCCTGTGTTTTTTAGGCCAAAAGGCATTTTTGTGTAGCAATAGACCCTTTGACTTGTATGGAAAGCTGTTTTTTCTTCATCCTCCACTGCCATCTGGATTTGATGGTACCCTTTGTATGCGTCTAGGAAGCACTTAAAAGGATATCCGCACAGGGACTCTACTTTCCAGTCTATCTTCGGCAGTGGATAGTAGTCCTGTGGGCATGCTTTGTTGAGGTCTGTGAAGTTCACACACATCCTCCAACTGCCATCACTCTTCTTTACCATCACTGGGTTAGAGAGCCAGTCGTGATAGTATACTTCGCGCATGATGCCTGCGTCTACAAGTTTATGTACTTCTTCCAGAATAGCTTTTGCGCGATCTGGGGCCTGGCCGCGCTTTTTCTGTCGTATTGGGGGATATCCTTGTCGGATTTTAGCTTGTGCTCCGTGATAGAGCGTGGCACTCCGGTCATGTGCTTTGGTTCCCACGCAAAGATATTCAGGTTCTTTTGCAAGAGTGCGCACACAGCTGCTTTACCTTTGTCAGATAAAGATCCTCCAATCGAAATTTGTTGATCTGGGTAATCGGGGTGAATAGCGACCTTTAAGTTTGGTGTTTTTTCTGCGCGCTGTTCTGGAATATTCTCCACCTCACTGGTTACTGCGTTGCATTCTTTGGGTGGTACTGTGGTGTTGTAGAGGGTGACAATTCCTCCTTCCACCGGAAATTTGAGCATCCCATGTGCTGTGGATGGTACAGCGCGCATGGATGATATTCCAGGTCTCCCAATGATGCCGTTGTATGGTGAGGGAGACTTGATTACCATGAAATTTATCCACGTTTCTGTTGAGTGTTGTTCATCGCCCACAACTACGAGTAAGCGTAATTGCCCCATAGGTCAAATCGTTTCTCCTGTGAATCCAGTCAGCGACGTTGTGGCTGGTATCAATTGACTTTGTATCTCAGGTCGTAGCCTTTTAAAGCAATGATCATATAGGATGTCTGCGGATGCCCCCCCATCGATATACATGCGGCGGATCTCGTGTCCCCCAGTATGTATTTCAATAGTTAGTGGCTCTACTACTGCGTTGTCCGCAGCTAGAGTGGGGAAGGATATCTCCTTTTCTGGAGAGAACTTTTGACTGACTTTTTGTTTTGTCTTGCGTTGCCATGACTGTATCATGTAGATGATGCCCGCTTTATCTTTGGGAGGTTCTTTCTTGCCTCCATTCCTTTGCTTGTCCTTCCCTTCTTTAATGTTTTTTACGAGGTGATCCATTCTACCCTCCCTTACTAATTTTTCAATCAATTGTCGTAGCTGGACACACTCGTTGGTTGTATGGCCCTTTTGGCCATGATATTCGCAGTATCCATTCCCTATGCGCTTATCCTCTGCGGTACGCAATGGCGGAGGCTTTGGGAAGTTTGCACCTTCTGTTACAAATATTTCACTCGGAGTCTTTGTGAGAGGGGTATACTTGTCATTGTCTCGTCCACTACGATAATTCTTGCTGCGGTTGCTATTCTGATCATTGGATTGTCTCCTGGGCTGTTCTTGTTGTCTATAATTTGAGTAGCCTTTTTTACTGTCCGTAGCAGCTGCTTCTCCCTGTATGAAGGATCTTGTGCGCTTCATTAGCTCATCGAAGGTTTGGGGAACCTTATCATTTAGCTTCCGGATGAGTTCTGGGTTATTAATCCCATTCATGAACCCTGAAATTTTTAGGACTTCGGGATACGCTTTGTGATTGGCTCCAAACGGTCAACCTAATTGACCAGGTGATGGTCAACAGGGTCAAACAGCCTAGAGTCAATGCTCCACGGAAGTATAGTATTTCCCCGGGTCGTTATGTCCCGACGAGGTGTGATGGTTATAAAACGGTTATGTGATCGGGTGAATCTGGACAGGAAAAGGGTTTGTGAGATTAAACTAAGGAATATACGAAAAAATAGCTTAAATACGCTATATAAATAAGACAGGAAAGCTAGGAAAAACCAGAAACGTTTAAAACTTAAAACGCGTACGTTCACGTTTAAATAAAACGTAAACGTACAAAATAAAAAGTGAAAACGGAAATCTGAAAACACCCAGGGGGTGAAAATGACTTTTTTACAAACTTAAAAGTAAAAGAAAATTTTTAGAAAATTAAATTAATTTTTACACTAATTAATTATTAATTAAATACTAATTAGTACTTAATTATTAATATTTAAACAACTTAAATATAATACAATATTGATTAAATACTAAAAAGGTGAAAATAAAATTTCTAAAATTATAAAATAACTAAAAACTAATTTTAAAATTAAAAATAAGTATTTTTTGTCTTTTTGTGGTTTTTCTATTAATTAATTACTAATTAATTACTAATTACCTAATTAAACTATTTTAAATTAAGAAAAATAGAAAATGGACATTAAAAATTACAAGAAAATTTCTAAAATTATTTTACAACATATAAAAGCTAGGAAAAATATAAAAACTAGGTTTTACTTAACAAAAACTAATTATGCTATTTAAAACTAATTATTTATTAATTATTAATAAAACTAAGATTAATTCTAATAGATACTAAATGATAAAATAAAACTCAGAGAAAATTATTATAAATAATTTAATATAAGAGGAATTTAAGAAAAATATAAAAAAGCTAAGTTCTTAATAAAAATATAAAAATGAAAATTAAAATTAAATTACATTAAATAGAAACTATCACTTAAAAATAAATTGACTTTTCTTGATTTTTCTTTTTGAAAACTAATTTACACTTAAAAACAACAAACTTTTGTAAAAACAATTTTTTTATAGATTGAAAATAAGCACTTTGGAAGGTATTAAGCCCAACAGTTGACTTTTGTTGACCAACAAGGGAAATAAGCTAAAACCAACTTGTGTGGGGCCCACTTATGTTGATTCAGGTTCCAACTACTTACTTGAACATGTAAAAGCTGGAAAAAGCTAAATGTGACCACAGAATAAGCAATAAGCCAACAATAAGCACACCAATTCTAGTTTGGAAACTGAAAAAGGGGACAAAATGTAAGGGCTAAATCAGGTGGGGTCCACTGAGTTCTAGGTCAAATGGCTGGTCAAACTTTCAAGCCAACCAGGGGGGGAGTTGAGAGGAACAAGATTTGAGCATTGGGATCCACTAAGGTGGTCAGAAAACCACCACCAAGTGGTGGTGATGGTGGTGTGCAGCTGATGCAGGGGAGTGATGCCCCCTGCAAGTGACTTTGAGGCTAAGTAGATCCCACAAGAAAAAAATCAAAAAATTCAAATGAAGCTAGGAACTTAAAGATGAGCTGTTAGACAACAATTGGAAACAAATTTCAAGCCATGAAAACAACCACAAAATTCAATAAAATTCCTAGAACTTTTGTAAAAATCTGAAAGGTGCTTATTTGACTTTTTATAAAAACTTGCTAAGTTGACTATTATGAAATTTCAATGATCACTACTGATTAAATATGCAATATTAAGCTATTACGATGTTATAATAAGCTAGAACAACAACTTAAGAGCTAGATTGATGGTTTATGGACACCAAATTCACAACAATGCACAGTTAAGAGACTTTGGGTGTGATTTTTGACTTTTTATCAGCTGACCTAGTGTTTTTATTGTTAATCTAATCTAATATGACCTAATTAGACCTGTCTAAGCAACAAACATAAACAGAATCCACCTAAGTCCTATAGAAACCACTTGAGCCAAACACTCCCTTATATGAAACTGATTTTGGGTTTTCAAAGCAAACTTACTACTAAAACCTTAAACATGTAATCTAATCTTATATTAACACTAAATAAACATAAATGAACTGAAAGAAACACCAAATTACCTATGCTACAGTAAATCACAAAAATTTATAAAAAAGCTTATAGTGAGATCATATGGATTCCAAACCAAGAACAAGTATTCAAATCTAACCTACAGCCTCCCTGAGGCTTCTAATAACCATGTTCCATCCCTTTTTGACCCTGCTTCCCTTCTTCTTACATGAGCACTGAAATTGCATTTTTAATTTATTTTTCATGAATCTTGAACACTTTGACTATTATGCATTTAAGCTGAGTGAGGTGTTAAGGAACCTTGTGTAAAGCTGATATAAGACTTAGGTAAACTCAGTGAATCAATAATCAACACCTTAAGATAACAACAAAGTTGAAATAGTAATTTCACTAAAATTGCAACTTCTGAATTTGAAAAAGATACTTGGAATTGATAACTGAAAACAGTTTAAATTACACTAACAAAGCTTAATACAACCACTGAATACTAAGGATTACACTTGAAATGGAAATTTTATAAAATCGACACTACAACTATATTAGACTACTTCTACAGCTACTACTCTCCTCTTTTTCTTCTTTTTCTTTTCTTTTATAGCTCCTGGAGGTCCACAAAGACTTTCCCACACCTTCACAGCCCTTGGATGGGCTTGATTAAATCCAAGCCGTTCAAACTAAGTTTGGCGGGAAAATGGGTTTTGGCAGGTAATGGGTTGCTTGGAGGGATTTGGGGCATTAAATGCATCTTGGAGGTTAGTATTTGAAAGGGGAACAAGTTATGGGAAAGATGATGTGGAGGAGCGGGGAGGTGACTTGCTGGTTTGGGTTTGCAGTCCAAGTGGTGAGGGTGGAGTTGGTCAAACAAAGGGGGTTGACTGAGGGAGTATATAAAAATGGACGGGGTATATTATTTTTGGAAGGTGGGTTGATTTTGGTGGGCTGAGGGTGTGGGGTGTATGGTGGGCTGGTATATTAGTGGATTAGGATAGGGTGGTATTGTTGGGTTTGGTTTTGGGTGGAATAAACAAAAGGGTCCGTTTGGTTAATTAACAAAACACCACAAGGACCTATTTTGTAATTTATAAAAAAATCATGGACTGAAAATGTATTTATTCCAAAGTTATCTCAAAGGTTAAACATAACAAGTCTAAATAGTATAAGGGTTATAAAAGATAATTTCCATTTTTTGAAAACCCGGGGGACTTGTTTTGCAATTTTCCAAATTACGGGGACCAAACATGTAAACTTTTCAAAACTTTCACCCAGGGACCCATTTTGATAACTTTTGATTTCCCAAGGTCCAAAAATGATTTTTCTTTCAAAAATATCCCACCAGGGACCAAATCTGCCAAAATCTGAAACTCCAGGGACCAAACTGTAAATTCTCAAAACTTTTCCAATTTTTCACCAAAGGACAAAATATGACAACTTATGATTGTAAAAGGACCTTTGGTGATAATTTTCCATATTTTGAATGACCAGGGACTAATTTTGTAATTTTATGAAAGTTGGGGGACTGAAACTGCCAATTTTGCAAACTTTGTACGTTTTTCATCTGTTTTTACTCATTTTGCATCTAAAACATATAAAACACAATTTTGAAATATTTTCAGTATTTTGATGCATTTCTGAGTGTTTTTACATGTTTTGCAGTTCAGATTTGACCAAAAATGATGAGTGTTTGAGCACTCAGCAATCCCCCACACTAAACTATTGCTAGTCCCTAGCAATAACTGTTTTGAAAACTCGAGGAGTGAAGAAGAGAGGAAGGAACCTCGAGAACAGGCTCATTAGCCTGAGTTTGGACTCTTGCTCTCGTACCAATTCGCTCTTAATGCTTGAAACCTGCGCACTAAGAAAATAAACAAATACCGTTAGGCTTATCGTGGGATTGTCTCCCACGATTATCCTCCGGCGTGAGAGTAAGTAATCGGTTTTAGGGTTCTTGTAAAGAGTTTTAGGGTTTGTGAATCGTACCTTTAATGAGAATTATGTCATTCCTTATATAGGCGCAGAATCCTCGTAGGTTTCTTGCTCCTTACTCTTCGCACACGTGGTGTTTATCCGGGTTAAGGATATCTATTCCATAAATAGAAGATCCTTATCTATGCCCGGGTAGTTTTGGTTGGGTTTTGGGCTTCGTAAGTCCAAACCATTGGCGTTGTGGCCCAAGTCATTGTCATGATAGCCCACTCGTGGTGGGTTTGGGCCTAGTAATGTTTATCATTTGGGCTCATGGCCCAAATATAGACTATACGTCATCAGATACATTTATACATGTTACTCGCTAGTATAGTCGAATAGACTAAACTGGCTCGTAGCAACATGCTCAACATTATTACTGAAATAATAAAGGATTACTGGAGACATATCTTGCTATATAGGTCTCTTAATTTAGGAAATGAATGAATCAATCTCCTTTCGAGATACACCACCCTCTTCCACCGATCCACGAACTGTGCGGCCCAAGTCTGCTGCCCTCTTCCGCATCTTCTCCCCTTCACTTAAATCCATTAACCTCCTAATAACATCTTCCACGACCACTGACGTCACCAACTTGTCTCTATGTGCCCAATCCAGCACCACCAATCCAATTTTCAGAAACTCAGTAATGAAAAACGCGTTTCGTGGCTGATCAGAATGCATTAGCTAGGTGGTTAATGGTACGCCCATTGATATACTCTCCATACTCGAGTTCCATCCACAATGACTCATAAATCCGCCAGTCGCCAAATGTCCCAAAATCTCCATTTGTGGTGCCCAACTCCGCTCCACAAATCCCCGCCCTTTCACCCGCTCTTCAAATCCTTCTGATAACTCAATCAACTTATCCTTGTCACCAAACACATCTCCTTTGTCCGCGGCTCGCACTACCCATATAAACCTCTGTTGGCTCTTCTCTAATCCAATAGCAAGCTCCGTAATTTGTTCATCACTAAATGTCGTTGTTGTCCCAAAAGATACATAAACAACCGAATTAGGAGGCTGCAAGTCCAACCATTGCAAGCATCTGTGTCGGTTTTCCGAAACTGTCAAAGATGTTTTGTCACCCGGGTTAATCGGCCCGACTGCCCATATCTTCTTTTTCCGTGTATCACTATTATTAATCTCACATTTCTCTCGGTACTTTATATATTCACCTTCAATAACTCTTGACGAATCAAACAACGTACCAACTTCGAAACCTTCATGCAGTTGTTGAAGTTTAACAAACTCTAGAAACTTGGGTGTTAAGCATTCATCTTGAGACGGGAGTCTGTTCATCTTTTCTACAAGATCCGAGGAGAACGGCCCCTTTACAGACTTCCACATTGAGCAAAATGAGTTGAAAGCAGATAAAGCACTGAATATGTACGTCTCGACATTTTCTATGTTATTCACATCCTGGACAACATACGACATCATAAAGTCATGCACAACAACAACTCTCAAGGCCATTTTAGCTAAAGAATGTACGAGGTCCGTAACTGGACCTCGGAGATGAAGAGTTGCTTCAAATTCAGGCTATAAATGGGACGGGAAGTGGTTCAAAGTGTCGGGAGATGGAGAAATGAATGAAGGTGTTGGGAGTTGATGGAAATGGATTATGTTCGAGAGAGTACAATATTGGAGGCGTGACTTTATTTGGTTGATATGTATGGTTGTGTTAACGTAGTGAATAGGGATGTTGTAAGTTGATATAAGTTGAGACATGTATGCGAACTGGTTAAGATGACCATGAGCTACAAACGGCACCATCACAACTACTATCTCGTCTCCGGTCATTTTTGGGATTCATATAATTGATTGTCTTGTTTCTTTAAGATGATATAGTGCTCCAATTAGGGAAAATACTTTGAAAAGCTACCCAACTTTTCACTAATAGAGCATAAGGAGTGATAAGAGGGGATGGATTAATAACACGAAATAACACCAACACCACTGCCACGTCAGCGCCACATCATTTTAACACCAAATAATATAACACCAAAAACACCAGGAAATCATAACACCCAATAACACCACTTTTTACATATTTATAAATTCTACCCTCAACAAATTCATTTATTAAACATTCAACCATTTTATTATTAAAACTAAACATTACATTAGGAAATAAAAACATTACAACTAAAAAAAACAAAAAAAAAACACATACATAATAAAAAAAACTAGTTGTTTGACGGACCGGTTGGCGGATGTTGCGGATGTTGCAAATTATATTTTTGTTTGATTCTTTGTTTTTCCATTTTGATAAAATACACCTCCTCCGGATCTACATCACTCATTTTCATACTAAGAAATCTAAATTCCTCCAAACGCGTAGTCGTCTCATCTTTCGTTCTAGCCGCGTCGTACGCCATTTGGGCCGCTTCCTGTCTAAGTCGAAGCTCGTTTGTCATAGAATCCAAGTTGCTTGACGCACTTCCCCCGGTACTAGTCGATGTATCGGACTTTTGTTTTTTCCCGGTGCATGCTTTCCCGGGTGGACGTGGTCGTGCATCATGACCGAATAGCTCTTCGTTGCTTTGACAAGGGATATCTCCGGTTAAATCAATCAGTTCCGGCGCGTCCCATTTTGGACATGCCCTCAAAATCAACCACATTTCCTCTTGAGCAAACGAAACACCTTTGTGTTTGTGTCGATAAAATTGTCTAGCATGCCTCATATCATCATTATCACCTTCACCACTTTTTGTGGTACATTTAGCCCGTTTGTAACACGCTTCGAACTTTTGGCAATTTGCGTTCAACGTATGCCACTTGCTTGATAGCATATCTTTGTTACGATTTTGAAATTTTTTCCGGTTGAACTCATTCATCACCCGATGCCAAAACGTAATCGACTTTTGAGAAACTCCAACATTCTTATCCTCCGAAACGGCCACCCAACACACGCCAAGTAAACATTCTTCTTCCGATGTCCAACGTAACGTAGTATTACTCACGTTGGGATTTTTTTCATCATATACTTGTGCGGTTTGGGTTTCTTTGGCTCTTTTTGACACCCGTTTACCTCCACGTTTTTGCTTTGGTGGAGATATATCTTCGGGCTCCACGGATGCCGCTTGTGAGGATTGGGTTTGTGGTGTTGGCGGTGTATGTTGCTCGGTTTGGGTTTGTGCGAAACTTTGTTGCCACATTAACATAAATTGTTGTTGTTGTTCGGGAGTGAAATTAAGTGGGTTAGGCATTGACGAAGATCCGGCATTGTTCGAGTTAGGATTTCCAAAACCCATCATCAAGTTCATGAAACTTTGATCATCACGTCCCGACATTTTTTTGTGGATCGTTTGTTTTTTTTGGACAGGATGCTGTTTTTTTTTGGACAGGAGCTGATCAGATCTATATATGTGTGTGTGTATATATATATATATATATATATATATATATATATATATATATATATATATATATATATATATATATATATATATATATATATATATATATAGTGTTGTGAGTTTTTTTTTCTTTTTCTTTTTTTTTGGGGTTTTAGCAAATATAACCGTTGCAAACAACGGTCCATTTCAAACGTTCAAAATACAAACGGCAGGGGGCGTTTTTGAACCAAGGACAAACTATCATAACGTGCATTAGTGTGGTAACGTGGAAGGCAACGCAGAGGGAAAAAAAGGAACTTGGAAATGGTGTTAACGCTGAAACGGCGTTGAAAACTTGACACCTAGGAAAAAACGCCGTTGGTGCGTTATTACTCCCTCCCCTCTAACACCAAATAACATCAACACCACTGGCACGTCAGCGCCACATCATTTTAACACCAAATAACATTACACCAAAAAAACCAGAAACTCATAACACCCAATAACACAACTTTCAGGGACCCATCTTTTTTTTTTTAAATAACAATTTACAAATTCTACCCTCAATAATTTTATTTATTAAACATTCAAACACTTCATTTATAAAATTAAACATTATAATACGAAATAAAAAAAAAACATTACATTAACCTGCTTCTTCTTCTTGTAGTACAATACGAAATAAAAAAACATTACATTAACCGGAAAGATGATTCGGCTTCTTCTTCTTGTATTCGTTGGTGCTCATAGGCAGCCATAATTGCAAAAATATCGGTTTCATCTTCGATATCGGCAAGGTTTACATGTGCGGCGTAAGTTGGATATGGATCCATTGCGAAAGAATTTTTTTTTGATATAAGATGATTTTATTTTGTGTTTGTAAAAGGGTTAGAATACCCAATTTATATATAAGGTTTTAGGGATTTTTTTTTTTTTTTTTTTTTTTTTTTTTTTTTTTAAAGCTGCAAGCTAACAATGCGCGTTAGTCTAGTAACGTAAATCGAAACGCAACCATAACACAGACATGTAGGAAATGAGCATAACACGGAAACGCCGTTGATAGCCTGCCAGCTAGGAAATAACACGGCCTCGGCGTTATTACTCCCAGGGCTCTTACTGTTACGAGTATCCATTTTTTTCCCTCCTCAATATGGGTCATTATTTAGCAAATTCGGCTTTCTTTGGTGGTTATGACCATTTTATCGGCCTTCTTTGGGCAGTTATGACCATTTTATCCTTTTAGATAAATTACATAAATGGTCCTTGTGATTGCAAATATTGCATCAACCATCCTTAAATATTAAAGTTTCATCAATCGTCCTTATCTTTGCAAAAAATAATATGCATAGTCCTTTTTATAACTTGACATATGTTTTATACATTTATATCCGTTTTTCTTATGTTTTTATCAGTTTTTATCTGCTTTTATCCGTTTCTATATGTTTTCGTTCGTTTTTATACGTATTCATTTTTTTATACGTTATCGCTTGTTTTTATACGTTTTTATCCGTTTTATATATTTTCGTCCGTTTTTATACGTTTTCGTCCGTTTTCATCAGTTTTCTTACGTTTTCACACATTTTTATACGTTTTATCCGCTTTCATATGTTGTTATACGTTTTCGCACGTTTTTATTCGCTTTTATCCGTTTTTATATGTTTTCGTCCGTTTTAATACGTTTTTGTCTGTTTTACATGTTTTCACCGGTATTTCTTAGGCTTTCATACGTTATTATCTGTTTTATCCGTTTCTATACATTTTTGTCTGTTTAATACGTTTTCGTCCATTTTTATATGTCTTCATATGTTTTTATACGTTTTCATCCGTTTTTTTCCGTTTTCATATGTATTTATCCGTTTTTGTCCATTTTTATATGTTTTCGTTTGTTTTTATACGTTTTTGTCCGTTTTATACGTTTTGTCCGTTTTTATAGGATTTCGTCCCTTTTATACATTCTCATCCGTTTTTTTTACGTTTTATCTGTTCTTATACGATTTCGTCCCTTTTTATACGTTCTCATCCGTTTTTTTCCGTCTGTATGTTCTTATACGTTTTTGTACATTTTTATACATTTTAGTATGTTTTTGTACGTTTTTATCCGTTAGTAACCATTTTTATCCATTTTCATACGTACAAAAACAGAAGAAAACGTGTAAAAATAGACATAAACGTATAAGAATGTACAAAAACAGATAAAACATATGGCAACCTAGAAAAATAGACGAAGACTTCTAAAAACTGATGAAAATATATAAAAACGGATGAAACGAGCGAAAACATATAAAAACAGACAATATATATATATATATATATATATATATATATATATATATATATATATAAACGGATGAAAACGTATAAAAATGTGTAAAAACAGATGAAACATATAAAAATGTATGAAATAGCCAAAAACGTTTAAAAAGGGATGAAAACATATAAAAACATATGCAAATGTATGAAAATGGATGAAAATATATAAAAACGGATGGGAACGTATAAAAACGGATGAAAACGTATAGAAAGTACAAAAATTGACGAAAACGTATAAAATAGACGAAAACGAATGAAAACGTATTAAAACGGATGAAAACGTATAAAAAGAGATAAAATGTATAAATATGTAAAAACTTACAAAAAAGTATAAAAACCTATAAAATGGACCACATCGTTTAATAGATAAAAACATATATAAAAACATAGACGTGTATTAAAACGTAGAAAAAAATGTAACGGGTCAAAACTATAAGGAGTGGATAAAAAAAAAGAAAAAAAGACAATGGATGAAATTTTCGCAAAATTACAGGGATCATTTATGTAATATGAAAGGGTAAAATGATAATCACTACATCCAAGAATACCTAAGGAAGGCCAAGTTTGTTAGATAAAAACCCACATGTAAAGAAAAAAAAAAATCCCAAATTAGATAATAGTGACATGTTGGGTAGCTTTTCAAAGGATTTACATTTTGTTTTATATGAAGCAGCAATAAAGTTATGATATTAAATTAAAGGCTTCTAGAGTGTAAAGTATATACGGAGTATAATACATAGTCTTGTATTATATGGATATGGATATTAAATTTGGGTGTCGTTAACTCGTTATACATATCCGATTCATAATGATCCGATTCATATGATCTCTTTATTGACAATAAAAGACATTATTTTATCTTTATTCTTTCATACCTTTGTATTTTAATACTTTCGATTTATTAATTTTTGTATTTTTTTTCGTACTCTATGTTCATACTTTTATAATGAAAACAAAACTAAAAAACATAAAAGAAAAAATAAAATAAAATAAAAAAATAAAATAAAAAAGCGGTACTGAAATCTATTTTGAAAGGGTATGTAATCCATTCCCATTAAATTTATGGATAATTTCTAATATGCCCCGATTATTCAATTGATTTGTTTTTCTATCTCAGAATTCAGAGTTTCTGTATTTAGACCAGATAACTTGGCAACTCGACCCATATGACGTCAAGTGTCCGACATGAGGGCAACCAGTTGTCCAAAAGTACACAAGTTACCCAGAAAGTACACAAGTTGCTCTACCTTACAATCCGAAAAGTGACACTTGTCACTTGCAGATTTCAGTTGCCCAAAAACTACATGTTACCTTGGTTTAAATACAAAAACTCTGAATTATGGGGCAAAAAGTAAATCAATTGAGCAATCGGGGCATATTAGGAATTATCCCTTAAATTTAAGGCATGTTGAGTCTAGACCATTTTAAGCAACTAGTAGGGTACCCGCGCGATGCGTTGACGGATATTCTGTGACTATATTTTCTGACAATGTGATATAATGCGGCCATACTTTTATTAAACAATTAATTTACAAATAACAATAACTTTAGTTAAGGCACTAGTATAATTCCATCTCATGTTAACCGAAGATACTACAAACAAAATCTTGATTCTTTCCTTCAGCGCAATCACCCTTTGTCAATTTTGGAGCTGACCGACCCAGTTCGGCCCTCATTCTTCGGTCGGTGCAGCGGCGACCGAATTGATCGACCGACCACTGCGGGCAGCCTAATGGATTTATTTTTAATTGTTTTGCTTAATAGCTTGATTAGATTATACATTGTGGTTAAATGATTGTATATTTTAGTGAAATAGTGAATTAAATAGTGTATTACTTGTTTGTGTTGAATAATGTTTTATTAGTTTTATTTGTGCTTCAAATAGTTTATACATTGTGTTT
This sequence comes from Artemisia argyi, assembly GCA_030686995.1. NCBI lineage: Eukaryota > Viridiplantae > Streptophyta > Magnoliopsida > Asterales > Asteraceae > Artemisia > Artemisia argyi. The sequence goes on along the minus strand of CM060677.1, from coordinate 35,263,475 downwards.
TATTAATTATACATTTTATCAAATGAGTGTTTAAAATATGACATTAATTAAAAATGTTGACCAGTCAATATGTGTAGGTGTTTATGCATTTGTACATATAGCTTAATTAGTTGTATTTACTTAAAATCTATATATGCAAATCTTAAAAAAATGGAAAAAAAAATAGTGCTAAATACTTTATAAGTAGTATAGATTTGCAGGTTTAATTTGATTGATGATTATTTAATATAGTTTTGATATGTATTTAATAACTACGAATATGTTTGGCAGAATGAGGTGAGGTTTACATTATAAGCTGAAATCCATAATTTTATTAATTTGTTTGGCGAATACTTGACGCTGAATCTTATACTATAAAAGCACATAAAAATATATCGAATAATATACGTTATATATTCAAAAGTTTGAAAAATATGACATTTTATCCTAATATTAAGTGTAAATCCTCGCTAAAGTGCTAATTACACATATGTTTAAGTATTTATAACTTACACACTAACCCATTTCTAACCAAGCCCCTATGATGGAGATTCATTCATATTTCCCAATCTTTTAATATTTTCCGGACTAATTTCTCACCGCCGCCTAAAACATCCATATCGTATAAAAACGTCATCTAGAATGTATCGGGTAGAGCGGTAAGATTTACGGTGGTGGCAGTGGAAGCGGGGTGGCCAACGGTTTGCCCCAAACCGCCGGGGAACACCCCAGCGGTTTGGTTCCATGGTTTGCTCCAGCGGGGAATTACACTTTCACGGTTTGAGAAGAAAGGAACGTTGGGCAATTAATGATTGTGACCGTTTGAACTAAAAAAAAAAAAAAAAAAAAAAAAAAAAAAAAAAAAAAAAAAAAAAAAACCTCCATAGATCTGCATATATCACTTCGAGTGTGTGGTTCAACGTTCGTCACACACATTGCACGTACTTTAGTCACTTTGTGGTGGTGGTACGAATAGTGTTGGTGTATGGTATGCCGTGGTCGAAGGGGTGGTCCGGTAGTGATGGTTCTTGTTGGTAAGATGAATCAGATATATGGAGAATGAAGGATGAGTTTTTAGACTTGTCATTCTCAAAAAGAAAGAAAAATAAAAAATAAAAAAATAAAAAGTTGGTGGTTTGGGAGGTATGAAAAAAATATGGTTGCCACTAAAAAAGGGTTAGGATGTATGAAAAAAGTGTAAGTGAGGTGGAATGATATTATTAGTTGATTGGCAAATATGGAGGAAATTAGGAGTGACCATTGCCACTACCCTTATAATTTCACTAATTGTTTAATGTACAATAACATATGCAAATTAGATGTAACTTCTGAAAAAATTCCAATAAGTTTGTCATGGATCACATGGATTTTTCTATGTTCACAAAAATCATATCTTTTTTAGTTTATGCATCTTATATTCTTTATGTTATATGTACGTTTAATGAGTATTTTCAAGATGAAGTAAAAATAATATATGCTTTACAAGTTATTTTCTCAATGAATCATACTACAATATAAAGCATGAACCCATTTGTTAAATGTTGAAATTTAAGCATATCAAATTTACTTAAATGCCTTTCAAAAGTTTAAAACATAGTATAAAGTCAAAAAATCTTGTTAAAAACAAAATGTTATAAAAGTTAAATAATTTATACATTTTTAGAGTTATGTATTTTCTTGTAGAGGTAAAATAAATATTATAATATATTAGCTTCTTTTATGTGTCATCATCATTTTCTATTTCTTTATTTTGAAAAAACAAAAAATATTGTTCGTACAAATATTATTGTTACAAAAAACATACAACTAAAATGCACTACTCTTCAAAGAATTTAGTTGTTTTTTAGAGTCACTGCATCGTACGGGTATGTTGCTAGTATTTTTTAAATCATGACAAAAGTAATACAATAGTCTTGAAATTAGAGCACAAGGTGCAAAGGTAAGCACTTGCCTCCCCATTCGGGCCCAACCATGTCACATCACCAAAACACCTCAACTTCAACTAACCACAACAAACCCCCCCTCACCAAACAACAAACCTCAACTTCCCCATTAGGGTCCCACCTCTTACACATTTATTTTTTTATTCATTTCATTAAATAAATTAAAATAAAAAATAATATAAACAAACAACATAGTATAAGAAACAAACCCAGATCTTTGGAACAAACCATCCCACCATTTTTTCCGACCATCCCTACCATTTTTTCCGACCACCATAAACCAAATCTATGGAACAAACCCAGATCGAAACAAACCCAGATCTTTGGGGAAGAACGAAACCCAGATCGAAACAAATCTATGGAACAAACAAAATATATGGAAGTAAGAAAGAAACCCAGATCTTTGGGGAAGAACGAAAAAAAATGAAAGAAATCAAATATATGGAAGTAACCTGCCATTGTGTCAGAAGATTGCTTCGCCGTGGCCACGGCGAGTTGGCCAACGGCGAGCAACGGCGAGGCCCAATCGGTGTGGCGGCGAGCAACGGCTCGCCGTTGTTCATGCCACATCGGACGGCGAAGGGTGCTTCGTCGTTTGCACCTTGTGCTCTTAGGAGTTGAAGTTGAAAAAATTTATATATAGACTTCATTTTCTTCTTATACCCAATAAACCAATCATAGCTTTTCATTTTTTTTATAAAAAAAGAAACACCCACTTTTGTCCCTTTTGTAAAAATTAAATCTCACAAAACGTTAATCGTTAAGCGAAAAAATCATACCATTGACCAGAATTAAATCATTTTTCTATAGAGGGACACTTCTATATACTTTCGACAATTTTTTTTTCTTTTTTTTTGAGTGTTGAGTTCTACGTCTGAAAAATTACGTGTGATTTTATTATGTGATTTACAAAGTCAGACGTGCTTATTTACATAAAAATCACATGTGATTTGTGAAATAACATGTAATTTCTAACATAAAAATCATATTTGATTTTTTCAGACACAAATTTTAATATTAAAACAAACTCGAAAAAAAAATTTGTTGAAAGTATATCGAAGTGTCCGTTTACTGAAAGATAAAAATATTCTCGTCGCAATGGTATATTTTTTGTCGCGTAATGATTTACCATTTGCAATATATATATATATATTTTTTAAAAGGTGAAAAATGGTGTTTTTTTTTTTTAAATTTATTATTATTATTATTATTATTATTATTATTATTATTATTATTATTATTATTATTATTATTATTATTATTATTATTAATTCTGATGAAAAATAGACGGCCATGATTGGTTTAATAGGTTTATAAAAAATATTGGGTTTATAATGATCTCAACTAGTTAAAATATTGATATTAATATCCATAGCAGGATTTTCGTATGTTATTATAGCAGGATTTTCGTATGTTATTATGGATGGAACAACATATGTGTTTTTATTACGAATGTTTTATCTTTTTTCTTTTCTTATAATGTCATGTTTTTAATATACATGATATTATAAAATCGTAAATTTTTTATAAAGCTAGTTTTTCTGTCAGACAAA